>CM019063.1:451967341-453209359 GCA_009667805.1 Leptobrachium leishanense | reverse complement strand
GCAGAATATTATAAGCAACAGTTTATTAGATATTGAATTAAAAACTAATGTGTACGTGCAAAGATTCTCAACTCTAAATGACCTGTGTTTTTCAAATGGCATAACAGGTGTTTTTAGTCTGGTCTTATCAATTTGATACATTGTAGACTATACTGAGGGGGTGGGGTGGTGTCTGCTTCTGATTGAGATTTGAGAAGTGTTAATTTCCCTCCTAAAACTTCTAATATGCTGTATTTCACTGTTGTGTGCTCAGCTCATTTTTACCGCTTTCGCTCATCATGTTTAAACGCGATTTTGAAGCAACATTTTGTTAAATGACCGACATGTTAGATATCGTTCTTTCCGGCAGACTCCGCAGATTCATAATATATAATTTTTATATGTATACGTCTTGTCCTGGCTGTATATTATGAAAAAAATGCAATAAAAATAGAATTTTTAATCATCTGCAGTGTGTAAAGTGTTGTTTTTTTAATTTTTTTTAGCACATGAGAGTTTGCGGTTATGTTATCTATGGCAGGGCTCAAAATTTCAAGTCCCAAGCTACTAGCCAAGCCTTAAGAGTTACTCGCCACTAATTGCCCACCTAACCCCTATCCTGCCCTGCCTGCCTCTGCATTTCCACTCGTCCTCATGTAATTTCCACTCGCCAAATGCGAGCAGGCGAGTGGAAATTTTGAGGCCTGATCTATGGGGTGCGCTTGTACAAAAATTAGAAATGGGGACTTGTTACATTTTGTGGGGGGAATTACGTGATTTATAGCAAACGCGCCCCATAGAAAAAAATCGTTAGTGCATCATCGTTCACATTATAATTGCAATGTGAACAATATTGCTGCATTAATAAAAATAACACACAAAAAAAATACATGTTTTTCTTTTCTTTTTTTTTTTTTTACTTTATACCTGGTCATGTTGGGTATCATTCGAAAGGCCATGCTAAGGCCTTTCGATTGACACCCTCCATGACCCACTAGATGCCTGGAGATATCGGGGTTCAAATGAACCCCCTATCCCCACCAGGGGATTGGCCTGGGCAATATATATACGCATGATGTGAGCTGGCCTGGGCAATATATATATATATACGCATGATGAAAATTTGCAAAGGATACGGCACGCAAAGTGAAATTTTGATGTGTCTGAAAGTGAAACTTACGTGACAACTCTTATTTTTTTTCGTTAATTTATATTTGTTCAATACAGTTAATTTTAATTTGTTTAATAGAGTTAATTTAAAATGGTTTAATACAGTTTATTTATATTTATTTTACCTTTACTATTGGTGCTCTTCAAACTTTATTCTTAAGTAAAAAGAAATTTAGCAGTTTCATGTTGTGTCGTTTTTTTTTTTGGGGGGGTGCAAGTAGCTGGTCTTGCCTAGGGCGCAAAATAGTATAGCACCGGCCCTGCACTCTTCCACAATACCACAGAGGGGTTACTGTATGATGGCACTTGCTGGCCTGGCACCAAAGGCACAATATTTGGCTGCACTGCCACTGATGCCTGTATCAGATTCATATCCTCAGAGGGGTGAGACTGTGTGACGGCACTGTTGCCGACGCCAAAGGCCCAATTTTAGGCTAGGGTCAAACGAACGCATTTTTCGCAGCGAACGTCAAAAAGTGCGTCCGAACGCACTGAGGTGTTTTTTCACAGAAAGCGCTTAAACGGTCATACGATGCGCATTTTTGTGCGTGATTTTTTACAGATCCAAACCAGGAAACTTTGGGTGTCTGGACGTTATGTTGGCCGGACATGAGCAGCGTCTGACGTCTCCTAATCACGCACACACGCCGCTATGCGGACGCAGCGCACTCTGTACGTCAGTACTAGCGGTTCAGCGTTCTCAAAAAAATGCGTTCATTTTCCACTTGCGTTGCACGGCCGGACTTTCGTGCGGCCGTACTTCGTATATTGGCAGTCACTGCGTGTCATTTGCTGCTAGTGCGGCCGTGATTAAGTGCGCCTAAACGCACGTTAAAAGTGCGCTAGTCTGACCCCAGCCTTAAAGCACCTATTGTTACTTTCATCCAAAGCCTGCATAAGTTTCACAATAATTTAGCCAAAAAAATCACTAAACTTTTTCTGCGCATCCGAAAATGTCTCCTCTTTTCATACAGACTGCCGCCCCAAGCAGTTGTTTATGGATAGAAACATAGAAAATGTCGGCAGATAAGTACCTTTCGGCCCATCTAATCTGCCCAATTAAAGGAAAACCATTTACCGTCATTTGAAACATAATTTTTTTGTTTTTAAGTGTTTCTATACATCCTACAAATCCGCCACTTCACGGGCAGGTTATGGGGACCTCCTAGGCACGATATTTGAAGGAATTTTTGTTTTTATCTTTAACCCTTATTTCATGGAAACCTCACTGTCCCTTTAAAAACGTTATTTTTTTAACTTTTTGTCCTTGTTTCCTGTCCGCCAGGGCACTACCCGGACCCCCATACACCTTTTATGGCAAATATCTAGCATCTATGCCCTCTTGGAGGGCACTCTGAAAACCGAATTTTCAGCCCCATTGACTTGTATTGAGTTCGAGTTCGGGTTCGGATTCGGATTCGAACATTTGGAAAGTTCGGATCCGAACCGAACTCGGGGGATGTTCGGCTCATCCCTAGTCAGCAGTTTTAAGTTAGGGTAGCCTCTAATTTGGGTGTGAAAAAGACAACCTTTGTGCTTGCAAGCCTCTGTAACCAGGCCTGGCGAGACACCATCAGGGTGATGATGACAGTCCATTATACGGTCTGGGTCTCAGTGGCTCCAGGGGGCCCCAGCCCTTCCTAAATTCTGTGCAGCTTGTCTCCGTGACACATATATAAGGGGCCCTTCATGCCACCTACATCTAGCTCACCAAGATGCTGCAGCATCTGGGTTCAGTAAGAGCACTTTGGCTCATAATTGAGGGCGCAATTAGTATGGTCTGCACCAGGTAGCGGTGCAGCAAGAGTGCTCTCACACCAGTGGAATTCTTTCTTATACCTTTGCTGGACCTACAGGGATTGGGCCTTTTCCCTATAAAATAAGGTAAGCAGACAAATGGCAAAAATGTGCAAGTGACGGACGGGGGACCCGACCAGAGGTTTAGTAAGGAGCACCAAAAATTCTGATGGCAGCCCTGTCTTTAACATTTATCATTAAATTATTTAGGTTACACCAACCTTTGTGGTAGTGGTGCTTGCCTTCGCAACACCTCATTGCATTCTTGTCTCCTGAGCTTGTGCGTGAAAAATAAGAATGTGCTAATATGTTTACTTTACATAGTAAGGAGCACCAAAAATAGATCTAATGACATTTTATAGAACAAATTCTCAAAAAGTAAGAGGAGGATATGTCCCACCCATCTAAAAATGGAACATTTGGCTGGATCATTCCACTGGTTTCCATGATAATTCATTTTAAGCACTTTGGCCGATTAGAGCACTCTGTGTAAGACCTGTGTAGTGCACAAACGAGGAAATACTGTGACTATTCAAATAATAATTCACTTACTTATCAATCTGTTTAATATGTTTTTGATTAAGAAGATATGGAGTAGCAAATTTCTCAATTAAATAGGGATTTAATCCTGTGAAATATACCAAGTATACCAGATTCACAAATGCACTTGCTTATGGACTTTTGTGGGGTGAGCACAAATCTTACCCTGTTTCACCTTATGTGCAAGGCAAATCATTGTACTCGGGTCCCCTAAACACAGTCAGTAAGGAATGAGTAACAATTGAGTAATGAGATGGGTGGTTGCTACTATCATTACCCAATCTACCATAGGTACAGGCTGCCAGAAAAACAAATTGTCTGCTCCTTGTAACCTTATTATCTGAATTTTATTCATATTTATCAGATGATTACTGCTTTCTACATCAAACCACATTTTAAGAGCAATAATGGGCCGCAATTCCTTCTAATACACGATAATGAATCTCTTTAATCAAAGGAAATTGGAATGAAATAGTTATTTGATGACTGTGGTGACTGATGAGGGAAAAAATGATGTTACCCTGGACATCTTCCCTTGCTTCATGTACTATTCCCAAATCCTATTAGCATTTCAATAGACATGATATACAGAATTGTACATTCTGAAATAATCCTATATATGATGACAGAGGTTTTGGTTACACGAGTACATGGAAAATAGTTATGGTCTTAGAATTCTATAGGATTATTACCCACCAGAGCCTCAATGTCCCTTCATCAGGTCACTTCCTAGTGACGCTTCTACTGATTTATTTATTGGCTTAGATTAGTAGAGAGTAGAGATATGAAATAAAATGCAAATTTATGGTGAGCAGATGAATCAGGCAGGTCCAAATTTCCTTCAGGCAAATTCATCCATGCAGTGAACTAATACTACAGATACAGCTTGTAGATACTGTGATGAGTGACTTGTACCCACTAGACTAGATTATATACAAAAAGCAACAACCATCATTCATAGGATGTTAAGATTTAAGCACATGAGACCAAATTCCATTGTTGCTGGTAACAGGGAGTCAGTGAAAAAGCTTATATTCCATTTTCGCAAGATGATATCCCTTATTGACTTCATTTTACCGGGCCTATTCTCACCCAGTCGCTGTATTAGCGGCTTGAGTCGCAAACAGGTACCAGCAATGACACTGCAAGCCACCGCTGGTATTGGATCATAGAGTCCACAGGATTCTGTGGAGTCAAGTGTGACCCTGTGTGAGTTCGCACACAGGATCCAAGGAAGAATCATGGAACGCCAGGGGGAACTATTGGTTCCCAGTCTTCCATTGTACGTGCCCAGGGGTAGCATTAGATCAAAACAAAGTATAGAAGTCGTTAATGTACAGTAAGGAGCTGATAATTCTGAAACGCAAGGTAGGATTGTGGCAAGGTTGTTATATCAACTCCAGCCACTTATTTAATAGCTGGAACTGATCTGTATAATGGATCTAGACATTAGCTTAATGACAAGAAAGGAATAGGGCCCGTGTCCTTTTCTAATAACTCAAAAAACTGTGTCCAGAACACACCACTGCTGATAAACCTTCATTACCCCCCATAAAGTTCTTTACCTTAGCACACTGCCACGCTCTAATATTTCATTAGCCTGCATTTTGTTTGATTACTGCATGCTTATGCAATGTCACAGAATTTATGTTCATCCAGAGTTGCATTAATCTTGTATTGATCATGGGAGAGTCGGAACCCTGCATAAAGTCTTCTCCAGCACATCACAAAGATTCTCAATGGGGGTAAGGTCTGGGCTGTGTGGGGCCCAATCCATGTGTGAAAATGATGTCTCATGCTCCCTGAACCACTCTGGCACAATTTAAGCCAGATGAATCCTGGCATTGTCACCTTGGAATATGCCCATGCCACCAGGCAGGAAAAAATTCACTGATGGGAAAACCTGGTCATTCGGTATATTCAGGGAGTCATATGACCTCATTTTTTGGGCATGTAACATTGCTGAACCTAGACCTGACCAACTGAAGCAACCTCAGATAATAACAGGCTTGCATGGTAGGTGGTGACTTTTTTGGCCAGGCAGTGTATAATGCAATATTATTTATTTTTATCAATGTTATTTATCATGTGTTCTACTGTCCTCTATCATATATATATAAAGAGCATAGGCGTGTACAGGGGGTGTGCTTGATACACCCAAATGTTGGGTAAAGAAGTGATTTTCACTCCCTAAATTGATATTTTCGATGTCCCTTATCTGATTCATGATTAATAACTTGAAAATGGACTGTATCTCTTATTACAGGCTTGTTATTGCTAAAGAAGAATGTGTATTTTGTGCAAAATCTTCTAAACATATTTTTTCAATTAAATAATGCACTGTTGGCGCACGCCCTAATAAACTGCGCTGCGTTCGCCAGTGATATAGAGAAAAATCACATAGTGGCATGTGATAAAGAATATAAGTGATAATGACTAATATTGTTCTAATACAATAAAAAAATTGTTATTTTACACTATTGACAATCACTTTACTCTATAGAAATTTCTCATTAATACGGCGCTGCCAGACATAATGGCAACATCTGTGGAACAGATTTTGTTTAATTAATCGGATAAATAGTTTTAGCCCTTAGTGGCAAACTCTGATATCGGCCGTGTTGTAGCATCAAATGTACCACCTGTGGTTAAAAAAAGAGGTCATACCATTGGTTTTTTTCATATTTAATGAACAAATAGTCCTCATAACAAAATAATATTATATCAGTAGGAAATAGATTGTCAAATATTTCTTATTGTTCTTTTTTTATCTTTTCACCTATTCTTTTGGAAACTAAATTATAAATGACAAAACATAATGTGGACGATCACAAACAAGAAAAACCATGCAAGAAAAAAACCAAATTCTAACATATAAAAACAAAAAAGTCCAGCTCAATTATTACAGTAAAATATAGAACTATTAACATACATGTGTATTAGCTCCACGTCTCCTCCTCTTATGCATTTGTCCTTTATGGAGTCCTTCAGAGAATTCCCTCGCTCAATGTACCGCAGGGTTGAATAGTGAAAATATGTGTTTGCTGTTAGGTTTAATTGATCTAGGGCACACCTGGGGGATGTAAGGAGCTATTATCAGGAGATGGAAAACTCGGTAGAACTATTTTTCAGTGCTGCCCTTTCAGACACATTACCTCCAGTAAAACATAGACTGACTTCTAATATTTTCACTCATACTAACCAATGGTGAGGTTAAAAAAAATAGTAATAATAATGAACCATTCATGGTGCTGCACAATGCCCATTGCAGGATAAAATGCCTGAAACCATCATACATTTCTTTCCAAATACTTATTGATGGTGTGCATGTGGGATTCTTCTTGCCACACTACTAGAAAATATTGCCCTCTTTTATGGCATTGAAAAGACACATAGGGCAATTCAAAACAGCTTTGACCAGTGTTGACTTAGGCTAGGGTCAGACGAAAGCAGTTTTAACGTGCGTTTAGACGCACGAAATCACGGCCGTGCTAGCAGCAAATGACGTCCAATGCCGGGGAACACACGAAGTACGGCCGCACGAAAGTTCGTCCGCGCAACGCAAGTGGCAAACGAACGCATTTTTTCTAGAACGTCAAACCTCTAGTACGGACGTACAGAGTGCGCTGCGTCCGCTAGAGGCGTTTGTGCGTGATTGGGAGACGTCAGACGCTGCTAATGTCCGGCCAACATAACGTCCAGACACAAAAAGTGTTTTATTGATGATCCGTACAAAATCACGGACGAAAAGGCGCATCGTATGACCGCTATCGCGTACTCCGTGAAAAAATGCGTCCATTCGTTCGAACGCACTTTTTCACAGACAACGCGAAAATGCGTTCGTCTGACCCTAGCCTTACAGGGTTATTCAAAGAGACTCGAATGGCTGCCGAAAGGTAACCGAGTGCTGAAAATCAGCGTTCGGTTACCTTTCTTGGCCATTCAGGTATCCATAGAGCAGGCAATTCGCCAAATGTTGGCGAATTTCCTGCACATACGGTGCCTGTTCGGTGCCTGTCCGAGGGCAGTGAATCCCCATAGAGAGGCAATGCTTCAGCTATTCAGAGAGCAAAACCCAGCAGTGAAAAGTTGCCAAATTCCCCTGCCATTCGGTGGTTTAATTCGGCAGGTTTATTCCGGCAAATCCCATAGGCTTCAATGTTAAAAATATTCCCGTTTTAATTCAATATCTAATAAACCGTTCATTATAACATTCTGCAGCAAAAAGTCTCTTTACTTTTAGATTTTTTTTAGGACCTTTTTGGCATTTTTTGGGATTTTTTTTGCAAACATTCAGGGTTATTCAGAGAGCGTGAAAAGCAGGAGAATGACTGGAGAATAACTGGAGAATGAAAAATTCTAGGTCAAAATAGCCAAACCAGAAAAATTCTCCCTTTCATCTCACTTTCCAAATCGGCTATTTTGAGCTAGAATTTTTCATTCTCCAGTCATTCTCCTGCTTTTCACGCTCTCTGAATAACCCTGATTGTTTCTCCGTTTTTTTCTTTAAATCGTTTATTCTTTTTTCTGTAACAACAGCCCTTTTTATTATCATTCATTGGACCTCATATGTATATTTCAGACATTTTCGCTCAGTAGTTTGTTTGCAATTAGCGACATACTTGAAAACGAGAGAAATCTCAATGTATCCTTTGTTGTAAAATCCTTTCTCAAAAAAACAAACAAACATTCAAGCGTACTGTTTTTTTGTTTTTTTTTCACCTCCTTCGTCTGCGGTGTCGGGTTTTTCCGGCGGCTGCTCTGCGCTCTGGTAGGCTCCTGCTCAGGTTTCTCAGGCGTCTTCCGCGGGTTAATCCAGATGTTTTTGCAGGTTTCGGTGACAGTTCGCCCTCGTTTTGCAGTCAGTTTTCGGCGGGTTTACGGCAACTTTTCCCTGCATTACGGCGGCCCTGTGGTGCTTGCTGAATACACCGCAGGGTCGCCGAATTCGGATCGCCAAATTGCACGAATTGAAGAGAACAAAAAGTCACAGAACGTGCGGTGGCTTTTCGATTCCCTTTGAATAAACCTGAATGTGTTGTAGATCACTAAAAGGGTTATTTGAGTCGAAACTGCCACCAAATGGTTAATTTCATCATTTGGTCCAATTTGGTGGCAGTGTGGTTATTCACAAAGCTGTCAATTCGCCAAAGACTAGCGAATTGCGAGCGAAATACAGTGCGATTCGCCTCACATCACCGCAATTCATCGAGCATCAGCGGCAGGGAAATTCTTAATGCCGCTTTTTTGTTTAATTCAGTAACAGACCGTTTTATTTTTCATAGGACCTTTTTTATTATTTCCATGCATTGTCTTGTAAATTTGTTTTAAACGCCTTTTTTAAAATTGCAGAGTTCCGTTGTTTTTTTACCAGTTCGGCGGCCTGTTGCATTCAGTTTGGCAGAGCGTTGGCTGTCTTTGGCGAGGTTCAGTGGGCTGATCATTAGCTTTTGGAGGATCCAGTTCCTCCCTCTTCGGGGTCCCTACTGTGAATGCTGAGTTCACTGCAGGGTCAGTGAACTGATATCGCCGGACTGCACCGAAGTGCGCCGAACTAGAGAGCACCAAAATTTTAATGCTCACTGAATAACACCTTAAGTGAAGCTATAAAATCCAAAAAGAGAAGGTCTGGGCAATTAGATTCCAAACACTGGTAATTTATTGGACTTATGAAAAAAGTAACATTTTAACTGTCGCGGTAACTTTTTTACTCTGGTAAAGGATGCTCCGACAGTCTACGGTGTTGCTATTTTTTTCATGCGTCTCCAGCAGTGGCATAGCGTGGGGGGGGGGCTGGGGGGGCAGTGGCCCCGGGTGCAGTTTTCTTAGGGGCGCATAATTTCAAAAGAAATTTGCGCCCCTAAAAGTTCAGGCCCGGACTGACCCGCCGGGCCCTCAGGCACCGCCCAAGGGCCCGTGGGTTGAGGGGGTCCAGATGCCATGCAGCGGGAGTGTAAGGTCCTGAACAGCGTGAGTCCATGTTGAAGGGAAGGCGGCTGTGTGCAGGCGCAGGTCACGCAGTCCGGCTAGTCAGGTGGTACTGAGTCTCTGTACCACCTGACTGTCTGGACCGCGTGAGCTGCGCACGCACGCATGCATGCAGCCGCCTCCCCTTCAACACGGACTCTCACGCTGTTCAGGACCGGGCAGTGGCACACCCTCTGCATGGCATCTGGCCCCCAACCCCTGCTGGCATCCAGAGCTGGGGCAATATCCAGGTGAGAGCTGGCTGGGGCAATATCCAGGTGAGAGCTGACTGGGGCAATATCCATGTGAGAGCTGGCTGGGGCAATATCCATGTGTGAGCTGGCTGGGGCAATATCCAGGCGAGAGCTAGCTAGGGCATATCCAGGTGACAGCTGGCTGGGGCAATATCCAGGTGAGAGCTGGGGCAATATCTATGTGAGAGCTGGGGCAATATCCATGTGAGGTTTGGGGCAATATCCATGTGAGAGCTGGCTGGGGCAATAACCATGTGAGAGCTGGCTGGGGCAATATCCATGTGAGAGCTGGGGCAATATCCATGTGAGAGCTGGCTGGGGCAATATCCATGTGAGAGCTGGCTGGGGCAATATCCATGTGAGAGCTGGGACAATATCCATGTGAGAGCTGGGGCAATATCCATGTGAGGCTTGGGGCAATATCCATGTGAGAGCTGGGGCAATATCCATGTGAGAGCTGGGGCAATATCCAAGTGAGGCTTGGGGCAATATCCATGTGAGAGCTGGGCCAATATCCATGTGAGGCTTGGGGCAATATCTATGTGAGAGCTGGCTGGGGCAATATCCATGTGAGAGCAGGGGCAATATCCATGTGAGGCTTCGGGCAATATCCATGTGAGGCTTGGGGCAATATCCATGTGAGAGCTGGCTGGGGCAATATCCATGTGAGAGCTGGGGCAATATCCATGTGAGGCTTGGGGCAATCTACATGTGAGCTGGGGGCAATCTACTTGTGAGCTGGGGACATTCTGTGTATATGTATCTGGGGGGATATATACTTGTGAGGTGAGGGCATTTTTATATGAGGTCTGTTCTTATTGAAAAGCGTTCACATGACATAAAATAAAAGTATTGGTACTCGGTATCGATGAGTACTTTTAAAAAATATCGGTACTCGTACTCAGTGTTAACAAAAGTGGTATCGGTGCATCCCTAGTTTTCATTTGTAGTTTTTTGTTTAATCACCTGCAATAGTGATTCAAAGGCAAGTGTGGTGTTTGTTTATGCTGGAATAAAAAGACCTTTCATTTTCACAACTTCAAGTCTGCGGCTGTTTATACCCTAGAATACCATGTTGTTTGGCTGGAACCAAGTATCCTGAGTGGTTGTTGTATCACAGTTAAGGGGTTCAATGCCCTAATGGTGGAAGGGAATCAGGGCATGATAACGTGTCCACAGGTTGGGGGGGGCGCACAATTCTTGGCTGGCCCTGGGCGCTGACAACCCACGCTACGCCACTGGTCTCCAGTATATTACCCCTTTATGGATATTTGAGTGCCTGGACCTTCTCCTTTTGGATTTTCTGGCCGGAAGCTGGTCAACTCAACTACAGCAAAAGCAGACTTTTGGAGTAGGAGCCACCAGTAGAGTTTTGCCTTGAAAGCGTCACTCCCAATCTAGATAGCAAACTACACAACAGCTGAATGGGAGTTCATTATCAGATGTCATAGATCTTTGGGTGATTAATTCAACAACTTTGAAAATAGGATGTCTCCTCCTATCAATGCTGTTGTCGTTCTGATCAGATTGCTTCAACTTCTGCTGGATTCCCCTTGCAGCCATGACTGCTTTCCAAATCGGAGGGCTTCCCTCCACCCGAAAGCCTGTCAGTCAGCACCTGCTAGAATGTCATACAGGGTTGTGGGAGGCAATGGATTGGCTGAGTGCTTAAATGAGCATTTAGCCCAATAACAATGTCTGCTGCAGAAAGAAGCAGATTTACCGGGAAGGAATGGAGCTGATGGAAACTCCACACTGGAGCAAAGATGAGCTTTAACCCTTTCGCTGCTGAGGCTTTTCCCGCCTCTGTGCTGAGGTCATTTTTACCGGTTTTGCTCATCATGTTTAAACGTGTTTTTAAGGCTTATTTTAGTATATGACCCAGACATATTATATATCGTTCTTTCCGTCAGACTCGGCAGATTAATAACATGTCATTATTATATGTATACGTCATGACCTGTCTGTATATTATAACAAAAAATGCAATAAAATATGAATTTTCAATAATTTACAGCGTGTAAAGTGTTTTTTTTCCACATTTTAACATGCGAGCAATTGCGGTTATATTTTGTATGGGGTGCGCTTGTTAAAAAAATTAGAGATGGGGTCTCGATACATTTTTTTTTTTGGGGAAAATTACACGATTTTTAACAAACGCACCGCATACAAAAATCGTTAGTGCAGCATCATTGTTCACATTATAATTGAAATGGGAACAATATTGCTGCATTAACAAACCAAAAAAAAGAAAAAAAAGTGTTTATTTTTTTTTCTAATTTTTTTTTTCTAATTTTTTTTAAAATATTTTTTTTTTTTACAAACTTTTTTCACTTTCGTGTTTGGTATCGTTGGAACGGCCATGCTCTGGCCGATCCAACAATACCAAACGTTAACCCCTAGCTGCCACGGATCGGGAGATAGGGAGTTCATTGGAACTCCCTATCTCCACCGTTGGTGGCAGTTAGGGGTTAACTCCAGGACTGGCGTCATCGTGCTATGCACGATGACGCCAGTCCTCAGGGGGAGTTCCCGGAGGCTTGGCCGACATCCAAGATGTCGGCCAGCTCCGGGAAAGGATCACGAACCGGCGCTTTTCAGCGCCGATTCGCGATCCAGCTCCCCAGGGGTTAATGCCAGGTACCATTTGGAAGGGCAGGCTGTGCCCTTCCAAATGGTGACTGGGTTAACCCCCGCAACCCCGCCGATCGGGAGGGAGAGAGGTCCGAAGGACCTCCCCCCTCCCTTTCAGGCGCCTCCTCCGCACATGCGGGGGGGGGGGGCCGCCTGAATTAGGTGTCATCGCGCTGTCACACCTAATTTCACCGGCGGCGGTTCCGGATGCTGGGCTGACATCGAGGATGTCAGCCCGCACCGGGGGGGCCAGCGATCGGCCGGAACTCGGCCGAACGCTGACCCCAAAGTGAGGACGCGCTGAGCGCGTCCTCAGCACAGCAGCAGCCATACGGAGGACGCGCTGAGCGCATCCTCCGCATCGAAGTGGTTAAGAAGGATTCTTCACCCATTTTTACCTTTAATGTAACACCTTAATTGTGTAAGTAGTGTGTGTGTGTCACAGCCCTCGACGGCAGCAAAAAAAATAAAAAATACCGGTGCTGCTCCATTGTGAACTCCAGGACAGTACCTTTCATACATAGCTCTGCACCATCTAGCATCCTTGCAAGGACCACAAGAGCTTCTCAAGTCAGGACTTACCTAATTTATGAAGCTGCACCCTTCCATGGATGCTTCTGCATCATTCAGTGCTCAGCACTCCAAAGAGGAAGTAAGAACCCTGTGTGCTAGCTAATCTGTCCAGCCCAGCTCTACCACAGAAGACCCCTCGCTGTTACCACAGAAGACCCCTTGCTGTTACCACAGAAGGCCCCTTGCTTCTACAGCTCCTAGTTATATGTATCCTGCTCCTTGAGACTATCAGAACCCCGCATATTCCTGTCTCCATTGCCCTGCATCTCCTGGAGTCAGCCCTCTTCCTGTCATACCTGTGTCTTGTACCTGTGCATTTGTTTCTCACCCCTACCTTTTCCTAGTCAGCCCCTGTTATACCTGATTCAGCGTACAGGGTTGCAGGGTTCGAGCTAGTGTGCGGTAACACAAAGGTGGAGCAGGCACATATAAACTGAAGGGTTTATTAAGCAAATAGACAATAGACATAAGCAAAAGGGCAACACAGTGGACAGTAGATACTATGAAGGCCTGAAGCACCTAAGGCATAGGGCCCTTAAGTTGCCTCTGATGCCAGGACGCAGGGAGGATTTTTCTAGAAGTGCTACAGCACGTGTGGAGTTTTGAGCGGGAGAGGTGTGGGAGGAGTCACCAGGAGGGTACTTAAGGCACGTGTGGAGAGGCTCTGCGCGCCTTTTTCTACTGAGGTAGAGCTGGAAAAATCTTGAGCTGCGTAAGAGAGCGGTGTTTTTGGCTTTTCTGCTTTAAAATTGTCTTTAAGTATGGCGGAAGGCGGTGAGCTGGAGTCACTGTTGGAGGAAGTGCGGTAGGCGGCTCGGCATCGTGATGTGGAGTGGGCGAGAAGAAGTTTGTCGGAGGTGCTGGCGGCGGAGTCGGAAGTGGGAGCTCGGCCTGTCAGGGTTTCTAGGCCTCCGGAGCGGTTCAGTCTGGGAGGAGAATCCAGCGGTGGATCAGCGTCTGAGAGGTTGAGGTTGGAGGCAGTAAGAGGCCAAGGACGGTTGGTACGGCGGATGTTGGCTGGAGGTGACGCAGTTGGGACTGAGGCTGGCGTGAGCGTTTCCAGAAGTGTGGAAGGTAGGAGCTCGAGGCTGGTATCGGGGGCTAAGGATCCTTCTGGTCGGAGGGGTGGTGTGGTGAGCGCTACCAGGAGAGGAGTGCGGAAGTCGAGGAGTTCCTCGGGTAAAAGAAGAGTTCGGTTGTCCGCCAGGGGTCCCAGAGGTGGAGGGAGGTCTGTCTCGAGGACGGATGTTTCGGCGGTAAGGCAGTTGGTGCATGGGGTGTGGATGGTGGTGTGGCACAATGTGGTGTTGTGCGGGATGAAGTCACTCAGGAGCTTGAAGTAAATTGGTGTTCAGATGGTGATGGTGAAGTGGCTCTAGAGTTTGGTGTGGTGGAGCGGGATAATGGTTATGGTACTTTGGGTTCTGAGGCTCACCGCACAAATGTTTTTTTCGTCCACGGTTCCAATGGTTCGGGAGCGGAGTCTGCAGCCGGTTGGTGGTTTCCAGGCTGGAGGAGTCGGTGGAGTTGGAGTGAGGGGTACGGAGAGTGTGGCGCAGGAGGTTCCTGGAAGTTCAGCTGGCCCTAGGGTGGCGACAGGTAATGGAAGTGGAGGTGATATGAGTTCTTTCATGTATTTTTTTACAGGGGGCCTTTGAAGCTTGGTCGGGTTCAAAAGGGGGTGTGAGCCAGGGAGTTGATTTGGCTCAAGCATGGAAGGGTGCAGGTGGGACAGTTGGGAGAGTTGGCTGAGCTCTTGGTGGTGAAGCACTGCTTCAATAGGACCAAGTGGTGTGTCGGGTTCACTCGGTGAGTCCTCAGGGGTGGTGGATGTGGCCAGGAGGAATGCATACGTGTCATTTTCTGGTCCTTTGGGGTTTCATTTGAAACAGGAAGTTAAAGAAGGTATCTGGTGGGGTGAGTATGTGGAGCTTTTTTCCCTGCTTCCTTGATGAGGTGGCAGGGGTTAAGGATGATTCGTCTAAGGAAGGTTTAAAGGAGGAAGAGGAAAGGAAAAAGAGGTATCAGAGGATTTCTAAGTCGTTAGGGAATTGGCTCCGGACTTTTTGTATTTTGGCAAGTGTGGTTGGGGAGATGAACCCACAGCACTGTTCGGCTCTTTTTTGTTATGTGAATGGGATTTGGGAGGCTTATCGGATTTATGTTGGTTGGGCGTGGTGGAAATAAGATGAGCAGTTTAGGCAACGTTTGGCGGCTCACCCAGGGATGGGGTGGGATCAGATAGACATTACGCTGTGGTTGCGTCTGATGGGGTCTCAGAAGGCTTTGCCTTTTCCAGGGGCGCCGGTGGGGGAGGTGTCAGTTCTCCACTGGCAGGTGTTAAAAGGGATCTTGCTGGCAGTTTAATGAGGGTCAGTGCAAGTTTGGTAATGGGTGCAGGTTCAAGCACGAATGTTCAAATTGTGGAAGATTGCATTCATTGTCCAGATGTTTTAAGAGGGCGAGACAGGGGGGTCTGCCTTTTGGAGGGTCTGGAGATGGGGGCTTCCCCAGTGAAACTCAACGCAATGTTAACGTGGCTAAGGCTTTACAGAAGACGTAGGGATGCAGAGTTTCTGCAGGATGGTTTTGGCGATGGTTTTCGGATTCCTTTTGTGGTAAGGCCAGGGTGTGGCATGTTAAGGAATTTAAAGTCGGCTACAGTTTATCCGGAGGTAGTTCGGGAGAAGGTGTTTATTTTGGCTCTTACCTATTCATCCTTCATGTCATCATCTTCTGGGGTTTTGGTTTGAAGGCGAATTTTATGTGGATCTATGTTTGCCTATGGGTTGTTCCATTTCCTGTTCCTGTTTTGAGTGTTTTAGTACATTTTTGGAATGGGTGGGTCGTGAAGCGGCAGGGTCGGCTAATTTGACACATTATTTGGATGATTTTCTGGGAGTGAGTAGGGAAGGGACAGCAGAGTGTCTGCACATTCTTCAGTCTTTTCAGTGGGTGGCACACCGATTTGGTGTTCCTTTGGCTTCTGATAAAACAGAAGGTCCGGCGTTAGTCATCATTTCTTGGGGATTGAGATTGATTCGGTTAAGGGTGAGTGTCGTCTACCTTTGGGGAAAGTGGTGGAAGCTTTGAGGCAAGTGGAAGGGGCCCTGTCGGTTAGGGAATTGCAGTTGAGAGAGCTGCAATCGCTGATTGGTCGTTTGAATTTTGCGTGCAGGCTCATTCCGGTTGGAAGAGTCTTTTTGCGAGGTTTGGCTTTGGCGACACCAGGGTATTCGGGAAGGTCATCATTTTGTTAGAATATCTGGTGCAATGAAGGAAGATTTGAAAGTGTGGAGATCCTTTTTGGTTTTGTTTTATGGGGTGGCCATATTCCCTTCGAAAGAAGTTTTGGCGAAGGAACTGGAATTTTTCATGGACGCCTCGGGAGGTGTTGGTTTTGGGGTGTACTTTGGGGGGCGTTGATGTGCTTCTCGTTGGCCTGATCGTTGGTTAGCATCTGCATTGGTGCAGAATTTGGCATTTTTGGAGTTGTTTGCATTAGTGGTGGCTTTGGAGCTGTGGGGAGGTGTTCTGGAGGGGAGAAGGATTCTGTTCCGTTCTGTCAACATGGCGGTGGTGTTGGCGGTTAATTCTTTGTCGGCTTCATCATTGCCAGTCATTAGACTGCTGAAGAGGTTTGCCTTGCTTTTTCTTAAATTTTCTGTTTTATGCAGGGCAAGGCATGTTCGGGGTCGCCTTAACTCAGTGGCGGATGTTTTGTCTCATTTACAGTGGGGCAGGTTTCGTTCCCTGGCTCCGTTGGCGGAGGAGGTGGGCGCCCCTTATCCGGAGGGCCTTTGGCAGCTAGGCTCGGAATCTTTGGAAGATGGGTGAGAGGTTCTTTGTCGGAGAGACCACTTGGAAGGCCTACTCGCGAGTTTGGATGGATTGGGACGCATTGGCTGAACGGTTCAGGTACGTTTCGGTGGGTGGATTGATTGGATGAGGAGAGTTTGCTTAGGGCATACCTCATTCGGTTATTCTAATCAGGGGCATCTCCTGGGGTGGTACGGCAGTCGTTGGCCGCCTTGGCTTTCCTTTTCCAGGTATTGGGGAAAAGAGATGTCACCAAGGATTTTGTTGTCAGGTTTGCAGTTCGGGGTTATGTGAGGGAGAGGTGCAGGGTAGACGCTCGGCGTCCAGCTTTGAAGCAGTTATTGGAGGGTCTATGGGATTTTGTCGGGAATTTTTGTTCCTCACCTTATGAGGTTCTGCTTATGAGGGCGGCTTTTTGTTTGGGTTTTTTGGGGCATTTCGAGTGTGTGAGTAGGTGTGCAATTCTAGGAGAAGAGGTGGTGGTTTGGGAGCTGATGCGGTTTGGTTGGGAGTTGAGGAAATTGTTATTTGGGTTTCTAACTCCGAGACTGATCAGTTGGGTAGGGGGCGTAGAGTTGGTTTATCCAGTGTGGATAAATGCGTGGTTTGTCCGGTGAAGTACGTTAAGGAATTTTTGGAGGTACGGGTGGAGTCTGGAGTGGCCTTTTTATGTCACGCGGACGTATCGGCTTTATCGAGGTATCAATTTGTTTCCATTTTTAAGAAGAGTTTGTTGAGTTTAGGGAGAAATCCGGAGGAATTTGGTTCTCACTCCTTTCGTATTGGGGCAGCAACAGATGCTTCGAGATTGGGTTTGTAGGCAGCGAAAATTCAAGAATTGGGAAGATGGAACTCGAGGGCTTTTCAGTCCTACGTGCGGCTAGGTTTGATGGTATGAATTTTGGAAACACTTGTTAATGCTGGGAGGTTATGTGGAGAAAAGTTTGCTGTACGATCTGTTATGTTTTTCACTTTAGAAAAAAAAAAAGAAATATCAAACTTATACATGGAATATGAATTTATACCTTTTATATGGAATATATATATTTATTCTATTTTATCTTTGTATATTTGTTTGTTGTTTGTGGAGGAGTGTGGGGGTTGGAGGATTTGGAGGCGAGGAGTCTGGTCATTGTTTATGTTATGTTTTCTTTGCAGGTATGGACATTGTTTATTTGGTGGGGTGTGTGGTGGTTTGGCGGGGAGTTTCTTTTTTTGGAGTATTTTGTGTGGTGGAGATGTTGATAATTTATTTTTGTTTTTTGCAGATTCTTCGAGAGTTGTATGGATCGTTGGAGACTCGTTGTTTTTTTGGGCGAGGAGAAAGGCGTTGGTGCGAACATCTGGAGTACAGATGGGATTGTGTGGGTCGGCAACACGGGTACGGTGGTTCGGAATCCGTGGGCTCATATGGGAGGAGTTTAAGCCGAAGGTTTTGGGTGCCCTTAGGCACGGTGAAGTTCCCCATGTGCTGGTGGTACACATGGGAGGGAACGATTTGGGTGTGGTCCCTCTTGGTGTGCTGTTGGAGCAGATGCAGGCGGATCTGCGGCAGTTGAGGGATTTGGGAGTGGTCCCTCATGGAAAGTTGCTGGAGCAGATGAGAGTGGATCTGCGGCAGCTGAAGGAGTGGTCACCATGGATGGTGTTGGTGCGGTCAGAGATGTTGCCAAGGATGGTGTGTAGGCAGGCGGAGAATGAGGAGGCGGTGCGGCTTTGCCGGATCAAGGTGAATCTCTGTATGGGAAGGTTTGTGAAGCGGAGGGATGGTGTGTGGCAGTGGTGTATTTAGGTTTTGTGCTGCCCTAGGCCTGACTAAACTCGTGCACCCCCTAATTTAAATTTGAGGCACCCCTTCCTGTCAAGGCCACACCTCTTCCTGGTTAATCCCCACCCTTCCTCTTTAAGCTCCACCTTTTCCTCTTAGAGCTCCGCCTTTCCTCTCTTTATATTAAAAGTGGATACCAAGTGCCTACTTGTATATTTTATATACCATTTCAAATGTATCTATTGAGATAAATAAAATTATGAAATGTTTAAATTCAAGCATTTTTACAAAGAACAGCCACGCATGTTAAGTATACTGGATCACAGCCGCTCTAATTGGTTGAACAATAAAATCCACAGAAACGTTCACTGCATATGAGCGTATCACAGAGCTGCACAGCAATAAAACCCACAGAAATGTGCACTGTGTATGAGCATATCACAGAACTGCACAGCAATAAAACTCACAGTAATGTGCAGTGTGTATGAGTGTATCCCAGAGCTCCAAGGCAATAAAACTCACAGTACTATGCAGCGTGTATCACAGAATCCCCAGCAATAAAACTCCCAGCAATACAATGTTTGGTGTGTGTCAGCGTATCAGAATCCACAGCAATAAAAATTCCAGCAATGCAATGTGCAGTGTGTATGAGTGTATCAGAATCCACAGCAATAAAACTCCCAGTAATGCAATGTGTGGGTCAGCGTATCAGAATCCACAGCAATAAAACTCCCAGCAATGCAATGTGCAGTGTGTATGAGTGCATCAGAATCCACTGCAATAAAACTCCCAGCAATGCAATGTGTGGTGTGTGTCAGCATATCAGAATCCACGGCAATAAAACTCCCAGCAAACCGAGTGTATATGAGCACACAGCAATTATTTATTCTACATTTACCGGCCTCCGTCCGCGGTAGGGCTGTGTGCAGAGTCAGCAGGGACTGTGTACAGACTCAGCAGGAGGTCCCTCCAGGCCATGTTAGGATCGCGGCTGTGCCTGTGCGTGGAGCCATCTTGTCAGCAGTGGGGTGCCACTGCCAGAGGGTGCACCGTGGCTTTTATTCCCTTCCTGGTGGGTGTTCAGTCCAGAATAGAGTGACAGTCCATGTTAACGAAAGGGTGGGCAGCTGCATGCGTGTCACGTGGTTCAGCCAGTCAGGTGGTACTGAGACTCAGTACCACCTGACTGGCCGGACCGAGTGTGACCTGCACGCAATGCAGCCTCACCAGGAGCCAGGCAGCTCAATGACAAATTTCTATCACTGCAGTGCTGGTTAAGGAAAGGTCCACTTTAAACAGCAGTAAGCAGACAGGGCTTCATATTCTGCTGATACCCCCCCTTTACCTGCCGTTTACTGTCATCTTCTCTCTCTGGACACAAATCACATCCCCCTCCTAGAGCTGCTGCGGGGCAGGGGAGGAGCTATGGAGGGAGGAGAGGGGGATTTTTATTCTATTCGATTTTATTCCGTATGCAAACGCCATGCTCCGCTGCTCGTTGTTGAAACACAGCTCAAAGCTGACACACAGTGACAGTGGCACCTCCTAGTACCCCCTAATGACACCCCAATAATCACTGGTACCTGGGGCGGCCCGCCCTCGCCACTCCTCTAAGTACACCCACTGCTCTGGTGATATGCTCACACACAAGTTTGGCGAACTGCCAGCAAGTACGGTGCTGTTTGAAGGCAGTGCAAATCACCATAGAGAAGTAATGGTTAATCTATTCAGAGAACACCAAACAGCAGAGAAATGTCAGTGAAATACCCTGATGTTCGGTGGTTTCAATCAGCAGGTAAAGGTATTCAGGCGAACCCCATAGGTTTCAATGTTAAAAATATTCCCGTTTTTATGCAATATCTAATAAACCACTTATTATTTTAATCTGCAGTAAAAAGTCTTTATTGATTATTTTTTTTAGTACCATTTAGTAATTTTTCAGAATTTTTTTGGCAAAATCCCTCCCCTTTTTTTCATATCGGTTCTTCTTTTTCTGTAACAGAACTTTTTATTATCAATCATAGGATCTTATATGTAAATTCCAGACATTTTCGTTCCGTAGTTCTTTTGAAAACAGCAGGCCATGGGTTTGCGGTGGCAGCATACAGCGGCCGACTCCATGCACTTTGGGGACCCTGCGGTGAATGGTGAATTCACTGCAGGGTGGGGAAATTTTATTCCCCGAAGTGCAGGGAACTACAGAACACCAAAATGTTGGCGTCATTTCGGTGCTCTGTGAGTAACCCAATTAGTGTTGAGGTTTTTTGTTGCCCCCTGAAAAGTGAAAGCCTAGGCGTTGCCTACCCAGGACATACTTGAAAATTAGTGACATCTCAATGTTTCCTTCCTGTTAAAATAGTTTGCAAAAGTAAAAAAAAAAAAATAATAATACATTTTTTTTAGGGGTGGGGCCACCCGGCGGGCCGCCGCCCCCTGGAGAGTGCCGCCCTAGGCCTAGGCCTTGTTGGCCTAAGCCAAAATACACCAGTGTGTGGTGGTGCGGCATCTACCCTTTGAAGAGGGGGTTGCGGCGTGTTATTTTATGGAGGATGGCATTCACCTGAATGATGTGAGCAAGGATCTGTTCATCCTGGGACTCAAGGAGGGGATTGATCAAGCCCTGTTTTTCCTTGGTGGGGGAGCTCTCCCATAAGGGGGTTATGTGAGGAGCTCTTGGCGTAGGCTTGTAGGCAGTGCTGGGTTGGGGTTCCTTTTATTTAGGCTAATTTTGGTCAGATGGTTGGGAGTTGGGAGGTTTTTGTGGTTGGTTGGTTTGGAGGTGTGTGGTGGTTGTGTGGAGTCCTCTTTCAGCACTGGGTTATTGTATTATTTTGTTATGGAAATTTTTATGTCGTGGTGGTGTGTATTTTGTGTGGAGTTTTAACTGTGGCCTGTATATATAATAAATATATACAGTCAGGTTCAGAAATATTGGGACATCGACACAATTCTAACATATACACCACCACAATGGAGTTGGAATGAAATAAACACAATGTGCTTTAACTGCAGACTGTCAGCTTTAATTTGAGGGTATGTACATCCAACTCAGGTGAACGGTGTAGGACTTACAGCAGTTTACAGATGTGCCTCCCACTTGTTAAGGGACCAAAAGTAATGGGACAATTGGCTTCTCAGCTGTTCCATGGCCAGGTGTGTGATATTCCCTCATTACCCCAATTACAATGTGCAGATAAAAGGCCCAGAGTTAATTTCAAGTGTGCTATTTGCATTTGGAATCTGTTGCTGTCAACTCTCAAGATGAGATTCAAAGAGCTGTCACTATCAGTGAAGCAAGCCATCATTAGGCTGAAGAAACAAAACAAACCCATCCTAGAGATTGCAAGAACATTAGGCGTGGCCAAAACAACTGTTTGGAACATTCTCAAAAAGAAGGAACGCACCGGTGAGCTCAGCAACACCAAAAGACCCGGGAGACCACGGAAAACAGCTGTAGTGGATGACCGAAGAATTCTTTCCCTGGTGAAGAAAACACCCTTCATAACAGTTGGCCAGATCAAGAACACTCTCCAGGAGGTAGGTGTATGTGTGTCAAAGTCAACAATCAAGAGAAGACTTCACCAGAGTGAATACAGAGGGTTCACCACAAGATGTAAACCATTGGTGAGCCTCAACAACAGGAAGACCAGATTAGAGTTTGCCAAACAACACCTAACAAAGCCTTCACAGTTCTGTAACAAGATCCTAAGGACAGATGAGACCAAGATCAACTTGTACCAGAGTGATGGGAAGAGAAGAGTAAGGAGAAGGAAAGGAACTGCTCATGATCCTAAGCATACCACCTCATCAGTGAAGCATGGTGGTGGTAGTGTCATGGCGTGGGCATGTATGGCTGCCAATGGAACTGGTTCTCTTGTATTTATTGATGATGTGACTGCTGACAAAAGCAGCAGGATGAATTCTGAAGTGTTTTGGGCAATATTATCTGCTCACATTCAGCCAAATACTGCAGAAATACTGCAGATGGACAATGACCCAAAGCATACTGCAAAAGCAACCAAAGAGTTTTTGAAGGGACAGAAGTGGAATGTTATGCAATGGCCAAGTCAATCACCTGACCTAAAAATCCCATTGAGCATGCATTTCACTTGCTGAAGACAAAACTGAAGGGAAAATGCCCCAAGAACAAGCAGGAACTGAAGACAGTTGCAATAGAGGCCTGGCAGAGCATCACCAGGGATGAAACCCAGCGTCTGGTGATGTCTATGCGTTCCGGACTTCAGGCTGTGATTGACTGCAAAGGATTTGCAACCAAGTATTAAGAAGGGAAAGTTTGATTTATGATTATTATTCTGTCCCATTACTTTTGGTCCCTTAACAAGTGGGAGGCACACCTGCAAACTGCTGTAAGTCCTACACCGTTCACCTGAGTTGGATGTACATACCCTCAAATTAAAGCTGACAGTCTGCAGTTAAAGCACATTCTGTTTGTTTCATTCCAACCCCATTGTAGTGGTGTATAGAGCCAAAGATGTTAGAATTGTGTTGATGTCCCAATATTTCTAGACCTGACTGTATATTATTCCACAGTTATGTGTCGTGTATTTTTGAGTATTTATTATCTCCCTGCGTACGACTCGGTCATCAATAGGCGATTTAAGCAAATTAAGTAATAAGCAGGAAATAGGACAGACACTGAATAGATAACCAGGAAAACAATTAAGAGGATAAGAAATGATAGGGATAACTGAGAACACTGTATGAAACTAAGCAATGAAAGAAGCTAACTGAAGTACATAAGAGATTAGGATAACAGAGGGACACTACAGGAATAAATAGCTTACACAGGACTCCAGAGAAAGACAAACAAAGGGTTAAGTTAAAGAGGATACATAGAACACTGAAGATGACGAAGCAGGTATAGAAATTAATTCAGAACCACTGGTTTAAACATAATGCAATGAAGGTGCAGGGATCCTGGTAGTTGGAGTCCAGGAATGGTATATGGCTGTAGGTTCCAGGGAGTTATGAAAGTCCAGAGAAATAATAGAATACTTGCAGCAAATTAAAGTCCTTGGGAAAATAGGAGCAGGGTACTCAAGCGCGGTATCATAAGGGCAAATCCATAGGCATATCCAAGTTGAAATGCAATAGGTCAAAGGGTCACAGGCTAGCAGGCAAAGTCCATATATTTTCCAAGCAATAAATCCGGTACACAGGTATACAAAACAGACAGGCTTAGCAGACAGCAAGAACACACTGAATCAGCAATTTCCAAATGATGCAGAAGCACTGCATGATGGGTCTTTAGCCCTTTAGTAGGGGAGAGCAAGGTGATCAGTAGCAACACCTGAAGTAGCAGCAGAACCATAGATGGAATCAGGTCTAGGCAGAATATACTGGGCAGGTATTGCAAGGGTTAATGTGATGTTTTAGACTTTTTGCCTTTCTTGCGGGCACGGCGCCTCGGGTTATGACATCCCCATTCCTGACTCGCCCCTCCACTAGTGTATTGCTGTGTTTATCTGTGTCTGTTTTGATAATAAACCCCTGTTTCATACCTTCCATCTGTGTCTCTCTTGAGTGTCACTGCATCCCTGGGCTCATACCTTGGCCCCCTAATACACTGAGCATTACAATGTGTGAGGAGGGAGTGTGCTTGTGTGAGGGTGTTCAAAGTGATGATGATGGTGTTTCATAAGTTGCATTTCGTACATGTATGTAACCCAGTATGTGAGCTTATTAAAAGCTTGCATTATTAAAAAAATTAAAACATTATGGGGTATTTATGTAGCGTTACCCCTGTACAAATCATTGCTGTTGGCACACCCAATCAATGGTCTTCGACATTCAGTATTGGCCAGTCTGCCAGACATGCTCCACCTTCTGGCCAAACCATGCTGAATTTAACCTCTGCACTCCTGATACCGAGATGATAATTCGGACCTTCAAAGGCATCAGCAGGTCCCTGATATCGAATTTTCTCGATCTGTAGCTGAGGCTAAAGCAACTGAAATTAATTTGTTGCAAATAAATTTAATTAGCATTTGGGCTCCAGAAGGTGCCCGCAAAGTTATAGTCAAGTGGCCATAATGTACAAGTTGCTGAAACTGCATAAAATTGGATAGGAAATGTCCTGATGTATCAGGATTTCCTCAGCCTACGCACGGAGCCAGGAGCTGCAGTTCTATCTGCAGTAACTCCATGTGGGCAGTAGATGGCGACCCCAGCCTGTCAAATAGGTTATTACAGTATGGACTACACTGGGACTATTCCCAAATATATGTTACTGTATAATTTATTCAGTATTGAAGGGGTTAAATAAAAACCGTAGCCCTCCACGCAAATTGCTACATATGTGCGGCTTTTCATTATTTTATGTTTAAAAATGACTGTATTTGCTACATAGGGAAATCTGCGTCAAGAAACCGCTGGCTATGGAATGCAACTTGTATACTAAAAAAAGCTTTTTCCACCCCTTAGTGCTGCTCTGAAAGTCCCCTCTTCTATTATTTCATGCAGGAGGTAAAAATGATTTTATATTGGCTACCAGTACAGGACTTTGAAAATATCCAGATAAATTAAATCAGACAATAACAACAAAAGACATTAGCAAGCTTTACAATACAAAATAATAATAGCAATTGATATAAATCGCAAGAAATAAAAAAACACTTAAAACAGAGCAGACACAGACAAAAGGAGCTTTATGCAATAAAAAGCTTCAGCTGAACAAACCAGGGTTACTTTATCGGACAAACTGATTAATGATAGCAGCTAATCACATACTGACATAACTATGATCCTGCCATCCAATTAAAGCAATTTTATATACTAAATCATTATATCAAGTTCAATCAAAACAAACCACGACATAGGCTTGTTTTACGCGAGCTTTCGTTGCTTTGATGTGTCAAAACAAAGTGCTTGTAGGGAAGGTACATGGGAAAGGTGGAACAACCAAAGAACTGCAGCAAATGTTCATTATTGACATTTAAATTCGAGCTCTAGTGCAAAATCTGTTAAAAGCAATCTCAATTACTTGCATAGATTTTGCTTGCTGCGGTCTGCTTGCCAGTATTTATTTTATTTATTTTATTTTACAGTGTCCATCGACTGCACAGGTGTGCTTGCTTTGTAAGTTGCACTTTTACAGAGTTATTCAGAGAGAGCCGATCTGGCCCCGAAATGGCACCGAACAGTGAATTTCCCCATACAGTGCAACTCCGTGGCCATTCGGCTATTCTATTCAGAAAGCAGACAGTTCGCCAAATTTTAGCATATTGCCTGCAAATACGGTGCCTGTTCGAAGGCAGTGAAATCCCCAGAGAAGCAATGGTTAATATATTCAGAGAACACCGAACTGCAGGGAAAAGTCAGTGAAATGCCCTGAAGTTCGGTGGTTTCTTTCGGCAGGTTTATTCAGGCGAATCCCATAGGTTTCAATGTTAAAAATAATCCCGTTTTTATCCAACATCTAATAAACCGTTTATACTTTTAATCTGCAGTAAAAAGTCTCTTTATTTATTTACTTTTGTTTCAGGATTTTTAGGCATTTTTCAGCCAAAAAATTTTTCTTTTTCTTTTAAATAGCTTTTTTCTTTTTTCTGTAACAGAAATTTTTATTATCATTCATAGGACTTTATATGTTATTTCCAGAGATTTTCATTCAGTAGTTTTTTTTGCAAATAGCGTTTCAATCTTGACACTTTCAATCGTTTTGTTTTATTTTTACCCTTCCGGCGGCTTGTTGGCTTTATTCTGCGTCTGGTCGGCACTGTGTTCGGTGGATCGTCTGCTTTTTCATCTCAGGTTCACCAGATCATCGGATAGTATCAGATCGGATCCGATGTTTTTTGAGTGTTTTTTTAAAAAAAGAGCCGCAAAACCGTCTAAATTATCGAATCCGATACTTTCAGCCGGTTCTCAGTATATTATCGAATCGCATTCGATTCAATAATACGCCTGACGCACTGAAATTATCGGATCTGATAATTTCAGCGGTTCTGTGGTTTCTTTTTTCTTTCGGGGGCTTTGCGGCAGCTTTTCCCCACACTCCAGGGACCCTGCGGAGAATGCAGAATTCACGGCAGGGTGGGAAAATTTGATTCTCTGAAGTTCGGGTAACGACAGAGCACCGAAATGTCAGCGACATTTTGTTGCTTTGTGAATAACCCCTTACGTTTCCTATCTACACCTTTTGGATTTTTCTTATTTGGTTCATAGTACAGAACATGATTTAACAGTTAGTGATTATTTAAAGTGTAAGTAATAAATGCAACTTGCACGTAAAACATAAATTTCAGGATGCGCATGCCAACGATTGTCTAATATGTCATTATACACAGTACATTTCTATCTAAACATCTTTAGACACAGGAACCAGGTTAAGAGGTAGTGATGGAATGAGGAGTGGTACCATGTACATACAGTGGCAAGAAAAAGTATGTGAACCCTTTGGGATTACGTGGAGTTTTGCATGAATTGGTCATAAAATGTGCTCTGATCTTCATCTAAGTCAAAACAATTTGAAAAACACAGTCTGCTTAAAATAATACAACACAAACATTATATGTTTTCATGTGTTTATTGAACAGAACATGTAAACATTCACAGTGCAGGGTGGAAAAAGTATTTGAACCCCTAGCCTAATGACTTCTCCAAGAGCTAATTGGAGCCAGGAGTGAGCCAACCTTGAGTCCAATCAGTGTGATATTATTGGATGTGTTGCTGAAAGCTGTCCTGCCCTTTAAAAACACACACCAGTTTTGGGTTTACTGGTTTCAAGAAGCACTGCCTGATGTGAAACATGCCTCACAGAAAAGAGCTCTCAGAAGACCTACGATCAAGAATTGTTGACTTGCATGAAGCTGGAAAGAGTTACAAAAGTATCTCCAAAAGCCTTGATGTTCATGTGACCACGGTAAGACAGACTGTCTGCAAATGGAGAAAGTTCAGCACTGTTGCTACTCTCCCTAGGCATGGTTGTCCTGTAAAGATGACTGCAAGAGCTCAGCCAGAACACTTAATGAGGTAAAGAAGAATCTTAGAGTGTCAGCTAAAGACATACATAAATCTCTGGCACATGCTAACATTTTTGTTGACACATCTACAATAAGGAAAACATTAAACAAGAATGGAGTACATGGGAGGACACCACGGAGGAAGCCATTGCTGTCCAAAAAGAATTTTGCAGCACGTTTGAAGTTTGCAAAAGAGCACCTGGATGTTCCACAGCACTACTGGCAAAATATTCTGTGGATAGATGAAACCAAAATTGAGTTGTTTGGAAAAAACACACAACACTATGTGTGGAGAGAAAAAGGCACAGCACACCAACATCAAAACCTCATCCCCACTGTAAAACATGGCAGAGGGAGCATCATGGTTTGGGGCCGCTTTGCTGCCTCAGGGCCTGGATGGATTGTTGTCATTGATGGAAAAATTAATTCCAGAGTTTATCAAAACATTTTGCAGGAAAATGTAAGACCATCTGTCCACCAACTGAAGCTCCGCAGAGGATGGGTGATGCAACAGGACAATGACCCAAAGCATACAAGTAATTCAACAAAAGAATGGCTTCAACAAAACAAAACACGCCTTCTGGAGTGGCCCAGTCAGAGTCCTGACCTCAACCCGATTGAAACGCTGTGGCATGACCTTAACCACTTCAATGCGGAGGACGCGCTGAGCGCGTCCTCCGCATTACCGCTGGTATGCGGAGGACGCGCTGAGCGCGTCCTCCCATTGGGGTCAGCGTTCGGCCGGGTTCCGGCTGATTGCTGGCCCCTCCGGTGCGGGCTGACATCCTCGATGTCAGCCGCGCATCCGGAACCGCAGCCGCTGGTATTAGGTGTCATCGCGGCAGCGCGATGACACTTAATTCAGGCGCCCCCCCCCCCGCATGTGCGGAGGAGGCGCCTGAAAGGGAGGGGGGGAGGTCCTTCGGACCCCTCTCCCTCCCGATCGGCGGCTCTGCGGGGGTTAACCCAGGCATCATTTGGAAGGGCACAGCCTGCCCTTCCAAATGGTGCCTGGCATTAACCCCTGGGGAGCTGGATCGTGAATCGGCGCTGAAAAGCGCCGGTTCGCGATCCTTTCCCGGAGCTGGCCGACATCTTGGATGTCGGCCAAGCCCCCGGGAACTCCCCCTGAGGACTGGCGTCATCGTGCATAGCACGATGACGCCAGTCCTGGACTTAACCCCTAACTGCCACCAACGGTGGAGATAGGGAGTTCATTGGAACTCCCTATCTCCCGATCCGTGGCAGCTAGGGGTTAAAGTTTGGTATGGTTGGATCGGCCAGAGCATGGCCGTTCCAACGATACCAAACACTACTGTGAAAAAGTTTGTCAAAAAAAAAAGAAAAATAAAAATATAAAAAAATAAAAAAGAAATTATAAAAAAAAAAAAACACTTTTTTTTTCGTTTTTTTGGTTTGTTAATGCAGCAATATTGTTCCCATTTCAATTATAATGTGAACAATGATGCTGCACTAACGATTTTTGTATGCGGTGCGTTTGTTAAAAAATAGTGTAATTTTCCCCAAAAAAAAATGTAACGAGACCCCATCTCTAATTTTTTTAACAAGCGCACCCCATACAAAATATAACCGCAATTGCTCGCATGTTAAAATGTGAAAAAAAACACTTTACACATTGTAAATTATTGAAAATACATATTTTATTGCATTTTTTGTTATAATATACAGACATGACATAACGTATACATATAATAATGACATATTATGAATCTACCGAGTCTGACGGAAAGAACGATATATAATATGTCTGGGTCATATACTAAAATAAGCCTTCAAAACACGTTTAAACATGATGAGCAAAACCGGTAAAAATGACCTCAGCACAGGGGCGGGAAAAGCCTCAGCAGCGAAAGGGTTAAGAGAGCGATTCACACACATCCCAAGAATATTGCAACACTGAAACAGTTTTGTGAAGAGGAGTGGTCCAAAATTACTCCAGATCGTTGTGCAGGTCTGATCTGCAAATACAGGAAACGTTTGGTTGAGGTTATTGCTGCCAAAGGAGGGTCAACCAGTTATTAAGTCCAAAGGTTCACATACTTTTTCCACCCTGCACTGTGAATGTTTACATGTTCTGTTCAATAAAAACATGAAAACATATAATGTTTGTGTTGTATTATTTTAAGCAGACTGTGTTTTTCAAATTATTGTGACTTAGCTGAAGATCAGAGCACATTTTATGACCAATTCATGTAAAACTCCACGTAATCCCAAAGGGTTCACATACTTTTTCTTGCCACTGTAACTTGTGTTTGTTCTTCATGAGCCTAGAGAGTTCTCCATATGTGGACCTCTTAATTGAGGTGCCTGGGTGGCAGTGGCGTAGCGAGAAATTCACTGGTTGGTGCAATTTCGTGGAAAGCTCAGATTTCTTTGAATAGCCCTGTATCTATCACTATCTGTTCATCTGTTTGTCTGCCTGTCTGTATATATTCATATTCACAACAACACATCATCAATAACTTTACAGTATTTAAGCGCCTTGCATTAAGTATGCCAGAATGCCTAAATTTTTCTCCCCCCCCCCCCGCCGGTTTAGCCACTTTAAGCACTATGCAAACTGTCATTTCCGCTGCATTGCGAAAACAGCTCTTTCAGTACAATTTCTTCTTATTTACTTAATGGTTTATAAGAGAAGAGAGTGACGAGTCCCTAAGTGATATTAAACTAAATTTGGTGTTCCATTATTTTCCTCAGCAACTGCATTAACTGAATAATGAAACTTCCAGAGAGGATGCCATTTTTTTGTGTGAAAAGCTGACATGAGAGAAGAATCACAGAATGGGTCACTTTGAATCATCACCCAAAGTGTTAGTGCTCCAGCTCAATGATCCATCTCATTGTAAATCAAATTGAAGAGTAAATATTGCAAATATGCCGCATCATGAATCTTCCGACGTTACAGAATGAAGATCCTAATGCGCTAATGTAAACTAACAGAACAAAGACCATCCATGGTATCTATGGACAGTGAAAGCCTATTAGTATTGTGAGGGAGACGTGTGTTAAATTAAAAAGACTATAAACTAATATGATTAATATTCCATTTACTTAACTTTATTTTGGTGACAATAGCACAATAGCGCTAGAATGCTGAGCCTATATTGAAGCTAAGTGACTGGTGTTTGTGTTCCTGTGTTGTACTCTTACAAGTTCTGTGGAAAGCTGACGGGTGATATAATACATTTGATCAAATAGATAAAAAGCTTTGTATTTCAAATTTTTTAATTAATATCTTTATGTGGCATAATGCCTGCATATGAAAATTACAGTAACACTTTGTATCTGTACTGTACACAGATTTTCAGGTCATTATAACCCCTAAATCCTATCCCTGCATAGCACTGAGTGACCCCAGAGCTCTCCTTGTATTCCGCGTTCTCCCTGGCTGTTGTAATGCTGCAGTAAAGTCTGTTAAACCTTTTGTTACAGTGATGGTCGGGGCCTGTTCCTTGTAGATTCTTTACGGTAATACGGGGTGACAGGAGTTAGATCTCTCAGAGCATTTTATATCTATCCACAGAGCACCCTTTTCTTGCATCAAATAAGGTTTATATTCCAATTTTCTTTATGTATGCATAATTCTGTGTGCCTGTATCCGGTAGTGAAAAAGTTAAAGTGGAGTATTGTTGTGGAAATTTGGGGCAAAGATAAATTATATGATATATAAACAGTGCTTTTTTTCTGGGAAAATAGGTGGGGTACTCTCATATCCCAGGGAAAAACTGATTATTAGGACGATTTTTCATGTCCTAATAAATACTCCTTTATTCACACTGGATATATTGCCCCCAGTTCACACTGGATATATTGCCCCAGGCTCACATGGATATATTGCCCTAGGCTCACATGGATATAATGCCCCCAGCTCACATGGATATATTGCCCCAGCTCACACATGGATATATTACCCCAGCTCACACATGGATATATTGTCCCCCAGCTCACATATGGATATATTGCCCCAGCTCACATGGATATATTGCCCCCAGCTCACATGGATATATTGCCCCCAGCTCACATGGATAAATTGCCCCAGATCACATGGATATATTGCTCCAGGCCAGCTCACATGGATATATTGCCCCAGGCCAGCTCACATGGATATATTGCCCCAACTCACATGGATATATTGCCCCAGGCCAGCTCACATGGATATATTGCACAAGCTCACATGGATATATTGCCCCAGCATACCTCTGCCAGGCCCCTCCGAGTCATTGCTGGCGAGATCGCAGAGTTCACGTGAACACCTGGTGGATGGATCCCAAGCGAGCGGCAGATATCCATGCCGGCAGCCGCTCGTAGAAGAAAAGAGCGTGGCGGCCTCTGGATCCACCCCTGCACCGACCAGACAGCTCCAGATTCGGACTCCAAGAGTTCGATACCGGAGCTGTCAAAAATTAAAAAGCAAAGGTCGGCTGGAGATGAGGTGCCGGTACGATGTACAGGCGCATATCGCCTCAAAAAAAGCTCTGGATATTTGAACAATTAAAGAGTTGCCTTGTCTTTGTCATCACGGTGTGATGTTATCTGATGGCTTTCAGTAATTACAGCAGGTCAAAGCCAACAATGTAGCCGAGATTTTGAAAACTTGTGTACTTTACTGTGCATAGAGATTTCTATGACATATTTCATGTTTGTTTTTTTTTTGGTTTTTTTTGCTACTGTGGAAACGGCATAGTATAAAAGTCACTGCTTTTCATGTTGCCGAAGAAATACACATGTCGGCACTTCTGCCCCTGGTTTAAAGAGTCTTTATTGCCACAGGACAACCAACAATGTTTCAGCCTGCATATGGACTTTTTTCAAGTGCAGTAGAACATTGCTGGATGTCCTATTGCAATAAAAACATGTTTTTTTTTTTTGTAAATAATGGTTTATTGAGTTTTTAAGACAGGTAAATAAGTCATTTGACCACGCAGGGTCGCATAATAATAGTCATAATACAACAAAAGAAATGTGTTCACAGTGCTTCAACAGGCAATTTTTCAAGAAAGACTAACTCAGATTGAACAAGTTCTATCCACACATTACCCTGAGTGATCCGTAAAACAATGAATATTAAAAAATAAAGGATAATGGAACTACTAAGATAGAAGAAATAGGGGGGGGGTCAGGTTCAGGGAGGGGTGGTAGAGGGTTCCAACTGAGAAAGGGTAGGACCGAGACGGTCTATAAAGGCCGTGGTGATCGTGATAGCGTCCCATTGAGACCAAATTTGTGAGTAGCGGGGTAGTTGGTCAGTGGTAGATAAGTGGAGACGTTCCACGACTCTCAGCTCCTCCATCTTTATGAACCACAATTGAATAGTTGGTGGGGTATTCCGTTTCCAGTATAAGGGAATCAGGCTCTTAGCGACATTCAAGATGCGGGGCAACAGGGAGTTCTTGTACGCCGCCACTGACATTGAGGTATGGTGTAGCAACATAGTTGCTGGTGTGAAAGGGGGATAACCAAGGAGGACCCTCGCGATGGAATGAAGGCTCGACCAGTAAGGGCGAATCAGGGGACATTCCCACCACAAATGCAGAACAGAGCCCAGGGCATTGAAGCATCTCCAGCAGTCGGGAGAGGCTGCCGGGGAGATAGCATGTAATCTGAGAGGAGTGTAGTACCATAGTGAAAGCAATTTATATGCGGTTTCTTGGGCTCCGCTGGCTATAGAACAACGGTGGGTCAATTCACATATGCCCATCCATTGCTCATCAGTAAAGGTACAGTCTAGCATCGTTTCCCATTTACCCATAAATGGGGGAGGGACCGCGGCGGCTGCCTCTCTAATCAGGGAGTACATGAAAGACACCCCGTGAGCCAGGGGGTGGGAGATGCGCATCTGCTTTCTAGAGGAGTGAAGGGGCGTCGCAGCATGTGCTGTCGCGGGGCTTTTCGAAGGCATTCAGTGACCTGGCGAAATTTAAGTTGGTGCAAGAACGTCGGCGGGCTGTCTCCTAATAGGGCGTGTAAGGGTAGCGGGCCCGTATTGGTCAGAAAGTGGTGTACCCTAGGGACAGGGACAGGGATGAGTGATATTAATGCCCTCGGGCCCATGTTAGACAAGAACCCTTCTCCATATGTGATTGGTGTCATCGGGGAGGGATGAGACGTGAGGTTGGACTGAGTTGTCACTCGGTACCAACATTGCAAAGTAATTCGCGTGTACGGAGAGGACCGAGTCAGGCGAAGGCCCACCGATCTGGGTACCCACGGCAAAATTGCCAGCGGCACTTCCAGCAGAGCCTGCTCCGCCGACTTCCATCTCTTCCGCACCCCCTCCCCCGACCATTCGACAGCCCGCAGTAGGTGGCAGGAGACGTAGTAACGATAAAAATCTGGGGCACCCAGTCCACCCTGATTCCTAGCCCGTGTCAGTATGTCAAATCTAATGCGCGGGCGTGCCCGTCTCCAGATGTAAGAGGACAGGAGAGAGCGGAGGGAAGCAAAGAAAGAGCGGGGGACAGCAATGGGGAGTGTTTGAAACAGGTACAAGAATCGCGGCAGAATATTCATTTTAATAACGGAAACCCTCCCCAACCAGGATATGTGCGAAAGATCCCACGCCTTGAGGTCCCTGCGGACGGCCGACAGCAGTGGGGTGAAATTGAGGTCAAATAACCGGGTACTGTCCGCAGTCAGCCAAACCCCCAAGTATTTCAGTCGGGACCCACCCATTTGAAGGGGAGGGTAGGGCGCATAGCAATCACCCGGTGGGAGGGGACCGAGACATTTAGTATGGATGACTTCGAAAAGTTTATTTTAAGGTTAGCTAAAGTATAATATTCCTCGAATGCTGCTAAGATGTTAGGCAGCGAAATGAGCGGGTTGGAGACAAAAAAGAGGAGGTCGTCTGCATACGCGGCGACCTTATGAGGTTCTCGTCCCAGGGAGACACCGGAGATGTCCGAGTGCTGGCGGATTGCCTCCAGAAACGGTTCCAGGGACAGTACAAAGAGCAAGGGTGATAGGGGACAGCCCTGGCGCGTACCATTGCAAATAGGAAAACTGTCTGTAAAAATGCCGTTTACACATACCCTAGCCGAGGGGCCCTTATACAGCGCCTCAATCCAGGAACAGAGGGAAGGTCCCAACCCAAGGTGGCGGAGCGTAGCAAAAAGAAAATCCCACCCCACCCTGTCAAACGCTTTCTCCGCGTCCGTCGACAGGAGCAAAAGACCACCCGAGACTCTAGGTGCAGCATGGATAAGATGTAGGGCGCGGATCGTATTATCTCTCGCCTCCCTGTGCGGTACAAATCCCACTTGGTCCAAGTGTATCAAAGATGGGATATGTGCATTTAGACGGGACGCTAAAATTTTCGCAAATAATTTGACATCACAGTTTAAGAGGGATATAGGTCTGTAACTCGCGCAATGTTCCTTGTCTTTCCCCTCTTTGGGTATCAAGACTATGTTGGCCATCAGAGATTGCGGAGGCAACAGCTTCGCACCCGAGAGTGAATTAAATGCGCGGAGAAAATGAGGGGACAGGATGTCAGCAAATTGTTTATAATAGTGGGTCGGGAAACCGTCAGGCCCGGGCATTTACCCGAAGGTGTCGATTTGATGGCCAGGTGTAATTCCGCGTTGGTGAGGGGCTCGTCTAAGAGTTCCGCCGCTGACGGCGTGACCTTCCGTGTAAGGAAGCGGGTGAGATACCTGTCAATGTCTAACCTGAGCTGTGAGCGGGCCGCTTCCGATGGGGAGCCAGGGACGGCATATAAGGATTTATAATAGTCTGTAATAGATTGCAGGATAGGTTGGGGTAAGTGCTGTAAATCACCCTTCTTGTTTCTAATACTAGGGATATAGGTAGCAGATCGCCTTTTGGCCAGCTGTCGGGCCAGGAGGCGTCCGCATTTGTTGCCATTTACATGAAAGTACGCTTGGGATCGTCTCAGGTCCCTATGATGTTTAGTATGCATTATGTCAGCTAGGGAGCGTCGTAATTCCGTCAGCGAGGAAAGAAGAGTCGCCTCTCCCGTGCGTTTGTGTTGGAGCTCCGTCTCGTCAATTTTACGGAGTAGGTCCTGGATTTCAGCCTCCCTGCGTTTTTTAATTGCCGAGCCCACACTAACAAAGTGCCCCCTCATGACGCATTTGTGAGCCTCCCACACCGTGGCCGGGGTGATCTCTGGATCCACATTTTCCTCAAAATAACGTTCCAAAACCATCCTGCTGTCTGCCAACAGCACGGGGTCCGTTAGATGGGCATCATTCAACCGCCAGTTGGGAGCAGTAGGTCGGAAAGTAGGAGACAGGAAAGTGGCGATAACTGGGGCGTGGTCAGACCAGGTGATATTTCCAATAGTCGCGGAAAGGAGGAGATGAAGGTGATAGAAGGGGAGAAAGATATAGTCAATGCGAGAGTAAGAAGCAGTAGTGTGTGCGTAGAAGGAGAAATCTCTGTCAGTGGGGTGAAGCGCCCTCCAGCAGTCTACCAATCGGGAGGAATGTAATGTGTGTGAGATAGAGCGGAGAACGTGGGATGGCATAGAAGAGCGTCCCGTCGACGTGTCCACGGTTGGGTGAAGTGGTACGTTAAAGTCGCCCCCCAGTATTAGCGTGCCTTCCGAGAAGGCGTGCAGTATCTTTAGCGTTTTGGCCAGGAACCGATGCTGCGCTTTATTGGGAACATAAACATTGGCGAAGGTAAACAGTTGACCAGCAATCTGCCCCTTCGTGAATACATATCTCCCATTCTCGTCCGTCAGCGTGGCTTTTTCTTGATACGGGACAGATTTATGGAAGAGGATGGCCGTCCCTTTAGATTTAGAGCCTGGAGTGTCGCTGAACAGCCCCGTCGGGAAGTTAGAGTCAGTCAATCTGGGTCTGGACCCAACGCGGAAATGGGTCTCTTGTACGAACACTATGGAAGCCTTGTGTTTTCGGAAGTCAGTTAATGCGGTGGAACGTTTTTCTGGAATATTTAACCCTTTCGCATTGATAGAAAATAACACCAGAGAGGCCTGTTTGAATGCCATGTAAGGGGTCTCAGAAGGGGGAGTAGTAATCAAAAAAAGAAAAAAAAAAAAAAAAAAAAAGGGGGGGGGAAACTATAAGAACTTCGGTGGGGTTAAGGGCTGCGTTACAGCACAGAGAAAATAAAAGGGGGGGAATCAACGGTAACTATTTACAAGCAAGAGGTACCAGTGTAGGGGGAGCTACTATCCGCTCGCCGGGGCTAGCTCCTCAGCCGAGGGCAGTGCTCACCCGAGGGGTAAGGGGGGACAGGAATACACTCAACCTCGGGAAAACGTGGGGGTCACGGCCTAGCAACAAGTCCGGGCAACCGGTATAGAAACCGGTCAGGAAATTAGTTTCAACGGCTCTGTACGTAGGACAGCGCACCGACCTATGTAGTGCAAACAAAGCATGTACGACTATTACCAGCGAATAACTAACTTAAGGAAAACAACAAACAACAAGGGACACCGCAATCAAATCGGGCATTAACATTAACATTACCACCGCCACGTGTCTGGTCGGGAAGCGGACCAGCGGGCTGGCACCTCCGCGGTGGGTAGGAAGTCCGATCATAGTACAACTGGGATAACTGTCTCCCCTCCGACCCTGGGGACGGCAAGGCGATGACCGGCCATGTAGTGTGGAGCCTCACCACCCAACTCGCAGGGTCCCGGAGCACAGAAACACATCCACCCTTGGGAGGTCGCAGGTCATGTCGACACGGGCGGTGGAAACATGTTTTTCTTGGGGGATGCCTGCAGCAGGGGCCACGGGCTACTTAGCAACAGGTCGAGCAACCGTTGTCCATCTCACCCGACTACTCCGGATCTCCTTCGGGTCTGAGCATCAGCCCTCGGGGGCCTTCTGGGGAGACCAGGCAACGGTGGGCGTCCACGAGGTGTGGAGTACAGGGCCAGCGGATCCGGCCATTGCAGTTGTATGGGCGGGAGTTGCAGGTCTTCTAAAAGCGGGGGAATGTCTGCCTCCGTGGCCACCAGATACTGTCCTGTAGGAGTTGTCACAACCAAACCGATAGGTATATTCCATCTATAACGAATCTTATGGGTCATCAATTGACTGGTGAGAGGTTTTAAAGCTCGTCGATAGGCCAGAGTCGCCGGAGACAGGTCAGGAAACAGCTGCAAGGGGGTCCCTTCGTAAGAAATCTGGGTAGAGTTCCGTGAACGACGTAGAATGTCCTCCTTTAAGCCAAAGTCTGCAAGACAACAGATAATGTCCCGAGGTGGGCCTCCTACGGGGCTTTTCGGACGCAGAGCCCTGTGGGCCCGCACAAAATCAATTAGCGTGTCCGCTGGACGTTCCAGGAGTGAGTTAAAAATCATAGATAAGGCCGACCTGAGTTCTGTCGGGGAGTCCTCTGATTCCGGCATGCCCCTGATCCGAAGATTGTTCCGGCGTCCTCTGTTATCCAAGTCCATGAGGTGTTGCGCCATGCTTCTCATCTGGGCCGAACGTAAATCCAGTGTATCAGTAGTGGAGATCTGGGCTTGCCTGTTCTTATCGCAGACCGCTTCCACCGAAGTCACCCTGTCGTGCAGGCCCTGGACATCCGTCCGAAGGAGATGAAGCTCCGTCATGATCGAAGTTTGGAGCATATTTATGTCCGCACGTGTGGGGAGACCTCAGCAGAGTGCCCCACGTGGCTGGGTCTTCTGCCATTTCCCGGGTTGGGGATCGCTGCGGCGATATGGCGCTCGTCGGCCCCCCAAGGGTCAGCGGGTCCGACAGCGGTGTTGTGGGAGTCGTTGCGGGCGAGTCCGCGTCATTTGTGGGATGTACTCCAGTCCCCGGCTTACTTGCGGCCTCCGGAGGAACCTCCGAGGGGAGGAGAAAGGCGCGCAGGTTCGCGGCGCCGGGGCACCGGGGACCCTCCTGGGCCTTCTTGGGTGCTGGTTTTTTATTTTGTTTCCCCATCGGAGCTTTTGCGGTGTCCCTGCGAGGCTGGATAGTGCTGGTCGGCGCGGAGCACTCGGTCTATGCGGCCATCGCGGTCTGCGTCCAGGCCACGCCCCCATAAAAACATGTTTAAACCTGGATCATGAATGCTGACATGTGTCTTTGTTCTGCAGGTTTGTGGGGAGTCTAGGCACCTGCATTTGCTGGAGCACTGTGTAGTAAACCAACCATTATTCATGAGTGCCAGTTTTCTTTATTGTATTTTTTGTGAGGAGTAATTTTCACATTGGCATCTGGAATGCAACAACATGGTCTAAATCCGTAGGATGCTAAATATATACACTTACTACATATTTCACTTAAGGCAGACATTTCTTCCACTCTGTGGACATTCCTTCCGCTCTTGAGCCCGTCTGGCCATCTCGCTGAGCACAGTTAGTGAGCTCAGCGCTTACAAAGCAAGATCCTCCTATGGAGGATCGCACTTTGCAGCTCCATTAAATGCACGTCGTAGCATTTCGACGGGGGATGGTTTCAGCACATCCATTGTCACATGATACACCATGTGGTCCGCCCCGTCGAATTGTCACAATGCTGCGAAGGACGTCAGGAGGCGCGTCAGTTTGTATGCACATAGTGCTCTCATCTGACACCGTCATTAGACATATGTGGCACTATTCCGTAGTTTGCGCTTCCACGCTGCTGTGAATATCAGCTCCCGGAGTCCATAGGACTCCATGGAGGGTTACCTTACAGGACACAGGCCCTGCGCAATCTCACAACTTTCTTCCCAGTCTCACTCTGCTCACTGCAAGGAGAAGTGGTGGATCGGGCCACTGTTCGCGTCGTGGGATGAGCTGTGAGTATGGGATTTATTTGGAGGGGGTTTAGGGGGTGTTAAATGATTATGCAAAAGTGGAATTATTTAGTGCCAGGAGTAGCTTTAGGAGTAGCTAAAATTTTGCCTGGTGCACCCTTTGGTAATTATCTCTAGCACTTTGTAATACCATACTTCTCTTAACATGGGGAGTGCAATCAGTAATCAGTGTTAAGTATAGGATGCACAAACTATAGCAAGCTCGCGGACGCTAGCGCAAATACCGATGTGATTTCTTTCAGGTTTAGCATTAGGAATGTAATATTGTAGGCATTTGTTAAAGTCACTTATCCTTGCGGTAACTTTTTCACATCCGAACGCTAACGTTAGCGTTCACTAGGGAGTAGGGCCTATAATGTGGGGGGAAAGATAGAAAATCCAATAGTTGCAAGGTGCCATAGTTTAGTAAATGGAGCAGACGGTAAGCTGACTTAGTATTGTAACACTGGGGCTACAAATTAGTGTTCTTCAAGCGTGAAGAATTAAATTAGCTTTCAGGAATATGGTTTAGTTGCAAAAGTCACAGAAACAGACAGGAAATGAAGTATCTGGCCAACCTTTGTAATCAATGCACCAATGAGGAGCTTGTGTGTAATCATGTGAAACAAAACGAGAAATACTAAAATGAATTATAATGAAATAATGCGCAATAGCACGAGTGAAAGGCAAGTAAAAATTTAGAGACATAGGTGCGTATCGACAGTTTGAGAGATGATCCCATTTAGAATTTAAACGTGTCTGGAAAGATTACCTGTCAGCAAGACAAATGAAAAAAATCGGCGCAGTGAAAAGAGTCATTGCTGTTTAGTTTGAATTCCCTGTCAATATATGGTAATTCACCCCTGACGAATCAAACACTAAAATGCATAAATACAAAAATAATAGAAATGTTGCACTATCTGTGTAATAATGAACAGACAATGACATCATTGCCTCCTAAGTCTTTATGTGTTAATAAGGGAGATGCTCTGATTAGCGCCTACACCAGATCATGACCATGCTTGGTTAGAGCTAACTGAGATCAATGATGGCAAAGCAAAAGAAGGGATGCTTTTTGATTCTCAGCAGCTTCTTGTCAATTTACCATTTAACTTTTCTCCAACATCAGGGGCCATGTCCAGCGGGAAGGCATCTAATCTCACTTCCTCCACTATTATATCAGGAGGAACAGCGTTTTAGTTTTGGTCCACACACTGAAAAGTTTTTATTAGATGTCAATCATGTTTCCTCATTAAGTCACGATAAATATACTTATGACAATTATCATAATGATTCCCTAAAACCCAGTTTATTATTCTACTAAAATATTTTGATCAAAACATGAGTTTGGAGTGGTGGGTTAAATGTGATGTCAGTGATAAATTGGGAAGTAGAAATCTTTGAGAGTTCCCACTCTTATCTTTTTAGGACTCTTTCCAACATCAGAAGAACTGGCAACATTTTGACCTAAACAATTATTTTTCTTATAATTTAAGAAGCGTTGAAAAAGGCTACTATGTGGCCTTCTAATTTGGTGAGTATGGTCATCTTGCTTAGAGGGATACTCTAAGGTTAAAACAGAGAGGGGTGGAGGGGTGAAACATTAACGACTCCTGGATCCCTCAACACCAACGGTTTCCCACTGTAACCCTTAAAATCATTATAAAACTCACCTTGCATCCAGTTCAGTGCTGACACTCCAATCCTCTGAACGGGACATGATGACGGCTTCCTGCAAGCCGGAGCATTTCATATAGCTGCAGGGTAGCTGGACAATTTAGCGAGCATCCAGATAAAACAATGGCTGGGAAGGAAGAAAGTGAGACCCAAAATGGTTCCACCATCCTGATCTCCCTAATCTGAATTATTTGGAGGAGCTAAACTCCTGCACTCAAAGGGCTGAATCATCTCTCCGAGAGACTCCTAAGAGAGGAAGAGTGGGGTGAAGACACTCAGGACACTGTGACCACTCAATTTACGGTGAGTGGTCACAATGTGATGAGTGCCTCTTTAAAGCAGGTGGTTCTAGAGTGTTGTGGTATTGCTTGATTAATTGTACATGTAGTACGTGGATTTTTGATATGACTATGGACTACTATGGACCTGTAAATGAAATATACACACAATTCCTGTGAGTGCTCTTTTACATTTTTTCATTATCTCAAGCAGGGTAGAACCTACCAACCTTGATACAGACGAAAAAAAACTTAACGTTTTTATATTCAGGGAACCTGTGAAGGGATAGTCTATATTCATCTGTAAAAAGGATGCTATACATTAACAAGTATGAAATCAGAGAAAGACATGACACTCCTTTTGGCTCACAGTTAATCTTCCCTTTATAGAATAATCACATTTTCTTTCCAGCAGCTATGTTTTAAAACCCACCTGAGGGTTAACTATAAAGCTTCGATTTTATTCATATATCAATCAAGCCACTAAAATGGCAAAGAAAGAGATAAGTAGGAAAGATTTTATTAGAAAAATTTATTTTAACCTCGACTAACGGAGTTCACCTCTAAGAACGCCAGCCAAATAAGTAGTTGCTTGGGAACCAGGGCATGGCACCATGATTTAATGAAAGCTTTGTCTTCACAAATACAAATACAAGACCTAATATTTTGATTAAAATTGAAGGAAATTGTGAGGATTGAGATCAGCAAGGAGCGCAATGTCACCCACTGGACTCTCTCCGGGGACACCAGTTGTCAAAATGATAATCTGATTCTCCAGTGAATGCGTTTGTCTCCATGAGTCGTATATATGAGTCTCTTATTGAAGTCATATGTCATGCCGGAGTGACATTGATGAAATAATGTGAAATGCTGGAATAACAGAGAGATAAATTAGGAAGGGGGTCAGGGTATGGTAGGCCAATACACAATAAAGCACTAAGGGCCCAATGGGAATATATGATATCATTACTCTTGGAACATTGATTTAATTATTTGTAAGGTTAAATGCAATTGTCGTAGTCACAAGTTAAAAGTGATGGTTTGTGCTTCATCGCTGGAATTTTATATTTTGTAAAAAAAACACTGATTGAGGTGTACTCTAAGCCAGTGGTTCTCAAACCTGTCCTCGGGACCCCCAACCAGGCCAGATTTTGCAGATCACCTTGGGGAAATGCAGACCGAATCCTGCAATCACTGAGCTGCAAATCATATCACCTGTGCTTCAGATATCTGCCAAATCTGGCGATGCAGCAGGTCCTGAGGACAGGTTTGAGAACCACTGCTCTGAGCCATAGCCAACATTATTCAATATGTGTGCGATTATGAAGATACAATTTTCAGTTTTGGAGTGGTCTCCAAGTGAACATATTTGGTGGGTTGTAAAACCCTCAAAGGCGTTACCCAAGCAAAAAGGGTTGTCTACTAAAGTGGACGTATTTGAGGACAGTCCTCATATTAGGATGGATATCTAATAATAATCCCATGTAGGACCGTTTTGGAAAAACCACAGAATGTGAAAAATGTTGGCAGACCTATAGTACTAAATAACTGATTACATGAAAGTGTTTAAAGACCTTCTAAAAAGTTAAAAATAAGAAATTTAAAAGAATAAGTAATTAAAGATAATATCTGTAAGATTTATGATATCCGTATGCTAGAGTTTTTCACACAATATTGACTGCTTAAAGAATGAAGTTTAATTTGCACAAAAGATGCTAATAATAATAGAAAATAAACAAATTTTTGTGGTACGTGCTCAAAATTCTTTGCTTAGCCGACAAATGAGATTTTTTTGGTTGCTTTTAAAGGCCATTAGGAGCGTCAGTCCTCCAGACTAGCTTGCGGGCTTACACTTTTAATGGCCTTTAACCTCCCTGGCGGTCTATTTCTTCAGCAAATCCTGTACTGAAAATGGTCTAATTTTTTTTTTTGCCCCCCTCTAGCGGCATCCCGAGTGTGGCTCTGGGTTAAATTCCTATGTTGAAAGCTGTAACCCCAAGCAACAGTCGGAATGCCGCTGGATACATTACCTCTCCCTGCGCTCCCTCGATGTCCCCCGCAGTCTCCTCCGGCGACCGGCGACCTCATTACTTCCTTGTTTCCTCCTCGCGAGAAGGAATCCAGGAAGTAAAACGCTGCGATCGCCGGGGGAGGCTGCAGAGATCAGCGAGGGAGCGCACGGAGAGGTAATGTATACAGCCCAAGTGTGTCTCGGGGTTACTGCTCTCAGCGGTGAAATTTAACCCCCGAGACATACTCGGGAACACCCCCAGGGAGGTTAAAAGTAACCAAAAATCTCATGAATAGGCTATGCTTAGAATTTTGAGCACATAAGACAAAATGTGTTTTTTCTTTTTGGTAAGATTTGAGGCTAGTGTTGCGTTGTCCCTCCTTAGTGTAATGGGAGTTAGGCACACAATGGACCCTGACGTTAGCGCTCACCTGTGTGAGCGTTAACATTAGTTCTGGTTGCTCTAGCGCAGGCTGACCATATTACATTCCAGATGCTAACAGGTTAAAAAAACCATTAGCGATTTGGATCTTGCGCTTTGCAGCGCGTGCTTATTTTACTTTTTCGCTCCCTATGCTTAATATAGGATTACAAAGTCCTAACACTAATTACCGTCCTGCTGCAGTTAACTGAAAAGTAACCACAGCTAGGACCTGGTGCTAACTGATACTGCTTCTGCAGAATCAGTCAGCACCAGCCGACAATAAAACCAAAAATCAGATACTCACCTCCCATCCTGCGTTGAAAACGGCAGCTCCATCCGCTTCTTCTTGGTGCTAGGAGCAGAGAGAGACTTGGGAGAAAAAGTCCCCCAGTCTCCCTCTGCGAATCAATCCGCCGACCTGCCGGATCTCGCGAGGCGAGATGCTGCGGGTCATGTGACTGGCAGCGTTAGCCTCAATGGAGCCCTATGGACTCCATGGAAGGGATGCTCGTGTAGCGCTTGGTCCTACCGCGAGCATCCCGAGGTTTAGCTCCATGTTACGACGCAGGCTGCTGGATTAGTGCCTGCACCGTAATATCACGCTAAGGCTGACAGCACACAAGCGTAACAGAGAGAGGAAGGAATGTCCATGAGAGTGGGTGTTCCTTCCACTCTGTACGCTCAGAGTACAAAGGGCAATCCTCCTATGGAGGATTGCGCTTTGTATCCCTGTCAGCGTCCGTTTATCTTTTTCACAAGGAGGGTTTTTTCACGTCTGGTGGTTGGCCCTCCCTGTCAAAACAGCACGGACGCAGGGAGGTGCGGGCGCACACATGCACCAAATGCGCTCGTGTGCCGCCAGCCTTAAATGGCGATGCTAAGGATAAACCTGAAGGCGCAACAGACCAAGGTATACAATGTAAATGTTGGTGCACTGCCCCTGTCTCCTTACAGACAGATTGATATAGCATCACATAGCTCTTCAACATCTGATAACAGAGGTGGATGTGTATCTAGTGGACTGTCTAGAATATGGAACATTCTAATTAGGGCAAGCGAGCCCATAGCCTGTTTACCTGTATATTTTATTTAAATACCTTGAGAATCCAATGAAAGTAATCTAAAATGGGTTTCATTCAGCCAATAACATTTTAGATTTAACTAGCGATAATTCTAAACATGCTAAAATATGTTAATAGCCATTAATAGAAGAGGAACGCACACTCAATGAATGTGCATGTGTGTTTTATTTATTGAACTCAAAGGGTTAATGTGGCAAGAAGCCCTCTGGTAAATATATACTAATGGCAAACTGGGAAAAGAAAGAGAAAACAGATTTCAGCATCACAATAACACAATAAAAATTTTACGGAGCTTGGCTTTTGATAATACCTTGTGCTGATAGGATAAAACCCTTGACTCTTTTGCTACTTGGCCATTGCTTAAATGATTTACATTTCCTCCAGACATGTAAGATAGAGGGATTTATCTTCTAAGCATAATGACTTTGACAATGCTAGATGTCTCATAATACATCTACTGCTCTTTATTATGTTGCTTAAGGCTCTGTCTGGAGATCTGTAAAACCTTTCCCATCTTTTGCCACTACTGTAAAAGAAAAACAAAACAAAAAAACAACAATTATAGAGTGAAAGGTGAATTCTTTTTTCTCCAAATGTAAATTTATATTTTAACTGGAAGCTTGTTTGGAAAATATAAAAGGCAGCAAATTAATAATCAAGATGTTGGGCCATATTACATAGTTGGTGCTAACTTAACCAGAGCTGTTGTAAACTTCCCAGAGCCATTATAGCCTATGGAGGTTTTAAGTTTACAACAGCTCTGGTTAAGTTAGCACCAACATTGTAATATGGCCCGTTATGTGCTAAGTAAGTATGTTCTGCTCCATCTGACAGAATATTAGGATCATCTTATCTACAATACCATAATGACATTATTTATTTATAAAGTATTTTACCAGGAAGGATACATTGAGATTGCTCCCATTTTCAAGTATGTCCTGGGTTCAGGAACAATGAACTGTTACAGTAGGTACAGAAATACAAAGTTATAAAATGCAAGATATTAAAAACAACACAAATATACAGATTAACACAGAAAATAAATATGTAGGAAATATAGTCACTAAGTTACATGTTTACAGGTGCATTCTGTATTGACGTATGTTAATAGAGATCTCTTGAGTGACTTATGACTTTGGCAAGATTTGATGGCATCTGGGAGGTTATTCCATAATTGCGGTGCTCTGTAGGAAAATGAGGATCGAGCCACTTTCTTTTTGTATTGTGGTACTGCAAGTAAGGTGCTGGTCCTGGATCGGAGGTTATAGGAGGAGGGAACTGCTAGGGGAAGCAGCCTATTCAGGTAGGGTGGTATCGTCCCAGAAAACCTCTTATACACCAGGTTGGAAAGGTGAAGGGTGTGTCTAGATTCCAGCAAAGACCAGTTTAGCTCTTTTAACATGTCACAATGGTGGGTCATGTAGTTACATTGTAGCACAAAGCGACAGAATGAGTTATACAATGTAGTAAGTTTCTGGAGGTATGTTTGAGGGGCAGCTGCATACACTACATTTCCATATTCAATGACCGGCATACGCATTTGTTGTATAATCAGTTTTTTTACTGCAGTGCTCAGGCAGGGTTTCTTTCTGTACAGGGCAAATAATTTAGGGTAAAGTTTAGAGGAGAGTTTTTCAATATGGGGGCCAAAGGATAGATTTGGGTCTAACCACATACCTAGATGTTTGAGAGAAGTGACTGTGGTCAGCGTGTCATTTGATTTTGTCCTGACAATTGTTGGGAAGTTTGTAATTTATGTAGTTTAGAGCATTGTAACAGTTGTGTCAGTAAATAGAAAAAGTTTGTTATCTTTGATCCACTTTTCTACCTCTGTGAATTGTTCTTGCAGCACGGCCTCCAGCTGCGGGAGATTTGATTTACTGTAATAGATTACGGTGTTGTCTGCGTACATGTGTACAGTTGAGGCTTTGCAGATGTTGGGAAGATCGTTTATGAATATCTTGAACAGCAGGGGGCCGAGTATTGAGCCTTGGGGTTCACCGCACGTGACTGGGAGGGGGAGGGAAGCGCTGTCAGAAATGGACACATATTAGACAAATAAAGCAAAGGATAAACAAACAAAAAAACAGAAACTATTTGCCCACTCACAAATAGCGATTAGGGAGACATCCAAGGGCAGGAGAACACCAAGGTTTTAGCAAGTGGGACAGAAAGCCTCTGGTAGCTGTTATGAAGGTGCAGCTCGTCCCTGCTCATGGCTATCCATGCTCTCAGCCACAAGAGTATTCTGCATCACATAAAAGCAAGCCAAATCGCGTTTTAACACTAAATCTCTGCTTCTTTTATAGAACACTTTGTTTCTGTTGCTGATGTAAAAATCTTTGTTTTCTTTAACAATAATTATAACCTATAACTACGATCAAAGTTCTAAATCAAACCATGACTCTGATAACAACTGTAACAATAGTAACCCCAGTACCAAACATACCTCTCAATCTAATCCCTGGACACAACAGTAAGACACATTGCTGCTCACTGTGAGAGCTGATCACAGTGCCCACATGCCTTTTCTGTCAGTGAAGATTGATATGCTGCTGAAACACAGTTTTGTTGCTGACCTTAACAGGTAATATGTTATTCGCCATATCATGACTTTCAAAACAATAACAGCTTTATTTTTTGGCAGATCATATAAAAAAAGATGAAACAATAGAATCGCATTTATTGACCACTGTGCATTATATCAGTCAACCCTTACTTTGGTATGAATGTGTGAAAGCATAAACAGCACAAGCATTTTGTAGAGCTCATGTAGAGCCAATTTTCCCTGTTTCGATTGAAACTTGTGACCTTGTGTTTTATTAAAATATCAAGTAGTTGTTGTTGTATTGTGGAAGGTTTTCTAACTCAAAATCACACTGATCTTTCTGTTAAAATGATCCTCTATTATAGAAATTGAATACAAAAATCTAAAATTGCGCAGCACAATGAGAAAGAAAAAGGCACAGGGCACAAAAAGATAGCAAGGTGCACTAAGCCATAAGTGTTTGGAGCAAAAGGGACTTTAATCATGGAGTGAGATCAAAACATCTGTTATAAGAAGGAAAAACCTGCACGGCAGTTATAGAATGAACATTATATTCCAGGGTCTCATGTCAGGGTAATACCTTGCACTTCAGATAGACCCAGGATAAATGTACGTCCCTAATAAGCAAGTTAATCTCATAAAAGCAGACACTAGAGGGGTTATTCACAGAGTGTTGATCTGGCCTTAAAATGGCAGCGAACAGTGAATTTCGTAGCCAAAATACAGTGCCTGTTCGAAGGCAGTGAAATCAATAGAGAAGCAATGGTTAATCTATTCAGAGAACACCGAACAGCAGTGAAAAGTTGCTGAAGTGCGTTGCTGTTCGGTGGTTTCATTCTGCAGGTTTATTCAGGCGAATCCCATAGGTTTCAATGTTAAAAATATTCCCGTTTTTATTTATTATCTAATAAACTGTTTATTCTTTTAATCAGCAGTAAAAAGTCCTTTTTATTATTTTTATGTTTTTAAGCATTTTTCAGGATTTGTTTCGCAAAAGTTATTTAAATTTTTTTTAAAAAAATTAAAAAAAAATTTCTATTTTTTTCATTATTATCATTCATAGGACCTTATATGTTAATTCCAGACATTTTCGTCCAGTAGTTATTTTTGCAAACAGCGTTTCAATTTTGGCACTTTCAATCCTTTTTTTTTTTAACCTGCCCAGTGGATTGTCGGCTTTTTTTTGCGGTTGGTCGGCGTTGTGTTCGGCAGCTCGTCGGCTGTCCAACGGGTTTGCGGTGGCTGCTCGGCGGGTTGGCAGCAGATCATCGGGTGCGTTTGTGATTTTATCGACAGGTTCGCCCATTTCCGTCGATTTTCTGCAGATTTTTCCACAGATGTTTGGCGATTTTGTGGCAGTTTAGCAGTGGATCTTCAGGGTCAGTTCCCTGCACTCCGGGGACCCTGCGGTGAATGAGGACTTCACTGCAGGATCACAGAATTTGATTCCCTGAAGTGCATGGAACGAGAGATCACCGAAATGTCAGTGACATTTTGGTGCTCTCTGAATAACCCCTTAGGTTGGCATAGGTAGGGCCTGTGAGGCACATTGATGCAGTGGCAGGCTTTTGTAATGTATTATGTTTTTAGATCTTTAGATGCATGTTTTGGTAGAGTGCTCTTAAATTTGAATGTTGTATTTACCAGACCCAGTAGCACCATTATTGAATACAATTTTTTAGATTTTGGGCAGCCCCCCTGCTGAGTGTGTAATCAGTATATATAAATTTCAAAATGAAAAAGAGCAGGCACTAGGGTCTTTGTTAACATATCTGGTTTCACCTTTATTCCACAATTACACATTACAACATCAATGTTTTGACTCGAAAACGGTTCAGTGGAGCCAAAAGGTTAACTCCATGCAACTTTGGAATAAAAGTTGAACTAGAAATTTTAGTGAAGATTATTTGTTTATAAAGTATTTTTTACCAGAAAGGATACATTGAGATTTCTCTCATTTTCAAGTATGTCCTGGGTTCAAGAACATTGAATTGTTACAGTTGTTACAGAAATACAAAGTAATAAAATGCAAGATAATAAAGATAAAACAAATATACAGATAACAGAAAATAAATATATAGGAAATATATTCACTATGTTACATGTTTACAGGTGCATTCTGTACCGAGGTATATTAATAGAGCTCTCCTGAGTGACTTAAGATTTGGGCAAGAATTGATGGCGTCTGGGAGGCTATTCCATAATTGCGGTGCACTGTAGGAAAATGAGGATCAAGCCACTTTCTTTATGTATTGTTGTATTGCAAGTAAGGCGCAGGTCCTGGATCAGAGGTTATAGAAGGAGGGAACGGCTGGGGGAAGCAGCCTATTCAGGTTGGGTGGTAGCTTCCCAGAAAGACTCTTAAACACCGGGCTGAAAAGGTGAAAGATGCATGAGTGCCTGCTGTTTTTCATTTTGGATTATAATTAAGGGAGGTATATGCACCGAGGCTTGAAGACTAAGTGACTGTTTTGTTCTGATTAGATTTTTGACAAACTAAGTGCCTATTATTTGTATATATATATTATTTATTATTTATTTATAAAGTAATTTACCCGGAAGGACACATTGAGATTTACATATATATAATGTTGTGTAAAATGTAGTTTGTGGGATGTTCTGGGCCCCTGGCGCCCCCTCTGATATATGTGAACATTGCCCTTTAAGTTCTGGACTTTCATTTCATTTTGGGATTTCTCACCTTGGAGCCTCACCTGGACTCACTTGTTCTAATTGCATTATGTTTAAAAGGAGGCATCACCCTAGGAAGGGCGCTGCCTCATTCTGATTTCATTCTGATCTCACAGCTCACTCATGCATTTCATGTCAGTCCTGGTTAGGTGCAGTTTTGCTTCTGGATCTCCTGTCTGACTTCAGGTTACTCTATAGCATGTCCGTGCCAGGTTCATTCATAGCTAACCCCTGCTTGGTTCTGTTCATTTTTCCCTGTCTGTTCATTGTTATCTAGGTTCTTGGATATATATTATTTTGTGTTTATCTGGTTTAGTATATGATTGCTCTTTAGTTCAGGTCTGTCTGCATATTTGCTTTTTGTATGTACCCTGCTTATAGCCCTATACCCTGTATTGGTTTTGCATCTCTGTATTTTTGGTTTATTCCTGTATCTTGCTGATAATTCTCAGGTCTTATTTTCATGTGTATATTTTGTGCTTTTTGTTCTGGATCCCTGCTATTTATTTATTTAGTCCTGCTAAAATAAATATCCTGTTTGCTGTTTCATGTCTGTATTCATGTGTGATCACTGCACATTAGGCTCACACCTTTCTGCACCCATGCCATGCCAGGCCAGGTCCACCGTAACAGTTTGTTGGGGAGGTGTGGCAGATCTTCCCCAGTTATTTTCATAGACATGTGTACAGTGGGTCTTCAGATTAAAGTTTAGTATTGAGTTTATGCCTTAGTTTACCACCTGAAAGTTACTGACATTCCCTGATTTACATGTCATGAAGGGTATGGAGAGTAATCCAATGTACGGAGTCTGTTAGTCTACAGTTGTTTAAGTACAATATGCTTTTGCACTACCTTATACGGAGAAGGCTACCCCCCTTTCCCATTAGATTTTTTTTTTATTCTCTCCTACATGACCCATAAACCTGTAAAATTGTAAATACTGCTTATTTCGCTATGCCTAAAAGAGAAGCAAACACCTATTCAGTGATGCCTGTAAAATATTTCTAATTATATTTATTATTGATAACATTACATGTTGGCATTTTAGAACCTTAACTTGTTCTTTGGTGTCTGATGACACTGAAGATGATGAAAGCTACACCTTGCATGGTAACAATTTAGAAGATGTATGCATTCATGGGCAATTAGCTACCAATAAGTCAATCCTATAGCTGAATATAGTAGACTATATTTACACACATTTGCACAAAAGCTATATGTGATGGATGGTTTAGTAAGAAGTGCAAAACGACCCCTGACATTACAGAGATAAACAAAACATTAGTAAATAAAAAATAAGTGTTACATCTGAGAGCCGAGACTAGCTCCACATCATGTGAGTACAGATTTTATTAGTTATACCATATATTCATTCTTGTGGCTTATAAATTATACTACACAATCTTGTCAGTAAACATTTATTTGTAAATATTGAGAAAATATTGAGGCTGATGGGTGTGCCATTGTAATGTATATTTGCTTTGTCTATTTCACTGATACAGCACTTTCCTGTGTGAGCATTCTTTTAACTTCTCAGCGACTACTTCTCAGATTGTTGCACTGTGATATTTCTATAATTTTTTTCTCCGACACAAAGAGTAGAATAACATCTGCTTTCTGTAGAAAAGATCTGTTTATATGTGGCTGAGGCGTGATTTCTTCCTGCTGCTTTATCATATGACGAATTTCTCACTGACATACTCCTAGTCACATTCAGCTCTTAACCACTTAAATTCTACATTATTTCTGATATTACAGAGATTGTATACTTTATTATGAGTACATACTAATTCACCACTACCCTGTGCAGCATCAAATGTGACACTACCTGGGAGGATCAAGAGCAGAGTATAATTTGCCAAATGCCGAAGACTTGCCCAAACTGGGCATAGGTGTTTCTACCTGTACAAAACCACTGTGTTTTGATTGACCAGACAGGTATTTATTTGTAGAGGGAGATCCCTCTCTGTGCCAATGAAGGAGGGTAATTAGAAACATCACAACTGTACAGCTATGAGAGTAGCAGAAGAGGCTACAATGAGAGACTCTGGATATCCTCCATGTGGTGCATCAGAGCTGCCTAGTCCTGTTAGACTACGCAAGAAAAGTAGCGACATCACTATTACATGAGTAGGATATGAAGTCGATGATGTCAGTCTCTATAGAACATCTGTCAGAGACTGCATTACTTTCGGTCCACATGAAAGAGCTAAGCTGACACCCATTTTGAATAGCTTTCAGAGAACTCAATGCCTGTTGTGAAACAATATTTAAGATCACAAGACTACCAGCAATGAAGCATGTTATAGTTCTTCAGATTGTGCCATTAAAATGCCTGGTGTGTCCTACATCATGGTTAACCTCCATCCGAGTTATTATTCTGATGTGTCAACAGGTCTCCATTTAATAACAGATTGTAGAGTCTTCACTCGTGCGCAAAGAATATCATATATGTATATATTAAAAAAGCCATCTAGTATGGCATGGCATTGACTGAAGAGTTGAGTGTGAAAACAGACCCAGGATGCAAAAAAGTGAGACAGATGTCATTTGCATATCTTACCCAGAGTTCCTTGCTTTATATGGGGAATGTAGCACAGGAGCTCTGGGATGCAGTTCTTTAAATTACTGTGATGTGCAAATGGCTTCTGCAATAATGAACCTTATTGGTTATTGCGTGGAGGCTTTTTATCCCATTTTGTGCCCTCCACCACAACCCAAGTAAGCACTATATATCTTATTGATAATTCTGCTGATAACAACATTCAGTCCTTTAGAAGAACAAATATATGTGTCAAGAAGTGAACATTTTTGTTATTGTGTACCTTTCAGACTTGGTCACTGCTCTACAATAATAATAATGCATTTTACAGAGGTCCAAGGGTTGCAGGTCTTCTATAATGACTTATACCACTGTTTTTTTCTTGTTTTTTTTAAACAAGCAAGATTTTGACAAATGGCATTTATTACAAGAAAAAGAAACACAAGCCATAGATTCTTGCAATAAAGCTATTTAGTAAGAATTCTCTATTATGTTTAATTGAGCCTAAACCCTCGGGAGACAACAAAACAATGTGATGAATAGGTGCCCAGGATTCATTCACAACATTCAAAATGCAACATACAAGCCATCAGAGATAATTATTTATTAATAAAAACAGAGTAGGTATTACTTTAAAACAAGCCCATCTTATGATAGGAATTTAAAATAATAAATAAATATAAAATTGTGATTTAGCCAGTTTTGATATGATATGATCTTCACAATCAATAATCAGAATGAATATAATACAGGATAAAGATAAACTTCAAGAGCAATTGTGTTAGGTCATTTATTTTTTTTATATACTGTACTTTACCTAATGAAAAATTTTAAATGAAGTTTGGCTAGAATAGTTAGGAGAAAATTAAGTGAGGATCCTGTGAAAATAGCAACAAAACATAGCATGACATCATGTTTCATTATTTTTATTTACAAAAATAAAGGAAGAGGACAACCTACTCCAGTGACTTTAAGGACGTGAATGTAAATATATTTCTTATGTTCTCTGGCCCTTAAATTATTTTTTATAATGATTGCTCCATGTAATACATTTTTGTGTAAATATCTCATTGAGACATTTGAATGAACATTGAATTTTTTTTTAAATATTTTCTTTTTTTTGTTACACTAAGGCTAGGGTCAGACGAACGCATTTTTCACGTTGTCCGTGAAAAAGTGCGTTCGAACGAATGGACGTATTTTTTCATGGAATACGCGATAGCGGTCATACGATGCGCATTTTCGTCCGTGATTTTGTACGGATCATCAATAAAACCCTTTTTGCGTCTGGACGTTATGTTGACCGGACGTGTGCAGCGTCTGACGTCTCCTAATCACGCAAACACGCCGCTATGCGGCCGCAGCGCACACTCTGTACGTCAGTAGTAGCGGTTTGACGTTCTCGAAAAATGCGTTCGTTTGCCACTTGCGTTGCACGGACAGGATTGAAACCTACTAATGTAATATTGAAGGTTTATAACGATAACCACTGATATTATTATTTATAATTTATTTATAGTAAATGTATTAATAAAGATTAATATTTTAGAAAATTATTTATTATTTAAAGAAAACTGTGCCACTTTCCAATTTTAGAGAGAAATAAATGTGGATGTTCCAACAGTATTTTATTGTTTACTTATTTATTAATGTCTCAAACAGATCAGGTCAAGTGCCAAAAGATCTACTGGAAGAAAGTAAGGTATACTGTTGACTGGCTTTGCTGTAAAGTCCACCTGAGCCCAGTAAAGCAGTTTACTTGTATTATGACTTATCATGTGTGGAGTTTTTATTTTACTCTTTCAGTATGGCATTGAAAGTTCAGATTGGTAAAATGAAAGTGCTAATGCCATGCAAAATAAAGAATAATAAAACAAAACAAAATATGCTTTCTGTATCAATGGACCGTGACTTTCATCCCTTTAAATTAACGACAAATAAAATGTATATTTCTTTGGGATATTCTCAAAATCTGGGCAATGTTTTCTCATGTTTTGATAAATAATGTTAAAATATATATTTTTTTCAATTGGAAAAATGCTTCATATCCGACACTTTTGCAGTGGTCTTTGTTATTGTGCATGCATTGTATATAACGCTTACATCAACTGATGAAAGACTGCACAACTACTATTAAGGAGGTGCATGTATTGCCTAATGTTCCGTAGCATAATGCATCCTGATTTTAAAGAACATGTATTTTCCTTTAAAGCTAAGTAATCAATCTCTGCAGGATTACAATAGGTTAGATCACGAGCTGACTTTGAATTAGTAGAAAAAGGAAATGCAGCAGATACAGTGAGTCAGTGACATCAGAAAAACCAGCAGGTGGACAGATGCAAATGTAGGGATCATGTAAATATTCTAGATTTGATGCCAATATTAAGACAATGTTGTTTATTCAGTGGTCAGGGTAAATGATAGTAAAGAAATAATGCTCTTTATTTGTCCAACTACTTAGACTAAAACATAAAACTTCTAGAATTGTTCTGCATCCTGTAATGTCCCCATAAGGGTATGGCATCCATAATTTTCTAACTTTTCCTTAATGAGACTTCATGTTCCCTGTGTTGTAAAGCATATATCCCCGATTATTGTATAGCCTATATTAACCCCCCGATGGAGGATCTGAACTCCTGTTGCATTCCCCCTTGTCTTCAGTAAGAATAGTACTTGCCTCGCTCAAACTCAAGTTCTATTTAAGGTTTTTATGTTAGTCTGAGGATTGTGGTTCTATATTTCTACATATTATACAGAATATAGTAGCACAGATTGAGTATCTCTTATCTGAAATACAGAAATCCAAAATGTTCCAAAATCTATAATCTTTTGGATACCTGACATGACAACGAAAGAGGAAAATTCCACCCGTGACCTGATGTGATGGGAGCAAAATTATTAAAAATATTGTATACAATTTGTAACTTGTATTTGTAATTTCAGCCGATTTGTATCAGGTGCATATTAAACAATAAATGTATTTCTTGTATAGATTATGCTGCCATCCCCAAGCGATCTACCATCTTATTATTATATGCAAATATTCCAAAATCTAATCTAATATTCCAAAAAAATCCACATTTGTGGTGCTAGACATTTCAGATAAAAAGATAATCAACCTGTATATTGTTAATACACATAGCTATCTATTTCCATTTAATCGATCGATAAATTAGCTTTGCCTATTTTGTAAGTCTGTTTTAATCCCTTTATAAGTGTATCCTAGAGTTTATTAAATGCTGCAAAAATATGCATTTTGGTAAATGAAGCTATTTGCTACCGGCTGGGTGGATTTTACACACAGGGAACCACCGGCTGGGTGAAGTAGAGGTAACATCACTGCTCTATAACCGTGGAGACACTGTTTGAATCCCGGCAAGAGCACCTCTCCAGTAAGTGTCCTTGGCAAGACACCTAGCGGTACATGCTCGCCACCCAGGACATACTTGAAAACGAGAGAATCTCAATGTATCCTTCCTGGTAAAATACTTAAAAAAAAAAACGTTACTCTTATTTCTCAGGCCACTTCTTGAGCTGTGATCCTTATCTCCCAGAGGGGAGGGAGAGTCTGTGTTGGGTGCACAGGGAAACGGGGAAAATTGAAATTGGGTTACAGAGGGAGAGAAGAAGAGAGGGTAGCTGAAACAAAGCATGGGCTGCTCTGTTATTCAACTACCAAAGTAAGATTGTCATTATTATTCAAGCACTTTTACAGATTTAAAGAGAATCATGAAGCAGTTGATAGTAGCTAGAATCTATTTGTGGTATATGTGATTACTACCAGAATATCTGTATAACTTGTCAACGTATTTGAACAGGGCCCTCATCACCTATAATCAGACGTGAATTTACTATAATATCTCATTTACACATTGCATGATGTATGCAAGTAGACTGGTGCTTCATAAGTAATGATACCATCATCTTCTTGAGTAATCTCTGCCTTTACAGCTCATCTCCTCACATAATTAGTGTTTTCACAGCCCGCTTCACTCTCTCTCCATTTCACTCTACAACACTGTGCCTTCCTCTTTCGCTATACTTCTTTTGTATATGGATTGTATATATGTATATTGTATATGGATTCTATGAAACTGGAGTGCTAGTTTTGTCAACTAATAGTTTTCATCAAAGATTTAAGGGATTATTCACGAACTTTCGGTGAATTTCACTGTTCGTGGCAATTTTATGGTAATTTGTCTATTCACTAAGATGTAAATTCTCTAAATACAGGTGAACTGACAGCAAAATATGGTGCAATTTGCAGCAATTTGACAGCATTCGGACTCGTTCAGCAGCACCGAAATTGTCCTATAGAAGACAATCGTGTGTTCTATTCACAGAATGCCGAATTGCACCGAAATTGCATTGCGATGCCCTGATTTTCAGTGGTTCAATCCAACAGGTTTAAACAGGTGATCCCATATGTTTCAATGTAAAGAAGTAATATCTTTTTAAAATAATTTTTTAAATATTCTTTTCATGTTTTGCAAAACCCCTTTTTATTTTTTAAAAGACCCTTTTGTATTTTTTTAATGGTATTTTTGTTTATTTTTAAAAGACTTTTTTTATTTTGTAACAGACCTTTTTTTTTTATTATTAGAACATATTTTTACTACGTTTCTATTGATTTTAACCTCCTATTAAGAGAATAGGAGACTTTCATTTTTTTCAGTTTGGTGGAATTCGCCTATGCCTATTCGGCACAATTCGGTGGTTATCACCGCAATTAAGCACTTTTCAATGACATCCGATAACTGCTTCTGCGACTCCAATATCAGAAAAATATGGTGAGCATTTGCTAAACGGTGAACTCACCGTATTTTTGGGTGAAATAGAATTGCCAAAGTGCACCAAAATACTGCGACAAACAAAACACGTAATTTTGTGAGTAGACCCTTTGGTGAACTGTATTGTTTCAATGAAAAAAACTAGACTATAACTAAAAAAAAAGATGTAATCTGCGGTTGTTTCTATACAATTCCATAAGCAACAAAACAGTATCAGAGGTTTTAGTTTGTTTTAATGGCCATTGAAGCGTAAGCTCACTCGCCTCATCAAGGCACCTCTTTGCAGAGTGAGTCCTAACCAATGTACCAAAATCTGCTCCTCTGAGCAGCTCCAAGCCCCTCCTGCTGCTTTTCAGCTAAGGAGAGGCAGAAAAATGGTGGGTTTTATTTATACACGCACCAAGCACTTCCCATTTGGGGTTGAAAACAAAAACATGGAAAAAGGAACAGCAGCAAAAATGACGAACTGGTATTACAGCATAATATACATACATACAGAAAAAATGGCATCGTGCCTATACTCACCACAGCGGCTGCAACAGCCAGGAGTAACAGCCCAGTTCATGTATAAAACATAACAAGAAAAAAAATGTCATCTGTGCTCGTTTCTATACAATTCCATGTGCAACAAAACACTATCACATGTTTTAGTTTGCTTGAATGGCCATTCAGCGTAAGCGTAAGCTCACTCGCCCCATCAAGGCATCTCTTTGCAGAGTGAGTCCTAACCAATGTACCAAAAGCTGCTCCTCTGAGCAGATGACATCTTTTTTTTCTTGTTATGTTTTATTCATGAACTGGACTGTTACTCCTGGCTGTTACAGCCGCTCTGAGTACGGGCGCGACTCCATTTTTTCTGTATGTATATAACAAAAAAAAAAAAGTTGTGAGGACGAAACCTATGATGAAAATCTATTGACATTTTTGTTGACTGATAAAATGTGGATGAAAATGTTAGGGAGGAAGTATAAGGGAAGAGATCCAATCAGAACGAATCTCTTTGTTTGGTAGGGTGGTGTGTGTGCTTGCTATAAAAAAAATTCAGTTGTGTTCAGTTAATTATGAAAACAAGTATCAAGTAATTGAAAACTGATACATTTTGTATATTCAGATAACATGTACAATGACATTCCAGCTAATACTGTTTTTTAATATGTTAGACTTGCACTTGTAAGATGAAAATATGTCATATGCAAGGTGTTATAATCAACACATATCTAATTACTGGGATTTTGTGAAAAAGCAAGGCCACATTCTTGTTAACTTGTGAAACTTGGTTTTATTTCTTTTTATGACAAATATGTGTATGTTATATAGCGTATCAGTTAAATCTGTCTGTACTGTGTGTTCAAACATTAACACCATATACAATAACAGGTTAATAGATATTTACTCCCTGAGTATATAATGAGTTTGGAAATTCTAGAGAAGTGCTTAAACAACACGGTACACTTTCAGGGTTATTCAAAGAGAATACACGTTTGGTGACTTTTCGTTCTCTTCAATTCGGTGCGATTTGGCGATCTCATTTCGCCGACCCTGCGGTGTATTCAGCAAGCACCACAGGGCCGTCGTAGTGCAGGCAAAAGCTGCCGCAAACCTGCCGAACACTCACCGCAAAACCCGATGAATGCTCACCGAAACAAAAAAAACATCTGGATTAACCCCGCTGAAAAAAGGAGCCGATCACAGCGCAGAGCAGCCGCTGGAAAAACCCAACACCGCAGACGAATGGAGTGAAAAAAAAACCAGTTTGCTTGAATGTTTGAAAAGTGAAATGCTGTTTGCAAAGAAACTACTGAACGAAATGTCTGAAATTTACATTTAAACCCTTCACTGCTGACAACGTCCTCATTGACGCACGTTACATGCTGAGGACGTGCCCCACAAGTCATCGGCTTTGCGGGACCCCCGGTGGAGATACTCACCTCCCTGCCCAGGGTCCCGCGGCGTTCTGACTTCAGCTCCCTCAGACTTCCTCAGAAGTCAAGCTCCTCCCGACATAAATGATGTCATTGCGCCATGTGCGATGATGTCATTTCCAGGCGACCCACCCCCGGCAATGCTGGGAATAGCCTTGAAGGGAGGGGATCCATTCAGATCCCTCTCCCTCACGATCGGTAAGGAGCAGCGCCAAAAGCCAGGCACCACTTAAAAGGGGAGAGTCTCCCCTTTTAATCGGTGCCTGGCTTTAACCCCTCAAGCGCCGGGTTGCACTTCAGCGCCTTGCAGTGCCGAAGTGCAGCCTAGCTCGGGTGGGGGCCGCCATCTTGGATGGCGGCTCCACCCTGGGTCCCCCCTCACTGGCCGACGTCATCACGCATAGCGTGATGATGTCAGATAGCCGGGGAACCCCTAGCTGCCAGGGATTTCCCAAGGAATTCCCCTGGTGGAGATAGGGGGTTCCTTTGAACCCTGATATCTCCAGAACCGAAGCTAGGGGGTCATGGAGGGTGTCATTCGAAAGACCTGAGCATGGCCTTTCGAATGATAACCAACATGACCAGGTACAAAGTAAAATAAAAATAAAAAAAATAATAAAAATTATTATAAAAGGGAGCGGGCTGGGTGTATTTGGGGATTAGTGAGGACAGGTAGTGGGGAGCTGAGTTAGTGAGGGTTTTTTTGTGTGTTGTTTTTATTAATGCAGCCAGGCCCGTCTTTACTACTGATTGGACCCTGGGCAAACATTTTCTTGGGCCCCCCCCCCGAAAGCCTGCCCACCGCATAATTTTGCTCCCCACCCCCAACATCCCCAAAAAAAACACAAAAACATCATGAATTTGTCTCAAAAAGCTTTAATAATTTAAACGCAAAGAACTGTCTCACAAACAAAAGTCCATAGGTTGATCTGTAACAGTATACACATGCCAATTCTAGCTTCATCTTTTCTCGTCATATATTTCTATTAACAGTTCTATCTTAATAACTTTCAGTAATAAAGTGCAAATGAACAGTTTCACACTAATGAAACTCACAGTAATGTGCGGTGTGTATGAGTGCATCACAGAGCTCTGCGGCAATAAAACTCACAGTACCGTGCAGTGTGTGAGTGAGTGTATCACAGAGCTCCACAGCAATAACTCACAGTAATGTGCGGTATGTGAGTGTCTCACAGAGCTTGTCTAATTTTAAAGGAACACTATTGAAAAGTAGTGTCCCTTTTGCCCTTAAATAATTGGGCAGAGGTTGCTGACAGCCTCTGCCCAATTATTTGTTTTTTTTTTGCCCAGGTTTACTCACCTTTTGTCCTACGGTGGGTGCAGCACTGGCTCTTCGGCTCAGGGACTCCTGCACGTTCCAGAAGCTTTTCCCATGCAGTTTCCACTTCCTGCGCTACTTTTGTAGTGTAGGAAACACAAATTGCGCAAAACTACAGGACTTGCGAACTTTATGTACTTAAGTCCTGTACCAACAGTGCAGAATGATGGATCAGAGCTGTGCGCAGGCGCATTTGTGATCCATCACAGCCTGTCTGAGACTGGTCGCTAATGAGACTGGTCCCAGAGAAAGTGACGTCAACATGCTCCCTGTGTGCCGACGTCACTAGTAACTGAGTAGTAACTGGCAGCCAGGAAATTCTAATTCCCTGGCTGCTGGTGACGCTAGGTGGGGTGGAGAAAACTCCTCCACTTCACCCAGCTTTATAGCAAAAATAGGGGGGGGCACTCCTCATATCCCGACCATTTAAAAAAATATAAAGTGGTCAGGATGTGTAGAGCGTCAGTTTACCAAATGATATTGTCTCTGCAGGCAGATACCGTACATACTGATAAGACAAACTGATTAAAAGCAATTCAAACTGCCTCAACTAAAATACATAAAACGGCCACAAAACAAACAGACAGGCATTATTTTTTTTCTTTTTTAGAAGAGTCTCTTACTGTGCTGCTGCTATAAATCACCTTTGATCCTCTTCGTTTATGGGTGTGCTCAGGTCCCTCATGCTGTGTAGGTGAGGATGCGCTGACCCAGAACCACCAGGAATGCAGGGAGAGGGCTCTGCTCGTAGCACTATGCAGAGCATGGACGTTCTGTGTCCAGCAAACAAGATTAACCCCCATTACGCTTGATGGCTGAAGAGGGAAGCAGCTGTGACCCGTGTCTTTTTATCTCCCTTACATTCTCTCTGCCTGGTGTGAGGATCTTGGCAGCTGCGGGTCTCGCCAGGCTGAGGTAAGGCTGTGAGCTGTGGGGTGGGCTGCACGTGACCTGCACGCGCTGCCCATCAAACACAGCTCTTGAAATCTCGCGAGATGCCCGCACGGCGCTGGCAGCTGGAGGAGGGAGGAGAAACACGCTCCGTTTCCTCCTCTCAATCATTCAGCTGCTGGCTCGTGACGTGCTGGTCGCCAGGAAAAAAAAAAGCCCTGGATATCCTTATGATCGGCGGCTGTCATCCACAGTTTATGGGCCCCAAGGGGCAGCTGCTTTGGGCCCCTCAACAATGACTGGGCCCGGGGCAGCTGCCCCTTTTGCCCTGCCTTAAAGACGGCCCTGAATGCAGCAATATTGTTCCGATTTCAATTATAATGTGAACAATGATGCTGCACTAATTTTTTTTTATGGGGTGCGCTTGCTAAAAATCACGTAATTCCCCCCAAAAAAATGTAACAAGTCCCCATCTCTAATTTTTGTACAAGCGCACCCCATAGAAAATATAAATACAAACGTTCATATGATAAAATATGAAAAAAAAACACTTTACACGCTGCAGATGATTAAAAATTTAATTTTTATTTCATTTTTTGTCATAATATACAGGCAGGACATATAAAAATGATATATTATGAATCTGCAGAGTCTGCCGGAAAGAACAATATATAATATGTCTGGGCCATATAATAAAATGTGGCTTCAAATCGCGTTTAAACATGATGAGCGAAAGTGGTAAAAATTAGCTCAGCACACAGCGGTGAAATGCCTCAGCAGTGAAAGGGTTAAGATCTAATGAATGATAATAAAAAGGGCTGTTACAGAAAAAAAGGAAAAAAACGATAAAAAAACGGAAAAACAATTTCGCAAAAAAATCCGTAAAAATGCCTAAAGGATCCTAAAAAATCTACAAATAAAGAGACTTTTTACTGCAGAATAAAATAATAACAGTTTATTAGATAGTGAATTAAACGGGAATATTTATAACATTGAAGCCTATGGGATTCTCCTGAATAAACCTGTCGAATGAAATGGCAGGGCATTTCGGCAACTTTTCTCAGCTGTTTTGTATTCTCTGAATAGACAAATCATTGCTTCTCTATGGGAATTTCACTGCCCTCGAACAGGCACCGAACAGGCACCGTATGTGCAGGCAATTCACCTATATTTGACGAACTGCCTGCTCTCTGGATAGCTGAATGGCCAGGAAAGGTAACCGTATGCTGAATTTCAGTGTTCGGTTACCTTTTGGCCACAATTTGGAGCACTTTGAATAACCCTGTTAATGCATTATACTTTATGTAATTTTAAATCTGCTGTAGATATAGTCGACTAAAATCTTGGGATATTTAGTCAACTAAAACTAGAGTAAAACTAAAACAATTCAGATGACTAAAACTAATTGGCATTTTAGTCTGAAACTAAATTCAAATTTGCTGTCAAAATTAAAATCGATTCTATGACTTAGTGATTTTTCTTCTCCTTCAATAAACTCGATTTATTAATCCTCCTTCGCTACTCCAGCGTATCTCATCTAAGGCTGGGGTCAGACCAGCGCATTTTTAACGTGCGTTCTGGCGCACTTAATCACGGCCGCACTAGCAGCAAATGACGGGCAATGACAGCCAATATACGAAGTACGGTCGCACGAAAGTCCGGCCGCGCAACGCAAGTGGAAAATTAACGCATTTTTTCGAGAACGCAGAACCGCTAGTACGGACGTACAGAGTGCGCTGCGCCCGCTAGCGGTGTGTGTGTGTGATTTGGAGACGTCAGACCCTGCTCATGTCCGGCCAATATAACGTCCAGACGCAAAAAGTTTCCTGGTTTGGATTCGTAAAACATCACGCACGAAAATGCGCATCGTATGACCGTTTTCGCATATTCCGTGAAAAAATACATCAATGCGTTCGGACGCACTTTTTTACGTTCGCGTGTAAAAATGCTTTCGTTTGACCCTAGCCTAAATTGTAAGCTTATCCGTACTCTACTCCTTGTCCACATTTGAGGTCCCCATCTACACTTTTTTGACATTCCAGAACTGGTTCACGATAAAGAGCATACGATTTCACTGTGATTATTTACAGTTTGTAATTATTTTCAATGTGTGAACACCGTAATAAAGGGGCTGCACGTGCCTATGCATCCAGGCTGGGCACAATGTAAAGCACTGGAATATACCCTACAGAATCCTACTGCTACTTTGTGTATGAGGTAGTCAGGTCTATATAGGTTAACATCCTATATTTACCTTGATGAATACTACTTACCAGCATGTTACTTTATTTCAGCAGTGTACCTACAATTACTAATAATTTCCATGAATATATATATACATAGAAACATGCTTGTCTCACATCTTGCTGCCGCAGAATTATGGATATAAATTGACTGACAACTGTATAATTATTTTTAAAAAGCAAGCATGGATGTGTATACATCTGACACAGTGTCCTGGGGGAATAAAAGTTTTCATATATAATTTATTTATAAGCTTGATGTATAATAACATTAGGATGGAGGGATACTGAAGTATGCACATGAACGATCGTACCCCCTGCTCTCTCCCTCCCATCTCTCCTTCTCAGCCATGGAGTGTTGGTGGGATCAATCTCGGATAGTTTAGGGAGTATTTTAAATAATTGGCTCTGCTCTTTGGTTCTTGCCATCAATGATGCAATTGTTTCCTGTGGAGAAGGAGGTCAGCATCAGCATATCTCACCTCAATAAAAAAATCATTATATCAGCATACTATTTTTCTGTGCCATCCAGGATTTTTTTGTGTTTTTTTTCTGCTGCAGATTAGACAGATATCAGGTTTTAGCAGAAACAACGATTTGTATTGCTTATACATATACAAGCGTAATACAGATATCAATAGAAGAACCATAAAACAAATTACAGATTCCCTGAAAACACTAGTGTTAATGGTGTCATGATTATGTAACCATTAGACCAGTTCGCTATAAAATAATGTTTGCTGAAATAAAGAATTATCATTAAATTTATTTGAAACCTGAGATACATTGTTAACACTTAAATGTAGGGTGAAATAGTTATTTTGCATAAAGATTGTAATTCAGAGATAGCTAAAAGTTTAAAAAAATTTAAATTTGCTCATTTTAAGTTGCAGTTTATTTATTCTCGAGAAATATTGATGGGCTAAAAGGTTCTAAACTATTGATGGTGAATACATGCGGAAATAGCGTTTGTGTCAGATATAATAAATGTGATAAAGATAGATAGTAACAATGGTCAGATCTCCTGCTTATGTTGGAGACACTCTACAGTAAATTAAGAAATGAGAATATTCTGTCAAAATGAAAGTTTTTGTACTCCTCACATCTTTATTTTAGTTTTCATATTGGGGTAAGTATTTCCCGCTTGCCGTCTGTAATACAGAGCAGCTGTAAGTGCCATTCTTTGTCATATTGGTTTGTTTACCTCGCAGTGTGGAGCCATTATCTGTTTAGGTGTTGCTGATGGTGTTACCTCAGGAATCAGAGTCTTATGTAAGTTATCAACACTTCCAGTTCTAACACTGTAACGACAGATTCATCAATGGTGGGAGCCATAGTTAAGGCAACCTCATTAATGAGGGAAGCAGACACATTCAGTCATTTGTTTTGCGGAGTTAGTGCCTCATGTAAACTGCCTTTTGAAAGCTCCATTTTCTTCAGTTGTTCAAATCGTAAATTCCAATTCTGCATTTTTTTGACATGGGGAGTGAGCTACATTTTGTTCTATGATTTCTTTAAAAACTTAATTGTGCGAGGTGTGTGATGCAAGTGTGATCTTGCATTTCCGCACATCTATGCAATGTAAGAAGTTCCGCACAGCAGAGAAAATATATATAGTCATCTGTGCTATAACTCTCACATAACCACGCTAAACAAAAACACACAGAAGAGAGTCGGTACCGTACTTTCTTTTTTCACTTTCTGTGTTCACTTGATTCTCTACTTCAGTTATTTGGGGGTAGGTCGGTATTGACTGTATGCCCTCCTAAACATGCGATTTAATTCCTAATGCAACTCACTTGGCTTGAAGATTTACCAATAAAACTATATTTGAAACTCATAAAAGTTAAAAACCAAAATACAAATATAAAAATTGGCAACTGTAGTATGTCACAATATCTCACACATCCATGTAATATCAAGAATTCAATTACATTAATTGAAATTGATATATAATATACTTCTCCCATACCAAAAGTACAAATGTAGAAAATAGTAGAATACTGTACATGCAAATCACACTTTTAATAAAAAAAGTGTAAATTATCAGCAGCAAAAAGACGAGTCTCAGGTAATGTCAGTTGTGTATATGGATATCAGACACTACAATTTTTTTGTTTCTTTAGGATTCTGCGAACAAAGAATGCTTAGAAACTGGCTGAGATGTTAAGGGGTTCTACTCCAACCTTGCTGTAACCTAATGACGCAGTCTGTTAACTTATTAACAACTCAAGCCGCTATTTCAACTTTGCCGCCGGTTTGGGATTAGCCACTCTTTACTGTAAATTAAAGGCTATACTTTGCATAGGAGCTGTTAAACACGAGTGCATCAAGCTATTCCTATGTAACTCGTTCCCATCTCGTAATGGTATTCCTAGAAGAATACTTGCTCTCAGAGCCTGGTTGCAAAAATCAATTAACATTTCAATTAAAATAGATTTATATATTCTTTATTACCTCTAATTCCGCAGCACACGGATTGGCACAATCCGCTGCTTCTTTCTGCCATATATAGTGGAACACTGAAATATTAAATAATTCCCAATATCCCTATGCGGTCTCAGCACAACCGTTCATTCAGAAGCTTGTGTGTGTTTGCACTTGGCTCCATGGAGTCCAAGGAACTCTGGGAGTCAATACCAGCATGACACATAGTGTCGCTGCAATAGCTCCCTACAATTCTGACTCAGACGCCTAATACAGTGACTTATTTGAAATAGAGCTGGTAACAGGGAGCTGCTAAGAGGTTATAAGCTTGCCACAATATTTCCCCTTAGGGGCTCCCTGTTAGCAACATGGGGAACAGGCCCAAACTGTCTGGGGTGTCCGTGCTATATATTTACAGGGTTATCCAAAGAGCACCAAAATTCCATCAGACTTTCTGTGCTCTTTCGTTCCCTGCACTTCAGGGAATCAAATTCCCTGACCTTGTGGTAAATGTTGAATTCACCTTCGAGTTCAATCCGCCAAACGCACCCTAAAAACACGCCGCAAAACCGCCACATCGAACAGAAAAACCTCTGAAAAAAAATCTGAGTGATCCGATAAACCGCCGCCATATTTCGCTGGCAATTCACCAATATTTGGCAAACTACCTGCTTTTTGAATAGCGAAATTCACACTGTACAGCGAAATTCACTGTTCGGAGGAAATTTGACTCTTTTTGAATAACCCCTCTAGTTTTACCAACAAAACAAAAACAGAAAAATTGCTCATTTTAGGCAAAAATAGCCAAGTTAAAAATAAAAATCTAAATGCCATTTAATTTATTTCTTCTTGGCTATTTTGTGCCTTTAAAATATGAAAAACCCACTTCATTCATTTTATAAAAATGGTTGGACAAAGAAAAATAATTATATGTATTTAATTGCACTTTTACGGGGAAAAAAATCTGCATTGGTGACTTAGCTCTGCAACTAGGAATTAAACTTAATTTTCAGTAATTGGGGAAAAAAACAACTATTATCTCTCATTGTTTGTATATAAGTATAAGAGCAAAAGGATATTTAACTTCTATGGAAACTAACATTGCACAGTCCGTACACCATTTGAATGGCTCTATACATAAAGAGTTCACAAAAGACCAATTATTGTATTCAACAAAGTTAATGGCTCACTTGTTTTAATGAACCTTATCTCTCATGCGTAACACCTCAGCTGGTTATTTTCAGGGTTTTTCAGGAAATGTTCGTGAAGGTTTATGTAGCTTTGGAACATGACCCTTCCATCTTTCTATATGAAAAGCAATTTATTTATTTGAAAGAGAGCTTCATGACATTGATATACATCCGAGTTTGTCTGCTAGTGCCATTGTTATAATACAATGTGGGGACTTCTACAATTACTGTATAAAGAGCTGCCGCATAAGGAAAAGGAGGAGGAAGAGTCAGAGACAAATGAACAGAAGTGAAAAACCAGAAGCTTGATTACAGCACAAAGTCAACTAATGATTCAAGTTATATGAATCTCCATATACAGATTATATGAAGATAATTACAGCTGGCCTAGCCCAATGAGGCATTTAAGTTTATTGCTCGTAGCCCAGTGCTAATAGGCTGAAATTAACAACTGTCTTAGAAACCAGTGTACACATAGCATAGTCTATGAATGCTATTTAATTGCATTTTGATTTGCTTGTATCAATAGTGTCAATTCATGAATGAAATCAGGTAAGCCCCACTAAGGGCTCTATTCCATAGTTGACACTAATGTTAGGTCTTGATATGTAAGTGTTAATGCCAGGATAAGTGTGTTTAACACATACCACCCATATTACATTCCAGACGCTACCCCGTTAGTAATCTGTTAGTGCATCATATTTTGTGCTAGCTTCCACGAGTTTACTGTACTTTGCACAACCTATACATAGCATGGGTAGCGCAAACATACATTAGCGTTTTGATAAGTAAGGTATTACAAAGCGTTAATGCTAGTTACCGCAGGAATGTGGACAGCCAAAAGCTAGCTTCTTCCATAGAATTTGCAGAATCATGTAGCATCCCCTACACCCCCAAATAAAACCGATACTCATCTTTCATCCCACGGCGGTGGCCTGATCCGCCACTTCTTGTCGCCGGGAGCAGAATGAGGATGGAAACAAATAGACCCGAGTCTCCCTCCATAGCACAGGGCTTGCAGCCCGGAAGCGCAACCCTACATAGAGTCCTATGGACTTCAAGAGATGATACTCGTGGTGACGCAGAAGTGCTAGAGGTTAGCACTGCGGTAAGAAGCAAGGTGTTGAGCTAGCGCCTGCTCCGAATATTGTGGTAACATGGGGACGCTATGGGAAGATCTGCAGGTGCAGAGTTTTCCCCGTTAGCATCCCCATGTTAGCACCAACTAGGGAATAGGGCCCTATGTTAGGGTTCCAGTATTTGTAATAGGTAAATACCAATGTAAACCTAATTATTACGGGTATGTATCCCTCACATTGCAGTTGCTTGCTTCCTGGTAGGACTCTCTTCCTTTGACACTATTGGAAATTCCCTCATCACTATATCAACATGCTTTCATATGGTATACACAATGGGAGGTCCAAAAGTAAGTTTAAAACAATGAAATAATGATGCTAACTCACTTTGGTATTCAAAGAAGGCTTTGTCCGTCTAATATTTGTAAAAAAATTATATCCCCCAGAGACGATCATGGAGACGCCAGGTGACTCAAAAAGTGGTGGTGCAAAACCAAACCATCATGCTCCAGAAGTTTCATTGTGCTTGTTCTGCAAAAAAACGCTTTGAAGACCTCAAAACTCATCTTGGTGATGAGGCCCCAAGTCTCCAGAAGGTCCACAAGTGGTTTAGCAGATTCAAGTCTGGTCAATTCTCAAAAAGGTTGTGGAAGAGTTCAACATTCCAAAAACAAGCATGTTGGGGATTCTTCATGAGAAGTTGGACTTTACCAAGCAGAGTGCCCGTTGGATTCCGCACTTATTGAACGCAGAATTAAAACTGCTGGTGTAGACTTGCCAAAATGTTCCTCGACATGGTCATAGATGAGAAATCTGCCAATTTCAAAGCAGTTGTCAATGGATCAGTTAGCTATAGTGACAGGAGATGATCTTGGGGTTGTTTTGAGAAGTGGGTGCACTGAGGGAAAAATTGCATGGAGATTGGTGGCGGTTATGTTGAGAAATGCTGAATAAACAAGTTTCTTAGAATTTTTTGGAATTAGCATCATTATTTCTTTGAATGTAACTTTATTTTCAGACCTCCCTTCGTATGCGTTTTGATTTCGCTTCCTCATATCCATTATGTTGATTTACTTTTTCTATAATTGTACTGCTACTGCAGGTTAGCCTAATAAAAATCTGGTTATAAAAAAATAAGCAAAATTTTATATATTGTGCAAAAGCCAATCAATGCCGTCTAGCCAACTATTATATTTATAAATCTGCGTGACCCCACCCCTCCTGCACTATGTATGTTTTATTGTACCTCCAGCCAGGTCATCATTGCAGCTGTTCCGCTCCGTGTCTTTGTTTTTTGATCCCAAGGCGGATTTATTTCTGGGGGGGCATAAATAAAAGCCCACCAGTCTACCTCATGACTGAAAAGCAGCATGAGCAAGTTATGGTTCGCTATACAGCAGCCTGTGGCTTCATTTTTGGATAGGACTCACCCTCACTAGAGGTGCCGTGACATTGGCGGGTAAGCTTACTCTTTTAATGGCCATTAATAGAAACCAAAGTCTCTAATTTTGTTTCACATGGTATAATAGGAATAAGCGCAGATGACATTTTTCGCTGTTATTTTCTATACCAGTTAAATTTTAATTTTTTTGGTGTGAAAATACATCATGTGAGCTTTTTGTCAGCGACACTGCTTACAAAATTGAGTCGTAATAGCTTCATTGTTTTTTTTCCATTCTACCTAGTGTTATATGACTTCTCGCGTAAAACCCATTCAGCTAATTAACTGTTGACAATTATCTTCAATTCTTGCATATTGCTAAGTGCCTTGATCAAAGGTGTTTTGTCTTTCTCATCTTCATTTTTCTTGAAGTTTTTCAAGCGGCAATATTATATCAACCCAGAGTTAGTTTCCCATTGTTATTTCAAAATACGTGACCTTCATTCTACTCTTCTTTCCAGTTGAAAGTTTGCTTTTGTTTGCCCTAAAATAGAATGTATTTTTTCTGTGGTTACATAAAACATTTTTTTTTTCTGCTTTGGCTTCAAAAGATTCAGTTTTCACCTGATCTTCGCAACCATACATTATAATTTGTAGAGGAAAAAAAACGATGTGCCTTTGGATTTTCGACATGGTTTTCTTACACTAGATCCAGATTTTTTTTTCTAGCACCTGGACAACAGGCACTTCTTATTGCTAGACGTGTTTTCAGGTAATCTGTGATTTGACCAAACTTTGGACTAATCCAAACTCCGCCTTGATCAAATAAGCGAATAAACAAACTGTGGCACGGATGATTTTTCAACCGTCAATTAAAAAAAAAATGTTTTTGTTCTTTCAATCCTGTTACTGAAACTGTAGAGGAAAAGGTGGCAGTGATCAATTCCTTTTCCAGTTGAGCACCTCACTTTGCCATGATGTAAAAGGGGTCTTTCTGATGATGTGGACTGTATCCAGGGGTCAGGTCAAGGGGGAACGCTTGGGAATGCAGTTCCTCCACTATTTGCGTAGCATGAGACAGTAAATATAATTTACTCCATCATAAATTTAAAGTTATAATGAATTATACCACATCAATATATAAATTCATTAAATAAAATTGTATATAAAATCAATTTGACGTACCTTCTCTTATTAGAAGCATCTTCATCTTGAATGTCCAAGACTGATAGTTCTGATTCGTCAAATGTGCAAATTAAAGTTTTGTTGGAGCTGTGTTACTTGCCACGTTCTGTTTTTTTGTTGTTGTTGCGGTCTTATCTGTTGCTGTGTCTTGCACTTATTTACTATTAGAGGCCTATTTCTAGGCTGGGGCCATAACCTATTGGAAAATTCTATAAGGCTGAACAAAAATAAAGTGTACACAGTCTTATCTTCTTTACAGCACGGCAGGTTAGTTTAATCTTCTGGAACAACAACATAAACCATAGAGTTCGGAACATAGAAACATAGAAAAATGTCGGCAGATAAGAACCTTTCGGCCCATCTAGTCTGCCCAATTACATGGATACTTTACCTGGATTTATCTTTTGTTTAGGATAGCCTTATGCCTATCCCATGCTTGCTTAAATTCAATTACTGTTTTGGCCTCTACCACTTCAACTGGAAGGCTGTTCCATGTATCCACCACCCTCTCAGTAAAATAATGCTTCCTGATGTTACTTTTAAACCTTTGCCCCTCTAATCTAAGACTATGTCCTCTTGTTTTGCTACTTTGTTTCCTTTTAAATATACTCCCTTCCTCTACCTTGTGGATTCCCTTTACGTATTTAAATGTTTCTAACATATCTCCTCTGTCTCGTCTTTCTTCCAAGCTGTACATGTTAAGATCATTAACCCTTTCCTGGTAACTTTTCTCCTTCAAGCCGTACACCATTTTAGTAGCCCTTCTCTGAACTCTCTCTAAGATGTCTATATCCTTCTGGAGATACGGTCTCCAGTACTGCACACAGTACTCCAAGTGAGGTCTCACCAGTGCTCTGTACAGTGGCATGAGCACTTCCCTTTTCCTACTGCTAATACCTCTCCCTACACAACCAAGCATTCTGATAGCATTTCCTGCTGCTCTATTACATTGACTACTTACCCTTAGATCCTCTGAAATAATAACCCCTAAATCCCTTTCCTCAGATGTTGAGGTTAGGACTGTATCAAATATTCTATATTCAGCCCTTGGGTTTTTACATCCCAGGTGCATTATCTTGCACTTATCCACATTAAAACTCAATTGCCACAGCTCCGACCATTTTTTTAGCTTACCTAAATCATTTGTCATTTGGCTGATCCCTCCAGGAACGTCAATCCTGATGCAAATCTTTGTGTCATCAGCAAAAAGACATACTTTTCCATTAATACCTTCTGCAATATCACTAATAAAAACATTAAAGAGAATGGGTCCAAGTACTGACCAGTGAGGTACCCCACTGGTAACAAGACCTTGCGCCGAATAAACTCCATTTACCACAACCCTCTGTTGCCTGTCACTCAGCCACTGCCTAATCCATTCAACAATATTGGAATCCAAGCTCAAAGATTGGAATTTATTGATAAGCCTTCTATGCGGAACAGTATCAAAAGCCTTACTGAAATCTAAATAAGCAATGTCTACTGCACCACCTGTGTCTATTATTTTTGTTACCCAATCAAAAAAATCAATAAGATTAGTTTGGCATGATCTCCCTGAGGTAAACCCATATTGTTTCTGATCCTGTAATCTATGTGTTTTTAGATGTTCAACAATCCTTTCCTTTAACATGGTTTCCATTAATTTCCCCACTACTGACGTAAGACTAACTGGCCTATAGTTCCCCGATTGCTCCCTACTACCCTTCTTGTAAATGGGCACAACATTTGCTAATTTCCAGTCTTCTGGGACGACTCCCGTTAGCAAGGATTGGTTAAATAAATCTGTTAACGGTTTTGCTATTACATCACTGAGCTCTTTTAATAATTTAGGGTGGATCCCATCAGGCCCCATTGACTTATTTGTCTTTACTTTAGACAGCTGCTGTAGAACCTCCTCCTCTGTAAACTGATATGTAAATGTCTCGTTAGTGTTTCCTCCTAACTGAGGTCCCTTTCCTTCCTTTTCTTCTGCAAAGACTGAACAAAAATATTCATTGAGGCAGTCAGCGAGACTTTTATCCTCTTCTACATAACTTCCTTCCTTCGTTTTTAATCTAACTAATCCTTGTTTACCTTTTTTTTTCTTGTTTATGTATCTAAAAAATGTTTTGCCCCCTTTTTTACTGATTGAGCTATTTTCTCTTCTGCGTGTGCTTTGGAAGCTCTTATAAATTGCTTTGCCTCTTTCTGCCTAATCTTATAGGTTTGCCTATCTTCTTCACTCTGAGTTGTTTTATAATTATTGAATGCTGTCTTTTTGTTCTTCACTATTTTGGCCACTTCTGCAGAGTACCACAGTGGTTTCTTCCCTTTTTTGTTTTTGCTAAAAAGCCGAATGCAATTGCCTGTGGCCTTCAATAATGCTTCCTTTAAATAATCCCAATTCTCCTGGACTCCCTTTAAACTCCTCCAGTCTGATAATGACTCCTTCTTACAAAATCTCATTTTAGAAAAATCTGTTTTTTTAAAGTCTAAAACCATACTGACTGGTGATCACTAGATCCCAAATTTTCACCTACAACAACGTCCGATACCAAACCTCCATTTGTGAGTATTAAATTCAATATGGCCTCTTTACGGGTCGGCTCCTCAACTACTTGTGTTAGAGATAATCCCAGTAGGGAGTTTAGAATATTTGTACTCTTGGTGCACCCAGCTGTTTTGGTTTTCCAGTTCACATCAGGAAGATTAAAGTCCCCCATGATAATAACTTCCCCCTTCATTGCCATTTTGGCTATTCCCTCAAACAGCAGATTATATAGCTCTTCTACTTGTCCAGGGGGTCTATAGATCACACCTACACGAGCTACTGTATGATTGCCAAATGTTAGCGTAACCCAAACTGACTCTATGTTCACCTCGCTCACTTTTATTTGGTTAGTTTTTATGTTGTTTTTCACATACAGGGTCACTCCTCCTCCTTTCCTACCTTATCTGTCTTTTCAATATAAAGAGTACCCCGGTATTGTTATGTCCCAGTTATTTTTCTCACTGAACCATGTCTCAGTAACCGCCACTAAATCTACTTTTTCAGCTGCCATCATTGCCTCCAGTTCATTGATTTTATTGACTAAACTGCGAGCATTTATAGACACGACTCTGAGCTTGTCATTTTTTACCCCGCATGTTGCTTGCACCCTCCAATTTAGTTTTGGGGGACAATCGGGCAGATTGTTTTTCACCCTTTTGTCCCCCCCTCCTAGTTTAAATATTCCTTTGTGAAACCTTTGAACTTCTCACTGAGAACATATGTTCCCCTATGAGTAAGATGCAAACCATCTTTTTTATACAGTTCCTTTCTGCTCCAATTAGAGCTATCATGGGACACAAAGCCAAATCCTTGCTCCTGACACCATTCCCGAAGCCACAAATTAAATTCCCTTTTGCGCATCTGCCTATCCTGATTGTTATGCACAGGCAAAACTTCAGAGAATGACACAGTGGACGCAATCTGCTGTATTACACCTCCAAGAACACAAAAATCTTCCTTAATCTCAGAAACCTCATTGCTAGCAAGTCATTTGTCCTTAGATGGACTAGAACGTCCACTTCCCCTTGCTGCTTTGCTTGTTTGACAATATTGAGAATACGTCTCTTGTCTCTACGAGCAGTAGCCCCAGGAAGACATCTCACCAAACCACTACTCTCCAGCTCAACACCTCTTATGATAGAATCACCCAGCAACAATTGCCTTCTATCAAGTCCCACCTTTTCCTTTTTGTCCTTGGTTGCAGTCCTGCATTCCTTAGGCATGGGGATGGTGGTTCCTCAACTATGGTGTCTGAGCCTACTTCCGTCTCACCACTACACTCTGAAAGTGCCTCAAAAGAATTAAGAAGAGCCACAGACTGTGGGACATGCCTTCTATCCACAACTCTAAGTCTACCAGATCCTACAGTAGTCCATCTGCCGCTCCTAGGAGGCCTCTGTGGCAGTGGCTTTGTAACAGTCATAGCCATAGCCTGAGTTTGTCTAACAGATAATTTACAAATCTCAGACTTCAAACAGGCAATTGCCTGCTGCAATAAAGAGAGCTGCCTACATATCAGGCACAGTCCAAACCTCCAAAAATTGGATCTAAAAACAAATGCATGACAGCTCTTACACTGGACCAAGCCTGCCATTATAAAAGAATGGATTTAAAACCAGCAAATCTTACCTTTTTTGTAGGTTTTCTACCTCCTGTCTAACCTCATACTACCTACAGAGTATCTCCAGAAGATCTCTCAGTGCTCACTTTGAAGGCTTGACAAGCCCTATTAGACAAGCTAATATCCCCAAGCTTTATATAGTCACCTAAGTACACCTCCCCCAGCAAGGTGTGGACAAGCTTAACCTCTTAGCAAATAGCACCCAATTGATTCCAATTCTATGCTAATCAGTAAAAAAATGAGTCACCAGCTTAACCTAATTTACTCACCAGACCTAATTTAAAACCTTAAAATGAATAGAAAAGATCTGTTTGAAACAAAAATCAAAATCACTCATCAGAAGATCTCTAAGTGCTCACTTTGAAGGCTTCACTTAGAAGGCTTGACAAGCTCAAACATACCATAGAGATCAACAGCAGTAGGTTATGTGGGAGAGGCTGAACACGATGGACGCATGTCTTTTTTCAGCCTATATAACTATGTAACTATGTAAGTACTGAATAGTAAAAACTATAAACATTGCCATCTACAGTCAAATCAGTATATAGCACATAAATCATATAGACAATAGTTGTTGCATTACACTACATGAGTACCGTATTCTAACAACAGTGCAGGAAACTCCGCACAATAAAGGAGAAGACTCCCCCTAAAATAGAAAATGGTCTGCATATATGCTGGATTCATTCATTCCATATTAAAGAGACACGTTTTAAAAAAAATTAAATTCTCACAAACCCAACTGCCATTTGAGCAACAGTAGGTGTGTATGAAAAAAAGGGACAGGAATTGATCCAGATGAACAACGTGTTTCTGCTGTGTCTACTTATGTGTCTAATTATTCCTGTATTGTAAGGGACTCAGGCCAGTAGATGGTCGCCATCCTGAGCTAGGCGGCCATCTTGCTCAGAATATTGGTTCACTTGAATCTAAATAGTAGATATTAGCTGAAATTAGGATGTAGCTTACATAGAATTTTAGGAATGTGTTGAACTAACAGCAAAGCAATTAAACTAACGAGAACGCAGGCCGTAGCTGGCACACAAGTGACAGGATGAGGAATAGATACATCAAGGTCAGAATAGCAGCAGCTGAAACAAAGAGGAGTGTGAAACCAGACCAGGTCTTATCTAGGATAAACAATAAACAAGCCTAAGGGAGGTAGGCATAGGCAGGATCGGGAGCAATTGTAAATTCTCTTGTGTCAGAATATCATGAAGCTTGCCAATTTATGACCAATGTGTGGAATGTCTTTGTATTCGATTAAGGGAGGTACGGACCCACGTGGGGTGGGATAGTGTCACCACAGGGTGGGCTAATTGGGATGTACCTAATTATGTATTCGGGGTATAAAACCCCATGTCACCAGGTAATCGGGGCTCATTCTTTGCGATTGAATCCTGTTTGAGCATCTGTTGTGATATCACAATAAAGTTTGCCTTTCCTGAAGAGACTCGTGTCCAAGCAGTCATTGTCCGTGCCGGTCCGACTTTACTCCCGAGTGAACCAGGTGGATTCCGGTAACATTTTTGGGGGCTGGTCTGGGATGAGAGTCCCTTCCAGATGGGCAGTGATTGCTGGACTGCAGCAATTGACTGCAAGCCTGAGGGGTCCCGAGGCTGGGTGTCCGTTGAAGGTGAGCTGACATCTGCAGGCGCCAAGCAGGAATTCCTGTTAAGTGGAGCTCGACTCATCTCTAACGGACCCCTGGCCCGGTAATGCTGGGACACCCCCGAGTCTGAGGAAACAGCAAGCAGCGCGGCGATAGGTAAGGTGTCTTCTGTGTTTGTATGTATTATTGAGATACCGGTATAGGGAGACGTCCGACCGAAGTTGGATAAGGAGACACTCGGCCACGGTCTCGTCGGCATACCGAACCCGCCGCATACAGCACGGACAAAGCACAGGAGCCAGAGTGGCTAGCGCGTGTCTGAACCCGGGGGATCGGATGACCGTCAAGGTGTAGTTCTGAATTTGAGGGAGAGGGTAGCCACGTGGAGTAGTAGCGTCATAAGTGTTTGTAAATAGAACTGCTACACGTGGAAAAGGAAAGGAGGAGGGATTCTGTGACTGGGCTGAGAGCCTGCAGTCAGTGCTAGTGTGTATTCTGTGTAGAGAAGGGGGCCAGTGGGGCCAGCGGTAGCTGCAGCAGAAGTGGTGCCGGGTGGGTATATTGCCCATAGGTAAATCGGATTAGCAGGAGTGAGTGTTGCCACAGAACAGGGTACACATAGCCACAAGCAGACAAGAGATAGAGATCAATTAATTGGGTATAAGGAGCCAAGAGGAGGGTCGGCGTGCCCTCGGCTAGTAGAAAGAGTAGAACTGTTTATGTATTGTTTTGTGCTGAATGTATCTGGTACAGTACGTGCTGAGATTGCTGAGAGTGTTGTGAGTGATTGTGCGCCTACTTGCTTAGCAAGGAAGCAAATCTGAGAGTGGACTCCGGAGGTACATTTCCAACTCAGGCGACTACAGTTGGCTACCGAACGAGGAAGCGCGAATACGACAAGGAAGAATTGTTGCCTGAAGTACCAGACGGTTAATTTAAAAGTGATTTGTTGAAAGTAGTAGCTGCATTGTGAAAATTTACTGCGTCCAAGAGTGACTATGGGTAACAGGTCATCCAAACCCAAGGTGGCGAAAGGAGGGTGAGACACCCTTGGAGTATATGGTGCAAAATTTTGAAGTGTTGTATGAAACACATCACTATGGTGTGAATTTGAGTAAGGAAAAATTTTAATTGTTGTGTACAATAGTCTGGCCAATGTTAGTCCCCGAATGGCCAGAACAGGGATCTATGGATCCAGCCTTAATACAGAAGATGCACTCCCAGGGCACCGGGAGATATGGTCACCCTGATCAGTACCCGTATATAGATATTTGGAGGTACTGTGTGAGAGATAAAAGCCATTTTGTTATGTTAGTAGGGCAAAGAAAGAAAGGTATGCCCTCAAATAAATATAAATATAAATATGAGTGTGGGAATAAGTCTATGTATATTTGGTGTTGTAATATACCAGTAAATTAAACAAAGATAAGTTACAAGCCCTGTGTGTGGACCATGTAATGATCTGCAGGAGTCTCTGAGCCCCCACTTACCCCCGGGCCAGAAGAAAAGGAGATGATCAATGGATCAGATGGTAATCTAGAAGGTTTTTTTAAAAAAAAGGATTGATTACAGTGCTGTATAATTTGTGTATGTAATTCGGACTGATCATCCGGATGTGATGTCTGTACCGTCCTGCGTGAGTATGAAGTCAGAGAATGTTATTAATGGATAGTGTGTGCTGTATAATCGAATGGTATATGGAAGAAAGTTTTTGTCTGATTGTGTCTATAATTGATCAAGTAGCTATATACCCTATAACTGCCAAATAGGAAGAAACTACTTAGTGTATATATATTAGACATGTGCATTCGTTTTAGTATTGAAACGATTTAGTCCGAATTTTGGGATAATTTAGTTTTAGTATGACTCAAAAGATACGAAACTGCTCAGTACAAAAACTGAAAGAAACTAAAATAAAATGCACTACATTTTAGTTTCAGTCCTTTTTGTGATATTACATTGATGAGTGAAGGAGACCAGTAATGAAGAGCGCAACATCGCAAAGCTACAGAAAAGGTTTGTATGCGTAATCCTTCCCATCCCCGACCCCTAACCGAAAATCTGACAGTGATAGAGCTCCAGAATACTCACTCGCAGCACAGACAGCCAGCACAGGAGAGGAAACCTTTACATAACCCTTGCATGTCTATGAGGCAGACAAGATGATAAAAGCCGCTGGAGAAGGAAAACATTCAAATAATTCACACTGAAAGCTAATGACAGAGGAGGGCTGGATAGTAAAAACCCCTTTATAACAAGCAGCGCTGGGAGAAGAGAGGCACTTTATAAAACGTTTGTTATGTCCCCTCCCGCTCTGCATAATAGGGGCTTAGGTCTGATACATTTTATATTATCCAGGAGCACTATCCCCCTTTCCTCATCTATAATACACGTTTTATATAAGGTCCCTCTCCTCTCCCAGTGCTGCTTGTTATAAAGTTTTTTTTACATCTGATACATTTAGTATCCAGCTCTCATAGTTACTCTGTCATTATGAGCCTTCAGCGTGATTTATTTGAATGTTTTCCCTGGATTTAAAGTGCTTTATTTTATTATAAAAATAAAATTGCACCAGTCATCTCTTCTCTGAGCTTTCAGACTGATTTACGTTAATATTTTCCCTATCCCCTGCTTTTATATTGCTGTGTCTCCCCCACAGAGATACAAAGTTTAAGTAAAAGTTCCCTCTCCTGTGCTGGATAAGCATTTCATTCCGAAGTTCTGCACCTTCCACATGCCAATGCAGTAGGATGTTCTATACAGAGAGGGGCATTAATTAATGCAGGAGGATGTTCTATACATTATACAGAGAGGAGCCTTTTTTTTTTCTTTAGCCCTTTAAATCCAGTGGCTATGAGCGCTGAGATCGGCTGCTTGTTATATTATCGCTCAGTACAATGTATCAAGCTCAGCTGTTACAGTAACTGACCTTAACAGCGCTCAGAGTTTCAGTAAAACAAGGAAATAATATTGTTCTAACCTCTTATATATAAAAATATTATTTACTAGTTTTACTGAAACTCTGAGCACTGTGATGAGCAGCAGTCAGTTACTGTAACAGCTTTGCCTGACACATTGTGCTAAGAGTGATAGATACTGTAACAAGCAGCGATCTCAGCCCTCTGAGGAACCACTACAATCGTAATTGTATCCACTGGTTTTCGGATGAATGAAATTAGTTTTCATACTAAAGAACTGAAAACGAATTTCTTTAGCAACTAAATAAATTGCATTTTAGGACTAATCCATTAGTTCAAAACGAAATTTTGTGCTGTGCACATGTCTAATATATATGTTGTTTATTTTAGTCTATCAAACTGTTCAATCAAGAGTAAAGTGTGATAGTAGTTACAAAAGATCTTTATAATAAGTTTTGGATGTTAATTTAGAGTGCGTGATGGCTGAGAGGTAATGAGATTTTCCCCCACTAACAATTTTCTCCGTATTTGCTCCCCCTCCCTTCTAGCCCACACTATCTGCACAGAGGGGAGGGAGGTAGTCAGCTCCCTGTCCTCTGATGAACAAAGGAATTAACCCTTTGTGTGTCTGTGCAGCGAACAAAAGAAATAAAGAAGAAAAAATTACTACTTACTGTAGATAGCTAGGTATAGCTAATTTTTATGTGTGCTACAATAGAATGAATGAAGTCTGTCAAATGCGAAATGTATGTTTATATTTTGTGCTGATGTATTAGGTTAAGTCTGTCTTGACAGACTATATCGAAATAGTTTTATATAAGCTAGGCTATATGTGAGAATGTCATATTGTCCAGTATTGTTGTCCGGTTGTTTCAGGCAATGTTGCACAATGTGTTGGTATTATTCCAGAAACTTTAGTTTTGTTCACAAAGCTAGAATTAAATAAAAGAAGGTGTCCTGGTTTTTATATTATTACAGAATACAACAATAATGGGTATTCATAATAGAATATGTATTTTATAAAGTAAATTTAAAGTATATAGTATATACAATATTGTCTACCAATATATAATAAAATTTATTAACGAACTAATTAGAAATATATGAAACGGTCAGAAAATAACAGTGAAAAGATCAGTTCGAGAAATGGTTAAAGTAACAAGTTCTATACTGTTTCATGTCCCATATAGTTAAAATATAGCAAAATTATGATTAAAAATGCAATTAAAATATTACAGGAATGATGGTGAAAGAATAGAATTAATTAAAATATATTTCTATGCAATTTCTGATAAGATGGTTATTCTATTGTTATAATAGTATTTTAAATGATTACTAATTTTATTTTTCTGATGTGTTATTAAAAGTCTGTTTTGGTTACGGGAGAGAGACCTCCGTAGATATTGTTTGTATATATAGATGGTCCTTCTCTTTGGTTAAAGTATACAATGTGTATATATATATGCCTGAATGTCCCATCCAACTCCTGGGGCGGGATATCCTTTGCAAATTGCAAGCCCAAATTACATTTCTTCCCGGGGGTCATGCTAGATTAGACCTGCCAGAGACTGGCAGCTCTGTGCGGCAGTGCAACCTAGCCAGCCAGAATACCCAACCTGTAAAAATTGCAGTAATTATGTCAAGAGAAGAGGAATGGTGGACGGCACCAACCCCGCTGGCCGCCCCCGACCCATATACACTACTTTTGGGAATCCTTGGAGTCTGGGCAGAAGAAAACCCGCCCGGATTAGCTGTAAATATTCCTCCAGTGTATGTTGATCTGAAACCTGGCGCAACGCCTGTGGCTCTAAGCCAATATCACATTCCACAGAAAGCCAAACAAAATATACAGACACATTTACAGAGACTGAAAGATTACGGGATATTAAAATTTTGTGTGTCACCGTGGAATGCACCGCTATTGCCAGTTCAGATAAAGGTACGCAGGAGTACCGCCCAGTCCAAGATCTAAGGGTAGTTAATGAAGCCACAGTAACCCTGCACCCTGTGGTTCCCAATACGTATGATTTATTGGCATTTTTTTTGCATCCGTCTCGCTCCAGCATGCCAGCCCCTCTTTGCCTTTCAGTGGGAGGAATCTACAACGGGTGTGCGCTCAGCCAGGACCTTCTGTCCTTCAACGCTCAGCCAGACAAATATGCATATTTTGTGCATATTTGTTGCAATACTTAGATGATTTATTATTTGCTTCCCCAACAGAAACAGACTGTCTTTCTGCCACAAAAGCACTGTTATACCTGCTGTGTTAAGCAGGATATAAAGTTTACAGAAAGAAAAGCACAAATATGCAAACAAAGTGTAAAATACCTAGGTTTTCAATTAACAGGTACTAAACGCGCCCTGGAAGCTGAAAGAAAGGAAGCAGTGTGCCGTATACCCCAACCAAAAACAAGGAGACAAGTCCGTGAATTTCTAGGAGCTGCAGGCTTCTGCCGCCTGTGGATCCCCAATTTTGCTGACATTGCCAAACCCCTCCATCAAGCTACCAAGGGGGTGAGCATGAACCCTTCCTTTGGGAAGAAGAACAGACCGCTGCCTTCCTGAAATTAAAGACCCTCCTGATGGAGGCCCCAGCATTGGGATTGCCAGATCACAGCAAGCCCTTCCAGCTGTATGTGCATGAACATATCCAAACAGCTACGGGTGTGTTAATCCAGAACTTTGGCTCATGGCCCAGACCCGTGGCCTATCTATCCAAGCAGCTTGACCCTGTGGCCTGCGGCCTACCCCCATGTCTGAAAGCGGTGGCAGCAACTGCAATGCTCATAGCTGAAGTTGACAAGTTGACCCTCGGACAAGTTCTACATGTCAAGGTGCCACACGCAGTCAAGGCCCTGCTCGACGTGAAGGGAAGTTACTGGTTCAGCAATAGCCGGATGACAAAATACTAAGCCATGATGTGTGAGAATCCACGGGTTCATCTGGACCTCATCGCCACCCTGAATCCTGCTACGTTATTACCTGACTGTGAAGATCATCCAAATCATGAATGCCTCCAAGTCATGGAAGAGGTATTCATTAGCAGGCCAGATTTGAAAGACGTACCCCTAGACAAATACGACCTACAGCAGGGGCGGATACAGAGACTAGTCTCGGGAGGGGCACTGACAGAAAATAAGGTGTTTTAGCAGAGAGCCCGACTCACGAGAATTTACAGAGGGCCCGGCTCACAGGAGCTTACAATCTAGAGGAGCAGAGGGCCCGGCACCCAGGAGCTTACAATCTAGAGGAGCAGAGGGCACCCAGGAGTTTACAATCTAGAAGAGCAGAGGGCACCCAGGAGTTTACAATCTAGAGGAGCAGAGGGCACCCAGGAGTTTACAATCTAGAGGAGCAGAGGACACCCAGGAGTTTAGAATCTAGAGGAGCAGAGGGCACCCCGGATTTTACAATCTAGAGGAGCAGAGAGCCCCCAGCTCACACATGGATTTGCCCCCAGCTCATGGATTTGCCCCAGCTCATGGATTTGCCCCAGCTCACACATGGATTTGCCCCAGCTCACACATGGATTTGCCCCAGCTCATGGATTTGCCCCAGCTCACACATGGATTTGCCCCAGCTCATGGATTTGCCCCAGCTCACACATGGATTTGCCCCAGCTCACACATGGATTTGCCCCAGCTCATGGATTTGCCCCAGCTCACACATGGATTTGCCCCAGCTCATGGATTTGCCCCAGCTCACACATGGATTTGCCCCAGCTCACACATGGATTTGCCCCAGCTCATGGATTTGCCCCAGCTCACACATGGATTTGCCCCAGCTCATGGATTTGCCCCAGCTCACACATGGATTTGCCCCAGCTCACACATGGATTTGCCCCAGCTCATGGATTTGCCCCAGCTCACACATGGATTTGCCCCAGCTCACACATGGATTTGCCCCAGCACATGGATTTGCCCCCAGCTCATGGATTTGCCCAGCTCATGGATTTGCCCCCAGCTCATGGATTTGCCCCCAGCTCATGGATTTGCCCAGCTCAAGGATTTGCCCCCAGCTCATGGATTTGCCCAGCTCATGGATTTGCCCCCAGCTCATGGATTTGCCCCCAGGTCATGGATTTGCCCCCAGCTCATGGATTTGCCCCCAGCTCATGGATTTGCCCAGCTCATGGATTTGCCCCCAGCTCATGGATTTGCCCCCAGCTCATGGATTTGCCCAGCTCATGGATTTGCCCCCAGCTCAAGGATTTGCCCCCAGGTCATGGATTTGCCCAGCTCATGGATTTGCCCCCAGCTCATGGATTTGCCCAGTTCATGGATTTGCCCCCAGCTCATGGATTTGCCCCAGCTCATGGATTTGCCCCCAGCTCATGGATTTGCCCCCAGGTCATGGATTTGCCCAGGTCATGGATTTGCCCCCAGCTCATGGATTTGCCCCCAGCTCATGGATTTTCCCCCAGCTCATGGATTTGCCCAGCTTACACATGGATTTGCCCAGCTCTCACCTGGATATTGCTCCAGCTCCGGTGTTCAGGGGTTGAGGGGGCCCAGATGCCGGGCAGCGCGGGAGTGCCTGCCCGGTCCTGAAGAGTCCGTCCTGTTGAAGGTGATGCGGCTGCGTGGCGTGCATGCGCAGGTCACGCGGTCCGGCCAGTCAGGTGGTACAGAGACTCAGTACCACCTGATTAGCCGGACCACGTGACCGGCTGCGCCTGCACGCAGCCGCTTCCCTTTAACAGGACGGACTCTTCAGGACCGGGCAGGCACTCCGGCGCTGCCCGGCATCTGGGTCCCCGGCTCAAATCTCGGGGGGGCAATTGCCCCGTTGCCCCCCTGGATCCGCCCCTGACCTACAGTTATTCACCGATGGTAGCAGCTACATGGATGATGGAAGAAAAGTCTCCGGCTATGCAGTTGTCTCAGCTGATGAAATCATAGAAGCAAACCCCCTACCAGGCTATACGTCAGCGCAACTAGCAGAAATAACAGCCCTGACTAGAGCGCTTGAAATCTCCGAAGGAAAAATATTGAATATTTATACCGACTCCAAGTATGCCTTCATGACCGTCCATGCACATGGTGCACTATACAAAGAAAGAGGCCTACTCACTTCCTCGGGGCAACAAATTAAGTATGCAGTTGAAATCGCAGCCCTTCTAGAGGCTGCCTGGAAACCAAGCGCAGTCAGTATTATGCACTGTTGTGGCCACCAGAAGGGCCATGATGAAATCCCTAAAGGAAACAGACGAGCTGACCAGGCCGCAAAGGCCGCTGCAAGACCACAGGTACCCCCTGATCAAGCATCCAGAGTCCTCCTCTGCAAGCAAGACGATCAACCTTCCATGCCAAAATACGAATTCTACATGAATTGGAGAAAATTTGAACCCAAAGGAGAATTCATCGAAACTATCCTACAAAAGTGGAGTGCCAATTTTGAATTGCTTGAAAACAACCATGACTATATCCAGTGGCTCTTCCCAACCAGCTCGCAAGGCCGAAATTTCTACTCCACACCTCTGAACTCCCAGGAAACACGTCTCATGAATAACACCTCAGAAATTCAGCAGAGACTCTGCAGAGCATACAAAATGATGCTGAAGTTCTTCGGCGTAAACATAGTTGGGGAGGATGGAGAAGATACAGAAGTAACCGAAGTTGAACGAGCAGAAAATTTCGCTGAACGTTTTGCCAATCTAACAGCCAATCCTCATAACAATTTGAGGATTACACGAGTACTGCACTGCTAAGCTTGGGAGAATTGGGAGCAGAAGAATACCAAGCCCCGTTGGTAAGGTTCTTCCTCAAGGAGACCCTCATCAAGAATAAGCTACCAAGGATGAAGAAAAGTGTGATGAATTTCTTTATACCAGCAGTGAGAGACACGAATGAGAAGCAAGATTTGTTGTTCTTTGCCTGGTGATATTACTACCCAAAAGAAGAGTTTATCTGGGGAAACCAGGAAGAACTCAGAAAATACAAAGCAACACCAGTGGTGGCTGCACTCTTACCGGCGTCACTGAGCGAATGGACACCTGTGTATTCAGAGAAAGAAAAGAAATGGCTATCAGAAGAACAGGGTGGATATGGGGAAGACGGCTGGTTCCAATTGGAAAGCGGACAAATAGTCCTACCAGCAACATTGGCACCTGAGATCGTGAGAGCACTTCATGCAAGTACCCATGGAGGAAGAGAGATGATGGAACAACAGCTGGAGCCACATTTCTACATGCCAGGACTATCGGTAGTCTGTAAAGCAATAGCCCAGCAGTGTGTAACATGTGCCAAGAATAACCCAAGAGTGGGCCCATCTCAACCTTCAGGGAAGCAGCCAATCGGGCTGTCCCCTATGGCATCATTGCAAATAGACTTCACAGTGCTACCACCCTGCAAAGGATATAAATATCTACTTGTGATGGTGTGCACCCTAACAGGATGGGTGGAAGCTTTCCCAACAAGGACAGAAAAGACAGCAGAAGTGGTTAAGAGCCTAATGAAAGAAATAATACCACGGTAGGAATTGCCCCTCGAAATAGGGTCGGACAATGGCCCAGCTTTTATACAGAACTGTTTGCAGCAGCTTGCCCGCTTGTTGGGCATCACCTGGAAGCTACATACAGCCTACAGGCCCCAGAGCTCAGGAAAAGTTGAACGAATGAACCGTACACTAAAGACTTTGATGTCCAAACTGTGCCAAGAAACATCATTAGGCTGGTTGGATGTGCTGCCGATAGTTTTATTGCACATTAGGTGCAGCCCAACCCCCCAATTGAAGCTAAGTCCGTACGAACTCATGTTTGGATGGCCTACCCCTCTAATTAATGGATTAAGGGGGGGACCTTCGGGCATTTGGTGAAACTAAGCTAAATGAACAGGTTGTGTTGTTGGGGAAATCAATGCAAAAGCTAAATACTTGGGTGGGAGATAAGTTACCTCACTTTTTATATCCCCCACTGCATAAGTATTATCCAGGTGACTCGGTTTGGGTGAAGGAGTGGAAAAATGACCCCCTAGACCCAAAATGGAGAGGTCCTTACCTTGTCCTGTTATCAACCCCTACAGCAGTGAAGGTTGCCGAGGTGGTCCCGTGGATACATCACTCCAGACTGAAGGCAGCCGCAGCCAATCTTGATCCAGAGTGGAAGGTTGTCACCAACGAGACCAATCCATTGAGGCTAAAGCTGACAAAGACTACAGTCTCAAGCATCTAAAAGACTCAACAAGTGGGTGTTTTGATGGACACAATAATGCCTGACCACCCACCAACGAGGGAGCAGAGGGATCCCTCGGGGGATGCCCCAAGGGCTATTTTTAGGGGCCCTGCCCCGACCCTTGATCAACCAGAAATGACTTTTACTTTTGAAATTCCGGTGGGGAGGGATTGGGTTTATGTGACTGTGAGGGGAATTGCCCAGGGAATTTTGACATTTGGGGTATTCTTGGTGCTGGTGCTGTGCCTTGCTGGCCTGGTCTGTGGACTGTCCCATGGAGCGTGCCCCAGGTGCCCAAGCACAACTGAGAAAGTGGACATCTCCCACATCTGGAATGGTACACACCCAGTAATGGAAAACCGTACCATGTGGAGACAAAAGCGAGATGCGGAGTCTGAGATGGCGCCAAGAGGGCACCTGCTTATGAAATTTAAAGATACCACTGATGATCCTACAAGACATGTTCCCAGCGAGAATGGGTCCCCTAAAGTACGAAGTATTTGAGAATAGTACTAGCGGAGTGTAGTGGCTACAAGCCTCAGAGGGAGAATCTGAGACTTGAGCCAAGGGGAAAATGTAAGGGACTCAGGCCAGTAGATGGTCGCCATCCTGAGCCAGGCGGCCATCTTGCTCAGAATATTGGTCCACTTGAATCTAAATAGTAGATATTAGCTGAAATTAGGATGTAGCTTACATAGAATTTTAGGAATGTGTTGAACTAACAGCAAAGCAATTAAACTAACGAGAACGCAGGCCGTAGCTGGCACACAAGTGACAGGATGAGGAATAGATACATCAAGGTCAGAATAGCAGCAGCTGAAACAAAGAGGAGTGTGATACCAGACCAGGCCTTATCTAGGATAAACAATAAACAAGCCTAAGGGAGGTAGGCATAGGCAGGATCAGGAGCAATTGTAAATTCTCTTGTGTCAGAATATCATGAAGCTTGCCAATTTATGACCAATGTGTGGAATGTCTTTGTATTTGATTAAGGGAGGTACGGACCCACGTGGGGTGGGATAGTGTCACCACGGGGTGGGCTAATTGGGATGTACCTAATTATGTATTCGGGGTATAAAACCCCATGTCACCAGGTAATCGGGGCTCATTCTTTGCGATTGAATCCTGTTTGAGCATCTGTTGTGATATCACAATAAAGTTTGCCTTTCCTGAAGAGACTCGTGTCCAAGCAGTCATTGTCCGTGCCGGTCCGACTTTACTCCCGAGTGAACCAGGTGGATTCCCTGTAACAGTATTTGTCAGTTCTCCTTTATTCATTGCTTGTATGTTCATTTTAGGCCCTACGGTTGCCAGTATAAGGGAGCCGGTAAGAAAAGAAAGTCAGTATCAACTGCTATCCGTTACTGGCTCCCTGTTACTGGGCCTATTTTGACTCTGTATTAGAAGCTTGAATTGTAATTTTTGAGAGCCATAGATACCTGCAGTGGCACTACACATGAATCCTGAGGTGCTAAAATGATTTGAACAGCTGGGACTCTGTTTAAACCAGCACAGAGCCCCAGCAGTCGTACAGTAACTCTTTTTGGCCAGCAGAAGGTGGCCAGACAGATAGGACTACTGCAATAAGAAATACATTGTTAATTATTTATAATTTAGTATTTATATAGGGCCCACATATTCCGCAGTGCTGCGCAATAAGCACTTATAGACAGGGTTACAAATCATTGAGGCTGAACAACATATTGACAATCCAACACAGGAGGAAACGAGGTCCCTATTCCCATGGGAATTTACAATCTAGAAATTGAGGGCTCTATTAAATTCTTTGTGCAAAAACGCTCGCGCGTTAATTTGTGCGTGCAGCGTTAAACGTTAAGGCGCGTAAATTAACGGTGGTATTTCAATCCGAGCGCATTTTTCCAATCCGTCAAAAAATAACGCGTGTAAAAAAGACTCGCAAAAACGCACGTGCATTAATGCTGCGTGCAGAAATCGATGTGCGGACTGTTTTTCACATGATTCAACTAATCAGAATTAAGAACCACAATTGTTTCCCGTTCAGTTTTTGCGCCTGTCAAAATCAATCTGAGTATATATGCTGCAGCAATAATAAAACCACGCACAACTTCTTAATTTTATTGATTGGGTATGTGTAGAATGTGTAACTATACTTTGCTGCATTTTTATTTTTGGGCTGGTGTATTTGGTTTTGGCCAGGAGGTTCAGATTTGCCGTTAACTCCAGCTTTTAAAAGACGTTAAAATTATGCGGGCAAACGTTGACCATTAAAAGTTGCGCATAGATTGTAATACCATCCGCGTACCAACGCACAAACGCATTTGCGCTCACAATGTTAAGTATAGGACGCACAACACACATTACGCTCGCGCAGTGTTCGCGCAGGTTCACCCGCGGTAGACGTTAGCGCGCAGTTTTTGCACGTACATTGTAATTAGGGATGAGCCGAACACCCCCGTGTTCGGTTCGCATTCGAACTCGAACAATTTCAAAAGTTCGAGTTCGAAATCGAACACGAGTTCGAACCGAACTCAATACAAGTCAATGGGACTCAAAAGTTCGATATTTAGAGTACCCTCCAATAGGGCATATATGCAAGATATTTGCCATAAAAGGTGTATGGGGGTCCGGGTCGTGCCCTGGGGGGACAGGAAACAAGAACAAAAAGTTTTAAAAAAAACGTTTTTAAAGGAACATTGAGTTTTCCATGATAGAAGGGTTAAAAATAAAAACGAAAAATTCCTTCAAATATCGTGCCTAGGAGGTCCCCATAACCTGCCTGTGAAGTGGCGGATTTATAGGATGTATAGAAACATTTAAAAACAAAAAAATGACATTTCAAATTACGGTAAATTCTTTTCCTTTAATCTATTCATAAACAACTGCTTGGGGCAGCAGCCTGTATGAAAAGACATTTTAGGACGCGCAGAACAAGTTTAGTGATTTTTCGGCTAAATTATGGTGAAACTTATGCAGTCTTTGGATAAAAGTATCAATAGGTGCTTTAAAATTTGGCCTTTAGTGTTGGCAACAGTGCCGTCACACCGTAACCCTTTTGTGGTATTGTGGAAGAGTGCAGGGTTGGACCATGCGGTGCAATATTAAAATGATATAAATCTGGTGAAGGCATCAGTGCACCCAAATATTGTGCCTTTGGTGGCAGCAAGTGCCTTCACACCGTAACCCTTTTGTGGTATTATGGAAGAGTGCAGGTCCAATATTAAAATTATATGAATCTGGTAATATAGGCGTCAGTGGCAATGCACCCAAATATTACTGCGCTATAGTGTATGGCAGGATGAAAGCGCACCAGCAGTAACAAGCAGCGGAATATACCAGACAGGGGCACAGAGCGAGAGTAGTCGTTATAACAAATCCAGCTCAACAACGTTTAGGCACTAGTACTGCGCTACTGTATATGGTGAGAATTGGCACAGACCAGTCCCGGCGGTTCTGCGTCATCACGCCGCGCCCTGACCCTGATCACTCACAGCTGCGCCGGGTGCCGCCGGAGCTCCTGGCATTCTGCCAGCTGGCGGCACCATGCGTCCAGGGCCCCCCCGATCGCCACCCGGGGCCCTGGATGTCACAATATTACAATCCAAACGCAAACGGGTTAAGTAACCAAATTTGTAAGAAGAAGAATTAATGCAGCATATGAATCAGCACACTGCCGGGCAGCACCTTAAGGCCCGGTACACACCTAAGCGTTTTACAGTGCGTTCCTGCACGCTGTAAAACGCATAAACAGGGAAATCCCATTATTTGCTATGGGACCCGTTCATACCTGGATGTTTTACAGTGCGAGGAATGCGCTGTAAAAGTCCTACGCCCAAAGAAGTACAGGAGCTTCTTTGGGGCGTATTGCAGCGCGTTCACTCTGCAGTCTATGGCCGTGAACGCGCTGCAATGCGCGTTCGCATGTTTTTTACGTTTGCGCGATACACTCGTTAAAAAACGCACGTATTGCGTGTGTAAAAAAACGCAGGTGTGAACCCAGCCTTACAGTATAATTAATGCAGCATATGATTCCGCACACTACCTCTACAGTTTGTGGATCCAGGAATCAGGTGAGTATTAGAAAGAAAAAAAAAGGTTTTATTTTATGTTGCTGGGGACATTTAAAAATGTCCTTGGATTTTATTTTTTTTAAAAATGTGTCGCCTTACCTTAGCCTGGTGGTCAGTGGGGGCTCCCTGGATCCTGGTTGGGCAGAAGGGGGGTCTGCCGTGGCTCCCTCCCTGGAGTCCCTGCGCCACCTCTCTGCCACAAGCACCCTGCAACCTGGATCCTGGTTGGGCGGAAGGGGGGTCTGCCGTGGCTCCCTCCCTGGAGTCCCTGCCACATGCACCCGGCTGGCCAGCCCGCACAGTCTCAGCTCTGTAATCTTGTGGCCGCATGCTCCTCAAGTCAAGGGGTCCTTGGGAGGGAGGCTTCAGCGGGCTGCCCTCTACAGTGTCTGATTTAGAGGGCCTCGTCTGCCTGATGTTTTAGCAACAAGAATGTTTTATCCCACAGGCTCCAATGTTAAAAATATTTCCGTTTTAATTCAATATCTAATAAACCATTGCTTATAATATTTTGCAGTAAATAGTCTCTTTATTTTTAGATTTTTTTAGGATTTTTTAAGCATTTTTTAAAAAAAAAAATCACAATTTTTTTTTCGAACTTTTGGCGAACACCCCAAAAAGTTCGAAGTTCGTGAACTTCCGAACCACCAAAGTTCGAATCGAACTCCGAACCGATCGAACCAAACAGCTCATCCCTAATTGTAATACGACGTTCTGCGCAAAGGGTTTTTCCCCTTGCGTTAATGCGTTTTTGCGAACGCGTTAACGTTTGCGCAAAGAATTTAATAGAGCCCTGAGTATATTACCAAATATTTCTTACTGTATCATTTTTCAAAAGGGATTGTCCAAAAAACACTGGTTACTGACTGTGGTTTTATGGAAAAACTCTTGGTAGTAAAAGGGCTATTAATGAAGAATTATGGTGGAAACATAAGCTACAGTAGTCAAACACTATTCTCTGGATACCAGATGTTTGCCAAATTTAAAACAGCGGTGATTTTGACCATAGTTTTTTCTAGATGCACTCTCTGTCCTCCAAATATTTTGCCTAATGGGCTGTCATTTCGGTGGCAATCAAATTATATATTTTTGTTTTTAGGAGGACGTCATTATTTTTTTTCACCTGACCTGCAATAAATCTATAACAGCAACAAAAGTCTACTGCACTCTTTAGACAGCACTTCACTGTCTTTCATGTAAGAGATTTCTTACATATAGTAAACTTCCTTTTTCCTACAATGTACTCCCCTGTGATTGCACTTATGTCCTTTGTCTGGAAGAATCTATACTGCTACCTTAACAAAATGAAAGATAATGTAAAAAGCATAGGATGGTTAGAGAGGAATCCTTTTGTCTATATGTCACGAAAGAAGTGCTTTGATGTTTTACCGCCCTCTCAGGCACTCAGTGGTTTAAGACAATGCATCTGTACGAAGGAGCTCCTCCTGGATGATTTGTAGTGAAGAAGTCACGTATTCTCTGTAAAATGTCAGTATTCAAACATCTTCAGTGGTTTGGCAGGACAGTGTGTTGCAGCACACCTGGCACTAATATATAGAAATGAATCAGAGTATGGGATATTTTTCGTGACGTTGCTGCAGCCAGCTCCGTGGGATACCGGAATTGTATAATTTCCAACCAATGTACTTTGTTATTTCTACATGCGGAGATACAGATGTCGTCCAAGTTACCTTGATTTTGTGTTGGAGGTCACCCAATATTCTGCAAATCTAACAATCCCACATGTAGCACAAATCAACAATATGGAGCAGTAGATCAACTGTAGCATTTTTGCGAAGTGCGTCACTTGATTTATACCTCCACAGAGGCCTGCGTAATCAGGATAGTATATACAATTTGGAGAAGTTCCAAATTCCTAATAAATGTGCTGTGTACAATACACTAGTATGTGTCTGCCAGGAAAAATCTTTGTGTCCTACATAGGAATCCAGACCTTAAGTCATAGTTGATCCAATTTTTTGGAAGCCTTTGCCTTACTGCTGGGAGTCTTAATCAAGATTTATGTTCATATACATTTTAAATCCTAAAAAAAAGTCACAGTGATGAGTGTGGAATGTTTCAGCGAACACATGCAGCAATTTAAAGAGCCATTATTTTTGTTTAGAAAGGTAAAGTCATGTACAATACAGCCAGAGTGTATTGTAAAAGAATATAACCAAAGCCACTGAGAAAACATTTGCTACCTATAAATGTGTGGTCTACAATAAATGTAAAAGAATGGATAAGTGTACCTTATCAATTAAAATAAACTATGTATTTTATATGGATTTGTCTGACACACTGAGGCATTTTTGGCATTGTAGCTGTAACATTCTTGACACATGTTACAAAGTTTTCTTTAACCAGAGCTGTTGTAAACTTACCAGAGGAACTCCTTCACTTCTGAGTAATTTTCCATAGAATCACATTCCGAACCCAACGGTTTCATGGAAAAACATTTTAAGTTACCCCTTTACCCCATGAAAGAGAGACACACACACACCACCTATATACAGAGTCCAAATACGCTGTAATTATCATTACAGTACTCCACATTTTCATATTGGCTGATGTGTTCATTGTGCTGTAACTTTAGTAATATTCTGGATCCCATTTTCAATCAAAATTTGTTTGCAATCCTCTGTATCAGTGGTTCCCAGCCGTGGTCTTCAGGGACCACTAAGAGGCCAGGTTTTCCTGATAGCTGAAGCACAGCAAAGGTGATATGATTTTCTGCTCAGTGATTGCAGGATTCAGTCCGCATTTCCCCAAGGTAATCCTTAAACCCTGGCCTGGTAGGGTTTGTGGAACCTAATTGATATTATATTTTAGTGTACAAATCCTTCAATGTCTTTCTAGTGGTTAATAAAGAAAATATACATAACTCTAATCAGGAGAAATGAGAATTTTAGCAGTTGAAGCTATTTAGTTATTTGTATATCTTTTTTGCCTCTACAATGTTAGTGCTATTTAGAGATGTGCGTTCCGTTTTGTTCCAAATCAAAATTCGGACGAAATTTACCCGATTTGTATTTCGGAAACAATTCTGAAATACGAATCAGATCGGTCTGAAACAAAATAAAATGAAATACAACAAATTGATTCTGTTTTTTGAGACTAATTGGTTGTATTTTGTGATGCACTCTGGAGCCCGGCAGTACTGCTGTCCTTGGTGCTGAATAGATGTAAGGAGAGCAGTCCCTCAGGACTCCGGAGCCCTGCAGTGCTGTTATCCTATCCCTAATTTCTAAACTAGGGTTAGAAATTAGGGTTAGAAGCTAGGGTTAAAGATTTCTAACCCTAATTTCTAACCCTATTGTCTAATTCTAAATTTCAACCCTGATTTTAGATGGTTCGTTCAACAGGTGTGATAGGGCGAATCCTATAGGATTCAATGGGAAAAAAATCCCTGTTTTTATTAAATATTTAATCAACTCTTTATTCTTTTCACTTGCAGCAAAAAGTCTCTATATTTACTTATTTATTAGGATTTTTAATGCATTTTTCAGGATTTTTTTGGTGAAAATTTTGGATTCCTAATATATTTTAAAACAAAAAAACACCTAGAACAATCCGGCACAACAAAGTGCGAGGAGAGTTACTGAAGGGGATGTGGGTCCCTGTCCCGGGTATAATTTATTAAATAATAAACAAAATCAGAAAAACACACATAGAACTCATAAAAAACATAAACAAGGCATTTGAAATGAGTGTCGGTGGGATACAATAGATTCTAAGGAGTATATGAAAACCCTATCTGAGGCAAGCGCCCTCTGATATGCTTTCTTGAGGATTCTATGAGGATAGCCTTGAGCATGTTTTCTGATATGTGTCTTGTCTAAGATGTACTGTATTTGTTGCTTTTTAACAGTTGGGTTGCCCTCCAAATCCCTGTTTTTCTGTTTTTTTTGTGTCTTTTGTGGGTCTAATTGGCGAGTTATTGTTTGAATATCCATTTATGTGTCACGCTGCCATTAGTAGATACCGGTTTGATTTGGTAATATGTCAGCTTTCACCTTTGAGTGAGCATTTCATTGTATATTCTTTTTATTAATCATTTTCTTGACCGGATTCATTTGATATATGGTCTTTTTCACATACTCCTTTGGATCTATTGTATTCCACCAACATTCATTTCAAATGCCTTGTTTATGTTTTTTATGAGTTCTATGTGTGTTTTTCTGATATTGTGTATTACTTAATAAATTGTGTGACCCACATCCCCATCAGTAACTCTCCTTGCACTTTGTTGTGCCGGATTGTTATAGGTGTGTTTTTTTTATATACTTTGGTGGGTTAGGCCCATAGGGTTGTGGTGTGTGGCATCACAGAGATAGTTTCTTGGAACTATATCTTTTTTGTGTACCTATATTTTAAAACGAGGATTTTTTTCTTTGCTGAATGCAGCATTTTTTTTTTCTTTCCTTCAGTCTGGCTCTGTTCGGCGGGGGCCGAAACCTATTTAGTAGAAAGGACAGCAGCTTTTTTTGTTGCTGAAACCTATTCGGTACCAAGGACAGCAGCCCTGCAGGGCTCCGTAGCCCCGCAGGACTGCTGTCCTTGGTACTGAATAGAATAGGTTTCAGCCCCAAGAATAGCTGCTGTCCTTTGTACTGAATAGCTCTTCGCACCATAGATAGCAGCCCTGCAGAGCTGCTATTCATGGTGCTGAATAGGTTTCAACACCAAGAATAGTTGCTGTCCTTGGTACTAAATAGGTTTCAGCAACAAAGAAAGGGTGATTAGGCAATTTGAATTTTTTTTTTTACCTTAATCTAAGTAAAACTAAACACTAAATACGAAATCAAGGTAACATAACAATTGCACTGAAACAAATTGAAAAACGCAATGAATCGATCCGAAACTAAACAAACTTTTTGGTGTGTATATGTCTAGTGCTATTGCTTCAGGAATCTGAGGAAAGAGTTAAATTCATTGGAAAATAAATATAATCTTGTTACCTGTCCTACTGCAGCAAATGCACTGGAACTAGGATGGTGACAAACAAGCAGAGCCTGACCTAAAGGCTTGTTTTTAATTTCTGAAATAACACCAACCTGTAACAGGTTTTACCTTGCATCACACAGAGTCACAAAGCAATCTTTTCATTTCAAATTTCTTTCTATCTTATCTTAAAGATGTATCAAACATTGTAATGCTGTGGGTTAAAAAAAAAGCGTTAGTAAACAAAATGTTCGAAAATAACTTATTACAGTATTAAATGCTTTAAAATTTCACTTCTCTGGAGGTAAATAGTACAAAAGACAAATAAAAGCTCGTAGAAAATCAAGTGCACACAAAATAAACAACTTTCTCTTGAAATGGACAGCCACATGTGGTTTATAGCAGCATCATAAACATAATGCTGCTCGGTAACATGTGGAAACATAATCTAGTTACGTTTATGTGAGTCCTTGACAACATCATTTTTTGCAGACCTAACCATCAAACCAAGTATGTGCTAATTACTGTATTTATGACAGACATCCAATTGTCGCTGTTGAAATTATGTCTGAATGCCGAAAAAAAGCTTGAATCGAGTTACCATAGCAACAACAAAGCATCCCATCAAAGCAGTTTTGATGTTGAAAGAGTTAAATGAGGGGGAAAAAAAAATTAAATGTATTTTTAATGTAATTCACTGTCATGCGGCTATTAACGGCAACAATATCTGCCAGGCTTTTAACTTCTTAGGATGTTTTCCTTCACGTGCGACGTAACATAAAGGCGTCTGGTTTTATAGATTGAATTTCGGTTAATGGGAGTGGAGGTAACAGGTGAGGGTGTTTTATTTGTTTATTTTCACAGTTTTACTGTCTCAGGAAAATTTACAGTTTCTGGAGGGCAACTTTTGCATTCTCCGGTTTCCTATGAACTCTGAGAAAACCTTTTAATGAAATCTCTGTTATACCGATCAGAAGGATTTATAAGCATTAAAATAATTTTAGTCCAATCATCGATTGTTATTTCAACCTTTTGCTAGGATCACCGTGCCAAACGCAATAAAACCTGCGGCTCAGATTACCGTCCATATGTCAATTTATGACCACATTGCAACTGACAAAAATGTGTTGCTGGGTTGAATTTCCTTTTTGCGCCAATTACCCAAAATATAAATAAATAACTAAAATTACCATAGAGTTGCTATAGGCATTATTTGTATCAAGTTCAGTCTTTTATGTGGGGTAGTTGTATCTATGTATTGTTTGTAATTTTCATTCAGTTATAGTGGATAAAGTGAGGGCTCATTAACTCTTTAGGTTCTCTGGGGATCTGTAATGCATTATACTATAATTTATCGCGGTTCACATAGGATTTAAGGGTTTAGCATACATGATAAATGTTCATGTGAAGAACAGACCTGCTTCCTGTTAGTTTCTTTTTCTGTGTTACAAGAGGAATTGTATTCCGAAAGCAGGAAATGTTTTTGGCTGATTTCACATATATTCTGGCCAAGTGAAACAAAAAGAAGACAAAAAGGAATTGTTACTTGATGTTCAAAAATGCATTTAAGTCATATAATGTCTCTTTCTCTTCTAATTACACATACAGATACGTCTCGAGTAGAGTTCATAATGAATCTCATGAAGTGGAGGCACTATGTCATATACTGTAGGTGTCGGCTCCTGGAGTCCATAGGACTCCAAGGAAAGAAATGGGAACCTGCGCAAGCGCTGTGTAAGGATCATGCAGGAGCTGCGGAAGAACACAGGGAAATATCTGTTCTCAGTGTTCCACTGCGTTTAGCTCAGCTTTCATAATTTTGTAACACATGCATGGTACACAGCAGCACATCATGCTTTGAGGCTGAACTGACAGTTTGCTAAAATGCCGCAACCAACCAAGATAAAGGATTTTATATCCTACATCCAATATATACGGTATATATTAAAAAAAACTAAGGATTTCAGCTTAATAAATCGTGAGCTCTCCTGCCATTGTCAAGGCAAACCTCACCTGAGTTTGAAAACTAGTGGAGTTTTAGGGTTAAATCTTGCTTTGTATTGATTTGTAATGCAAAACTACACATACCAGTTTTTATGTGTGAAGGCATTAATTGAATTTGCACAAGTCAAAACCTTTCTAGACTATCAGGGTTATTCAAAGAGAGCCAAATTGGCCCCAAAATTGCACCGAACAGTGAAATTCCCCGTACTGTGCAATTTCGGCTATTCATAAACCTGGCAATTCGCCAAATATTGGCGAATTGCTAGTGAAATACATTGTTCTTTGGCGGCAGTGAAATCCCCATAGAGAAGTAACACCGAACAGCACCGAAATGTCAGTGAAATGCCCTGATTTTCGGTGGTTTCATTCGGCAGGTTTAAACAGGCGAATCCCATAGGTTTCAATGTAAAAATATTCCCGTTTTTATTAAATATTTATTCAACCATTTATTCTTTTCATTTGCAGCAAAAGTCTGTTTATTTATTTATTTTTTAGGATCATTTAGGCAGTTTTTGGGATTTTTTGGTGAAATGTTTGTCCAATTTTTTTAAATGTTTATTTTTTTCTGTAACAGACCTTTTTATTATTATTCATGCAGTACTTTTTGTGACAAAAAAAACTCACAGGGTGTACTAAGATAGTTGTGGGAAGCAATCTATTGAACATAGAAAAAAGGCTCTTGCCACTGTTGGTGACGGGGGGGTAACCCCAATTTAACAATTGCAAAAGATAGTGGAGATAGCCAAAGAATAAAATAAAACTTAGCTTTTAATGAGAAATGCAGTAAAAGAATGCTTTCAAAGCTGTATTGCGGTAGGCAGACGGACACAGTCGCAGTGCTTACCTAGGACCAACATCTACAGAGGTGAGAACATAAATAAAATAAAGGCCATTTACAAAAAAGAGGCCAAAAAGCAAGTTTGGGAGTATGCTAGATTGGAAATACTAACACAATGCTGGACCCTTCCTGGAAACTGATATAGGGAATAAAAGGCAGTGTGGAAACATTGCAAGTATCAAATATAATGAATGGAAATAGGCCTTCGAGGGTCTGTGGGTATAGGAAAGTATAAGAAAATACACAGCCTTTATGAAGAGCCCTATCAGGAACAAACAATACAGGCTTGGAAAAAAAACAAAACACAAACAGCCTGGCCTCAGTGCATTGAAACGGAGCTAGATGGCTAAATTGAGAGCGCTCCCAGTAGGTAAGGAATATTTCTGTCAAGCCAGAAAAAACACAGTTTCCAGAGCAAGGATTAAAGGGTCCCTAAAACATAAAGAACTAAATGAACATCTCTATTGGCTCAACGCGTTTCCCTGGTATAAACCAGCGTCATCAAGAGCAGAGAGTGCAGCTTAGTTGTTGCATAGGCTTGACAGTAAGAAGTGAGTTTGTTCCTGATAGGACTCTTCATAAAGGTTGTGTATTTTCTCATGCTTTCCTATAACTACAGACCCTCGAAGGCCTATTTTCATTCATTATATTTGATAATTGCAATGTTTCCACACTGCCTTTTATTCCCTATATCAGATATCAGGAAGGGTCCAGTATTGTGCTAGTATCGCCAATCTAGCATACTCCCAAACTTGCTTTATGGCCTCTTTTTTGTAGTGGCCTTTTTTTTACTTATGTTCTTGCCTCCGCTGAGACATGTATACGTTATGTTTGTCCTAGGTAAACACTGCGACTGTGTCTGTCTGCCTACCGCAATACAGCTTTAAAAGCATTCTTTTAGTGCATTTCTCATTAAAAGCTAAGTTTTATTTTATTCAGTACTTTTGTGAAAACGCCTTTTAACCCCTTCGCTGCTGAGCCATTTCACGCCTGTGTGCTGAGCTAATTTTTACTGGTTTTGCTCATCATGTTTAAACACATTTTGAAGCCACGTTTTATTATATGACCCAGACATATTCAGGGTTATTCAAAGAGATCTGAATTGTGGCCGAAAGGTAACCAAACAGTGAAATTCAGCGTTCGGTTACCTTTCTTGGCCATTCGGCTATCCAGAGAGCAGGCAATTTGCCAAATCCTGGCGAATTGCTTGCACATATGGTGCCTCTTCGTTGCCTGTTCGAGGGCGGTGAATTCCTCATAGAGAAGCAATGCTTTGTCTATTCAGAAAACAAAAACCAGCAGTGAAAAGTTGCCGAATTGCCCTGCTGTTCGGTGCTTTCATGCGGCAGATTTATTCAGGCGAATCCCATAGGCTTCAATGTTAAAAATATTCCCGTTTTAATTCAATATCTAATAAACCGTTGATTATAATATTCTGCAGTATAAAGTCTCTTTATTTATAGATTTTTTAGGATCTTTTATGCATTTTTCAGGATTTTGTTGGCGAAAATAAATTTTCTTTAATTTTTTTAAATAGTTTTTTCTTTTTTCTGTAACAGCCCTTTTTATTATCATTCATTGGATCTTATATGTAAATTTCAGACATGTTCGTTTTGTAGTTTCTTTGCAAACAGCGTTTCACTTTTCAAACATACAAGCGTACTGTTCTTTTTTTCTTAGAAACATAGAAACATAGAAACATAGAAAAATGTCGGCAGATAAGAACCTTTCGGCCCATCTAGTCTGCCCAATTACATGGATACTTTACCTGGATTTATCTTTTGTTTAGGATAGCCTTATGCCTATCCCATGCTTGCTTAAATTCAATCACTGTTTTGGCCTCTACCACTTCAACTGGAAGGCTATTCCATGTATCCACTACCCTCTCAGTAAAATAATGCTTTCTGATGTTACTTTTAAACCTTTGCCCCTCTAATCTAAGACTATGTCCTCTTGTTTTGCTACTTTGTTTCCTTTTAAATATACTCCCTTCCTCTACCTTGTGGATTCCTTTACGTATTTAAATGTTTCTATCAGATCTCCTCTGTCTCGTCTTTTTTCCAAGCTGTACATGTTAAGATCATTAAGCCTTTCTGGTAACTTTTCTCCTTCAAGCCGTACACCATTTTAGTAGCCCTTCTCTGAACTCTCTCTAAGATGTCTATATCCTTCTGGAGATACGGTCTCCAGTACTGCACACAGTACTCCAAGTGAGGTCTCACCAGTGCTCTGTACAGTGGCATGAGCACTTCCTTTTCCTACTGCTAATACCTCTCCCTGCACAACCAAGCATTCTGCTAGCATTTCCTGCTGCTCTATTACATTGACTACTTACCTTTAGATCCTCTGCAATAATAACCCCTAAATCCCTTTCCTCAGATGTTGAGGTTAGGACTGTATCAAATATTCTATATTCAGCCTTGGGTTTTTACGTCCCAGGTGCATTATCTTGCACTTATCCACATTAAAACTCGATTGCACAGCTCCGACCATTTTTTAGTTTACCTAAATCATTTTTCATTGGCTGATCCCTCCAGGAACGTCAACCCTGTTGCAAATCTTTGTGTCATCAGCAAAAAGACATACTTTTCCATTAATACCTTCTGCAATATCACTAATAAAAATATTAAATAGAATGGGTCCAAGTACTGACCCCTGAGGTAACAAGACCTTGCGCCGAATAAACTTCATTTACCACAACCCTCTGTTGCCTGTCACTCAGCCACTGCCTAATCCATTTCTTCACTCCATTTGTCGGCGGTGTCAGCTTTTTCCGGCGGCTGCTCTGCGTTGTGATCGGCGGCTGCTCAGGTTTCTCCAGCGTGTTCGGCGGGATTAATCCAGATGTTTTTGCGGTTTTCGGTGTGTGCGTTCGCCGGGTTTTGCGGTGAGTGTTAGGCGAGTTTGCGGAGGCTTTTCCCTGAACTATGACGGCCCTGTGGTGCTTGCTGAATACATCGCAGGGTCGCCAAAATGGGATTGCCAAATCGCACCGAATTAAAGAGAACGAAAAGTAACCGAACGTGCAGTGACTTTTCGATTCTCTTTGAATAACCCTGATTATATATCGTTCTTTCGGGCAGCCTCGGCAGATTCATAATATATCATTTATTATATGTATATCTCTGGTCCTGCCTGAATATTATAACAAAAAATGCCATAGAATTCGAATTTTCAATACTCTACAACGTGTAAAGTGTTTTTTTTCCCATTTTATCATGCAAGCGTTTGTGGTATATTTTCTATGAGATGCGCTTGTTAAAAAAATTAGAAAAGGGGGACTCGTTAAATTTTTTTGGGGGAAAATTACGTGATTTTTAACAAACGCACCCCATAGAAAAATCGTTAGTGCAGCATCATTGTTCACATTATAATTGAAATGGGAATAATATTGCTGCATTTTTTTTTTTATTTTAATTTTTTTACCTTTAACATGGTCATGTTTGGCATCATTGGAAAGGCCATGCCATGAGCGCGTCCTCCGCAGCGAAGTGGTTATATTTCTTTTTTACTCCATTCTGTAGCTTGTCAGTTTTTTCCTCCAGCTGGTCGTCAGCTTTTTTTCGGGTCTAAAGGCAGTTTTGCGGTGGATCGTCGGATGCATTCAGTGTTTTTTCCCCCGGTTTTTCGGATCGATTCTGCACTTTTTCGTTGGTTTTCCAATTCATTCGGCATATTTATGGCACTTCTCCTATTTGATATGGTGGTTTTGCAGCGGCTTTTCAGATGCGTTTGATGGGTCGATTCGCTGCACTTCGGGGGCCCTGCGGTGAATGCTGAATTGCCTGAGCATCATGGGAGAGGTAGTTCATAAACATCTGGAGAGTCATGCTTGCATTAGAAAATGTGTAATGAATCTTCTCTGACTGACTCATTGTTCCCATCATTAACATGATATTATTACTCTATGGTTAAAATGTACACAAATATGTGCTTTGTTACCAAGTAATTGATTAATCCAGAACAATCTGGATTTGGGAATAATCATAGACTTCAAACTAAGTAACAATGTGCAATGTCAAACAGCAGCCGCCAAGGCCAGCAAAGTATTGGCATGCATTAAAAGGGGAGTTCACTTACGGGATGAAAACATAATTTTGCCTCTGTATAAATCAATGGTCAGGCCGCACCTTGAATATGTCGTGCAATTTTGGGCACCTGTCTTAAGAAAGGCTATTATAGCGCTAGTAAAAGTGCAGAGACGGGCAACTAAATTAATAAGGGGAATGGAAGGGTTAAGTTATGAGGCAAGACTAACAAGCTTAAACCTGTTTAGTTTAGAGAAACGGCGCCTTAGAGGGGATCTGATAACCTTATATAAATATATACCATTGTCTGATAACCTATTCATTAACAGGACTATACACAGGACAAGGGGTCATCCATTTAGACTGGAAGAAAGAAAATTTAGCTTAAAGCATAGGAAGGGTTATTTTACGGTGAGAACAATAAAGCTGTGGAATTCTCTGCCTGTTGAGGTGGTTGGGTCAGAGTCTGTACAGAATTTTAAAAAAACCGACTGGATGACTTCCTGCAGACACAGAATATTAAGGGTTATAATATTTAATATGTGGGTAAAAGCTTCTTGATCCAAGGAGAAATCTGACTGCCATTCGGGGGTCAAGAAGTTTTCTTCCCAGTATGTTGCATATTGGCAAGCATTTCAGACTGGGTTTTTTGCCTTCTTTTGGATCAACAGCAGTAGGTTATGTGGGAGAGGCTGAACCCGATGGACGCATGTCTTTTTTCAGCCTATGTAACTATGTGTGTAATCTAATTTATGAGAGTAATGGCTTACTATACAATAATTCCATGAAATATATTTTCTGTTAAGGTGGTATATTTATATATCAGGTTTATACCATTTGATTTCAAAATGTATATTATGAATGAAAAAGCACGTAGTACACTGAAACTTATAAAACTCATAAAATGCTATGTTTATCCTCTGAAAAGCTGCCAATGACTACTGGAAACAAGAACAACATTTTTATGACCACACATTAAATCACACATTAGAGTATGCATTAAAGAGATAATATCTCTTATACATGAATGAACAATATTCTTTATTTTAGGAATTACGTAATGACTGTTAATTTTCTGAGGCCGAGTCTGTATTCCAAAGTGTTTTTAAAATTTTGCTTTATAAACAATAGTAATTACAATTTTTATTTCTTTGTGATCTTTGTTCAATATGCTTCTTATAGAACGCTCAAGAAAGGAAAAATAAAGCAAAACCTATCATTTTAAAAAGTTTAACCCCTTGCTGTTGGGGGAACGCAGAGAAGCGGATGAGTTTAAACGACGTGGGGCGTGTTATGCTCTTATGCAATGTTTAATCCCACCCACCGCCGGGACAGGATAGCACACCTGGTAGCATAAAGGGGTTAACCAGAAAAGTTTGTTTTTCTATGAATCCTGTCTGTCAACCTCTGTATTGTCAAACGTAGACTATGGGTGGCATTTACTTACTGGTATGTCTTTAGAAAATGTGGGCTTGCAGTGTTAGAATAAGAAAAATTGCTAACATTTCTGGAGGCCTGGAACACCTCAGGTGGAGGGCCCTTGAGATGCCCCGGATGCCAAATTGCGTGGGGTTAAGTTAGGTTGAGAGTTTATAGTTTATAGAGAGTGGGTGTGGCTAAACGGAGGGTTGAAAAGGCGCATGCACAGCATCTCTGCAGGCCTTTTCCTGAGGTAACCTGGAGAGCAGCATCCCCAGCCTCCCTCCCTTTGAGTATAGGAGTTTTGTTTTGGTTATGTTGGGTCCAGTTTGCTAAACAGGTTGGTTCAGTGTGGGTTAGTTTATTCCCCTTTGTCACAGTGGGGGTTGGTAGGCAGTGCTGAGGATGGGTTCTGGTTAGGATGGAGAATTTGCTGGTGAGCAGGAAGCCAAATGGGAGTGGGGTTAGGTTGGGGGTAGCTTGGAAAAGGTAAAGGTAGAAAAGGAGAGGACTCATACAGCACTGTCTTTATTTTATGTTGTTATGTTATTATATTATAATATTTTTAAATATGGAGAATGTGGAAAGCTGTGGCCAATAATAAAAATTATTCCACAGAGCAAGAAGTTGTCAATGTTATTATTTATTTATTGTTACATGGGGGGGTCTCGCAAGTGGATGGTCATCAGTGGGAACTCAAGCACACCCAGTAGACACGCGAGATATTGCCCATTATAAGTATAGAAGCTTGTGAATCTGGACTGTAATAGCTGGCCTCTGCATTGTCCAAGATGGCACCAAGGGGAAACCCATCATTCAACAATATGTCCTTTTTTGATTAGCTTTCAGATTTCCTCGTGTGGGGATTCTAAATCCACACTGACCATGATATATCCAGGCCAGAGAAAAATAAGTGCAGATCTTCCGGTAAGGAAATTTCGGATTCTATGTCTAAGGATAGAGTCAGACGAACGCAGTCTGAGCGCATTCTGCATGCGTGCACAACGGACGAACGTTCTGACGGAAGATACTGTAGACACCACACAGTCCATTTTTTATGACGGACGTAGGAAAAAAGGGAAATATGGGAAACAAAATTAATATGAAAAAGGATATGAAAAGCCATTTTGTGCGTCAAGGTCCTGGTCGTCGCAAATGCACTGCGTCTGACGTCTCCTCATCATGCACACAGAACACTACGCGGACGTGGTGGATGTGGCGCACTTTGCGCGTCCGTCTTAGCGGTTTTACGTTCTTGCCTAACTTACATCCGTTTGACATGTGCATTGTGCGTGCGCAGTTCGGCGCGGACACACTTAGGGCCATATTACATAGTTGGTGCTAACTTAACCAGAGCTGTTGTAAACTTCCCAGAGCCATTATAGCCTATGGAGCTGTTAAGTTAACAACAGCTCTGGTTAAGTTAGCACCAACATTGTATTACTGCCCTTAGTGTGTGGGTCTCTATTGCTAATGATTCTATGCTACGATGGATGTTAAACTGTTCGGCAACATGGACGTGAACACTGCGTTCGTCTGACACGGGCCTTAAAGTAACAGTGCGGATCTTATTGTATGGACGTTGTGGGTTTCATGTTTTAACGTAATCATTGCACACATTTGGTTTGGTTAAAAAAATATCTGAAATAGAATCCATTACAGTTATTTTGGCTTAAACTTTGTAATTTCCTTGCTAATTCCCAGTTAGTGAATAGACATCAGTAAATTAAATACATTTCCCAATTTATCTCTTATACTGTCAAATGAAAGCAGACATGCAATTGTACAAAATATTAACAAACTGGGGAGTTCTTTCTTGAGCGTTAAAATATTCTGATTCTATCCTCATCACATGCCAGATAACAGAAACCAATTAAATAAAAAAAATTGGGATGCTAAATTAATTTCTTCACATGTGTTGCTGAATAGATTACGAGCAAAACTCATTTATTTATTTATTTAAAATGTTTATATATGTGACAGGCTGTTTGGTTTTACACCCCTAGACTTACCGAGCTTTTATCAGATCTACTTTGTTATTGTTTTTCAAAAATACATGTCCAATTTTATTTCATTTATATATTTTTTTTATCATACTGAGGCTTTTAAACACCATTTTCCAGTTATCAATTATCTCGGTGGGTATTCTGAACTGTTTGTTGCTTTATTGTTTTTGTCATTTGAATAAGTTGTAAATCCAAATGATCTGACTATTTACACCAAGAAATATACTGAACCTTAAATATACTGAACCTCAACGTCCCCGTTTTAGCGTGATATTACGGTGCAGGCGCTAATCCAGCAGCCTGCACATAACACGGTGTTCTGCCAATCGAGCGAACTTGCCATAATGGCGAACCGCATCACTTCCGGTGCACCTACGTCACCAAAAGTGAGGCGGATCAGCTGGATACAGCATCCGCAATGACAGTTCGCTCGATTGGCACAACAGCTGATCAGCTGGATACCGCATCGGCAATGGCAGTGTAACCTCTGATCAGCTGCAGATAGGAAGGAATTAGTTCCTCATGCACCAACCTGTAACTCACGAACATCCAACCCTGCACTCTGTATAACATACACACGACCCCCCTCCCTCGGCTGTGTATAGCGCACAAGCCTACTGACTGTCACCCGCACACCCTGAATATATAGAGGAATATCTAAATACACACTGGCTATTTCAAGATTCCTCTATATATTCAGGGTGTGCGGGTGACAGTCAGTAGGCTTCTGCGCTATACACAGCCGAGGGAGGGGGGTCGTGTGTTATACAGAGTGCAGGGTTGGATGTTTATGAGTTACAGATTGGTGTATGAGGAACTAATTCCTTCCTATCTGCAGCTGATCAGAGGTTACACTGCCATTGCCGATGTTGTATCCAGCTGATCCGCCTCACTTTTGGTGACGTAGGTGCACCGGAAGTGATGCAGTTCGCCATTATGACAAGTTCGCAAGTATGGCAGTACACCGGCGCTAAGCCTCAGGATGCTCATGGCAGCGCTAAGCGCTGCAGCGAGCATCCTCTCCATGAAGTCCATAGGACTCCATGGAGGCTAACGCTGCTGGTCCCAAGACATGCAGGATTTCGCCTTGCGAGATCCAGCAGGAAGGCGTAGTGATTCGCAAAGGGAGACTGGGGGACTTTATTCTCCCAGTCTTGCTCTGCTCCCAGCAGGCAGAAGAGGCGGATCGAGCTGCCATTCTTGCTGCAGGGTGAGAGGTCAGTATTTGATTTTTGTGAGGATTTTTAGCTTGTGCTAACTGATTCCGCAGAAGCAGAATCATTTAGTACCAGGTCCTAACTGTGGTTAGCTTTTCAGTTAACCGCAGCAGGACGGTAATTAGCATTAGGACTTTGCAATCCTAACTCTAATTAAACACTTTGCGCTTCCCATGTAAAGCATAGGGAGTGCAAAGTAAGGTAACCTCGTGCTGAAAAGTGCAAGATCTGAATCGCTAACTGTTTTTTTTAACCCGTTAGCGTTCGGATTGTAATATGGTGCACCCACACTAGGGCAACTAAAGCTGACGTTAATGCTCACACAGGTGAGCGCTAACGTTAGCGTAATCAATGTAATATGGCCCACAGTCTTTTGAATATATCTTAAAATATATGAAATATGGAGTGCTTTTTTAATCCCTTCAACACCAAGATTGAGTATACTCGATCTACAAGGTATCTGCTGGTTCCCTGATATCAAGTATACACAATGTGAGCTCATTCTGGCAAAAGACAAACAAATTAGATTTTCACAAAATCGGTTGCAAATGCCCTCTAGAATGTGCCCCCAAAGTTGTAACACCTTGGACCTGATACCCAAGGTGTTAAAACAGCTTAACAGCTTGGGTTTCTTTCCTTTTTTTGCCAGAAAACAGTGATCTATTCATGATCCCATTTTCAATCAAATTTGTTTGCAGTTGGCAAAATCTGTTTACAATCCTCTGGGTCAGTGGTTTACAACCCTGATCAGGTACCCCTAACAGGCCAGGTTTGCAGATATCTGAAGCACAGCAAAGGTGATATGATTTGCTGGTTCAGGGATTGCAGGATTCAGTCTGCATTTCCCCAAAATTTGGGCTGTTTGTGCTCCCAGCAAAACAATTTGGGAGCACTAATGTAAACGTTCAATGGATTTGTAACGTATATGTCAATGATACAGTATGTGCCATCTGCGTATAATCAAGAGGTGTGGGACCAAATGAATTTTTATCTATTTATTTTATCTACTCTGATCTTTAGTAATCTAGTGGTTCATTTTTATTTGCGTATTGTGATATCACGTGCATGTTACTCTCCAGAGGAATTGACACCAGCTGATATACAGGTCTATACACTAAAGGTGAAACTCTGGACAATAGGCAGGAAAAGTGAAAATTCTAGGTCAAAATATCCAAACCAGAAAAATTCTCCCATTTATCTCACTTTCCGAATCGTCTATTTGGTCTAGATTGTTCTCTTCTGCCAATTCTCCTGAGTGTCACCTTTAGTGAATAGACCTGATAATCTTTCAGGACATGAAAAGATCTGCCAGCCGTGCCTTATTTTTATCCGCATCTCAATGTGAATATTTATTTACAATCTAGCAGCTGAGTAGGGAGGGATGCTAAAATTATTTTTCATGACGCAAATGTTGCCGTTTACTATAATACACTGAAATTTCCATCTTCCAAACGTGACTTTTTTTTATTGTGCTGGAAAACCGAACCATATTTACTTTGATTATATTCTGCATTTTTTGAAAACTTTCAAAAAGCAAAATGTGCCTAACTATTTTCTTAGACCCGTCGGGATTCAACAAAAGGTCACGAGACAATGATAATTCTGTACCAATCACAATAGATAAATACAGTGCAATTGTGAACTTGGAAAGTAGGCTGCAACATCAAACAAAAATTTGATCAGCGTGCTTGGTATTTCAGCACGTTGTAAGCTCAAATGAATACTGGATTAGGTTATTTGGTACATTTTCCAGATAATCCAGCAAGTACAGTATGTTAAAAATAAACACGAAATCAAATCAAATGTGGCGAGCAGCTGCTTAGTTTCATGTGTAACAAACATGAAAAGCCATTTTTCAAATTATAGCAGGTAAAAAGGCCTTGTGCATTTACTTGAATATTTTTTTAAAAAGTAAAAAAAAGCACGTATTTCATAGATCATAGTTTTTAAGTACAGCCAATACAAATGTTCATAGAAAGGTTTAACAAACACATTTACACTATATTGCCAAAAGTATTCGCTCACCCATCCAAATAATCTGAAACCAGTGTTCAAATCACTTCCATGGTCACGGGTATGTAAAATCAAGCACCTAGGCATGCAGACTGTTTTTACAAACATTTGTGAAAGAATGGGTCGCTCTCAGGAGCTCAGTGGATTCCTGCATGGAACTGTGATAGGATGCCACCTGTGCAACAAATCCAGTCGTGAAATTTCCTCGCTCCTAAATATTCCACAGTCAACTGTCAGCTGTATTATAAGAAAGTGGAAGTGTTTGGGAACGACAGCAACTCAGCCACGAAGTGGTAGGCCACGTAAACTGATGGAGCGGGGTCAGTGGATGCTGAGGCGCATAGTGTGAAGAGGTCGGCAACTTTCTGCAGAGTCATTCGCTCCAGACCTCCAAACTTCATGTGGCCTTCAGATTAGCTCAAGAACAGTGCTCAGAGAGCTTCATGGAATGGGTTTCCATGGCCGAGCAGCTGCATCTAAGCAATATATCACCAAGTGCAATGCAAAGCGTCGGATGCAGTGGTGTAAAGCACGCCGCCACCGGACTCTAGAGCAGTGGAGATGCGTTCTCTGGAGTGACGAATCACACTTCTCCATCTGGCAATCTGATGGATGAGTCTGGGTTTGGCGGTTGCCAGGAGAACGATACTTGTCTGACTGCATTGTGCCAAGTGTAAAGTTTGGTGGAGGGGGATTATGGTGTGGGGTTGTTTTTCAGGAGCTGGGCTTGGCCCCTTAGTTCCAGTGAAAGAAACTCTGAATGCTTCAGCATACCAAGACCTTTTGGACAATTCCATGCGCCCAACTTTATGGGAACAGTTTGGAGCTGGCCCCTTCCTCTTCCAACATGACTGGAGTGTGCACCAGTGCACAAAGCAAGGTCCATAAAGACATGGATGACAGAGTCTGGTGTGGATGAACTTGACTGGCCTGCACAAAGTCCTGACTTCAACACGATAGAACACCTTTGGGGTGAATTAGAGCGGAGACTGAGAGCCAAGCCTTCTCGTCCAACATCAGTGTGTGACCTCACAAATGCACCTCTGGAAGAATGGTCAAAAATGTCAATAAACACACTCCTAAACCTTGTGGACAGCCTTCCCAGAAGAATTGAAGCTGTTACAGCTGCAAAGGGTGGACCGACGTCATATTGAACCCTATGGATTAGGAATGGGATGTCACTTAAGTTCATATGCGAGTCAAGGCAGGTGAGCGAATACTTTTGGCAATATAGTGTATATATACTTATATATATATATATATATACTGTTGTGGAAAAATCTAGACATTTGTGAAAAATGTTAATGATTTACTTTAATGGATTAACAAAGTCAGTAAGCAGAAAAAAATGTTAAATGAAATCCATAGTCCGTGTGACTGCCCTTTGCCTTCCAACAGCTGCAATTCTTCTAGCTATACTTGCACACATTTTGTGAACTTGTTGAGTAGGTTGTTTCAAACATCAATGAAGCAATAACCAGGGTTCTTCTGTGGATTTAGGAAGCCTTACAAAAGAAAAAAAACAATAATTCCCTGGAGAATTTCCCAGAAAGACTGATATCCTCAAGGGGTGATGTGACTATGGTGCAAACAAATTGCACATAAATATTGTTACCCTTTATTAGGATCAATTAAAACGGTACACACTACGTTGAACCTCAATTTAGTGTAGAAAAGAACATAAACATCCTGGACGTGTTGGTTTTGCGCCCAGAGCCCTGATCTCAACATCATTGAGTCATTCTGGGACACCATGAAGAGACAGAAGCAGCCAAGGTGAAATGAAGAAATGAAGACATATGTTATCAGGTAGAAAACCCTTGTTGACCTGGTAGGGTAAAAGTCACCAAAAAAGGCAGTAAACCCAAAATAGATTACAAAAGAAAAAACACAATAATCCCCTGGAAAATTTCCCAGAAAGACAGGTATCCTCACGGGGTGAGGTGACTATGGTGCAAACAAATTGTTAACCTTTATTAGGAGCATCAAGTAAAATGGTGCACACTACGTTGTACCAAATGCCTTAGAAAAAAACGTGCATTCATTCTTTCCATGAGATTATTATGCATTGGTCAAATGGTGGGATTTAAGTCCCACCATATAACCAAATTACAATAATAAACTCATGGAAAGAATGAATGCACGTTTTTTTCTAAGGCATTTGGTGACTTTTTTTCCCTACCAGGTCAACAGGGGATTTCTACCTGTTACCATACGTCTTCATTTAGGAAACCTTGGCTGCTTCTGTCTCTTCATGTTGTCCCAGAATGACTCAATGATGTTGAGATCAGGGCTCTGTGGGGCAAAACCATCACTTCGGGGATGTTTATGTTCTTTTATACACTAAAACGAGGTTCAAGTCCTATTCTGGCTTATTCTGCTAAAGGGAGCTGAAAAAGGGTAAAGTTGGCATGTTGTAGGGACTTTGTAAATAGGTCCTAATCAATAGATAATTAATAAAAAATAGCATGTTTGCAAATTACATCAACTATCCATCCATTTCTTATCTTTCTCTAATTGTTCATCTTTTAGATTCGTATCTATCTGAGCAGATGGAGCTCCGAGAGTCAGGCTATGAACTATTCCATGTCGGGACTGGGCCATGCTCTTTGCAGTGCATATCATTAGGAGCACCACAAATCTGCCAGAGCAGTGCATATCATTACCCAAACCCCATGAGCTGTGCGCCCAGCTGCCTTGCACCACCTTACAGTGTGTGTCTACCTGTGTAGAGAGGTTAATCCTTGCAGTGCTGGTCAGCTTCTCACACAATCAGATCCCAATCTATAGCAGCCCTTCCTGCTACAGCACAAACCTGAACTCTTTATTTATTCATTTATATATTATATATTGACGTTTTTGTGTTGGTTTTCCCCTATCATAATGAGTCACAGGGCAACCAGGGCAACTTGGACTGCAAATCCCATCACAAGTAGCCAGTGTACTATAGGATCTGGCCAGAGATTGCTGAACAAGGGTCTCTTGAAGGGATACCTTAGTGCAGAGGTCAAAATTTGCACTCACCTGCTCACATTCTGCGAGTGAAAATTCAGTGACGGCGATTAGAAATGACGCCCCCCACCCCCCCAGACAGCACAATAAATCATTTGGTGCTGTCTGCGGAGTGTTTTTTTTTTTTAAGTCCAGCCGCTGTTTGAAGAATCAGACGCGCTGGGTCAGGTAAGGCTAGGGTCAGACTAACGCATTTTTCACGTTGTCTGTGAAAAAGTGCGTTCGAACGAATGGACGCATTTTTTCACGGAGTACGCGATAGCGGTCATACGATGCGCATTTGCGTCCGTGATTTTGTACGGATCATCAATAAAACACTTTGTGCATCTGGACGTTATGTTGGCCGGACATTAGCAGTGTCTGACATCTCCAATTCACGCACACACGCCGCTAGCGGGCGCAGCGCACTCTGTACAACCGTACTAGAGGTTTTACGTTCTCGACAAAATGCATTCGTTTGCCACTTGCGTTGCGCAGCCGGACTTTTGCGCGACCGTACTTCGTATATTGGCCGTCATTGCCTGGCACTTGCTGCTAGTGCGGCCGTGATTAAGTGCGCCTGCACGCGCGTTCGCACTGCGCTCGTCTGACCCTAGCCTAAGGCAGCCGCTCCCAGCATCTGTCAGTGTCAGCGGGGTGGAGATCTTATTATGACAATATGTGATGTGAGCGCAGCCACAGAGCTTGATGCAGGGATACAGGAGTGATAGAATCTCAAATGGCCCCTCGAACGTTTCTTAGAACTCCCCGTTTACCCTGTCTCTCCACTGCTGAAGACAGAAGCCTCCACGACATATCGGACGTTTGCCTAGACAAACTTCTCTGGGAGGATGGAAATGCTGGTTTGCAGGCAGAAGCTGCACAGGGTGGCACATAAATTCTGTGTGTGTGTGTGTGTGGGGGGCGAGATCCTGGCTGACCTGCCATAAACGTTACTAAAGATAAGACACAGGAGATGCTAAGGCATCTGCCTGCAGCCTCCTTATTCAAAGCAAGCAGAGACTCTGTGAAAACTTAACTCTTTCAATACTGGACAGCTCAGGTATGCTGTGCTTATCTTCTGGGCAGCGCTGCAGTATTCAGCGCTGCAGCACGAAGTGAGTGACCAGGCACTGGTTTTCTTTTTTAGGGAAGCTGGGATCTTTGTTAAAAACGTGGTGAAATTGTTGTCATCTTGCTGGAAAAGTGAAAATAAAAATGGCCGTGAAGAGGGACTTTCATTTCATCCCATCCCGTTACAATCTTCCACCTTCTATATCACAAGCAGCCCCCAGATACTAACACAAGTCCCACATCAAACAGATACTCCCCATAAAACTCTCTCACAACTAACACACACACACACACACACACACACACACACACACCCGCTGTCTTTAGTGTCCTTTATGTCAGTTTTAATGTAATCACTTTTCCTGGTCCAATGTGTGTATCTTTATTATTCTCTGTGCCTTTGTCAATATCTGCCACGTTAGTCACAGAGAGCCAATCGGGCCACCGAATTGCACCAAACACTGGATTTCGTTGACATTCTGCTATTCAAAAACTGACAGTTCGCCAAATGTTGGCGAATTGCCAGCAAATACGGTGCTGTTCAGTGGCAGGGAAATTCCCCATATGTGTCTTTCTGCATCTGTGTTACTTTGCTACACAACGTTGTGGCCAAGCCCTAGCTCCATTCATTGGCTGCATGCCACCATACCCCATCTTTTCATTTTCGGCTCGGAGTGTGGTGCTTTATGACGCTTCGAGGTGAGAACACCCACCTTTTTTCTAGAAAAAAGTACTGAATGTAAGCCCTTTACATATCTATCCCTTATTTTGGTCAATTGCATTCAACATTTAAACCTTTTCAGTTATAAATTCTGATCACATTCCGGCAAAGATACAGCAGTCCAAAGACCCCTTTGCCTTCTGCAATGAGTTATCCCCCCAGGCTACACAGTGGTGGAGAGCAGTTGCCTTCCCTGACCCAGCACGTCTCTGTCACTGGCAGGGAGGGGATGGAGGGGAGCTTCCACTCTGCTCATACTGGGGTCTGATGTCTCTGGGTATACATGTATCTGGGGTCTGATGTCTGCATATTAATGTTATTTTTATAACTTTATTCTGAATAAAACAGTCAACAGTGTCATTTCATAATTTAAGAGGGTACTTTTAGGGGTGGAGTTAAGGACAGGGTAGGTGGAGCAACTGGTGGCGAGTAACTCTTAAGGCCTGACTAGAAGCTCAGGACTTGAAATTTTGAGCCCTGCCTTAGTGCACAATCCATATGCGCACAGCGGCATGCATCAGCGAAGTTCAACAAATCTGATTACAATCAGCCAGTTTGCATTGGAATTTTACTGGACACTGCTTGGAGGCTGGCTAGATGTGATTAGATTTGCAGTCCAAGTGGTCCTGTGACTCATCCATGCTCTTCTAATATGATCATTGAAACTCCGCGAGATGAGATCTTGCATGGAGCCCTAGAAAGAGGGAGATTGACAGTTATTTTGTATATTGATATCAGCACCATGAGCTCACGTACAGTTAGTGGGATCACTTCCACTGCCGGTCACATGAGATCCGACAGGTCCGACAGGTCGGCGGAGTGATCCGCAGAGGGAGACTGCGGGACTTTTTTGGTAGGTATGGTGTCCTTGGGGTCATAGGCAGCATTCCTCCTCCTCCTCCAAACACGACGAATTGAGTTGATACAAAGAGCTTGATTTTGGTCTTATCTGACCACAACTATTTCACCCAGTTCTCCTCTGAATTATTCAGATGTTCAATGGCAAACTTCAGACAGGCCTGTACATGTGCTTTCTTGAGCAGGGAGACCTTGCGGTTACTGCAGGATTTCAGTCCTTCACGGTGTAGTGTATTACCAATTGTTTTCTTGGTGACTATAGTCCCAGCTGCCTTGTGACCATTGACAAGATCCTCCCGTGTAGTTCTGGGCTGATTCCTCACCGTTCTCACGATCATTGAAACTCCATATGCTGAGATCTTGCATGGAGACCCAGACCGAGGGAGATTGACAGTTATTTTGTGTTTCTTCCATATGCGAATAATCTCACCATCTCTTGTCACCATCTCACCAAGCTGCTTGGCAATGGTCTTGTAGCCTATTCCAATCTTGTATAGGTCTACATTCTTGTCCCTGACATCCTTGGACAGCTCTTTGGTCTTGGCCATGGTGGAGTGTTTGGAATCTGATTGCTTCTGTGGACAGGTGTCTTTCATACAGGTAGCAAGCTGAAATTAGGAGCAGTCCCTTGTGAGAGAGTGCTCCTAATCTCAGCTCGTTACCTGTATAAAAGACACCTGGGAGCCAGAAATCTTTCTGATTAATAGGGGATCAAATACTTATTTCACTCATTAAAATACAAATCAATTTATAACTTTTTTCAATGAGTTTTTATGGATGTTTTTGTTGTTATTCTGTCTCTCACTGTTAGAATAAACCTACCATTAAAATTATAGGTTGATCATTTCATTGTCAGTGACAAATGTACAAAATCAGCAGGGGATCAAATCATTTTTTCCCTCACTGTACATAAAACATTTTCGAGATTTATGTGAATTTGCTAATACACAATGGGCTAAATTACAATCTTCACGCAAACGTTTGCGCCTGCACAAAAAAACATAAACGTGAGGGGTAAAATAATTTGCGCCTAATCCCGTATTACATAGTCAGCGCAACAACCGCACGCAATTGTCTACCGCGGGTGAACCTGCGCAAACCCTGCGCGAGCTTACTGTACTTTGCGCATCCTATACTTAACATTGTGAGCGCAAATGTGAATGTGCGCTGGTACGAGGATGGTATTACAATCTATCCGCGGTAATTACCACATAGCCTTTGGGCGAATAATTTTAGCAACTCCTAAAAGCTGGGGTTAACGGCAAATCTGAACAACCTGGCTTACCCCAAAAATAAACCAGCCCATAAAAAGGAATGCAGCAACAATATAATGGATGATGGCAGGTGTGTGTGTATTATTACTGTAGCATTTATGCTCATTTTGCATCATAGATGCAGAACCCGTCTCCGATGCCTCTGGCAGACGCAATTCAGTTGTGCTTGATAGGTGTGTTTCTTCATTTTGATTGGCTGAATGGGTGCAAAAAACTGCGCGCGCAAAGATTTTTGAACGAGACGGCACTGCGAATGCATTTGTGTGCGTACTGTTTACGCACGCAATTGATCGGTGGATGAAAAAAGCCGCGAGGATTGTGATCCCAGCGGTGATTTGCGCGCGTAAAAATTTAACGCTTTCCGCAAAAAAAAATCACTTTTCGCAAGGGTTTTTGTGCCAAGATTGTAATATAGCCCAATCACTTAACACCAGAGTGTCGAAATTAGTATTTTTATTTTTAGTAGCTACCGGTGACTAAAAAAAAATCATTATTCTCCCGCTCCAAGCAAACTAATGCTTCCTACCCAAAGTGATGCTCAGGTTGTCATTAGATTGGTAGAACCTCATGGGAAATGTAGTTCGAAACCATCGGGAGGTAGCCGGGTGGCTCTCCTTACATTGCGGCCAGCTTCCATCACGCTCATAACTATCCATAGAGAGGATTTTGGCCGTTGGATAAAATCAGGTGCCATTTTTACATATAGTGGTTCACCTTCTTGAACCTTATTATGTTCTTTAATTGTGTAACTAGAGATCTTTGAAATATTTTTTTAAATTGAATTTATTTCCAATGCCTTCATCTGCAGCAGATAATGGCTAGGGGTTGATGCCGAGATTACTCTCATAATGGTGCTTTAATGCAAATTTAAATGGTGCTTAACAATCATTTTGTTTATCCAACACTGATTGACAACTGTGCCTGGCTTGCAAATACAGTATATAAAATGTTTATGTGGCAATTTACATGCCTGTCTCAGAATTTCAAAGGACTTAATGTTGTTTTGATCAATTTCCCTCCAGTCCATTATTGATTTAATGTATTTCCTTGCTCGTGGAATGGAGGAATGAGTGGCACTGTGGAAACGTATTGAACAAGCCACATCTGGCAGTTGAAATTATTTTATTGCATAAAAAAGCAGATTATTATTTTTATTTTCTCTAGGCAATTAGTTTTGTATTGTTTATGTTCCTTGTAGCCCAACCAGCTCAAGAAACAAACATACCGTATTTTAAGCACAGTGCTTTTTTTCTCTTCTCCGCTGCGTCTGTAAGCGTGCCATAAAGAATATCCAGAAATTCACAATCTTATCTTTTTCTTAGACAAACTATTTAATAAATTTTTCAAAATATTGCATATAATGAATCCCTACAAGTACAGGTAGAGCCCAACCTGAAAGCATTGACATTTGAGACTTTATATGTTGGTATTATTGGAGTACTGAGTTGTACTGAGTTTGCTTCTGGTTGTGTTTGTGGGTAGCAGAATAATGAGTTGGTGCTTTTGATATGAAGTTATTCCGCTAGCTCCATCCTGAATCTCTGTCATAAGATTAATTGGTTGTGGTGCCCTGTGAAAAATTCAAACATATGTGTGGTTGTTTATTTTAATTTTAAAATCAGTATTGAGCTACAGTCATGGCCATAAATATTGGCACCCCTGCATTTCTGTCAGCTAATGCACCACTTCGCCCAGAAAATTGTTGCCATTATAAGTGTTTAGGCATTCTCATGTTTATTTATTTTGTTTGTATTGGTTTGACACAAAAATAGTGGAGAAAAAGAAGCCATATCTGACACATTCCACGTAAAACACCAAAAATGGACTGGATAAAATGATTGACACCTTCGATTTATTATTTGGTAGCACACCCTGTGGAAAGATAACTGAAATTAATCGCTTTCTGTAACTATCAATGAGTTTCTTACACCTCTCTACTGGTATTTTGGACCACTCTTCTTTCACCAACTGCTCCAGGTCTCTCAGATTGGAAAGATCCTCTTCCCAACTGCTGTTTTGAGATCTCTCCACTGGTGCTCTATGAGATTTAGCTCTGGACTCATTGCTGGCCAGTTCAGTACTCTCCAGCGCTTTGTCTTAAACCATTTCTGGGTGCTTTTTGATGTGTGCTTTGGGTCATTGTCCTGCTGTAAGACCCATGACCTCTGACGGAGACCCAGCATTCTGACACTGGGCCCTACATTCCACCCCAGAATTCTTTGGTTGTCTTCAGATTTCATAATGCCCTGCACACAGTCAAGACATCCAGTGCCTGAAGCAGCAAAGCCAAAACATCAGTGAACCTCAACCATGTTTGACTGTAAGGACTGTATTCTTTTCTTTAAAGGTCTCATTTCTTTTTTTGAAAACAGTAGAATGATGGGCTTTACCAAAAAGCTGTAGTTTTGTTTCTTCTGTCCACAGAACCTTCTCCCCAAAGGATTTTGGCTTCCTCCAACATTTGTAATTGCAAGAGTTTTCACGGCAAAGTGGTGCATTATCTGATAGACATGCAGGGGTGCCAATATTTTTGGCCATGACTCTATAATATGTAATAAAAGCAACAGCCTTTTTTATGTTTCTGTCTCAGTCACTGAGGAGGATTTTTCTGCACTTCTCCTTTGTTCCTGTCCTAGCACTTATCTGCTTGACCCATCCTCTCGCATCTCATTCATTCCGTCACACCAGTTATAGTCCCTCCTTTGACTAAATCTTTCATCGTCTCTCTCTTCTCTGGCGTCTTCCCTCCACTTTCAAACATGCTCTGATTACTCAGATTCTGCAGAAACCGTCTATTGACCCTATACCTCCTTCTCTAACTACCGTCCTATCTCTACACTTACCTTCACCTCCAACATTCTAGAGCAGCTAGTCTATACACAGCTTACTGGTTAAGAAAAATAGATATATATACAGGAAAGACAATACTTATATTTTGATGTAAATTGTTTGGCAATTTCTGCAAGTACAGTGTGCATATAAAGGGTTATTCAAAGAGAATCGAAAAGTCACCACACATTCAGTGACTTTTCGTTCTCTTCAATTCGGTGCAATTTTGCGATCCCATTTTGGCGACCCTGCGGTGTACTCAGCAAGCACCACAGGGCCATCGAAGCACAGGGAAAAGCCACCGCAAACCCGATGAACACTCACCGCAAAACCCGGTGAAGGCACACCGAAATCCGCAAAAACATCTGGATTAACCCCGCCGAACATGCCGGAGAAACCCGAGCAGGAGCCGATCAGAGCGCAGAGCAGCCGCCGGAAAAACCCGACACCGCAGACGAATAGAATGAGGAAAAAAAAAACGTACGCTTGAATGTTTGAAAAGTGAAACGCTGTTTGCAAAGAAACTACAGAAAGAAAATGTCTGAAATTTACATATAAGATCCAGTGAATGATAATAAAAAGGGCTGTTAATAAAAAGGGCTGTTACAGAAAAAAGAAAAAACGATTTAAAAAAAACCCCGGAAAATAAATTTTCGCAAAAAATCCCGAAAAATGCCTAAAAGATCCTAAAAAAATCTAAAAATAAAGAGACTTTTTACTGCAGAATAAAATAATAAACGGTTTATTAGATATTGGATTAAAACGGGAATATTTTTAACATTGAAGTCTATGGGATTCTCCTGAATAAACCTGTCGAATGAAACCACTGAATGACAGGGCATTTCAGCAACTTTTCTCAGCTGTTTTGTGTTCTCTGAATAGCTGAAGCATTGCTTCTCTATGGGGATTTCACTGCCCTCGAACAGGCACCGTATGTGCAGGCAATTCGCCAAGATTTGGCGAACTGCCTGCTCTCTGAATAGCCGAATGGCCAGGAAAGGTATAAGCGTATGCTGAATTTCAGCGTTCGGTTACCTTTCGGCCACAAATCGGATCTGTTTGAATAACCCTGATAGCAGGGCTCGAGTCCTGCGGGCACACGCGGGAACGGCGTCCCCGCACTTCTCCCACAGCGGGAACGCTGCGGGAACGCTGCGGGAACGCAGGTTCCCGCTGTGGCCCGAGCCCGCAGTGGCGGCTCCTTAATTAGGCGGCACCTGCTGGGCCTCGCGGCCACCTAATTTGCATAGTGAAGTGCACCCAGGCAGCGCAGCGCGATAAATTGTTTCGAGCTGCTGCGCCTGCCGACATTTTTTTTTTCTTATAATTCTTTATTTTTCCATATTTCAAAAACAAAAAGGGCATCATACAACAAAAACACATTCTTAGAGACTGCTACTGGTTAGCCCTGAGAAGCTCCTGCCAGAAGAACGCAGGGAGGGGTCCTCCAAGAGGGGGGAGAAGAAAAAATGATAAGAAGATCAAAGATAACACAAACATAGAGGAAAGGAAAAGAGGAAGAGACCACGGGGGAAGGGGAGGAGGGGGAAGGGGATAGGGTGCCACCCCAAAGGAGTAAAAAATCCAGATATCTTAACCCGCCAGAAAATCAAACAGTCCAGCCCTCAGCCCACATCAAATTCCAACCAGGGGTTCCAGATCTTACTATGTTGGGGCATGGTGTCATGTACAAGTGCCGATAAACGGTCCATGTCCACATTGTCTCTGATCTAAAGGTGCACTTGTGCCAGAGATGGAAGGGACACAGATCTCCATCCTTGGGCCACCGCCCTTCTAGCCGCCAAGACCAGTTTATGCAACAGCTTATTCTCTGGTCTTGATAGGGTTTCCTGGGTGCGGTGAAGAAGGAAAGTCCATGGGTCGAAAGCCACTCCACACTGCAGGACCTCTTGGATGAGGGCATAAATCTGATGCCAAAAGCGACGTATCAAGGGGCACGTCCACCACATGTGGTAAAACGAGCCCTTAATGCCGCAACCTCTCCAGCATAAGTCAGAGGAAGCCCCGTCCATGTGAGAAAGCTGCAAGGGGGTAACATACCAGCGAAACAATATCTTGTAAGCCTGTTCCTGGTGGGCCACGTTGATGGAGCAGTGTGCCACCTTATCCCAAATATCCTCCCAGTCTTCATTGGGCAGGGCATCCCCCACATCTCTCTCCCAGCGTGCAACATAAGTTGGGTCCCCCATATCGGAGAACCTGAACAGAGGGAGACATATAGCGAAGAGATCATCGATTTCGTGATGCGAGCGTCATTACAGTGAGCTTCAAATGCCATCAAGGACGACGTGGCGGCCGTACGGACCTCTGGCGTCCGCGCATAGTCCATAACCTGTAAGTAGCGAAAGAAGTCCGAATCGCATCCTGAGGAGATACCGCAGTTCTGGTACCTAGCGCCCCGGACTTCCTGTCAATTGCTGGTGCAGGGGCCGCGTTAAAGTCCCCCCCCATGATCAGGAAGGAACCTTCCGTTAGCTGTAGGAGCGTCGCAAGGTGGGCCCAGAAAGAATCTTCCGGGGTGTTGGGGGCATAAACATTCAGCAAAGAGATAGCCACATTATTAACAGTCCCCCGAATCAGAATATATCTGCCTTCATCATCTCTGTCCACATGTTGAACCGTCATCTGGCATGATTTATGCAATAAAATCGCAACCCCCCGATGTTTACCGGTGCAGGAAGCGAAAAAGAAGCGAGGGAAGGTACGGTCTGTGAGGCTGAAATGGCGTGCCCGGGCAAAATGCGTTTCCTCCAGGAACGCTATCTGACATTGTGTGCGTTTTAGTTCTCGGAGGACCAATCTCCTCTTCTTAGGGGAATTCAGTCCCTTAACATTTTGGGACAATATATGGCAATCAGGAATCATGAGTGGAGTGGAGGGGAACACCACGGGCAGGCCAGAACAGGTACACAGGGCAGGGCGGCACCCCTGAGGACCCAGTTGGGGGGAAGGAAGATAGAGGGAGCAGAGGGATAAGGGACTGGGAGGCGAGGAAGGGGAGGAAAGTAGGATAGAAAAGAAGAAGACACATAAATAAAAAAATGAGAGAGAAAACTTCCGGACTTATCCATTGCCGGAACGACCATGGGGATGGTCAGAAAGGAGACGCGACCCTGGTTGAAGACCAGAAGGATCGCAGAACGGACGTCACCGATCAAGCAACGGAGCATGAAAAAGCGACCTAAACACAGTGCTACGAAACTTTACAACAACGACAGTATCCCCACCTTTATCATAATCAATGATACCCTAACATTACGGGGTTATATGGTAATTGGTGAACATTCTTAACTCAACTAATGCAGCCACCTGATACCACGTGGGCAAGAAAAATAGAAATATCACCGCCGGGGTCTCCCCATCTTCTCATCCCGGATCCCTGTCTCCCTCCTCTCGAATCCGGGAGGGGACCTTCTCCCAGCGTGGTATGAGCTGAGGTGCCAGGGAGGGGGACGACAACAGGTTACCAGCGTCCGGTAAAGGAGGGCAATCCAGGCGGGTGAAGAATTGCTGAGGGTCAGATTGTAAGGTTAAAGTTGAGGTTTTACCGCCAGCGAAGGCCAAGAGCTTGAACGGGAAGCCCCAGGCATAGCGGATGTTATGACAGCCCAGGTGGGCTGTGATGGGGCGCCAGGCCCTTCGACGCTGCAAGGTCTTCGGTGCCAGATCCTGAAACAGGGCGAGCTTTACTTCTTCATACACCAGTTCCACTTCTCTGCTTTTACGCATGACTTCCTCCTTGACTGTGTAATAATGAAGGCGAAAAATGACATTGCGTGGTTGTTGGGAGTCAGCCCGGGGAGCCCTCAGTGCTCTGTGAATCCTGTCCATGAGTAACCTGGCCGGGGGCACCTCCGGAACCAAGCGCTTAAGAAGGCCCAACACCGTCTCGTGTAGCTCACGCGTCTGTATAGACTCGGGTAATCCCCGCAGGCGTATGTTGTTGCGGCGGGATCTATTGGCGACATCCTCAAGGGCAAGTTCCAAACGGTCCATGCGGTGAGATAATGTGTCAGTCGTGCGCGCCAGCGTGTTGTGAGCCGCCACGAGGTCCCCCGTGCCGTCCTCCAGTTCCCCAATGCGTAGGCCCAAGGCCCCCACTTCCGCACGTACCTCCATGGCTATTTTGGCTATGTCCATCGCCAGACTCGCCTGCATGTCACCCATCCTGGCCAAAATCTGGGTGATATCAGCTCTAGACGCTGGTTGGGACCCCCCTGGGTCCGAGTCCAAGCCTGTCTCCGCGCTGCGGTTCCGGCCGCCGTCTTGGCTGTCTTCCAGGCCGCGGCGCTGGAAAATTGGTGCCACCACTGGGGTCGGGGGATCCTGTTTTTTGCCACCTCGGGTGGTCCCCGGCATGCTCCCGGTAAGGGGGGGTGGAAATGGTGGGTCAGATTGATCTTTGTGCTGCTGCTATGCTCAGTTTTGACGGCTAGGTGTGGGAGCTCCTACACCATGCGTCTGGCTCGGTCGGCGTCCAGACTCCGCCCCCGCCGACATTTTTTTTTTTAAATGTCCCTCCCGGCCACAAGAGAATCCACTGATGGCGCCCGGCAGCCCCCTTTGATGACGTCAGAGGGAGCGCCGGACGTCTGCCCATGTCTTGGTGCCGTGTCTCTGGCAGTTGTCATAGGGCTGCCTGCACCCTGCTGGCACGTGGAGGCTGAGAGCACAGACACCAGCGGCATTAACTGACCAGGATGATGGGGCCGGCAATCTGCACAAACGAGAGTCTCCCCAGAGTCACAGGCGCAAACAGAGGAGGCCCCTCAAAGGCACCAGAGGTAACCCCCAGATGCATCATTTCCCCCAGAGGGACGCCATAGGCCCCCAAAGGCACAAGAGGACCCCATCAGCCCCCCCAGGGGCACCAGAGGGACCACAAGCCCCCCCAGGGACACCAGAGGGACCACCCAGGGGCACCAAAGGGACCCCATTGGCCCCCCAAAGGCACCAGAGGGACCACCCAGGGGCACCAGAGGGACCACAATCCCCCCCAGGGACACCAGAGGAACCACCCAGGGGCACCAAAGGGACCCCATTGGCCCTCAAAGGCACCAGAGGCCACACAGGAGCACCAGAGGGACCCTATTGGCACCCCAAAGGCACCAGAGCCCCCAGGGGCACCAGAGAGACCCCCAGAGCACCAGCGGTACCCCATAGGCCCCCCAAAGGCACCTGAGGGGCAGCAGAGGTATCTGCTCTCAGACTTTTTTGTCTTCCCTGTGGGGCTTTGGCTAGATTTTGCTGCCAAGGGGTTTCCCTATGGAAACCCTATGGTGGAGATGGGGGGATCCAACGGCAGACCTGTGGCAGCTAAAGGTTAAAGCATGCCCTTTCCAATGATACACACATGTCCTGTGTAAAAGTAAAAATAACAAAAAAAAATTCATAATGCTATTTTTTTGGGGGGGGGGGTTAGCTAAAATCACAAACAGGGTTATTCAAAGAGATCCGAATTGCTGGAGAAAGGTAACCGAACGCTGAAATTCAGTGTACGTTCACCTTTCCTGGCCATTCGGCTATCCAGAGAGCAGGCAATTCGCCTGGGGGCAAATATATCCATATAACCAGTGCTGTGCATATTATTCTGGGGGCTCAGTGCTGTTCATATTATTCTGGGGGCTCAGTGCTGTGTATATTATTCTTGGGGCTCAGTGCTGTGTATATTATTCTTGGGGCTCAGTGCTGTATATATTATTCTGGGGCTCAGTGCTGTGTATATTATTCTTGGGGCTCAGTGCTGTTCATATTATTCTCGGGGCTCAGTGCTGTGTATATTATTCTGGGGGCTCAGTGCTGTGTATATTATTCTGGGGGCTCAGTGCTGTGTATATTATTCTTGGGGCTCAGTGCTGTTCATATTATTCTCGGGGCTCAGTGCTGTGTATATTATTCTGGGGGCTCAGTGCTGTGTATATTATTCTGGGGGCTCAGTGCTGTGTATATTATTCTGGGGGCTCAGTGCTGTGTATATTATTCTTGGGGCTCAGTGCTGTTCATATTATTCTCGGGGCTCAGTGCTGTGCATATTATTCTGGGGGCTCAGTGCTGTGTATATTATTCTGGGGGCTCAATGCTGTGTATATTATTCATGAGGCTCAGTGCTGTTCATATTATTCTCGGGGCTCAGTGCTGTGTATATTATTCTGGGGGCTCAGTGCTGTGTATATTATTCTGGGGGCTCAGTGCTGTGTATATTATTCTTGGGGCTCAGTGCTGTTCATATTATTCTCGGGGCTCAGTGCTGTGCATATTATTCTGGGGGCTCAGTGCTGTGTATATTATTCTGGGGGCTCAATGCTGTGTATATTATTCATGAGGCTCAGTGCTGTTCATATTATTCTCGGGGCTCAGTGCTGTGTATATTATTCTGGGGGCTCAGTGCTGTGTATATTATTCTTGGGGCTTAGTGCTGTTCATATTATTCTCAGGGCTCAGTGCTGTGTATATTATTCTGGGGGCTCATTGCTGTGCATATTATTCGGGGGGCTCAGTGCTGTGTATATTATTCTGGGGGCTCAGTGCTGTGTATATTATTCGGGGGCTCAGTGCTGTGCATATTATTCTGGGGGCTCGGTGCTGTGTATATTATTCTGGGGGCTCAGTGCTGTGTATATTATTCTGGGGATCCAGTGCTGGGTATATCATTCTGGGGTCCAGTGCCTGTGTATATCATTCTGGGGATTCTGTGCCTGGATATATATATATATATATATATGTGATATATATATATATTATATATAAAACGTGTTAGTCCAGTTGCCAAAATCACGAGTATACCTGTAGGTAGTGATACCTTTCACTGATCAGTATAGTTTCCAGACCTGAAGAGGAGAGGTTACACTCTTGAAAGCGTGTCTTTTAAATGTAATGTTAACCCAATAAAAATGGTATCACCACGTACTGCTATACTCGTGATATATATATTTTTTCTTCAGGTAATAGGGGTTGTGGAATTCGTGGGTGAGTTCCCTCATTTTTTTTCCCAGGACTTGACCCCTGACTGATAGTGTACTTTCTTCATACAGAGCTTTCCTATTTTAATGTTTTTTGGTGGGACAGGGTTGGAATAGAAAGAGAGTCTATTGTAAAGATAGATCTCTTCTACTTAAGGGACAGCACAGGTAGAAGGTTTTTACGTTGTTGTTGTTGCTAAATTTACTAGTGTAAACTAGCAGAGACTTTGTAGAAATCAATCCTTATCTTCACCGTCCATCTGTTTACTATAGAGTTTCAGTTGGTTCTCACTAGTAATATTTTTCATATCATTCTTCCAGCCCTCTGATTGTAGTGCTATCTTGACAGGTATCAGACTCACCATTAATTTGCCTGACTTGTTACGAAAGTAAATGGATCTTTTGGTAATGCAGCTCGAGTGCAATTTTTTTCATCTATCAGTCGCATGAGCTTTTTTGATGTTCTGCCAAACCTGCTTGTTCTGCTCCGTTTGTCTTTCTTTGTTCTTCTGATATGCTGCTGTTAGCTTCCCATTCAGACCTAGCAAGCTCTCATTGACTCCTTTCTTTCTCTCTGGAACATATGCAATTATATACCCTTTCATCATACATTGCTTCTTTTCCGTGCTAATTGCAGATTTTCTAAATGTTAATGGATGTTCTGTGTGGTGGCTTGAGTTCAGGTTTTTAGAACATAGAGGTGAGATAAAGTGCATGTTATGTGCTGAAACGGGGTTCAAAGAATGTTATGAGTTCACAATTCCAGGATTATCTATGTATCTATGAAACAGCAAAAATCTGTATCTGTAGGAGTTGGGGGATAGTTAAGGAATAATCAAATTAAACAATCTCAGTTTGTTATGTTATGACCTTTACCTAAAATCAGTGGTGTATTTTAGTTTTGTGCAGCCCTAGGCAACACAAAATTTGGGCACCTTCCGTATCATAGCATATCACAGAGCTCCACAGCAATAAAACTCACAGTAATATGCTAATTACTGATTGTGCTCCCCATGTTATGTATAGGTTGTGCAAAGTACAGTAAGCTCAGGCAAGCTACTTCAATCACTGATGTGCTAAGGGATTTTTACCATGTTTAGTGCTAGGAATTCAATATGGGGGCATGCATTAAAGTCACTTATCCTGACGTTAACACTTACATATCCGAATGCTACAGTTAGCGTTCAGTATGTAATCTAGCCCAGTGTTTCTCAAACTTGTCGTCAGGACCCTCAACCAGGCCAGATTCTGCAGATCATCATGAGGAATTGCAGACTGAATCCTGCAATCACTGAGCAGCAAATTATATCACCTGTGCTGAGCTTCAGATATCTGGAAAACCTGACCTGTTAGGGGGTCCTGAGGACAGGTTAGAGAAACACTGATCTAGCCCATAATGTGCACATGTGGAGACGGCTGGGGAATCTGTTAACCTCATTCCCCCATTTTATATGTCCATTTATCACACCTCCTTTTTCTCTAACACTCTCTTTTTCTCTCTCTTTCTCCCTCTTGTTATCTATTCGATTGTCTATCTCTTAATCATTTATTCTACCTACCTATCCAGTATCTATATTGAAACCTCTGTCTTAAACAATCTCTAGCAGTACCATAACAACTCATGTTCTTGAATTTATCACAGTGCAAAGTGCTCATCTTTTCCTTTTCTCCATACACTATTAAAACCAAATGTGTGGTGCACTATCATGTTAGTTATACATATGTTTAAATTAAAGGTTACATGTCAGGCATTTATAGCATCTGTTTGGCTCCACCTTCCCATAGGTTTAACCCCCGTTCACTCCCAAAGTTGAGTTAGCTAAATTTTGCATTGTAATACTTTGAAAACCCAGTAGCATATATATATAAAATTCACATCTTTTAAAAGCAAGATTAATGTGACCCTTGTGGAGAAACAAAATCCTCTGTCTTTTCTTTCTCCAGGCACCCTGCAGAGCTAAAACTTTTGCAAATAGCAGCCCCAAACCTTAGTGTAACAAAATGTTGAAACACATTACTGCTCATTACAAATGTTCAAACATATTAGCATGTCCTCTGTGGATAAACAAAATCCTTTGTTTTGTGTCTCTCCAAGCACCCTGGAAAGACGTAAAACAATCTGCAAATAGCAGCCATAAACCTCACTATAACAAAAGTTCAAATAGATAACTGCTGCATTACAGCAGCCAGGATGATGTCAGAATACAGGGAGAGCTCTGGGGTCACTCACTACTGTACAGGGATACAACTCAGGGTTTATAAAGACTGAAAATCCCTGTACAGTACAGATACAAGGTGTTACTGTAGTTTCTATACACAGGCATTATGGCACATATTGATAATAGATTTATATTGTGCTGGTATTTTTTGTAAGCTGCATTGTTAATAATCTCATTATTATCACTACAAATCCCCTTAAGCAGGAGATCCGACCTTTTTTTATAAATTTATCTTTAGTACAGTTACGGTATTTGACCATTTCTGCCTGTATGCTGATAATGCAGACCCTGTGTGACATTCTGCAAGATAAAGGACATCGTCTTGCGTTCAGAATCTTTCATTCCAACAATATCTCTGTAAAGGATAAACAAATACATGAAACATAAAAAATTAACAAATTTACATTATTTAAATTTTGTTGTGACGCTGCGACGGGGCCGGCCACACGCTGATGCGCGCGCACGAATTGCACGCACGACAGCGGCCATGCAGCATGCCTCCCCATTAAAGAGCCACAACGCGTGTTTTGATGGGGCTGCAAAGCGTGATCCTCCATAGGAGGATTGAGCCTTGCAGCGCTGAGCGCACTAACTGTGCTCGGCTAGGTTGCCAAACGGGCGTCAGAGTGGAAGGAACATCCACTCTCACAGCCGTTCCTTCCACTCATAAAAACGCTCGTCTGCCATCAACCGAAAACGTGGCATTTCTGAAATCTAGTCAAGGGATATGGGTCTATGGAAAGCCACTCTTCATATGTTTATTAAACATAACAGAATATTTCCTTAGCCTAATTTTCAGTAGTGACTGAGTTCCGGCATTTCAAAAAGAGAAATATAAAAAAGTTGTCTATTACCTAAATCTTTATCTAGAACTTAATTTTCATTCAACGCACAGCTTTTCCTTCATAATTAGTCCTTGGTGTACAAAAAATACAGTATGCTTTTGGAGGCAAAATACACTCATTCATTGATGGGAAGTCCACTAGCTAGTAGCTGGAGAATTGTAACAACGGCGTCGGGCATGGGCAAAACTGGGAATAATTACATTATTTCAATGGAAATATAATGAGAAGTTTGGAAAGTACAGTATGCATTTCTTTTTTATTATCAACAGACAGAGATTATTGCTAAAAAAATATACTTCTTCTACCAGCGTGACATTGTAGATGAAGAAGGCTTTAAGATATAGCGTCCCGAGCGACACCCTGTTAACGGCTTTACTTTGAGCAAGCCACTGTCTTAGCGGCTCATCTGGTAACTGAAGGGGCATCTAAACATTGCTGTCGTTGGTAACATCTCCTGGAGTCCACTGGTCTTCATGGAGACTTGAGCTACTTCATACGCATCGTTGCACAGAGACAGCAGAAGGACACTGGGAAATATTTGTTCTCCGTTTCCTTTTGCATGTGGCCAGAGGAGGTGGCAGTTTGTGCCTTCCTCAGCACTGTGAGACCAGAGGTAGGAAACAGAATTTTTTTGAGTTATTTTCGCCGTTTTTAAGTTTAATGGCTTGGTCGGAATAGGGCCCTGAATTTGAAGCATTTGGCTCAAATTTGTAGTTTATTCTTATACGATCATTCGAAACCAAGTCATCTTTTTCTATTCAGCGTCTCTCAGTGATAATAAACTTCTTCCGAATTTGCATGTGTAGTAACAGGATGTCTCCTTATTTGAATAGTTGGACTGGTTTGGAGGAAACGCTATCGTAACCGTTTTGTGCTTGTTAGGATGTGATTATTCGACAATTCCTCACTTCACCTTGGAGGCACGTTTAGAGCCTAGTGAATGCTTCATTACCTGATGATTTTTTGGTAATTTTTTTCTTAATTTTTGCAATTAGTTTCTATTCACTATAATCAATTGGCTTCAATAAGCACTTTGTTATTTTACTTTCATGAATGATACTTTAAAAAAAGCACATAATCAGTTAAAACCGCCGACTGCTGCCTGAACACCTGATACTTGATATAAAATGTTGTTTGTTGCTGTATTATCTGATCTGTATACTTCCATCCAGGATAGGTTTTCATGCAAGTAATTGTCTGACCTTTTGTCAGACCTTTTGTGTTTATACCCACCCTTAGCGCATGTTGTTTTATCAGTTTGTTATTTTCTATTATTTTAAAGTGTCCCTTAAGATGACATATCGATCTTCACATTGCATGAGTAGCTTTCCTATTTCTCTAAAGTATGACATATGATATCCATTTGCTGTGTAAATATTGCATAATACATTACTTTTATTCCTTATGAAAACAGTTTCAGTAACCAATTTTACCCTACAAATCATGATTAAATTGGCTGTAATCAGACAGTCTGTCCTTGAACTTTAACCTTTCGAGTCATTCAAAGCGCTACTTAGACAAATGCGTCTCAGCTAGAAGCACAACACTCAAGCACTTTATACTCCGATGAGACATACCGTAAAAATGCACAATGTTCATGCATCATGTGCTCCGATGACACATACTATGTATATTTATGGTTGTGCCCATTTGTAGAAGAGTAAATTGCGGCGAACTGAGCACCAATTTGCAATCTTTAAGGACGGATAGCTGTATTGGGAACATTTATCTTTCCCCAGCTCAGCTTTTTTGGCTTCCGCAGGTGAGTGCATGACTAGCATTAGCTACTTGGATGATGGGATGCATGTGTTTCCTCTTGTTGTGTTTGGCAGTTTCGAGACAGAATCGGAATCACAACGATTATGGTAAATTCTTGCAGTTATTGGCATCAGCAAGACAATGTGCTGTGAGGGCTATAAATTATTAAGATGAAACAAGCAACTTTGTTAATTCTCCCCTGGAGAACCCAAAATGGCACTGGAGTCTATGGGCCGTGCCATGCCACCCACCAGTTGTCGCGCGTCATTCGCTGCCTGGGAAGGACTGAACTCAGGCTGTTCCCCTGCAGCCAATGACGTGTGCCACATGTCAGCTGCGTAGGCGGGACCTGCTAAAGCCGTCGGAGAGCGGGGTGTACTAGTATGCCCTGCCAGCATTAACGACCTCCCACTGGACACAACCCGTCCCGAGGTAAGCGGTCAATTATTTTGCATTGCTGAAATCAGTAATGCATTTTTTGTATTTCAATTAAACATTGATGCATATAGTGAGAATCAGTAGTGGTCCTTCCTGTCTCCTTTAGACGGGGGTTGTTGGTGGGGGAAGGAAGAGCAGAACTGCTCTGGCCACAGTAATTTACAGACGACACAGAGAGCCTGTAACACATCCTGTTTCTCTGTTCATCTACAGAAATTTTAGCTTTACCTGCCTGCTCTGGCCTCCCTAGTCTGAGGCGGATAACACCTTTGGTAATCTCCCAGAAGCCCACTACATATTGACACTACTTTAGTAAAGTCATTATTTATTAATATTCTATCTCACATAAATATTATGTAAAAGATTATTAAATTTATATGAAAAACACATAAAAATCAATTCAGCGCTCTATTAGCACTTTCCTTTGTCGGCAGTGTACACAGATAGAATTCAACCTCGCATCAAAAGACATATAAAAAAAATTGTCAACTACTCTTTGATTATCAAAAATAAAGAAGCACTAAGAAAAGGTTCTTCCCTTTTAGGGTTAGAAATAAAAGTTATGTTTAGGGTTAGAAAGTAGGGTTACAAATTAGGGTTAAGTTTACAATTTGGAGTTAGAAATTAGGGTTAAAGGTAGAAATTGGGTTATGGTTGAAATCAAGATTACAAATTAGGGTTAGGGTTACAATTTAGAGTTAGATATTAGCGTTTGAAATTAGGGGTTGAAATTGGGTTATGGTTCAAATTTACAAATTACAGGTTTACAAATTAAGGTAATTTTGAGGTGTCCGCAATTGGGGTTGTGGATTATATTTAAAATAGTATATTTTACAGTACACATTGTGAGTTATGGGTTAAATTTAAAATTGTGTATTTTACTGGAGATGCATTTACCACAATAAAGTGGTCAACCTGTAACTCTCTATTTCCCTAGTGTAAAATCCGCAAATTCACAGTAGAAAATATTTTTTATATAAGACACTTTTTCAATAAAAAAAAATTATATATAAAATGCCCACTTTACATAAAAAAATTTTTTATATATGGAGACATACATTTACTGGCCAGTTTGTCAATTTTTTACCTTAATTTTGGTTCCCAGTTTAGCACGGCCAGTTGTTTATGGATTAAAGCCATGTGTGAAGAGCAGGATTGTTATTTAAAAGACTTGTGTAACTTTAGATTTATGTCAGTGAGCCCAATAATAATATTAACAGCTTTGTAATTCAGTCACTTCCTCCGGAACCCATATACATTATAAAAAATATTTTATGCTTAACTTTGCATCTGATGTTTAATCTTTGCCAAGTATCTCAGAACACAATTGCCCGCCTATCTCCTTTCTCAAGCAGTTGCTTCCCAAGAGATAAAGGGGGGGTATGGGAATCTAAAGGCTTTTAAGTAGGAAGCCATTTGAAAAAATCAGAAGTAGTTTAGGCTGCGCTAAAAGGTTTATGTTCTCAGACTTTGTGATGTTAAGGATCCTATAACCAATAAAACAACATTGCTGCAAATAAATCATCCTGTAACAGCTGTCAAGTGCATAACAGAAAATGTAACTTGTGCGTTTCCTTAATGCCTTGCCTTCTCATTGGATTTTCGCTATAACGAAGAGAGAAGCTTCTAATATAAAGATAAGTCGCATGCTGGAAGTTCGTAGTTTTAGAAGCGTTTAGTCACGAACCTATATGGACAGTGATAATAATTATGACCATAGAATCAAAGTGAGGGATTCTCAGGACACAACCTGTAATTCTCAAGCTCAGTCTATTTTTTTTCAAATTACCATCGTCATACGTTAATGTTCCATTTCTGAAGTGCTCTGTTTATGTGCTAGATGAGGATGAGAAGTGGGATATGAATTAATGGCTGATGAACTTACATTAAATTTATCCTGCCGTCTCTGACGTAAACTAGGCTTACTGATAGGAAAATACAAGCTGTGGGCTCTGTGTCAATATAGCCCCAGTAGTAGAGACATGTTAAGGGGAAATATTGTCACAAACCAATAACCATTAGCACATCCGTTAACAGCTTTATTACGATCGAGCAGCTATATTAGTAGCTGGACTCATAACAGTGGATCTGAAGTTATACAACCAATTGGTTGTGCGCAGTCTACCATATAGTTGCGACTAATCCCCCAACATGGGAAGAAGTTGAACATCGTCCGGTGGCTAGTTGCACATATACAGTTGTGTTCAAAATTATTCAACCCCACTGAAATTGAGTGTTTTGGCCAGTTTGACATTGATTTTGATCATTCAGTCATCTTGCTTACAATTAAATCAAAGAGGCACGTGTAGGTTAGACAAATATAACATAACATTTATAATGAAATAACCACAAATGTCTTTTCTGTGCTCACATCATTATCAGTTTTATTCAACCCCCAAGTGACATTCAATCTTAGTACTTAGTACAACATCCTTTTAGAGTTATAACAGCTTTTAAACGTGAAGCATAGCTTGACACAAGTGTCTTGCAGCGATCTACGGGTATCTTCGCCCATTCGTTATGGGCAAAAGCCTCCAGTTCAGTCACATTCTTAGGCTTGCGCACTGCAACTGCTTTCTTTAAGTCCCACCAGAGGTTCTCAATCGGATTTCAGTCAGGTGACTGCGATGGCCACTCCAAAATGTTCCAGCCTTTAATCTGCAACCATGCTCTAGTGGACTTGGAGGTATGCTTGGGATCATTGTCCTGTTGAAAGGTCCAACGTCTCCCAAGCCTCAGGTTTGTGACGGACTGCATCACATTGTCATCCAATATCTCCTGGTACTGAAGAGAATTCATGGTACCTTGCACACGCTGAAGATTCCCTGTACCTGCAGAAGCAAAACAGCCCCAAAGCATGATTGACCCCCCGCCATGCTTCACAGTAGGCAAGGTGTTCTTTTCTTCATAGGCCTTGTTCTTCCTCCTCCAAACATAGCGTTGATTCATGGGCCCAAACAGTTCTAATTTTGTTTCATCAGTCCACAGAACACTATCCCAAAACTTCTGTGGTTTGTCCACATGACTTTTGGCATACTGCAGTCGACTCTTCTTATTCTTTAGAGACAGCAATGGGGTGCGCCTGGGAGTTCTGGCATGGAGGCCTTCATTACGCAGTGTGCGCCGTATTGTCTGAGCTGAAACTTCAGTACCCACATCTGACAAATCTTTTCTCAGTTCCTCAGCAGTCACACAGGGACTTTTCTCCACTCTACGCTTCAGGTAGCGCACAGCAGTCGAAGTCAGCATCTTCTTTCTGCCATGACCAGGTAGCGTTTCAACAGTGCCCTTTGCCTTGAATTTGCGAATGATGCTTCCTATTGTCTCTCTTGGTATGTTTAACATCTTTGCAATCTTCTTATAGCCATTGCCCTTCCTGTGAATTATAATCATCTCTTCTCTTGTCTTCCTGGACCATTCTCTTGACTTCACCATGTTTGTAACCACACCAGTAAATGTCTAGAAGGACAGTCATTTTAAAGCTGCCTAATTGGTGCTTATTATGCTTTATTGCTGCTCCGTGACATCCACAGGTGTTTTCAATACCTGATTGAAAACACTTGAATGAACCTCTGTTCTTCAGAGTGGTAGTCTTTAAAGGGTTGAATAATTGTGTCAATGAAGAATTCACAAAAGAAACATTTACTACTGTGTTACAAAACCAATTGATGTCATTTTAGTTGCATATGGTTCTTTAAAAAGTCCTTGTAGGATTTCATTCTGAATACAATTACAAATGTACACTAAATTCCCTAAAACCCTTTACAGCATTGGGGGTTGAATAATTTTGAACACAACTGTATATAGTAAAATTCATAATTATAGAAGACATTTACATAAGGAAGTGGCCATGTGATGTGGCTTATAGTGATGACACGGACGTCTACAGGCGCACGTGGGTCTCTCAATGGAGGAGTTATGACACACAAAATAAAACGGTACGGATTCATGTGGCTCCTTTATGCGCAGGCATTATCTGGGGGTTTCACATGGTATAGTTACTTTGAAGTCACCTGCAGAGGGAACACGAGAATATGCGCTTCTGAACACAGATGTAATTATATCGATACACACAAGGCTTAGGTATAATTGTAACAGACCAGGCCGAGAGCCAAATCACCTGTGGTCTGTTAGGCTGCTGATTATTGCTTTATAAAAGGAGATGAAGATTGTTGGTAAGAGCACTCTTGATAAAGCCCAGTTAGGGCGAAACGCGTTGAGTGTTCTTGATGATTTTAACAGTTTCCAATTAGGAAGAGGTAGTTGTGATAGATCTTCCATCATTATTAAGCTGGCTGAGGCTAATAAAGCTATAGAGACTTTATGTCCAAGAAACTCCAGTAGCCAGAATCCGTTCAAAATATGTTTCCTGTGTATAATAAATGTTCTGGGCAAACTCCCACGGAGATTTAAAGTGGCAGAGGGTGTTGTCCAAAGGTTTTATTATTATCGTGGATAGACTTGTTTAATTCCAGATGTGTTTGTACCAATTGTTTATTATTGAGAGTACGTATTATGATTTTGTACTAGAATGCTATGCATAGTCAATGGTTCAGTAATCCTGAAGCCAGCACTGAATGCAGTGGAGAGAACCAGCATGCCCAGAATGAAAATCAAAAAACAAATGTGTTGCAGCAGAACAAGCTCTGTCTCTTGATTCCATAAATGCAACATGTACTAATACACCCCTACATTCACACAAACACATATCTACCAAGGGAGCTGAATTAGCCTTCTTAAGTCAAATTTATTGGGCTTATGTGTAAATTTTTGAGCTTGGCCTGAAGCCTCATTTACCGTAGAGCCATCACTGCTGAAATCCGTCTCTGTCATTCACTTGGTTACTGAGGACAATCCGTTTTGTTGAATCTAACAGTTTTTCATATAATCATTATATTTTAATTTAGTGTTATATATTTGTGGGACGAGCTGATTTGCAATGTTTGATTCTAAAACATTATCCTGTAAATGTTGGCCTAATTGCAAGTCAATACCATAAACACCAACAGAGGTGTGGGGGGGGGGGGTCACTGCACTGTGCCAGTCTATGGCAGTGCTATGAGTTCAACATTCAACATTTTCAAGAGCAAAAAATACATCATTCATATCAGCAGCCTGTTCACTTTTCCCCCTCCCCAAACAGAAAGGGATATTTTCTGCAGCATTTTCTCCTCTGTATGCCTCATTAGCAGATCATTATGCCGGTTCACAAAGGTCACAATAACATGCCTATAAACGCAGGCCTGCAAATTATCTAATCAAAACTTGATTTGATGTGAAACAACAAGTAAGTATAATTATTGACCTCAACAACAATCTGCAAGTGTTCATCTGAGTATGTATCAATAGCATTTTACAAAATCACAATGCCACTCATATATTTGTACGAGTATGCTATCATTCCCGGGAAAATTATAAGCAGAGAATTGTAACGCCAAATTTTGCAGATCATTTGAATTCCCCATTCCCCAGCTATTCCCCATCAACCTCCTAATGTTTTTTTGTAATTAAACTTGTCTTGCTGTGAAATTCTCCAGAGCAGGATAATCCTGCTGTTTCGTTGTTGCTGTCCTGGGACTTTCAGACGTAAAACCAATATTTTGTTTGCAGCATAAATCTTTGGAAAAATACACATTTTTTGTCAGTGGCAAATTTTCCAGAGATTTGTTAACCACGCTTTACTGTATGTTTAAGGCGCCACGGAATTTGCATACGTAAAATACACAAGTCCCAGGCGATCCGGAGCCTATGCTACGCAATTTGTGTAGTAAGGCTACAGATTCTTCTGGATTCAGAAGCCGCCCCTGTGCTGAAGAAGAGGACCTGCGCACACCAAGGGACAGCAGGTTAGTGAAATCAACGAAAATAAAAAAATATATATTTATAAAATAATAATTGGGCAGACTCTAACGTTTGAACGCTCTGCTTCCTTTTGGCCTGTTTTTAGATGAACTTCATATTTTTCAACCTTCCGTAGGTTGATCTTAACCCCTTCACTGCTGAGGCATTTCACCGCTGTGTGCTGAGCTCATTTTTACCGCTTTCGCTCATCATGTTTAAACGCGATTTGAAGCCACATTTTATTATATGACCCAGGCATATTATATATCGTTCTTACCGGCAGACTCGGCAGATTCATAATATATAATTTTTTGATGTATACATCATGTCCTGCCTGTATATCATAACAAAAAATGCAATAAAATTAAAATTTTTAATAATCTACAGCGTGTAAAGTGTCTTTTTCACATTTTATCACATGAGCATTTGCGGTTATATTTTCTATGGGGTGCACTTGTACAAAAATTAGAAATGGGGACTCGTTACATTTTTTGGGGGGAATTACGTGATTTTTAGCAAACGCACCCCATAGAAAAAAATCATTAGTGCAGCATCATTGTTCACTTTATAATTTAAATGTGAACAATATTGCTGCATTAATAAAAACAACACACACAAAAAACATGTTTATATATATATATTTTTTTATTACTTTGTACATGGTCATGTTTGTATCATCTGAAAGGCCATGCTCAGGCCTACATGACCCCCTAGCTGCCACGGTTCGGGAGATAAGGGGGTTCAAATGAACCCCCTATCTCCACCAGGGGAGTTCCTTGGGAAATCCCCGGGCAGCTAGGGGTTCCCTGGCTAACTGATGTCATTGCACCATGTGCGATGACGTTAGGTAGCCAGGGGGGACTTGGAGGTGGAGCCACCATCCAAGATGGTGGCCCCCACCGGAGCTAGGCTGCGACACAGCGCTGGATGGCGCTGTATTGTAGCCCAGTATGTGAGGGTTAAAACCAGGCACCGCTTAAAACGGGAGACTCTCCTCTTTTAATCGGTGCCTGATTTGTGCGACTGTGACCTCCCGATCGGGAGGGAGAGGGATCCGAAAGGATCCCCTCATCCCTTCTGTACGATGTCCCGAGGTCGCCTGAAAATGACGTCATTGCGCATGGCGCGATGACGTCATTTACGTGGGGTGGCCCTTAAAAAACACGTCTGACTTCAGGATAGTCAGACCGCCGCGGGACCCCAGAGGAGAGAGGTGAGTATCTCTCTGGGCTCCCACTGAGCGGATGACGTGTGGAGAACGTCCGCCGCATATAGCGGGAGTCAATGAGGACTTTCCACACAGGTCTTCCGCAGGGAGTCTTCTGAAGGGGTTAAAGCCACTTTATTCTAATTAATTACAGACCTGCAAACTTTGGAAATATTTACAAACTGTGCACTAATTTGCATATTTAGTGTAGTCGCATGAAGTGATGAAATCAAAAGTGTATCAGATAAATATAATAGTTGGTAATATACACTGCGGTAATGCTATATGTATAGTGTGCATATAACCCCATCACCATATTGACTTCACTCGATCTTCAAAAGCACCCACAGATGCCCTGATATTGAGTAAACTCAATCTGGCCTAATTCTGGAAAAGTGCAAAGGAATTTTGTCTATTGGAAAAAAAATTGTTTGCATATGGGCTACAAAATGGGCCCCTAAAGTGTCAATACACTGGATGTGACAACTGTTGTGTTGAAATAGTTTGAAAAGCTTTGAGTTTAGGCTAGGGTCAGACTAACGCATTTTTCACGTTGTCCGTGAAAAAGTGCGTTCGAACGAATGGACGTATTTTTTCACGGAATACGCGATAGCGGTCATACGATGCGCAGTTCCATCCGTGATTTTGTACGGATCATCAATAAAACACTTTTTGGGTCTGGACGTTATGTTGGCTGGACATTAGCAGCGTCTGACTTCTCCTAATCACGCACACCCGCCGCTAGCGGACGCAGCGCACTCTGTACGTCAGTACTAGTGGTTTCACGTTCTCGAAAAAACGCGTTTGTTTGCCGCTTGCGTTGCGCGGCCGCACTTTTGTGCTACCGTACTTCGTATATTGGCCGTCATTGCCTGGCATCTGCTGCTAGCACGGCCGTGATTATGTGCGGCTGCACGCGCGTTCGCACTGCCTCAGTCTGACCCTAGCCTTAGTTTATTCCGTCAAAAGAACATGGAACCCACGTGCAATATAAGTGTATTAGCACTTTCTGGCCTGCAGAGGGAGATCTCTACCTGTCAAAGAGCACTTATCTGCAGTGATCATATACCGTACAGATATTTCTGTATATGTTTACAGTGTGGGTAATATTCTGTAAGTGTTTTTCCTTCAAATTCATTTTATGGAAAATCACTTGGTAGCGAAGGGATTAAAGATTTATATCTTCTGTGAGATTAAGTGGGGACTTTATATTTGATGAGAGGTAAATCACATTTGCATAATAGATTTTTTTATTTTTTTTTTTATTTTTTTTTTTGAATGAAAAGTTTTATTCCGTAATAAAGAAATAACACAATGCAATTCGGTAAATAAGTAAAGGACAAGTCAAGAAAAAGGACAATCCCATTACAATAGAAACATCGTCGCATTACATAGTAAGAACATATAATTACAGAAGTATCACAGAATTATCAGTGGGGAAATGCGACCTGGAGACTGGTGTGCATCATAAATGTTGCTCTATAGTCAGTACTCCCAAGGGAAGCACCTATCAGCTTAGAACACGTACATTAAGTGATCTACAGTAGTAATAGACAAGAATCATGACTAGAGGAAAGAAAGTCAGTCAATAAAGAGAAGGGAAGAGGAAAGGAGAGAGGAGTAAAAAGAGAGAAAAAAGAAGAAGAGAAGGAGGAGAGAGAGACGGAAAAAAAAAGGGGGGGGGGTGGTCGGGGGGGTAATGGATGAGGCAAGGAGGGTGAGGGTGCAGGAGAGGCATATTCGGGTCTAAGGGCTGGTGTACTAAGAAGTTATTCATAGGAGCCATCTTCCCGCCACTAGCGAAGCACAACAGCATTAGGTCTGGAATGCAGAAGATTAAGCGTCTTCCGTATTAAGTGCCGCTTGCTGCCCGTCACCTCCCCCCAGGACTTCTCGCAACTGAGTCAAGGAGCAGAATGTGGACCAGTGCAGCCATACTGTGGTGAAGTGCTGTGCGGCTTTTGTAGGAGAAAGAGCGAGTTCCTCGTTCGACCGTAAGGCTTCTAGTCTGTCGATCAGTGTTCTGAAGGGCGGTGCGGACGGTGATTTCCAGTATAGTGGGATCAGGGATCGGGCCACCAAAAGAATGCGCAATAGTAATGATTTCTTCATCGACTTAGTCGAAAAAGGAAGGTGAAGGAGTAGAAAAACTTGTGGTGTAAAATCTAAGATCTCATCCGTGGTGCTCTGAATAAGGTCCCGGACTTTCGTCCAGAATGGTTTGAGTATAGTACATTCCCACCAAATGTGAATATACGTACCAATCTCAGTGGAACATCTCCAGCAGAGCGGGGATATTGTGACATTAAAAGTGGCCAGAAGTGCAGGAGTGCGGTACCAGAAAGTTAAGAGTTTATAGGAAGATTCTTGTAGTTTGGTGGTTTGTGAGCCTGAGTGGGTAAGGGTCAGTATCTTAGTCCAATCCTCATCTGTAAGAGAAATGTCGAGTGTGCGTTCCCAGCGAGACATAAATGCTGGGGAGTCGTTGTTTATTTCCCGAAGCAGGCTGTAAAGATGAGAGACACTATGCGCCAACGGGAAAGTCCTGTTGCAGAGAGCTTCAAAAATGGTAAGTGGTCTAGTCAGTGAGGCATTACCCGGCAGTCGTCTCAAAAATGAGCGGATTTGATGAAGATTGAAACTTTCTGCGAAAGTAAGTGCCGGCTGATCTGGAGTCTCTAAATTAACAAAGACACTATCTTTAAGCATATGATGAGCCCTAAGAGTTGGGGCGTCAGTAATGCGTGATGATAACGTACGTAAAATCGTGACCGGGAAGTCTGGATTATATGATAAGGGCAGTAGAGGAGACGGGTATGTCGATAAAGAATATTTTATCCATATTTTATGCCAGAACACAAGCGTGCTACCTGCTGGTGATAATGCTTTGGCAGTGTGTTTAATTGCGGCCCACGATAACCATGGAAGAGACCATACCGGGCGACCTGCGTGCGCTTCTTCCAAATCCAGCCATTTTTGTTCTGGCGAACTAGTCATCCAGTCGAGCACCCGTGTGAGATGAGCGGCGTAATAATAGAGACATGTGTCCGGGAGAGCGAGTCCTCCATTGAGTTTTGATTTACAGAGTGTCTCATACCGGAGTCTGGGACGGGTCTGTGGCCAAATAAAGGAGGAGAACAGGGTGCGTAACGTCTTATGAAAAGACAACGGAATAAAGATAGGGATTGTGTGAAATAAATATAACAGTCGAGGTAGGAAGTTCATTTTGATAACACTTATGCGGCCCATCCAAGACAAGAATTTGGGGGACCATTTCGCCACGTCCTGCTTGAAGGCGTCAAAAAGCGGGGTGAAGTTCAGAGTGAATAGTTTTGAGTAATCCGGGGAGAGACGTATTCCAAGGTAGGTAAGTGAGGAGGGGCACCAGCGAAAAGCATATTGCCCTGTAACAAGCGTTTCCAGTTCTTTTGTGGGGCTATTGCCAACACTTCAGATTTTGCTACATTTATTTTGTAACCAGAAAGCGAGCCGTATTCTTGTAGTTACCCGATTACTGCCGGTATCGACTTTACCGGATCAGGTAACAAGAACATAAGATAGAGTTTTTTTTATCAGTGTGAGAGCCGCCCTATTTAAAAATTGAGACTCTGTGGTGCGATCGTGAGACATTTCTAAATACAACTCGTCACACAACTAAATTGTGTAACTTGACAGGACTGTAATTAATGGCCTTGGGCAATAAAATCCCACGCACTTGGACAATTGGGTATCATGCTTTTAGCTCAAGCAACAGGGATAGTTTGATACTATGATAAACGTTCACAAATGTCAGCCTTTTATCCTAACTTGAAATGAATTTCCTTTAGTCCGGGTGACCATTTCATTTCGTTTAAAAAATTCAATTTTGATTGTCATTTACTTTTGAATTTCAGGTTATATAAGTACATGTATCATATAATGAGATATTGAGTTTTCATCCTCGGGTTCATTCAGTTGAAAGCAAGGATAACCATGAAAAGAAAAAACACTTTTAAGGAATATGGAGACCTTTGAGTGGTGCTTAATATAATGAAGATAGAGCGTCAGTTTTTTTTTCTATAGGACAATATTCAGTCCTGTCATACATGAAAGTGAAATTAAACGACTTGCTGAATTGATCTAGTACTTGACAAAGTCTTGGGGGAGGGAAGAAAACCTGAGGTACTGTGATCTTATTATTATTCAGTGTAACATAATACGTTTCCACTCATAGTTTCCATAGGATTTATGCACCAAAACAGAAATTGTACAGCAGTAGCTGTACTGTTAATTTAGCCGACACCCAGGACATACACTGTACTAGAAAACGAGAGACATCTCAATGTATCCTTCCTGGTAAAATACTTTACAAATAAATAAATATTTTTCACCAAAAATCTGGTAATAGTTTAGTTAAAGTGTCAAAATGTTCAGGGTTGTTCAAAGTGAGCCGAATTAGCTCCGAAATTGCACTGAACAGTGAATTTCTCCATACTGTCCAATTACGTGGTCATTCGACTATTCAAAATGCTGGCAGTTCGCCAAATATTGGCGAATTGCCAGTGAAATGCATTGTTCTTCGGCGGCAGTGAACTCCCCATAGAGAAGTAATGGTTAATCTATTGAGAGAGGCCGATCAGCAACGAAATGTCAGTGAAATGCCCTGATTTTCAGCAGTTTCATTCGACAGGTTTAAGGCTAGGGACAGATGAGCGCATTTTCTGCAGCCACCGTCAAAATGTACGTCGATGCGTGCGCACGCATTTTTTCACGGAATACGCTTAAGTGGTCAGACGATGCGCAATTCTGGACGTATTTCATGACGATGGGGTAAAAAGAAGTCTAGGGAAATCCGGCTGTTTGAACGTTATGTAGGCCGCACACTAGCAGCGTCTGACATCTCCTAATCACGCACACACGCTGCTATGCGGCCGCAGCGCACTTTGTACGTCAGTAGCAGCGGTTTCACGTTCTGATAAAAATGCGTTCATTTGCTGGTTGCGTGGTGTCGGCGCACTTTCGTACGCACGTACTGCGTATATTGGCCGTCATTGGCCGTTATGTGCTGCTACTGCCGCCGTGATTTAGTGCGTCTGCACGCGCGTTCCGACTGCCCCACTCTGACCCTAGCCTAATCAGGCAAATCCCTTTCAAATGTTCAATATTCTCCGTTTATATTAAATATTTATTCAACCCATTTATTTTTTTCACTTGCAGCAAAAAGTATATTTATTTATATCTTTAGGATTATTTAGGCATTTTTTTGCGAAATTTATTTTGCCAATTTTTTTTTTTTAAATGCTGCTTTTTATTTCCTGTAACAGACCTTTTTTATTATTATTTTTAGAACCTTATACAGTGGCAAGAACCCTTTGGGATTATGTGGAGTTTTGCATGAATTGGTCATAAAATGTGCTCTGATATTCATCGAAGTCACAACAATTTGAAAAACACAGTCTGCTTAAAATAATACAACACAAACATTATATGTTTTCATGTATTTATTGAACAGAACATGTAAACATTCACAGTGCAGGGTGGAAAAAGTATGTAAACCCCTAGCCTAATGACTTCTCCAAGAGCTAATTGGAGCCAGGAGTGAGCCAACCTTGAGTCCAATCAGTGTGATATTATTGGATGTGTTGCTGAAAGCTGTCCTGCCCTTTAAAAACACACACCAGTTTTGGGTTTACTGGTTTCAAGAAGCACTGCCTGATGTGAACCATGCCTCACAGAAAAGAGCTCTCAGAAGACCTACGATCAAGAATTGTTGACTTGCATGAAGCTGGAAAGGGTTACAAAAGTATCTCCAAAAGCCTTGATGTTCATGTGTCCAAGGTAAGACAGACTGTCTACAAATGGAGAAAGTTCAGCACTGTTGCTACTCTCCCTAGGTGTGGTCGTCCTGTAAAGATGACTGCAAGAGCACAGCGCAGAATGCTTAATGAGGTAAAGAAGAATCCTAGAGTGTCAGCTAAAGACTTACAGAAATCTCTGGCACATGCTAACATTTTTGTTGACACATCTACAATAAGGAAAACATTAAACAAGAATGGAGTACATGGGAGGACACCACGGAGGAAGCCATTGCTGTCCAAAAAGAATATTGCAGCACGTTTGAAGTTTGCAAAAGAGCACCTGGATGTTCCACAGCACTACTGGCAAAATATTCTGTGGACAGATGAAACCAAAATTGAGTTGTTTGAAAAAAACACACAACACTATCAGGGTTATTCAGAGAGAGTGAAAAGCAGGAGAATGACTGGAGAATGGAAAATTCTAGGTCAAAATAGCCAAACCAGAAAAATTCTCCCTTTCATCTCACTTTCCAAATCGGCTATTTTGACCTAGAAGTTTTCATTCTCCAGTCATTCTCCTGCTTTTCACGCTCTCTGAATAACCCTGTATGTGTGGAGAAAAAAAGGCGCAGCACACCAACATCAAAACCTCATCCCACTGTAAAACATGGCGGAGGGAGCATCATGGTTTGGGGCTGCTTTGCTGCCTCAGGGCCTGGACGGCTTGTCGTCATTGATGGAAAAACGAATTCCAGAGTTTATCAAGACATTTTGCAGGAAAATGTAAGACCATCTGTCCGCCAACTGAAGCTCCGCAGAGGATGGGTGATGCAACAGGACAATGACCCAAAGCATACAAGTAATTTAACAAAAGAATGGCTTCAACAAAACAAAATACGCCTTCTGGAGTGGCCCAGTCAGAGTCCTGACCTCAACCCGATTGAAATGCTGTGGCATGACCTTAAAAGAGCGATTCACACCAGACATCCCAATAATATTGCTACACTGAAACAGTTTTGTGAAGAGGAGTGGTCCAAAATTACTCCAGATTGTTGTGCAGGTCTGATCTGCAACTATAGGAAACGTTTGGTTGAGGTTATTGCTGCCAAAGGAGGGTCAACCAGTTATTAAGTCCAAAGGTTCACATACTTTTTCCACCCTGCACTGTGAATGTTTACATGTTCTGTTCAATAAAAACATGAAAACATATAATGTTTGTGTTGTATTATTTTAAGCAGACTGTGTTTTTCAAATTATTGTGACTTAGATGAAGATCAGAGCACATTTTATGACCAATTCATGCAAAACTCCACGTAATCCCAAAGGGTTCACATACTTTTTCTTGCCAATGTATATTGTTTCCAGCCATTTTCGTGCAGTAGTTTTTTTGCAAACACCTTTTAAAAGTTGCAAGTCTTTTTTTTTTTTATCTGATTGTCGGCTTTTTCTGGTGGCTGGTCGATTCTCTGTTTGGCGAGTCACGAGTTTTTTAGAATCGATTCAGTGGTTTTGTGGCGGTTTTATGATTGATTCAGCAGTTTTAGGGATGCGTTAGGTGGCTCTTTCCCTGCACTTCGTGGACCCTGCGGTGAATCCTGAATTCAGTGCAGGGTCGGCGAATCAGACTAGCCGAAGTGTGGGGAACGGCAGAATATCTTTGACATTTCAGTGCTCTTTAAAAACCCTGTAAATCAAGGAAATATTGATGAATAAAACTATGAGGAAAATCTATTGATATTTTCGTCAGCTACTAAAAACTAGGAAAATGTTAGGAAGGAATTTGTTTTAATTACCCCCTTTGCTACCAAATGATTTTTGTTGAAATTTCTTTTATCATCACATTTATTTGGCACATGGATTGTGAAGTTAACAATTAAATATGGGGTAAAATACAGAGATTATTATTCTGAGATGGTTAAAAAATTTAATTAATGTTAATATGCTCATTTTATATTTTTCATGTATTCGTTTATCCTTTACAGAAATATTGTTGAATTGTAAGATTCTGAGCTCTAGATGGTGTCCTTTATCTTACACATTTTTAAACGGGGTCTACATTATTATTATACAGACAGAAAGGACCGTTGTGTTAGATACAGTAACTGTGATAGAGCTAAATAATTAAAATGTTCAGATCTCCTGGAGATTTGTAGTGATACTAATGGGATTATTAGCAATGCAGCTTCCACATAATAACAATGGAATATAAAGATATTATCTGTATGTGACATAATGCCTGTATATGGAGATTAAAGTAACACCTTGTATCTGTACTGTACAAGGACTTTCAGTCATTGTAACCCTCTGAATCTTATCCCTGTACAGCAGTGAGTGACCCCGGAGCTCTCCCTGTATTCTGCCCTCTCCCTGGCTGATGTAATGCAGCAGTTATCTATTTGAACTTTTGTTATAGTGACATTTAAGTCTGCTATTTGCAAATAGTTTTACGTGTCTACAGGGTGCTTGGAGAGACAAAGGATTTTGTTTATCCCTAGGGGACACACTAATCTTGCTTTAAAAAGGTGTGAAAATGGTCTTTAGATATACTAATGAGTGCTTTTCATGCATTACAATGCAAACTCGAGATAACTCGATTTCGGGTGTGAAGAAGTTAAATGCCATTTAACTTTAGTTATAGATTAGTCGACTAAATTAACACTAGCACCAACACAATTATGCAACTAAACCTTAAAGCTCAGATCAACCATAACACAGTGCACTATTTACAACCAGAAGAACCTAATAGACACCAACAAACGCAACCTGGATGAAATCTCAAGCTTTAGAGTCAACGGTGTGTCAGTGTAAGCACCAACTTGGTAAATCACATGGGGAAACTTCGCTAATGGTCTGTATTTACCCAACATTTCCCTTATGATTTTAGCCAAGCTAACTAGCAAAACTCCGTGATTTCAGCTGTGTTGCGCTTAACAGCACCTATGCAGTGACTACTGAACAGAATCCATTTGTGTCAGCAGGTGTTTGCTTAGCTAACAAGTTGATTCCTAAATAAATTTAATGGAAACTAAAATCCCCAGCAGCTCCCGTTGTAGAGTGTGTCCTTCCTGTAAAGGCAACTGTGTGTACGTCCAGAGAGAAGTAACAGAGTTGCTGATACTTTGTATGTAAACTTTCTGCTCTGTCATTCGCCTTTTCGTTATTCTTTGTATTTGCTGCTAATCTTCAAGATTACCAAGGTAATATCTCTATATGTCCAGTTCCTCACTTTAGGAAAAATGGGATGCTGATCCTATCATAAAATACACCTTTCATACATATCCTACAGGGAGCCACCATCTTGGTAAAAAGAAAAAAAATGTGTTTGTTCAAAAGCAACGGAACGGCACTGTCCATTTGTCTTGTATAAAATGAGCAATACCACTGCCATTACACACTTTCGCATACCGCACTCTGGGAGCAAGTTCTGTGTTTTATACACAGTCATATTATTCATAAAACACAATGTGGCAGAATAGAAATGAGAAAAAATAGTTTATATATATATATATATATATATATATATATTTTATTTTTACAAGAGTGCCCCATAGAAAATGAGACCACAAAGATTTGGATGATAAAAAGTGGAAAAATAATTTCACACACTATAAATAATTGAAATTTGAACACACTTGAAAACGAGAGAAATCTCAATGTATCCTTCCTGGTAAAATCCTTTCTAAATTTTTTTTTATTTTTTTACATTTTTAGACATTTTTTGTTATAATATTCTGACGGGACATGACGTATACACACAGAAATAATATATTTTGAATTTCCTGAGTCTGCTGAAAAGAAGATATTTAATTTTTGTCTGGCTCTAGTAACAGAACATGACTTAATAATACGTATAAACATGCAGAGCACAAAATGGTCAAAATGAGCTCAGCACTTTTTAAAACCAGCTGGCATGTCAATTTGACATCCCCCTAGCTGATCCCGCATGGCGACCAGAACTGTAACAACTCCATTTGGCCAGCAGATGGCGAAATCTGTAGTTTTACAGTAACAAAATGCTTTGGGAATATTCACAAATGTTTATTACCGTATAATTAATTAAAAAAGATTCTTCAAGAAACCACTGGTCCCTGACAGTGGTTTTCTGGAAATTCTTGGGTAGTGGAGGGGTTAAAGAAAAAGCTTGAATGTTAAACTCATCAGTATTTTTAATATTTAAGTTTTACATATAATTTATATATATACACACACACATATACAGTATAATTGTCAGGATTTACAGGGTAAAAATCATAGGCTGGTAGACTCCGCAAATAATTAAAAAGATATCATTTGACTTGAGTCAATGGGTTTATTTACTCTCCCCTTCATGTCAAATTATCCACTTATTTTAGAAGAACTATCCAGTTTTGATTTGTTAATAAAAAAGCATATGGTAAGTCTAAGTCTTAATCTGGGTAAAGTACTTTTAATAAAGCCCTGCAGTAAAACATGGCATGACTTGGTTATTACAAAAATATGTTTGTTTATAACAATTCTTTCCAATTTCCTGCTTGTACATTTTTTGGTTACTGGGTCCATGTATTTTTTTCATGACTGCTAATAAAGTAACAGGCCCACACATATCCCAAAATCTAAATAACCGCAGCGTTATTAAAGTTTATTTTTTTTCAATGAAAAGGAAAAGTTGGAAAAGCTACCTTTCTTCTTCCTGTTTTCTGGCTAAGTGGTTGCAACCAGCCATGCCTTTCCCTTATATATATCATAAAAATGTAGCAATATAAATTAACTCTTCCAATCCTGCATTCCCTTATTCACCTGTGCAGAACCAGAATTAAGTGGGTGTTGAAGCAGCCATGGCCTGTTAACACTTTGGATCTGTGTTTCCAAATCTGTCCTCAGGACCCTCTAACAGGACAGGTTTTAAGGATCTCCTTGGGGAATTACAGACTGAATCCTGCAATCACTGAGCAGCAAATCATATCACCTGTGCTGTGCTTCACATATCTGGCAAACCAGGTGGTGAATCACAACTAAGGTGTTAAAGGTAAGACTCAAATTGAAAAGGTTTGTGTCTGCTGTTTTCCATTAGAACCAAAGCCATTAGTGGCTTTGCCAGCAGCTTGAGTTGTAATTCTTACGAGCCGCAACTTTTTTTTTTTAATATTCAAATTTTTATTTTGAAAAAGGCATCAACAATAAAGCATACAATATATTAGGGTGGCCGCGTAGGGCCAAACAAAAAACAAAAGAAAAAAAAGGGGGGGGCAAACAGACAATCCAGATGAGCAAAGCAGGAGAATTGGCCGAGTCAGCAGAAAAAAACAGTATTAGGGGTCCAGGTATACGTGCGGACAGAAAAAAAAAAAAAAAAAAAAACAGAAATAGGGGAAGGGAGAGCTGGAGGAGAACTGCCAAAAAATATGTGGCATTCCCGGCACACTCTGGTGCCTAAACAGGAAGCCAGAGGCCGTGGAAGAGGCCGCATGGCCGGGAGAGCTAGGGCCAAAAGAGACGGACAGAGCCATGGTGCTCGCTCTAGCGGCTCGCCCAGTTCATCCCAGTGTTCTGCCGCCAAAAAAAAAAAAAAAGGAGGGGGGGGGGGGGGAATGGGAGAAAAGAATAAAAAACCCCTGGATCCTTGCAGACAGTAAAAGGGGCCAACCTCTGCAGACTGGTAGCAAAGTCTGAAAATATAGTGTCTCAGCAGGGAGGGGGGGGAATGCAAACAAGAAAACTCTTCAATGGACTATCCGAGAAATAGAGTCAGCTGAGAAATAGACAGGGCAAAAATAGAGTCATCAAATAGTGAACTGACAAGGCGGGGGTGTATCAGCATGGTGGAGGTGTCATCAAGAATTCGGGAATGGTAGCGAGGTAGAGCCCAGGATCAGCAATCTAATACTTCCAGAACGGGTGGAGAGGGTATCATCAGGGGGAGGTGGGGGGGGCATCAAACACAGGTATGGGACTGTCAGCCAGTGTCCAAATGTGAGCAGGAAAAAGAGGGTAATAACAACAGAGTGGACTACGGCGCAGCCAGGGAAACAGTTAGCCCGGATCCGTCAGTGAAACCCCAGGATTCAGTGGCGCAGGTACGATCCCCAGCGTGAAGAGTAAGGCTCTCGCTTCATCCAAGGTTGCCGCAGGGTGTGTTTTACCTCCAGCGTAGACGATCAAAGAGCCAGAAGTCCCCCATCTGTAGCGCACTCCCTGGTCCCGCAACAGGACAGTGACCTCTCGGAAGCAGCGCCGGGCCGCCAATGCCAAAAAGGGTAGGTCCCGGAAAAAAGTGAGACAGCTGGAGGCATAGGTGACCCGGAAGGACGGGCCAGCTGCCGCCAGGATCTGAGAATGAACATCCACCGATCTGGTCACTACAAGGACATCGCGAGAGGCCGTCTCCGGCGCAGCGACAGCCTTGCGGAGACGCATCACCGATATCACCGGAGACTCCGAGGATACACCATCAGCTGGGAGAAGGTAAGCCAGTAAGCCTAACACGTAGGGCAGGAGGTCCGCAGGTCTCACATCTTCAGGGATCCCTCGGATTCGTAGATTGCGCCGGCGATGGCGATCCTCCAGCGTCAGGATCGCTGAGCTAAGGCGAGCCACTTGAGATTGGAGGTCATCCAATCTGGAGGCGGTGGAGGACTGCGATGCTTCCGTCTCCTGGACCCGGGCTCGTACTTCTGCTAATTGTGACTGCAGGGGTTCCAGGGCTGAACGTACCTCTCCCAAGTCCTGACGCCACAAGGAACGGAAATCCTCCATAACTGTGTGTAGATCTGCGGTGGTGAGCGGCCGCGCAGAAGGGGGTTCCCCCCGATAAACATCAGATTCAGGAAGAATGTCTCCACTCAGAGATACAGGCAGCGTTTCAGATCCATGGCGCCGGCTTTCCTCCACTCGACCAACACCCAGAGAGGTGCGGATGTCAGGGAGGCGGGTGCCCGGCACCTCCGGCTTAACAGTCTTCTTGCCCATCTAGGCAAATGCGTGGAGGCCTCAACCTCAGGGGTACCAGGCCGCAGGTGCACTATGCTAGGCCTCAAGATGACCGCCGTCTCCGCAGGGTGAGGTAAAATAAAGTCCCGAAATTGCACTCCACTTCTCAGAACCGGCCACAGTGTGCAACATTCGATGCCCGGGACCTTCAGCAAACGACCCGAGGAAAGCACGCCAACCTCCGGGTAAAATAGCGGCCGAAATCGACCTAAAATCAACGTCGTAGCTCAGAGCTCTGCAGGAAGACGGCTGCTCTCCTCGGGTTCCAGACACGCCCCCTCACGAGCCGCAACTTGATAATACCAGCAGCGCTAAGCTCCCAGAGTCCCTAGGGCTCGATGGAGATGAACGCGATCTCGCGTAAACTCTTGCAGGTCGGGCCGGGGCAATGGAGGGATACGCGGAGGAACACTGGGAACTATTTGTTTTCTGTGTACAGCTGCCCGCAGAGTGGGATAGTGATTTATTGGGATGCTCTTTGCACTGAGGGATCGGAGGTGAGTATGGGATTTTTTTGGTGGGGTTACATTAATGTGTTAATTGATTGTGCTGAAACGCAGTCACTTAACACCAACCCGTGAGTTCTGTCATTCTTTTCAGTATAACACAAGCGCAGCTGGAGATTGAGCTGGATGGAATAGCTTGTTCTCCATGTTGCTAGGGGTACACTAACGTCTCCCTTACAAATTATAGGAGATGTTAATGTCCAGTAAGCAGCCACTTTATCTGCTCAGTTTGCGTCTCAGATGGAATAGGCCAAGTTAAAATTAAGCACAGCGCTCGAGCAGTTATGCTGTATGACTCGAGTGCTGAGCTTATTGTCCCAGTTGTGATCAGACCCTTGGTGTGTTATCGGGTCCTGAGGACAGTTTTGAGAAGCACTGCTTTAGATCATGGCAATGGACTTTCTATATTTTGGTTTCTTTCAAGCCAGTCCTTGCAAAACACTTAGGGGAACTTTTTGAGGTTGTATAAAACATAACAAGAAAAAAACGATGTCATCTGTGCTTATCCCTATAACTCCATGTGATACAAAACACAGAGGTTTTGGTTTATTTGAATGGCCATTGAAGTGTAAGCTCACCTGCCACGCCACTGCACCTCTGGTAAGATGAGTCCTATCTAATGAAACCAAAAGCTGCTTTCTAAGCAAGCCACGTTTTTCTAAGCAAGACGTTGTTTTTTCTGTATAACTGTTTGAGGTCGGTTGAAGCAGCCGGCATTGGAGAAGGAGGTGCAGATTTGCAAACCAGAAGGTTTAAAAAGACCATGGATTCGATTGGACGACAAATTGTGGCAAAATTTATAAAAAGAAGGCCGAGTAGATGGATCATATTTTAATAATTCAACAATCATGAAAGTTCTCCCCAGGGGGAGTGACTAGACTTTATTTTTAAGAAAGTGTTTGCTGAGGTTAATTTACTAATAGATGCTCATTTCGTTCACCTTAAACCACAGACTTTGTGGTTTAAACCAAGATAATAAAAGGAATACAAACTTAGTCGTAAGGGAGCGCAAAGATGAAACTTGATAAGGGTTCGTTCGCAAATGATGTCACAATTGCTTGGTGGTCAATATATAGTCACTATAAGAAAAAAATCACAAATTGCGCAGTATTGTAATACACATAGATCAATATGTACTCGGAAAATGGAAGAGGATCACTCACAAACAAAGAGCCTATAGGCTCTTGGTATACGCCTTTAAGCCTCTATGGGGGGCTTCTCCCATCAGTCAGAATGTAGCTTGTCACAATCAGATGGTTGGCACTTTGGACCTCGGTTGAAGGACAAAAGAGCAACACATGGCACAATACCAATAGGAGACAGATGGCAATATATAATGTAAACCAGTCTACTCACGAATTTATGAGCCTCCCAATAAGTGGCTCAGTATTTGGGCTTTGGACTACTTAAGGATGGTCCCACCTCTTGCACAGACTTCCCACTGAATGGATGTAGTCAATGATCCAGGAAATTGGTAAAAAAAAGGGGGTTTTATTACAGAATAAAAAATAATAAATAAAATAGTACAGGCTTCCAATCCCGAAACGCGTTTCACTTGCTCGAACTGCAAGCTTCATCAGTCGGATAGCCTTCATTGTGTATAGTGTCCTTATTTATAATAATAGCGGGCCAATTGGAGCTGTAGTTTCCGCGTGCGTGTCACTCGTCAGTCTGCGGTTCAATCATTCGCGGGCGATGATTGGTGACGTATTTCCTCTTCCGGTTTTCGGAGGCAGTCAGAATTCTGCTATCGTGCTTCTATTTACGCATGCGTCAATCCGCACTCGGCAACAGAAAAGGATGTACATATACCATAGATCACATAAAGGCCCCTATTTCCCTAAAACTTAACGACAGACACAATTGTCTAACTTGAGAGACAGTTAATCTGTAATAGAGAAAGCTAGTTAGACAACATATTCGATTTAAAATAAATATTAATTCTAAAGTTAAATGAAAACATGATACCAAATTAGACCTACAATTGGCAATGTGTTCACTGTCAATAGATATTGCCCATGATCTATTTATGGCAATTGTGTGGTAAAGGAAAAGAAAAAAAAGAAAAATACTAACAAAAGAAAATAATAATAATTATATAATTAAATAATAAAAAAATAATAAATAAAAATAAAAATAATGATTATAAAAATAAAAATAAAAAAGGATATGAAAATAAATAAAAAATAAAATAGAAATAAAAAAAATAAAAAAATAGAAATAAAAATAAATATAGAAAAAGTAAAATTTCTGTGTTAATCACAAATTTAACACAAATTTCTGTGTTAATCTGTATATTTGTGTTTTGTTTTTAATATCTTGCATTTATTACTTTGTATTTCTGTACCTACTGTAACAATTCCAGGACATACTTGAAAACGAGTGAAATCTCAATGTATCCTTCCTGGTAAAATACTTTATAAATAAATATATGATAATGTTAATTATACACTGTATATACAGTATATATAAAACCATATAAAAAAATTCCTGCACTCATGGCTTATGAAGATGTCCACTGCCCGTTGCTCTTGTTTAGTAGGGATGCTAGCCAAAATTCACCAACACACTGGTTCTTCTAAAAATGTACTTTTATTACTTTACCTAAACTGCATAATGTGAGGCTGTCAACGTCTCAGTTCCTCTTCAGTGTCCTGAGCAAAGTTCCCAAGAGGAACTAAAACTGACAGCCTCACATTATGCATTTTAAGTAAAGTAATAAAAATAAAATTCCATATACTGTATAATATATAGTCTTTATATATAGATTCCTTTATGATAGGTAATCGGGCAGAGTCTTTATACCTTTACTGATGACAAAGTATTATGAATGTGTATTGCTGCTTTATTACTAGATATGAACAGGAGCTCAGAGTTCATTAAAAAAAAAAAAAAACGATGTCAGCTTGGCATAATTTACACCTGCGGGCACATTGATGAATTTAATATGCCTCCTTTGCTTATTAATGCCCTGAGGCAATTGATGTCTTGGACAAGATATATGGATGTTAAGTTGATGACATCCCTTTATACCATATGGCATAACATGATTCCAGCAGTAGTGCTTGCTTAGTGGATTAGTCCCTGAATGGTAACACTTGACATCAGCAAGACAGTTAAAAAGAATACATTTGGCATTTACATTCACTTTAATAGAATATGATGACTTCTCAGCCTCCGGTATGACTGTAGTATGTACTATGCACCAAGGTTTCTCAATCTTTCATAATCAAGTCAGAGAAATTTCAGTAAAATTCTGCTAACCAGATCTTTTGTGAATTAATACCTACAGTTTCACTATTATCAGCCATTTTTTTCCTTTTTTGAGATTCTCTAGTCACTACAGCCTGCACATGTTATGCTACAAGGAGGAGATCTGCACATCAACTGATGGACTTTCAGAATTCAATGCAGATACAATCCAACCCTTTTCTTCTGACGATTATATTATTCTTTATTTATACAGCGCCACAAATTCCACAGCGCTTTATAAGATTAGTGTACAAGGGGTTGATCCATTAGAATACCACACGTGGATGACAAGGCCTGATTGAGAGGGACCCTGTTCCAAAAGGAACTACACTCTATGAGAAGTACAAGTATTTTGAGAGAGGAGCATCCAAATCATTAGGTGTCTTGCCCAAGGACACTTACTGGAGAGGTACTAATAGCAATTCAGTTGTTTAGACCAGCCTTTCTCAAGCTCTGCTTGAGGATGGCTCTCCTGATTATTCCTGGTGGATGAATGTCTGCCAGGAGGGAGCCTACATAATTGTCTCCTTGTTTAAAGATTTATCATGTCAAATTTCACCGTTGAGCCGCTGCACTATTGTTTTATTAGCACTGGCATCTCTTGGCGGCTGGCGAAGTGACCGCTGACCAGGCTAACACATGTGCGGCCAGGAGTGGAAGAACGCCGATGGAGACAGATTAAGGCGCGTTTTGGGCAGACCGGATCTCATTCTGCAGCAGAGCAGCTCATTGCACGGTTGAGAGAGCATCACAGTGACTGCAGTTTCGCAGCATCTGGCTTCCAAACATTTAAAATTATAAGTAAGGTTATACAGTTACAGTTACAAGTATTTATAAAGCCAAACAAATTCTGTAGCGCCCTACAATGGGGGAGACAGAATAACAAGTATACATACACGTTGCACACACACAGAACCGTAGGAGAGAGGCCCTTGCTTGAGAGTTTACAATCTCAGAAGAGTGGGGTGACACACTAGGTGAACGTAAATAGTAGAGCATGTGAGGTGGTGGGGTGCATGTGGGCTGAATGGAAAGCTGGAGCAAGAAATGTACAGAGGGGGATTATGGAGTGAGCTGATAGGCTTCTCTACAGTAATGTGTCTACAGAGGCTTCTTGAAGGATTGGAGAGATGGGGAGAGTCTGATGTTGCAGGGGAGGGAGTTCCATAGAAAGGGGGCAGCTCGGGAGAAGTCCAAAAAGCGAGAGTTGCTGGTGAGGGTACGAGGAACCAATAGCCTCAGATCATTGCCGAACAAAGTGGTTGGGACGGGATAAACCTGCTAATAAGGGAGGAGATGTAGGTCGTGCGGTTATGCAAAGCTTTGTACGTGAGCACCAGTATTTTGAAATGGATTCTGAAGGAAACCGGGAGCCAGTGTAGAGATTGGCAAAGGGGTGAGGTGTGAGAGGTGTGGGATGTGAGGTGAACAAGTCTGGCACAGGCATTCATTACAGACTGTAGAGGGAGAATCAGGGATTTTTTAAGGACGGAGAGAAGGAAGTTACATAACTCAAGGTGGGCGATAATGAGATCTTGGATGAGCCTTTTAGTAGAGTCCTGATTAAGAAAGGGACGGATGCGTGCAATGTTTTTTAGGGGGAAGTAGCAAGATTTGGTTAGTGACTGAATGTGAGGAGTAAATGATAGATCAGAGTCCAAGAGGACCCATAGGCAACGAGCCTGAGAGGAAGAAGTAATGGTGGCACCATTCACCTGAAGGGAAATGGGCGCAAGAATGGAGGTATTAGAGGGAGGGAAGATGAGAAATTCTGTTTTAGATAGGTTGAGCTTTAGGAAATGGGAAGTCACCCAGTCGGAGACAGCTGACAGGCAGACTGTAACACGAACCAACACAGTAGGAGAGAGATCGGGAGAGGAAAGGTAGAAATGGGTGTCGTCAGCATAGAGATGATATTGGAGCCCATAGGAAGAAATGAGGTTGCCCAGAGAGGCAGTATAGATTGAGAAGAGTAGGGGAACCAGAACAGAGCCTTGAGGCACCTCAACCGAGAGAGGAACTGGTGGTGAAGAGGTATCAACAAAGGAGACACTGAAGGAGCGAAGAAAGAGGTAGGAAGAGAACCAGGAGAGAGCGTCGTCACCGAGGCCAAGTTGATGCAGTGTAAGGATGTATACAGTATGTGATAGAATGCATTTGCCTTGTACAACCTCTATGGCCACACAGAGCGTTGTACCACACAGAGTTGCATGTCAACATGGGCACCTGGTGACCAACACAGCTAGCTAGTTGTGCAACCTCAAAGTAATGTGACTGCACCGTCAACAATTCTCAGTGCCATAGTCACCCCAGCTCTGCATTTCATCCTTGGCTACAGGCAGTACAATGTCATGGGTCAGCCCTTGTGGAACTTGACATCCATTGGCACAGCAGCCAGGTAAGTAGTGACCTGCACAATCATTGTGTGATGTGAGATATCTCGGTGAAGTGTGAAGTCAGATATCCACCGCCTGATGTGACATCACATGGAAGATGAATCAGTTGAGTACAGGTCCACATTAACATTAAAAAAAGAGAAACTTTACTTTGATATTCATGGAGTTAATTCTCAGCCAGTTCACTAACCTAGTTACAGAGTTATAAAGTTACATAGGCTGAAAAAAATAAAGCCTCTTTTGAGTTCAGCCTTTCACACATCACCTTCTGCTGTTGATCCAAAAGAAGGCAAAAAACCCAGTCTGAAGCGCTCGCCAATATGCAACAGTTTCTGCTCATACCAGGAAGGGAGTATATTTAAAAGGAAATAAAGTAGCAAAACATGAGGACATAGTCTTAGATTAGAGGGGCAAAGGTTTAAAAGTAACATCAGGAAGCATTATTTTACTGAGAGCGTGGTGGATACATGGAACAGCCTTCCAGTTGAAGTGGTAGAGGCCAAAACAGTAATTGAATTTAAGCAGGCATGGGATAGGCATAAGGCTATCCTATACAAAAGATAAATCCAGGTAAAGTATCCATGTAATTGGGCAGACTAGATGGGCCGAAAGGTTCTTATCTGCCGACATTTTTCTATGTTCTATGTTTCTATGTTTCTATACCAGAAAGATGCCCAGCTAATCAGGTGATAATCACCTGAAGGTTTTACTGAATTGGGAGAAAAGCCCTGGACAGCAAGTCTATTATAAACACATGACTAATGACATACTAAGTGCACTATTCTGTAACCAGTGCTAAAATAGGAATGCTAACGGGGCAAACCTGCACCTGTGTCTCCGTAGCGTCCCCATTTTAGCAACATATTACGTGGCAGGCGCTAATTCCGCAGCCTGCCCCAGGAGGCAGCGCAACCCTTCATGATACTCACAGAAGCGCTTTCGTGCCGTCACGAGTTTCACCTCCTGGAGTCCATAGGACTCCATGGAGGGTTGCACTGCTGGGCCGCAAGATCGTGCAGGGCTGTGGAGTGATTTGCGGAAGGGAGACCTGGGACTATTTTTCACCAGTGTCACTCTGCTTCCGTTGGCCAGTATAGGCAGATCGGGCTGCCCCCATGTTAATACATATGGTGTGCAAAGTACTGTAAGCGTGCGCAAGCTAGAGCAATCACCGATGCGCAAACAGATTTTTCACGGGTCTAGAGTTAGAGATGTAATATAGGGGACATGTGTTAATGTCACTTATCCTGACATTAACATTTACTCACCTGAACAGTACCGTGAGCGTTCACTGGGGAATAGTGCCCTAAGACTGGAAAGAAACCACATTGCTTTGAATACCAGTCCATTGCTAACCTCTCCACTTGTTATGTCACTAAGGCGTAATTCTGGTACTGTCGGTGAATGTTGAAGTTGCAAATAGTGGTGAAAATTGCTGGTGTTGAGTTTCTGAAAAATGCTGGCATTTCTCAAAACTTTTATCTAAAGAGTGGCAGGAGTAGCTATGCTGTGAAACTTCTTCTCCCACTCTATCAAGGTTATTCAGAGAGAGGTGAAAAGTAGGAGAATGACTGGAGAATGGAAAATTCTAGGTCGAAATAGCCGATTTGGAAAGTGAGTTGAATGGGAGAATTTTTTTGGTTTGGCTATTTTGATCTACATGGTTATTCAAAGAGCTCCGAATTGCTGGCGAAAGGTAACTGAACGCTGAAATTCAGCGTTCGGTTACCTTTCCTGGCCATTCGGCTATCCAGAGAGCAGGCAGTTCGCCAAATGTTGGCGAATTACCTGCACATACAGTGCCTGTTCGGTGCCAGTTCGAGGGCAATGAAATCCCCATAGAGAAGCAATGCTTCGTCTATTCAGAGAACACAAACCAGCAGTGAAAAGTTGCCGAATTTCCCTGCTGTTCGGTGGTTTCATTCAATGGGTTTATTCAGGCGAATCCCATAGGCTTCAATATTAAAAATATTCCCGTTTTAATTCAATATCTAATAAACCATTTATTATAATATTCTGCAGTAAAAAGTCTCTATATTTATAGATTTTTTAAGGATGTTTTAAGCATTTTTGGGGATTTTTTTCAAAAACTTTTTAAAACAAAATGTTTTAAACGTTTTTTCTTTTTTCTGTAACAGCCCTTTTTATTATCATTCCTTGGATCTCATATGTAAATTTCAGACATTTACGTTCAGTAGTTTGTTTGCAAACAGCGTTTCACTTTTCAAACATTCAAGCGTACTGGGTTTTTCTTTCACTCCATTCGTCTGCGGTGTTGGGTTTTTCCGGCAGCTGCTCTGCGCTCTGATTGGCTCCTGCTCGGGTTTCTCCGGCGTGTTCGGCGGGGTTAATCCAGATGTTTTTGCAGGTTTCGGTTTGCATTCGTCTGGGTTTTGCGGTGAGTGTTCGACAGGTTTGCGGCGGCTTTTCCCTGCACTACGACTGCCCTGTGGTGCTTGCTGAATACACCGCAGGGCCGCCGAAATGGGATCGCCAAATTGCGCCAAATTGAACAGAACGAAAAGTCACCGAACGTGCAGTGACTTTTCGATTCTCTTTGAATAACCCTGCTAGAATTCTCCATTCTTCAGTCATTCTCCTGCTTTTCACCGCTCTCTTAATAACCCTGTATATATTTAACTTTTGCATGTATATGCAGCTATGTCAAAAACCGGTGTTATCCGAATAACCCCCTGTGTATCGCTTTATGTTGCATTTATAAGGACCTTGAAAATGTGATTCAAACAATAAAATAGATACATCTTCCCCACCAAAAAATAATGTAAATATATCTAACAAACCTCACCCAAAAATCCGAACCCCCTTCTTATGGTGAAATATCAAAAAAGGAAAATAATAAACCCAACCCCAACGACAACTGCCCAAAAACAGCCAACAGGTCTCTACCCTGTCTTACGCATCGATGGGTCGTACTACACCCCTCGTCCTGTCATGTCCTCATTAACAGCCACAAGCCAGGTACCAACCATATCCCCTATTATGCCTCACCTGCACAATCTGGACACCTCCTTACAGATGGTAGACCGGACCAGTGACTCAAGTCAATTGTCATTGTCCAGCCATTCATATGACTCTGTAAATCGTACAGATGAGTGCCTGATGTCCCATGTAGGGTTGCCCCAGGTTGCCCGTACCAAAACTACGACCCTCACAACCTTCCCACCCCAGAACCAAGACCTCATGACCTTCCCACCCCACAAAACCGACACCACCTACCCTTTCCACCAAGATGATGGCTGACCAAGCAACTACTATAAATGTAATATATATATGTGTATATAGTGTGTGTATTTGTATATATGGATGTATATGTGTATGTATAAAAGTATGAGACGAAAAAGGTATAAATTTAATCGTCAGTTGGACAGGGACGCCTGTTCCGACTTGTGTAAATGGTTACAAAATATGATGAATTTTTATAAGTGGGATGAAAGTTATTTTAAACCAGAATCTGATAATCTATAGGATGCGGATGATAATTTACGAGTCAATGTGAGAAGAGGTTAGTAAAGTGTATAGAGAGACAAGGTGAAAGGAAAATGGCATGTAGACAAATGAATGAAGAAATAGTGCAGAGTTTAATAAAAAATAAATAAAAAAAAGAATGTGTTTGGAAGAAGAATGTGAGACGTGATGGTATAGGATGAGGCCAAAAGAGTTAGGAAAGCCTATCCTAGATATGGCAACTACAGGTTGCTTTCCAGTAGAGAGCATTAAGAAGGACATGTAGGTGAATAGTAGTATGTATGTCAGAGATGTAAAGCACGGTAAGCAAAGAATGTGGTATTTAGGAAAGTTTCAGTATTATCCAAAAGCAAAGTAGACAGATGAGACATGACACCTGCTTTGTTTGTGACATGATTCCATTGTTAGATGCTTGCCAAGAGAATCCACTTGTCCCCTCTGCGTTGTTTACTGTTGTAGTGTATATATACTAAACAGAGTGTGAAGATGTATCCCCAAGAGGAATAGAAACTGCAGTTCACAGCACTCTCCACCAGCGTGCTAGGGTATAGACATATAGGAAAAAATAGAACATGCAGTACAATACAACCTTATAGATGGTCAAATATTTTTGATGATACAGGATCTTCAAGGAAGTGCAGAGCCTCTAAAATCAGAGCATACACAGAAACATAGCATAATACTGCCAGATATTTAATAAAACATAAAACCACAAAAAAAAGCCAGTCACAAAATTAGTGGCACACAATGTATAAAAGTGTGCAAAAGTGCATATTTAACCAAGTCGTTCAAATAGTCACCACAGCCGGAAAGACATTGTCCTTAAAGCGTAGTTTCTGCAGGAGAGCCTGGCCAGGATACCACTCCGTGCTGAGAAGTCCAAATACCAGGTGGAACCACAGTCCTTCAGAACGACCAATTGGGGAACCGAAGACCTGGAGCCATCCGAAGTGAATAATGGACCATCCGACTCGCGGACGAATAATGGACGATCCGGCGGGCGAACGAACGAAATAGCGGAAACAAGCAAGTCAGTTCGACGCGTTTTGTCCTCTGACTTATTCATGAACTGACTTGTCCATCCAAATCTTCTCTCTTTTAAAGTCCACATTTCTTTAATTAGCAATCTAAAATACATTCATGTGTGGATACCGGAAATGGTAAAATTTCCGAAATTCCCCCGAACGAACGCATCGAAAATGCGTCCGAACGGGCGCATCGGAAATGACGCCGCCTAACATCAGAATCCATTAAGGCTAAGGGCATAATCGACCCAAACCTAATGGAAAGTGTGGGCGACATACAAACAACAAAAAATTGTTAGCATAGATCCAGAACATAACATAGGTCCTTACATGTATATATATATATTTTATATATATATATATATTTTTATATATATTTTTATATATTTTTATTGAATATAACCATTTAATTTATTATTATTATTATTATTATCACCATTATATGTTTATGTACATTTATGATTATGTTACAGCATACATGCACGTTTTTAATTTTTGTCTTCATAGGTTCTTCTATTGTCACTTCTGGATCTATGCTAACAATTTTTTGTTGTTTGTATGTCGCCCACACTTTCCATTAGGTTTGGGTCGATTATGCCCTTAGCCTTAATGGATTCTGATGTTAGGCGGCGTCATTTCCGATGCGCCCGTTCGGACGCATTTCCGATGCGTTCGTTCGGGGGAATTTCGGAAATTTTACCATTTCCGGTATCCACACATGAATGTATTTTAGATTGCTAATTAAAGAAATGTGGACTTTAAAAGAGAGAAGATTCGGACGGACAAGTCAGTTCATGAATAAGTCAGAGGACGAAACGCGTCGAACTGACTTGCTTGTTTCCGCTATTTCGTTCGTTCGCCCGCCGGATCGTCCATTATTCGTCCGCGAGTCGGATCGTCCATTATTCACTTCGGATGGCTCCAGGTCTTCGGTTCCCCAATTGGTCGTTCTGAAGGACTGTGGTTCCACCTGGTATTTGGACTTCTCAGGACGGAGTGGTATCCTGGCCAGGCTCTCCTGCAGAAACTACGCTTTAAGGACGATGTCTTTCCGGCTGTGGTGACTATTTGAACGACTTGGTTAAATATGCGCTTTTGCACACTTTTATACATTGTGTGCCACTAATTTTGTGAGTGGCTTTTTTTTGTGGTTTTATGTTTTATTAAATATCTGGCAGTATTATGCTATGTTTCTGTGTATGCTCTGATTTTAGAGGCTCTGCACTTCCTTGAAGATCCTGTATCATCAAAAATATTTGACCATCTATAAGGTTGTATTGTACTGCATGTTCTATTTTTTCCTATATGTTGTAGTGTATATGACATGTGTGAAGTATAAGACGTCTGTATGCGGAATTGTTATTCTTGTAGATAGAAACGTGTGTCTATATTAATTGAAGGATTTTTGCTAACGCCATACTTTTTTTATTATTTTAGTAAAAAATAGTTTTATACAAAATATGTGCTCGGGATCGAGAGGCTACACATTCTATCACTATTGCTCTGCATGACAGAGTGCTATGGAGCCCGATAGAGATCTGTAGATGTTTAAAACCGTCCTCCCTAAGTACAAGTTAGCTAATATAAGTCGCAAATTATGTGTTCAGAAAAGAAAAAAAAAGTGAGCTTTAAAATATCCCGTATTATATTGTTTTATGTTTTTTTTATGTGAAAAAAAAGGGAAGCAGGACGCAGACCAGAAAGTGAAACTAGAAAGGTTGAATTGATTCCCCTTTTTTTCTATGCACATGCAGATGTGTTAACCCTGTAGGGAAAGAAAAAACAAGAAATGTACAACTCTATGCAATTTTGGGTAGAGCAAGGTTTTTTTTACCTCCTGCAATAGCTTATTTTGGTTTAAAATGGATAGTATGCAAACTGTCTGTATCAGAAGATTGCAGGTTGTTATTTTTTTAAGGAGAAATGCATATTTTGTACAGGATTTTCTAGTTAATGATCACCCCACAGACAGAGTGTGACCTAGCTATGTACATGATAAAGTTACTAATGTCTGAAAAGTTTTGTCCCCCAATTCTCTAACAGCTCAAGATATTAGTTACAACAGAATGGTGATGCCTGCTGATTAAGTATGGATTACGATAATAAAAAGAAAGACGTGAGCAGTACCGAATACCGAGTATTGGCACCGCATGACATTTCTGCCTTCCTCCATCAAACCCAGCCCAAATATCTGTCCTCCGCAAGGCACCTGCGCCTGCAATGTTCCGTACTGCTCCCGGATAATGTCGCCCTCGTCCGGTGCCTTCACCTGGCTGCTCTCCTTAATTTTCCTGAGGGGGGTGGTGACGATGGTGATAGTCACGAGGCCCATATGACCTCTGGTGCCATACCCCTTTGCCCGCACGATTGCCTCGAAGCCATGTTCTCAGAAACAGCACACCTGCCCTCTGTGTGCAATACTCCTCTCACAGCCCCTTACTTGACACTGTATGTGGATGGCTCCTGCTTTGCGGACGAGTCCAGGAAATATCACACAGGGTGCGCAGTCACAAGCAAATTTTCAATCCTGTTCAACTTCCCCCCTCGCCCCCACCCTTTCTGCCTGAAGAAAAAATAAAAAGCGGAACTACACTCACAGTAGCCTGTTTCCCCTCAGCAAAGATCACACAGAGCCCAGATACGCGTACGGTGTCACCCATGATTTTGGCGTACTATGGCGAAACCGGGGTTTTCTGACAGCAGCAGGCACACCTGTTAAACATGGGAAAGCCATACAGTCCCTTATAGACGCTCGACTTTTACCACAACAGGTTGCAGTTCTAAAAGTAAAAGCTTAATACACCAGAAGCCAGAGGAAATCATTTAGCAGACCAGGCAGCAAAACAAGCTGCCACTCAGACACAGGAAAAGGAACTCGAGCAGCCAGTTCCATTGTTAGTACAGATTAGAGTTACACACGCATAAATGGGCCCTCGCACCTTTAAAAAAACATTGATGAATGCCCTCATCGGTCTACACAATCTGTCACCTTTCGAAAAACTATTCAGCATGGCCCCCAGACTAGGGTGCTATTTCCCTCAACAATTACAGTTACAGTCTGACAACCTAGTAAAATACGTCACCAGTGTATCAAAAACATTAACTGATATCTATGGTCAGGTGTTCTCTTGCATTCCAGACCCTGAAAGTGTCGACGGCACTCATTAACTGGTTCCAGGAGATTGGGTACTAGTTAAGAAATTCCTTCGGAAAAACTCCACTTGAGGCCAGATACGAGGGTCCCTTCCATTTCCTCCTCACAACAGCAACTTCAGTAAAGCTGGAAGGAAAATCCACCTGGATCCACGCTTCCCACTGTAAAAAAACCTGCACACCAGAAACGGACCAGACAACAAAACAACCATGATTATGTATATTCTTCTCATTTGGGGAATGGGGATTGAGGGGAAACTGTTGGATACCGCCGTAAATCAGGTGGCCGCTGTCATAGTGCAACAGGCTGTGGGGGAACAGGTGGGCATTGTCATAGGACAACAGGTGGGAAATGCCAATGTCATGGGACAACAGATTGCTGACGCCAAGGAAATTACTGCCGCCGAAAACAAACTAACCACTTTCTGGTATAATTCCTCTAACACTCGAGTGGCAACTTACACCTTTAACTATTGTGATGTAAACCCTTGCCCAGGCCCCTGCCTGCAGTGTATCCGGAGAAATGCGATCCCACACAATTACGATATATATATGTGCGTTACCAATAGCTATTGGGGACAGGAGTGTGGTAGTTGGGGATCAGTAGGATGGAATATTGGGGTTTCCTGGGGACACAAACCACAAAGCGCCATAGACAAGAAAGATAAAAATGGTAAATCACTTCTTACTCGCATGACACTGAAAATGGCCCCAAACACATGCCCCACCCAAGAACTGCAGGACTCCGACGATGACAAAGTATTTAAATCTAGAACAGGGGCGACAGCACTGAAACTAATCCTAACCATAGAAAATCCTGGACCCGGGGATGTGGGTATCTATTAGACATGTGCATTCGTTTTAGTACTAAAGCGATTTAGTCCGAATTTTGGGATAATTTAGTTTTAGTATGACTCAAGAGAAACGAAACTGCTCAGTACAAAAAACGAAAGAAACTAAAATAAAATGCACTACATTTTAGTTTCAGTCCTTTTTGTGATATTATATTGATGAGTGAAGGAGACCAGCAATGAAGAGCGCAACATCGCAACATCCGAAGTTCTGCACCCTCCACATGCCAATGCAGGAGGATGTTCTATACAGAGAGGGACATTAATTCAGGAGGATGTTCTATATATTATACAGAGAGGGGTATTAATTAATGCAGGTGGATGTTGTATACATTATACAGAGAGGGGTATTAATTAATGCAGGAGGATGTTCTAAACATTATACAGAGAAGAGCCTTTTTTTTTAGCCCTTTAAATCCAGTGGCTGTGAGCGCGGAGATCGGCTGCTTGTTACATTATCTCTCAGTACAATGTATCAGGCTCAGCTGTTACAGTAACTGACTGCTGCTCATCACAGCGCTCAGAGTTTCAGTAAAACAAGGAAATAATATTGTTCTAACGTCTTATATATAAAAATATTATTTACTAGTTTTACTGAAACTCTGAGCGCTGTGATGAGCAGCAGTCAGTTACTGTAACAGCTTTGCCTGACACGGGGCAGTATTGCAATGTTGGTGCTAACTTAACCAGAGCTGTTGTAACTGAAAACCTCCATAGGCTATAATAGCTCTGGGAAGTTTACAACAGCTCTGGTTAAGTTAGCACCAGCTATATAATATGGCCCACATTGTGCTGAGAGTGAGAGATACTGTAACAAGCAGCGATCTCAGCCCTCTGAGGAGCCACTACAATAGTAATTGTATCCACTAGTTTTCGGATGAATGAAATTAGTTTTCATACTAAAGAACTGAAAACGAATTTCTTTAGCAACTAAATAAATTGCATTTTAGTACTAATGCATTAGTTCAAAACGAAATTTTGTGCTGTGCACATGTCTAGTATCTATATTCTGGGTATGTGGGAAAAAGGGGGGTCAGAGAATCCCTGGAGCCTGGGAAAATAACGCCTGCGAGATATGTACCTTGCCCCTGACTGGGTCCCTCCACACCAACAGTCCAAACCCCTTAATCACCACATGATGATCTCTTCCAATGGTATAGTAGCCATCGCTTATCCCACGTTCGAGGATACTATGGCCATAGAAACAGGTTACTTGGATATGAATGTTTGGTTAGAATGGATGAAATATTGCGCTCAGCCCCACAACAGAACCAATTGCTATGTGTGTGGTAGTGCTAGGCCTCATCTAGGTACGGTACCTTTTAATATCCCCGAGGATCTTGAGGAATGTTTTCTCAGTTTGTTTACCAACAACACTCTAAATCACGATGCTTGCAAAGAATGGAAGTCCAAATACCCCCTCCAGACACAAAACCCCAGACTCTCAGAGAGTATCACTATCTACCCCGGGAACTACACCTGTTACTCCTCTTGGGGGACCGGTGGCTGGGTAGTTGGAAACTTCACAGAAGGTTATTGTGCGTGGTACAGCGCTGTGGAGAAGGAGAAAGTGCAAAACCAGGTGATATCCCTGGGAGATGTCTATTGGATCTGCGGTGACCTGCGAGTCTGCTCCCGCTTGGTAGGTGTGTGGGATGGTGAGTGTGCTCTGGCTAAAGCCATCATGCCCCTCCACATCCTGCCCTTTGATGATGATCTGCCAATAGCCCACACCCCCGGACTCACTAGACAAAGGAGACAGGCGAAACCGGTACCTGGCAGTTTCGACCCACACGTCTACATTGATGTCATAGGAGTCCCAAGGGGGGTGCCTGATGAGTTCAAAGCTAGAGACCAGGTAAAGACGGGATTCGAATCTTTAATCCCCATGATAACCATCAACAAGAATGTTGATTGGATTAACTACATCAATTACAACCAGCAAGAGGTTTGTTAACTATACCCGAGATGCCCTCCAGGGTCTGGCCGACCAGCTAGGCCTGACCTCTGCGATGAAGGAACCGCATGGCCCTCGATATGCTACTGGCAGAGAGGGGTGGGGTCTGTAAGATGCTGAAAGGTACTGGTGACTCCTGTTGCAACTTTATCCCGGATAACACAGGCCCCACTGGTAAGGTCACTAAAGCCATTAAACAATTGGAAGACCTGTCTGAAGAACTGAAGAAGAACTCTGGTATTACTGATCCATGGGATCAGTAGTTTGGTTGGATGAGCGGCTGGCAGAAGATCCTCACACAAATAGGAATAGCTATCCTAGTAGTAATGGTTCTGTTGGCGGTGATTGGATGTTGTGTTTTACCCTGCATTAAAAAGGTTGTAGAAAGAACTGTGGAATCCACTGCCCTGTTATGCTTAGTCACTTATGTGGGGAAACTGGGGTAGACATTGTCAACTCTTATGGTAACCTACAATTTATGGAGATAAATACAACTGAGTCTTATGAAAAGATACACCCTATAGTGATGCAACAACCACAGAGCTGTGAGTCCATCTACCCCCTCCCTCAGGACACCTGTATCTAAATTGCCTTGAGATAGGATTTGTGACCCTTTGCAAGATGAGCTGTAGTCCCGATTGTTGACCCACCAGTCTAGTCATGCCGAAGTCCAGACGTACAAAGGGGTTGGTTCAATAGGAGCCTTCGTCTCAAACTTCGGTGAAGATTTGGGATGGCTGGCGAGACTGTAGCGCTGGTTTTAATTCCCTGTCGTTGTAGTACTTGTTTTTGGCCACCTGAGGGAGACAAACGAAATGTAAGACACTGGACATTGGGACTACTTTTTCCAGCATGCTTTGCGGGCGGGAAAAGGAAGTGGGTGGGAGAGAGACACTGACATCCGCAGCCTCGTGGAAAGAGCCGGCAGAGCGCGCAGAGGAGTGAGAGGAGCAAGACGCAAGAGAGCAGAGAGTGATTACAACCAGGCCAGAGCGCAGGTGCGGCCTAGCAGAGCTGGAGATCGGGATTTTCCTTATTATTAATCGAAGACCCAGTGATCCACCGCTAGTAATCTCACGCTGAAACATAGTAAGCTGAAGGACCCCGAGTTAGGAGAACCGCAGACGATCTAACAGGGAGTTCAGGCGGTGAGCTGGATATCTTGTGGCCGATACAGAAAAGCAAGACAGCGGATCCGGTGACACAGAAAATCCCAGTCAAAATCGAGCGGAGAGACGTCCTGGGTCGAGCGGAACGCACAGTATCTGGCGGATGAGTGAGAGGCCTTCCAGGCCATTGTAAAACACTAAAGCACGCTGCAGTTTGTTCAAATCCTACAGGGCCCCAACGTGACTAGTCGAAGAAATAATTCACTGGCCAGTTGAATATTGTACCCGGGTACCAATACACGCATACACATACATTCCTTGGGACATAACCTGTACGGGACTCACACTCCAACCACTAAGGGGTTAAAAATACTTTATTTCCTTTTCCACTGCGCGTTTCTCGCATTACGAAGTGCTGTATTTCCTTTTCCGCTGCTCGTTTCTCGCATTACGAAGTACTGTAAAAATATATACGTATACCGTGTTACTCATTATATGCCAGTTTATTCAGTAAACTATATAATTTATAAAATCCACGACGGTGCTGAAGTATATTTATTCCCTAGTGCGGGGAGACTGACCCGAGGTTCAAATTCAGCGGCTCCTCCGGGAGTGAGCACTACAAGACTATTAGGGGAACGGATGAAGGCGCAGCTCGTCACCAAGGGGACACTTGAGAAATGTGCCTTTTTAGGGGGGACTGTTATGGACAAGAATATGTATCTGCTTTAATAATATTCAAAGGCCTAGAAAAATGCTCATTTAAGTTTAATGTGTCTTTAAGAGATGATTAATACAACTGTCTTTTCAGATAAAACCAAAATGTATCTTGGGTAGCTTCGCTGTTTCTGTAGAATAGCTAACCGCAAAGTCATGAGGAATGTATTTCGGTACAGGGTGGAGAGCCATCTTGCATCCTGGAACAGGACATCACCCACACACCCATGATGGCGAAAAACGGCTGACACTTGTCAATGACGCATGATATTTTGACCTTTGGAAATAGCTGATATTTTATTTTCATTTAATTAATAGAATAATCTGTATGTGCACAATTTTATGCTGAAGTTGACTAAAATGTTAAAGTTGACTCCCACTCGCTTACTCACCAAATTGGTATAAAACATGTATCAAAATCTAATAAAAGACCAGAGAGATCACTGGCTTTGACCAGAGAGGCTGCATAGACCCATTCGTTGTCTGTGTGATTTCTTTAAGTGCGCACCTTAACTTACCTGATTTCTCCACCGATTAGAACAGAGACTGGCATCCAAAGGAAGAGGATATTTTCCTCCATTTCAATACAGCACAAATTGCCACATGTATTCATGCATCCACAAGCCAAAAGACTAACCCCATGTATCCACACACAGACACAACACAAGAAAAGGTATCCACAAATAGATATACGCACAAGGGGACCCTGTATCAACAGACTCACCACATGAATGCCATATCACCACATAAATGCAGGCAACTCTTTCTATACCCGATCCCTTTTCCTGGGTCGACATCCAACAGCTATTTGATGTGATGTAAGGTGCTCATTGTGCCATCATCAACTGGCTGCGAATGTAATGCTCATAGTTACATGCAAATAACCAGTTTATTACAGCAAAGGGCACATTTGTTCCCTTGTATATATATGTATATGCATTTGTTTCTGCATATATCTGTATATGTTTGTCTGATCCTGTACATATCTGTGTATGCATGTGTACATTTAAATATGTACATATGTGAGGTGTTGTAAGTACATGTAAACGACTGTGTGTGCATGTGAGGGAATATGTATTTATGTGAGCCTTTGTGCATGTATTTGTGTGTATGTACTTGTATCCATATCAGTATTTGTATGTGTGTATGTATATGGGTCAGAATGGGTACATGAGTGTGGCAGGATTTGAAGCATTGCGTGGGTGAGGCTGCTTGTTTTCACAGTGAATACTTTAGAAGTCACTGAATTTCTTCTTAAGATTTTAGGAAATAAACCATTTTTTATGTCTTTATTTCCTTGAATGCCATTACCTCAATAAAGAGATCAGACCTTACCAACCATCTGTGACAAAGCATTAATATTCCTCCTAATCTCCGAGGGTTGGGGACCCACAGTAAATACATTGTCTAGCACCATGCGTTGTCCTATTTTCCATCCACAGCAATTGCAATTTTTAAGACACGGACCACCACCTAACAATTGAAAATCTGTATTGTGCGGTCTCGACGGTGCTTCCAAATGAAACTTCTATCTCAGTAAATGGGACCAGAGTTTAGACCCTGTGCCATCAGTATTAACGCCGCATCCTTGTGTATAAAACCCACCTGCACAGGCTCGGCAGCAGATGGCAAAGACTGCAGATGTGGAATATTGCCAGGATAGGGCCTCTGACTTTAACCTGATAATAAAATTCTCTTTGCCTAATACTTTTATATCCTTCTTTCAAAAATGCCACCCAGGCACTTAATGTTTCTGCCGGATTTTATTAAGGCTATTTGAAGATTGCAAAACCATGTTTGAACAGCGCAAGTTTCAAAAAGGTGCTATTTACCAGGCCATTGTGAATCCTTTTAGCAGAGTCTCAAATTACGTTTTATTAGCCATACATGCAAATTACTCAGCCTACGAAGATGACCTCTGCACGTCAAAAGAAAAAAAGATTACGTATTTATTTTGCCGCTATCCTGCATTTTTTCCAAAGATCCGTACACCCAAATGTATTTAAAGTGACAGTCGTGATATAAAGGTCCCGAGGTTTAGAATTTATTACATTTGTGTGAAGAATTCATATAGCACAAAGACATTATAAACAAGAGTTTTTGATTAGAGCAAAGGGAGGCTCTCACTCTCAATCCTTTTATATGGAAAGGATCAGCAACTTTGACCCTCCAGATGTTTGTAACTACATCCTCCACGATGCTCAGCCACTCATTAGGTTGGTGGATACTCATGGGGAATACAGTTCCGAAACAACAGGAAGGCCAAGGTCGCCGACCCCTGTGATAGGAGATCATGAACACACGGACCTGTGGTTATCTGGTCCCAGCTATAGCTGTTAAATCCTTCTTGTTTTTCTGGGTACAAATTACTCCCTTAGACTATGGTGCAGCTCATAAGCAAAACATCTCCGTGATCCTGCACGGAGCTCAGAACTGCAGTAACTCCTTTTGGACATCAGATAGCAACATTTGCATGCTAAATAGATAATTATAGTAAGAAGTATTTTGGGAATGTTCCCAAATGTTCCTTACAGTATAGTTAATTATGTATTTATTTATAAAGGATTTTACCAGGAAGGATACATTGAGATTTCTCTCGTTTTCAAGTATGTCCTGGGTTCAAGAACATTGAATTGTTACAGAAATACAAAGTTACAGTTACAAGTACTTATACAGCGCCAACAAATTCCATAGCGCTTTACAATGGGGAAGCACAAACAGCAGACTTACATGATACAAGAGGAAATAAAACCCTGGTCGTCGGATAACTGTCCAGGTTGTACATCACTTTAAACCAAAAGTATTAATCAAAAAACCACTGGTTCCTGACAGTGAATTTTTGGAAAACCACTTGATAGTGAAGGGCTAAAAATAATCTCTGTTGGATGATACATATATTTTATAACAAGCAGAAACACGGTATGATGTTGTACAGCAACAAGGAAGCAAATGTGACACTAGACTAAAATAATTGTAGGCGAGTAAGGCACCGTTATAAACTCTCAAATCTCTGAGTGTCAATCAGAAAGAGATCCGAACCAGAAGAATGATCAAGAACATGAGTAGTAAGTAGGGATGCACTAATACAGATACTAGGATTGGTGCTGATACTGGCATTTGCACGAGTACTTTTACTCATGCAAATGCCCCCAATACTTATCACGATAATGGAAGCCACCACTGGGCTGGCTTGCCGGGTGGAATCTGAGGGCCTGGGACGGCTGGCAGAATGCTGAATGCATTCCAGCGAGCGGCTGCCGGCATGTGAAGGTTGTAATGCGCCAACTGGGGCCTCCAGCTGCGCTCTCGAGAAATGTTGCAGAGTTCGCGAGATCTCGCAAACTCTGCAAGATCTTGCAAGAGAGTAGCACCAGCGGAGCTGCGTTACAACCTTAACATGCCAGTAAATGCTTGTTAGAATGCGGCCAGCTGGAGGGACCTGGCAGAATGCTGTGAATGTGTTCTGCCAGCTGCCCCAGTGTATGTATCTGAGGTCTGGGATGTAATTATATATACAGGGTGGACTGACAACTAATAGGGCCCCCGGGCAATAAGAGATCATGGAGCCTCCTTGTGCCGTACCCAGAGGAGGCCATACCTATAACAAAACACTCCCTACAATGCAACACCCACATGTACGTTATTGTACTAAAGAATTTATGTCTGAACTCAATAAAATAATATTTTTGAAAATTGTGTGAAGAAAATTTACTTGGACCCAGCAGCGAATTGGGGAATCCATTGTGCCCCATCCAGACTTACAGATGACCACTGCAGCAGTCATCACCCACTCACTGCAGCTAAGGCTGCGCCGCGGCACAGAATGTCCCTGTGGCAAATATGGAATCACTTTAAAAGATACTGTACATTACTGACACACTGCACATTACAGAGCTCTACAGAAATACAGTTATGTTCAAAATTATTCAACCCCCACTGAAATTGAGTGTTTTGGCCAGTTTGACATTGATTTTGATCATTCAGTCATCTTGCTTACAATTAAATCAAAGAGGCACGTGTAGGTCAGACAAATATAACATAACATTTATAATGAAATAACCACAAATGTCTTTTCTGTGCTCACATCATTATCAGTTTTATTCAACCCCCAAGTGACATTCAATCTTAGTACTTAGTACAACATCCTTTTACAGTTATAACAGCTTTTAAACGTGAAGCATAGCTTGACACAAGTGTCTTGCAGCGATCTACGGGTATCTTCGCCCATTCGTCATGGCAAAAGCCTCCAGTTCAGTCACATTCTTAGGCTTGCGCACTGCAACTGCTTTCTTTAAGTCCCACCAGAGGTTCTCAATCGGATTTAAGTCAGGTGACTGCAATGGCCACTCCAAAATGTTCCAGCCTTTAATCTGCAACCATGCTCTAGTGGACTTGGAGGTATGCTTGGGATCATTGTCCTGTTGAAAGGTCCAACGTCTCTCAAGCCTCAGGTTTGTGACGGACTGCATCACATTGTCATCCAATATCTCCTGGTACTGAAGAGAATTCATGGTACCTTGCACACGCTGAAGCTTCCCTGTACCTGCATAAGCAAAACAGCCCCAAAGCATGTTTGACCCCCCGCCATGCTTCACAGTAGGCAAGGTGTTCTTTTCTTCATAGGCCTTGTTCTTCCTCCTCCAAACATAGCGTTGAGCCATGGGCCCAAACAGTTCTAATTTTGTTTCATCAGTCCACAGAACACTATCCCAAAACATCTGTGGTTTGTCCACATGACTTTTGGCATACTGCAGTCGACTCTGCTTATTCTTTGGAGACAGCAAGGGGGTGCGCCTGGGAGTTCTGGCATGGAGGCCTTCATTACGCAGTGTGCGCCGTATTGTCTGAGCTGAAACTTCAGTACCCACATCTGACAAATCTTTTCTCAGTTCCTCAGCAGTCACACGGGGACTTTTCTCCACTCTATGCTTCAGGTAGCGCACAGCAGTTGAAGTCAGCATCTTCTTTCTGCCACGACCAGGTAGCGTTTCAACAGTGCCCTTTGCCTTGAATTTGCGAATGATGCTTCCTATGGTCTCTCTTGGTATGTTAACATCTTTGCAATCTTCTTATAGCCATTGCCCTTCCTGTGAAGAGTAATCACCTCTTCTCTTGTCTTCCTGGACCATTCTCTTGACTTCTCCATGTTTGTAACCACACCAGTAAATGTCTAGAAGGAGCTGAGTATCACAGTCATTTTAAAGCTGCCTAATTGGTGCTTAGTATGCTTTATTGCTGCTCCGTGACATCCACAGGTGTTTTCAATACCTGATTGAAAACACTTGAATGAACCTCTGTTCTTCAGAGTGGTAGTCTTTAAGGGGTTGAATAATTGTGTCAATGAAGAATTCACAAAAGAAACATTTACTACTGTATTACAAAACCAATTGATATCATTTTAGTTGCATATGGTTCTTTAAAAAGTCCTTGTAGGATTTCATTCTGAATACAATTACAAATGTACACTAAATTCCCTAAAACCCTTTACAGCATTGGGGGTTGAATAATTTTGAACACAACTGTAAAACTCACTGTAATGTGCGGTGTGTATGAGTGTATAACTGAGCTCCACAGCAATAAAACTCACAGTGATGTGCATTGTATATGAGCGTATAACAGAGCTGCACAGCAATAAAACTCACACAGTAATATGCAGTGTGTATGTGTGTCTCAGAGCTCCACAGCAATAAAACTCAAAAAATATTATACCTAAGTTATTATTTATTACATTATATTATTAAAATAATTAAAATATTGTTAAATAAAATATAAAACATATATTATTAAAATAGTTGGGATGGTTTATATGCTCATACTGTATAAGATGTAGAAACTGTATAATTTAATGTCCCCAAATCCTGTTACATTTACCAAGAATGTATTAACCTGTAAACTCAAAGACTTAAACTTTGTGTTCTGTTTAAGCATGCCTGTTATTGGGTAGTCACTGGTTGCAACAGACTTCAACAGAACTCCAAGAACATAAGCAAAATGCTGAAAAGATGACATGACTAGAACAAAAAGTGTTTCACAGACCTAAAAGAGAAGAAAATGACAGTGTGAATAACAAAAGGGATGGCATGAAATATCTGAACCAGTTCAGTGAGATTTATTTAAGGTGCAGCAATGTAGCCTGGTTCTTAACACATGGGGCCACATTACATACTTGGTGCTAACGTTAGCGCTCACCTGCGTGAGCATTAACGTTAGCCCAAGTAGTTAGCGTTTGGATTGAAATATGCATTAACCCTTTCGCTGCTGAGGTCATTTTTACCGGTTTTGCTCATCATGTTTAAACGTGTTTTGAAGGCTTATTTTAGTATATGACCCAGACATATTATATATCGTTCTTTCCGTCAGACTCGGTAGATTCATAATATGTCATTATTATATGTATACGTCAAGACCTGTCTGTATATTATAACAAAAAATGCAATAAAATATGTATTTTCAATAATTTACAACGTGTAAAGTGTTTTTTTTTCACATTTTAACATGCGAGCAATTACGGTTATATTTTGTATGGGGTGCGCTTGTTAAAAAAATTAGAGATGAGGTCTCGTTACATTTTTTTTTGGGGAAAATTACGCGATTTTTAACAAACGCACCGCATACAAAAATCATTAGTGTAGCATCATTGTTCACATTATAATTGAAATGGGAACAATATTGCTGCATTAACGAACCAAAAAAAAGAAAAAAAAATGTTTATGTTTTTTTTTTATAATTTTTTTTTAATATATTTTTATTTTTAATTTTAATTTTAATTTTTTTTTAAAAACTTTTTTCACTTTCATGTTTGGTATCGTTGGAACGGCCATGCTCTGTCCGATCCAACCATACCAAACATTAACCCCTAACTGCCACGGAGCGGGAGATAGGGAGTTCCAATGAACTCCCTATCTCCACCATTGGTGGCAGTTAGGGGTTAAGTCCAGGACTGGCGTCATCGTGCTACGCACGATGACGCCAGTCCTCAGGGGGAGTTCCCGGAGGCTTGGCCGACATCCAAGATGTCGGCCAGCTCTGGGAAAGGATCGCGAACCGGCGCTTTTCAGCGCCGATTCGCGATCCGGCTCCCCAGGGGTTAATGCCAGGCACCATTTGGAAGGGCAGGCTGTGCCCTTCCAAATGATGCCTGGGTTAACCCCCGCAATGCCGCCGATCGGGAGGGAGAGAGGTCCGAAGGACCTCCCCCCCTCCCTTTCAGGCGCCTCCTCCGCACATGCGGGGGGGCGCCTGAATTAGGTGTCATCGCGCAGCCGCGATGACACCTAATTCCGGCGGCTGTGGTCCCGGATGCCGGGCTGACATCGAGGATGTCAGCCCGCACCGGGGGGGCCAGCGATCGGCCGGAACCCGGCCGAACGCTGACCCCAATGGGAGGACGCGCTCAGCGCATCCTCAGCACACCAGCGGTAATGCGGAGGACGCGCTGAGCGCGTCCTCCGCATTGAAGTGGTTAATGGGTTAAGTAACCCGTTTGCGTTTGGTACCTTGCGCTTCTCTGCTGTACTTTGTGCTCCCTATACTTAACATGGGGAGCGCAAAGTGTTAATCAGCGCTAGGATTACAAAGTTCTAACGCTGATTAATGTCCAGCTGCAGTTAACAAAAAGTTAACCACAGCCAGGACTTGGTGTTAACGGTTTCCGCTGATGCAGAATCTGTTAACACCAGACAAAAAAATAAAAAAATTAATCGCATACTCACCTCCTGTCCCGCGGCGAGGACCGCGGCTCTGTCCGCCTCCTCAGTCCGGCGGGAGCAGGGAGAGACTGGGGGAAAAAGTCCCCCCAGTCTCCCCCCTGCGTATCACTACGCTGACCGGCTGGATCTCGCAAGGCGAGATCCGGCTGGTCATGTGACCGCCAGTGTCTACTTCAATGGAGTCCTATGGACTCCATTGAGAGGATGTGCGCAGCTACGCTTAACACTGCTGCACGCATCCCGGGGGTTACCACGCGGTAACAATGCAGCATTTTTTGCGCCTGCATTGTAGTCTAGCGGTAAAACGGGCATGGTAGGGGGAAAGCTGCGAGTGCAGTTTTTCCTCCCTAGCGCCCCCGTTTTACTGTTAAGATCGTAATTTAGCCCATGGTCTCTAGACATATATATGTCTTGTTTTCCCAAATGACAGACTGAGCCTGATTGAAGGGACTTCAATATGAATATAAATTAGTGGCAGCACATGTAGCTTGTTCACCATGGTCACTGTTTAGTTAAAGGATATCCAATGCTCGCTAAAGATGTGCAATACTTTAGCTTTTAAACACTAATTCCATCATTCTAGTATCTAACCTATATTTGTTAAAATGTACAAACAAAATGCATTTGAAAATAGGCTCTAGAACGTGTGCTAAAAGATTTAGCACATCCAACACGACAACAAGATGCTATAAAACTTTGAACAACTGGGACTCCGTGTCTAAAACACGGATACCAGGCTGATTCAGCACAAATCCCCAGTTGCAGCAGCGCTTTTGGCCAGCAGATGGCGATGTCTGTCAGTCAAATAGGGCTACTACACTTTAAAATATATTGTGAACATTCACAATGATTTGTTTATATCATGTAATTAATGAAAAGTAATCGTTCAAAAAAAAAAACACTGGTTCCTGACAGTATTTATATTAAAAATCATTTGGTAGTGAATGGGTTAACAAAATATGATTTTTTAAAAAAAAGAAAACCACTCTCAATGGTCCTACACCAGATTCTAAGCTCATGATTACAGTGATTTTTATGCATGGAGGTACATTGCTGCTTCTCTTTATGGACACATTTAAGTTTATTGTCTTTATTATTTATGTGAATTAAATGAACGTAAAGTCATAGATGATTTGTCGATAGAGGGGGTCTGTCCCCTTGTGACAGCCTGTATTGCATCCGCATGCATCATAAAAGATAAAACAATAAAAGACAAAAGCATTTTCCTATAAGCTGAACTTGTTTATATGGTTACTTGTTTATAGGTTCTGCGGCATAATCCATGCAGCAGAGGGTGCGATAGAATGTTTCTCTGTAAACAGATTTGTATCAAGTGTAATAGATGCAATTAACAAGATGTTTCCTGTAATAAGAAATACAAGGTGAAACACAATGAGTAGCTGGAGATTTACTAAATGCTGCCGCAGCACTAATGTTTATAATTTCACAACCTTTCCACATTCAACGTTTTCTTCATAGCAACACTTTTTTGGCTTTTACACCCGCAAAATGTGGTAAATACTCCCATTAGCCGGCTTCAATGCTTCTATTACTACTAGGCTATTTTTAATTCTGCAGTTCAATTTCATGGGCACATTTGTCTTTATGACCCCTTTTTATTTGTATCCTTAATAATAGTGGGTAGAAATGGGCTATATAGGGAGTTATTTCCAATAAAACTGCCATTTTTGGGGGCTGAGCACTTGGTCCTTCTTTTTTGCTCTTGGACTATGTTCTGGAAGTTGGCCTCTCCAGGGCTTGGTGCACCAGCTCTCCATGTTTCTTCGAGCCTATCAATCAAATGATTTTCCATCAAACCACTGACAGGACCTGGTGGTTTAGTGGAAAATGACTCTCGATTACCCACAAGTAAATACAGAGATGACCCTCTGTATATGTTCACTATTGGTTAGCCCTTTAGACAAACAGAGGCTGTGTGTGACGTCCAGGGTCCCGGGAGGCGGGCAGGGGGACCCTGGGGGAGCCTGGTCGGGTGCCAGAAATTCCGGCGTGTGTACAAGCAACCAGGGGCGGGGCACACCCTGATGACGCAGCGTCGCCGAGCTTCAAAGGAGGAGCGCGCACAGTGAGCCTTTGCCTTGTTGTGGACTTTCTTTCCCGCATCGCTGCTTTAGAAATTAGTTTGTTGACCTGTTGCTGACCCTGCTGTTCTGAGAACCCGAATTGTTGCCGACTTCTGCCTGTTTAATGACCATTGTCTCTCTTACTCCCTGTCTGTACTGTTGCCCCCTGGTGCTGTGTGTGTGTGTGAGCCACCTGTTCCTGCCTGGTTATCCGCTGCCTGTCATTCAAGGTGTGTGTTGCATATCTCTGTCATATACTGTTGCACAGTACAAAGTGTCCTTACGCTGCTTGCAAGGTTCTGTCTATACAACCACCCTTGCTCTGTGTTCCTGCCTGGTTATCCGCTGCCTATCATTCAAGGTGTGTGTTGCATATCTCTATCATATACTGTTGCGCAGTACAAAGTGTCCTTACGCTGCTTGCAAGGTTCTGTCTATACAACCACCCTTGCTCTGTGTTCCTGCCTGGTTACCCGCTGAATGTCATTCAAGGTGTGTGCTGCATATCTCTGTTGTATATTGTTGTGCAGTATACTTTTTTTCAGTGTTGCCTTTTTCCCTGGCCTCTGTGGCTGCTAGAGGTTAGGGTTAGCGTTTAGAGGTTAACCATTTCTAAGGATCAGAGGGCTAGAGGTCTGTTGACAGGGATCCTACCAGGTCTGTCCCGGGGAACGTCAGACTGTGATAATGAATGTCAAAAGACAGAGGGCTCTGTCTGCTGTCCACAAAGCACTACTACATCTATATTTTAACTTGAGCTACGTGGCTCAGTGCAGAAAAAAACACATCTCAAAGATTTTCGATTAATTTCAAAACATCAGCTATCATGTCCGATGTGGTAAAAATTTAGGGACATGTTTGGAAGTAAATTTATCTTGCAATGAAGGAAATTCCTTTTCATCGCTCCAGAATTAGACCGCGTCATGTATATGCAATAGAGGCAAACGCATGTGCTTTTGGATATCGAGTTTACTCGATCTTTTAGCTAAGGTGTTACTAATAATAATCAGAGAAGAGGTATATTGCGAAGGGATGTTCCATGAAGTGTAGTTTGGATCATCCAATCCTTAGGAAAGCCACCCGTTGTCCTCTGATTTACAAAAAAACACAATCTACTGTAAGAACATAGAAAGAGGACTGGGTACTCAATCTCCAAAAAATGTCTGTCTGGAAACTATGTCCCATAAACCTTCCATTTGTGGAGACTGAGAGCCCAGACTTTCTTTTCTGTTCTTGGACTGTGTTGTGGGGCTTGGTGCACATGCTCTCCAATTTCTTTAACGATGGCAGTAATCCTACTTCGTATTTTTTACAAAAGAGCACAGGCTTTACCTGTTTTCAGATTTCCATTTCTACCTTCACTGCTTTTCTATTCTGCAATATTGCTGAAAAAATATGAATGCAGCGTTTATTCTCTGTGCAGTAACCCAGCACACATCCACATTGCTGTTTCCGAAACTCTCTGTATGATATTTGTTTGATTGGTGGACTATATGAAATGATCGCACTGGAAAGCCCTATGTGAAATACCTACATATGGAGCAAGCTTTCCGTGCACTTTGTCTGCTGGATTTGCATTTCTAATAATTCCTGCCAGCTAGTTTCGCTGTACGTATCATACATTGGGATATTAAGCTTGGTGTTTATTCAGAACATTTCCACAGGCTTTAAAACGGTTTTATAGAAAGTCAATTTTCCATATCTAAGTATTTTTTTATTGCTTCGCAAACGACAGAGTGAAATGCAAGCTCTCTCATTGAAATGTCTAATTTAAGCTGGAGATCCAGCTACAGTAACAGTTCGCCCCAATCCTAAAACCCTTCAACGCATCATAAGAATTTGCTGTACACACAATCCCAACATGGCAACTTGAAAAGTTTAACGGGGTTATTCAGAGAGCCATGAAATGTCGCCAACATTTCAGTGCTCTCGCGTTCCCCGCAGTTCCCTGCACTTCAGGGAATCAAAGTTCCCCACCCTGCGGTGATTTCAGCATTCACCGCAAGATCCCCAGAGTGCAGGGAAAACCCGCCGCAAACCAGTCGAACACCCACCGAAAGCCCGCCAGCACTGCCGCATAAAACACGCTGAACATGTCATAAAAAGTCGCCAAGCCGCAGATCACAGCGCAGACCAGCCGCCGGAAAAAGCCGACAAGCTGATGAATGGGTAAAAATAAATAAATGTTAATATATGATTGAAAGTGGCAAATTTCAAAATCTGTTTGCAAAAAAACTACTGAACTAAAAAGTTTGGAATTTGCATATAAATACCTATGAATGATAATAAAAAGGTCTGCTACAGAAAAAAAGGCTTTTAACCCCTAAGGCTAGGGTCAGACAAACGCATTTTTCACGTTGTCCGTGAAAAAGTGCGTTCGAACGAATGGACGTATTTTTTCACGGAATACGCGATAGCGGTCATACGATGCGCATTTTCGTCCGTGATTTTGTACGGATCATCAATAAAACCCTTTTGCGTCTGGACGTTATGTTGGCCGGACGAGTGCAGCGTCTGACGTCTCCCAATCACGCACACATGCCGCTATGCGGACGCAGCGCACTCTGTACGTCAGTAGTAGCGGTTTGACGTTCTCGAAAAAATGCGTTCGTTTGCCACTTGCGTTGCACGGACGAACTTTCGTGCGGCCGTTCGTCGTATGTTCCCCGGCATTGGACGTCATTTGCTGCTAGCACGGCCGTGATTTCGTGCGGCTAAACGCACGTTAAAACTGCTTTCGTCTGACCTCAGCCTTAGTGACCGGGCGGTTTTACACAAATCCGTCTTTTAGTGACCGCTGCTGTTTTTATGTTTCTGCGCTGTTAGTGTTTCGGTCAAATTTTCCTCTTACTCGTTTATTCAACCCACACATATTATACACAGTTTTTCCCGCCATTAAATGGACTTTCTAGAAATACCATTATTTCCATCATATCGAATAATTTACTATAAAAAAAATATGAAATATGAGGAAAAAATTGTAAAAACACACTTTTTCGTAATTTAATCCCCAAAATCTACAACCACCCAAAAAGACCCCAGCTAAATAGGTTCAAAATTTTGTCCCGAGACTAGAAATACCCAATTTTTACATGCGTTTGCTTTTTAACCCCTTCACTGCTGAGACAGTTCACCTATGCGCGCTGCGCTCATTCTGACCATTTTGTGCTAATTATTTTTAGATGACAGCCTAGGTCCTATTTAATTAAACCCCCCAGACAAAAAAAACTTTAAAAAAAAAACATTTTTTTTATTTTATTTAATTTTTTTATTATTTTTTCTTTCTTTCTTTCTTTATTTATTTATTTTAAACCAAACCTGGTCATGTTTGGTATCATTTGAAAGGCCAATATGACCATCTAGCTGCCATGGATCGGGAGATAAAGGGATCCTTAGGATCCCCTTATCTCTACATGGCAGCTAGATGGTTAACTGGCCCACTGACATCCTCACACATATGGTGAGGTTGTCAGTGGGTGGGGGGGACCTGGAGGCTTGGCTGACATCCAAGATGTCCAAGACATCCAAGATATCAGCCCCCCTCCAGGTTTGAATCGCGTTTTGATGCCAATTCCGGCGGCGAAACAGTTAATGCTATACACCCCTGAAAAGGGGAGACTCCCCCCTTTTCAGCGGTGTAAAAAGCATCTCCCTAGCTGCAATGGTTGGGGAGATAGAGGGCTCCTAAGGAGTCCCCCCTCCCCTCTATTGCTTTGCATGGGGATGCCTGCTGATGACGTCACCACGCAGCGTGGCGACGTCATCAGCCTCGCCTGCCCATGTAAATCACATGGGCAGGCTTCCTCCCTGCCAGATCGCCGAGGATCCAGCGAGGGAGGTGAGTATCGGGAGGGAGGGGGATTAGGTGCCGCTGACGTACCCTGTACGTCCGCGGTCTAAGGGAGACCCGAGGACAGAACGTACAGGGTACGTCAGTGGCCCTTAAGGGGTTAAAAAAACCTTTGCCAAAAAAATCACAAAAACAAAATGCATAAAAGATCCTAAAAAAATCTATAAATAAAGAGACTTTTTACTGCAGAATAAAATAATAAACGGTTTATTAGATATTGGATTAAAACAGGAATATTTTTAATAGGGTTGCACCGATACCGATACTAGTATCGGTGCGATACCGGGTACTGCAGGAGTACATGGTACTAGTGCAGTGCCACCGATATTTCCCCCGATACGAAAGCCAGCATTGAGCCGGCTTGCCGGCATCCAAGGGGCTGGGGTGGCTGCCGATAGAGCATTCGGACAGCACCCCAAGTCTGGTGTCTGTGTGTGTGTATGTGCAATATATACACATACACACACAGACCTGAGGGCATATCCATGAGCTGGGGGCATTATCCATGAGACCTGGGGGGCAATATCTATGAGCTGGGGGCATATCCATGAGACCTGGGGGGCATTATCCATGAGACCTGGGGGCAATATCCATGAGCTGGGGGCAATATCCATGAGAGCTGGGGGGCATATCCATGAGCTGGGGGCATATCCATGAGCTGGGGAGCATATCCATGAGAGCTGGGGGGGCATATCCATGAGCTGGGGGCATTATCCATGAGACCTGGGGGCATATCCATGAGACCTGGGGGGCATATCCATGAGCTGGGGGCATATCCATGAGAGCTGGGGGGCATATCCATGAGCTGGGGGCATTATCCATGAGACCTGGGGGGCATATCCATGAGCTGGGGGCAATATCCATGAGAGCTGGGGGCATATCCATGAGCTGGGGGTATATCCATGAGAGCTGGGGGCATATCCATGAGCTGGGGCAATATCCATGAGCTGGGGGCAATATCCATGAGAGCTGGGGGCATATCCATGAGCTGGGGGGAATATCTATGAGAGCTGGGACATTTCCATGAGAGCTGGGGGGCAATATCCATGAGAGCTGGGGGGCATATCCATGAGAGTTGGGGGGCATATCCATGAGAGTTGGGGGCATATCCATGAAAGCTGGGGGCATAATCCATGAGAGCTGGGGGCATTCTGTATATATATATATATCTCGGGGGGATATATACATGTGAGCTGGGGGGCATATCCATGAGCTGGGGGCATTATCCATGAGCTGGGGCAATAGCCATGAGCTGGGGGCAATAGCCATGAGAGCTGGGGGGCATATCCATGAGCTGGGGGGCATATCCATGAGCTGTGGGGCATGTCCATGAGACCTGGGGGGCATATCCATGAGAGCTGGGGGGCATATCCATGAGAGCTGGGGACATATCCATGAGAGCTGGGGGGGCATATCCATGAGAGCTGCGGCATATCCATGAGAGCTGGGGGCATATCCATGAGAGTTGGGGGCATAGGCATCTGCAGGATGGGGCAAGGGGGGCACGTCCCCCCCAGGCACTCACAGCACAGCCCGCAGCCCTTTTCATTGCTGGTAACAGGATGATTTGCTGCAGGCTCCTCCCGTCTCCTCTCCCACCACGTGACTGGCTGCAGGGTGTCACGTGACTGCAGCATGTGGTGCTGGCCGGGACCAAGGAGAGACAGAGACAGAGAAGCTCTCCTGGATCAGTGTATGGTGAGAATGAATAAAGATTTTTTTAAACAAAAAGCTATTGTATTTTTAATTTTTTTGGGGGGGACGGTGATGAGTGGGTGTATTTGACTATGGATTAGTTTTAACATTAGGAGTTAATCTTGGAGTTAAATCTAGTGCTAGGGTTACCCTTAGGGATAATTTTAGAGTTTGGGTTAATTCTAGAATTAGGGACAGTACAAGAATTTTCTATTTTTAAGGGTGCCTACATATATTCAGGGTGTGCGGGTGTCTTTTAGGGGTTCCTCCATATATTCAGGGTGTGCGGTGTCTTTTTAGGGACTCCTCCATATATATAGGGTGTGCGGGTGTGTTTTTAGGGGCTCCTCCATGTATTCAGGGTGTGCGGGTGTCTTTTTAGGGGCTCCTCCATATATTCAGGGTGTGCGGTGTCTTTTTTTAGGGGTTCATATATTCAGGGTGCGCGGATGTCTTTTTAGAGGCTCCTCCATGTATTCCGGGTGTGGGGTTGTCTTTTTAAAGGCTCCTCCATGTTTTCAGGGTGTGCGGGTATCTTTTTAGGGGCTCCTCCATATATTCAGGGTGTGCGGGTGTCTTTTAGGGGTTCCTCCATATATTCAGGGTGTGCGGTGTCTTTTTAGGGACTCCTCCATATATATAGGGTGTGCGGGTGTGTTTTTAGGGGCTCCTCCATGTATTCAGGGTGTGCGGGTGTCTTTTTAGGGGCTCCTCCATATATTCAGGGTGTGCGGTGTCTTTTTTTAGGGGTTCATATATTCAGGGTGCGCGGATGTCTTTTTAGAGGCTCCTCCATGTATTCCGGGTGTGGGGTTGTCTTTTTAAAGGCTCCTCCATGTTTTCAGGGTGTGCGGGTATCTTTTTAGGGGCTCCTCCATATATTCAGGGTGTGCGGGAGTCTTTTTAGGGGCTCCTCCATATATTCAGGGGGTACATGTGTCTTTTTAGGGGTTCCTCCATATATTCAGGGTGTGCTTAAGTCCTTTTAGGGGTTCCTCCATATATTCAGGGTGCGTGGGTGTCTTTTTAAGGGGAGGAAAAAAAAGGTCCTGATAGGTTTGTAACGTCATCTAAAACGCTTGGTAAAAGTCTCATCTCTAGTCCTATGGCCATGCATTTCAGTTTTGCCTCATCCTGACCAGGTCTAGAGCTGCCTTCGCTGAGGACAGACAGGGGAGAGGGTGATTCGCAGCGCAGAATTCAAAATTTTAGTGCATTGTGCGATGTATGAACAAGCGAACTGTGAGTAATGCTCCAGCTCTTATCTGCGGGCGTCTGCAGTGAACAAGTCGAGGGAAAGTGGGTGCAGGATGGACCCGGGTGACACCCTGCAGATGACACCACCAGGCAGGATCTTACTGCACTCCAGTAACTCACCTGCAGTAGTGTCACCTCACCTGAGTTTGCAGCTGCAGCATGGCAGATGCATCCCAAGTGGAGACAGTGCCGTATTACTGCAGAGCATTGTGGTAACACCAGTTACAGACCCTCCCTTTAGTGCGTCGATCCTGGGTGTGTGACTAGTGTGATGCATTGAATGGCATTAACAGACTAGAAAATGCAACCCTCAGATCAGACACTTACACCTTTATTCTTCTATTAGACTTGTATCATGTTTCGCAGCCTCTGTATTACTATACTTTATTTTATAACTGTCCCCTTCATGACATTGTCAAAAGGACAGAATACGGATGCCATTCTAATTTTGCCCCCCCGGAAAAATTTCTGCAGACGCCCATGGTTGGGGGCATATCCATGAGAGCTGGGGGGCATATCCATGTGAGCTGGGGGCATATCCATGTGAGCTGGGGGCATAATCCATGAGAGCTGGGGGCATATCCATGAGAGCTGGGGGCATTCTGTATATATATATCTCGGGGGGATATATACATGTGAGCTAGGGGCATTTTTATATGAGGTCTGTTCTTATTGAAAAGCATCACATGACATAAAATAAAAGTATCGGTACTCGGTATTGGTGAGTACTTTAAAAAAAAGTATCGGTACTCGGTCTTAAAAAGTGGTATCGGTGCAACCCTAATTTTTAACATTTAAGCCTATGGGATACCACCAAACAGCAGGGCACTTTGTCAACTTTTCTCTGCCATTCGGTGTTCTCTAAATAGATTAATTATTGCTTCTCTATGGGGGATTTCACTGCCGTCGAACAGGCTCAGTACTTGCTGGCAGTTCATCAAAATTTGACGAACTGCCTGCTCTCTGAATAGCCGAATGGCCCGAAATGTCACCATATGGGGAAATTCCCTGTTCAGTGACATTTCACTGCCAGATCTGCTCTCTGAATAACCCCTTCAGTAAATAGGGAATTTGCTTTTGAAGTTTGCAACTTACACAGACTGTGTCCCAAATATTGAAATTATTTAATGCATCCATTGACATTGGACTGTTTTTTTTAGCACACCTTATTAAAACTAGACAGATGAAATAAGTCTTTCAGCAATTCAATGTATTTAGTTATTTTCCACTTTTTTTGTGATTTCCTGCATGCATGGAGTGTATATGTTCCACATTCCGACTTCTATCTTCTTGACTGACAGCAGGAGGTGAGAATTGATACTGCTTTGTTCAGGTTTGAGAAGGAGAGGGGGACAGAGTTAAACAGAAAAAGAGGAAGAGAGATAGAAGCAGAAACTGAAGGGTTTTCAACCAAAAAGATAATACCATTGAATTGAAAAGCCTTTTTACAGAGCTAAAGAGAATTATGATACAGGTTGGTCAGGGCCGGACACACATCTCAGGAGCCTGTAGGCACAGAAATCTGGAGTGCCCATTCCCCCTCCCCCAGAAAATAAACTTTTTTAATAATTAACATTAAAAAAAAAAGAAAACCAGTTTCTACGTTTACATGAAAAGAAGGAGCAGACTCTGTTGCCTTAAAATGAAGCAAAAATGGAGCAGACTGTTAGGGCTTGGATTAACCATAAAACAAGCACAAATAGTAACCTAATTCTAACATTAATTTCTAACCCTAGCTTTGGAAAATTATGCTCCATTTCGGCCCAAAGCATCCAAAATTTGGGCATCAAGTTACGGCTTTGACCTAGAGTTTGTTTCAAGACTTTTTTTAAAAGTTTTTTTATCTTTACAAACATGACAAATGGACACTGGTTTTGCTTTGTAACAAAAAAATGGGTTGTGCTTTTCTTTTACTTTTTACAATTTCTAGGTCATGTTTGCTATCATTGGAAAGGGCAGACTCTGTCCTGTCTAATGACACCTAACTTGAACTTGTGGGGTGTAGATAATGGAGATACAGGTGTTCAAAGCACCCGCTGCGCTCCCCACAACAGAGCTTGCATTTTAGGTGGACCAATTCATAATAACGCAGTGATCCATCACCTCCACATTTGGTCCTGGGGTGGGAAATGAAAAGATGAGTTAGTGCAGCATCAGTCTTTACTTTTTAAATGTAAAGTGCTGGGGTAGAAAAAAAAAAAAACGACAAATAAGAAAAGATGTATATTTTATTAATTTTAAATTAAGTTGATCTTACTCTGGCCTTTCCAATGATACCTTATAAGTCCTTCTAGCCTGTAGGGCACTAGAGATACAAGGGTCTAAATAATTGTAAAAGGTAATTATTTTTTTTCAGAGCAAGCCGCCCCCATGTGGCAGGCACTAGTAGGCACCTGCATGCCCGAGTTCGGTAGTGGAAAGAATATATTTAAGGTATGTATCAAACGACAGGAATATCTCTTCAAACCAAGGCCAGAAATAACGGTGGGTACACAAACATTAGCAACATCAATTATCAAGGAAAATGAAAACCTATGTTACCAAATATCAAAGAAACATTCAACGAACATTCAATGTGATCTTGTGAAGAGCGCTATATTGGATGCACTGTTGGCATGGAAACTTCATATTCTCTTGACCACCTCTCTCACAAGGAAAAACAAATATGTTTTTTATATATTATTTTTTATATTATTATATTTATAAGTACATATCGATATTTTTATCATATACAATGAAACAAATGTAAGTAAACATAAATGAAATGATAAAACACAAAATTAAACAACATTAAAATAACACAACTGACAATAATAAAAAGACAAAAAGAAGGGAGTATTAGGGGAAATATAAAACACAGTTTATGAATGAAAAATTAAACAGTAAAAACTAGTGACAGTAGATATGAACCAGAAAGAAAATTCACTAACATTTTTTCATATACTGCAGTATTTTAGAAATGTTTGCACAGGTCAGGGTTCATACTTGGTAGAAGCCTGGAAAGACTGTGTGAAATAGACATGTGCATTCGTTTTAGTACTAAAACGATTTAGTCCAAATTTTGGGATAATTTCGTTTTCGTAAGACATACAAAACTGCTCAGTACAAAAAAATGAAAGAAACTAAAATAAAATGCACTACATTTTAGTTTCAGTCCTTTTTGTGATATTACATTGATGAGTGAAGGAGACCAGCAATAAGGAGCGCAACATCTCAAAGCTACAGAAAAGGTTTGTATGCATAATCCTTCCCCACCCATACCCGAAAATCCGACAGTGATAGAGCTCCAGAATACTCATTCGCAGCACAGCCAGCCAGCACTGGAGAGGAAACCTTTACTTAACCCTTGCATGTCTATGAGGCAGACAAGATGATAAAAGCAGTTGGAGAAGGAAAACATTCAAATAAATCACACTGAAAGCTAATGACAGAGGAGGGCTGGATAGTAAAAACCTCTTTATTACAAGCAGCGCTGGGAGAAGAGAGGGACTTTATAAACCGTGTGTTATCTACCCTTCCGCTCTGCATAATAGGGGCTTAGGTCTGATACGTTTTATATTATCCAGGAGTACTATCCCCCTTTCCTCATCTATAATACACCTTATATATAAAGTCCCTCTCCTCTCCCAGTGCTGCTTGTCATAAAGGGTTTTTTCATCTGATACATTTAGTATCCAGCTCTCACATTTACTCTGTCATTATGAGCCTTCAGTGTGATTTATTTGAATGTTTTCCCTGGATTTAAAGTGCTTTATTTTATTATAAAAATAAATTTGCACCAGTCATCTCTTCTCTGAGCTTTCAGACCGATTTATGTTAATATTTTCCCTCTCCCCTGCTTTTATAATCCTGTCTGTCTCCCCCACAGAGATACAAAGTTTAAGTAAAAGTTCCCTCTCCTGTGCTGGATAAGCATTGCATTCCGAATTTCTGCACCCTCCACATGCCAATGTAGTAGGATGTTCTATACAGAGATGGACATTAATTAATTCAGGAGGATGTTCTATACATTATACAGAGAGGGGTATTAATTAATGCAGGTGGATGTTCTATACATTATACAGAGAGGGGTATTAATTAATGCAGGAGGATGTTCTATACATTATGCAGAGAGGAGCATTTTTTTTGAGCCCTTTAAATCCAGTGGCTGTGAGTGCTGAGATTGGCTGCTTGTTATATTATCTCTCAGTAAAATGTATCAGGCTCAGCTGTTACAGTAACTGACTGCTGCTCATCACAGCGCTCAGAGTTTCAGTAAAACAAGGAAATAATATTCTTGTAACCTCTTATATATAAAAATATTATTTACTAGTTTTACTGAAACTCTGTGCGCTGTGATGAGCAGCAGTCAGTTACTGTAACAGCTTTGCCTGACACATTGTGCTGAGAGTGAGAGATACTGTAACAAGCAGCGATCAGCGATCTCAATCCTCTGAGGAGCCACTACAATAGTAATTGTATCTGCTGATTTTCGGATGAATGAAATTAGTTTTCATACTAATACTTTCAAACTAGAACTGAAAACAATTTTTTTTAGCAACTAAATAAATTGCGTTTTAGGACTAATCCATTAGTTCAAAACAAAATTTTGTGCTGTGCACATGTCTAGTGTGAAACGCTTTTAACAAGTGTATTTGAACATGGTCATTAATTATGACTCAAGCCATGGCTTATTGGCCTGCCCGTATTAGAAGGCTCAGAGGCAGTAGCATCTAACACAATCAGACAGAATGAGTGCTGAGATTGCAAATAAAAAAAAAAACAGAATGAGTGGGCCATATATTTACAGATGCCACGTGTTTTAGGATATGAATATTATGGAACATAACAGAAAAGAATGGGGTTGTTTTTTGAACAGAGGCCAAAAGTCTGTAGAGTATGCACTCGATTTTGGGTCCTTGAAGCAAGTAAATGCAAGTGTGATGCATATCTTCTGCAAAAGAATTGCCTAATGCAAAGCAACTAGACATCTTTGGTTTTCAAAAGTGCAAAGGTGGATATTGTTTGAATGTCATGGTCATGTTGGCAGGCTAAAAGGTATATAGCCTTAGGTATGTAGCAGTGTTTCTCAAACCTGTCCTCGGGACCCTCAACCAGGCCAGATTTTACAGATCACCTTGGGTAATGCAGACTGAATCCTGCAATCACTGAGCAGCAAATCATATCACCCGTGCTGTGCTTCAGATATCTGGAAAACCTGGCCTGTTCGGGGTCCCGAGGAGAGGAATGAGAAAAACTGCTTTAGAGAACAATGGAAAAAAAGTAATGACTTGCAGAAATGGTGGAGATGTGGCCCGCACAGAATATGGCAGTGGTCAGTAAGGTAAGCAAGTTTCAACAATGGGGAGACTAGTCTACGGTACAGGATAAAGAAGGTAGAGAGAGGTTAGCAAGGCAAGCAAGGTGCGTCAACAGCAGGTCTGGCACATGGTATGGTATATGGTAGGCAAGGTGTGCTCCGTGAAGCAAGAAGGGTTCGGCAACAGGGAGTCTGATATGTTGTACAGGATACAGCAGAGACAGGTGGCTGTGCACACACAATTCAGTGTTTGGACATGATATATACCTTGAGGCACACCATGGCCTTCTACAGGTGGTGCAGAACAACAGCCAGGCCTGGATACATTCAGGCTTCCTGAGGGAAAAGGCATGATGGCAGCTGCCTTTCATAAGGAAAGTGCAGAACGGGGCTCAAATCTGTAATGTGCCAGCATGAGCATGGTCCTTTTTCATTCCCTTCTGTGACCCTGGGCATGATTTGTGACACAGGGCAAATTTACATTCGGTTTTCATGGATGGGAATTTTATCAGTTTAGTGTTTCTTTTATCAATATGTAATGTGTCATTAGTGAAAACAGCACAAACGTTTACTAATGTTGCTGTTTGTAGCTGCTTCTTCTAGCTGCTATACTCTTATATACCCTAGTGATGTCTTATGAGCAGATGTCTATGTTTGTATTGTAAAATATGTATTAGTTTGTATTTTGCACTGGAAGTCTGTTTGTTAATAATAAACAAGAACAGGTAATGCACGGAAAAGAGGAAATAAAACATAGCATGGTATTCAGCGGTTCATCACCTACAACTTAATACAAACAATTACAGAGATTTTCCATCATATAAAGCATTTCATCCTGACGGCTGACCTCAATGCACAATAATCGCACATTATCATTTCATTGCAATCTGTAAAAATATTTAGTAAACAGAAAAAAAAGTGTCCCCTGGTTAGAAAGATTGTCTTGATCCACGGTAAATCAATGTTTTATCAAGATGAATATGCCACAACTGCCAAAGGAACGTGTGCCTCCAATAAACTGGAGCAGTCGCCCACTGTGCCGTCTCTGTGTGCTGTTTTACACTAGGTACACAACATTTAAATTTGAAAGTAGGCCAAAACAGGAGGTTGGTCGTCTAGTTGTGCCAAACTAATTAATCTAAATCAGAATCTCTGATTAGTCCTCTTTATTTTAACTCCAGGGGGTATGGAACAAAAACACCGCTCCATATTAACTGGCAGTTGCTTTAAAAAAAAAAAAGTTCACCTTGCGTTTAACTTAAATCGGAAAAGTAGGCCACTGTATTTCCAGCTGAGAATTACATTTTTCTAAGTTGGCACTATGAACTGACAAAAAAAATAGAAAAATAAAAATTAAATCCACTTTTGCCTCCTGTGAAGCAGTACTGACATATTTTCTATCTTCTTTAAATTGTTTACTTTACTGATGTTCCATAAAATTCCCCATAAAGCACAGATTGCGTTTAATCATCCATCTTTCATATTATGTATAGATATTAATAGAGAATTTGCCATTTAATTTACACCATTTAATACAATGATTAAAACCTTTCATATATCTGAAACACCTTACCCACCGGACCCGGAGAAGCTTCATCCTCATGTGAAAATTTCCTTTTTTTCAATTGTATTATTATCCTTTGATTTAAATAGGTTGTTTTACACACCACCAGTAGTGTTATGTTTTGTTCGTGTTGGGATGAGCGGCATTTTTATTTCTTTGCAATACACATCCCATTCATTCAAATGTAAATTCTTTGCATTATACTTCCCCTTGTCACTGACAAAAAATTATCAATGCTTCACTCCTATGGTTTTAGAGCAATCCAAGCAATAAAGAAGAGTAGAATCACAACACTATAACACAATCAATTGAAACCTTGTTTAATGAGGCGTTCTGGTGGGTTTTGAAATACAGCGTATACTAAAGGGGTTATCCAAAGAGCACCGGATTGCACCAAACGGTGAATTTCCCCATACGGTGCAATTTCGTGGCCATTCGCCTATTCAGAAAGCTGGCATTTCCTCAGATATTGGCAAATTTTGGCAAATAGCCAGTGAAGTACAGTGCTGTTTGGCGACAGTTAAATCCCCAGAGAGAAGTAATCTATTCAGAGAATGCCGAACAGCAGAGAAATATCAGTGAAATGCCCTGATTTTCAGTACATTAATTTGACAGGTTTAAACAGGTGAATCCCATAGGCTTCAATGTAAAAAATAAGTCGCCGGTTTTATTAAATAGTTATTCAACCGTTTATTCTTTTCATTTACAGCAAAAAATCTCTTTATTTATTTATATTTTAGAATTTTTTCGGCAATTTTTTAGACCGATTTTATATGGCGTTTTTTAAAATTCTATAACAGACCTTTTTATTATTATTCATAGGGCCTTATCCAGGTATATTATTTTGAGGCATTTCCATACACTACTTAGTTTTTTTAAAAAACACTTTTTAAAAGTTGCAGAGTTTTTCGCCCCTGTTCAGCGGATGGTAGGAGGCATTCGGCAGTTTTTCATTAGGTCATGGGATTGATTTGGCGGTTTTTCAGGGGTTTGAGGATGCGTTCGGCGGTTTATCGGATCGATTCTGCATTATTTTACAGTTTTTCGGCAGTTTTTCAATTCATTTGTGATTTTTCGGTGGTTTGCAGCTGCGTTCGGCGGGTTTATCTTGGGTGTTCAGTGCATCGATTCGGAGCACTTTGGGGACCGCTGATTTCACCACAGTGTCGGCGAATGAAGGTTGCTGAAGTGCGCCGAAGGAGAGAGTGCTGAAATTTCGGTGCTCTCTGAATTATTACTCATGTGTTTTAAAATATGTCTTAATAAATCCAGTGTGGTATAATAAGTGCTTTTTTCAGGGAAAAAAAACGTACTATATGCCTACAAGGAGTTAATCCTATTTCTTCAGTATTTCTTACTCTCCATGTCTGTGTTTTGTATACAGGACTTATAAATCACAAATATTGCCTTATCTTAAACCAGAGTTCAGAAACCGTGGTCCTCCATATGTTTTAGAACTGCATTTTCCACAATACTCTGCCAGTCATTAGGTTGACTGAGCATCATTGGAAATGTAGTTCCAAAACTTTTGAAAGGCCAAGGTTGCTGATCCCTGCCTTAAATATACCACTACCACAATGGAATCATTGCGAACTTCAAAAGCATCTTGATGTGCCCGAGATTGAGTTTGCTTGATCTGGGTTTATAACTGAAGAATGCAAAAGAATGTTGGTTAATGTAAATTAAATGTATTCTCAAAGAAGCTTGAGAATTTGATCATAATGTACATTGGACTTTGCAATTGATGGGCTGGAACTCTTTAAAGTGCTGGGACTTTAGAGATTTGTGGCAATTCCAACTGTAATGTCATGATTAACCAACAAAGGAAGCTGTTGTCATGCTCGCACCATGCTTGCGCCGTGGTAAGGCCCTGGTTCAGGTGAAAGCCCCTATATGCAGAAATACTACAGACAGACAGCAATATATATGTGACAAGAGCAACACAGGATTAAACAGAGACTCCTGCACGGCAATACCAAAGGATCCCTGAACTGATAGGCCAGTCTTTAAAGTAGCTGGATCTGCACTAGATGAAATAATTACCACAGAGCCGTGCAGGGTCTTATAAAATATACATGTCACAACTAAATATATATATATATATATATATATATAAAAATATATCTATCTATTTATCAGTGTCTGTACATCTATTTATCTATCTCTAGCTATATCTATCTATCTATATATCTGTATATATATACACCGGAGGCCATTTTGCACAGCTGCCCTAGTAAAAACCTCAGTTTTTAGTGTGTTCTAGGAAAGCAATTAAAATGTTAATGATCCTTGTCTCTGTGAAGCCATATAAGGTGTGAATGGGGGAAGTTGCCCCTTTTGCTCTTGTCAGCAGGGAGGGGGGAACTGCACTGCTCCTGGCCAGTCTGAGAGGCACCATCATGGCCAGCAAGGGCTCAGGGCTTTTCAATTCGGGGTTCACAACTTCACGTAAGGAGTGATGATCTGCCCATGTTCCAATCTACAGCCCCAGGAGTCACAGATGTCTGGTTAGCTTGCTGACGTGTGAGTAAGGTTCTGTGTCTTAATCCCTTTTATTTTTGCTGTTTTGTGTGTAAAGTGTTAATTATCCTATCTATTTTTCTGTAACCAAAGCACTGTGATAAATCATTTGCTTATCATAATAAAACTTATTAAGTTCTGCTTCTGCCTGATATTCGATCCATGCTAACTGATGGACTAGATTATCATAGAGATTTGCCTTTGTTTAAGCTCGAGTCTACTAAACCGTGAGTTGTGGTGGGGTGCGTGACCAGAGTTTCAAACCGTCTCTGGGTCAGGCGGTAAGCCCCTTGGGTAAAAAGGTCGGTTTGTGGTGGCAGTGTGATGAATAGAATAAGAAAAGTGGGTACAGGGATTGTGGGCAACAGAGTCAGGATTCTGGGTTGAGTGTAGACGGATACTGCGTTGCAACGCTGTGATCATTTCATCACGTTTGCGTGCCCGTCGCGAGCAAAAGGCGTTGCTGGGACAGTTAGGCAAGCGCGCGTGGGGGATTGTGGGCCGCGTAGTCATTATTTTGGGCCTAGGATAGACAGATAGTGATTTGCTTAACCCTGCGCTTCCTTCGTCGCGGCACATGTTTTTTGTGACAATACAGATGACAGGAATCACTATGAACAGTACAGACAGGGATTAAGCAAGAATGTAGTCAAGAGGAAAAAGCCAGAGATCAGAAGACCAGAGTAAGTACCTTATCCAGATGCCCGGGTTCAGAACCAGGAGGGTTGTCAGACAAGCCAATAGTCAGTACACGGTTAATCAGTATAACACATAAACAGAAAATTAAAAGAACAGCAATAACTAGAGCTAAACCAAGAACAAAATAACAGAGATAACAGACAGACAGCTAGATAGGGGAAACAGGACCAAAGTATATAGAACAAGATACACAAACTGAACAGGATAGCAGGGAGCTCTCTGAAAATCAAGTACTGATGTGAACCAGGAAGAGAAAATCATGGAGCAATGCACTATGGATGCATTGCTCTTTTATGGGGAATGGATCAGGACAAGGACAAACAGGTGAGCTGGGAGAACAGAAACCATATTAACCCCTGAGCTGCAACCCAGAAAATTGGAATGAAAGCATAAATCAAAGTCTGCACAGGATATACATATACAGAGGACAGGGGGACAGGGCTGGAGACGCAAAACGTGACAGCTGTCTGCCTATCACATAATGCATACAGTCTGTAAATGCACTGTTACATTACACTATTACATTTGCTATCTGTTATATTACACTACATTTAGCCTGTGTGTTTAGGTTTGTGTGGTTGTGTGTGTGTGTGTGTGGTGGAGAAAGGGTTAAGGAGTATTTGAAAGTGTTTTTACATAAATTCATTGATTCATGCTAGTGGTTTTACGAAAAAAAAAAACACTTTGTAGCACAAAGGGCTAAGGCTAGGGTCAAACGAAAGCATTTTTACACGCGAACGTAAAAAAGTGCGTCCGAACGAATTGACGTATTTTTTCACGGAATGCGCGAAAACGGTCATACGATGCGCATTTTTCGTGCGTGATTTCTTTCGGATCGTCAATAAAACTCTTTTTGCGTCTGGACGTTATGTAGGCTGGACATTAGCAGCGTCTGACATCTCCTAATCGCACACACACGCCGCTATGCCGCAGCTGCGCACTCAGTACGTCAGTACTAGCGGTTCGGCGTTCTTGAAAAAATGCGTTCGTTTTCCACTTGCGTTGCGCGGCCGGACTTTCGTGCGACCGTACTTCGTATATTGGCCGTCATTGCCCGTCATCTGCTGCTAGTGCGGCCGTGATTAAGTGCGCCAGAACGCACGTTAAAAGTGCGCTGGTCTGACCCCAGCCTTAGGGGTGTAATCAAAACACAAATAACGTTGACTTGATGAGGATCAGGTGCTGTGCCGAAATATTTAATAAAAGCCACAATTTTACTTTCTATACAGTTTGTTATTCTCCTCACAACAGTGGACAGCCAGTTTTGGCCAGTAATACCTTTTCGTTGCTTGTAATTTGATTAGAATCGAAAACTTCAGATCAGTATTAAGATAGAAAAAGTAAAGGCACGTACAACTCATATTTGTTTGTTGGTTTCTAAAATTACACAGCACAGTGGGCAAAGAGCTGCACTGCTTGAGTTTGCAGTACAAATAATTAATTTATAATACTGTTTGCTTTGTTCTAGTTATTTCTGTCTTGTAATATTGCTACAAGCAGCATTTAGCAAAGCAGGGTTTCAGATTGCTTTAGGTTCGGCTTTTAGCACACAGTGAAATGGTAAGCTGATAGTCCTCAAACTATTAAATACATATATAATCATGCAAAATCTCAGCACCATATTATGCTGGTGATTCTATAGTTGTTATTATCCTGTGTTTCAAGGTCTAATGAAGGTCCTTGCATTTTTTTTCCAGCCATCCCTGTCTGACACCTTGGGCCCTATAACATTCTCTGCGCAATTGCGCTCGCACAGCGCAATTTTTTGGCGCACAAAAAAAACCTTATTGCGCGACAATTAACGTGGTATTATGATCAGCACGCATTTTTTCTTCCTCCAAGATTTTTCGTGCGCAAATCCGAACTCGCAAAGCTGTTTGCAAATGAACGTTGCGTGCAGGAATCGGTGGGCAGACTGTTTTGTCACGGGATTTGTCACGGGATTCAGCTGTTTCACTGCTGGATGTTTATATCGCATACAGGTTCAGGGGTGGAACAGAACATAAAGTGTGCTGCCAGGAACGTCAGAGGATTTTGATGAGGTGGGCATGACAGTAATTAGTGTAAGGATAAGTAAGGTATTACAAAGTCCCATGGCTAACTACTGCACCGATGGGCTTAACAAAATTTTAGCATCACCTAAAATTTTAGCGTCCGCCTGTGCAAAATTATTTAGCGCCCCCTAAACCCCACCCCAAATAAATACTCACCTCTCATCCTGCGGCGAGAACGGTGGCCCGATATGCCGCCGGGAACAGAGTGAGACTGGTGACAAATAGTTCCCAGTCTCCATCCACAATCACTCCACTGCACTGCGAGACTTTCACGAACACCCCCTTCTGATGCCAAAGGGTGCCCTTTATGCTGCGTGTGATTTAGCCCTTTAGGCAGGTATGTTGCTTGCATGATGCAGAACCCAAAACATAGAACTACGCAAAAGGTGACAAGAAAGAGTTCAAACACACGAGGGAGCCCTTCTCTGGGAAAAGATCCTTGTGTGGTCTTCTGATCTAACACAGATTACAGGGTTGGGGTAAACACCACAATAAACAACAGGAGCTTGCAAGAATACACAACCAAGAGGCCCAGCAGCAATAGAAAATCCTGAACTATGAATGAGGTCCTTATTAGTTGGCCTCTAACATAAACTACATACAACACAGACAAGGAAATAATACATAAACAAGAAATGTTAGGGAAAGTCAGATCTAAACGCCAGAGAGAAATGTCAGTCAAAATCAGGGATAAGTAGCCAGGAAAACCGGTCATACAGGCCGAGGTCAATACACGGAAGGCAGTATACAGATTCCAGGGAGCAGACAATAGAATAATCCAGAATACACGCCAATTCATACACAGGTAAATCAGGATACACGGTACAGGGTCCAGGGAGCTGACAGAAGAGAGGTCAAGGAAACACGCCAAGAGGTCATACACATATATAATATAAACGATAGTAGATCACAAAGTGGGCACTCAGTAAGGGAACTTATCCTGAAACAGGGTTCTGTTCTACTGCTGGCCATGTATATAGGGCAGGGCTGGTCATGTGACCGCAGACTATCAGCCACAGGGAATATGGTCTGCAGAGGCTATTTTAATAACCTGCCAGAGCTGATGAGCTCCGCTCTCACCACCAGGGGGCCTGGTTGGAATGTGAAATTGTGACAGAGATCTTGCGGGAGCAAAATTGCGCAGAGCTCACGGCCCAGAAGCGCTACCCTCCATGGAGTCATATGAAGTGCTACCGCGAGTATCACCAAGAAGTAGCGCTGTGTTCGAGGGAAAGGTGCTGAGGTAGCACCTGCCCTGCAATCTAATGCTTAAATGGGGACGGTACAGGGAAACCTAGAGGCACAGGTTTTCCCTGTTAGCATCCCCATTTTAGTGTTAGGTAGGGAATAGGGCCCAGAGTAATTTTGACATTTAATATCTTTTGAAATCTGTCAGATTGTCATATTCTGAGATTTTTTTTTTATACCATCACACGATAGCTGTATGTGTTCAATCTGCAGGAAATTGTTTCTGCATTATGATCCTTAGACAAATGTATTGGATAGGCTGCCATATGATCTGTATCTATTTAGTTCCTTGGATTTAAGAGATGGGTTCAGAAATAATGAGGAAGTTTAAGTGGGTGAAAGAATAAATATGGCTTGTTTGGAGAGAGATTTGTGGAAACCGAAGAGGCAAAGAAATGAGAAATGGTAATATAGAAAGTGGGAACACAGCATACATAAGATTGTGAAGAGATTATTCGCTTTGAATGTCTATTTCCAATAATTTGTCACTTTGTGTTGCCTGTCCATACAGGGTAGAGTCCCTACTTATGAAGGAAAGCAATAGATCGAGATGCAAGTGGGCAGATTGTTTCAATTAAGAGAAACACTAATCTAATGTTATTGCCTCTGGTTTCTTCATAGACAGTTCCAATAGCTATATGCAAGGTGGGCAGTTGAAGAAGGACATTGGCCTACATTTACTATTCGTCAAAATTGTAATGATGATAGAACTGGGAGTTCCCATGAATAAATGCTGCTTGAAAAACGTGAAAGTCATTGCAGAGCCATGCTCTCCTTACCAATATACATATAGGAATCCACACATGCCAACAGTTGCCAACAGTTGCCAGTTGATGTAAATGCTGCCCAAGAGGCATGTGAAAAGAAACCTATGAATCTCAAACATGTTTGTAAACACACACACGGTTTGAAAATTGCAGAAAAATATGCAATAAAAAATGCCTTTGTCGCTGAGTCTACATTGTGAGCACTGACTGCATGGCGTGTTTCATAATAAGGCAAACACATACAGGGTTATCCAAAGAGATTCGAAAAGTCACCGCACGTTCGGTGACTTTTCGTTCTCTTCAATTCGGTTCCTTTTGCCGATTGCATTTCGGTGACCCTGCGGTGTATTCAGCAAACACCACAGGGTCCCCGAATTGCAGGGAAAAGCTGCCGTAAACCCACCGAAAACTAACCGAATGCACGCTGAAAACAAGCAAAAACATCTGGATTAACCTTTGAAAAAGACGAACAGGAGCCGAACAGGAGCCGAATCACACAGAGCCGAAGCAGCTGTGACGTAGAGGAGGCAGTGAATAAATTAGAAAACCATTTGTATGAATCTGGGAAAAGAAACGCTGTTTGCAAAGAAACTACTAGGCGAAAATGTCTGAAATTTTCACAGGAGGTCCAGGAATGATAATAAGAGGGCTGTTACAAAAAATAAGTAAACTGAAAAAAAAAAAAAAAAAATCAGACTTTTAATAGAAAAAAAAAAAAAACAGAAAAATGCTTAAAGTATCCTAAAAAATCTATAAATAAAGAGACTTTTTTGCTGCAGAATTTTAGAATGAACGGTTTTATTAGATATTGAATTAAAACGGGAATATTTTTAACATTGAAGTCTATGGGATTCTCCTGAATAAATTTGCCGAATTAAACCACTGAATGGCAGGGCATTAGGGGAACCTTTCACTGCTGGTTTGTGTTCTCTGAATAGCCGAACAGTGCTTTATCATGGGGATTTCACTGCCCTCGAACAGGCACCGAACAGGCACCGTATGTGCAGGCAATTCCCAGTATTTGGCGAATTGCCTGCTCTCTGGATAGCCGAATGGCCAGGAAGGTAACCGAATGCTGATTTTCAGCGTTCGGTTACCTTTCTCAAGCAATTCGGATTTCTCTTTGGATAACCCTGATAATTTAGTGAATATTGGGACCAGTCTGATTAGCACTGCTCTCAGGGTGATGAATTTTTTTTGACCCAAGACGGCAATTCTGAAGGGGAAAAGAAAATAAATAGTCCTTCGAAAGACATGCCAGAATTTGTTTGTTGGGTTTCTGCCATAGTCAAGGCAGCAGCCATAAGACAACTTTGTTCCTGGGTTTTTCTCCAGCTCCCTGACCTGAAATAGCTGCATCACCCAATCAAGACATATGAAACATTTAAATACTGGATGGACTCCTCCCACAGAGGGAATATGAGTGATGTAATCTGCAAGTGTTAAGCAGCACCAGTGGTGGCCTTCATTGTATAACCCACATGTCCAACTCCCAAGTATTACTCCCCACACCGCCCTGCTGCCAATTTTAATAATAGCCCCTGCCTCCCACCCATCGGGCATGGGTGGGAGCAGAGGAGGCGTGATGTGCATGTCCACTCCTCTAATTGTCTTTTTTTTAACCTCCGCCCTCATGCATGAGAAGGAGTTGGGATGCTGTCTTGCCCCTTTTTCCTTATACTGGCACCCCCTGACATAATATTCAACTAGGCAGCAATAGTTTTGTATATTGCTTAGGTGATATACTGCCAACTATGCCATGATAGGTGTAGACATGGTTTTATGAGGGTCAATATAAGCCCCATATGTATTTATTTAATTGCAAACTAGCAAAAAAAGGAAACAAAAAACAGATAATGGCATTGCTAAAAAACAGTAGAAAATTGAGAACATTAAAACCTAAAATGACTATCCTTTTTCTGATTAACAAAATCCAATGTCATCAGTTATTGAATAGCAGTGCCCCATACTCATTGCGGAGGCGTTTTGATGCGACACACAAGCTCCTTCTCACACACATCACTGCTAGCAAATTGTAATATAATTTCATGTGAATGGAAATGCTCAAAAGGGAAGATATTGCATAAAGCATATTGAAGGTGACCTTGAATTTACCACTGATAGTAGACTTAAAATATGCATTATATGTGCAATGACCCAGTGAGACCTATCCAGATAGTACTTTAGAATATGTCCCACTCAGTTGATTCTTTTATATTTTATTTTATTTATTTTTATTTAGATATTTTATTTATTTTTTAAGATTATAAACAAGCCTATTTTAAGATTTAATCTATATAGGTCTACCAAGTTTGCTGGTCTGCTGGTATGCCGTTCATGTTCCTCGACCTACCAAGTATTAAATTACGGCAAACCTACAGAAAATGTTTAAAGAAATTAATGAAAACCAGAAGTTTGAATAGGTTTGGCACTTGAACGATATACCCCTAAAGTGACACTGTAATGTCCCCTCAAAGTGTTTCATGGTTAAACCAGATGATGCAAGCTTGCAAAGTGTCAGATCTTGGTAGAGAAAACATCAATCTGCCCACTATAAAGCCTTTAGACGTCACTTGCATTAGTTCGGCTCACTGCAGCAAAGGGTTGTCCCTTTATAAAGTGTGATTGATGGAAGAATACAAAATAATAATCGCTTTCTGTACACAAAGTACACAACATCATTTGTGTGTCTGCTTTGGAAGGGCTGGCATATGTTCCTTCTTTGATGTAACACTCAGTTTTGTAAAAATAAATGAGAGAGTGAATGTGGGAAGCTTTTGGGTCAGAATTGGTATTCAGGTGACTAATAAGATAATAAGATTACCATAGTATTAGCTAGTTTAGTGTCGTTCTGTGTGAAATTTAATGAAACGAGGACTATAGAAAACAGAAAAATCTCAAGTTTTTTTAAAGCATTTCAAGCAAGCATTCGCTGTTCTATTTTCGAAAGACACGGTGTATTGCTCCTCAATAAATGTGATACGGGAGCATGGGATTAAAGATGACAAGGCTTCTTCGGCAGTTGTGTTTGGTTTCCATTAAATCATATAAGCATTGTAACAATTTCATGGTGGCATTGAGTTTCCCAAATACCAGACAATAAAACAAGTTATCAAAAAGAAAAAGCTTAAAGGAGGGAAAAGGGAAGGCACCATTGTCACACTTTTCCTTAAATAAAAAAAGGATGTTTTTCCATGTTGCGGATAGAATTCTGATGTTGATTGAAAATCCACTCACTCAGACTTGGCAGGAATAAAATGTGTGAGACATGGGAGGCAGCCAAAAGCTTCTAATAAACAAATGAGTCATACGAAGGCTTTTGGGCTTGCAGCTGTACAGGTTCACAAATCACATTTAACCTTTGAGCTTCAGATGAGGCTGCAACCAAGTGGCCATCCCTGCAGCCCTAAAGGAGTAGAAACATGCATGATTGCGATGCTATTTTCAGACAATTTTCACTGGCTAGCTTGCATACTGATTCCTAGCACAGAGGTGTCATTGATCATTTGAGGAAATTTATATTATGACTTAAATTGTTAAAGAACATATCAGGAACCCATATTTGTATCGGCTGGGTGGAGTAGAGGTAACATCACTGCTCTGCGTGGAGAGAGCCTGTGGAGTCATGGGTTTGATCCCGACAAGCACCTCTCCAGTAAGTGTCCTTGGGCAAGACACCTAACGGTACATACTTGCCACCCAGGACATACTTGAAAACGAGAGAAATCTCAATGTATCCTTCCTCGTAAAATACTTTCTCAAAAAAAAAATGGACATTGCGTGGTCACAAAGACCACTCATAGAAGTGGCTATGAGTTTTCGAAATACCAGGCTATAAAAGAAATTAGAACTAATAAGCATCATAAAGGAGGGAGAAATGGTACCACGACCATACTTTTCCAAAAAAATAAAGACCTTATCCCTTTGTGACATATTAAAAGTTGCTAGTTATTGGGTTTTAGTGCCAATTCCACCAACATCCTGTTTCATGGACATTGCAGAATCAGGGGAATCACACAACTTTGTGTATTTGGACGTCTGTAGTGAAATCAATGCGTTGACCGATTAGCAGGCCAGCAATCAATCTCCTGCTAGGAGTGAGTGGAAGAGCATCTTGCTGGCCAGCTCTTCCAATGTCTGGTATCACTACTGACACTACAGAAAGCGAAAGACGACAATTATTTGGCAAGGCAATACTACATTTTCTTCTATACAAGGTTTTGGCAAAACCTCTAGCACGTGTAGAATGGAATTCCCAGTCAAATGGCACCATTCACTTGGGGCACAAGACAGTCAATTTAAACACAACAACAGAATTGCATGATTGGCACTTTAATTTTCATTCATTGAAACCATGATGGAGCTATATAGAAATGAGCGTAGATGACACTTTTTTTCTTGTTATGTTTAATTCATGAACTGGGTTGTTACTCCTAGTTGTTGCAGCTGCCCTGGTGGGCATGCGTGCGACACCGCTTTTTCTGTATGTATGTATAGTTTGTTGTAACACCAGTTAGGTCATTTTCCATGTTCTTGGTTTTAACCCCAAAGTAGAAGTATTTGGTGAGTGTATAAATAAAACCCACCATTTTGCCTCTTAGCCAAGAAGCAACAAGAGAGTGTGCCATTGCTTCTGGTTTCATTAGGTAGGGCTCACCTCACTAGAGGTGCCTTGATGTGGCAGGTGAGCTTACACTTCAATGGCCATTCAAGTAAACCAAAACCTCTGATTGTGTTTGTTTCACATGGAGCTATAGCAACGAGAGCAGATGACAACTTTTTTTCTTGTTATGTTTTATGCATGAACTGGGTTTTTATTCCTTGTCGTTGCAGCCGCTCTGGTGGTCATGGGCACCACACTGCTTTTTCTGTATATTGGAACTATGGTGCCTTGTTCATTTCCAGAAAAACCACTGGTGGAGCTTCAGGATGTGAAATTATTTTAATTTGTTTCTTTATGCATACAGCTCTCGCGGTTCCTTTGTTCCTCCATGCAGAGATTCTGACTAATTCTCCTTGTGAATGCACCTATATGTGATGCATGAATGCATGATTAGTTATGCTAAATACTGCATTTCTAAATCTCCAGTGTGAAAGTCAAAATAACTGTAACTGTAGTCATTCACCTTGAGTGACTGTAAATTTCTCCATTCAGCTTCAGAAAATACAAAATGAAAATTGTACAAACAGTGGCAGGGAACAGCATGTTAATTCTTTTGAATGACATGGTATTTTGAAGAATTTGGTTCTGAAAGTTCATTTATGTCACAGATACAAACTGGTAATTAAAAAACACCTCTTAAAGGATCGATTTCAATGTTTCAGCTTTGAATACATTGCATTATTATTATTATAATACTTTATATAGCTCCACAGATTCCTCAGCGCTTCACAAGATCAGTATATAAGGTGTTGATACATTAGTACAGTGGTTCCCAACTGCGGTCCTCGAGTAACCCCAACAGGCCACGTTTTAAGGATTACCTTGGGAAAATGCAGACTGAATCCTGCAATCACTGAGCAGCAAATCATATCACCTGTACTGAGCTTCAGCTGTCTGGAAAACCTGAGTAGGGATGAGCCGAACACCCCCGTGTTCGGTTCGCATTCGAACTCGAACAATTTCAAAAGTTTGAGTTCGAATGCGAACACGAACCGAACTCAATGCAAGTCAATGGGACTCAAAAGTTTGATTTTTAGAGTGCCCTGCAAGAGGGCATATATGCAAGATATTTGCCATAAAAGGTGTATGGGGGTCCGGGTAGTGCCCTGGGGGACAGGAAACAAGGACAAAAAGTTTTTTTAAAAAAACGTTTTTAAAGGAACAGAGAGTTTTCCATGAAATAAGGGTTAAAAATAAAAACAAAAAATTCCTTCAAATATCATGCCTAGGAGGGCCCCATAACCTGCCCGTGAAGTGGCGGATTTGTAGGATTATAGAAACATTTAAAAACAAAAAAATGACGTTTCAAATTATGGTAAACGGTTTTCCTTTAATCTATTCATAAACAACTGCTTGGAGCGGCACCCTGTATGAAAAGGAGACATTTTAGGACACGCAGAACAAGTTTAGTGGTTATATGGCTAAGTTATGGTGAAACGGTGGCTAGCAGTGGATGTGAGAGGTCGCAAGCTGGGAGAGCTCTGCTGATTTTTCAGCATTTTGGCCATTTTACAGTGACTTTTCTATCGTACCTGGTTTTCCCACGGACCTGCCACCCACGGAGCACCTGTGGGTCATCCGCACGAGGGCTTCCTGGACATATTCCGCTGCTGTTTTGGCCTGGTGGATCTCGGGCCTGGTGCAGCAGCCATCTTCCAGAGCCTGGGGAGTTTATTAGTTTTCACGTGGAACTGATTTCTGGCTGCCGCTTGCTGATCACTCCCGGACATGGGAAAGAAAACCCAGAAGCAGCTATTGAGCAGGTCAGAGGGCCCCAGACAGAGGGATATACATGATTCCCTGCGTGGAGGTAGCCTTTCTGGAACAGTAGCTCCCTCTCCTGTCATGTCCCAGGGTTGTGGCACTTCAAAGGAGGACAATACCTCATGGCCTACGGGACGAGGCCCTGTTTTTGATTGGCTGGCCCCGACCTCGCAACTACGAGATGGAGCAGCGCTGAGCTCCGCGGCATGCGAACGGGCCCAGAAGAAACAGAAGAAAGCCCTGGCGACGGCCTCTCTTAGGGCAACAGCGCCTACCTCTGATCCCTCTTCTGGGGGCTCGGAGGAGGACATTTCCCACTCTGACGCAAGTGACCTGCCCACGCAGCCCACCCACCCTTTCGCTACTGAGGACTCTAACCAACCGTCCCCAGGCATCTCTGGAAGTTCGGGGACTCCACCAGCAGCCGCTGGGACACCTTCTGCACACCTTGCCCTGGACCATGTTGCTGCCTCCGATGATGGACGCCCCACCACGATGGGAGACTATCAACGCTTTATCGCTGAAATTAAAACCCTTTGGTCTACAGAAGTTTCCGGACTCTGCTCTGAAGTGGAGAGGGTCCGCTCCCAGGTCGTGACGATGCAGGCCCAAAACGTGGACCTAGCTGGGGAACAAGCAGTCCTGTATTCTCAGGTGTGCGCCCTTCGGTCGCAGGTGGATTTGCTTACCCGCAGAGTGGAGGCTCTGGAATCCCGCCGCCGTAATGTCCATATACGGGGGATCCCGGAGTCGGTCCCCACAGTGGATATGCTCAACTACATGAACCGCGTGGCGCGTCAGGCCTTGGATTCTCCACCGGAGTCGCCCGAGATCTTTGGGGCAGTGTATCGAATCCGTAAGGCTGCGGCAGCCCCTGCGGATGCCTCATGTGATGTCATTGCGGTGGCGGGTGAAGCAGCCGCCAAGTTGCAACTTTTAGCAGCTCCAGGGGCCCACGCACCTATCCGGTTTGAGGGAGCACAGTTGCAGCTGTACCGAGACCTTCCCTTTGTAACCCTGATGGCGAGACGGCGCTTCCGAGAGGTGACTACTTTTCTTTGACGTAAAGGGACCCGTTAGCGCTGGGGTGTGGCTGGGTCACTTGTGGTAACACATGAGAATGTCCCCACCACCATCTCGGAGCCAGCCGAGGCATGGACGATTCTTTTGGGCATGGGACTTATCCCCGACCGCGAGCCCACACCCCCGGACTGAGAACTTTTGCCTACGTGCCTTTATTTTCTTTCTTAGCCGGTTCCTGCTCTAATGTGTCTACATGTACCCTTCCACTGCCCCCGCCGCATTGAGCTTTTTTCCCGCCTCAGCTCCTGATTTTCTGACCCATAGGTCACAATAGAGGATCCCAACCCCCCTCTCCTTTTTCTCCCCCTTTTTTTTTTTTTTACTACCTCTTTCTGCAAGAGTTGGTTTCTGAGGACATAGGCGTGCTTTTTTTTTTCTCTTTCTTTTTTGTTTTCTCTACCCGAGGACGTTTGAGCGGAGCTTTCTTTGATCTTCCCTACGGTGTCTTATCTTAGGTTTTCTATTGTCATATTTTATCTACTTTTTGCTTGTTGACTTACATGAACGTTTTCTATGTGTTCATGTCTATATTGTTTGCTTTGTTTTTTTTCCATGACAGTAGAAGTGGCGGCCCTGCGTGGCCGCGTTATGTCTGGTCGCACTGTGACCCTGTTTAAAATCTTTAAATAAAGAATTAAGAAAAAAAAAAATTATGGTGAAACTTATGCATGCTTTGGATGAAAGTAACAATAGGTGCTTTAAAATTGGGCCTTTAGTGTCGGCAACAGTGCCATCATAACGTAACCCCTCTGTGGTATTGTGGAAGAGTGCAGGGTTGGACCCTGCGGTCCAATATTAAAATGATATGAATCTGGTAAAGGCGTCAGTGGCAGTGCACCCAACTATTGTGCCTTTGGTGGCAGCTAGTGCCTTCACACCGTAAGTAACCCCTCTGTGGTATTGTGGAGGAGTACAGGGTTGGACCTGCAAAATTTGCCCAATCAGGAATCTGAGCCGTGATTGGCATAGTCTTGCACCTGTCTTGCACCTAAACTGTGGTCAAGTGCAAGGCTGTAGCCAATTACAAGCTTCAGGCCAGTGGAAAAGTTCATTGTGGTCCATTGTGGTGCATTGTGGGCGAACATGCTGCGAACACGCGGAAATGTTCGAAGTTCGCAAACTTTCGAACGGCCAATGTTCGAATCGAACTCCAAACCGATCAAACTGAACAGCTCATCCCTAAACCTGACCTGTTAGGGGTACTAACTTGAGGACCGCGGTTGGGAACCACTGCATTAGTACACCACACATAGATGATATGGTCTGATTCAGGGGGATATTCTAGCACCAGCCACTTTCTGGTTGCTGAATGACAATGCCGGCAACTCTGGCTTACTAAATTAACCTGCTATGTATAAAGATGTTCCTGTACAGCTGAACAATAATTGAGATCCCTATGGACTCCAAGGGATTCTACCGATAGAGGCTTCCTCTTCTCTGAGGGATGGAGCCTTTTCTTCTGGGGATTTTCAGTACGTTTCAAAGCATTTAAACCTTTTTTTAATGTATTAAGCTATTTTAAAATGCTAAATCATTTTAACATCGGCTTTTGGAGCTGGTATACATTCATTTAAATGAATAAAGAGCATCTGGGACTCAGTCGTCATACACTGACGTTCAGTATATTTACAAAAATCATAAATGTTTAAATGTTCTGTTGCACAAATTGATTAACCCAGTTGTTAGAAGACGTTTTAACTGGACTTACAAGTAAATTGTAATGGGGGTTCTCAGGGGTTTTGTATTTCTCTTTGAAATAATCAGTGTGAGAAACGAATATCACTGGGGTTACCCATTGGCATCCAAGGTGAAGCTCTAAGGGAGTCCCCAGTCTAAAGTCACTTAAGAGATCTCTATTAATATACCTCAATACAGAATGCACCTGTAAACATGTAACATAGTGACTATATTTCCTACATATTTATTTTCTGTGTTAATCTGTATATTTGTGTTATTTTGAATATCTTGCATTTATTACTTTGTATTTCTGTACCTACTGTAAAAATTCAATGGTTTTCAACCCAAGACATAATTGAAAGCAAGAGAAATCTCAAAGTATCATTCCTGGTAAAATACTTTGGGCTCTATTACATTCTTCACGCAAAAACGCGTGAATTTTTGCGCGCAGCATTAAACGCTAACGCGCGTTAAACTACGCTGGTATTACAATCCTCTTGCATTTTTTCATCCATCAAAAAATAACGCACGTAAAACGGACACGCAAAAACACGCACGCAGCAACGTTGCGCGCAGAAATCAGTGTGCGGACTGTTTTTTTTTCACGCGATTCAGCCAATCAGAATTAAGAACCACAATTGTCTCACGTTAAGTTTTTGCGCCTGTCAAAGTCAATCTGAGTAAATATGCTGCAGCAATAAAAAAAAAACCACTCACAACCACTCAATTTTATTGTCTGGGTATGTGTAGAATGTGTAACTATACTGTGCTGTATTTTTTTTTTTCGGGCTGGTGTATTTGAATTCGGCCAGAACGTTCAGATTTGCCATTAACACCAGCTTTTCAAAGATGTTAAAATTATGCGCGCAAACGCTGTGCGTTAAATTTTGCGTATAGATTGTAATACCATGCGCGTACCAGCGGACAAACGCATTTGCACTCACAATTTTAAGTATAGGACGCGCGCAGTACAGTAAACTCGTGCAGCGTTCGCGCAGGTTCACCCGCGGTAGACGTTAACGCGCATTTTTTGTGCAGACATTGTAATACGACGTTCAGTGCAAAGGGTTTTGCCCCTCGCGTTAATGAGTTTTTCCGCACGCGTTAACGTTTGCGCGAAGAATGTAATAGAGCCCTTTATAAATAAATAAGATCACCAGTGACTTTAGACAGCATAGTATTTGGGTGTTTGTAGCGTAAGTTTGAGTTGACCTCTATTTTTTTTAGCTAATTAATTTCTTAATTAATATTTATATATTTCTATGTTTGCGATTTTAAAAGGCATTTAAAAAAAATCTAGTGTACGAAAATGAATGGAAATAATATATAAAGTCCCATAGTAATAATAAAAAGGTCTGTTACAGAAAAGAAGCAAAAAACACCATTTAAAAAAAATAAATTCCGAAAAAATCCGGAAAAATGCTTTCAAAATACAGACTTTCTGCTGCAAATGAAAAAAAATAACTGGTTGAATAAATATTTAAGAAATATTTTTTACATTGGCACCTATGAGATTACCCCCTTCTTACACCTGTCGGATGAAACCACGAAAATCTGGACATTTCACTGACATTTCAGTACTGTTCGACATACTTTGAATAGATTAACCATTATTTCTCAAAGGGGAATTTCACTGCTGCCAAAGGCCACAGTGTTTCACTGGCAATTCACCCATATTTGGCAAATTGACAGCTTTTTGAATAGCTGAATGGCTCCAAAATTGCACCGTATGGGAAAATTCACCTTTCGGTAGCCAAGTCGGTACTCTTTCAATAACCCCTTATGTGTCACTGGGTGCATCCATTGTGTGATATTTTGTGTTGTAAACTGCCCCCCCCCCACAGTATCTTTACATCACTTGATCCTCATTGTGTGGCTTTGGCCACAGAATGGAGTCTATGGGTGGGTCACTGACTCAAATCCCATTGTATTGTGTGGGATGTATTCAAAGGACATCACCAGGGGGTAGATTAGAAGTCTTTTAAGATCCCTGTTTGATCTCATTCAACTGCCATCTCTTTACTCAGTTAGCCTCCAGAACAATAGCCACCTGCCATTTTATCGAAATATTCCCTACTTTACTTCATTAATGGGTAAATATTGTAGATTAAATAAACAAGAGCAGTAAAGATAAGCTTTTGCACAGATTTTGGTAAATCTTGCATCAGGGAAAAATCTAGAAAATGGAAACAGGAGATAAAAAAAATATATTTATTCTTCCTTTTTAAATGCAACTACTTCAAACAAATATAAAAAACAGTAGCATGTGTTTTATAAAGTGTTTTTATTGTAATGCACAGGTAATCTAGTCACAGTTTATGTAAGTAGTAGTGTCCGTTTAACAACAATATCTTTGAAGATTTTTTCAGTTGGCCAATCATCAGCGTGTGGACCAAATGGGAACTGCATTCCCCCTGCAAAAATAACAGGCAAACTGTGTTCCCACTCATTATCGCTCAGCTTGACCCCAGACTGTACCTGTATACTGTACCATAGACAATTCCTGTCTGGTGCAGCATTTATGCATTGTACCCGTGTAATTGAATAAAGTACGGTGCCAGCATTAAGCTAAACTATACTGCACACCTAACATAGCCTTGTTCGTACTTGTTTTCACTATTTTAAACACACTGACAACTGTGATTATATTAGGGTATTATACGGGTGCTTCTGAAAAACTTATGGCTGGTTGGCAATTTGTTAATTTGCTACGCTTTAAGACAGTTTTCACTGTCCTTAGTGTGGTATTCTTTTACGCATTATACGCTCTGATTTCTGAAATTGCTATTTTAGGTATTCTGATGATACATTAAATACTTGGGGCCGTATTCTGATGTTGACACAAAGTACAACTTCAGCAGAATGGCTCGAAAGTTGTGCTGTTTTTTTCTAAGTGTATATTACTTCTGAGATGTAAGCGAAGGTTACATAGTAGACATGTGCACAGCACAAAATTTCGTTTTGAACTAATGGATTAGTCCTAAAATGCAATTTATTTAGTTGCTAAAGAAATTCGTTTTCAGTTCTTTAGTATGAAAACTAATTTCATTCATCCGAAAACCAGTGGATACAATTACTATTGTAGTGGCTCCTCAGAGGGCTGAGATCGCTGCTTGTTACAGTATCTCTCACTCTCAGCACACTATGGGCCATATTACATAGTTGGTGCTAACTTAACCAGAGCTGTGTAAACTTCCAGAGCCATTATAGCCTATGGAGGTTTTCAGTTTACAACAGCTCTGGTTAAGTTAGCACCAACTTTGTAATACTACCCCGTGTCAGGCAAAGCTGTTGCAGTAACTGACTGCTGCTCATCACAGCGCTCAGAGTTTCACTAAAACTAGTAAATAATATTTTTATATATAAGAGATTAGAAGAATATTATTTCCTTGTTTTACTGAAACTCTGAGTGCGGTTACAGTCAGTTACTGTAACAGCTGCGCCTGATACATTGTACTGAGAGATAATGTAACAAGCAGCCGATCTCAGCGCTCACAGCCACTGGATTTAAAGGGGTAAAAAAAAAAGGCTCCTTTCTGTATAATGTTTAGAACATCCTCCTGCATTAATTAATACCCCTCTCTGTATAATGTATACAACATCCAACTGCATTAATTAATACCCCTCTCTGTTATAATATATAGAACATCTCCTGAATTAATTAATGTCCCTCTCTGTATAGAATATCCTCCTCAATTTATACCTTTCTCTGTATAATGTATATAACATCGTCCTGCATTATACCCTATCTGTATAATGTATAGAACATCTCCTGCATTAATACCTTATCTGTATAATGTATAGAACATCCTCCTGCATTAATTAATGCCCCTCTCTGTATAGAACATCCTACTGCATTGGCATGTGGAGGGTGCAGAACTTCGGATGATGCGATGTTGCGCTCTTCATTGCTGGTCTCCTTCACTCATCAATGTAATATCCCAAAAAGGACTGAAACTAAAATGTAGTGCATTTTATTTTAGTTTCTTTCGTTTTTTGTACTGAGCAATTTCGTTTCTCTTGAGTCATCCGAAAACTAAATTATCCCAAAATTCGGACTAAATCGTTTTAGTACTAAAACGAATGCACATGTCTATTACATAGTTACATAGTCTGAAAAAGCTATGTGTCCATAAGGTTCAGCCTTTCACACATCACCTACTGCTGTTGATCTAAAAGAAGGCAAAAAACCCAGTCTGAAATGCTCAACAATATGCAACAAACTGGGAAAAAAATCCTTCTTGACCTCAGAATGGTCGTCAAATTTCTCCTTGGATCAAGAAGCTTTTACTCACATATTAAGGGCTATATTACAATCTTTGTGCAAAAACCCTTGCGCAAAGCGTGAATTTTTGTGCCAAGCATTAAACGTTTGCGCGTGCAAATCACCGCTGGAATTGCAATCCTCGCGAGTCTTTTCATCCGGCAATCAATATCATAATAATCAGAATTAAGAACCACAATTAGCTCACGTTAAGTTTTTGCGCCTGCCACAGTCAATCTGAGCATACAGTCAGGTCCAGAAATATTGGGACATCGACACAATTCTAAAATTTTTGGCTCTATAAACCACCACAAATGGAGGTGGAATGAAACAAACACAATGTGCTTTAACTGCAGACTGTCAGCTTTAATTTGAGGGTATGTACATCCAACTCAGGTGAACGGTGTAGGACTTACAGCAGTTTGCAGATGTGTCTCCCACTTGTTAAGGGACCAAAAGTAATGGGACAGAATAATAATCATAAATCAAACTTTCCCTTCTTAATACTTGGTTGCAAATCCTTTGCAGTCAATCACAGCCTGAAGTCTGGAACTCAAAGACATCACCAGACGCTGAGTTTCATCCCTGGTGATGCTCTGTCAGGCCTCTACTGTAACTGTCTTCAGTTCCTGCTTGTTCTTGGGGCATTTTCCCTTCAGTTTTGTCTTCAGCAAGTGAAATGCATGCTCAATGGGATTCAGGACAGGTGATTGACTTGGCCATTGCATAACATTCCACTTACGTCCCTTCAAAAACTCTTTGGTTGCTTTTGCAGTATGCTTTGAGTCATTGTCCATCTGCACTGTGAAGCGCCGTCCAATGAGTTCTGCAGCATTTGGCTGAATGTGAACAGATAATATTGCCCAAAACACTTCAGAATTCATCCTGCTGCTTTTGTCAGCAGTCACATCATCAATAAATACAAGAGAACCAGTTCCATTGGCAGCCATACATGCCCACGCCATGATACTACCACCACCATGCTTCACTGATGAGGTGGTATGCTTCGGATCATGAGCAGTTCCTTTCCTTCTCCATACTCTTCTCTTCCCATCACTCTGGTACAAGTTGATCTTGGTCTCATCTGTCCATAGGATCTTGTTCCAGAACTGTGAAGGCTTTGTTAGGTGTTGTTTGGCAAACTCTAATCTGGCCTTCCTGTTTTTGAGGCTCACCAATGGTTTACATCTTGTGGTGAACCCTCTGTATTCACTCTGGTGAAGTCTTCCCTTGATTGTTGACTTTGACACACATGCATCTACCTCCTGGAGAGTGTTCTTGATCTGGCCAACTGTTGTGAAGGATGTTTTCTTCACCAGGGAAAGAATTCTTCATTTATCCACCACAATTGTTTTCCGTGGTCTCCCGGGTCTTTTAGTGTTGCTGAGCTCACCGGTGCGTTCCTTCTTTTTGAGAATGTTCCAAACAGTTGTTTTGGCCACGCCTAATGTTCTTGCTATCTCTCTAATGGTTTTTTTTGTTTCTTCAGCCTAATGATGGCTTGCTTCACTGATAGTGATAGCTCTTTGGATCTCATCTTGAGAGTTGACAGCAACAGATTCCAAATGCAAATAGCACACTTGAAATTAACTCTGGGCCTTTTATCTGCACATTGTAATTGGAGTAATTAGGGAATATGACACACCTGGCCATGGAACAGCTGAGAAGCCAATTGTCCCATTACTTTTGGTCCCTTAACAAGTGGGAGGCACATCTGCAAACTGCTGTAAGTCCTACACCGTTCACCTGAGTTGGATGTATATACCCTCAAATTAAAGCTGACAGTCTGCAGATACAGCACATTGTGTTTGTTTCATTCCAACTCCATTGTGGTGGTGTATAGAGCCAAAGATGTTAGAATTGTGTTGATGTCCCAATATTTCTGGATCTGACTGTATATGCTGCAGCAATAATACATGCACACACAACTTCTCCATTTTATTGGTTTGGTATGTGTTGAATGGGCAACTATACTTTGCTGCCTTTTTTTTGGGCTGTTGTATTTGGGTTTGGCCAGGTTGTTCAGATTTGCCATTAACACCAGTTTTTAGGCTGCTGTCAGACAAGCGCACTGCAGGGTAGAAGAAACGCCCGTGAGAGCGGACGTTCCTTCTACTCTCTGCTGCTGCTGAGTGCATTCAGCTGTGCAAATCCATAGGAGGATCGTGCTTTGCAGCTCCGTTGACACGCTTTCTAGCGCATCAACAGAGAGATTCGCTACACGGACGCTTGCTGCGTGAGCAGTTCGCGCGCACAAGCATGTGGACGGCCCCGTCGCTGCATCACGTGGCGGCGCCGGTAAGTGCTCATCTGACACGAGCCTTAGGAGTTGCTAAAATTATGTGCGTAAAGGCTATGCTGTAATTACCGAAATAGATTGTAATACCATCCTCGCACCACCGCACAATCGCATTTGCGCTCACAATGTTAAGTATAGGACGCATGAAGTACAGTAAGCTCGTGCAGGGTTCGCGCAGCTTCACACGCGGTAGACAATTGCGCGCGGTTGTTGCACTGACTATGTAATACGGGATTCGGCGCAAATGGTTTTACCCCTCGCATTAATTTTTTTTTGCGCCGGTGCAAACGTTTGTGTGAAGATTGTAATTTAGCCCTAAATATTATGACCCTTATTATTCTGTGTCTGCAGGAAGTCATCCAGTCATTTTTTAAACGTTGTATCTCGGATGTAGCGCTTGGTTACTGTACACTAGTGTCTCATATACTTTGTATGGGAGACGTTATTGTGGCCCCAGCAGATGGAGAACAAGCTATTCTATCCAGCCCGGTCTCCATCTGCTTCTGACGTTATTCTGAAAAGAATAATGCTTCTCAGATGCTGGTGTTATGTGACTACGCTTCATCACCATCACATTAAAACATTGATTTAACCCCCTCATTGAATCCCATACTCACCTTAGAACACTCGGTGCAGGGAATGGTGCAGAGAGTGGGGCAGAGAGCGGCACGATCCGCTGCTTCCTCGCTCCATGACAGAGGTACACTAGAAGCAAATAGTCCCATGTGTGTCCTCCTTAGCGCTGCTGGTGTTATCATTTAACACCCACAAACTCACAAAGTACCACATGTGGAGCTGCTGACCAAGTGGCTCCTTCGTAATACCGATCCTAAATGGCAGATGTTTATATTTTCCATTAGCGTCTACCGTTTAGCACCAACAATGGAATAGGGCCCTTGGGATTTTATTACCACAGGACACAAACGCAAACTAGTTTCACTAGAAAGAAGAAAGAAGCCAGGTGAGTCACCATCATCAAGATACTATTAATTCCATGGTACCAGGCCCAGGATAAGCATGAGCGAATACATACATATATATTTATATTAGTAAAATGAGGTTTAAAAAGAAGTTTAACTTAGCAAATGATAAAGTATGCATTTGAAAATATTTCCAAATAAGGAAAACTCTTAAATGATATTTTTCTTCCAACATTTATACAGAAATAGAATTGATGTTAGACATGACATGGATGGTTGGGTCTCCGTTTCTTGCATTTAATCCAGCTTTAAAAGAAAGGATTAGAGACAACCTGGATTTGGGAAATACAGTAGGTGTATAATTCAGATTTAACTAATTAAAAATATTGGTGCCTAAACTAAAGTGCTTTCGGGTTTAAAAATAACTTATTTTATAACCTAAAAATTCTATAAATTTTTTTTAAAGTTGGTGAAACATTTTACACGTGTATCAATTCAAAGGTAATTAAATGACTGCAAAAATCCTATTTTATGGTGGCATCGTTCAAAAAAAGTAAATATGAAACTTTGGATTGGGGGACACTGGCATCATGTACAGTATTTAGGATGATACGGATTGCTTTTCTATTTTTGGCACTTTCAGGGCTATTCAGAGAGAGGTGAAAACCAGGAGAACTTTTGGAGATGTGAAAATTCTAGGTCAAAATAGTCGATTTGGAAAGTGAGATAAATGGGAGAATTTTTCTGGTTTGGCTATTTTGACTTAGAATGTTCACTTCTCCAGTCATTCTCTTGGTTTTCACCTCTCTCTGAATAACCCTGTATTTCTTCTTAAATGCTTCCTAGTACTGATACTACAAAATGTATGTAATTGAAAACAAAGTGAAACGCCAATGTATTCTGTCTATAACAAGTCTGTTCATCCATTTGGTATAATGGTTGACATGACTGAACGGAATAGTGACCTGTATCATGGCAGCTAAATGGACTGATGTGTATTAATGTGTGTTTGTGACAAAACAGAAAACAGAAAAAGCTGGAATGTGTTTTTTTTTTGTTTTTTGGGGCAAAACAAACAGTTTTTTAGAACTCAATAGCGTAGCTCCTTGTGGTTGGAACATTTTGAACACAAAGGGAAATATTCCAAAGCTGGAATAGGGCCCATACTGTGGTATTGTATAAGCAGTTCTTGGTAAAGTGAAAACCTTGGCATATTTTGCTACTTTTCTGCAGAGGGAACACACTTTGATGACTGGTGAAACTTTTGTGGTATTTTATTCTTTCATATTCTATAAGGTTATGGATATCATCATATTATACTGAACTTTAATTCAGAAACGGCATATTGCTGGGAAAATGTAAGAGAAAGAAACCAAAATATTTCACTCGCAAGAGTGTTGAAAAAGGACAAAACTATAAAAGCTGCATATTTTGTTTCTTCAATTTGAATTCTGCTTTGAGATGCTTTCGCCCCCACAGCTAACTGCGCTCTGCTTTTGACCTTTGGCTTTCTGTCCCTCTCATTTTCCCATTTATGTCTTCAAGATTTTTCCCAGGCTGTCCCCACACTATGAGAATCTATGCCCCAATCTGTCAGACTGTTACACACCTTTCAAAGCTTTAAATCCTCCCTTAAAATCTACCTATTTAAAGAAGCTTCCTGTCTCCACAATTAGCCATATGGTCTACCCATTCTCTAATCCACTTTTACACTACTTCCATCCCTTATCTTTCAGAATGTAAACACCTCAAAGTGCTAGCATATTCCGCAGCGCTGAACAATGGTCACAATATAGACAGGGTTACAATACATTGAACAACATTTTGACAAACCAGTACAGGAGGAAACGAGGGCCCTATTCCTGTGGAAATTTACAATCTAGAAGGGTTGGGGGTGGAAACAGAAAGAGAGGACTGCAATGTGAGAGTGATGGACTGGTGAGAGTGATGGACAGGTTAGAGCAGTGAGGTGTATCAGTGAGTCGGGTGGTAGGCTTGCCTGAATAGGAATGTCTTAGGCTGGGGTCAGACGAACGCAGTGCGAACGTGCGGGCAGCCGCACTTTATCACTGCCGTAGTAGCAGCAAATGGTGGCCAATGACGGGCAATATACGAAGTACGGCTGCACGAAAGTTCGGCCGGGCAACGCAAGCAGCAAACGAACGCATTTTTTCGACAACATGATACCGCTAGTACTGACGTACAGAGTGCGCTGTGTCCGCTAGCGGCATGTGTGCATGATTAGGAGACATCAGACGCTGCTAATGTCCGGCCTACATAACGTCCAGACACAAAAAAGTGTTTTATTGATGATCCGTACTAAATCACGGACGAAAATGTGCATCATATGACCGCTATCGCGTATCCTGTGAAAAAATACGTTCATTCGTTCGAACGCACTTTTTCATGGACGACGCGAAAAATGCGTTCGTCTGACCCTAGCCTAAAGGGAGCGTTTGAAGGAAGGGAAACCAAGGGAAAGTCTGACCGTATGAGGGAGAGCATTCCAGAGGATGGGGGCGGCGCGTGAGAAATCCTGCAGTCTATCATGGGAAGAGGTGATGCAAGCAAAGCTAGGCGAAGGTCACGGTTTGATCTTAGGGAGTGGGCTGCAGGGCCGGACTGGGGATAAAAACCAGCTCTGGAAATAATTTCATACCAGCCCCATAGCATTATTATACCGGCCCAACGTCATTATTATGTTATTCATAAAAGGGAAAACCATGCATTTTAAAACACATTTGAGTACATGGGTACATATTGACCCCAGGCCAGCTTGAATGGGTATATATTGCCCCCAGGCCAGCTCATATGAGTATATATGGCTCCCAGACCTGCTCATATGGGTTTATATTGCCCCCAGGCCAGCTTATATGGGTTTCATATTGCCCCCAGGCCAGCTCATATGGGTACATATTGCCCCCAGGCCAGCTTATATGGTTATATATTGCCCCCAGGCCAGCTCATATTGGTATATATTGCCCCCAGGCCAGCTCATATGGGTACATATTGCCCCCAGGCCAGCTCATATGGGTACATATTGCCCCGCAGGCCAACTCATATGGGTACATATTGCCCCCAGGCCAGCTCATATGGGTATATATTGCCCCCAGGCCAGCTTATATGGTTATATATTGCCCCCAGGCCAGCTCATATGGGTATATATTGCCCCAGGCCAGCTCATATGGGTACATATTGCCCCAGTCCAGCTCATATGGGTATATATTGCCCCAGTCCAGCTCATATGGGTATATATTGCCAAACCCCGGGGGGATGGAGAGGTCGCTCAGGTGAGGTTACTCGGAAGAGTTGGCTGAGCCGCGCCTTAGCGAGATGCTGACCTGGCTGGCGCTGGGCGGCCTCTCTGATCCCTCTCATCTCGTGACTCGTCTCGACTCCGTCTTCAGCGTGGCGCCTGCGCACTATGTGACTCAGCGCGGCGCCTGCGCACTATCACTGTGACAGTAACAACGTAGAGAGGGCGGTGCCAATGCAGCGTGTGTGCGTCCCATTTCCCAGCATGGTGTTCGCTGGGTGGGACGCACGCTGTAGCAGCTGTCAGCCCGGCGGCCCCTCCTCCCTCACGAGCACCGAGCGGAGTGACTCCGCTAGTAGCGCCTCAAGCCCGCAGGCACTGACAGGCGGCGGACAGGCCGCTGCTGACGGCCACTAGCTGCTAGTACCAGCCCGCGGTTTCTCTTGTGATGCTGCGGGCGACACAATTATTGCAGCAGCCTACCGGGATACCTACAGGGGCATTTTAATAAATAAACAACATAATCGGACTGACATGTAAAGAACCCTTTCAATTTGATGCTCTCTCCTGTACGTGGATGCGTACAAACATTCCCTTTCAGAATCCCATTACAATGATTACATTGTAAACATGGATATGTACCATATGTAGGGGTGGACAAGAAAGTCTGTCTCACTCTCGGTTGAGTGTCCGCTCTAACGACAAGATCTCGTATATTTTTATTCCTTCGCATAGCGAAGACAGGGACATTGGGAAATAAATGCCCTATATCTTTATCACTTTGCAAAATATGCCAATTAGACAGAATGATACTCTTAATTTCCCGAGATAATGGTGAAAATGTACTCACAAAAGGAACCCTCTCGAGTTTCCTTTTTGGTCTATCCTGTAATAGGTCATCTCTATCGACATTTGAAATTTTAAGCTGGGCTTGATTAAGCACCCGTCTACTATAGCCCTTCTCTCGAAATTTGGTTCTAAGGCCTCGTAGTCTAGAATCCAATTTAGTTTCATCACTCACAATACGCTTCACCCTCAGCATCTGGCTAAAGGGAATAGAGATTTTCTGCCCACGAGGGTGATAACGTCATATAAACTACTTTCGATATCAATCTATATTTTATGAACAGGTGAAAGGGACCGCCATGGGTGCTAATATGGCACCCTCTTACGCTAATCTTTATATGACTACGTTTGAAGAGTCTTATATCTGGCAGAACAATCCCTTTAGCGACAAGATCTCCAAGTGGTTTCGTTACATCGACGACAGTTTTCTGATTTGGATGGGTTCTCTGTGTGAGTTGAACGAATTTGCACAGTATCTTAATACTAGGAACCCCAATATCATTTTTACCATGGAGTTTGATGCACAGTCTGTACATTTTTTGGATGTGCAGGTCTATAGGGTAGGTGATCATATCGCCACTGACCTTTATACTAAGCCTACCGACACTAATAGCTTATTGAACTTCTCAAGTTATCACCCTCGTGGGCAGAAAATCTCTATTCCCTTTAGCCAGATGCTGAGGGTGAAGCGTATTGTGAGTGATGAAACTAAATTGGATTCTAGACTACGAGGCCTTAGAACCAAATTTTGAGAGAAGAGCTATAGTAGACGGGTGCTTAATCAAGCCCAGCTTAAAATTTCAAATGTCGATAGAGATGACCTATTACAGGATAGACCAAAAAGGAAACTCGAGAGGGTTCCTTTTGTGAGTACATTTTCACCATTATCTCGGGAAATTAAAAGTATCATTCTGTCTAATTGGCATATTTTGCAAAGTGATAAGGATATAGGGCATTTATTTCCCAATGTCCCTGTCTTCGCTATGCGAAGGAATAAAAATATACGAGATCTTGTCGTTAGAGCGGACACTCAACCGAGAGTGAGACAGACTTTCTTGTCCACCCCTACATATGGTACATATCCATGTTTACAATGTAATCATTGTAATGGGATTCTGAAAGGGAATGTTTGTACGCATCCACGTACAGGAGAGAGCATCAAATTGAAAGGGTTCTTTACATGTCAGTCCGATTATGTTGTTTATTTATTAAAATGCCCCTGCGGATTGGGCTATGTGGGTAAAACCATTAGACCCTTCAAAGATAGGATATCTGAACATAAAACATCTATCCGGAATCTCGAATCTTTATCCCCCATTGCAAGACACTTCAGGGAAAAGAGACATAATGTCTCCCAGTTACGTTACCAAATATTGGAAAAAGTCTCCCCATTAATGAGGGGTGGCGATAGAGATCGAATATTGCTTCAGAAAGAAGTGAGATGGATGTATCGGTTAGATACAGTGGCCCCTCATGGTCTCAATGAGAAACTTGAGTGGCACTGGTTTCTCTGATTTTCATCCCGAGGCATCTGACGATAAAGGGTGAGCTATATTGTGATTGGTGCAAAAAATAATTTTTTCTCTTTATGTTTGTAGGTTGGTTATATGTTTGCTAATATATATAATTTATTGAGTATTGGGAAGGGGTTACTCCCTGATGACTTTAGGTACAATAGTCAATGTTAAGTGCTGAGCCAGTCACTTTTATATTTATCTTTCAGTGTTCTATTTTTTCTATATATCTTTATATATATCTATATCTTTATATGTTATTTTTCACATTGGTTTTAGGTTGTTGTATATCTGTGTGGCTTATTTTTGTATTTTCCAGACCTGGCTATCTTTAGCCTTTGTAACCCTGTCAGCGTTATCAGTATGACCAGGATGGAAGGTTGGAGTGTATTTCGCCCTGTGATCATCATAAATAGAAAAACTACAAACATGGCCGTTTTGTGGCCATTTCTTCCTCCTGATCCTAGTAACTTCCTGCCAGCCCACCGCAGGCTCTTCCGGTCCTGCGTGTTAACCTGGTTGCTTTGCGCATGCGCAATGGCGCCCGCTATCGCCGGTCTTAATGCCTATACATATGGAAAGCTGGTAAGAATGTCGTGGAACCACTTTTTCTAATTATCTGTGGAGATTTACTTCACCTGCTGAGGGGAGGTCTGGCTGTCCTACCTGTTATGTGTTTGTATATATATATGGGTTTTGTCTGTTAAGGGTTAGGGCACTACGCACTGAGGAAGGGGCTGCGACCCCGAAACGTCTGTGTATTTTCCTGTCCTCACTGGAATTAAATTGGGTGTCACTAGTGGACCCTATTCAAGCAGCGCTGGTATTGTATTATTTTTTCTCCCTATACTGTGTTGTTGGCACTATACAAACAAACTATTAATAATAATGATCAAAAACATTGGTTGAACACAAATAGCAGTGATGTATTCATAAAATAGAAAAGCAGGGGCGTTAAATCAGTATGTCCACCTACCTGGAAGTCATATATTATATTTAGAATTTCAACTGTGCCAAGACCTGACGAAGCCTCCAAAAAAGAGAAATAATAGAGATATAACGCATTACCTATATCTTATCTATGTTGTATTACTGCGGTGCTGTGCATCTTTCTGAATGAAATTCATGATATATTTTGGTTTTTCACCCAAGTCAAATACTTTCCTAGTGAAATGTAACACCCTAGGTGTGTTCATATTCTCGCCAACACAGTAGTGAGATCCAGCACCAGATCAAGCCTGACTTCGTCTTCACCTTAGTACAGCAAAAAACACGTCCTGCAGCTTATAAAATAAGATGTATCTTCAGTAGTGTTTTAGATTTTAGCACCCCAGTACAGCAGTAGGAAGCCTTTGCATCCCTGAGACAAAAAGCAATGGGTACCTAATATTTTTTAATTTCATTTTAATAAAAAAAAAAGGTTTTCATTAGAGCCACCATGTTTTTTTTAAGTTTTGGTTTGAACAAGAGAATATAGTTAAAAAAGAAAATGAATTATTGACATGGTTCCAAAAAAATCAATGGATAAATAAACCGCTCCATTAACATGGAAGTACAAAGTTTCTAGTCTGTATTGCGCATCACTTATCTGAAAAGTACACATCACGAGTCCTACTGCCTTTTTTTTTTATTCATAAATATACATTTCAGTTTATGATATGTTTCCAAGCTCTATTTGTACGTGGTTCTACAATATAAATATACGCGTTACTAAAATGAATTCCAGATAATTTTGCCAACATTGTCAATACAGTAGGCCAAGAATTTCTTCAAGATAAAGGGAATCTATCATCAACATGGCATATAATCATATTATGTTAAAATTAATGCAATTACCGGAAAATTATTATTTATGTGGGTGTAGATTTACACTTAATATGATTTTCTGTTGGCTTGAGTCACTGAACGTGGTCCTGCTCACCTGGTGTCAACAGATGACAGCGCAGTCAAAATTATCCCAGGTGTGTCATTTAGCTCAACATAGGTAAATTATTACTAATTAGTGGAACACAGAGAAAAAAAATGACTCTGTTTTTAAAATTGCTGTAATTCCGGTCTACATCCCACCTTCGTGCATTTAAACAAAACCAAAAAAATGAAGAAGCTAGAAACACAAAATTGTAATAAAATTTCATGATAGATCCCCTTTGAGCACAGTAGCACTATTTATTTTAAGAATTCCAAACACTACAAAACAATTGGTAGAAAAAGAATCATTAAAAGCTTTTACATTCATTTTTTTTTATGGTTTTATTTTATATATAAACTTTCTGAAACACTTTTACATAAATTAACTCCTCTGAGACTAATATTTGATGTACAGTAAATTGTAATTCCTATAAAAATCCATAAACAACTTGTTTCACATTATTTACAAAAAAAAGCAAAAACAAACAAAAAAAAAGATATTCCTTTGCTTAATCTTGAAGAGAATTCTACTTGCAATTTTTTTTAATGTTGTTTTTGTAATGCTTTTTTTTTTTTCTCCAAGGCAAAACCATGTTGGCATTGTAAAATCTCTTACTGAAGTCACATGGTAGCATAACTCACTTTGTGCCAAAGTCCTTTTATAAAGCAGCACGGTAAAAGCAGTCGAGTTGTCTATAAACAGTAATTTTGCTCCACATTTTCAAAATTAACAATGATATATACCACATCCTATGCAGAGAGAAAGAGAAATCCAGAAACTACTCTTTGTAAGCAAAGGCCGACATTTCGGGAATATTCAGAAACACTGTACAGGTCAATTTAAATACAGTGCCTGGATGAATACAGATATAAGCCTACTGCAAAACCTATAGGCTTTTCTCTTCCAGTCAAGAGTGCAGTGATATGCATATGTAAACATATTTTCTTAAAGCAGATCACCTTTTTAAGTCATTCGTAAAAACTCGTGGGGTAGGTTTTGCTGTTAGCATTGTCATTCCCCAGGAAGGCTCTTTTTTTTTTCTTTCGGAGAGTCCAACAGAGATTGTGCTACAGGAACAAAAATGTCTGAGCAAACATGACGTTTAGGCTCAAATAGCAACGCAGCAGATCTGTCTCCCTAATAGAGGAAGCACGTGAGTTAGGTCTCTTTGGCAGCCCCTGCAAGGCCAGTGTGTTACCTTTTCCCTATTTCACTTTGTCTGAGAAACTGTATATTGTTAGAGCTGTCTGCTAACTCGGGGTATTGCTCCACAGAGAGTACATAGTACCCATCGTATCCTTGTACCTTCCCAGCGCTCAGTAGCTGTCGCTTTTCTCCATCAGTCCACAACCTGGCACCTTCTTCTCCATCTCGCACTGTTTGCTGTTCCCTGGCCCATGAATGGGACAGGGCTCTTTGTCTAGCTTGCTCCAGAATCCGGGCCTTCTCCTCATCGAGGGTCATGCCGTAGCGCACATGGAGGGCCAAGGCACCATACTGCATTTCAACATCGGCAAACCTGCGAGTTCTTCCATTCACTACTGTGGTTGACTGGGACACTGTTACATTGATGCCATTTTCCAAGGCTTTGCGTCCACTCGTTAGTCTTAAGGTTCCAAGATCACTTTCTGGTGTGGTGGCTTTGATAAAGTAGTGGGTGTCCCTCCCTTCAATTGTGAAATGTAGATTCTCCAAATAAAATGCGTTGTTGAGTACAGCGGCTACTTTAATGCAGTCTTCGTTCGCGATGTTAAGAGCGTTGGTGAGGACTTTGCCTTGATTGACAGCCAGCATGACTCCCTTCCCAATTAGGGACTTCACTGTAGCAAACCAGAGCCATGACTTGTCTCCGAATGATGTGTGCCTGCCTATCTGAATATCTGGCATTTTTCCCAGGGATAAGAAAGCCTTGGTCTGTCTTGCCACTTGTTGTTGCACTCCAGAAATTGGCTAGAAAATGAAAAAAAAAGGAAACTAGTTACAACACTGTTAAATGTTGTATGAAAACATCATAGAATAGCTTTCAATGATAACCGCCTCCTGAGACCTGATGTACTACACTTATCCATGCAGCCTTTATCAAAAGACATTCAACACACATCCTCTTTAATACATTCATTTATGTAACCTGTAGCATCCTAAATACTTTATGACCAGACAAAAAGAAGAGTCAAATTAACATCAACATCAGTGTTTCCAAACAACGGTCCTCAAGTACCCCGAACGGTCAGGTTTGACAGATATCTGAAGCCCAGCACAGGTGATATGATTTGCTGCTCAGTGATTACAGGATTCAGTCTGCATTTCCTCAAGGTAATTCTTAAAATCTGGCCTGTTGGGGGTCCTTGAGGACTGCGGTTTGGAACCACTGATCTATATAAAGAGAAACTATACATATTACCTACTTAAATAGTAAGTAAACCCCTTAATGCTAAGTGATGTCCTGTAGGGAAAGGTTTTTGGCATTGTCATGGTACGAATGACTATATTGGCAAGACAATGGTTGAAGAGACCACTTCAGGATTACTGTTGCTGACTGCCACTGTTGTGACCCTATGCTGATTTGTCAGTGGCTCTCTAACATTTCAAGCTCAGCCACTAACATAGAGGCTCGCTGGTAATAGAGTCGTAATAGGGAGCACCTACCGGTTAACACTTCGTTCTGTCTTTTGCCATTGTAGCTCCTAGTACAAGTTTAGCTGAAGTAGGTCCCTGGTTCAGATAAGATATACCAGGGATTTATAAGATTATATATCCCTATATACACAATTAGATTTAATGTACTTGTCTTTATTTGATGATTTTTTTAATGCTGTGGTCATTAATGATGTCACAAAGTTAAGATGATGTCATGCAGACTCAAAGGATACAGGTCATCTTGTAATCTAGATAAGAGTAAATGATACGAAATCACACTGCACCTTTTATTATTATTTTATTGTGGCAAATCAGCATTTGCCACGTGAAAAAACTCAAAATGTATGCTTATTTCTAAGGGAAATGTGACGCATTGGTTTTATCGTCGAGGTTTGATGGATAGCCTCTTTTTGATAATGGTAGCCTGAAGCTAATGAAAAGCCCGTCAGCTTTTTTCCTTAGTCATTAACACATAATGTATGTATCTGTTTGCCAATTAAGCGGTCTATAGTCTTCAAACCTGCAATTACATCTAACTCTGATATTTCATTTTCAAGAGGCCAAAATGAAATCTACTTCTTCCCCATTGGCATTTTTTATTATAACCCAAAATTCCATTTCGTCGCATCTAGGATTAAAAATGGCACATGAGACTGCCTTAGGATCGCATGTGTGAATATAGTTAAAGATGGATTGCGAGCTGGCCAAAAGTAGTAATTTTCCTACCATGTAACCGAGGCATTAGAAGATGACAATACTTAATGAAGCCTGTGTAAACTTATTACGTATGCAGTATACATGCATCTTGTATGACCGCAAATGGCACCTTGATTACAGAGTTTGCATGTAATAACACTGTGATGTAGAAAACATACGTTAAGCCATGAAATGTGTGCAATGTGGAAACTAAATTACTATCAAATGACCATATTACTCTTTCTGAAGGTCCAAATTACCCCTTACCGACCATATATTGTTTATCAATACACTTTTTTAGTATCGTGTGACTGACTCAGATAAACAACAGAGTATATATTAAAGTAATGCGCTGCCAAGCTGCTCCTTTGGTGTTATGGTGTGACTTAAATCTCGACTCATTGGAGTAATTAAATTAAGATTAAATATAACCAAAGCATTACTGCTTACACACTGATATATATGTTTGTGAAGATTAAGGACCACTTACAGAGATATTTTTGAAACCTTCACATTATGTGATCCTTGTTGACATTTTGAATAGTTTGTGCTGCGAGTACGATTCTGACTACATAGATATGTTTTTTTTTTCTATAGATTTAATTTTAATTAGTCATTTTTCATGGGTATAAAGCAATTCCGAGTGTCTTACCCATTTATTTTATCTGATGTGTGAATGTCGACAGAATTCAATGTATTCATTAGGCTAGAGTCAGACGAACGCATCATGAGCGCACAGTGCGTGCGTGCACAACGGGCGTACATTCTGTCGGAAGACACGGTAGACACCACACGGTCCGTTTTATTATGACGGACGTAGAAAAGAGGGAAATATGGGAAACAAAATTAATATGAAAAAGGATATGAATAGGCATTTTGTGCGTCAAGGTACTGGACGTCGCAAATGAGCTGCGTCTGACATCTTCTCATCATGCACACAGAACGCTACGCGGAGGTGGTGGATGTGGCGCACTGCGCATCCGTGTTAGCAGTTTTACGTTCTTGCCTAATTTGCGTTCGTGTGCCACGTGCGCTGTGCGTGCGCAGTTTGGTGTGGATGCACTTAGTGTGTGGGTCTCTATTGCTCATGATTCTATGCTACGACGGACGTTAAACTGTGCGGCAACACGGATGTGATCACTGCGTTTGTCTAAAACGGGCCTTATATGGTATGGTCCTCAAAGCTCTTTACAGAGAATTCTCTGGTGTAGCAGCTGTCTGGCAGGACTTCAGAGAAAAATCTGGGGACTTTTGTAACATTGTGTGTGCGTTATTATGTCTATTTATTAATAGGTTATCTATATATTGGGATTTGACATGTCTATGGAACCATCCACTAGTGAATCGTTCCTCAACAACAGTCCAACTTCCCGGCTAGACAAAACTGGGATGGAGGAGATGGGATTATTTATCCTGACCACATGTATCAACTGGTCAAATGTAATTATCTATGGCAGGAGTAGGCAACCTTGCCCCCTCCAGATGTTTTGTAAGTACACCTCTCATAATGCTCAGCCCCTCATTAGGTTGGCATAGACTCATGGGAAAGGTTACTCCCAAACATCTGGAGGTCCAAAGTTGCTGACCACGATCTATGGAGTATCCATGGCAGGGCTCAAAATTTCAGGTCCCGAGCTACTAGCCAGTCCTTAAGAGTTACTCGCCACCAGTTGCCCCAGCCAACCCTTACCCATAACTCCGCCCCTAAACACATCCTCTTAAATTATCATTAGCAATATTATCATTAAGCAATGTAAACATAAAGGAAAATAATGTGCAGTGTGTATGCACGTATCCCAGAGCTCCACAGGAATAAAACTCAGTAATGTGCGGGGTGTATGAGCGTGAGTTTTTTTCCTATGGAGCTCCGGGATACGCTCATACACACCTCACATTTCTGTGAGTTTTATTGCTGTGGTGCTCTGATACACTCATACACACGGCACATTACTGTATCAGCACCACTCAGGAGGTTTCCTCAGCATGTGTGTGTATATATATATCCAGGATGCAAAAAAATTAGAAATTGCAGATGTCATTTGCACATCTTTCCCAGAGTTCTTTGCTGCATATGTGGAATGTAGCGCATGAGCTCTGATGCAGTTCTTTGAATTGCTGGGATGTGCAAATGACCTCTGCAATAATAAACATATGTATTAAAAAAAAATCACAACTATAGCAGTAAGTAGTGATACTTTTTTTATTGGAACGTTAGTCCAATAAAAAGGTATCACTATGTACTGCTATACTCGTGATTTTGGCATCTGGACTAACATGGCCTATCACACGCACATATACATGCTCAGGTCTACACGCCTACACACTCGGCTCACGCGCACATATACACACTCGGCTCACGCGCACATATACACTCATAAATTCTACCAGAAAGATGTGTTGATAGGAGGGATAACTAAAACTTCATTAGAGAATCTGTTCAGTGCTCTGGCCTTGCAGGGGATAAACAGCATGAATGCAGCAGATCCCCCCCCCCTGACACATACCTCTGTTCAGCCAAGTGTTTAATTAATCAGGGGGAGAATCTGTTATCTCTGCATCTCCTGGTTTGACAGTGATGGCCCAGGCTCCTTGCTGTGCAGGGGTAGAGGGGAGACAGGAGACAAGCAGCACAGCTCCTGCTGCTTTATCCCCAGACACAGACCTCTGTGTGATCTGGCGCAATTTCTCTCTGGTTAGGTGGTGAAGGGGCAGTGGGTGTAGCCTGTGTGTGCCTGCCCTGCTAGCACCATGCTCCACATGATGGTCAATGAGAAATTCGGGGGCAGGACAGCTATCAGCTAAGAAGAACCACAGTTACTTTGAAGAGACCCCCCTAGCTGTTGAGGCCCGGGTGCCATGGCAACCCTTGCAGCCTTGTAATTACCTCCATGGCAGCAGCTCCTCTCAGCTCAGAGGGGGAGAATCCGGTCACTCAGGCTTTTTTTTTTCATGCACAAACGCTTCTGGGCTCTGGTCAGCTCACGTGACACAGACCACCCGGAAGCTCGCTGAGTGCAGACGCTGGGAAGATGTGAAAGCACATCTCTCCCAGCGTTAGGTCCGTCCCTGCTTGCGGCGCCGCCCCCCTCCTTCCTCGCTAAGCCACTGGTGCAGATAGTAGCGTCTGACGGGGAATGTCAGTGACGGCTCCATGCCGATGCTGGCATTCCAATTACAGCCCAATTTTCACTCGCCCTCCCCCAATTTCTACTCGCAAATTGCGAGGGGGCGAGTGCAAATTTTGACCCCTGATCTATGGCATATGGAGTCTTCGACAAGTTATTGCGTCGGTGAGAGTTTGATATCTACCGGCAATGAATACATAAAACAGGCTGGCTCTACTGTACAGAAGTATCAATAAATATTTACTGTTAGAAAAATTTGTGGAGTGTTATCTCATGAGCAGGCTAATTCAGTTTGGGAAGGAAACCCCATGATATGCTTGGAGGTCCCAGGGGGAGACCAGGGTTCAACTCTATTACCAGAAATAGATTTATCTCTGGGATTTGAATAGCAATTTCCCCTTTGCCTGAAGTAGGAGAATTACTATTCAATTACTAGAGATAAAACTATCTCCGGTAATAGAAACCATCCCTTGACAAGATACCGAAGGGAATTTATTAGCTTTTTTTTTTTAAGGCTTTAAGGCTTGTAAATGGATAAAAAAATTCTTTCACTTTTAACTATTTTCCCTGAAGTTTTATTAACTTTTATCAGGTAATCATCAATTTTTCCCTTTTAAAGAAATGGATATTGAACTCTCCTTTTTTAGCTAGAGGGGTAACTACAGAAAAACAATAAATTTGAATAGATTTTCTTAAAAATTTCCTTTTTATTACTCAATATCCATTCATCGTCAAGCCATCTGAAAGCCAGTGAGTAATTTCTATCACTCAGTGGTCTCCTTTGCTCCTGCAAATTTTTGCTTTTCCCAAATGATGTAAGAAAAATAAATCTATTTAATAGACACTCTGGGCATTTGTTAGCAGGCTTGGCTGGATTTCAATTACACACTGGACGGTTTACACTGTTTTGAGCATCCCAAACCAAATGTAAGAATGGCAGTTCTGTACACACTGCCTGTGATTTCATTATATGTCCCAGCTCCTCACTTTGGAGTCGGTGAGTCGGTTTCAAGGCTTTTTTTGGAAGGAGATAACATTATTTGGTAAATGACAAAGGTCTTGTCTGTATTTTATATTAAGTCCTTGAAAATAATATTTTTTATTTGAATTAGGAAATTGAAGTTAACACATTCCTCCATTTTGCTTTAAGGGATTGCAAATTGTGGACATTATTTTTCATCATTTATTTTTTTATATATAAATTTTATCGCCAATCGTGACAACAAATATTTTAAAGAGCTGGGACACTATTCCAAGGTTGTCATTACCGTAAGCGTTCAAGATGCGCAACTTAACCGCAGACATTATTAGCTTCATTTTTTCTCATCAAATTCCAACTTTGCCGATAAAGGAGACGTTCTGACCTTATTGTCTCGCGTCTTGAGTTTGCTTACTGAACTTGGCGTCTCCTATACTTAACATCTGGCACGCAAGTTGATAAAAAATGCAAGAATAGAGACCTATTCCAAGCTCACAAATAACTTAATGAAACACTCCTAAAAGCTGGTGTTATGCTCATAAGGACATGTAAACTCTTGTGTGATTTCCCTGAACAATTGACGTCTATGGAGGTTTTAAGGCTCTGGTTAAGTTTACACCAGTGTTGAAATACTCAATGTATTGAATGCTTGCACCCACATTCGAGCTTCCTGCCAGGGGGGCCTCACTTCAAGGTCTAATTCAACACCACAACGATTCCAGCGCATGGAAGTATTTCTCCAATGGCTTTATTCCATCACTACGAGATAAGACAACGTTCGAACCTACACCGGGTCTTTGACAAAGATCTGATGTAGGTCAAAATGTTGTCTTATCTTGTGGTGATGGAATAAAGCCATTGGAGAATTACTGCCGTATGTTGGAATCATTGTGTAGCGTTAAATTGCAGACACATGAGTTTGATTAGCTACACACATCCACTTTCATTAGCGCCGACCATTAATTTCACTGCTCCACACACTTTTTAACATCTTGCTAGAGTCTCCAGACAAATTTAGCATCTTGACATGCATCTTCTGTGGAATATAGACGTTAAGGCTAGGGTCAGACGAACGCAGTATTAATGTGCGTTTAGCAGCACTAAATCACGGCCGTGCTAGCAGCAAATGACGTCCAATGCCGGGCAGCATACGAAGAACGGCCGCACAAAAGTGGGGCTGCGCAACGCAAGTGGCAAAGGAACGCATTTTTTCGAGAACGTGAAACCTCTAGTACTGACGTACAGAGTGCGTTGCGTCCGCTAGCGGCGTGTGTGCGTGATTAGGAGATGTCAGACGCTGCTAATGTCCGGCCAACATAACGTCCAGACGCAAAAAGGGTTTTATTGATGATCCGTGCAAAATCACGGACGAAAATGCGCATCATATGACCGCTATCGCGTATTCCGTGAAAAAATACGTCCATTCGTTCGAACGCACTTTTTCATGGACAACGCGAAAAATGTGTTAGTCTGACCCTAGCCTAAAGGTGAGACGCTAATGGTTAACGGCTGGCGCATCATTTTTCCATTAACGTCTGGCTTTTAACAACAACCTTGGAATAGGGCTCCTTATTGGGTAGCTTCAGTGATGTCAGGGCAGTTAAGACAATGTGACCTGCTGTTATGTTTATTTGTGGCCACCTGTTCATATGAATAAATTTCTTCTGAAAGGTTAGAATCGTCATTTACTGATGTTTTCTGACTGGAGTTTTAAGGACGCAGAGAACATGTAGGTCTTCAATGTCCTTCCGCCAGTCCTGCGTGATCCTGCTAAATTGCAAGTCTGAGATTCGTACAAATTTCGTCACACTTCACAGAGTCCTAGATTCTGGTGGGTAAACTGTCAGTGGGTGTGGATTATATGAAGGGGTGAATTTGAGCACAGTCACACGCAAATCAGTGGTCCTACCGGAATATTTTTCTGACTGAACCTTTATGATTAAAAGAGGGAGTTGTTACGTATAATGCCTCACTCGGTAATCACAACAACAATCATCCTATTCCAACTGTGCCCTGACCATGCATTACATAATCATATTTAGAAAGACCTGATCATCAGCAAATTGATATATTGTTCCTTTTTTATCAACTGTCGATTCCCGTAGACCAGTGTTTCCCAAACCTGTCCCCGGGATCCTCAACCAGGCCAGATTTTGCAGATCATTGTGGGGAAAAGCAGACTGAATCCTGCAATCACTGAGCAGCAAATCATATCACCTGTGCTGTGCTTCAGATATCTAGCAAACCTGGCGAGTCGGAGGGTCCTGAGGACAGGTTTGGGAAACACTGACGTAGACTCTAGATCTCAGATAAACATTTTTTCCAATGGTGTAACTAGGAAGAAAAATGTAATGGCGGAAATGTGAAATGAAACTTACTGGTACATCATCCCATTGTTGACTCTTCAGCAGCTCATAGGACGGTTCCGATAAATCAAATTTAGGGATACGAAAACCAGGTATTGCGTTGTGCAGGTGGAAACCAAAGGTCACAAGCCAACTATTAACATCTAGAAAAATAAAAAAAGGTAACTATATTATTTGATATCACAGCAGTACAAGATCATACAAGATACATGACAAATCCATATCATGTCATGGCAAAACAAAATCGAAAATGACGAATCCATACAGAGTATAATTAGCTACGTATATTACCCATTCTATCTATTCTAAGTATTACAAGTTTTAAAATATAATATAATATAATATATATATATAGTAATAATAATGACACAGTGCAAATCTCAGTCTCCTTTTTGACTTAAATAAGGTAAGCCTTGATTTGCATTCCTTGCTGTGGTGTGTGGGCTCAGGTGGCATAGAGCTCTGCTCTTCGTTCAGCATCCTCTCTAGTTAAATAACTTGTTATAAACTGCTCATCAGGATGATGTGGCTACCATACACCCATGTCAAGAGCAGAGCATTCTCATTTCAGCAGCTAATAGGACGCATCCGTCCAGTTGCATTGTATATTAAAGAGGTCCTTGAGGAAGGTAACATTTCCAAAGAGCTATTTTCCAGGTCCCTCACAAGTCTTTGTTTACACAGCATTGTATTAAATGATCTGTCTAGATGTTCTTAACCATACACTAAAAATGAAAAATAAAAACCCTTATGGTTGGCAGCACATAGCATAAATTATTGAACACCACAAGACATTTCCATTCAGCAATTTATTTCATACTCCAAGTCTAAAAATATTTTTTCAGTGGGTTCTTCGCCTTCTCTGGGGTGTAATACACTTTTGCTGAGTGCCCATTATAGAAGTACCCCTCGTTTCCAAATGTGAAGTGGTCCCATAGCACAATTAGACCCTAATCCAATTCATTATCTGGAATGGATAAAAAAATACTGTACAATTCTCCTCTGGCCTTAAAATTCTGTGTATGTAAGTACAGATCCGAGTGCCAGTATTATCACACAACGGGAGCTGGTTTATAATCAGATCATTACAGCATTTGGAACAGTTCAAACATTTAGTTACTAATGTGAAGATAAGCCCACGGTAAATCCGAGCCAGCACTGGGAGGAGGTTAATAACATTATGGAAGCAGGTAAAAATAAACAGCCAATTTGTATTGAACTTTTCAAACAATTAACTGCAGACGCACTCCATCATTTCCCTAGATATTCAAAAGAGATCCCTCATACATTACTTGAAAGGTTGCCTGGAGCAAACAGTTTGTAGGGGTTAGATTTAAAAAAAAATCAAATAAACATCAAAACAGGATTTATAATTCAAAATAAAAGCAGCTTTATTTGTCAGAGAATAACTTTTCGATTGTTAGTCATGCTGGTCTTCACTGAATGCCTATATTCCTAGACTTGATAGTTCTTGGTCTGGATCACAACTTAGACCTTAAACTTCAGATGCAAATTGAAAACGTTTGCGTCAGCTTTCTTCCATTTGTGGCACGTTTTCAACGTCTCTATTACAACCAAGACCCTTTGTCAGCTGCTCGAGTCTTAATACTTACGAGTCGCATGTTTATAACAGCATGGCACTTAGCGCTGCTGGTGTTATCAGCTCCAGGAGTCCATAGGACTGCATGGAGACACAGGCAAGCTTGTGCAAGTGAGAACCAGCAAAGACAGCAGAAAGATACGTGGAGGAACACTGGGAACTATTTGTTGCTCTGCAACAGCCCGCGGCACATACTGGGCAGCCCCAAGTTGTGACCTGGTGCTTGGAATCATGCCGACTCAGGGCAGCATGTCTGCAGAGTAACCTCGCACAGCGTTTCCAACATGTACACAATGGTGCCTGCAAAGGTATTTGGATAACAGCTCTCCTACCTCGATCTCCTTCCTCTAAAACAACAAAGTAACCCAGATTCTGAAACCCAGAAGAATCCAAATCTGGAATACTTGGCACCTTGAGCATTCTGTATTACTTGTGCACAAACTGTATCCAGATATCGGTGAGTGGGACAAGGCACGATACTAGTCTCACGATAGTAGGTAGTTCTTATTCCCCCTGATCTGTTTAGCATCTCAAATAGGATAAAACCTAAAAAAAATTAAGCTACGGGAAGGTTTTCTTGTGTCGAGCAGCACAGGTAGCCTTATTAATGCACAGTGCACAGGGCAGCCAAGAATGATTCAATACTCTGGTCAAATAAAAATGAATCATACACCTTCCTTTAAAGGAAATGTGTTTTGTATTTCATACAAGCTCATATACTTCAGCTGCTGTTTTTTTCTTGTATGGTATTGTCCAAACCCCCTGCTAAGGTACAATTACAACCCTCGACTAGAAGACCTGACCAAATAGCTTTTCCATAGAGACATGTTTTAAATCCATTTGGTCACTATGGCTAATGAGATCTTTATAATGGACTATAATAAGGTAACTATTTCAAAAGGTCTGAGATTTAAGCGCATTTAGAAACAGTCTAATTATTACGGTTTCATTGTGGGTGTTGTAAGGGTCCATTTACAGTTCCTACTTATGACAGCATTTTAGAATGTAATTGCCCTCTAATTCAGGAAAAAGTTGTATTAATCTGTATTGCAAGCTTCACATAATTACCATATTACAATATCTAGTGCTTATATCACCAGACTTTTAATTGCGCCCACAACTTTTCATTTCACTCAAATTCAGAAGCCACATGTTTTTTTTTATTTATTTGCCTAGATCTACAGGTGATAAGGCTGAATCAATGCTCTCTTATTGTGATTAAAGTCAGTTTGGGATAAATTTTAAGACAGATAATAGAGAATAGATAGATAAATACAAAGAGATGACAAAGAATAGATAGCAGTAAACAGAGAAGTAGTAGTATTGGTAGTAGTTAGATAAATAATAGAGGACAGATAAGTATAGACAACTACTGTATATACACATGTAATAAATACATAGATGAATAGATAGATATTAGATAGACCAATATATTGATAGATGGATGTTAGGTTGACTTTGTTCATTGCGGTGTCCTGTTGACCAATTAAATATTGTTTGGCTCTGCATACCATAAATGTCGTGGGTGAAAAAGGCTTTCTAGAATAATCAACAACTGCAGTGCCCATGTACCTAGAAATCCATTTTACAACATTATATGCAACCAGAGTAATAGACCATAGAGTTAAATGTTTCACTGAGTGAAACATAATATCCTTCAATATTTTATAGGGAATTTCAGAGTGTTGCAATTGCCATGAGACACTTGTTGGAATCCTTTGCTTACAAAATATTGGGTGTGAGCATAGAATTAAAAAGCCACATTTCTCTCAAAATTCAATAAACATGTGAAGGGTTGTACACTCACAGGTTTGGCTAGTTCATGGTCAGATGGGTGCTCTAGGAACCATGGAGCATCCAAACAAAATTCAGCATGCAATTCAATAAAAGATGAAGGGACACAGCACTCCAATCTGTAAAAGCTACAGTTACAAGTAGTTACAGTTACAACATCTCGCTATTACACCCAACATGTTGGTGCTAGCTCAATAAACTGGTCCATTTATAGATTGGAGCGCTGGGCACCTCCATCTATCATTGAATTTCTCAAAGACTCACATATTGCAATTAGAAAGTGTACATTTGCATTACCTGTGATGTAATCCTTGATGTCATGGATCTTGCTGACAGGGTTGTTGTTCTTAAACATGTACAGATTAAAAGGGGCTGGGTCTTTGCCAATTCTTTTTAATATATCAATATCAGGTGTAGTCCAACGTCCTGCTAGAATGTCATAGTCCCTTTGGCCAAAGTGGATAAGTTTTGTAAGTGGATCATATAACCCTCCATGAAATCCTATCACCAGTTGAAAGTCAGGGTTGGAGTCAAAGTACATTTCTCCATAGGCTGTGTACTGGATTTGTTTAAGCAAGAGGCCAGTGCTACTAAAAACGGCAAGCGGTGTTCCAGTGTTGTCTGAAGCTATGTAATATTCTTCTCCGCTGCTAATCTCCATGGCAAAAAGGTGTCCCTGCAGGTCATAATACAAGCAGGTTATCTCAGAACTTGAATGATTGTATACGTGAGTTATCCTCGATGGGTAATTAAGATCTGCATAAAAGAACTGCAAATGTTTGCCAAGGTTTGTCTTGCAGGATATTCGACGTCCAAGGCCATCGTATCGGTATATTACAGTCCATCCGCTACCTTTGCTGTAAACTCTTGTAAGAAGGCCTTTGGAGCTATACTCAAAAATCTCTGTGCCTCTCTGGCGCAGGAAGCCATCTTCATCAAGCCGATATTGAACATCACCCAGTCTTGTTATCCTGTCTCTCAAATCATAGCGTAGCGGTGTTAACCTTGCACTGTTACCAGGGTTCAGCAAATGGAGGTTCCCATTCAAGTCATAATTGTACCTCCACATAATTTTCTCATTCAGGAACACTGTTTGGAGTTGACCATCAACGTCATACTCATAAGCATATTTTGTGGTATTGGCAAAAGGACCAATTTTAATTTCCCGTTTTGTTACTCTTCCCATGCTGTCATACTGTACTGTAATCCAATACATTAGAGATCTCAGAATTTCATACTGGATTTCTTTGATTCGGCCGTGAGCATCAAAATGCTTTGTGTAGGTCATCACTGCTGTGGAGATGATCTGGTTGATGTCATAGTAAATGACCCCAAACTTTCCAAACTGGTCAACCTTTCCAGAAATGTCATCAAACTGATACAATTCGATAGGCAGTGGTGTCTCGTTGATTACCCCTTGCATACTAGTAACCCTGAAGCTATTATCATAACTGTAGTCAAATCTTGCGTTTACCATGCCATCTTCGCTAAATCTGAATATTTGCCGATCGATCAAAGGGCCGATCTGACGATATCTAATGGTGCAGATGAAGCCATCGTTTTGTAGGTTGACTGTTTTCAGGACACCAGCTGTCTCGTCATATGTAAAACTTACTCTTGTGCTATCGTAAAGGACTTCAGAGAGTTTGGTTTGTCTTCTGTACTTGAAAAGAACCCGACGACCAGTCCCTAGGAAAGCGGTTTGCAATAGTTGCCCTTCTTCGTTGTAATCCATAATGACTGAAGCATTGCTTTCGGGTGGATTGTAGATGTTCCGGTAATAACCAATGGAACGTATTGTTTGCATGGTGTGTCTAGCAACACTGGGCATTGTGATGGCCGAGAGCCGGTCCAGTAAATCATATTCAAATATATACTGCCGCTGACTGTGAAGGAGTAAGACCATTGTCTGGAAGAGAAATTGCAATTTGTATGATTAATAAGATAAACACAAAAGAATAACAAGTACTCATTTGCGGAAAATATCATTAAGCATTCCACCAGAGAACGTAATTGTGGGATTTTTTTTTTTAATTGAATCATCCTTGACCCACCATGTTTTTGCAATTCTAAGTTTAATTTAGTGGATGCTTTACAGTATCATTTCCTACAATTAGCGACAAGAGATTTATTATGTGTTGGATGCTTTGATTGTGCCATTCTTTTGTCAAGTACAAGCAGCCAAGAAACAGATTGTCAATGGTTATGGGGAAGTCATATGTAATAACCGAGGCAGAAGTGATGTTTTCCAGAGTGCCAATAATTCAATGGCAAAAAGCAACATAGTTACTTCTTAACTACAAAGAAACAATAGCAGATACTGTGATAACAGAGGCGTGACTTTCCAATTATACCTGCATTAGGTGTTGTCACTGAGATTACAGAGCATAATAGGACCATCTAAAAAAAATAATCCTATTTTGTAAAAAAATCTCTCTTTTGTTTATATTTTGCATAGTAAAAATAGACACATTATTTTTTTTTAAAATAAATTCACTCTTTCTGTGCCCCCTCCCATCATAAATACACTCCATGCCATGTGTATACTAAATACCACCACAGTTTGTGATGACCAGAGGCGGGATGCAGCTGCTTTTTAAAACCTAAAAATGCTCTTCAAGCTGACAGGAGGCCGTGTCATAACACAGCCATAGTCATTTTCCCTCTGTTCGTACAATCACTGAGCATTTAAGTCTATCTTTGTGATCTTTGGTATAATCACTGATACCAACTGACATGGTTCAGCTGCATTTTAATTCCATTTGGACTTGATTATCAGGTTCGCATTCACCAATGGGTTTTACATTTAGGTTCTTTTTTTTCTAATTTCTTGGCACAGATCGGGATTTTAATCATCTGCCCTTGCTCAGCATGTGCAATTATGTTGAGTTGTGACAGATTGCAGGTTTTAGAATTCTAAAGGACATAAAGTCTGTATGTTAATGGTTTCAGACTGAATTAATACCCTGGTTACTTACAGAATTCTGTACCGCAAAGCAATAGTTTATGCTGCTTTTTGAGCCTCAGAGCTGGTTTCTTGTTTACTTTGTGCCACTTCAGTAGTAATATTCCCTAAATAGCTTTTCAAAAAAGTCTACTTAAAGTCAAACACTATTAGCTTGGCAAATGGGGACACTCTGATTTCATATTTTTTCCACTTAGGCATATTTTGGCAGCTGTGATATACAAAAGAAACCACTTGAAGAACAAGCCTGTATCATTTTGATACATAAAACAAGAACAATGGGAAATTGCTGCATGGGATATGAAATCATGATATAAACTATGCATAAAGTAAATGTTTAATAACGTGTGTATATATAAAAAGCACATTAGCAAGTTTGGATCCTATTTAACAGTGATGATGATTGGCATTCTTCTCATAAAGTCTCAAAGTTCCCATAAAGAAAACCAAACATCTTACTTTTGCTACCTTCCTTTATTCGCAAAGTCCCCTTGAAAATTCCTGTAATGAATAATTTAATCAACTGCAATTAGGAAGAATTAACCAGCAATGCCCCTGATTTCTCCTGATACAGGATTGAGTATTACTTTCCACCATGTCTACTGAAGAAATTGAAAAAGGTCAGGTGGGGATCAAAAGAGTTTGCTCATTAATCAGTGAGACACCAAACTTTCACTTCATTAATAAAAATAAATAGAGAACACAATGGATCTAATAACAATAGTAAAGATAGGGAAAAAATATGTACTTTTCCCTGTTGAGGGGCTTTAATGTTTCATATTGAGGACTATGGGGTCTTGTGTAATCCGCAATGATGGAGGAGCTTAATTAGGTGACAGCAACCAGATTCCTATTAAACTAAAGACCGTGTATTGATGATTCACTTCAGCAACTTTCAGTTTGACCCCATAGTGACACTGTTTCATTTTGTTTAACCCCTTCACTTCCTCTATTGAGATATTTCGGGCTTCAAAAGGATCCACTTGGTGCCCCGATATCAAGATATTTCGATATGCAGATCTGCAGCCCAAAAACAAATTAAATTTGTTTGCTGCAAACAACTTTCATTTGCTTTTGGGCTGCAGAAGGTGCCACCAAAATTTTAGCCCTGGGGGCATAATTCTCGAAGAGCTAAAACTGTACAATCAGCTGCTCAAAGCGCTGAAATATCGGGCTTTCAGCAGCCGATGCAGGGAAAAAAGAGAAGAAAATAGACCAGCCGCTCAAACCTCTAACTCAATTTGGCAGTAGATGTCGCCATCTATTGACCAAAAATAGGTTATTTACAGTAAGACATACAATGAGTATAAGCTCAAATATTTCTTACTTTACAAGTAATTAAAAATTATTTTACAAAATAACACTGGTTTCTGACAGTGGTTTTTTTGGAAAATCAGTTGATAGGCAAGGGTTAAGGAGCCAGGCAATTCTGTGTGTGATGAACTGTAATTATACGTGGTGACTTACAGAATATATACTATGCATAGGATATCAATTTATTTTGGTAGATATTTTGGCAAGAGAGAGAGAAAAATGCGGTTACACAACACATTGAATGCTGTGATGGGCTGTCACTGATCACTGTGTTGGGATATCACAATTCACTGCTACCAGTGGACCATGCATCTAGGAACAGTGTTAACCCAGCTAAACACCGCTCCCATGGCTGCATAGCACAGGTTAAGTCCCATTATATTTCCTTAATTGTTGGGCAACCATGATGGAATAATTTTGTTATGCAGCAGGGAGGGGTTCAATTTGAAACTTATACTATTTACTGATGAGGTTCACAATGTTTGGATGTTAAACTGCTCCCAGATAGGAGTCTGGTCTCACCTTTTCTAGATAAGTGTAGCTCCACGTTTTTCCATCGGCAAACATCCTGGTAACAATTCTTCCTTGCACGTCATAATCAATCTTTTCACTGGTGGTGCCACGTTGAATGCCGGCAATTTGCCCAGTAGATGAATAGGTCACATTGACTGCCATGAGTTTGCTGCTTGGGAACCACAGAGTTGGATGCCCCGAGGAATCATAAACTATCCTCAGAAGGAATTTTCTATGGTCATCGTAGATCTTCTCTGTCTTTATGGTTCGATCATAGTCAACAGAAAGTAGGTTTCTGCCATTTACCTTTTACAAAGCAAACAAGATGGTTCGATAAATAATACAGTTGGAGCACAAGGCAGTTATTACTTCTCAAACTACCAGATTTTTTTTTATTTAGACTTAAATTAATTTGCGGTGATTGATTTCCTTTGCCTGTAAATTAATTTAGCCACTACTTTCTTTAAGTGTAAGGCGTTAGTCTAACTGCGATTTTAAAAGGTTTCATTAAACATAGAGACAGCCTGGCATTTGTACAACCTCTGCTCAATTGAGGTCTCTTGAAATTTGGTCAACTGATGAAAATGGAAATAAGGAAAAGTTGTAACGTCTGCTAGTTTAAAGGTTTCATAATGGTGTGGCTTTTTCTCTACAGGTACCAAGAGAGCCCTTTCTATGGAGGACAGGATACATAAGCGAACTGAAAAGATGGACGAGAAGGTTCGCATTCGACAATGTGGAATCGCCATGGCACTTTGTAGGTTTGAGAACTGTGTTTCAGATGATGAGAAACAGTCCGTATATCATGGTAAACCTAGTTCTCAAACATCTGCCACGCTAAGCTTAGCCAAGCAGTCCAAATAACATCTAATGAGGGCGATAACACACTTTGCCATCTTTAAATGCTATGTTCCATTTTACTGGAGGGAGATGCCATTTCTTTGACGCGCCAAATTCCTATTTGTGATTCTTATATCTGGACTAAATAGGGTATGTTTGATTTAATAACTGCACATATACTGATGCATTATTTTATGCAGCGCCTCTGTGAAGGCGGTGAACAATACTGATACCACTCATAACGGATGTGCAAAATGGTTAAGATTGATATCAATATGTTGAGCTTGAATAGCATAAGTCATCATTTAATACTACTAATCTACAACACACAGCTGTCAGGTTATTGGAAATTCTGTAAATTGTTTACCTATAATAGACATTGATGCATGATTTGCATTACACTGCCATGTGTTTCATGAATTGACTCATTATAAATTGCCTAAAAAACACTGGGTTTCGGGCAATTTAGATTTTTTTCTTTCAACACATTTCTGCACTTCCAGATTCATATTTTCTCATAAAATATTCATCAATTGAAAAATATATGCATGTGGGCAAAACAATAAGGACTCTGCATATTGATCAAATGTCACAGATTAAAAATGCAGTATTTTCCACAATGCAAAAAGGGGTCTTACTCTTAGTTTCCGTCCAAACACATTGACCTTTCCCTGAGCTTGTTCTTTTCTAAATCTCCATTCTACGAGGTTGTGGCCATTGTCTCCAGGAAGCGTCATGTTGCGTTTGGCCACTGTTGGATTGGCAGGTCCAGCTAGAACATGAGGTTCTGTTTGGAAATGAGAATCCATTCCATTGCCGTAGATAATTCTCACAGAGCCATCATAGCCCACTTGATAGCTGTTCCTCAATTGATCTAGAAAATAAGACAATTACCAAATATTGTAAACCAATCAACATTGTAATCAGTAATGGTTATATCTGGCTTGGTTCGGAGATGAATAACTGGGCATTCCTTGTGGTATGTGTGTTATGTTGCTTGAGGAATTAGTCAGTATTTTATGTTCAATTTCAACATTCAACAGTTTAACCTTCACTTCTATGATTATGTATGACTATTTTGTAACAGGTCTGCAACCATGTTCCATATTTGGCTTCCATGTGGTAAACCATGTGTTCCAGGCATAAACCGAAAAAATGCCTGGAACTATGCCTGTGTTCCAGGCATAGTTTTCATTCCTGTAATTTTTTTTCCGATCATTTACCTTGAACCATTGTGTAAAATGAATCAATTGAGGATAAGTTAGAAGTGATGCTGACATCTTCCTCTCTGCTAGACGACTCTATATCCACTGTGACGGCCTTGTCCATTTCTCCATGGAGATTTGTGACAACGCCAGTCGGGAAAGTTACATTGGTGAGACGACCTTCACTGTCATAACTGAAATAAAAAAAAAATGCATTGGTTTAATATTTTTATGTATATATCTAGTATCTGTCTGGCATAAACACACATTTCAATGTCAAAATAACTTTTCCTTCAGTGGTTCTGTACAAGTTATGTTTTTTTATTTGTTTCAGCTATCCTTCATAAATGTCTACGGTAATTTTTTTTTTTTTTAGAAAATCCAAATTTATTCTTATTAACTAAAGTGGATATTCTTAATACACAGACAACTCATATGGTAGTTAAGGTAGAGAAGTAAGTAGCTATATACAATATGATCCCATGATAAATATGGGCCACGTTTCCTTTGAAGTCCCGTGTGAAAGACTGATACAGCACTAGATTGATTTAGAGACTGTGCGTCCGTGCACACGGACGTACGTCAGTACGGAAGACGCAGTAGTGGCCACACAGTCCGTTTATTTACTGACGTATATTTTGACGGATGTAGGAGAGAAAATAAATTAAAAAGCAAAACCATTTTTCCGTGAAAAATGCTGGACGTATAAATACAGTCCGTATGACCACGTTCCATCACTCACACACAAAGCTATGCGGACGTTGCGGACGCAGCGCACTTTGTGCGGCCGTTCTAGGAGTTGTACGTTCTTGCCTGCCTTGCGTCCGTGGGCCGTTGTGTGTCCGCAGTTCAGTGCGGACGTACTTCTTGTGTGGGGCTCCAATGGGCTTTCTGTCATGCTATCACGGACGTACTTTTAGGTGCAATCACGGACGTGAACACTACGCTCGTCTGACCCCAGCCTAAGTTAGAGATAAGACATGTTGCTTGGTGTCCTTCTGTAACCTAATTATTTAACTACGATAAGAATTTGGAAATATGGGTGACAGTTTGGGCTCGTTAAGAAAGCAAACAGGTGGCTAATTTTGTTTGCCGGAAGGCAGAAAATGTAAGAGTGGCCCGTTATGTAGGTACTTGTGAGCCAGGGTAAAACAAAATAAGGGTTTAGTTTTAGTCCTTTGTAATAGAGTTTAATTTTAACCAGGGATAACATTTTGCCAAAATAACACTGTTGAGATTTGCTCTCCAGACTCAGGTAAAGTTTGTCTGTGAAAGGGAGGGTGCTCATACAGAGCTGAAGCAGTCCTCCGCTCAGAATACTATATCAAACGATGAACGAGTTCCAGGCACTCCAATCAATAAATGGCGATTTTAATGGATGAATAAATGACTTCTAGTCAAAGCCATGACCTTTCTCAAGCTTCAACCCCAGTGTCCAGGAGTTAGAGACTGAACAAACCAGAGAGCAGCACCCGAGGGGAGTGACATGTTGCTGGCTACCCTGGTCCATTGGACTTTTAAACCAGTCTCACCAGCTTTTCAGCAAAGTGTAAATCCACACTAAAAAAATAACCCATACTCAATAACTGCCAGTTATTCCAATTTATGGCAGCAAATTAATGGAATAATTTGTTTCAAAGAGGGAGCCTTTTTGGAATTTGTTGGTGGGTGAATCTGTTCGATTGAATCAGCCAATATTATTGGAAACATTACCAGTCGAAATGCGACAATATTTTTCAAATTACAGTCAATGGATTTAAATCAAGCCCTTTGTTTGTAATTTTGTTAGAGTTATCCCTTCATTATTATGGCAAAGCACTGTGGATACTGACAGTGCTATATAAATAAGAATATTTATAATAATAAACGGAAATGGTTCCGCCCAAACTGAACGTCCATTTTTCATAAGGGTGCTGCTGAATTCATGTAATACTATATAATCTGTCCTGAAAAATGTAACATACAAAACAAGAATGGCTGCACTGACTCAAACATGCATTTGTTATAAAGGTGCTGCTGAAAGAATTTCGAACAATATACCTCACACTATCATCAGCACAATATACAGTAAATATAATGGTGATGATGATGGATAACAATAGATACATCTGAAAGAAAGATCAGAATTTGATACTGAGATATCCAGTCCCTGATGGAAATTATCTAGTAGTAGTGTTTGTATTTATCTGAACATGACATTTCGTTGTAAATGTACCTCAAATAGTGTTTGTATCAAAGCGTTTATACAGTGAAAAATCAAAACATTTAGTTCGGCAGTGACATTACGAATTGCTTTTTTACTTCACTACAAATACTAACCGGAGCCACATGGTGCCAATACAAAACAAAACAAATTACTGAACACACAGGGTACGTTACTCAAAGAACATAAATGAGTGACTCCACATTTTAAATTAGAGAACCATCTCCACAATGCTTTCCATTCTGCCTATAATTTAAATGGTAAATATCTTGTTTGCTGATCTGCCATTGAAATTCTGGAATTGCACCAGTAAAAGAAGCTTTTCAAATCGAAAACACCCAACACTTAATGAAGGGGAACAGCTGCACATCGAACAATACGCTGGTGAGTCACGGCACAGGTTCTCTTTTTCGCGTGTTCATCTGACCTCTTTAAACCCTCATTGATTCTTTCCTCTCCCCATGTCCCCTGCATCTTATGCTGGCTATCTGGTGGATTGGGAAAAGCTGACAATGATAGGGAAAAGTGAGGGCGTCATGTTGCGAGGTGAGCCAAGTGACATTACGATAAGGCAGCGGCTTTACTGAATGCATTTGGATATTAATAAGCAATATAAACAGAGCGGTAAGGAGGCTGCGCGGGATGCAGAATGCTGCATAGCAACGAAGAGATCACAGGCAAACAATTAGAAAAACAGAGGACGCCTTTCAAACTGGAACAGTGAAAACACAGAAAATAATGTGCTTATCATCAAGTGGACCTGTTTTAACCCTTCTATTGCATGGCATATAGAGCACATGAAAGACAACATACCATATTTTATTCTCAGAGTATTTCCACCACTCTGAACCACCATTTGGGAGCCAATATATTATTTGTATAATGACAGACTCTGCATTGCTTGTTATTCTATGGCTCCCATTACTTTTTTTATGTGCTGTAGAAAGTATAAGTATGTGTAAAAGTATAACAAAGACTTGTACAAGCCAAGCATTCACTGAAGTTACCAATCAACTTTGTGTACCAAGCAGGCTGTTAATGTTTCCAAGTGGAGCACAATTAGTACCAGTCTTCCCACAAACACTAATGACCCACTTGTAAAAGTGGACCTAGTGTTGAGAGGGTTAAGAATCTTAACCTTGTCAGCACTAGGTCCTCTTTTCCATTTGTAACGGGCTATAAACAAACAATATATTGAGTTTTAAGCTTGGCCATCATTTGGAGCATTATGTATATTAAGTGGTTTGAACGGTGTAATTTGTCTAGCAAAAGACTGACACCAGAATGGGTTCTGGCTGGGGGCAGTGGCAGCGGAATGGGCTCTGGCTGAGGGCAGAAGCACCTGGTGCCAGGATGTCTGGGGAGGGCAGGATGTGCGGGTGGGGCTTGTGAGCTTATCTGATTTGTACAAAAGGCTGTACAGTTTTCCATTAAAGAGATCCATTCTTTTCCCCCTACACTTGTCTCGACAAGTGACTGGGTGGGCTGGGAGCTAATTCACACTCTTCCTCAAGCTTCTCCGGAGCAAGGAAGATTTCAGCGATGAATTTATTCAGTTGGGGTAACGGAATTCTTCACAAGATTCCTGAGCCTTTGGTACCTTTTTGCATGCATGTTGGGAATTGTTTTACTCTACACGTCAGAATCTTCTGGGTCTTGACATCTCTTGATGACACCAGTTATGTTCTGTGGATGAGAAGCTTCTCGTTTAGGACATTATGTGACATAACTGAAGCTTTTATTCAGCTTAATGTAGAATCCATGAGAGCAGGATGTCTCCATCTCCATTGTCTAAAACTATTCCATCTACTGTGTCCAAAATGACAAAAACTAATATAATATATAAATATAAGCTTGGAAAGGCCTCTGGGGTGTTGGTGTTTAAAAGGGAATCGTAATTTATGCAAGGACATCCTATGATGGTGCGAAGTGTAAACTAAAAAAAAATATATATATACATATAAAACACTGATGGAAATGACCACATGAGTGCATTTCTTGAACAATTAATATGCGCCTTTGTTACAAGTAATATGTGTTATTTTTCTTCTGACTGAAGAAGGCAGGTGCACCGCCGAAATGCGTCTCAGTTTATTTTAAGCATTATTTATTTATTTAATTTTTTTTAATGTTTTAATTTGTGTCATTTTATTGTTTTATAAATCCAAATAAATTTTATTTATATGGATAAGAGTAACAATTGAGGACCTCTATTATTTATGAGATTACCCTCATCCAAGAAGGAGTTAAGAGCAGGATCAGCTGACCACCACTGGAAAGGTTGGGCACAAACTTTTATTAAGTGCCAAGGTGAACATTCAGAGCCGTGAAATCAAGAGGCTCCCTAGACGGTGAGTGAGATACCTATGGGGGCAGTGCGGGCATTTTCTGTGATGCAATTTACGACATGAGAGCTCCGTCTCTCCCATTTGCTTTTCCTGTTTATATTGAGGAGACACTGTTCCAACCAATGAAGGGATGAGCCACTCTTTACCTGGCCAGAGGCGAGCATTCCCAAGAGCCGAGACACAGGGACTACATACTGTGTGAGTTGGCAATCTGTGCATGAAAATTGTTTACTCTGGATATTTTATGTTGCTGCACTATTGTGTCTTCTATGGTTTTATTTTGAGGTATTTAGTGGAACGAAGATTATATTGGATCCAATCACTTCCTTCTCCAGATCCTCTTTCCCATTTCCCCACCTACATCAATGCAATCTAAGTATATGCCATTTGAACCTTATTTTGCACTGGGGATTGGCACAGTCTTAAGACGTATGAAATTCACCCATGGTCTTATGTCTCAAGCTATTTGCACAAAGTGACGTTATTGTATCTTAGAATACTTTGCACTTTATATATTATTTGCACTATTGTATTTTGCACTACTCTGGTATACTGTCATAAGAGACTCATAGCACTTTACAGGTAGGACGTGTGACATATGTACACACTTTTATTAGATAGGCACTTTATATAGTTTGTGCACTACCTCATAGTATAATATATGAAATACGATTGTTATTGCATAGGCACTTTATGGGATTTGTGCATTAAACTACATTATATATTATATAAATTACGTATTGCGCCAAAAGGAACTCTCTTGGTATTAAAGTTATTTAAAAGATTATTGATAACACAGGAGCTTTAATGGACATGGGACAGGATTCTACATCCATTTTTGATGTAAACTGTATTTCGTTGTGTAACTTTAGTCAAACTGCAGGACATTAAGCTCCAGCTGACACCAGAACTGTTTATTTGCGTCGGCCCTGCCATGACATCACAACAAAGGGGAAGAAAAAATGGTTTTATTCCTCAGAAGCTAACAGGTTCTAGATCCGTACAGACAGTTGAAATGGTTTCCTGGGCTCGAAAAAAAGAAATAAAATAAGAACAGGCAGTGGTCAGTGGGTTTTGATAATAATGCACTTCTCTGTTTAAAGCTATTCTTCCAGCAGGATGGAGTCAAACTCCATTATAATTTACAAGGTGCGACAGAATCGTTCTATCACTTTTTGTAACACTATGCAGTGGTGCTAAATGGCAGAGTAATAACCTGGAAACGTACAGTAATATGAAAACTGTTCAAAAACCAATCGGTAGTGAATGATTAGGACATAAAATAAATTGTCACCTTTCCCATGTTTCTGTGAAAAACTAACTAGAATATTAGCATTGCTGTCTTGGCTTACGTCTCAACTGGCCTTGGATTCGGTTAAATGAACCCCATACAAATTGGCTAGAGAAGGCACAGTGTGTATCATTGTTTATTGAAACAAAATCGGATCTGCAGACTCAGAGACACGTCAGAACTAAGTATGGAAGAGATCCACCGTCACGTCCTTCAATTCGTGCATGGCACAATAAATTTATGGAGACAGGGACAGTGTTTGATAAAGGAAGGAGTGGACGACCAGGAAGATCTGAGGAAAACAACGATTGTGTAAGAAAAGCCTTCGATCGTAATCCCAGAAAGTCCCAGAAAGTCCATCCGTACTGCTGCCAGACAGTTAGAGCTACCACGTTCAACAGTGCACAAAGTCCTACAGAAAAACTTGCGACTGTACGCTTACAAAGTGCAATTGTTACAGGCACTCGAGCCTATAACAATGTAATTAGTTATGTTAAAGTTATCGTGTATCGAACAAAGGTACGGGACATCACTAATCTAAAGCAGAGGATCACTGATGCCTTTGCCACCATTGATGAGGAGATGCTACAGCCAATATGGCAAGAAATCGAGTACCATCTTGATTTTGCCCATATAGAGGTGTATTAAATGAGGCAAAAAAAACTTAAATATATACGTCTCATTTTGTAATAATTTTCACTTATCTGTCTTTTCATTTGCCTTTGTAATACATTTTTGAAATTGAAAAGAGATTTTATGGCCACCCTGTATAATGAGAGGAGGGGTGATTTTAAGGTATAATGCTTTGGTTTTGTTGCAAAGGAACCATTTATTTACACAGGCCCAGAAGCCAAAACACCGCTGTCCTCCACTTATCAAGGGCAAAAGGTTGGGAAGCCAAAGCACTCCAGTGATCCTTGTTAAATCAACGCTGGCAGCTTATTTTTATACATTCATAGCTTTATATAAATAGTTTTAAAAGTAAATAAAAGCTGACACTTGGTCTACTGGTATCAAGATGCCATGAGGACAGATAAATCCTATCGAAGGCCTAGAACACCAAGCAAGACCAAGAGACTGTCTCCCTCCCTGTAGAATATTGCTTTGCAGTTGCTTTTTATTAAGAAAGTACACCATTAAAATGTATTGACAGCTCACCACAGGTTTAAAACGATAGCTGTGAGTGACCATAGAACGCGATATCAGTACACAGTACCCTATTTTTGCTATGCTGATAGCCTTGGTTCTTTTATAGAGGCCTCCACCCTCCCCAGAAAATCTTGTCAGAAACTATAAAATAAGATCAACTATGACATCCAGAATCCATAATGAGTAAATCATTGGGTTTCCCTGTCCCCAATCAAATCTAATATGTAATGGGATACTTTGTGGTTGAGGCAGAGACAAGGCACAGTCTTTAATCCTTTCCCACCACTGGACGTTCTATACCGTCCGTGCAGCGGTTGGGCCTTGAAGGAGCAGGGTGTACATGTACGCCTTGCTGTGTATTCAATGGGCCGCTTTGGCCCCTCTCTGCAGCCGGCGCGCCGCACGTCATTGGCTGCAGAAAGATAGCCTAAACTCAGGCCATCCCCCTGCAGCCAATGATGCTCGCCGCACATCAGCTTCATGGGCGGGCCAAATTAGAGGCGCGCGGCGGCACCTGGTGGAGAGGCGTACCTGTACAATTCACTGTCGTTAAACCCCGCCTGACGGGCGACGCTCGCCTGTCGTGCAGGGGTTAAAGTACTATGTGTCATGTAAGCTTCCATAGATACAATATAAACATAGGTTGTCTTGAATAAGAATAATGGTGTAAAATCAGGACATTTAATATATATTAAAAAATTATAGCCCATAATTCAATGTTGGTAATGTAATCTTGTTTGGGCAGGGTCCTCATCACCTCTTAGGAGTCAATCCTGATTGGTTATATCTTGTGTTTGTTTCATTTTACCCATTGTACGGCTCCATGGCATATAGTGGCACTATAAAAATTACAGTTAAAGGACGTGTCTGGCTATGTAAACTTCTGTCTCAATATAAGATTCTAGCGTTGAGTTTCCTGTGGCATCGTATCCACCTTATCATTTGTCTTACGACTGAGCCTCATTTACACATAACTCCTAATGTGTATTCACAAATGAAAAGAGGGAATGTCAGTACCAATCCTGATCAAGCTCCGCAGACCCAGACAGCTAACATAAATAGTGACTTTATCAAATTCCCGAGCTGGGATTCAAGCACAAATCAATCTCAGCACCTTGATAAGTACCTTGGGTTGATTGGCAGCTCAGTTTAGCTCTGATTGCTGATTTATTTTCCTCTCTTCTTCCCGATCGTATATCTACACGGCTCGGAAACCGGGTTTTTACAATCAAAGTCAGTCAGCTACAATCATATAAACATAGATCCAGCTTATACAACATTAGCAGATGCACTGACTGGCATGGAGGGATTCACCCTGAATCGGAGTTAGAACGCAACGTTTCATGTGCTACAATGCCGGATCAGAATACCAGTTAACGTAACAAGCTTATGGAGGCGATTAGATCAACCTTGTGATTGAATGGTACCTACATTTTATGCAAATGAAGATTTAAACTAAGCAACAAACCAGAAAATGCATCAATAAACCGCGTCAACATATGCATAAATGATTCTGTAATGTCTAATATAAATTAACGATGGATTGCGATTCTATTTTTCTGTGTTGCGTCTGGATGCATTAAGCGTTCTCTCTGGATGCATTTATCTTATTCTTATGAATGTATATAGAACCAGTGTGTTGATGGGGGTTGGTGACATGCATGATGGGTTATTTGTGTATGTTCTTTTTTTTGTTCTATCAGGATTAATAGTTTAAAGGCAATAATGCTGAAATTACATAAACTATGTGAACGTTTCTGTTATTGTAACACAACATATAAATGATGTGTTACGCTGCAGTGAATAAAGTGTTTTTGGTTAAAAGGGTCATTTTTATTTTTTTTCTGAAGATGGCGTTATGTTATCAGTATGGAGTAAAAAAAAAGGAAAACATAACTGATGGAGCTTGATGTAAATTGCAATATAATATAAGTAACACAGCTATTGGGTTTGAGCTGCCTATTTAAAATGAGTGTTTTTTTTTTTAGACTATACAATAAACGAGAGGAAGAGGGGTAAACCCTCAAAAGGGACGAAGGAGTGCTAACTTAAAACGTAACTTTTATTAATTACAATGTATCACACAATGAACCGACAGAAGTTAAAAAACATAAACACAAACGCGATGTGAACCAGCACGGTGAAAATGCATATATTAGATTGCCAAATGGCAACAGTAGGGTACAGGTAAGGTAAATACCGATTTGCCAGATATACCGGACACGTGTTTCGCCGGTACTAGACCGGCTTCATCGGGAGTCTACACCAATTGTGAATAATAGCGGTACCGTATGAAAGTAAGGCTGGTTATATAACCCTTCAATGATTACGTCAGAAGGGGCTGGGGCGTCCTCATTACTTTAATTAAAGATCATGGGAACCCTATTAGTATCGAAGCGGCTGGCACAGAAGTGAAGAGAGAAACAACTTGTTCATTGGTCCCAAAAATCATGTGATCGTTGTATGGCCAATCCATTTCCTGATATACTATATATAAACAGGATTACTCAGATAGTACAACGCTGCAAGAAAAAGCGGGGGGGGGGGGCGCCGTACTTGAACAAGTGTACCTCGTGGCCAAATAGGTCCAATGAAAACAGTGACATACCACATAGACCACTGCAATCAAAATACCCTAAAAAGAGGGCCAAAAATGTATGGCAAAAAATTCATTCCGTAAATAGAGTGAGGGGCACATTAATAATAATATGCAGGCACACAAATAAGAGCAACGACATCAGACTAATATGCTTTGTTAATATCTGTACACCCACAGGGCAGCGCAACAAATCAAACTAGTTTGATATGGTCAATTGAGGCTATATTATCTGCTCAATATCGGGCAATATGCTCATTAATTTTGTTGTTAGGACTTGCACACATCCTCAAACAAAATGTTTTACAGAAATAAATGTATTGCTGCATAGAATAAATGGATATATAGCAGGAAAAGAGAAGGCAAATACACATACTAGGACTTCAGAGATCATGGAATAGATGGTCATAAAGAATTTCGTACACTCAAATAAATGGTGAAAAAGAAAAGCCTTCATTCAGGCCAAGAGGAGCCAGAGTGCGTAATTGATAGATCCACCAGCATTCCCTGCGGCGTAGTTTCAAGTCAAAATCACCCTTTCTCGGTGACAATGGAACCAATTCCAAACCACAAAAATTTAGTACCTTCGCGTTATTACCATGGTACTGAGCCAAATGTCGTGATATCGAGGTTTCCTGTAATCTCCTAGTGGAATGAATATGTTCCATGATTCGTCTTTTAAATGGTCGCACGGTTTTTCCTACATATTTTTTTCCACATATGCATGAGGCAAGATAGACAATACCCATAGAATTGCAATTGAAGAAAGAACGAATTTCAAACCTGGACTTGTTCAATGAATCAGTAACACTTTTGGAAGATTTCAGAATATAGATACAGGCAACACATCGGCCGCACTTATATGTACCACGCAGATCTCTAGAGAGCCACATGTGGGTTTTATTAAGGGATGGTATAGAAAAATGGCTATGAACCAGCCTGTCCCTCAGATTGCGACTTCGCCTTGCGGTAATAGACGCCTTATCTGTAAGTACATCTACTAGTTGGGAATCAAGAGTTAATAAAGGCCAGTAACGGTCCATGATTTTCTTGACATGGTACCAACCAACATCAAAAGTCCCTATACATCTAATAAGTTTGGTATCCGGTTTAGGATGATCTTCTAGGAGTTCGTCTCTAGATAGCAATAGGGCACGTTGAAATGCCCTTTTAAGGCAACGATTGGGATAACCTAGAGGTATTCTTAAAAAGGGGGTCTCTTTTTTAGACAAAGATGTCCTCCCCGAGAAGTTGCGAGATCGAGGGAAATGGGCATACCGGGGATACAAAGGCAAAAAATACCGTTAACTGTTACCCCCTCTCCTTCCAGAGCAATAACATACGATTTTGAATCTCCTATAAATTTGTCTACCTCGAATATATCCTATCCTATGGTTGATCCGGTTGATGCTGACCTTGATATGAATGTCTTTGAAAAATGTATACATGTCCAGAATCCAAAATCTATCACTATACAAGCCATTAAGAACTCAGGCGTTATAACAGAATCTGATCCTGCTGTTTCTGTATTGCTATCTAAAAATATTGGTAAATCTATTCATACTAATGAGCAGATGATAGTTGGTCAAACATTAAGGATTATTAATCTATCCAATTTTCGTCTTAACACTGATCACATCAGTCTTTTGAGTAAAGGGCTATCATATGTCCCACGTCCATCCGTTAATAAATTTGAGTGGACTAAGGATGTTTATCTCTTTGGGCGAAAATTGGCCCTCCATAAATTGTTTAGAACGAAGGATGAAGCCAGAGCTAAAAATCTAGGTCTGGATTATACCGATTTACCGGCGCTACAAGATCTAATGGACCTGTTGGATGACTCCTCAAGCACTAAAATAGGTCTGACAGAATTAAGACCGAAAAGCAAATTTACCCCTAATTTGAGGGATTTCGGCAATGTAGATCTTTTCTGTAAACTGGTCTGCAATGATATCGACAAACTAGATACACATGAGGTGCTAGCTTCATATACCGATAATCTTGTAATCGATGAACGAAAAGCCCTCTCTGATCTTGAAAAAGATAACGATCTGGTGATAAAAGAGTCAGATAAAGGGGGAAATGTTGTCTTAATGACCACAATGAATTATAAAAAAATGGTCATGACTGTTCTTAAAGATGAATCCACCTACAAAAAATTGAAGTGTGATCCTACTACTGTCTATCTAACACAACTACGATCGCTAGTTAACTCAGCATTTGATAGATCTGTTATCTCTAAAAAAGAACGTGATTTCCTGATTCCTTGTAACCCGACTGTTGCGACGTTTTATTGTATTCCAAAAATTCACAAAGGTTCATGTGATCCTCCTGGACGTCCTATTGTCTCGGGTAACGACAATTTAACTCAGAATATGAGTATTTTTGTCGATAAAATTCTACGGAAATACGTAGTAGCGTTACCATCATACATTAGAGATATGAAACAGGTGTTACAATCCCTAAAAGCCAAAAAAATTAGACAGGATGTACTACTATGTAGTCTAGATGTGGAATCATTGTATTCATCTATTCCCCATGATCTAGGCTTATTACATATCAAAAAAATACTTGAAAAAGATGATACTCTGTCAGATACAACTATACAATTTGTGATGTTAGCTCTGGAATTTGTTTTGACACACAATTTTTTGTCTTTGATGGCCAATTTTACCACCAGATCAGGGGAACAGCTATGGGTTCTTCTTGTGCACCATCATACGCAAACCTCTTTCTAGGGATATGGGAAGAGGAGTTTGTTTTTGGAGAGATGCTGAGTGTGTATAAAACTAAGATCGATAGTTGGTCACGGTACATTGACGATATACTTGTCACCTGGGAAGGTACTGATATCGAATTTAGGGACTTGTGGTTAAGTTGAATGACAACCCTCTGAACCTTAAATTCACCTTTGAAACCCAGAATGATGAAATTAATTTTTTGGATGTCAAAATTGCTAAGACCAATTTTGGAGAAATCTCTACCTCTCTTTTCCGTAAGAAGACCGCCTCTAACAACTTATTACACTGGAATAGTTTCCATCCTGAACCATTGAAGAGGGGCATCCCCCTTGGGCAATACCTACGATTGCGTAGACTTTGCTCTACGGATGAAGAATTTATGGCAAAAGCACAGATTCTTAGACATGATTTTAAGGAGAAGGGTTATCCCAATCGTTGCCTTAAAAGGGCATTTCAACGTGCCCTATTGCTATCTAGAGACGAACTCCTAGAAGATCATCCTAAACCGGATACCAAACTTATTAGATGTATAGGGACTTTTGATGTTGGTTGGTACCATGTCAAGAAAATCATGGACCGTTACTGGCCTTTATTAACTCTTGATTCCCAACTAGTAGATGTACTTACAGATAAGGCGTCTATTACCGCAAGGCGAAGTCGCAATCTGAGGGACAGGCTGGTTCATAGCCATTTTTTTCTATACCATCCCTTAATAAAACCCACACGTGGCTCTCTAGAGATCTGCGTGGTACATATAAGTGCGGCCGATGTGTTGCCTGTATCTATATTCTGAAATCTTCAAAAAGTGTTACTGATTCATTGAACAAGTCCAGGTTTGAAATTCGTTCTTTCTTCAATTGCAATTCTATGGGTATTGTCTATCTTGCCTCATGCATATGTGGAAAAAAATATGTAGGAAAAACCGTGCGACCATTTAAAAGACGAATCATGGAACATATTCATTCCACTAGGAGATTACAGGAAACCTCGATATCACGACATTTGGCTCAGTACCATGGTAATAACGCGAAGGTACTAAATTTTTGTGGTTTGGAATTGGTTCCATTGTCACCGAGAAAGGGTGATTTTGACTTGAAACTACGCCGCAGGGAATGCTGGTGGATCTATCAATTACGCACTCTGGCTCCTCTTGGCCTGAATGTAGGCTTTTCTTTTTCACCATTTATTTGAGTGTACGAAATTCTTTATGACCATCTATTCCATGATCTCTGAAGTCCTAGTATGTGTATTTGCCTTCTCTTTTCCTGCTATATATCCATTTATTCTATGCAGCAATACATTTAATTCTGTAAAACATTTTGTTTGAGGATGTGTGCAAGTCCTAACAACAAAATTAATGAGCATATTGCCCGATATTGAGCAGATAATATAGCCTCAATTGACCATATCAAACTAGTTTGATTTGTTGCACAGATATTAACAAAGCATATTAGTCTGATGTCGTTGCTCTTATTTGTGTGCCTGCATATTATTATTAATGTGCCCCTCACTCTATTTACGGAATGAATTTTTTGCCATACATTTTTGGCCCTCTTTTTAGGGTATTTTGATTGCAGTGGTCTATGTGGTATGTCACTGTTTTCATTGGACCTATTTGGCCACGAGGTACACTTGTTCAAGTACGGCGCCCCCCCCCCCGCTTTTTCTTGCAGCGTTGTACTATCTGAGTAATCCTGTTTATATATAGTATATCAGGAAATGGATTGGCCATACAACGATCACATGATTTTTGGGACCAATGAACAAGTTGTTTCTCTCTTCACTTCTGTGCCAGCCGCTTCGATACTAATAGGGTTCCCATGATCTTTAATTAAAGTAATGAGGACGCCCCAGCCCCTTCTGACGTAATCATTGAAGGGTTATATAACCAGCCTTACTTTCATACGGTACCACTATTATTCACAATTGGTGTAGACTCCCGATGAAGCCGGTCTAGTACCGGCGAAACACGTGTCCAGTATATCTGGCAAATCGGTATTTACCTTACCTGTACCCTACTGTTGCCATTTGGCAATCTAATATATGCATTTTCACCGTGCTGGTTCACATCGCGTTTGTGTTTATGTTTTTTAACTTCTGTCGGTTCATTGTGTGATACATTGTAATTAATAAAAGTTACGTTTTAAGTTAGCACTCCTTCGTCCCTTTTGAGGGTTTACCCCTCTTCCTCTCGTCTATAATATTTATCAGGTTCAATCCTATGTGGGAGTGTCCATATCCGGAGTGAATTGTTACTTTTTTGGGGTGGGGTGATTGTCCACCTCCCTAGTGGAGGCTTTTTTTGTTTTTCTTTTTTCAAGACTATACAATAAACATTACATTATAAATAGATGGAATTTATTAAAATTTATGACATTAACCCCATAGTGACCACGCAATATTACCATTGTCTGTCCGAAAGTACCCACTGCTGTTTTTACATTTCTGCGCTGTTTGTGTTTAGCTCTAAATTTCCTCTCAGTTGTTTATGGAACCCACACATATTATATACTGGTTTTCTTGCCATTAAATGGACTTTCTAAAGATACCATTGTTTTCATCATATCTTATAACTTACTATAAAATCTTATGAAATATGCAGATTTTTTTTTAAAAAACACACTTTTTCGAACTTTAATCCCCAAAATCTACAACCGACAAAAAAGACCCCGGCTAAATAGTTTCCAAATTTTGTTCTGAAATTAGAAATAACCCCTTCACTACTGAGCCATTTCACCTCTGTGTGCTGAGCTCATTTGGACTGTTTTATACTCATCATGTTTAAACGTGATTTTTAGTCCTATTTTATTATACCCCAGGCAAGTTTTTTTTTAAAAAAGAAACCACTTTCTTCTATTTTTTATTTTCTATCTTTTATTTTTACACCAAACCTGGTCATGTTTGGTATCATGATCAGGCCTTTCCAATGCTGCCAAGCATGACCTTCTAGCTGCCACAGAGATACATCGTGCAGGATGGCTGGGGTCCATAAAACCGTTGGGCTGGCTTCAAGGAAACCAGATTGAAGTGGGAAACCCGGCCAGAGAGGTGAGTATAGGGAGGGGGGGTAAAGGACCATGACGTACATAGTACGTCCTTGGTCCTCAAGGGGAATTTTCCCCATGACGTACTATGTACATCAGTGGTCCTTATGGGGTTGAATTGAAAGCTTGGAAAAATAACAAGGTTTATTTTACTAATACATTTTTTTTAAGGTTTAATATTTAAACCGATACATTTTTTTATTTACGCCTCTTGCTTAAACCAAGCTGAGACCTTGCATATGCCAGGATTCAAAATAAAGGCTAATAAACAGAACAGGAAGATGTTGACATGCTGTTGAGGTTTATATACATCCCCACTGCACTAATTTTCCTTTTTTTTAAACCACAGAGTATGTTTTTCTATTTTAATAGTTTTTTGCTTTTGCATGGTATGACGTACCTTCATTAACCTTGAGTACAGAATATATTTCTGCAAAATCAAATTTTATTTTCTATAAAATCTAAGAGATCTTTAGAAAAAATAATGTTTACAGTGATAAATACTCCATTATATGTCAACCTAGACTGTCTAATATCAAAGTTTTCACATGATTCAATGACCACTGGAATAACATTGTAAAAGCATGTTTTGAACTTGGTATTCCTGATATGCTTTACAATTCCTTTGCATGAGGCTAAATCATGTTGGGTTGGTGCCATATTATAGAACAATAATGCTTTGATACACTAAGTCAGAGTTGGATTAGGGACCATTGGAGCTGCAGCTCCAGGGCAAGTCCTAAAATTTGTGTTGTGTCAAGTCCCAAAATAGGCCCACTGAAATGTTAAGATGTTTGTAGCAAATGTCATCAACACAATGTGACTTCGATAAGGGCCAAATAGATGGCTAGACGACTGGGTCAGAGCATCTCCAAAATGGTAAGTCTTGTGGGCTGATCCCACTACTCAATCGTTAGTACTTACCAAAAGTGGTGCAAGGAAGTTCAATCGGTAAACTGGTGTCCAGGTTATTGGCATCATAGGGTCATTGATGCACATGGGAAGCTTAGGCTAGCCAGTCTATTCTGATCACACAGAAGAGCTAATGTAGCTGAAATTGCTGAAAAATTAAATGCTGGCCACAATAGAAAGAAATCAGAACATACACTTGACATGTACTACTACCTACCTAGAGATTGTTGCAGACCAAATTACAGCCTTTTGTGGAAATGGTGGTCCTGATGACAGTGGCCTCTTTAAACAGGATAATGCACCCTGCCAAACTGCAAACAGTGTTCAGGAGTGGTTTGAGGAACATCACAAAATGTTCAAGGTGTTGCCTGGCCTACAATTTCCCAAGATCTCAATCTGATTGAGCATCTGTACAATGTGATGGAACAACAAACCCGATCCATGGAGGCCCCAACGCAAAAAATTGCAGGACTGTTTATGCACCACAGAGGGGACCTACACGATATTAGGGGGGTAGATTAATGTTATGCCTGATCAGCAGGGGCGTAACTGCCAGGGGTGCAGAGGGTGCCACCGCACCTGGGCCAACACTCGTCTGCCTGGCCTGGGGGCTTGCCTGTAGTTTATATATATAATACTTTTTTTTAAATTTATTTCATACTTATGTGTGAGTTTTACTATAGAGCTGTGATACACTCATACACACCACATGTATTACTGTGAGTTTTATTGCTGCGGAGCTCTGTGACATGCTCATACACAATGCACATTACTGTGAGTTTTATTACTGTGGAGCTCTGTTATTACCTCATTCACACCGCACATTGCTGTGAGTTTTATTGCTGTGAAGCTCTGTGATACACTCATACACACTGCACATTGCTGTGAGTTTTATTGCTGTGAAGCTCTGATATTTTCATACACACTGCACATTACTGAGTTTTATTGCTGTGGAGCTCTGATACCTTACACACTGCACATTGCTGTGGAGCTCTGCGATACGCTCATACATACCACACATTGCTGTGAGTTTTATTTCTGTGGAGCTCTGTGATACGCTCATACACACCACATATTACTGGGAGATTTATTGCTGTGGAGCTCTGTGAGATACAAAGAGTGCACATTACAGTACAAATGGGATGGACTGAAGCGATCATAGTGAACCTGAAAAAATGGGAAACTAATTATCTGGAGTCAACATTGAGGACCAATGTATGTTAATGGGAGGCGGTACAAAATATGTTTTTGCCTAGGGTGGGGGGGGGGGCGTCATGGTTCCTGCACCTGGGCCCTGAAGTTTCTAGATACGCCTCTGCTGATCACTGTATATGTATTATGCTATGGTCATTTCATCCTTACCCTTTGTCTGATTTGGTTGAAAACTATTGTTAGGCTAACTTTGGACCTGATGATCTTTATTCTTCTGAACTAAGTTCAATCTTGTCAATCAATACAACACAATGTTTGATATTTATAATATAGTTGCTATTTGATAATGCAAAAAAATAAATCTTTAGTGTCTCCATGCAGTCAATTACATTGTATAAAATATTAAAGTGATGTCACATTCAATATAAGAGGATGACAAGGTGATCTACAAATTAGTAGAGGTAACATCACTGCTCTGCATGGAGAGAGCCTGTGGAGACACAGGTTCGATCCCAGCGAGCAACCTCTCCAGTAAGTGTTCTTGGGCAAGACACCTAACGGTACATGCTCGCCACCCAGGACATACTTGAAAACGAGAGAAATCTCAATGTATCCATCCTGGTAAAATCCTTTCTCAAAAAAAAAATTAAAAAATTATCTATACACTGTCCTAGCAAGAAGAACATCAGCTACATGATTAACAGAAGATTGCATACGCTTCCTTCAAAATAGCATATGGAAGCCATACAGGGTTATTCAAAGAGATTCGAAAAGTCACCGCACGTTCGGTGACTTTTCGTTCTCTTCAATTCGGTTTGTTTTGCCGATCCCATTTCGGCGACCCTGCGGTGTATTCAGCAAGCACCACAGGGCTGCCGTAATGCAGGGAAAAGCTGCCGCAAACCCGACGAAAACTAATCGCAAAACCCAGCGAATGCACGCCGAAAACCCTCAAAAACATCTGGATTAACCTGCCGAAAACCACAGAAAAACCCGAGCAGGAGCCGATCGCAGCCTTCGACACAGCAGAAGAGGCAGTGAATAAATTAGGAAAACAGTTTGCATGAATGATTGAAAAGTGAAACACTGTTTGCAAAGAAACTACTGAGCGAAAATGTCTGAAATTTACATATGAGGTCCAATGAATGATAATAAAAAGGGCTGTTACAGAAAAAACAAGTAAACTTAAAAAAAATAAAAAAAATCGGACTTTTAAAAAAAATAAAATAATAATTTCAGAAAAATGCTTAAAATATCCTAAAAAATCTATAAATAAAGAGACTCTTTACAGCAGAATTTTATAATGAACGGTTTATTAGATATTGAATTAAAACGGGAAGCTCCTACTTATTCCTCCCTCCAATGCCTCCCCACCTCCTGACTTCTCTATCACGGTGGAGGGTATCACCATCTCCCCATCAAACCAAGTTCGCTGTCTTGGAGTTACACTTGACTCTGCTCTTTCCTTCATCCCCCACATCAAGTCTCTTTCCTCCTCCTGCCGATACCAACTGCATAATATTTCCAGAATTCGGCCATTTCTTACCGCTGTCACCACAAAACAACTCATACACGCCCTGGTAATCTCCCGACTCGACTATTGCAATAATCTCTTATCTGGCCTCCCTCTGTCCCGCCTCTCCCCCCTACAATCCATCCTGAACGCCTCCGCCAGGCTGATTCACCTCACTCGCCGCTCTGTCTCTGCCGCTCCCCTCTGCGAGTCCCTTCACTGGCTCCCCATCCACTGCAGAATTAAGTTCAAAATCCTTATCCTTACCTACAAACCCCTCACTAACTCAGCTCCCCACTACCTGTCCTCACTAATCACCAAATACACCCCAGCCCGCTCCCTAAGGTCAAACAGTGACCTGCGCCTAGCTTCTCCCCGCATCACCTCTTCCCATGATAGACTGCAGGATTTCTCACGCGCAGCCCCCACTCTCTGGAACGCTCTCCCTCGTACTGTCAGACTTTCCCCGAACTTCTCTTCCTTCAAACGCTCCCTGAAAACATTCCTATTTAGGGAAGCCTACCACCCAACTCACTGACGCAACCATCAATCACTCTCACCTTACAGTCCTCTCCTCCTGTTTCCAACCCCAACCCTCCCAGATTGTGAGTTCCTACGGGAATAGGGCCCTCATCTCCTCCTGTACTGTTTGTCAAATGTTGTTCAATGTATTGTAACCCTGTCTATACTGTGCTTATTGTACAGCGGTGCGGCATATGCTGGCGCTTTATAAATAAAGAATAATAATAATAATAATATTTTTAACATTGAAGCCTATGGGATTCTCCTGAATAAACTTGCCGAATTAAACCACCGAATGGCAGGGCATTAGGGGAACCTTTCACTGCTGGTTTGTGTTCTCTGAATAGCCGAAGCAGTGCTTTTTCATGGGGTTTTCACTGCCCTCGAACAGGCACTGTATGTTCAGGCAATTCGCCAGGATTTGGCGAATTGCCTACTCTCTGGATAACCGAATGGCCAAGAAAGGTAAGCGAACGCTGATTTTCAGCGTTCGCTTACCTTTCTCAAGCAATTCGGATCTCTTTGAATAACCCTGATAGTATGAGTGTCAGTTAGGGAGGACGAATATTGCAGTAATTTATGAAAATCATTCTTTAGGTATTGAGATTAAAATATTTAGGAAATGGTATTATATGTATTTTTATTGTGAAATTATACTCAACCCACATTTAAAACATGTCATATTATTATTACTGATAGTCTTTCAATGACTATGAATTAGAGATAGTCAAGGAAAATTGATTTTTGAAAATTGAACATTCTTGACTATCAAGAGCGTCTCTTTTAAGGGAACTCTGTATCCATGCCAGTCTCAGTCTGCACATGCTGTAGTGCTCACGTACCACTCTCAGGGTTATTTAGGACAAATCGACCCACTGAACGCTGGAAAACCAATGCAAAACCGCTCAATGAATCGAAAAACCGCCGAAAGCATCCAACGATCCACCGAACAGACCGCCAAATTGAGCTGGAAAAATCTGAGGACCCGCTGAACAGATCGTCGACCAGCCGTCAGAAAAAGCTGACAAGCCACCGAACAGGGGTATAAAAAAAGTAAACACTGCAACTTTTAAAAGGTATTTTTTTTAAAAAAAAAAATTGCATGAAAAAGGCTGGAAATAATATATAAGGTCCTATGAATAATATTAAAAAGGTCTGTTACAGGAAAAAAACACTGCAATTTAAAAAAAAAATCGTAACAAACATTTCACTGAAAAAATCCTGAAAAATGCCTTAAAAATTCTAAAACAATAAATAAATATAGAGACTTTTTGCTGCATATGAAAAGAACAGTTGAATAAATATTTAGGGAAAAATGGCAATTTTTTTTTTACATTGAAACTTATGGGATTCACCTGTTTAAACCTGTCAAATGAAACCACTGAAAATCAGGGCATTTCACTGACATTTCGGTGCAGTTCGATGTTCTCTGAATGTATTAGCGATTACTTCTCTATTGGGAATTTCACTGCCACCAAAGATCACTGTATTTCGCTGGCAATTCAAAAATGTTTGGCGAATTGCCAACTTTTTGAATAGCCGAATGGCCATGAAATGGCACCGTATGGGGAAATTCACTGTTCGGTGCAATTCCGGAGCCAATTCATTGAAACATAGAAACATAGAAACATAGAAAAATGTCGGCAGATAAGAACCTTTCGGCCCATCTAGTCTGCCCAATTACATGGATACTTTACCTGGATTTATCTTTTGTTTAGGATAGCCTTATGCCTATCCCATGCTTGCTTAAATTCAATTACTGTTTTGGCCTCTACCACTTCTACTGGAAGACTGTTCCATGTATCCACCACCCTCTCAGTAAAATAATGCTTCCTGATGTTACTTTTAAACCTTTGCCCCTCTAATCTAAGACTAGGTCCTCTTGTTTTGCTATTTTGTTTCCTTTTAAATATACCCCCTTCCTCTACCTTGTGGATTCCCTTTACGTATTTAAATGTTGCTCTTTGAATAACCCCTTGTGTGTTTGCAAGACGCGTCTTGAGTTTATTTGAAGCAGCATAATCAAAGAAAAGTTTCTAGATTTAGGGAGACATGCATGAGTGTGACTGCAGGAGCGTAGTTGTGTAGATTGTCAGTTTGTTAAAAATAATGATGTTTATATATGTAGATATTGGTGTTCGGTTTGAACAGTGGATGAGGCCTGGTCCCCATGCCATGGACAAAATGCGACAGTGCTTATTCCATTTGATCATGTGAGGCCCCAGTTTGCAGGACGCCTTAAGCGGTTGCCTCTTTTGCCCGATGGCACAACTTTTATTGAATGCTGCATTAATGTTAGATTTAAATGTGGATCTTCTCTAACATCTCTCTGGGTCAGTTGGGAGGTATTCATTTACGTAGAGGGACATTTTAACACTGACAGGCCTGTCATAGGCAATGCACATCTGAACAACATCCATAAAATGATATATGTAATCATTTCTATACAGCAATAATGAGCATTTTTATTCTGAGCCTGTGCCAAATTCAGGAACATGTCTAGCAATATAAGGGAACTGCTCATAAATTACAGAGCGAGAAACATCAACAGCACCAAGCAAATTAATCAAAACTTGTAATGTAATGAGACAAAAATATAATGACAGCCTTCTAGCTCCAAGGCCTACAATTATTTTAAAATCCAAGAGAAAGTAAAACAGTGAAAATGTGTGATTTTTTTCCCCCCTACTGACGCATGCTTTTAAGTGCTTGTATTAAAAAGCTACTGGTAATTTACATTTTACTCCTTGAGATTTCTTCTTTAATGTCTCTTAGAACTTCACTTTTTCTATTAGTGGCACGAGTTCAACCCTTTGAGTGCCAGATTGCAGAAAAGAGTTTAAGGAAATTAAGACAAAGGAGATTAGTCAATAAATGCTGTTGTTTGCCGCAATTTCAAGCAACGTCAGCTGTTGCTGCAACGCCGCAAACTTCAGCATTTCACAAATGCAGACTTGCCGACTTTTGACAGGTCTAGACCTGGAGGGAAGGTGGCATGGCCGTTGAGGGCTGGGATTGCACATCAGGCGCCTGTAAGCACAGAAATGTGGAGCGCCCCTACCACCCCCCCAAGCTAGAATAAAAAATAAACATGTCAAAATGACTTTTTCAATTTTCATTTTGGGGCAAATGAACTGGCACCTCAGGAGTTAAAGACAGGCGTTGCTTGAAAGGGCAGACTCTGCCCCTTCCAGAGGTGCCTGTCTTTGACTTTAATCTCATCCCGATCGGGAGGGAGAGGGGTCCACAGGACACCCCCCTTTCAGGCGCTCTTCCGAGCTGTCTGAAAATGACGTCATCCCGCCGGGAGGGGGTTTAACCCCTTAGTGACCGGGCGGTTTTACACAAATCCGTCCTTTAGTGACCGCTGCTGTTTTTATGTTTCTGCACTGTTAGTATTTAGGTCAAATTTTCCTCTTAGGCTGGGGTCAGACCAGCGCACTTTTAACGTGCGTTCTGGCGCACATAATTACGGCCGCACTAGCAGCAGATGACGGGCAATGACGGCCAATATACGATGTACGGCCGCACAAAAGTCCAGCCGTGCAACGCAAGTGGAATTTGAAAGCATTTTTCTGAGAACGCTGAACCGCTAGTACTGACGTACTGAGTGCGCAGCTGCGGCATAGCGGCGTGTGTGCTAGATTAGGAGATGTCAGACGCTGCTAATGTCCAGCCAACATAACGTCCAGACGCAAAAAGAGTTTTATTGACGATCCGTACAAAATCACGCCCGAAAATGTGCGTAGTCTGACCGTTTTTACGCATTCCGTGAAAAAATACGTCAATGCTTTCGGACGCACTTTTTCACGTTCGCGGGGAAAAATGCTTTCGTCTGACCCTAGCCTTACTCGTTTATTCAACCCACACATATTATACACCCTTTTTCCCGCCATTAAATGGACTTTCTAGAAATACCATTATTTCCATCATATCCAATAATTTACTATAAAAAAATATGAAATATGATGAAAAAAATGGTAAAAACACACTTTTTCGTAATTTAATCCCCAAAATCTACAACCACCAATAAAGACCCCGGCTAAATAGTTTCAAAATTTTATCCCGAGAATAGAAATACCCAATTTTTACATGTTTTTGCCTTTTAACCCTTTCACTGCTGAGCCAGTTCACCTATGTGCGCTGCGCTCATTCTGACCATTTTGTGCTAATTATTTTGAGATGACAGCCTAGGTCCTATTTAATTAAACCCCCCCAGACAAAAAACTTAAAAAAAAACACATTTTTTTATTTTATTTAATTTTTATTTTTTTTTTATTATTATTTTTTTAAACCAAACCTGGTCATGTTTGGTATCATTGGAAAGGCCATGATCAGGCCTTTCAAATTATGTCAAATATGACCATCTAGCTGCCATGGATCGGGAGATAAGGGGATTCTTAGGATCCCCTTATCTCTACATGGCATCTAGATGGTTAACTGGCCCACTGACATCCTCACACATATGGTGAGGTTGTCAGTGGGTGGGGGGGACCTGGATGCTTGGCTGACATCCAAGATGTCAGCCCCCCTCCAGGTTCGAATCGCGTTTTTGGTGCCAATTTGTGCCGAAACGTGATTCGGCGGCGAAACGGTTAATGCCATACACCGCTGAAAAGGGGAGACTCTCCCCTTTTCAGTGGTGCAAAAAGCATCTCCCTAGCTTCAATGGTTGGGGAGATAGAGGGCTCCATTGATTTGCATGGGGACGACTGCTGATGACGTCACCACGCAGCGTGGCGACGTCTTCAGCCTTGCCTGCCCATGTAAATCACATGGGCAGGCTTCCTCCCTGCCAGATCACCGAGGGATCCAGCGAGGGAGGTGAGTATCGGGCGGGAGGGGGATTAGGCACCGCTGACGTACCCTGTACGTCCGCGGGTCTAAGGGAGACCCGTGGACATGACGTACAGGGTACATCAGCGGTCCTTAAGGGGTTAAAAGCAGCATCTGACTTCCAGGAAGTCAGACCACCGTGGGACCCCAGAGAGAGAGGACAGTATCGGGAGCGATACCCCACTAAGCGGACGACGTGTGGGGAACATCCTCCGCATATTGCGGGGAATCACCATGACATTCCCCACATGTGTTCCGCAGTGAAAGGGTTAAAATATCAGGAAAGATGGTTATCAGTCCTTAAAGGGTTTAAGTAACTAGAATGGATCTATTTTTCCATTCAATCTGCAAAGATCCATGGTATTGGATTTATAAAATGCCAACATATTCCGCAGCGCTGTATAATGAGTAGGCCAAACAAACTTAAAATGATCAAATTAGGTTTGACACATGAAAAGAGGGAAAAGAGGACCCTGCTCAAATGGGCTTACTAACTAAGAGGAGTGGAGTGACAGAGGCGAGGGTAAAGAGCAGAGTATGAGAAGTAACGGGTGCATTGGGGGAGATAGATCAGGAAAAGGTACAAAGGAGAGGATTATGGATTGAGCGGATACTCAACGTTTTCTTGTGCCTGGGTGCAGGCTCTGGAAGAGCTGGTAGGAAACGTGAGGTTTAACCTTAATACAATTAAAAAAGAAAAATGAGGGCAACAAAATATGTTATTAATGGAAAGACACAAACGTAACTATAGGGGACTCGGAGGCGTAACATCACATCACGTTCTGCACCCTCACGGAACACAAAGGGTTAGTGCTTTCCGGTATATTTAAATGTATTGTTACCAGCAGCTGCTGTAAATTGCAGGTAGGCTGCACTAAAGCCTATTACATCATTATTCTTTTTAATACTTTTCCAGAAATCTTTTCACAGGTATAAAAAAGCATTTAAGAGCGACAGAAAAAAGACTTCTCCGCAGTTCTGCTTTTATAGAGAAAGTGGAAAAAATAAGAACAGGTAACAATAAAAAATATTAATGATTGCTTTAAAACGTACTAAAATATCCAATTTGGCATTGTCAACAAATGCACACGTGGCAAACATTAAACATCATTATTAAAATAAAGAACATTTTAAAGATTGTGCGTGCGCTTAGAGTGTTATGTATGGGAAACTAAATGTGTTAAGTCGTTTTTCAAGTACCGTTTTGGGGTTTATAATACGCACTATTATTTCTAACAAGTTTACTTAAAGGGATATTACAGTGGAAAAAGAAACAGCTCATTTCAATTGGTTGTTTTAACTTAAATGACCAGGAACATTAGGTGTTTTAACCCTTCGGAGCTCTCAACCAATGCACGGAGAGGCAGCTGTATTCCATCGTTGTACTTGTGATCTGATTGGCTGTGTGCAGATCAGGCAGCAAGTTTAAGGGTGTGTTTAACCTCTTTCAAGAAGCAAAAACCCATGCTTTGTGTCAAAATGAGTTACAAGTAAAAAGCGTCATTTTTGTTTAACCCCTTAATGACCGCTGACGTACTATGTACGTCCTGCCCACGGGTCTCCCTTAGACCCGCAGACGTACATAGTACGTCAGCGGCTCCTAACCTCCCTCCCTGCCCGATACTTACCTCCCTCGCTAGATCCCTCGCAGATCTGGCAGGGAGGAAGCCTGCCCATGTGATTTAGATGGGCCAGCGAGCTTGATGACGTCACCACGCTGCGTGGTGACGTCATCAGCAGGCACCCCCATTGAAATCAATGGAGGGGAGGGGGGGCTCATTCGGAGCCCTCTATCTCCCCAACCATTGAAGCTACAGTGCTGCAAGTTGCACTGCTGGAACGGGGAGAGTCTCCCCTTTTCATCAGTGTGCAGCATTAACAATTTCGGGGATGTGGGGATGTCAGTGGGCCAGTTAACCCCCTAGCTGCCAAGGGGAGATTGGGGGATCCTTTGGATATCCAATGATACCAAACATGACTAAGTTCGTTGTAAAAAAAGCTAAAAATAAATAAATAAATAAATAAAAATGTGGGGGGGGGGGTTTAGTTAAATAGGACCTAGACTATCATCTAAAAATAATAAACATAAAACAGTCAGAATGAGCTCAGCGCACATAGGTGAACTGGCTCAGCAATGAAGGGGTTAAAAAGCAAAAACTGGGTATTTCTATTCTCGGGACAAAATTCTGAAACTATTTAGCCGGGGTCTTTTTTGGTGGTTGTAGATTTTGGGGATTAAAGTACGAAAAAGTATGTTTTTACCATTTTGTTCATCATTTTTCATATTTTTTTATATAGTAAATTATATGATATGATGGAATTAATGGTATTTTTAGAAAGTGCATTTAATGGCGGGAAAAACAGTTTAGAATATGTGTGGGTTGCATCAACGAGTAAGAGGAAAATTTGACCTAAACACGAACAGCACAGAAACGTAAAAACAGCAGTGGTCACTAAAGGACGGATTTGTGTAAAACCGCCCGGTCACTAAGAGGTTAACCTAAATGATCTTTTAAGAAAAAAATACATATATACTGTCTATACACACACATCTATTTATTGCATGCACTGAATAAGCCATAAGGTTAATCCTATGCATCATAGACATTTGTACAAAGGTTTTGCCAGGGGTCAAGCCAAGCCGGATCTATTTTCTTCAGGGAAGTTTCCATTCAGCCTACACACTATAACATTTTTGTTGTGCTGCTGCTCCTCTGCAATACAATAGAACCTTTTCAGAACTCTGTAATAAATACGTACTGTATTTCTATTCATAGAAATGTTTCCAATCAGGGCTTGACCACAGTGTGAATGAATGGGAGAAAGTATATCTATATTTCTTGTAGAATTAACTCCCCAATAAAAAAGAGTGTCATTTGCGCTCACCAATGTAGCTCCATGCGAAACAAAACACAATCAGAGGGTTTGGTTTACTTGAATGGCCATTAAAGTGTAAGCCCACCCACCACGTCACGGCAGCTCTGGGTCAGGCAGGTCCTACCTAGTGAAACCAAGAGCTGCTCTCTAAGCAATCACATATCTGCATGCTGTTTCTCAGTTATGAGAGAGACTGGTGGGTTTATATTTATACCCTCACCAGGAACATTTCCAATTTGGGATTAAAAAGAAAACACGGAAAGTGAGAGCAGCAATAATGACCCGGCTGGGGATACAACAAAATGTACATATATGCTGAAAAAATGGTTTTGTACCTATTCGTTATCAGGGCGGCTGCGTCAACCAGAAATATCCAGCCTGCTTCATGTATAAAACATAACAAGAAAAAAGGATGTCATTTGCGCTCACCAATGTAGCTCCATGCGAAACAAAAACCCACCAGTCTCTCTCATAACTGAGAAACAGCATGAGGATATGTGGTTGTTTAGAACGCAGCTCTTGGTTTCATTAGGTAGGACCCACCTGATCCAGAGGTGATGTAACGTGGCGGGTGGGCTTACACTTTAATGGCCATTCAAGTAAAAAAAAACCTCTGTGTCTTGTTTTGCATGGAGCTACATCGGCGAGTGCAAATGACAATCTTTTTTCTTGTTATGTTTTATACATAAAGTGGACTGGATACTTCTGGTCTATGCAGCCGCCCTGATAGGGAATAGGGGCGAAACTGTTTTTTCTGCACATATATATTAACTCCCCAATGAAGGACCTGCTATTAAAGGAGCTCCGCAATTGCTACCGACTGGCGTGATGGGGCGGCATCAGGAAATAATATATACTGTACATTTATATATATTATACATTTGAGTGGGGGCTTGTGTTTTAAGTGCTAGATAAAAGCAATTACCAGGAGGCGTGGACAGAGATCTTAATGTGTTCCCACACTTCTCTTTTAGAATTTCAACCCTCTATTTTGTCCATAGCCCCCACCCATTGTTAATATATGTCACACAGATATTTCCATTGCTGAAAAGCCATGAAAAACTCCCAGATCGTCTCTCGGGGGAAGTTTCATAATCCTATTTTCAAACCATAATTTGTGGTCCAAGTCATTTTCTTCCCACCAGAGAGACTCCCTAAAAAGTTGAAGTGTAGATGACAGCACAGAGATTGTTAGTACTAATATAGTGAGTCTCTAGTGCTATGTCTGTCTGCATTAGTGCAGAGGGAGGCGAGAAAGAAGCACAGGGTGCATTTTACTACAAACTTCCCAAAAAGAAGAACGGGCTCAGGTTTGCATGTTTTGAGTGCTCCCATTCCAACCCGGGGCTACACATCTGTTTCCATATAAACTATATTTGGGGTTATTCACAAAGCACTGAAACTTCCTTGCTTTTCATTTCGGTGCACCTCGGCGATTCCATTTCGTTGAAACAATGAACTCACTATTCACCGTAGGGTCACCGTAGTGCACTGTAGATGGAGCCCCCAAAAAGCTGCAAACTGGACTTCACTGAAATTGCACTGCATGGTGAACTTCATCATTTGGTGCCCTTCGGCGCTTTGTGAATAACCCTTCTAGTATATTCTATAAAGATATATTTTTATAAATGCAAATGGCCTGGAAGCTCAGTTTTACTGTTCTAAACTGCCTGGTTTATGCTCAGATTGAAATGGACCCAGAACGCCTGCACACTGCAAGAGAAATAGTTAAGGCTGATTTAGAAGTAGGGAATAGTCGGTGCAATTCCATCTATATATAAAATGAAGGAAATCTAGATTTTCTGCAGGTGCCAGGGTAGATACATACCTATAATGGTAGTTCAGTCTATAAGTAAGCCGTTTAATGATTTTTTCATCAAGGTTATTTCCAAACAGAACATTTGTTTTAACTATAATAGTCTGGAGCTGATGATAGGCTGAGTCACAGTAGCCTTTTGCTACACAGTATTTCAAAGTGAAAAGAAAACAGCTTAATGATTTTCTTTTTAAATGTACAAGTACACTTCTGGCTGACTAATTACAAAATATTTTCTGTGCCACAAGAGAACAGCAGGGAAAATACCAATATAATGTATGCCCACGCATAAAGAGCAAGGGAGAAGTTGTCTACATGTGTATTTTTACTTTTTATGTCTGCAATAATCAATGGGACATATGCAGTTATGTATCATATTTCCTTGACACACAACAAGTATTTATCTTATCACTTAAGTTATAAAAAGCAGGTATCTTCACCCAGGATGTCTTCATTTCTGGAGACCCCATGGCCATGTTTTGAGAACTGCATGGAATTAAGCACTCAGGTGATCATTTATTAAAATTAGACAATACATTAGACCAGTGGTTCCCAACTGCGATCCTCAAGTGCCCATAACAGACCAGGTTTTAAGGATCACCTTGTGGAAATGCAGACTGAATCTTGCAATCACTGAGCAGCAAATCATGTCACCTGTGCTGTGCTTCAGATATCTGCAAAACATGTCCTGTTTGGGGTACTTGAGGACCGCAGTTGGGAACCAATAGACCATTCATATAAGTAACATATGTCCTGTAAAGGTAATATGATGAAATTCCCTTCATTTAAATGGACCAATGAAAAAGGGCTAGGGCTCTGAGTAGCTTGTAACTCTTAAGATGTGATTAAGTGTCATTACATGTCCAGGAAATGTCTAACAACATTGACCTTTTTCAGTAGACTGAAGCTTTCGGCACATGTCTTTACAGTGTTGTTATAAACACATTTCTGAACACCTCACTTATATATATAGGTGTCTCAAATCGAATTGCTCCCCCGCTGGACATAATGCTACATATATAACTGGATGAGCTTCAAGCCTGGTGTTTCTATTACAAGCCTAAAGTCATTGCGCTCACAGAATCATGGTTAACCTCAAAAGTACCAGACTCTGCCATATCAATACACAGTATTTGTGTTATAGAAAAGAGAGAGCAAAGAGAGGAGGGGAATTGTTATTTATGTTGACAAGTCCATAAAGTTCACTCCATTGCATAATTATAGCTCCCCTGCCACCTTTGATTTCCTTTTTGGTATTATTAAGATCCCGTTCAGTAAATAGATTTTTGTTGCTGGATTCTATCCCCCCCCCCAGCTCTCCAGTGGACTCCCTTTCTGCGGACATAACCCAAATCCTTAGTAGCTCAAAACCAAAAAAGTGAACTGCTGGTCCTCGGCGATTTTAATATGGATTGGCTGAATCCTAAAAACAATAAACCCTGTTCACTGTTTAAGGCTTTGCAGTTAACACAATTAATCTCCTCCCCCACTCACATTAATATGAAAAGCTGTAACCATACCTTGCTGGACTGGATTTTCTCCTCATGTCCTGATAGAATACAGGAGGCAGGCGTTATCCCTAATAGTTTCAGTAACCACCATCTAGTGCACTGTGTGCGCAAAATAAAGGCCAATAAAATCTCCTCCAAAGGTACTAATCACCAGGTCTTTCAAGAAATTTAATCTTGAATCCTTCCTAAGTGATCTCAAACAGCTCCTATGGTACAGACTAAATGTAATCCCAGACCTGGACTGTGAAATTGAATACTTTCAATCCGAGCTCCTGCAAGTCTGGAATTCCCATGACCCACTGCGTAAATTGCGAGTAAAAGGGGCCCATCTCCCTTGGGTTGTAGCTGAACTCACACAAATGTACCAGTATAGAGATTCACTGTGGATAAAGTTTAAGTGTACAGGCTCCGTGAATGATTACTGTGCTTACAGAAAATGGCGAAATGCATGCACAAAACAAATAAAAATGGCTAAAGCCTAATACTTCAATGAAAATTGAAACAATAATAGGTCTAACTCAAGAAATTTTTGGAAAATCATAAATAAAATACAATCACCCCCTGTCCACTCCCAACCAGCCGCTGTCAAAGTAAATGACCAAACCCTGCAACACTCCCTAGATGTAGCAAATGCCTTTAATACTTATATTGATGGGTGTGACGCCACCCTGATTGCTGAGCTAACGAATGACATGCATTCTGAAAGATCGTACACAAGTCAGACCCCACCAAAACTACACAAATTACATCCTTACAATCTATGTGTCAGGACAAAATCAAATGGCACGCTGGCCACAGTCAGTTCTCTCAAATATCTAGGTATGTGCTTAGACCCAATTCTATCTTTTGGTCCCTGCATCGAAAAAACTCTCATCTACACTTTACCCCAAACTAGGTGCCCTGTACAGAAACAAATCCTGCCTGAGCCCCACGGTAAGAAAGCAGATTGTACACAAATTCTTATGCCAGCTATTGAATACGGAGATATAGTGTATGCAGCTTCCCTGCAAACACACCTCCATGAAACTTATTACATTGTATAACTCATTCTGCCGCTTTGTGATACAATCTAACTAAATGACCCACAATTGTGACATGTTAAAAGAGCTAAACTGGCCGTCGCTGGAATTCAGATGCACCCTTCACCTTTCCAACCTGTTGTTTAAGAGTTTTTCTGGGAAGCTACCACCATAACTGAATAGACTGCTTGCCCCAGCAGTTCCCTAATCCTATAACCTCCAATCCAGGACCTGAAATTTACCTGCAGTACCACAATACAAAAATAAAGTGGCGTCATCCTCAGAGCACCGTATATGTGAACTAACCTCCCAGACACCATCAACTCTTCCCAGCTATACTGTCAACGGTTCAGTCTCTCAGGATTTTTGAAAAGCTATGGATTAAAGATATTTTTTTGCTCTCTTATTGAGTCTTCAATGGTGCACTATGTCTAACATGTGTTTATGTTTACCCACAGCAGTAGCAGCATAGAAGCACATTTTTTTTCTTCTTACTTTGGAATTACTGTCGAATTCCTGGATTTTTATGTACATTTAATGATAATTTATTTTAGTATATAATTTGTCTGGGATACACCCATACACACCACACATTACTGTAAATTTTAGTGCTGTGGAGCTCTGTGGTACCCTCATACACAGCACACATTACTGTGAGTGTTCTTGCTGTGGAGCCGTGTGATGCTATCAAACACACTGCACCTTAATGTGAGTTTTATTGCTGTGGAGCTCTTTGATATGCTCTTTCACAGCAAACAGTACTGTGAGTTTTATTGCTGTGGATTTTGTGATGCGGTCATGCACACATGCAGTCCTCTAAAACGTCTGGGAATAGCCTGGTCTCTAGCCCTGTGGAGCCTAATAACTGAGCTTTGCCTAAGGCCTCACCAAATCTGGAGCCGCCTCTGATGAGTGCTACCATCACTATTGCTCACAGTATCATTTTGAGGCTCTGGTAATCCAATTCAATAATCGTCAGATCATACAATTTTAGAAGGTTTGACAAAGTAGTGAATCTTCACAGGCATAGTCATTGTGCCAAGACCTCAAAATCTTAGAAGATCAGCCATGGAAATACTGGTATGTTTTGGCGTAGATCTTCATTCGTCATTATAATAGCTGGTAATCATTATTTGGGCAAACACAACATTTAAGGAAAAGTTGCAATTCAGACTTCGCACTAAAATACGAATAACTAAAACTAGACAGAAGATGTTTCTTTTGATGGAATCCAAATCTTCATTCCACGTTTGGAGAGCCATACCTACAACTGAAGATCTGATGGTACAAACTGTGAAAAGGGTGGAGGGGAGATCAAATATTAACCTCTAATGGCCTCCAGCATTTTTCTTTAAAGGGATTTTCTACACACCCTGACACTTTTAGCTTTACAAAGCATCCAGGGTGTGTGGGGTATCTTTCCTCCTCCCAGGTACCTCAAACTCTTTACAATGCAGGCAAAGTGTTGAGATTACTCCACCCACATCTGCAGAAACCAGGCAGCCAGGCAGTTTGAACTTTACGCCTGTCGGTCATTAGAGATGTCAGCAGCTTCCTGAGACCGCCTGCAAGCTGAGGTTTGTCAGGGAGAAAGCCGATGTTTTGGATCTGCATGTGCGCACACAGCCCTGATCTATCGTTGTCCACAAGCACTACAGGACTTGCGTACGTCAAGAGCATAGGCCGGTTAGGCCACACAATTTGCCTAAGGGGTGCAAATTGCATAGAAAGCTCAGAGACTTCCGTGTTTAGAAGACTCTGAGCTAAAGAGAAGGAGCACGGCATGGGAGAAAAAAGTAAAAAATCTGTAAAAGGGAAAAACCGCCAAATTAATTGGACAGAGGCAGCCAGCAGACTCTGCTCAATTATTTAATGGGAAAAAATTTCACTCTACTTTTTAATAGAGTATTCATTTAAAGTAAATAACCTCATTTTTTCCTTTGGCAGGTCTCAATCTCCTCTTCCTCTCTGACAGCCTGCTTTTTCCATTAAAGCCGGACTGTCAGTGGGCTGTATGCTCAATTGCACTGAATTGTTTGATAACGGCTACTGCATTAGTCTACTACATGTTGCTGTGTTTCTTCCAATAAATCTTTGCTACATTATCCACTGCTAGGGAGTGCACGGTTTCAATTATTTATTTAATCCAAATGCATTGAGAGGCTTTGACTGGTTGTACAGTGCTGACCAAATCCCTGAAGGACTGCACAGTGCAAACTGGTGGACTGCTTTCTAGGGTGGAAGAAAGCCCTCCTGGTCAGAAGACTGAATCAGCCTATTGGGGTTCAGGAGAAGATGGGACACTTTGTGACTTATGACCATTTAAGACACATTAAATGGTCATGTAGGCTACAATGTCTGTTTTAATAATATAACAACCTCTACTTCAGTTCATTTTGCATAAAATAATGTAAAAAAAAAGGAAATATTTCCTACATATTTATTTTCTGTTAATCTGTATATTTGTGTTGTTGGTTTAATATCTTACATTTTATTAATTTGTATTTCTGTAACAACTGTAAAATTTCAATGTTCTTGACTTGTCTTCTTCAGGACATACTTGAAAACGAGAGAAATCTCAATGTATCCCTCCTGGTAAAATACTTTATAAATAAATAGATAAATCTGGTTAATTTTCCTATAATTGAGCTTATTAACACAGTGGTATAAACCTGGTTTAACCACTTATTGTGAATTAATACTTCTTTTGATGTATACGTGTTTCTGGAAAATCTAACACGCAATGTGTGACACACACGCACAAACTATAATGAATTCAATGAAACCCCAGAAAGGCAGCTAGGGCCTGATTTTATATTCCTGTTTAAATACTGCCAGATTTCAATTACATATCCGTAATGTGGAAGGAGAAGTTAAATATTTTAAGAAGTAATCTTCCCCAGGAATATCTCACACTCCAGTAAGAACTACAGTTGTGTTCAAAATTATTCAACCCCCAATGCTGTAAAGGGTTTTAGGGAATTTAGTGTACATTTGTAATTGTATTCAGAATGAAATCCTACAAGGACTTTTTAAAGAACCATATGCAACTAAAATGACATCAATTGGTTTTGTAATACAGTAGTAAATGTTTCTTTTGTGAATTCTTCATTGACACAATTATTCAACCCCTTAAAGACTACCACTCTGAAGAACAGAGGTTCATTCAAGTGTTTTCAATCAGTCACGGAGCAGCAATAAAGCATAATAAGCACCAATAAGGCATCTTTAAAATGACTGGGATACTCAGCTCCTTCTAGACATTTACTGGTGTGGTTACAAACATGGTGAAGTCAAGAAAATGGTCCAGGAAGACAAGAGAAGAGGTGATTACTCTTCACAGGAAGGGCAATGACTATAAGAAGATTTCAAAGATGTTAAACATACCAAGAGAGACCATAGGAAGCATCATTCGCAAATTCAAGGCAAAGGGCACTGCTGAAATGCTACCTGGTCGTGGCAGAAAGAAGATGCTGACTTCGACTGCTGTGCGCTACCTGAAGCGTAGAGTGAAGAAAAGTCCCCGTGTGACTGCTGAGGAACTGAGAAAAGATTTGTCAGATGTGGGTACTGAAGTTTCAGCTCAAACAATACGGCGCACACTGCGTAATGAAGGCCTCCATGCCAGAACTCCCAGGTGCACCCCCTTGCTGTCTCCAAAGAATAAGAAGAGTCGACTGCAGTATGCCAAAAGTCATGTGGACAAACCACAGAAGTTTTGGGATAGTGTTCTGTGGACTGATGAAACAAAATTAGAACTGTTTGGGCCCATGGATCAACGCTATGTTTGGAGGAGGAAGAACAAGGCCTATGAAGAAAAGAACACCTTGCCTACTGTGAAGCATGGCGGGGGGTCAATCATGCTTTGGGGCTGTTTTGCTTCTGCAGGTACAGGGAAGCTTCAACGTGTGCAAGGTACCATGAATTCTCTTCAGTACCAGGAGATATTGGATGACAATGTGATGCAGTTCGTCACAAACCTGAGGCTTGGGAGACGTTGGACCTTTCAACAGGACAATGATCCCAAGCATACCTCCAAGTCCACTAGAGCATGGTTGCAGATTAAAGGCTGGAACATTTTGGAGTGGCCATCGCAGTCACCTGACTTAAATCCGATTGAGAACCTCTGGTGGGACTTAAAGAAAGCAATTGCAGTGCGCAAGCCTAAGAATGTGACTGAACTGGAGGCTTTTGCCCATGACGAATGGGCGAAGATATCCGTAGATCGCTGCAAGACACATGTGTCAAGCTATGCTTCACGTTTAAAAGCTGTTATAACTGTAAAAGGATGTTGTACTAAGTACTAAGATTGAATGTCACTTGGGGGTTGAATAAAACTGATAATGATGTGAGCACAGAAAAGACATTTGTGGTTATTTCATTATAAATGTTATGTTATATTTGTCTGACCTACACGTGCCTCTTTGATTTAATTGTAAGCAAGATGACTGAATGATCAAAATCAATGTCAAACTGGCCAAAACACTCAATTTCAGTGGGGGTTGAATAATTTTGAACACAACTGTATGTTTCATCCCATGAGAAGAATTTGGTTACAGGATTATATCGGGTCGCGTAATGCAGGAATAATGTGCATGAGACAGGTAATTTATTCCTTTTTTTTTTTTTGGAGGAGCAGGGTGCACTCTTACATACCATGAAAATAAAATATTATTTCAAATAGCTTATGTGTGTAATTGGCTTCAGATCCAATGACCCTTTCAACTGAATTTCATTTTCTTGTATTCTGGAACAAAATATATTTTCCATTCCATCAGAGTGTGCTGAATCCGAGCATATGAGCTACGTGCCGCAAAGCCGCCCCGATTCTCTAATGACAAGAATATAATCTTACAAAAGGAAATGCCCATCACTGCAAAAAAAATTACGTTTAATCAGTAAAAGTCAGATGAACTCGCACGCATTGAATTAAGTTTTTCATTGAAGTCTTGTGTAACAACCAGCTCATTGCTAATTAGGTAATGATTTATGTGTATGCGACTGGTCTTGCAATACAGTAAAATTTTATTAATTTAGAATCAACTAAACGGTTAAACAAGATGTGTCAAAGGTGCAAAAAATGATAAAAAGATTTGGATCTTTGAAATCAGGAGATTCTTTCATATTAGAAAATTGTGCATTTTCATCTTGACGCTTGTCAAAGCCGAAGTTCTTTACTCTATATATTTGCTAACAATGTGTGATGGTTAAAGAACCACTAGTTCTTAATAAAAAAATAAAAATAAAACGAACATTGGTTTGATCAAATAAATCAATACATATAACATAAAAATGTCACAAAAGCAATTCCTCTAGCAAGCCCAGATCTTGTAGAACTACAAACCATGTTAAGGAAGAATAACAAAGGGCCTCAAGTTAATCTCAAGTAAAAAGGCCTCAATGGTCCGATCGTTGGCTAATGACTACATTCTGCAGTGTATACACAGTCACTAGGCCCAACAATGTTTCCAGAGCCTTGGTGGGCAAATGGAAAGGCACCTTGACAAAAGGAGGTTTGGGACCAGGAAGGGAAATAGCAGGAACCATGCAAATAGTTGTTTGTATATATATATATATATATATATATATATATATATAATATATATATATATATATACACACACACATAGTATATATACAGTATATGACTTGTATATGCTGTGGCTGGAACTGTTGCAGGTTACCTGATACCTAGAACATAGAAATTTTTAGCCAATAGCTTGGGAATCATTTATGAGCGTTTGACTTTTTTCTTTTAAAATTCAAACTTTTTTATTAAAGGTTACAAGTAATATAGAGAGTCATTACAAAAAGCAATAATATGCTATATAATAACAATAATGAGGTTAAATAGGGGTTGGGAAGGGAGAGAGAAAGAGAATAAAGGGGGTGCAATGAGGGGTTTAGTAGGAATAATAGTATACTAACAGACTCCAATGAGCTTTTAAGTAGGTCTATACTGCATTGGTTGTGTCAGAGAGGAGACCCCCTAGTCTGAGCTCACATCTCAACTTAGACCTACCAAAAATTCTCAGCAAATATAAACTACTCCAGGTGGAGTGATTGACTTTTTCTCCTAATTCTCTGCCAAAATTTAGACCCTGGTATCTTCCAATATGTACTCATCATACCTGAGTGTTTATATACGCCTGGTTTTTCATCCTAAAGGGATGCTCCCCTCTGAATCCATTCACTGGCTCCCCATCCAGTGTAGAATTAAATTCAAGATCCTTACCCTGACCTGCAAAGCTCTTACTAACTCATCTCCCCACTACATGTCCTCACTAATCACCAAATACTCCCCAGCCCGCTCCCTAAGATCAACAGTGACCTGCGCTTAGCTTCTCCCCGCTTCACCTCTTCCCATGACAGACTCCAGGATTCTCATGCAGAGCCCCCCTCCTCTGGAACGCTCTCCCTCAGACTGTCAGACTTTCCCCTAGTTTCCTTTCCTTCAAATGCTCCCTTAAGTCATTCCTATTCAGGCAAGCCTACCACCCGACTCACTGACACACCTCACTGCCCCAACCTGTCAATCAATCTCACCTTGCGGCCCTCTCTTCCTTTTTCCAGCCCCCCAACCCTTCTAGATTGTAAATTCCCAAGGGAATAGGGCTTTTGTTTCCTCCTGTACTGGATTGTCAAAATGTTGTTCATTCTCAATGTATTGTAGCACTGTCTATATTGTGCCCATTGATCAGAGCTGTAGAATATGCTGGCGCTATATAAAGAATAATAATAATAAATAACATAAGAGCAGAAATAAAGGTCTTCAGGTTGGCATTTGTAGAAGTCAAGCAAATAATGGTGCTATGTCAAGCACCTTTTGCAATTTTGTCCAGGCTACTAGAAACTGCTGTCAACAAACAGATTCTCTAAGCCTAACTCAGAACTACCAAGCACCTCTACCAAGTAACTTTAGCACATTTAGATATTATGGTAAAATTGCCTTAGATAATGCAAATTAATCTTTTAGGAATTTCTTGACTTTTGCTATTGATAGTAACACCACTAATGTAAGCAGACAACGAATCAAAAAATCAATTCCATTCCAATTTACATTTCCACACATGTTTATGTAAACCCCCTGCTATTACTAATTATGTCATTTTCATGGCTGGAATGACTTTTTGCAAAGTGTTTTATGGATCTGAGAGAGATAAAGTAGTAAATTATCATTTAAAAAGGAGCTGTTGATTCTTCAAATCTTACTGTTTGATGTAATTATCGAGTCATTATTTTATTGATTAAATACTGTCACGGTAGACAGGAAATAATCTTCATACGCCTAATTGGTTGAAGCTAGCATTATACAAATATTCTCCTTTCCTCTGCAGGAAGATTTACATCTTGCCAAGTCTTTAAAAACTATTCGGGATAGATGTTGGCAAGTAATCCAGATTCGGCATTATCATATCTGGGTATGGCAGATATGTTTCCAGATATATAAAGTGGGTGTGTTACCATCAGAACTCTGAAGAACCTACTGTAAGGCTGGGGTCAGACCAGCGCACTTTTAACGTGCGTTCTGGCGCACATAATTACGGCCGCACTAGCAGCAGATGACGGGCAATGATGGCCAATATACGATGTACGGCCGCACAAAAGTCCGGCCGTGCAACGCAAGTGGAATTTTAACGCATTTTTCTGAGAACGCAGAACCGCTAGTACTGACGTACAGGGTGCGCAGCTGCGGCATAGCGGCGTGTGTGCGTGATTAGGAGATGTCAGACACTGCTAATGTCCAGTCCACATAACGTCCAGACGCAAAAAGAGTTTTATTGACGATCTGTACAAAATCACGCCCAAAAATGCGCGTCGTCTGACCGTTTTTGCGCATTCCGTGAAAAAATACGTCAATGCGTTCGGACGCACTTTTTCACGTTCGCAGGGAAAAATGCTTTCGTCTGACCCTAGCCTAGGTTGGAAAATTATCAGTAATCAAAACCTTGTGGTGTTCCATCAGTACATTCAAGGCCTGGGGAATTACCCTGTTTCCCTGAAAATAATAACCTAGTGTGTTTTTTGATATCTGCTAAAATATAATACCTACCCTGAAAATAAGACCTAGTTGTGGGGCAACTTGAACAGCCATGGGAGAGAATCAGTGTTGCCGGCACCAGAGGAAACGAGACAGCAGCGGAGGGAGCAAAGCCGCATAAGTCTGCATTCACCTGAACGTTCTTTGAGCAGAAGGAACATCCATGAGAGTGGATGTTCCTTCCACTCTGATGTCCATGTGGCCACCTAAATGAGCGCAGTTAGTGTACTCAGTACTAAAAAGCCCGGTCTGAATCTGTCGTAGCTTTTTGGCGGGGAAGCTGAATTCATGTCCGATGGTAGCGCGTGCAATTCGCGCACACACCTACACTGTGTTGCCCTCCCATCCAGCCTTCGCACAGCTGTGATGGACGAAGGAAAGTGCGGCCACATGGACGCACTCATTGCGCTTGTGTGACCGCAGCCTTAGCCAAAGCTTCCTCTAGCGGCGGCTCCTCTCACAGGTGGAGGGATACCAGACGTACACTGCCAAAAAATAAATAAAAAATAAACACAACACCAAAACAATAATAATAATAAGACCTAGCCCGAAAATAAGACCTACAGGTCTATTCACTAAAGGGTGAAGTCAGGAGAATTGGTAGGAGAAGTGAAAAATCTAGGTCAAAATAGACAGACCAGAAAATTTTTCCCATTTATCACACTCCAAATCAGCTATTTGGTCTAGAGTGTTCTCTTCTCCTGCCAGTTCTCCTGAGTTTCACCTTTAGTGAATAGACCTGTAAGTCGTCCAGCTTTCTATATAGTTTGTATTGGAGTTCTAGGCAGAGCGCCACTTAAAATTCACCAAAGTATAGTAATTTCTTCAGCTAAATAATGGAAATTTGAGAATAGACACAGTTTATGCTTTTTTTAAATAGAACAATAATGGTATTATTGTTCACGGCTGTTTGCATAAACCTGGCCTGCAGTTTTTTGATTTTTCCATTTGAGGATAGCCAAAGTTCCCCATATTTGTAACATAGGTGATTTCTGACAGTTGTAAGCAGCGAAGTGGAACGTCAAAGTTAAAGGAATTCTTCCTTTTATATTTCAAGCCATTTGACTTGTGATATCTGTAATTTCTCATGACATTTGTTTCTTGATAGGTACTGTAGACCCAATCAGACCAAGTACCAGATGGACAGTTCAGGCCCTGTTGTCTTGAGTGACTACTCAAGATGATGTATGCTGGCTTTGTATCTGACTGTTATCTTCACTAAAGTGGACTCTGAGCAGCTCAGGCTTGCGTAAATTGACAGTAAAATAGCCAAAGAGGCACAGCATGATTGTATATTATACAGATACATTCACCAAGCACCAGAAAAACTACATTAGGTACATGAAAAAAACTATGTCTGGAAATGATGTGTCACTGATGTATTAATAAGTGCTGCAATATAAAGTTTCAGAATCGGAGTCCAAGGGAAATCTTTCAACACTTGGAATAAAACAGCTCTTTGGAAATATCAATACAGTCAAGAATAATATGCATCATATGTTATGAAAACATAAATAATTAGGACCCTTTGGGAAACTGAAATGCTCCTATTGTAGTGTACAAAGCACACCATCCAGCAACTTTGTCTTAAATCGAGTTTAGTGGTGTAAGATTACTTGGAGGGCAGATTGCTATGTGAGTGTCATACAAAGGCTGGTGCCGTCCTAGACAAAGCTGTATCACGTTACACCCTGTGTGTAGGGTTGCCAATAAGACCATTATATTAGAAACCGATACACAGGTCAAGTTTTTAATTAAAGCTGGGAAGTGCATTTTATTTAAGAAACATGTCCTGTACAGGAAAAATATAATGTGTGCCAGATCAAGGACTTCATGGAGGTGGAACCGATTGTGATGGTGAGCCTCCATCATATTTCTTTCAACCCTTTGTTGTGTTTCTGTCCCATTTCCTCAGTCCCACTTTGCCTCTGTCTCACCTCTCTCAACTGCATTATGTCTCTTTTAGGAGGCCTGAAAGAGTTGACTTTTTTCACTTGGCCTATTGGAGAGGCTTGGACCTGCAGCTCCATCAGTCCCTAAATTTATGGGACCCTGAAAGAATACCTACATAATTTCGTACCCACACATTACCTGGATATGATATTCAGTGAACTTATATGGCAACTGTCAACCAAAAGAGAGGTTCCAATGTATTCATCAGGCAATGTTTTGTGATTTAGCATGGATATATAGGATTCAATGCGATTATGATGATTTTTTAAATATATTTTTGCTTGAAGTTGGAACCCAAGAGCAGTATAGCAGAGCGTGTTATTGGTTTAATTTGCTGCTGTCTCCACCATGTTTTATTTTTGCCCAAAAAGGAGATTATTTGCTGCAGGGTATAAATAAATCCACCAATTTAAGCTGAAAGCGTTTGGAGGCATTATAATGGAATTTTTGGAATGGAGTTCCCACCCAGTCCCACATTAAGATTAAGACCTTCGTGGGTATGGAAAGGAAGAGTTGGGTGTGCCTCTGCTCCTTCTTCTCACCTCCCAATGTGCCATTACCAGGGGCTGACTGGCAACATTTAGTCTAGGGGGCAAGTACCAACCAAAGACCATAGTGCAACAACTTGGCACCCGCTTAAAGTGCATCGGTCGTTCATCTTTGCTCTTACTCAATGCTCCCACACTGATCTGCTTTTCTGTTATCAATTGCGACCACACCTCTTCACAGTAGTAAACTGCAGACATGAGTAAGCAGCAGAGAGGGGTGCAGTCCTTCCCTGCTGAGCCATTTCACCCCTGTGTGCCGAGCTCATTTTCACTGGTTTGTGCTCATCATGTTTAAACACGATTTGAAGTCATGATTCATAATGGGAAATTGAAATTGAAACCAGTTACTGCATTTTTCTGAAAATAAACATGCAACTTTAAACAATACTGAAAAAAAAAGAAAATTTTCGATTACATGTTTTGGAGAATGGTGTTTTATGACTATTGCTTTGGAACAAAAAATAAATACTTTTAAAACTTTTTTTTAACTTTTTACACTTTACACGGTCATGTTTGGTAACATTGGAAATGCCAGATTCTGATTTGCCCAATTACACCTAACTTGATTTTTTGCACTGTAAAGATTAGATGCGCAGGGTTCCTAGCACTCCTCGCTATTGTTCGATGGTTTAGGTCTTTGATGGAACAATGCGAAATAACGCATTGTGCCAACGCCTCCACACATGCTATATAAAAATAAAAAATAAATAAATATAAGACCTGGCCATGTTTGCTATCTTTGGAAAGGCTATGCTCTGTAGCTGCTATTGCTCCGGAGATACAGTGATCCAAATCCCATCAGTGCAGACATATTTATCCTTTCTCTCGGCCTATTATGGGGCATGGGCCTGGAGCTGCAGCTCCAATACCCCTTCTTTTAATCCGGCCTTGTTTCTACCTAAAAAGGTTTGCCTTGGCGTTGGCAGGTGGTCTTAAAACTTTAATTGCCATTTAAATAAACTAAAATCCTCTGTCTTTTTGTTCAGTGTCGGCATATAGGATAAAAAGCACAGAAGACAATTTGATTGAAATGTTTTGGGTTTGCCTTAAAAAAAATTTTTAGGAAAAAAAAATGATATATTTCTCTATAGATTTTCTGTCTGCTGAGTGGTGACATGGGTGTCTGAAATTTAAATGATTACTTTAAAGCGTAGAGACATATTTTGGAAGTTTCTTGGCTGTGAGAGACTTGTACATGGCTATCAGTAAACACTCATCTCTTTTATATTGCTGATTATTTAATAAGAAAGCAGACATTGTCCCCTAAAGAGAATAACAACATATAACCAACTTCTGAAGCTAATCTTATGGGTTCTGTGGAATCCCTCTTCACTCCTGTATCCTCTGAATAGGATAGAGAAGAGTTGTGAAAGAAGGAAGAGGAAGAAAGTATTCGGGAGGGCTGCAGAACTCCATGGATAGTTAGCCTTGTGAAAAAACCCAAAATCTATAACTTATGTCTAACGATTAACACAAATAGCATTTTTCCCACTACTTTCTTATGTTGAAGACAGATTTTAAATATTTCCATAGTTGTCGTGTAACACTTTTCATTCCTCAGCAAATTCAATTTGTTTTGATGCCAAATAACATTACATTGTGTGTACTAACCTTAAAAATGATGCAAAATAAACAGGTGACTTAGAAGAATAGCAGTAATTTTCAGCACAGTTTGCAACCAAAACCTGAATCGAAATCGGGTAGAGTATGGCCAATGGACCTCAATCCAACCTCTGGTGGTCCAATGTGACACCAAAAAATATGCACCCAAACATCTCAATGACACATTAGGCCACCATGGAAAAGAAAAATCAATACCGTGCAAATTGTTTTCTATAATAGTAACTGATTTTGCACAGCACATGACCTCCATAAGGAGCAGGGTATGGGGCCTACACCCTGTTCCTCCCTGTCCCCAAGCATGCCAAAAAATAGTCAATAAAATTATTTACTCACTCAAAGAAAGTTGTCCATCCGGTTTCATCACTTTTAGTTGCCAGAAGTCCACTGTTGCCGTGATATGTAAATAACACCAACTCCTGTCCTTGGGCCGTCATGCTTTTCAAACACCCATTGGTTCCTATGGTTAGCCAAATAACCTGGTTATCTGGTGCCACTATTCTAACTGGCATTCGATTTGGATCCCGTCTGATGCGCAGGGTGTTTCCATTACTGTCCGTCACAGCCGTGATATCGTTTTCATTGCTGTAGCTAAAGTTATATAGATAGTCCCCCGTCACTAGGCTCATAGTAAACTGGTGTGTGCCATTAACATCAAAAATATATAGCTCTTGGTCAGTTGGTGAGGCAACTTCATAATAATTCATGGAGTTTAGGAAGGGTTTGTTCTTCGAGACTGCACGGATTCGTATATTTCCCAGGTCTGCAATGTAGAGTGTGCCTTCTGGAGATGCAGCCAAGGATGAGGGTGCACTGAGTTTGGCATCCTTTGCATAGCCATCTCCATTTTGGTAACAATCACAGTTGGCATCATTTTTACAGTCACATTCTGAAGGTATTCCTGCTACCAGAGAGATCTCACCATCAGTAGTGACCTGTCGTATCCTATTGACCTTCTTTTCATCTGTTTCTGTGATATAAAGTACCCCATTGTATGACACTGTAATAGCTGTTGCAGATTCTAATATAGCCTGGATGGCATACTTCCCGACAGTATACTCAATCCCAGGAACCTGGCAATACATTGGTCTTCCAGCTGCAATGCGAACCTGGCGGTTTTCAGTGATTTGAAGAACAACGTTGTTATCCAGAACATAAATTGAATTATCCATTGGATTGATTGCCAAGTCTGTGGGCCATTCTAGTCTCACCTGAAAAAAAGAAATCGGATTTGTAAAAAAAAACTGAAAACACTATTTTATTCGGTTCTTGCCATAGAGTCTCAAAAATAAGGAAATGCAGGAATGATGCATAGAAGGAAAACTTGACCCAAATGTGGCACACATTGCCATTCACCCATGAGTTGTCTCTACCTTCAACCACTATAAAATTGTGAAATAAAATAAAAAAGTGGGTGTAGAGCCACACAGTGATTAAAAAAAATATAGAACACATATAGCGCTTGGTCAATAAATTTGTAAATCAGATTCCTCAATAAAAACAAAAGAGAATAAAACATAATATAATTCAGCTGCATATTTATTTATTTATAAAGTATTTTACCAGGAAGGATACATTGAGATTTCCCTCTTTCTTCAAGTATGTCCTGGGCATATAAAGATATAAATTAATGGTCAGACCGCACCTTGAATATGCCGTGCAATTTTGGGCACCTGTCTTAAAAAAGGATATTATAGCGCTAGAAAAAGTGCAGAGACGGGCGACTAAATTAATAAGGGGAATGGAAGGGTTGAATTATGAGGAAAGACTAACAAGCTTAAACCAGTTTAGTTTAGAGAAACGGTGCCTTAGAGGGGATCTGATAACCTTATATAAATATATACGGGGCCATTATCAACAATTGTCTGATAACCTATTCATTCACAGGACACGGGGTCACCCATTTAGACTGGAAGAAAGAAAATTCAGCCTAAAGCATAGTAAAGGTTATTTTACAGTGAAAACAATAAAACTGTGGAATTCTCTGCCTGTTGAGGTGTTTTTTTCCAATGTGTTGCATATTGCAAGCATTTCAGACTGGGTTTTTTGCCTTCTTTTGGATCAACAGCAGTAGGTGATGTGTTAGGGCTGAACCCGATGAACGCATGTCTTTTTTCAGCCTATGTAACTATGATATACATAATAAACGGAATATTTAGCCCACTCCAATTTGCCAGAGCTTTAAATAGGGCTCTTACTTTATTCGCCTTTCGGTAATTCAAATAGCCTTTTCATCCTTTTTTAATATCATTTCACAAGTTTATATTAAGTCTCAAATTTGTGCAAAACCTGAGCGAACATTTGGTTAATTAATATAATAGGGATAACCAGGTAACCACAGAAGGCTGATCAATTCGAAAAGCAAATACAGGAGCACATTTGTCAATAATTCTGAAGCAGTCAAGAGTTTCAAGGGCCTAGGGTCACCCGCCCGGATCGGATGCAAACAGAAGAAGAAAGCAGGTCAGATGGGGCCAAGTATGTGAGGGAGTTTATTTGGAGCAATAACAATGTGTCAGTCCTATCACTGTTGCTCGAGAAAGGTCCTGTGACAAGGCCGAAACATTGCTGTTGTTCTAAAATCCAAATAAAAGCCCCCTCACATACTGAGCCTTATGTGACCGGCTTTCATCTACGGTTTATAAGGATGATCAATGACATTGCTTTTAGGATAACGAGCTTGCTAAGCAAATTAAAGAGCAAATTAGTTCATGTTAAAAGTTAGACATGATTTCTGCATATATTAATGATCCTTATTTTTTGTTGTCGGAATAATTACTGTATTAAAAAATATAATCTGAAAAGAAAAAAAAACACAACATATTCCTGCTTGATTAAACAAGACGGGTGTAAAGCAGCCGCATTATGATTCTTACGATAAACATCTTCTTTCTCTACAGGCTTTAAGGAGAGTGATTACCAATAGTTTTCATGCATGTAATTACCTCACTGATGTGCATGCTCGTGTCACAGGTTAGAGGTCGTGCAGAAGTCAAGTCGTTTGAACCAAGCAGCGTTGATATTATGCCGTTTTGATCCACTCGTCTGATAACCTTTCCATCGACAAAGTAGATTAATCCGTTCTTATCTACAGCGATTCCTTTATACAAAGAGAGACTGTCAGTATAATTTAAAATTAACATGATCCTTACATTTGGCTAAATGTTAATTACAGGAACTGTGCCATGTGGTATTAGGGAAACACAAATATTGTTTGTACCACCATTAGAAACAATTGTAATAAATCGGCCATGAGACAGAAAGACTTGCAATTATTTTTCAACAGATTTAATTATTCTGAATGAGATTGTTTGGCATTCAGTCACTTTGTAATGTCTCCACATAATGTCTCCTGAAAACCAAATGTTTGGAACACAAATAGTTGGTATAATCGATAGAAACTATAACTATTTTTTGGGAAAAAAAAAATCATAGCGAGAATATGCATAATCCCTCGAGCACCACTTTAAAGCCAAAATCGCCCATTTTATTTTCATAATTTTAATCTGGTGTCCCTCTCATGATGGAAATCAGAATATATTATGTTTAACATAGAGCACCATACCAATATGATTCATAGTAATCAACAATCAGGGTTATTCAGACACAGGTAAAACTCAGGAGAATGGCTGGAGAAGGGAAAATTCTAGGTCAAAATAGCCAAACCAGAGAAATTCTCCCATTTATCTCACCTTCCAAATCAGCTATTTGGTCTAGAGTGTTTTCTTCTCCTGCCAATTTTCCTGGTTTTCACCTTTCTCTGAATAACCCTGAATGGGATTGATGATCAAGAAGCCCCAGTGCAATATCTTACATTCATGGGAAATACACAATTTTGTATCTCACAATATGAAGTAATTAGGAATGTGTTTGGGATACAGTTTAGCTATTTTTTTCTAAATTTCATAATAAAGCAAACAAATATGCTTTGATTCCCCACATGGGATAATCAGTTGGTACCAATGCACTCAGTGGTTTTCTGAGCTAAATATCACACGGGATTCTGCCTTCGTGGTACATGGGATATATACTGCGGGCACTAGAGACAGGTTACTGATGGCTATAGCCCACCAGCAGAGTCACTACACTGAACCGCAGGGACAACTTGGTAATTTCAGTAAATAAAAAGTACCTATTTATGACAGACATCCATGGTTTGAGTTCTATGAGGACCTGCTCAAAACCATCCAGTCACCAAGTGATTGGAGTCTATCTTATGTCTATAATGTCAAGCTAATCCTGGAAAACGCATTATCTACCATTGGTATATACCCTATGCTAAGATAGTCCATGAGCAGTACATAACCTTTATAATAAAAACGTATTACTTAGCTCGACTCACCTTTTGGTGTCGTAAGCGTGGCCTCCACTGCCTTTCCTCCCTCTCCACATCTAGCCTCATCGAATGGTGTGCACTGCTCCCCTGTGCCAGCAATAACATCAGCATTTTTTATAAGGTCCTTTGTACCCACAAGCGATTTGGGCCGATAGATCTTGCGAGTATTTGCATCAGATACATAAAGATCTCCAGTTACAGGATCGGTGGCCAAATAGTAGCGGTGTGCCAAGTTGCTGCTGTATAAATAGACCAGAAAGAAATTATTACCAATACACATCTGCTTTATCGTGCATAAGCAGGTAAAGGAAAAACTACATGACAGCAAAAATGTCACCCAACTTTTAATGATAATAAAAATGGCCACATCATGTCTTAGAACACAAAGCAATCTACGTTACCGTCTAGCTCCCCATTTGTGGTTTGAGCATATCATGCAAGCGTTGAAAGATATGCCCTGTCTATAAAGCAAAATATATCTAGCAGGTTGCATGTCCTAAATTATTGTGCTCAGCTAAGGGTTCCATGGAAAAAAGAAAGATTTTAGTCCAAGAAGAGGTAATATGTGTTGATTATGCGATATTTAATTGGACTCTCGGAACAAGTGCATCATATGGTATATTTCAGGAATGAGCGTACAGATTCAAGATAATGGGCTCTGTCCATTCAGTAAATTCCGGGTTTATGATGACAACAAGTGCAGTTTGGCTTTAAGTGCTGGTTACTCCTGAAACATTTGACATTTTTTCCGTTCTTAGCCGATGCTGACAAGTTCAACTGAGTTGCACTTGTCAGCAGGAACTCAGCATTTAGTGGATGGAGAACATTGATTTGATACGCAAATATAAAAATATTAAATTACTTCTCATAATTGTCTATGTCTTCTCCAAGAAGGCCATCACAAATGGATGGAAGTTGCCATGAGCTTCATCAACATACAGGTATACTATGCTTTTTACTCTGCTTATTTACTCCTGTTGCAAAAACATATTAACCTTTACATTTAGTATTTGCTTGGTTGTAATATTTTTAGTTTATAAGAATTAATCTAGGCCTCGTGAAGACAATGGCACACAACGTTTTCTGAGGTTTGTGGGAGTTCTGCTTTTTCAGAAGGCCACCAGAATTTTCAGAAGGCCACCATTAATCCATACTTAAAGGAACAATGGTGTATGCTGCAAAGTCCTCAGGATGAAAAGAAACATATGTACTGTGTTCTACATCTATTCATCGTTCCTGAGCAAATAATATTTTCTGTATAAACTGTGAGGAGAATACAGCTAAGTGGAACAATTGAGAAAACCACTTTAGTATCTCCTCCCCTCCCAAACACATTCCGCAGTCATTCCTTCCTTTTCAAACTTGGCTGCCCTGCGTTTGCTTTTAGAAATATATTACAGATTATTATGCACCATGAGCATAGGCACTCATTTAGTCAGTGTTCGGAGCAGAAAGAAAGTATACAAAATTTAGGATGCGATATAAGCAAAAGATCGAGGAAGCAATATAAATATCTCCGACACATTTAGCAATCCAACAAAATAATAATAAAAAAAAGCCTCAAGCATATCTCAAAAACCTAAGAAGAGAGAGAGAACAAAAGGTCAATGCCTGGAGCAGGAAGATGACAGACTGAGGGGAAATATGAAAAAGTATTACTTTACAGAACGGGTGGTGGTTTTAGTCTTCCAGAATAGGTCATAAAAACTCATAAAAAGGAATACGTTTTTGGAAAACAGATGTAAGCTTAAACTCAAAAGACCTTGAAGCCTCAAACATATGAAAAATTTACACAACTGTGATGGCACATATAAGCATCTGGCGTTGCTTTAACAAACAAGCAAGAAAATGTCAAAGCAAAAGAAGCCCATGATTAGAAACTACTCGTCTTGGACACATCGGTTTTTTCAGAAACATGGTTCCAGGTAGAAGTCATGGTCTCAAAAAAGTGCTCTACTGAATAGCAAAGCTTGAGAACTCTCTTGTCTATTAGGAACTGAAAAGCATTACCACACAGAACTTACCAACTTATGGATGAAATATAACCAAAAATGGAAAAGAAAGGACACTATTCAGGAAGATTCCCTAGAAACTCTACTTGTTTAAAGACAAAGGATTGGTGACTTTAGGAAAACCAAAGGATGGCCTTCCCACCAAATTCACAGTGTTGCTCAACAGATGAGTCAATTAAGCCTCAATATGTGATGCAATACAAAAAACCCGTCATATATGTCTAATGCATTAATTTCACTAGACCAAGATATTGGATATTGGGAAGGAATAGATATAATAGATGGAAGATCTTTTCAAGGGAATATAGTAAAAAAACTGAAAGATCTTTTGAATCTAAAGCTAGTGAAGTCCTCAATTCTTCTACATTACTGCTACGCTTCAGCCAATATTCACTATTACGGTGAGAAGACAAGGCATGTGGGAGGTGAAAGTGGGATGAATTTGTTGTGAAAGAAGCAATATGTTATTAATAATGTGGTGATATGAAACAGGCTATTATAAGAAAAGGAACTGAAGGAGAAGGGAAGATATGTCACGTTTGGTAACTACCATAGCACACCGACAACGTCACACAAGAAAACCCTGATGCAGGTCCTTGAAATGTTTGGGTTATATGGCAGTACAAGTAAAATGAGTAGAGAGAGCAAAGTCAAAAATACAAGCCAAGTTCCAGGAGCACAAGGTCAGGAAACTGAAAGAGTAAACCATCAAGCGAAATTGAGAATCCACGGTACACGGTACACAGCAAAACAAGATATGCGGGGGAATAGAACCGCTCTAGGGAATAAAAAAGACTGGGCAAAGAGTACCGAAGATGGCAAAGAATATATAGGTCTATCTGCCTTGTGATAGGTCTGAGTCATTTCCTGCGGCAAAACGTTCAAGACAAAATGATGCACAGGCACCCGAGAATGACGTGAATCTGTATGTGAATAAATAGAAGTGTCAGCGTCAGACATATGGGAGCCGAGCTAGAGGAGGGAGCAAGACCTGCGGTGTCCGTATGATAGACCGAGGCAGCAGAATGACGCCTATTGACACCTAGTACGTGTCAATTCATTACAGACTACAAATATGGCAGAGAGATGAAGCTGGGAATCAGCAAAATAGTAGATAACAGATAGTGCATAGAGGGATAGCACAAAGGTTTTAAGATTTGAGATTACAGACCTTCCAACTTTGGCAGGTCTGAGATCGGAAGGTTGGGGGCATCATCAATGCATCATCAATGACACCCACTCCCCAAAGGAGTATCTCATCCTGGCACACATGTGCATCAGGATGCCTGGCTACCTGAGTGCTGCTTAGGCGTTCGTCTATGGGCTTATAAAAAAGCCCCGAATATAACTATTTAAGTACTGCGAGTGCCATTGAAAAGTCACTTGTAGAGCATTTTCCCTTAGTCCTCTTGTAAAACAGGTGATAGACTGGGGCTGACGGGTGATCGGGAGGACTGAGGGAAAGTTGCGTGTCACATGAATAGATTGTGTGACTTGGCAGGTCCAATATTATTGAAATCTTCCCACGCCTGTGGATGTGAACGTAATATAAAAACAAAACAACAGTGTCGCTCTGGGTGAGAACAGACTAGTAATGTTAGTGCTAAGAGTGGGAATATAATGAATAAAAATAAGAGGTCGAGTGATTCGTGGTTGAGAACAGGCAGATGAATGCTGGATGGTAGACTTGATGCTTGAATATAGTAGAGTAAGGAAAATAAATTATCTTTAAAAAAAGACAGAGGATCATAGAATTTGCAGGTCGTTAACTTGTTCCTTGGTTCACCCCTTTTGTAGTAGAACTGTGTATAATTATACAGTCCAACGAGCAAGTTTAGAATTATTTCAATTACATGTAAAAATAGCTATTATTTCACACCTTCACAGCTTTACCAAACACTAATTGTAAGGTGCCAATTTTATATTACTTTTTAATTAGCACTAGCACATACCTGTGATTATTTTTTAAGTCTTAATAGCTGGAATATTAGCAGGTATTAAAAGAGAACGGCATTCATCTTTCAGCCGACCCGGCTTTCTTTTCATTTTTGCTACATGCGAGGTTTCGTACGATTAATATGAGTTGACACGCAGCAGACTGAACATGCAAACAGCCTCAAATTGCCCTTTAATAAACATCAGTGCCACTAATTTGCTGGGGCACGCAATCTACTTAGTAGATTTTCTTTGTATAATTGCTCATTGTTCTTTTTTACGCTTTGTGCTTAATTCCAACATGTATTTTATTTATTTTTTTCCCCTCGAATTGCGCTTCTTTCTTCCAAAGGAATGTCATGTTTAGCTGAGTTTGCCTGAATAGATTCCTGCACGGTACACTTGCATTTGCTTTAAAATGGCGATGATTGAGCGTGTCACATAGGCACCAGCAAGATACAGCCTGCGAGAGGCTCATGTCCATTTAATTGGTAAATGCCTGAAATACAGACGCGGTGACACTGTGCTGTTCCCTCGGGGTCCTATCCCCGTGAACTGAGCAGGGTAACCTCTCTGCAAGCCCGCCTGGAGCAGGGTATGCAGCTGGGATTTGCATAATGGGGGTGAAAGGTAAAGAAATAATTAAAATTAGTACTGATTGCGAAGTCGGAGATATAAATACAAGACGGAAAGGATCGGCTTAAACAGGTTGTGTGCCTGCAAAAAACACAAGGCAGGCAGTCTGTTACATTTACAACATGTCATCCCTGTATTCTTGTCTAACAGCACAAATATGTTCCATTTAAAAACATCTCCCATCCTTCCCGTGCAGCTGACAACTCACCTACGGAATGGAACAACAGACTTTTATATTGCTTTTTCTTTTATGTTGCGATAATGTATGCTAATAACATTTCTAAGAGGTTTTGTTAAAATTATTATTTTTAAATAAAATACTCAAAACGTATGTTTTGATGAATGAAAATGTTTGGGGGCAAAAAAAATGAAAAATTATTTAGATTTTTGCCACTCATTTTCAATTCATTTCAATACCAGGAGAATTTTGAGGTCTCACAGTTTTTAATGTGTACAATGGTAAAGGATAAATAGAGGGAAAAGGGAACTATAGCTGGGCTAAGGACACAAGGAATAATTAGTCGCATTTCTGATGAGTTTACAAATGCTGAACCAAAATAAATCTGCATCTCTCTGCGTGCTTTAAACATCTGCTCGCACACAACATGTGATTTAGTTAAATTAAATACATCTGCAATAACCTAAAGGAACACTAATGTAAAAAATAGACAAAAACAAGACAAAAGAAAAAAAGCAAGGTAGAAAAGCCCCATAAAGAATATAGAGTTTGGCGATAGATTACCATGTTTACATTTTTGAGAAATTGTAATAGAATTTTAAAGAAAAGTGAAATTGTTGTTACATTATAATAATACGTTTTATATGTTAATAAAGGGTTATAGTCAAATTGGCCTCCAATAGGTTCTGCCAGTATTTTATCTTGAATCCAGGACATACTTGAAAACGAGAGAAATTTCTCAATGTATCCTTCCTGGTAAAATCCTTTATAAATAAATAAATAAATTATTATTATTATCCTTTATTTATATAGCGCCACAAATTCCACAGCGCCTTACAAGATCAGTGTACAAGGGGTTAATTCATTAGAAGTCCACGCATGGATGCTGACCTGATTCAGGGGGACCCTGTTCAAGGGAATTTACAATCTATGAGAAGTACATTTTGTGATGTAGGCGCATCTATATCGTTAGTTTTCTTGCCGAAGGACACTCACTGGTGGCGTCTTCTGAGTAGGATTGTCGGCTTTCCATGATTGTAGATCAGCCCATGATTGTAGATAGACCTGGTGGTTAGGTTGACCCCGCTTCTCGTAAAGTTGAAACTTGCTTCTCCACAGTTATATTGGAGGGATGTGCTGCATGGGATTTGACTTGCTTCTCCACAGTGAAGGGCAGAGATGGTACCACTGGACTCCACAGCCGATATTGGGCTCTATTACATTCTTCGAGCAAAAATGTGCGCATGTGCAAAAATGCATTAACGCGAGGGGAAAAACACTTTGCGCTCACCGTCAAATTACGACGTTCGCGCATACGATGCGCGTTAACGTCTAACGCGAGTTACCCTGCGATAGCGAAAGTTCGTGCACGCATCCCATACTTAACATTCTGAGTGCAAATGCGTTTGTGCGCTGGTATGCGGCTGGTATTACAATCGATGCACAACTTTTTATGAACGACGTTTGGGCGCATAATTTTAACGTCTTTGAAAAGCTGGTGGTAACTGCAAATCTGAATGTTCTGGCCAAAACAAAAAACACCAGCACGAAAAAAAAATACAGCACAGTATAGTTACACATTCTACACATACCCAAACAATAAAATTGAGTGGTTGTGAGTGGTTTTTTTTATTGCTGCAGCATATATACTCAGATTGATTTTGGCAGGCGCAAAACCTGAACGGGAGACAATTGTGGTTCTTAATTCTGATTGGCTGAATCGTGTGAAAAAACAGTCTGCCCACCGATTTCTGAGCCCAGCGTTAATTTGCGCTCGTTTTAGCGCGTCTTTTTTACGCGCGATATTTTCGTCGGATGAAAAAATGTGTTCGGATCGTAATACCAGCATTCATTTACACTCGTTAACGTTTAACACTGGGCGAAAAAAAAATTGCCCTGCGCGTACGAATTTGCGCGGAGAATGTAATAGAGCCCATTGTGTGGTAGGCAAGTATGTACCGTTAGGTGTCTTGCCCAAGGACACTTACTAGAGAGGAACCTGGGTCTCCACGGTTATAGAGCAGTGATGTTACCTCTACTCCATCCAGCCGGTAGTATTTATGCCTGTAATGCCTTCAAAATGTCATGGTTGCACCTTTCGTTATGGCACAGGATGCATCACTGATGGTTTACTTACCTAAGCCAGGGCTTTTGAAATGAATGAGGGACAAATGTGAGGCATTGTATTCACTATATTTACACTAAAGCAGTGGTACCCAACACCGGTCCACCGGTCCCCAAGGGAATCATTAAAATCTGGCCTATATGGGTTAGTTGAGGACCAGTGTTGGGAACAACTGCACTACAGAGGTTATTATCTTGCGACCATTGTGTCAGCATCGTTCACTGTAGTTGCAAAAAAATGATAAAAATCACTGTTGTTGCAACTACTGTCAAGTTTATCCGGAGATCCGTCCGGGCTGATTCCCAATCGACCAAGGAGGTGGCTGAGGCTGATAGGCGATCCAGTGCACCTAGATAATATCACTGTCTGCCTTCAAATCTGGTGTCTGAGCTCTGAGACACCAGTAAACGCGAGTAGCATAAATTATGGTATACTTGCACTTTTATTTCAAACTGTGCTACGTCATATATGATTTCTGCTTTTAAGGGCTACAGAAGACCCCAGAAGCAAGATCCTACAAATATTTCACCAGCAGAGCATCTGAAGCGCCAACTTGGCCACATTTTCCCTTGATTCAAGTTCATCCAGAGAAGCAGATTCCAACAACAACTGACAATAGTGAACAGCGATGAACAATGGTAACACCATTATTCTACCGTAAAATTGGTAAAATATAACTATTCTCCATTTAGCATTGTTCCACTGTTGTTTGCTACACAAGTAAATATACTTTGGCGATTTTAAAGTGGTGATCACCGTTGAATTCTCAAGAACCACACCAGTGAAAACATCAGTAAAGAAAAACAAAACACTGGGCTACTTCAACTGAAACAATGGTGGAAAAGGGTGAAATCTACACTAAATAACTTGGGCAGAAACCCATTTGACCTACACAGAGACCTGCAGTAAACATCTTCGTTAGACGCGAGCAATAGAAAAATGGTGACAAGTGTTGAGTGCAATTCCATATATTGAAGGCCAGGAACAACTCAGGTGGAGGGCCCTTGAGTTGCCCCTGAGTTCAGCATGCAAGGAGTTCGGTTTAGTGTGTTAGTATGAGCGGGAAGGCGAGTGGACAGGGCCAAGAGGTGCTTCAAAAGGCTTACGCACAATCGATCTGCGCACCTTTTTCCTGAGGTAACCTGGAGAGCAGCATCCCCACCTTCCCTTTCTTAAGATTTATATTAGTCTGGGGTGTTGGGGTTAATTTTCAGTGGGTTTGGGGATATTTTATTCCCCTTTGTCACAGCGTGGGTTGGTAGGCAGTGCTGAGGAAGGGTTCCTGTTAGGATGGAGAATTTGCTGGTGAGAAGGAAGCAAAATGGGAACGGAGTTATGTTGGGGTTAGGTTTGGAAAGGTACAGGTAGAGAAGGAAAGAATCCATAGAGCACTGTCTTTTATTTCTCATTGTTTTAGTGTTATATTTTAATATGGAAGTTATGGAAAGCTGTGGCCTATAATAAATATTATTCCACAGAACAAGAAGTTGTCAGTGTTTTATTTATCTGTTGTTTATGGGGGCCTTGCAGGTGCATGGTCATCAGTGGGCAACCACCGTAACTCTCCCAGAGTTTGCCAAAGTAAAACCCACTGTGCGTCCAATGAAAGAACAGTGATTACTAAATAACCACATAAACAGTTAAGTCAAATTAATCACATCCGTTTGGCTTACTTTATCCAAATCTGTCTCGGGATCTGAAATCTCACTGCTTAGGGTATACGGTTTAATACATAAATTTACATAAAGTTTTAACATTTTCTAATGGTCACAGTGGATAACTAAGTTTAGACTCTATGAAAGAACATGAGGGCTATCACCAGATAAAAATAAATCCTATTGATGTTTCACCACTTCACACCATTAGATTTCTAACATATGCTGGACACAAACACGCAACATATGTCCAAGTAAAAATACTAATCATTATGGATGCTTTTCAACAGAAATTTGCTTCACAATGCATAGCTTTGTACACAATAATTATAATTTAGATTTCCGTTCTAGTTTTAGAGATCTAATCACTAAAGAGTAAAGTCAGGAGAAATGGCAGGAGAAGAGAAAAATCTAGGTCAAAATAGCCAAACCACAGAAATTTTCCCATTTATCCCACTTTCCAAATCGGCTATTTGGTCTAGTTTTTTCTCTTCTCCTGACAATACTCCTGAGTTTCACCTTTAGTAAATAGACCTGTTAATGTTTGGAAAGAAAAGAAAAAAAAATGCTAATTTTACATTAACTGAAGTGATGCGCATCGACATGTGTGCGGGACTGGTTCTCTCTTTGTTGATTGAGTTGCTGTTTTTAAGATGGCTGCCCTTAGAACCTTAGCAAAACAAAAAAGGTCAAAGGTTCAGATTCTGGCGCAGCAGGTTGAGTATTCAGTGCATCTAATGGACGTAAAATTAGCAATTATATCTGGTTAGTAATCATGCGAGGAGTCTGTGTAGGGATGCAAAGTGCTTTGATATTTCCTAGTATACAGGGATACTTAAGTGCGGCATTATTATTAAAAATTCTTTACACTGCAGCTCAATTCCCTGCTATGAGCCGGCAGGCTGCAAATGCTTATTAAAATTTTTCATTATTAGGCAAAAACAACATGGGGCTTTATTTAAAACAATTAACAAAACAAGCACATTTTTTAAGCATTAAATGAGTGTGAGGATAATCATTTGGAAATGGCAGTCCACCTAACTCAGCAAGCTAGGACTGCTTGCTTTCTATAAACATAAAAAGTGATGTCAAATAGGACAACATGCTGTATTTTGTGTAACTATTAATTGTCTGCTGACATGAAAAAAATCCTGACAATAGATTTCTCGCACCAAAACTGTACAAAAGAAGATCTAAAGACCTTCCTCACCCTCTTTCTTGAGAGATTCAGTCACCATTGGACATACAGGGGTGGTCTGATCGCCAAAAGATGTGATGTTGCATTATGGGTCATGCTTCTGCCCCCTACAATGCCTAATTCTGCCCAGGTCACATTCATTGCCCACTTCCAGTGCTGCCTCCTGTCCATGACAGATAGTGGGGTCCAGTTGGACCACACAGCCTTCAATTGCGCTATCATTTAATGAAAGATATAAGAAATCATAAAAGAGAAAAAATACCTTCACGGATGAAGATTCGCTAATATTGCTAATTGCTAATACTGCTTGCTAATATTTTCATCCAATGAGAACAAAGGTATATTTTGACTCATTGTTAGCTCTCACCTTGCAGCCCATCACTCTCACCTTGCAGTCCATCACTCTCACCATGCAGTCCTCTCCTCTTGTTTCCACCACCAAACCTTCTAGATTGTGAGTTCCCATGGGAATAGGGCCCTCGTTTCCTCCTGTACAGGTTTGTAAAATGTCGTTCAATGTATTGTAGCCCTGTCTATGTTGTGCTCACTGTACAGCGCTGTGGAATATGCTGGCGCTATATAAATAAAGAATAATTATAATGACCATAAAACATGGCAGCCTCCACCTCTTCCTATTTTACCAACAATTAAAGACAGGCCTGCCACGAAACGGTTTTACTTCATTCCTCCCGATCACTCCACAGATGTAGGCTATGACCGTGCATTGGTGGCAAATGAACCATGAACACCTTTTAATGATGCTCGCAGTGATAACATAATGAAAATTAGGACTTTCCAAGCAAATACACGAGTGCTAATGCAGTGCTCATGTATAGCATCCCTGATAGGCTGTCTACTCAGGAAGAATGTCATCCTAGTGCTCATGTATGCCAAGATGAGACATCCCCTTAGGGGGGCGTGGATGAAGTCAGTAATGCAATTTGCATCATGGCCACAACCCTTCCTGTTGCCCCATCCCCCAGTCCCAATCTCAGATTTGCTAAAGATCGCATGTCTGTAACAAATAGATATAGTCGTGCTCTGTATCTAATGCTGTGATGATGTATACTTATATACTACATGAAAACAATCAATAAAATAAAAATGGTGTTTTCCAATCTACAACACTTTTAGTTTACCCAATGTGTAGACACCGAGCTTGACATACTGTAGTTATGCTGTTCTTCTGACATTAATAACATTGTTCTGGAGAATTGAATATAATAAATAACCAGCTTGATAGTTAATCCATTTTCGTCAGAAACAGATGACCCAGGATCGAATGGGACATACAGCTTGCTCTCCAGTCTTAGATTTTCCTCTATCCTAGCTCAGTGTATCTGACATTTGTGAGTTTATTTGTGAGATTCCTAGCTCTGTTTAACCCCCCCAAATGATCATTAATCTCTGTCGTAGAAGCCAAACTATAAGTTCCTTTCATTATGTCAGATAAAAGAAAATAATCAAATCTTGTTTGAGCAAAGGAAATATATGAATTCTACACTTAATGCAATATTTCAATTGTGTCATATTCACTAGTGGAGAGGAGCCTGTGAATATGACTTAAACAGGTACCGCATTGACTGGAACATTATATACTGCAATAAATCATTTATTGCCGACGATAAGCCCCAGAGCTTAGTCTCATCTTTCAGCTCTCCAGTTTCCACACAGTTTTTTTGTTTATTTAAAAGAAGTTCATGGCAGCCACAAACGCTGTATCAAGGGGACCAGGACCCAGTTGACACATTGGATATTATGCTGCATGTACGTCCACAAACAGGGAAGTGAAAAGTAACTGCATTAATTTTGCGTCTTGGCCTGGGATCAATCAGTTTTGAAACTGTGCTTTAATATTTTGTATAAATTTTCATGTAAAAAAAATTATACAGGAGGAGAAAAAACATTTCCAAAAGACACAATATAAAGTAGGTTTGTAAAGGGATTAGAATTCACAATGTGTCAGTTATATCTCCAACGCATGTTCTATCCAATATTTTAAAAAGCTGTAGCTAAAGAAGCTGTGAAGCAGATGCATTAAGAACTCAAGAAACCATATGCATTAACTATGAAATATACAGGGTTAAAATAATACACTACAGTACATGTTTTTGACTGTTTGTTACCTTATTTGTTATTAAAAATTCCTCATATCATTGGGTTAAGAAGAGCTGACATGACTTGTGATTGTAAAAACAGAGTTCCTGAGTCATTGTCCATCTGCACTGTGAAGCGCCGTCCAATGAGTTCTGCAGCATTTGACTGAATGTGAGCAGATAATATTGCCCGAAACACTTCAGAATTCATCCTGCTGCTTTTGTCAGCAGTCACATCATCAATAAATACAAGAGAACCAGTTCCATTGGCAGCCATACATGCCCACGCCATGACACTACCACCACCATGCTTCACTGATGAGGTGGTATGCTTAGGATCATGAGCAGTTCCTTTCCTTCTCCATACTCTTCTCTTCCCATCACTCTGGTACAAGTTGATCTTGGTTTCATCTGTCCATAGGATCTTGTTCCAGAACTGTGAAGACTTTGTTAGGTGTTGTTTGGCAAACTCTAATCTGGCCTTCCTGTTTTTGAGGCTCACCAATGGTTTACATCTTGTGGTGAACCCTCTGTATTTACTCTGGTGAAGTCTTCTCTTGATTGTTGACTTTGACACACATACACCTACCTCCTGGAGAGTGTTCTTGATCTGGCCAACTGTTGTGAAGGGTGTTTTCTTCACCAGGGAAAAAATTCTTCATTTATCCACCACAGTTGTTTTCCGTGGTCTCCCGGGTCTTTTGGTGTTGCTGAGCTCACCGGTCTGTTCCTTTTTTTTGAGAATGTTCCAAACAGTTGTTTTGGCCATGCCTAATGTTCTTGCTATCTCTCTGATGGGTTTGTTTTGTTTCTTCAGCCTAATGATGGCTTGCTTCACTGATAGTGAAGGCTCTTTGGATCTCATCTTGAGAGTTGACAGCAACAGATTCCAAATGCAAATAGCACAATTGAAATGAACTCTGGGCTTTTTATCTGCACATTGTAATCGGGGTAATGAGGGAATATCACACACCTGGCCATGGAACAGCTGAGAAGCCAATTGTCCCATTACTTTTGGTCCCTTAACAAGTGGGAGGCACATCTGCAAACTGCTGTAAGTCCTACAACGTTCACCTGAGTTGGATGTACATACCCTCAAATTAAAGCTGACAGTCTGCAGTTAAAGCACATTGTGTTTGTTTCATTCCAACTCCATTGTGGTGGTGTATAGAGCCGAAGATGTTAGAATTGTGTCGATGTCCCAATATTTCTGGACCTGACTGTATACACATATACACACACATTTTTTACTTCAGCACACCCTCCATTACAGAGATGTGCCTGCATGTGCCTTTCTGATAATGATCTTTATACTGTTCTAAATGCTTGAAGCATTCAGGCTTAACTCCGGCACAATCGTTATAAGAGAGGTAAAAATCTCCTTCTCGGTTTTCACCGCTGAAATGCTATTTGGCAGTCCATATCTTATAAAAATTAACGGAAAAAAAAAATGTACAGATCGCTATCTGCAGTCTAAGCCCAACAATGAATGAAGAAATATAAAAAAAAATACATTCATGATGTTTTATGTATCAAAGCAGCAAAGGTAATTAAATTGCAGAAACTCTCCATCTGATTTGGCACCATTTTGAGAAGTTGAAAGAGAAAAAGGAAGAAAAAAAAATATATATATATATATATTTCACCGCAAGGCTAGATTCTAACAGCCAATACCAGAGAGTACAGGGACCAAGGTATTTAATTGCTAAACACTGTATTAGTGAGCATTTAATTGACTTGTACTTGTTTTCGATTAACAAAATCCAGAATTCAATTGTGAATTGAATTTATTTTGAGATATTCTGTCCCTGTTCTGTTTTACAGGATATGATATTGCATATGCATGCCCCAACTTCAGAGTGCTCCACCCCGGCACATCCCTTAATATTATATTATAGTAGAGTCCTCTGAATTTTTTATTTTTTGTATGTAATGCACATTGCCTACAGTCGCAACCTTAAAAAATTGCATGATCGGGTTTAGTGCAGCCATTCCGGTTTTGCCCATTTCTGCCTTAATGGCTTAACTGGCTGCCAACTCGTGTATGAACTCCTCCTATAGATTTGTTTCTTGGATATAATTATAGTGGCTTTGACCAGTTGCATAAACCTTATCTCTGCTACAAAGCCACAGTGTGGCATAGCATTGATTTTAGGGTTCTGTGTAATAACAGATCCAGGATGCATAAAAGTGAGACAGATGTCATTTGCATATCCTACCCAGAGTTCCTTGCTGCATATGAGGAATGTGATGCAATTCATCGAATTGCTGTGATGTGCAAGTGGCTTCTGCAATAATAAACACACTATATATATATATATATATTACACATTTTATTTCACAGATTTCACATTTCACAGATTTATTTGAAAAGCAGAACTGGTCCATCTGTGTCTCCGAGATTGTAAATAATTCTTATATTACACTAGTGGGATATCACTTGGATTCCACGTTTTGGATCAAAAGTGCTGGATTTGGCACCATTGTGAGATTTGGTCCAGGCCAGTCTCTATTGTTTAGTGCTTAGCAATAGTAGCATTCATTTTAGCCCATGTCAGAACACAACAAATCACCCCAACCTTGACAACTAGGCCCTATCAATTTAGTTATGGTGCCTGGAGTTCCATCTATGTTAACTCACGCACCAATGCTTTGATGTTTGATATCCACAGCCAGACAAATAGTCATCTGACATGATCATGAAGCAATGCCATTTCTCCTTCTTCTTTTAGCCTGATATATTCCTATATATCCATGGGTTTTTGAATGTTGCAGCTACGAACTGGCATTTGTTTACCGGTTCTTCTCGGTTAAGACAGATATAGTTGCTGAAAAGGCTAACAGCAATTTAGCAAACCCAATTCAGCTACCCTTTACAAAGATTACAGTAAACCTAAAGTTACTATTATTACACCAAGTTTGTCCAACAATTTCACCAGAGAGGTGTCACCTACATGTATCATGCAGCATAACCTCTTCAATAGCTGGAGTGGTTATGGTGCTTGGTGCCCATTTATGTGTAGCCCATTTTACAATAGAATTTGCACTGTAACAAGAAACTTGATCTACTTTTGCCCAAACTCATTCTCTTCTTCTTCCTCTACAAAGAGTGGAGGGAGAGTTGTATATGTACTAATTGGCATAGGTTCTGAGATCTGGGGATAGCCAACAAGCAAATGGCAAATCCAATCTACTCTGGGAGGCACATGGTAACTTTCACTAGATTTAAGAGCTTGTACACATAAAGGACACATAAAGAAGTCAGTTAAGATTTACATACAGTGCAAAGGCTTACCTATGTCTAAAATCTTTATTTCTTGGAGGAAGCAAGAAAGAAAGAGGTAAGAGATATAAAAGTTACATTTTAAGAGGTAAAGCAGTGAATGATGAATTAGAAAGGATAGATATAATAGGCATGCACAGATATAAGACGTTCAGAAGTTAGATTGGATGACCAGGATCTCTCTTCCTCTAAATATTCACATTGTTATTTTTTAGAAATTCTTTTGAGATGGTAATAAAAAAAACGAACAAACAAACAAATGATCAAACATATGTAGTGCCATGGGCTCCTCAACTTTAAATCTCACACATAGTTGCGGACAATAGTTTAATGCCATTTCATGTATGAGATTTCAAATCTAGGATTATGTTATTACTGTTATTAATAGACAATGAACAATGATAGGTCAAGTATGCTAATCTATTTGAAAAAAAGACCATTGATTTACCTTCTGGGCAGCATTAAAAGCAAAGAAAAGAACACAATGTGATAACTGTCCGCTAATAAAAGACTAAAACAAGTACAGAATAAACAGATCTTAAGGGAAAAACAAGTGACTCTTTGCAAGTTCTGAAAGATTACAGGATTCGGTGTATAATTTTATTCACATCTCTCGAATATTGTCTTAAAGAAACTCTGTCACCAAACTAATACAGAAACATAAAGATTACACATATTATGGCGCCATTTTGAATTACTTTATAATGTAAATCCTTCTTTTTGAACCATCTCCACACTTGCCCTTGCTATATTGACTCTGCCATTTTTGAGTCCTCGAAGGAAGGTGCTGCTTACCCATTGTAAAGCCAAGCATAATTTGAATTGCTGAATATAACTCAATTCATAAGATTTTTAGATACCCTTTAGCCTAAAATCAAGGTTTATGAAGACAAGAAAAAATGGCAGAGTCAGCGCTTCCTTCAGCTGTTTATCGTGTTCCAGGTCTTCCTCTGTTTGGGGTCGATTGGTACCTCAAATAAAACAGAGAGAGACCATAGTGCAACAAGTGGAGTGCAAACAATAAGTAATACAGGAGTTATATTACTCACATTCTGAAGTGTCTCAATCAGACACTAGACTTGTCAGCACACCCACACCCTGGGTGTGCTGCCCGTTCGTTTTTATTATTGTAATAATAAACTAGCTTAATTTTAGCTATTTGCATCCTAATTATTATGCGTTACTGAAAGTATCCTGATGGCTGCATGGGAGATCCGGTGCTCCCGCTAATATCACTGGCTGCTGACAAGTCTAGTGTCTGATTGAGACACTTCAGAATGTGAGTAATATAACTCCTGTATTACTTATTGTTTGCACTCCGCTTGTTGCACTATGATCTCTCTCTGTTTTATTTGAGGTATCAATCGACCCCAAACAGAGGAAGACCTGGACCAAGATAAACAGCTGAAGGAAGCGCTGAAATTTTTTCTTGTCTTCCTTTATCTTGTTGGTGGGTTCTGGATATAGAAATATATAGGGGGAGAGACAGCTGCTAATTCACTCCAATTTTTTTTTTAGAATAACTGACTTTTTTGACCTTTTCAATTGAAACAGAATTTTATATATATATCACCTTGCCTTGGTTTACAAAACACCTTTATATATAACACTTCTAGGTGGTGCCAGAGACAGTTTTTTTCCTTTAAAATCAAGGTTTGCATAGTGGCACTAGTTCACAAGTACCTTCATGATTGCGTCTGACCTGGTTGATGCTGGAGATACACTAAAAGGAAGATATTTATTAACGGTATATGGATACATTGTGAAATAACACATATGGCGACCATGATATATTCCATCTTTTTTTCAATAACAATAAAAAAAGACAGTTTTCCTTTAATGACTATTGAGAAAGAAAGCAACCCAATGTAGTGTTGAGTGTTAACAAAAGAAAACCATTGCACGCATCGGTGGATACGGGTCAATAAATTTATACTCTGTAAATCCAGTCTTTCAGTGAAATTATCAGCACAGCCTCACACGCAAATTAACTTCCACAGAAGTAAGCAAATCATTTGCATGTGTGGCACGGCTGATAAGGTTGCTGACATTCAGCTGTGATAAAGAATTGAAATCAATTTCCTTTAATCTATACAAGTTATGAATCTGCTCACTCAAGTCACGGTTACTTCTGGGATCTGTCGCCGTAATGGGTGGCAGATTCCCTTACTGCAAAGCCATAGTGAAACTCACGCACGGCTAAATTGAATGACACAGTCAGTTCAAACTTCAATTTACCTCAGCTCCAGCACACTCGTCACGTTTCCTGATGGAAATATCCGGCGAATGTAGTTAAAATCTCCGACATACAAACTGCCATCGATCCCACAAGCTAAGGCGACAGGGGCGAGGAGTTTATTTCCGTCAGCCTGACCATTGCAACTCGGGCAAGATATGCTGCGTCTCCTGCCGTTTCCCATAATGCAGCTCACAACAGGGGGCTGTTGGGATATAAACTGGTTTTCTCCATTTCCTTTGTATAGGATACCTTGATATAAAAAAAAAAGAAACAAAATAAAGGAGTATAGCATGAGAAACAGAAATGCATTTATGTTAAAACTAAACACTTTTGCATTAACCCATGTTCAGTCATGGAAAACCTAATCGTGAAAGTTAAACCTTGTGCTCTGATTTGCTCTAAAATTCGAAAGAAAGTTTCAGTATTTTCCCAAAATCAGAAGAAAAAAAATTCAGAAAGTGTTTTTGAAGCACATGTTAAACAGTCGTCGCTTAGACATAGCATATTTATGCACCTAATCTGGTTGAATGGCAATCTGGTTCTCGGGATTGATTTAGTTATACAGTGAGAAAAAAAAATCAGCTAAATTAAATTACACTTCAAGTATGAAAACATGCACGCTTTGAAAAAAAATCAGTATACGCAATATAAAATTACTCGTGCACCCCTGTTTGTTCCTTGAAGTCGAGGCTTGTCCATGGGGACAGCCTGGCAGTGCCCCCCCTTCCCAGTTTTTGCACAAATAACGAGTAGAAATAATAAAACTTGGTAATAATTTATAAAATAAAATCACAGACATTTTTAGGCTTGCACCCATATCCCTGAGCGATGACAGTATAGAGTCTAAGTGGAAGTAAAAGTACCTGTCAATCTCCATTACGGTGTTTCTGTAAAACTGTCCTGTTTGAATACACTTGTCACATGCTCTGTTTGGCCCTTTCATTTATTTCTGGGCATTTTGGCGCAGATATCCAAATGGCAAGGAAATAGCGAGCACCAGAAATCAATTAAAGTTCTTAACGACTAGAAGAAGGGGGTGAGATCTGTGCACCCCCAGGAAAAGAATGGCAGCAGCCATGTTATCTCAGCCAGTCTGCAGGCAGGATTAACAGGCTCCTCTGTACGAAGGCTGGCTGGACATTATTAGAGGTATAATCCATAAAACAATAATATATAACATATATATATATATAAGCAAGGAACCATAGTCCTGATATATTACATCAGGGTTTCAAAACTATATCCAAAAATAAATTGAAGAAAATGAAAAATGAAACCAAATAATGAAACCAAAACTGTAAATGCAGTTGTGGGGCTATTCTAATGTTGCCATTAAGCACATTTCTCGAGCTGCTCTGCTTAAGTGCTAAATAAGCACTGTGCTTAATTTTTTAATGGCATACTACATCCAAGATACTAGCTGAGCTTGCCTCGTGGATGTAGTATCAGGTTACTGTACATTACCGTCTCCTATACTTTGTATTGGTGATGCTAATGTGGCCCCAGCAGATAGAGAAAGTGTTATTCCAAAGAGCCTGTTCCATCTGCGTCTGACCTTATTCTACAAAAAGAATAACGTTTCTCAGACCCTGTGGTTAAGTGATTGCACTTCTGGTCCTAACACACATGACACAACTAAGCCCACCATTAAATCCCAGACTCACCTTAGATCCCATGGTGGCGAGAGTGGCGTGATCTCTCACTCCACAGAAAAGATACACTGGGAGCTGGATTGGGTCAAAATCCCTAAAACCAGGTTCCCTAATGCCAAAATCCCGATGGCCAACTTCCCTACAAGGCCAACTTCCCTACACAGACAACTCCCTGACGGACAACTTCCCTACATGGCCAGCTTCCCTACACAGACAACCCCCTGACGGACATCTTCCAGACATCCAAAATCCCAGCGGCTAACACTAACCCTACTCCCTAACTGCTCTAACCCTAGCCCTAACCCCCCTAAACCTAGCCCTAACCCTAACACCCCCTAAATCTAGCCCTAACCCTAACTCCCCCTAAATCTAGCCATAACCCTAACCCCCTAAACCTAACCGTAACCCCCTAAACCTAACCCTAACCCCCTACACCTAGCCCTAACCCTCCTAAACTTAACCCTAACCCCCCTAAACCTAGCCCTAACCCACCTAAACCTAACCCCCCTAAACCTAGCCCTAACCCCCCTAAACCTAGCCCTAACCCTAACCCCACTAAACCTAACCCTAACCCTAACTCCCTAAGGGTTAGGGTGTTAGTATTAGGGTTAGCCGTTGGAATTATGGATGTCTGGAAGTTGGCCGTGTAGGAAATTGGTATGTCCGGCACTTGTTCTGTCTGGAAGTTGGCCGTCGGGATGTTGGCATTAGGGAACCTGGCTGTAGGGATTTTGTCCGGAACCCACTGGGAACAAATAGTTATCAGTGTACCTCCGCGTATGCCTTAGCCCATCTAGATCTCACTCTCGCAAGCTCTTGCAGATCCCCTCCTGTGAGTCCATAGGACTACATGGAGCAGATAACAACGCAGTGTTTGGTGCTGCTGGTGTTATCTCTTACTACCACTAGAGTTGCTGAGAAAATGGCGTGGTAATAGTATGTAGTACTAAATTGTAAAGTACTAATAGTAAATTGGCAGGCGCTAAAGGAAAACAACAGATGTTCGGGTTTTCCATTAGTGTCTGCCATTTTACACCAATAATGAAATAGGACCCATGATGTTTTCTGCTTTTCGGCAAACTTGTTCGATTCATGGGCTAAATTTCCATAATGTTCAGTAGCTAATCTTGCTTTTAAGATGGCTCAGCATAATTGTAGCAGGTTATCACTTCTACTGTCATCTAACAGGAAACAGAGATATAAATCATATTACGGTTCAAAGTTTTGTTTGGCATCAATAATTATGTGATAATATGTGATGTTAAAATTATCGGTGGGTGAAATTTATACAAAATGTAGGTGTGTCAGCCTCAAGGAGGGGGAGCGTGGCACTCCTGATTAAAAAACTTCACGAGTCACTGCTGGTTCCTTGTGAAGGTTTCATAGGTTTTTTGGTGTTTCAATAGAATAAAATGAACCATTATGGAGAAAAAGTGAATGTTGTTTCCTAGCTGGTCTTCTAGCATAGAATATTGTTTTACGTCATAAAAAATGAAATATTTTTTCTCAACAGAAATCACACTCAAATTCATTTTTATATATTAACGGAGCCTCATGGTTTCATTTGAATATTATTTTGCAAATTTTGCTCCATCCATTAGCTTAGAATCTCACGTCTTTAATTTTAATACTACTTTGCTATTTTGGCCTTGAATCTTAATTAGGACATTTTCTTTCCGGCTTTTCCCCTTTCAAGTGCAGTCTATGAGAAGCATTCGATTTATTTATCTTCTCATTAGGCTGTGAAGGTGATACGTGTCAGGTATTGATTTTCCCAGTGCTACAAGACAGGACAAAGTAATAAAGGAGTCATAATTTTTTTCCTGTTGCATCACCTTTCTCAGAATCAATATATGTCTTAATTACAACAAATATCAGAAATCACCCACAACAAGCTAAAAAAAAAAATTTGGGAAAAAGACTTTTCATCCTTTACTTTGTCTTGACATCCTACCCTGATGTTCTTAATAATGAATTACAGTCTCGTCTACAGAGTGACGCAACAGACAGAAGCATGGTGCTCGTTATAAACCCATTTTAGTGATTTCAGATGGGGTAAATATTGCACAAGATCAAGGGCTCCTAGCTTTTACTTATCAAGAAAGATAAAACTGGTGAGGCGAAAATGTTGTCAGTTTTATGGTTTCATTAACCATGAAAAGCTATTTTACCGAGACATGAGGCCCAATGATTTTCATGGGAGATCCTTAGCATAGAAATCAATAGGACTAGTGGAAGAATTTCACAACCCTATTGGCTTTACATGAAAAAATATTAATAAACCCCCGCCCCCATGCAAAAAAGAACAGCCTCGGGAGCCCAGGCCTGGTAAGGACCCAGTGAAACAAGTATTTGCATGTGAAAAACTGCCCACACTTGCTCTCTTCATTAATTAGCCCACACTTGCTCTCTTCATCAATTAGGTCATTGAGCCAATTAATACAGAACTCTGTATAACAAAGACATAAACGAATAATGGCATAATACAGTAGACCCTAACCCTTGCCCTCAAGTACCCCTGTGCTGTGCTTCAGTTATCTGCAAACCTGGCCTGTTAGGGGGTCCTGAGAACCAGGTTGTTCATAATACATTGAATATATTTGAAAACATTTTTAACAAATTTTAATGAGTGTTTTTATGTGTGCCAGTGTTGTTATGTGCCTGTCAATTCATAGGTAACAAACAACACCAATTCATATTACACAGAAGACACACTGGCTTTCATTCGTAGAGATAACTGACTGGCAAATAATAAGGTCATGCAGTCGCACTGTGTCAGATTGTAAGTGAAGTGATAAAATTCACAATTGTTGATTTCTTAAATTCAAGTAGTAGGAAATAATTAAAAATGGGGGGGATAATCTTCTCATTGGCTGTGCAAAGTTAATATTTAAATAGCTTTACAGCCTAGTAAGCTCAAACTAGTAAGCGACTTTATTAGTTGTCAGGGTGGTAAACTAAACATAAATTCCCTTCCAAAGCACAAATATTTCTTTAAGTAGTTGTCATACATCAACTGGCTAGTCTGAATACAAGCATGGGTGAGTTCCACAACAGAGAAAGTAGATGTTGCAAGGGTCGAGTGGAACAGGCACGCTTGATAATGGAGTTCCCCGATTATCTTAGCAGGAGGAACTAATTTCCCATTTGGCGGACATACACTCCTGGATGTTCCCATTGAAATTTGGGAGAAGGGCTACTCTGAAGTAGACGGTTCTTAAATCAATACCCATGCTCCTTCCCGACTCCCTAAACACTGTATGGTGAGTTTATACTGGTATAATTCAGAAAGTACCATGATTGGACACCAGCCAATCAACTGTCAAATCTGGTGTTTTCATGTCAAGAAAAGTACAAACTAATAAATGTCACACTGTTACATTTCCAGCCCTCAGCAAATCCTGGAATTACCCCTCTCTGGACCATTCACTCCTTTCCCTCCACTCCAGGATATCCATTTAGTTTGCTAGGTCCTCAATCACCTGACCTGTGAACAATGGCCTACTGCCTTTAATAGGCAGCCTCTCTCATTTTCCAGTGCCCTTCCATAAAGGTCACTCCTGCTACCTGATATTTCGATATTTTCCTGTTGCTTGTTATTTGCCTCTGCTAGATTTTCCCTTAGTAAATTCTGTTCAGTTTATTTCTGGTTCCTTGTTTCCCTTTTCTGTTTGTTCTCCTATTTTCTTTGTCCTTGCCATTTATTTATTTTTTGGTTTATCCTGATTAATGCATTTCTGTGTTTTTGATATTTTATATACTGTGTATGACCTCTGGCTTTGTTTCCTGACTATTCTAACATGCTATCCCTTGTGCTCATTGATTTTCTCTGTACCAACACCTAGCTTGTTCTGACTGACGTCACATTATGGTTCCTATCTTTTGTCTTTTGTATAACTAGCCATTCTGGTTTCTAACTTCGGCTCTTGTTCATTTTCAACATCTATGGATTTGCTCCGCTTGTTCTGTTTGGTTCTGTGTATCACCCAGCAGTATTGTACCCACCCTTAGAATAGACGCCCAAGTAAGGGCCGTATTCTAGATTAGGGTTCACTTTTGTGTGCTGCCGGTTGCCTGAGTTTCTGGGTATTCCTTTAACCCTTACCCTTCCTGCTGTTCTGTGTGTCTTGTTTCCCTGCCCAGCTGTGTGGTGTCTACACCTCCTATTTTGCATGTTATACAACCAGTAGCACTCCTGCCCAAAGGGCCATCAACCCTGTATAGGGGCTCCACCACGGCTAACGCCGGGTGGCCACGTGACATGCACAAGTTATTGGAGAAACCTTAGTGAATATGAAATTAAAGATATAATAAAAGAATTAAACAGAGTTGTATTTCTGAGAGTTCATAAATATACTGTAAATGCTGAAATCACTTGGCTGACTGTGTAACACCTGCCTAGCATTTATTAAAGGTATTACACCATAGATTATACCATAGATACATTGTCTTAATTACATGTTTTAATAAATGTATATTCTGTCCTACTTTCCCTATAATTTCGTGATGTAGCAGGTGCAATCGTAGGATTTACAGAGTCAGTGTTATCATTAACCAGCAATAGAAACAAAGATCAGCTATCTTGCTTTCCCAGCAGACACTGTAATATGTGGCTGCACAAATATATTGCTTGAGACTAATGTACAAAGCTGATATTCTCTAATATCGACATTCCCTTCCAATCTTATAGCACTGAAAGGATCAAATGTGACATTATATATAGATACACATTTTTTATTAGAAATACTTAATACATTTAATGTCACAAAATCTGAACATTATTATAAACTGGCTGTCCATGTTAAAAACTATAGTCCGAAATAGCAGCAGTGCCATAAAAGTAGCAATGAAGTCAGGTGTCTCTTAGAATGACCTATAGCAACATTCTAAGTATAATTAAAAGACAACTTTTTAGATAACAGTTAGATACCAATTTATTTGAATGACTGAGAAAAGATTGACTGAAAAGTGCTGCCTAAAACCAAACATGGGAAAACGACAGCACATCTACCTCTGTACCACAAGATAACGGTCTACTCTACTACATATTGTCTCGGTGAGCCCAGAGGGTGATAAATAGTATGTATAAATTAGGTAAACTGCCTTCCTGACCTACCACAAATTATTGGAAGATTATCAGACAATTCAAAATGGCCTGATATGGAGTCAATGTTGATGAGAGAGAGTAATCCTTACTCTGTTGGGAAGTTGAACTCTATGCACAGTCTCTAGCAGTAATCTTCCAAACTCAAAACCATTGTTAATGAATGGGATCATTATATTTAACAGCTCACTCATGAACACTAATGACTTGGGTCACTATTCTAGCAGAGCACAACATATTCTGGCAGCTCAGCCGTAATGGCAGGTTACTGTAACTGAAAACCTATACTTTGTTTAGGAAGTACTAAAACAGTTTACAAAATCCCTTACTCGTCTTTGGTTCCACATCGTAGAGTACAGCATGATCCATCCTTTCCTCTGGTCACATGCAAAGGGAAACTAGATCAAATAGTTCTACGCAACCTCGTTATGGACTCCAGCAGATGATACCAGCAGTAGTACATAGCTCCCTGCCTGTATCTTTTGCGGCTCCCTTCTCTTACAAATTGAGCCGATAAAATTACAGCTTGATCATAATAAAGGAGGTGATGGAAAGCTGCTAAGGGTTCTAGGCTGACTCTAACTTCACTATTTAGCGCCTCCCTATTATGGCTTTACTGGGACAGGGTCTCAAAATATACACAATTTAAACAAACTATATAAAAACCTATTGTAAAGGTTTGCCTAATTTTAAAATAAACTTGATGATTCCAATGAAAACAACACCTAGTGGTTACACACATATGCCTATGGTGTAGAGCAGTGTTTCCCAAACCTGTCCTCAGGACCTGCTGACAGGCCAGGTTTGACAGATATCTGAAGCACAGCACAGGTGAGATAATTTGCAGCTCAGTGATTGCAGGATTCAGTCTGCATATCCCCAAGTTGATCTTCAAAATCTGGTCATGAGGACTTGGGAAACACTGGTGTTGTTGAGTCACCAAACATTCTTGAATAATATCAAGAAAATACGCGGAGTAACGTCATGTTAAATCTATATTTATCTTACAAAATCACACTCATTTTGCATTTTGAACTGCCAAACCTGCAACATTTTAATGACCCTCATGGATATTAAGAAACGGTGCAAATGCCTCATTGTGAATTTTTCTTACTTAAGGAAATGCTAAACTGTAGCACTGAGCTATCCATTTCTAGCATCCTCGTTCACCGGGCACAGATCAATGTCTACATCTGGCTCGTGGGTATAAATGGACAGCTATTATTTTCTATGTGGACATGTCACAATAAATCTCTATTTGCTATAATCCATGTAAAACCACGTGTCAGTTTGTACTTTGTTCCTAAACATGTTTTATTGATTTAGGATACAGTGCTTCAAAGGCAGAACTAGAGGCTAATGGCTGCGCTGTTTTTTTCTCTCTCATGGATACTGTTAAAACGATCAGTCTCAAAAAAACTATACAAAGAAACTCTAGAGCCATGTTCTTCAAAAGCTCTTGATAGAATGAGGAGGGGAGAACAAAAAAAAGGAAAACAAAATAGTTTCTTTGTTAAAAAAAGATCGAGGCTGCCAATTCAGGACACGGTTGAAACCAGCGGGCTAAACGCACAATGTGGAATCGGAGGAAGAAGGAAATGAAACAGAGTTATGTAAAGGAGGAATAATGCCTCATCCATAATATACTATTACAATGCTGGCCTGATTAGGAATTGATCAACAGTATCTAAAATCCCCTGTGTTTCTTGGGTTGATTACATCATTTGCAACAATCATAAGGCGTAATTTTTTCTGAGAATGAGAAATTCTATAATTTTCATCAGGAGACTCCTCCATGTCAGCCATCTGCCCTATTGCATATGATTTATCCTGTCATTAGCTTGAGAAATAGGTCCTTCAAGCTTCTACTCTATTATCGGGGAATGGAAATATAAGAATTAGAATATTTATGATTGTGCATCAGTGTGCATGTGCAAACACCTGTCAACCGCTGCTCTTTGACCCGCAAACGCGTTTCACTGGCTCATCCATCTTGTCGATGCTTCCAACCAATTCGTTCATTCAACTAGACAGGAATTGATTTGAAAAGTCACTCCCTGTCAGGCGGCTCTGTTCGATAGAATTTAAATCTGAAAGATTGGTTTCACCTTGCGGTTCGATACAGTTTTAGATTGCACAGTGTGTTGGTCACCCTCAAAAAGACACAAGAGTTCTAAATATAAGTACAGATGGACAGATTCACTGTAAAACAATGAAATTGGTGAGAAGAATCATTAAGTGGTAGTCTGATGATATAGGACCTAACAGTATACTCCTTGAAACTGGGATTCCTAAATCCAACATAATCTAACAGCATAGATAACATCCTGCATTAAAGATACTATGCTTTTTTGATGGCAATATTTAGGCTAGTGTCAGGCGAGCGTCTTTGGAGAGCGGAAGGAACATCCATGAGAGTGGACGTTCCTTCCACTCGACACCCGTCTGGCCACCTCGCTGAGTGCACTCCTATGGAGAATTTCGCTTTGCAGTTCTGTCAACGTCCGTCCTAGCGCTTAGACGGAGAGGCTTGGATAACGGAAGCTTGTTGCGAGCGCATTTTTACACGTGCACAAGCGTGTGACCAGCCGCGTTGCAGCGTCACAACACTGCGACGGCCGCCGGTAAGCACGTCACTACGGGCGCACATAGCGCGCTCGTCTGACGCCAGCCTTAAAATGCGTCCTTTTTGATGGTTGTCACGGGATGGCCCAGCACCCTCACCCAGGGGCGGTGCAGTGACAGTGGGGACATGGACACTTGGGTGTGGTGGCACGCACCCCGTTTAACAGTTTATATTTAGATGTGACATTGTGTGGTGTTAATAAAGTGTTTTCCCGTTGGTTATGGTGTAATGTATTTTCCCCTGTGTTTGCCTTGCTCGCCGCCATTTTCCGATCCTTGTGGCGCAGTTGGAATTTCGATTCGGAAAATGGCCGATTCGAACCATCCGGTTCGAATCGTAAAATGGCCGATTCGGACCATCCGGTCCGAATTGGCGACTCCCTGAAGGCTAAGGGCCAATGGGTCCTGGGAGGGCGGGCAAGGAGTCCCATTGTATTCTAATTATGATAAGAAGTAATAAAAGCCTGTACTGTAAACAATAAAGCAGTTCCTGCAGTGCATTCAGCTTTGTCTGGTGTGGCTTGATTCTCCGCCGTATTTCGGATCTGAGTGTCCTCCGCGGCCTCAGAGTACGGTGCCCATCCGATCCGAATCGAGCGCGCCGACCCTGCATCGAGCATCAGGGCAGAGGCGCTGCTCAGGAATTCGATCGGAGAAGTACAGCGATCCGAACCGAACGGCCCCGCCGGGAGCCGCGCCTCGACAGTTGCGGTAAGGCCCGAACTTCCCACTGGTCCCGCCAGATCCGAAGCACCCTTCCCTACCGATCCGAAGCACCCTTCCCTACCGATCCGAAGCACCCTTCCCTACCGATCCGAAGCCCTCCAGTTCCGATCCGACCCGCCAACCCTTCCCGACTCGAATCACCACCGCTCAAGATCCGAAGGGACACCCGCCCCGGATCGGAAACGTTTCCCACCTAAGAACCGAAACGTTTCCCCATAAGATCCGAATCTTCCTCCGCGGCCGCTAGGGCTGATTCCCGCAGGCGTCCCACACTCGCCAGGACAAGGAACCAGTTGCTCGGGACGCTGAGTGCTGTATGGCTCAGTGGTCGGACTGGTTCCAGGCAGGGGTCCCCTCCACCGCCCGCTAACCCTACCTAGGGTCACGCCAGGCCGCACGAGACGCCGAGTGGGCGCCACTCGGTAGTCGGGCCAGCGGTAAGCGACGGGGTCACGCAGATTGAGCACACCCGCAGGCGGAACAACATCTCCATTCCGTCATACTGGTGGCAGCGGTGGGATCGCTCTCTGCACCCCCAGGGGGACCCTCATCATGATCAAATATTCTGCCTATAAGCGGGACGTCCTGCGCGGGATGTTGGAGAATCGGGGCGGTGTCCCGGGCTCCAAGAGTCGGGAGACCCTGATAGAGGAGTTGAGGAGGATAGATCAGGCGGAGGCGTTCGCGGAGTTGCCCGCGGACCCAGTACCGGCTGCCGTCCCCGCTGAGGCCGAGGATAGCGAATTCTGCCGGAAGATGCGGGAGCGGATCTCCATGATGGGTCCGGCTCCATCGGAAGCAGAACTGAGGAAACTGGGTCGGGAACTCGGTCAGGAAGAAGAGAGGGAGAGAGAGCGGGTGCACGAACTGCGGCTGGCCGAAGTGCGAAGCCGGCGGAGTAGCCGCTCGCCATCGGACCGATATTCCGACCGGAAAGTGCCGTTCCAGGCGTTCAAGGAGTTCCGGGAAGCCGAGGAAGAGATCGAAAGCTATCTCCAGGACTTTGAGCGCCTGTGTCGGGTGCATGAAGTGCACCGCGCCGACTGGATCCGGATCCTGGCGAGCAAGCTGACCGGTCGGGCCGCCGAGGCCTATCGCACGGTGCCGGATGACGAGGCCACTAGCTACTCGCACGTCAAGCAGGCGCTGCTGAGTAGGTATGCCGTGACCCCTGAAGCCAGCCGGATGAAGTTCCGGAATTCTCGCCGGCCCAGTGGCGCCACTCACGTGGAGTGGGCCCATCGGCTGCAGAGGGACCTGCGCACCTGGCTCTCGGGAAGCCAAGCGGAGTCGGTGGCCGAGATCACCCAACTGCTGCTGCTCGAGCAGTTCTTCGAGCACACACCCTCCGCTGTCCGAGAGTGGGTGCGCGATAAGAAGCCCTATACGGTGCAGCAAGCGGCCACCTGGGCCGACGAGTACACGGACACCCGGAAGCTGACGGGGGGGAGCGGCCCCTGGCCAGCCGTCCCATTCTACCCGCCCCACTACTTCCACCACCTCCACCACCAGTGGTCCGGGCGCCTGTAGCACGGGCTCCCAGCCGGCCCACCAACATGGCTAATGTCCGCTGTTACGGGTGCAACCAGGAGGGGCACTACAAACAACATTGCCCCAACCGCCCGGAATTGACCCGGCCGGCCGGCAGGCCATCGCTGGCGGCCCATTGTTGCGACGCCGGAGCTCCGTGGCCGGAGGCCCGGAGGAATGGTGGAGCAGTTGCACGAAGCCGACCCCGTGCAAGCCGCCGCGGATGACAACCGCCGACACCACCGCCAGGCGGTGTGGATAAATGGGCGGCCCGCTGAGGGGCTGCGAGACTCCGGGGCGACCATCACCCTCGTCCGGCCACACTTGGTCCCGCCAAGCGACCGCCTGCAGAGCACTGTAGCGGTACGGGTGGCGGGAGGGAAAGTGCTCCGGCTGGAGACGGCCCGGGTGTACCTGGACTGGGGGAACGGGGAGAAAGAGGTGCGGGTGGGGTTGCTGAGACACCTGCCGGCCGAGGTGCTCCTGGGGAATGATCTGGGGCAGTTAGTATCCGCTTACTCCACAGATGCAGCTACCCCGGTTACCACTAGGCAACAGAGCCGACGCCACGACCAGGGCACTCCGAACGGGACCCAGGTGAGACCTCCACCAACACCATCCCGACCTCCCAAACCTCCAAACCCCCCAAACCGCCTCGACCTCCGAGACCCCCCAACCCTTACCGACCTCCTCGACCTCCCCGACAGGCCAAAACCCCAGGCCCTTCTCGACCTCCCAGTCCGTCACCCCTCCCCGACCTCGACGGGACCCGATGCTTCCCTTCGCTTGTCCTCCCTTCCCCGTGGTGCACCCCGGAGACTCTGCGCCACCAGACGCAAACCGACCCCACATTACAGGGCTACCGGGACCGAGCTGGCAGGGTCTGGACGGCCAGGGGAAAGACAAGGTGGAGTGGGAGGACGGGCTGCTGTACCGCTACACCGTGAGGGAGGGGGCCAAGAAGAAGCAGATTCCGCAGAAGCAGCTGGTGGTGCCGCAAGGACCCAGGCAGGAGCTTCTGCGCTTGGCCCACGACATTCCCCTTTCAGGTCACTTAGGCCAGTCGAAGACCCGGCACAGGTTGGCGCGCGCGTTCTACTGGCCCGCCTTAGCAACGACACCCGCGACTATTGCCGCACCTGCCCAGTTTGCCAGAAAGCTGGGAAGGCTGGGGACCATCCGAAGGCGCCCCTGCACCCCATGCCCATCATCCAGGAGCCCTTTAGCCGGGTGGCGGTTGACATCGTAGGGCCGTTACCACGGCCCAGTGCCACCGGTAAGAGGTATATTCTTACCGTGGTGGATTATGCCACCCGGTACCCCGAGGCTGTGGCCTTGGCCAACATCCAGGCGGACACCGTAGCGGACGCGCTCCTCAGGGTGTTCACGAGGGTGGGGTTTCCCCGGGAAATCCTGTCCGATCAGGGTACCCAGTTTACCGCTGAGCTCACCCAACAGCTCTGGCGTCTCTGTGGCGTTAAGGCGCTGCACAGCGCCCCGTATCACCCCCAGACCAACGGGCTGTGCGAGCGGTTCAATGGGACCCTGAAGCAGCTCATCCGGGCCTTTGTGCATGAGAACAGGGACTGGGAGAAGTATCTTCCCCACTTGCTGTTCGCCTACCGGGAGGTTCCGCAGGAATCCACCGGGTACTCACCCTTTGAGCTGCTGTATGGACGCCGGGTGCGAGGTCCTCTGGATCTGGTTAGGGCTCAGTGGGAGGGGCCGCCGGCGGAGGACGGTGTTCCCGTGGTGGAGTACGTTCTGAAGTTGCGGGAGCGCTTGGCGGACCTCCAGGGGTTCGTGCAGGAGAACATGGAGACGGCCCAGGCTCAGCAGAAGGCGTGGTACGATCGCGCTGCGTGCAGCCGCTCGTTCTGTGTGGGACAGAAGGTTCTGGTGTTGAAACCACAGCGGCAGAACAAGCTGCAGGCGGCCTGGCAAGGTCCCTACAAGGTGGTAACCCAGCTGGGGGATACCACCTATGTGGTTGTGAGCTGCGCGGACACCAGAATCCAGCGGACGTTCCACGTCAATATGCTGAAGGCCTTCCATGAGCGGCCAGAGTCGGTGGACGCCATATGTGCGCCGGCGGCCGAGGAGGTGGAGCCCTTTCCCTTGGAGGAACTCCCGGGGGTAGCTAAGCAGCCTTCCGGGGTGGAGCAGGTGCAGCTGGGGGAGGAGCTAGGGCCCGAGAAACAGGCGCAGGCGCAGGCGCTCGCGCTTCTTTCTCGCCTATCCGGGGGTTTTCGGCCCTTCCGGGATATACGGACCAGGCCGTCCATCAGGTGGACACCCCCGGCCAGAGACCACTCCGACAGCCCGCCTACCGGATCCCGGAAGCAGTCCGCGAGTCTATGCGGGCTGAGATCCGGGAGATGTTGGAGCTGGGGGTCATTGAGCCGTCGGCCAGCCCATGGGCGTCGCCCGTGGTCCTGGTGCCCAAAAAAGACGGTACCACCAGGTTCTGCGTCGACTATCGGCGGGTAAACGACTGTACTGTTACGGACGCTTATCCGATGCCCCGAGTCGACGAGTTGCTAGACCAGATCTCCGGGGGTCATTTTCTGACCACGGTGGATCTGTGCAAGGGGTATTGGCAGATTCCCCTTGCCGAGGAGGCGACCCCGAAGTCGGCCTTCATCACCCCGTTCGGCCTGTACCAGTTTCGAGTCATGCCGTTCGGGATGAAGAACGCCCCTGCTACCTTCCAGCGGTTAATCGATCGCCTCCTCGATGGCCTCCAGGGATTCGCTTGCGCGTACCTGGATGACATAGCCATCTATAGCCAGACCTGGGAGGAACATCTGGAGCATGTAGGGACTGTCCTGGGCCGGATTAGAGACGCCAACCTGACCCTAAAGCCGGAGAAGTGTAAGGTGGGGATGGCCGAGGTGCAGTATCTGGGCCACCGGGTGGGGTGCGGGATACAGCGGCCGGAGCCCGCCAAGATAGAGGCTATCTTGGATTGGCCCACTCCTGTGACCAAGACTCAGGTCCTCGCCTTCCTGGGTACCGCGGGGTACTACAGGAAATTTGTACCCCACTACAGTGACCTGGCCAAACCCCTGACTGATCTGACCAAGAAATCCCTGCCCCGCCAAGTCCTGTGGTCCCCGGAGTGCGAACAGGCCTTTCGACAATTGAAGGCCGCCCTGACCCAAGCTCCCCTGCTGGCAGCTCCCAACTATAATAAACGTTTTATTGTCCACACAGACGCGTCCATGTTCGGACTGGGAGCTGTCCTGAGTCAAGTGGGGGACGACGGGGGGATCATCCGGTGGCGTTTATTAGCCGGAAGTTGTTGCCACGTGAAGTGGGGTATGCTGCCGTGGAGAAGGAGTGCCTGGCCCTGGTCTGGGCCCTACGGAAGCTCCAACCCTACGTCTACGGTCGGTCCTTCACCGTGATGACCGACCATAACCCCTTGGTATGGCTCAACCGAGTGGCGGGGGAGAACGGCCGCCTGTTGCGGTGGAGCCTGGCTCTCCAACCCTTCAACTTTTCCATCCAATATCGGCCCGGGTCGCAGAACGGTAACGCGGATGGGTTATCGCGACAGTCGGCCCGGGAACCAGGGGATTGGGGAGCCCCGACTACCTCGGCACGACCCGGTGGGGTCCAACCGAGTGCGTCGGACCTTGGGGAGGGGAGGAGTGTCACGGGATGGCCCAGCACCCTCAGCCAGGGGCGGTGCAGTGACAGTGGGGACATGGACACTTGGGTGTGGTGGCACGCACCCCGTTTACCAGTTTTTATTTAGATGTGACATTGTGTGGTGTTAATAAAGTGTTTCCCGTTGGTTATGGTGTAATGTATTTTCCCCTGTGTTTGCCTTGCTCGCCGCCATTTTCCGATCCTTGTGGCGCAGTTGGAATTTCGATTCGGAAAATGGCCGATTCGAACCATCCGGTTCGAATCGTAAAATGGCCGATTCGGACCATCCGGTCCGAATTGGCGACTCCCTGAAGGCTAAGGGCCAATGGGTCCTGGGAGGGCGGGCAAGGAGTCCCATTGTATTCTAATTATGATAAGAAGTAATAAAAGCCTGTACTGTAAACAATAAAGGCAGTTCCTGCAGTGCATTCAGCTTTGTCTGGTGTGGCTTGATTCTCCGCCGTATTTCGGATCTGAGTGTCCTCCGCGGCCTCAGAGTACGGTGCCCATCCATCCGAATCGACGCGCCGACCGCATCGACCCTGCATCGAGCATCAGGGCAGAGGCGCTGCTCAGGAATATTCGATCGGAGAAGTACAGCGATCCGAACCGAACGCCCCGCCGGGAGCCGCGCCTCGACAGTTGCGGTAAGGCCGAACTTCCCACTGGTCCCGCCAGATCCGAAGCACCCTTCCCTACCGATCCGAAGCACCCTTCCCTACCGATCCGAAGCACCCTTCCCTACCGATCCGAAGCCCTCCAGTTCCGATCCGACCCGCCAACCCTTCCCGACTCGAATCACCACCGCTCAAGATCCGAAGAGACACCCGCCCCCGGATCGGAAACGTTTCCCACCTAAGAACCGAAACGTTTCCCCATAAGATCCGAATCTTCCTCCGCGGCCGCTAGGGCTGATTCCCGCAGGCGTCCCACACTCGCCAGGACAAGGAACCAGTTGCTCGGGACGCTGAGTGCTGTATGGCTCAGTGGTCGGACTGGTTCCAGGCAGGGGTCCCCTCCACCGCCCGCTAACCCTACCTTAGGGTCACGCCAGGCCGCACGAGACGCCGAGTGGGCGCCACTCGGTAGTCGGGCCAGCGGTAAGCGACGGGGTCACGCAGATTGAGCACACCCGCAGGCGGAACAACATCTCCATTCCGTCATAATGGTGATACTAATAACGTCAAAGAATGATATCACTCAGCTCTATTGGTATCTTGAAGCCAAAATGTCAAGCATGTAGCAGGGCCCAGGCACAAACTTGGGGTGCATACGACTAAAGAACAAGCTGTCTTAGAAACTAACACTTCATAGTTTTAATTGTAAGGCTAAAGGATGTATGCCTAATCAAAAGAATGGATAGATATACTTTTTTACACCACCTGAAATGGTCTGGCAGAATTTCAAGCTCCAGCCCAGATAAGTTCTTATAGCTGGTGAGATTTACGGTCTTTTCATAGTAGAATTTAGAAATGTGCAAAGTATTACTCATCTTTGTATAATGCAAGCCATATTGATGGCCAAGTTATAGATAAAATGCTATATATATATATATATATATATTTGCATATCCTACCCAGAGTTCCTTGCTGCATATGGGGAATGTGGCACAGGAGCTCTGGGATGCAATTCATCGAATTGCTGTGATGTGCAGGTGGCTTCTGCAATATTAAACACACTTATTATAGTGTGGAGGCTTTTTATCTCACCTTTAGTCCTTCACCACAACCCATGTAGAAACTAACTTACCCTACGGTCCAAGCATCCACTGCAACTGGTCTAGCCGACCTCCTAGCTGATGAGGGTTCAACAAACCCGAAACAGTGCTGTCCTAGGAGTGGTTTTGGCCAGTTACATAAACCTTATCTCTGCTACAAAGCCACAGTGTGACATAGCATTGATTCTAGGGCTCTGTGCAATAACATATCCAGGATGCATAAAAGTGAGACAGAGTCAGTGACTTGCATATCCTACCCAGAGTTCTTTGCTGCATATGGGGAATGTGGCACAGGAGCTCTGGGATGCAATTCATCGAATTGCTGTGATGTGCAGGTGGCTTCTGCAATATTAAACACACTTATTATAGTGTGGAGGCTTTTTATCTCACTTTTAGTCCTTCACCACAACCCTTGTAGAAACTATATATATATACTGTATATATATATATATTCATGTTATAAGCTATCAGGACAGGTAACTACAAACAAGGAGGGTGCAGTGAAAGAGCTCCATGGAGTGTATAATTCCAAGGATATTAATTAAATAAACTTTATCTTTTAATTATACAGTAACAGTTATACAGATAACAGCATATTGATCTTGCATTGTCTTTGCTATATTTGTGTACGAGAGGTCCTTTTTAATGCACCACGTGAATTTCAATAGATTAGCATTAGTGTTCCCCTTATGAAATTATCTATCCCTGCTTGTTTACACCGCACAGGCCATCCAACGCTCTATTCAAAGGCTCTGAATGCGTTTAAAAGAACTTGGGTACTTGAAAAGAATTATTTTGATTTAATGATAAATTCCCTTTAAAAATGCTAATAATGGCTGTTTTTCCACTGAGTCGATGTTAATTACAGCTTTTAATACACAGCGTGAAGCATTTAACTATATTACTGAATACTATTATTATATTCCATGCATGTGTGCCACACAAGAACATCCTTGGCTTAGATTCTGAAAAGACAAATGCTTCCAATGTGGTTGTTAAAGATGAGCAATTCAAAACAGATCCTAGAAGAGACATTGCTTTTGTTAGCCATACAAAAATGCTCCCGCCTCAATTGTTACCTGATCTTATAGACTGATATTCCTATGCATAAAAGACTGGAGAAATACAAGTATTGGTATCTTGTCAAGATAAATGATACAGTGTGGGTATTCTTCTGTGTAAAATGTATTAGGGTTCATTTCATTATAATGTAAATCATGATTGACGTATGGGACGCCATGATTCCTATATAGAATACCTTACAATATGTTGTATATACTACAAGTTAATACAGACGACTCTATTAATTCAGCACAGGCAGCATTGTATTCCATATGTTTCTCAGTAGACTGGGGTTTACGTCTATAAATAATAAATACTACTATTACTTCCTGCATAGCAACTGGGTGGAGTAGAGGTAACATCACTGCTCTGCGTGGAGAGAGCCTGTGGAGTCATGGGTTCGATCCCAGCGAGCAACCTCTCCAGTAAGTGTCCCTGGGCAAGACACCTAACAGTACATACTCACCACCCAGGACATTCTTGAAAATGAGAGAAATCTCAATGTGTCCTTCCTGATAAAATCCTTTGTCAAAAAACCCCAAAAAACTGTTAGTTACTAATATCATTAGTACTACTACAACTAAGTAAGCTGCTCACCCCTGGCACTATTACTATTAAAGCCAATGCTACCTGGTGAAAAAAATACTAACCAAATAATACTCAATACTAATAAAAGCTAATACTAATAGTACTACTTCTAGTAATATGAAAATACTATAGTTCCTAAATAGTAGGGGCCCTATAACAAGGTTGGTGTAAACTTTTCCAGAGCTTTTAAACTTAACTCTATAGACTATAATTGCTCTGGTTAAGTTAACACCAACCTTGGATTCAGGCCGTAGTACATTTCACTACTTACAACTAATAGAAATACTCTAATTAGTAGTACTACTGATACTGCCAATTTCTAATATTGTTACCACTACTACTAACTATCTACTACTAACTACAGATGTAAGCTAATAGTATTATTAATACTCCTAGTAATATTACAACTATTGGTACTGCGAGCTGCCACTGACTACTGTTTCTTCTACTTACTCCCAATACTAAACTTATATTACAACTTCTGGTACTATTTCTTGTGGTATGTATTATTGTATAGGCCAACTAGGGGCAACAGGACATACTTGAAAATGATAGAAATCTTAATGTATCCTTCCTGGTAAAATACTTTATAAATAAATAAATAAATAACAGATCTGTTGAGGAAGCAATTCTTTACGGATATACGTTATATTCCAGTATATTTGAGGTGTGCAGGTGTTCACAGACCTGCAAAGCAATAAAACTCCCAGCAATAAGTCTTTGAACTCTAAGATACGTTGTTAAAAATCACTTGGGTTAAGTAAGACTGTTCGGTTTTGATTTAAATTATAATTTTACATAAATCTCCCCAGTGGGTCATGAATATTTGGGGAGCTGCGGCATCAGAATTTGGTGTTCCCAGTGCAGCACACAGTCTAAACACATGTCTGTATTTCAAAGATGGGAAATATGAAATATATATAGACCAAAACCATGCCTCTTCAAATAACAAATATATGCACATTTTATCATAGCAAAGGTTAGAGGAGACTTAACATATACATTAATAAAATAACAGATTCCTTTACTGCACTACCAACAGGATTAAAAATTCATCAAGGTGAAAAAAATAAATTTTTACTTAAAAGAAATGTCACCTGAAACGGAATATATGTAAACCAGTTATGTGGAAATCAATTTTAGTGGAAGTGTTACTTTTTAATCATATTATTTTAAATAGCTACCCACCCACTCCATCATAATCATATTTTTTCATGTCTAGCAGTGATATCACAAAGTTCTTTGAGATCCAGGAAAGGGCGAACATCATCACCTCAATGACCCACACTCACATACATCATGACGTAAACCAAACAGATTCTAATGGAAGAGAAAGATATGCCTGGAACCTCAATAATTGGTATAACTGACTATAAGATGAGTAATGAGATCAATGCATAAGGCTTTGTCAAGGATGACGAAAGACAAAGTAATTGTTTTAACTAATATAGTACAAGTAGGATGTTACTAAACGTGTTCAGAAATAATTCTCCAATATAATGTGACTATCATCCTTTAATTCTTCAGAAAGTTTCTGTCTATATGTAGCATAGTGGAAGTGATTAAGAGGTTAGCTGAACCCTGATGGACTTAAAAATGTGATGTATATCTGGAAAAATAGGCCTTCAGTGGTACTGAATACTAATGGATGATCTCCTAAACTAGACCCACTACATTCATGGTCTGGTGGAATCTAAATCTGCTCAATATATGAAAATATTGAGAAGGTCCTAGTTACTGGAAAAAGAAATGGGATGACAATGTACTAGATGACAGCTTGTTAAAAAGACACAACTGGCCAACTCTTGTCTCCAAGACTTTTCAAGGGCAGCACCGGTCCTGTGGAATGACTTGCCTCGCCCTATCAAACAATCCCCTGACCTTCAGGCCTTCAAGAAATCCCTCAAAACCCATTTCTTCAGATTAGCGTACCACATCACTGATGCAACTCATGCCGCTGCTCACCTACTCACACATGATTGAAGCCGCTTGTATGGCCCCACCATTCCCAAACCACTGGCACTAATGATCCTGCTATCTAGTAAAATTCCCCTTGTCTTCCTCAACCCCAATCCTTCTAGATTGTAAACTCCTATGCGCAGGGCCCTCTACACCTCTTGTTTCATACATATGTCCGCTTATCTCGTTCCCTTTGGTTATTGTAAAGCGCTGCGGAAACTGTTGGCGCTATATAAATGATGATGATAATAATAATAATTGTTTTATGACTTACCATTCTGGACATCCAAGACGTGGTGCTTGTCTAACGTCCAACCACCCATGTTCGAGGCATCCAGCTCGTAACCTTGTAACACTGCAGTTCTTTTTTCCCACAGGGTTAGATCCAAGCATGATTCATATTCATACCCAACTGATACTGCAACACAAAATTTCAAATGACCTCTTCTGAGTACAGCGAGACGAACAAACTGAATTCATAATGCGATTTATAGTGCTTATACTTATATAATTCAGGTTTGATGTAACCAATAAATTCTTCAAATGCATAATTACCATCTGCTATATATGTATACACATACATTTACAGCATTTAATATACCATTTAGTGCACCGAGATCTTCTTTCGAAAAAAAATCAAACATTAACCAAGCAGCTAAGAGCACGGCGAAAGCTGTGTATATTATTTTATCAGGTTATTGTTCCTAGCTGCTGTTGGTGCTACTTAGTTTGATCTTTTAAATGGTTTATTTAAATCTACTCGTCATGTTAAATAGACATGAACATGGGTTTATCTCAAAGCATTCAGTGAAAAAAAGGCTCTCCTTTTGGGTTTTTGCTCTGGTCTAATGACTTCTTGACAGTCATTTAGCATTCATGGAATAGCAACAGAGTTACGTCTTTAAAGCTAAGTCATATGTCTATTAAACAATTTAATATATTTCCAACTTAGAAACCTCACATGCTGCATTCAGCACATTAAAGTACTAATTTAAAACTAAATGTAGTCATAGTAGGTGTTTCCGAGGAACAAGTCAATTGTTCATGCTATAGGCAAGTCGTGGTCATCAATATTCCTCAAAATATTGAACTTACAGTATGTATAACTGTGCCCCCTCATTCATTTTGTCTGGAGGCACATGGAGGATATTGCTTATGTGCAATCAAAGTAATATACACATAGACACAATATACTTAAAACTAAGTATCAAGGGTACAAAGGAGGTTGAAGAAGGAGTTGTGTATAAAGTTTCATGGACTTCTGAGACGGAACCAAAAGAAGGAAGAGAAGATTCCATATGCTACTTGTATACTGATCCAAAGACTTTTCCGTAAGAATTAAACTCCAAAGAAGTCAAATACTTTATGCTTTTGTGTTTGTAGTTGGGAATATCTTTTAAGTGAACTTCTAGAAGCAGAAAAATCAACATGAAACCACTTGGCATCAATGTATCTGCCGATTGTTCCTCTTCTGTAATTTTACTGCATTTAAGTTCCACGCTACACCCTGCAACACTGTATTGGTGTAATACCGTTTTTATGAAGACCAACGTCTCAATGACTATTTCACTAGTTGCTGAAGCATACCAAGAATATTTTAAGAATCAGACTGAGAAACGTTAGATGACACAAACACACTGCACTTCCCCAACCAGTCCATCGTGCTCACCATGCAACCCTCTCCTCCTGTTTCTCACCCTCCAACCCTTCTAGATTGTAAATTCTCACATGAATAGAGCCCTCATTTGCTCAAATGTTGTCCGGTCTCGATGCATTGAAACACTGTCTATACTGTACCCAATGTTCAGCACTGCAGAATATGTCGGCACTATATAATGAATAATAATAATAATAGTCACTCACTACTAGGATTATATGCTACAGCAAAAGCAGTGACTCCGGGTAACTTGGTATATGTCAGCAGGAGGTGTTAGGTACAAGCGAGGCCTCAGCTCAAGCAGTATGATTTAATTTTCATCGAGTTCGAACCTAATTAACCAGTGGGCTATGGACTTAAGTCTTTAAGCTTTTCAAATATTCTTAATTTTAAAAGAGCCATTACAATAACAGTAGAAGCAGAAATCACAGGCAATATACTACAGAGACACCTTGGATTGTTTAACAACTTGCTTGATGAATTCCAGCTATCCAACAGTGTTTTTACATATTTTCCCCAGTGGCGGCAACTCACGAGCTGTGCCAGCTCTGCCACCTCTCACTCCTGCTGGGCTTTATTTGCCTGGATGATCTCCATTGCTTCCGGACATAAGATCCTCAGCGTCTCACACCTTTATCATTTGAGATAAGCGGTGTGCTACCCATAAGAAGTAGATTTGATGCTTATTTGTAGAAAAAACTTGCCTTTGTATCATAATCTGGTTGTTTTTACTTTATTAAAGTGGACTTTTTACATGAAAATATCTTGACTGAAGGATACCACGTCATGTAAAAGTAAGAGTATATAACCGCTAGTTTAGGTTATGGTCATGTTTAATTTTACAATGATATAGGGCCCTATTACATTTCTCACGCACAATTTTGCGCGGGCGCAAAGACGCGTTAACGCGAGGGGCAAAACCCTTTGCGCTGAACGTCGTATTACAACGTCTGCGCAAAAAATGCACGTTAACGTTTAACGTGGAGGGACCTGTACGAGCATAATGAACTGTGTGCGTCCTATACTTAACATTGTGAGCGCAAATACGTTTGTGCGCTGGTACTATATAGTATAATCTGGTGATTATGTGATTATTAATATTTTGTATGATATGCAGTTCTTCTACCTAATAAAAACCATACAGGTTGCCTTCAAGATTCTTATCGGTTATCCAGATAAGTGCACCCACCTTTGGCTTGTTTACAGGTGTATGTAATCTAAATATTAGGTTGCTCTTGGGCTGATGGGGGGAAATCGGCAGATGTATTATCTGGGTAGCGAGACGCAAAATCCTTACAATTGTAGGGTCAAACAATCTTAAAGTTATTGTGTTTTTTTATATATTGCTTCGAGGAGGATTTTTCTATTGAGTTATGACTCCGTTGCTATAGCACAGGGCAAAATTCAACACAAAGGGATTCACTTTGCCTGAAAAAAAATAAACACTCAATAAACACTGAATTAAAAAAGGGGAAAATAGCCTTTGCGTTTAACAACAGACTGGGTCCCAATTGTGCTAGGATGTGCCCTTCAGTATCCTTCTCGCCTCCATTATAAACCATTAATTTGAGCTCAAACTATTTTTAGAGCTATTCTATAGGCAATCAGCTCCACAGGGCCATTAGCACCATTTTTATGACAAGACTATGCAATCCAGTCAAACACATAAGTATGAGTAAGTTTAAAGCCAGCCCGAATTAGGCTTTCGGCGTAGAATCCGATAACATCAAATTAAATGTCAGGGAAAGATTTAAACTACTATTTAAAAAAAAAAAAGGATTAATATATATGCTGGAATAAAGGCAAGGTTTTTCCTTTTAGGTAGCAATAAATCAAGTATCGTCTGGCAGGGTCCTTAAAATGAATATTACTATAGAAGTAGAATGGGAATACGTACCGACAGCTTCAGACAACCCGTAGACCTTCTGATTATAGGCGTCTGTCTTATCCCAAATGAATGTGTATGAAAGATTAGGCGATGCTGGGAACCATTTTTGGAAAAGTCTTCCAACTACCGCCACCATGAGATGGACCTTCATTAGATTGAAGGGTATTGAAGCATGGGTCATTGTAATTTTAAGAACAGATTTATATCCTGCCGCCCGGGAACTTAAATAGGACAGTCTCAGATCGGTTCCCGGAATGGTTGTTTCTTCGTGGAGTACCTAATGTTCAAGACAAAAAAAATTGAACCAATAATAATTAAGATATGTAACAAGATCCATACTCATGCTTTCAGATTATTCTAACACATTAGCAAATGTCCGAAGTAATGAAAAGCTGTCAAATGAATAGACTGAAAATGATGGAATCTTTCCAAAGAATACGCAGGATTTTGATATATATATTGTGACATTGTGCATTGATGGGTCTGTACATTCCCCTTCTATTTTGTTTAAAGGTTTAGGCATTAACCCCCAGGAGGGAATGTGTTTTGTTTCTTGCTGCAGGTGTACCAGCAAATAAGGGTGTAAATAGCTCCTCCTTGAGGGGGGGGGGAAGAATAATGAGATGCAGCAGAGAGAGAGAGTCTGCAGAGGGCGCAGCACAAGATACCAAAGATTGTTGTCACTTTTGAGTAGGACACCTGCTAGTGAGTCAGACAGGGACCTTCAAGTGAGTCAGTCAGTGTTCAGGTGAACCAGGATTTTGTTTATGTGTTATGGTTTATTTTTTGCTCTTGCTGCAATAAAGGGTGCAAGGTTTCACTGTTTAAAGGACTTCTGTGTGCCATAACTGCCCTAGAGGACCGTGCTATAGCGCCCCCATGTGACAATATATATATATACATACATAAAATTGAAATGACCAACATTCTCCTTACCAAAATTACCTGCACAAAAAAAATCAGTTTTATACCCAAATGCAAAAATCCATGTTGAATATAAAAATGGTTCTTTGATGAAGGCTCCGGGTGAGCTGAAATGTAAGACAATCTTCTTTTTAAAAGGAATTTAAATACATATGTTTTTCCTGGAAGTCCTCGAGTGTGTCCAGAGTAAATTAATTTTTAGTGTTCGCAAAATAAATGAATTAGTAAATTTATTTTTATTTCTAATTATAATTATCTTTTTTTATTTGAACATTTATACTAAGCCCCTGCTACTTTGATATGAATCATCGTGAAAAAAATAGCTCGTTTTTGTGTGCAGACCTGTGTTTTTACAGCCTTTTGTTTGCATTCATTTTTTATTGGATTTCATTCATCTTAATAAATGGCGTGCAGTCTGTGTTAAGGATGAGGTTTCTTGGGATGATGAATCTCTGATGGGAAATGATTGCTTGGTGAATAGACCCAGATACCTGGGTCTCGCTTTTCATCAAAGCATTTCTAGGTCATTTTATCAATGTGTCTTTAGCAATTAATTGAGATACATTTGAATCTCAAAGAGCGTGTGAAGCCAGCGAGATGTAATTCTGTATGCCTTGACACACATATTGACAGTAAGTATAACCTATGTTATTTCATACTTCTACATTACAACCATCATTCTATTTTTTTTCTTTCTTTTCAAAAATGGTTTCAATCAAAGCAGTCGTGGATTTCCATGATGAAATACATTTTTGTAGAAGCTCGGTCTGCCTTTATGATGTATACATTTCACAAACTGTCACAATCATTGCAAAGAGAGAATCTACAATATTTTATTTATCAATTGTTTTGATACAATCACCAAGCTGGGAATTAACGACCAATAATTGGTGGTCCAATAGATAATTTGCTAGGATTGATATAATGTGCATGAATATTGCCAATTCTCACCTGGAAAGTGATAGCAAGAGGAAGAGGACAATGGCCTCCTAGGTCACTTTTATTTAGAGCAGTGGTTCCCAAACGTGGTCCTCAAGTACCCCCAACAGGCCAGATTTTAAGGATCACATGGGGAAAAGCAGACTGAATCCTGCAATCACTAAACAGCAAATCATATCCCCTATGCTTCAGATATCTGGAAAACGTGGCCTGTTAGGGGTACTTGAGGACCGCAGTTGGGAACCACTGATTTGATTTGATGTGAGCCAAAGCCTCATAGCCCTATTCTTCTGCTGATCATATGCAATCTGCGGTGTGCTGATCTGTCTATACACAGTACAGCAGGAGAGAGGCTTCCATGGGGGTAAATTACTAATTTATAGAGGAATTATAAGGACTGTGTAAGTATCAATAAAATATATTTACGCTTACAGGTTAGTACTATTGTGTCCTGCTTGTTGTTACAGCATTAGTTTTCAACATTTCATGTTAAATTCTAAAATGGTTGGGAGAGGGTTTATTGGTCAGGTTGGTTCAATGGCAAAAAAGACGGTTTGTTTGTTTGTTAAGTCAAAACTTCACAAGTCTCTCCTGGTTATCACATCTTTAAAAAGTATGTTACTACCCGCAATATACACTTACAGGGTTATTCAAAGAGATCCGAATTTCTTGAGAAAGGTAACCGAACGCTGAAAATCAGTGTTCGGTTCCCTTTCTTGGCCATTCGGCTATCCAGAGAGCAGGCAATTCGCCAAATCCTGGTGAATTGCCTGCACATACGGTGCCTGTTCGAGGGCAGTGAAAACCCCATGAAAAAGCACTGCTTCGGCTATTCAGAGAACACAAACCAGCAGTGAAAGGTTCCCCTAATGCCCTGCCATTCGGTGGTTTAATTCGGCAAGTTTATTCGGGAGAATCCCATAGACTTCAATGTTAAAAATATTCCCGTTTTAATTCAATATCTAATAAACCGTTCATTATAAAATTCTGCAGTAAAGAGTCTCTTTATTTATAGATTTTTTAGGATATTTTAAGTATTTTTCATTTTTTTTTATTTATTTTTTAACCCTTTCGCTGCTGAGGCTTTTCACACCTCTGTGCTGAGGTCATTTTTACCGGTTTTGCTCATCATGTTTAAACTTGTTTTGAAGGCTTATTTTAGTATATGACCCAGACATATTATATATCGTTCTTTCCGTCAGACTCGGTAGATTCATAATATGTCATTATTATATGTATACGTCATGACCTGTCTGTATATTATAACAAAAAATGCAATAAAATATGAATTTTCAATAATTTACAGCGTGTAAAGTGTTTTTTTTTCCACATTTTAACATGCGAGCAATTGCGGTTATATTTTGTATGGGGTGCGCTTGTTAAAAAAATTAGAGATGGGGTCTCGTTACATTTTTTTTGGGGGAAAATTACACGATTTTTAACAAACGCACCGCATACAAAAATCGTTAGTGCAGCATCATTGTTCACATTATAATTGAAATGGGAACAATATTGCTGCATTAACGAACAAAAAAAAGAAAAAAAAATGTTTATTTTTTTTTTATAATTTTTTTTAAATATTATTTTTATTTTTATTTTTTTTTAAAAAACTTTTTTCACAGTAGTGTTTGGTATCGTTGGAACGGCCATGCTCTGGCCGATCCAACCATACCAAACTTTAACCCCTAGCTGCCACAGATCGGGAGATAGGGAGTTCATTGATACTCCCTATCTCCACCATTGGTGGCAGTTAGGGGTTAACTCCAGGACTGACGTCATCGTGCTATGCAATATGACGCCAGTCCTCAGGGGGAGTTCCCGGAGGCTTGGCCGACATCCAAGATGTCGGCCAGCTCCGGGAAAGGATCACGAACCGGCGCTTTTCAGCGCCGATTCGTGATCCGGCTCCCCAGGGGTTAATGCCAGGTACCATTTGGAAGGGCAGGCTGTGCCCTTCCAAATGGTGCCTGGGTTAACCCCCTCAACGCCGCCGATCGGGAGGGAGAGAGGTCCGAAGGACCTCCCCCCCTCCCTTTCAGGCGCCTCCTCCGCACATGCGGGGGGGGCGCCTGAATTAGGTGTCATCGCGCTGCCGCGATGACACCTAATTTCATCGGCGGCGGTTCCGGATGCTGGGCTGACATCGAGGATGTCAGCCCGCAACCCGACCGAACGCCAACCCCAAAGTGAGGACGCACTCAGCGCGTCCTCCGCACAGCAGGAGCCATGTGGAGGACGCGCTGAGCGCGTCCTCCGAATGGAAGTGGTTAAAAGTGAGATTTTTTTTATTTTTAAGTTTACTTATTTATTCTGTAACAGCCCTCTTTATTATCATTCCCTGGACCTCATATGAAAATTTCCGACATTTTCGCTCAGTAGTTTCTTTGCAAACAGTGTTTCACTTTTCAGTCATTCATGCAAACTGTTTTCCTAATTTATTCACTTCGCTCTCTCTGCGGTCTCGGCTTTTTCGGCTTTTTACGGCGGCTTCGCTGCGGGTGATCGGCTCCTGCTCGGGTTTTTCTGTGGTTTTCGGCAAGTTAATCCAGATGTTTTTGAGGATTTTCGGCGTGCATTCGCTGGGTTTTGCGGTTAGTTTTCGTCAGGTTTTCGTCAGCTTTTCCCTGCAATTCGGGAACCCTGTGGTGTTTGCTGAATACACCGCAGGGTCACCGAAATGGGACCGGCAAAAGGAACCGAATTGAAGAGAACAAAAAGTCACCGAACGTGCGGTGACTTTTCGAATCTCTTTGAATAACCCTGATAGTATTAGTATCCCTTATTAATGGACTGTTATGGCCAACTTTCTGTTTGTCTAACTTTGCCTTGGTCAGAAAGACGACTATAACCAGTCTGAAACCTTCCCAGTAATGCCAATCCATTGCTTCTTGCAGCCTATTGAGGTTTGCCTTGTTGTTGACAGGTTTACACTTGGCCATTTCTGTTTTTTGTTTGGCTTGGATATATTAAATTCAAAGCACATGTGGCATTTATTTGGAGTGTTTTTTGTATGGACTGGGGATGAATACTCACAGCGCCTGCTGCTGTCCAAGAGTTGTAGTAGAGGATGGATTGTATGTAGTTTTACCTACTTTCTCCTAGTGGGCAACTCTTGGCAATGCCTCATCTCCCAGTAAATTACACATTGTATATTCAAGCTAACCAAACAACTTCTCTATGCTGTGAAGCCGTTTGGTTTTGTGATGTTCTTATACATAAATATGATCTGGAAAACCGTCATTATCATCACACTCGCTGTATTGTCTTTTGTTCCATATTTAGATGACACCTAAGTAACTCCCACACAACGCCGGCTGTGCTATCACTGTTCTGCTGCAAAGTGGTCGGTGTTTGAGACAGACATTTTAACTGCATTTTGATGACTGAAGGTTCGTTGCAGTCATTAGTCATGGAGATTTCAGACTTTTACACACTCAGATCTGGCAACTAAAGCAATCACCTTTATTTCACTTCAACCCTCGACGACAGGAATACAATCTATAATAAGATCCGTACACAAAGAAAGGCTAGCATTTATAGTTGCTAAGCCAACCAGCTTTTGCTCATTCGATATGCACAGCCAAGTGCAGAAAACACAAATTTGTCGGGTGTCCCAGGGGAGCGGTTTCGAAGCATTCCTTTTTATTGGAATATTTTGGCAGGGAGAGTGTGCTTTCCTACCTCATTCTCACATTTTATTACCCAGCATTTTCATTTGTCAGGTTTTCATCTCACTGTCAGATCTTAAATAAAACAGCTGTCCGTAATGTTGAGATTGGATTGTTTAAAAGAAGGAAAAAAAAATAATAATAATAAAAAAAAAAACAAAAGATAAAAACCCCACATTGTTTTTAGGAGAAAAGAAAAAAGCTAGACGAACAGTATAAACTGAAGCAGAGAGAAACATACACAACTATGAGAATTGTCCAGAGAAAAGCAGGAGCAGAAATATAAACACGCACAAATGTCTATCACACCGCATAAAAATGTGATTTGGTTTCATACGTCTGCCATTTTAGTATGTCTTTATTTTTAAAGAATAGGCTTTCTCCAGCGTCGTTTTATCTTCTGCTAAATGACATAAAAAAGGATTTGAAAAGAATTGTTATAATGGAGCTGTATATTGCGCCAGAGGAACATAAATGGTAATACCTGTAAATTCCTAACTCATTTTATTTTATCCGCCCCCACCTCACTGTGTTATTAGTTTTAAGGTGACCATCTTTTCTTTTATTTAAGTAGAATAATAACTCTAAGATGTGTATAGTCATTTCTGTGACTGTCCTTTGCAAGCTCAATATCTTTGTCTGGTTGGGATCTACGTTTCCTGGCTCCGTTATCATACATTACAATCATCTACATGTAAAATGCTAATGCTATACAAAATACACAGAAAGGGCAAAGAAGGCCGTTTAGATTGTAGTGAAGTCATTCCTAATTTAAGGTTTTTGTACAGTTTATTGGTTCTTGATTAAAGTAACTTTGTTGGATCAATTAATCACCAATGAATACAATTTTCCTGGACAGGATCCAGGGACGGAAATGTCCCATCATCACAGATTCCATGCTGGACGTGAAATTTGTTTTGCTTAGCTTTCGAATGTAAGCAAGGTTCAAGGAAAAACAATGAAAGATTATAGTGGGAACGTGGCAAAATTTCTTTATAATATAAACCAGTCTAACAATAAAACTCACTTTAATTTTAGTCTAAGACTTGATCTTATTGAGCTACTGTGAATGTTATGAATTGCTACTAACCAAGAATACATAAAGGAAAAAGAAAACAGTAGCAGTAGGGAGGTTATTTACTAATTGCTGTTGTATAGCGTGTTGCAAACCACAATAAATTTGGTGATCCAGAGTGAGAATTTCAAACAACGGTAGGGAAAGTTCCTGTAATGAGTGAAAGATCCCCTAAGTGTGCTGGTTAGGAAAAGAGTATAGGTTCAGAACAGAACGCTACATTTTACAGTAACCCCTTAACGGCGGGTGGGTGTTGCCCGTCGGGGTGGCTTAACGCGTACAAGTGCCATTGCAAGCTGCAGATTGAGGCCGCCTATGCAGCCGATGTGTGTCATTGGCTGCTGGGGGACGGCCTGAGTTCAGGCCATCCCCTTGCAGCCAATGACACGTGCCGAGCGCAGGCTGCAGTGTAGGGGCCGGGGCGGCCCATTGAATACAGCGGGGCATACCGGTACTCCCTAGTTCTTCAAAGCCCTCCCGCCGCCAGGATGGCACTGCACGTCCTGGGACAGCAAGGGGTTGAAGTCAAATTCCCTCATGTGCTCACTGGTTTTAATTGCTTGCATTGCTAGCTGGGCATAGATGTATATCTTCACATAAAGAAAAGAAAACGCTAGACCCTTACATTCTTTCATTATAGAAATGAAACGCAAAGACGCGTTACGATAAAAGCACATACTGCAAAGCTAGGGGAGCTAACATCATTTAAGCAAGTACTTCTGAAAGTTTAGAGGGTGTCTGGTACAGAGCTACGATGGAAGTGGTTGAGTTTTTAAAGTTTTTTTCTGTTAACTTCTTCATTACCAAGCGATTTTTCCATAAAACTCACTGGCAGGGCTCAGGGATTTATGAAAAATCACTTTTCTTTACCCAACCTGTAAAAATGTGTGTAAAGTCTATACATACAGTTGTGTTCAAAATTATTCAACCCCCAATGCTGTAAAGGGTTTTAGGGAATTTAGTGTACATTTGTAATTGTATTCAGAATGAAATCCTACAAGGACTTTTTAACCCCTTAGTGACCTGGCGGTTTTACACAAATCCGTCCTTTAGTGACCGCTGCTGTTTTTACGTTTCTGCGCTGTTAGGGTTTAGGTCAAATTTTCCTCTTACTCGTTTATTCAACCCACACATATTATACACCCTTTTTCCCGCCATTAAATGGACTTTCTAGAAATACCATTATTTCCATCATATCCAATAATTTACTATAAAAAAATATGAAATATGATGAAAAAAATGGTAAAAACACACTTTTTCGTAATTTAATCCCCAAAAGCTACAACCACCAATAAAGACCCCAGCTAAATAGTTTCAAAATTTTATCCCGAGAATAGAAATACCCAATTTTTACATGTTTTTGCCTTTTAACCCTTTCACTGCTGAGCCAGTTCACCTATGTGCGCTGCGCTCATTCTGACCATTTTGTGCTAATTATTTTGAGATGACAGCCTAGGTCCTATTTAATTAAACTCCACCCAGACAATTTTTTTTTAAAAAAAACACTTTTTTTATTTTATTTAATTTTTTTTTTATTATTTTTTTTTAAACCAAACCTGGTCATGTTTGGTATCATTGGAAAGGCCATGATCAGGCCTTTCAAATAATGTCAAATATGACCATCTAGCTGCCATGGATCGGGAGATAAAGGGATCCTTAGGATCCCCTTATCTCTACATGGCAGCTAGATGGTTAACTGGCCCACTGACATCCTCACACATATGGTGAGGTTGTCAATGGGTGGGGGGGGACCTGGAAGCTAGGCTGACATCCAAGATGTCAGCCCCCCTCCAGGTTCGAATCGCTTTTTGGCGCCAATTCGCGCTAAAACACGATTCGGTGGTGAAACGGTTAATGCTCTCCCATTTTCAGCGGTGCAAAAAGCATCTCCCTAGCTTCAATGGTTGGGGAGATAGAGGGCTCCGAAGGAGCCCCCCCTCCCCTCCATTGATTTGAATGGGGGCACCTGCTGATGACGTCACCACGCAGCGTGGCGATGTCATCAGCCTTGCCTGCCCATGTAAATCACATGGGCAGGCTTCCTCCCTGCCAGATCACCGAGAGATCCAGCGAGGGAGGTGAGTATCGGGCGGGAGGGGGATTTGGCGCTGCTGACGTACCCTGTACGTCCGCGGGTCTAAGGGAGACCTGTGGACCCCTGACGTACAGGGTACGTCAGGGGTCCTTAAGGGGTTAAAGAACCATATGCAACTAAAATGACATCAGTTGGTTTTGTAATACAGTAGTAAATGTTTCTTTTGTGAATTCTTCATTGACACAATTATTCAACCCCTTAAAGACTACCACTCTGAAGAACAGAGGTTCATTCAAGTGTTTTCAATCAGGTATTGAAAACACCTGTGGATGTCACGGAGCAGCAATAAAGCATAATAAGCACCAATTAGGCAGCTTTAAAATGACTGTGATACTCAGCTCCTTCTAGACATTTACTGGTGTGGTTACAAACATGGTGAAGTCAAGAGAATGGTCCAGGAAGACAAGAGAAGAGGTGATTACTCTTCACAGGAAGGGCAATGGCTATAAGAAGAGTGCAAAGATGTTAAACATACCAAGAGAGACCATAAGAAGCATCATTCGCAAATTCAAGGCAAAGGGCACTGTTAAAACGCTACCTGGTCGTGGCAGAAAGAAGATGCTGACTTCGACTGCTGTGCGCTACCTGAAGCGTAGAGTGGAGAAAAGTCCCCGTGTGACTGCTGAGGAACTGAGAAAAGATTTGTCAGATGTGGGTACTGAAGTTTCAGCTCAGACAATACGGCGCACACTGCGTAATGAAGGCCTCCATGCCAGAACTCCCAGGCGCACCCCCTTGCTGTCTCCAAAGAATAAGAAGAGTCGACTGCAGTATGCCAAAAGTCATGTGGACAAACCACAGAAGTTTTGGGATAGTGTTCTGTGGACTGATGAAACAAAATTAGAACTGTTTGGGCCCATGGATCAACGCTATGTTTGGAGGAGGAAGAACAAGGCCTATGAAGAAAAGAACACCTTGCCTACTGTGAAGCATGGCGGGGGGTTAATCATGCTTTGGGGCTGTTTTGCTTCTGCAGGTACAGGGAAGCTTCAGCGTGTGCAAGGTACCATGAATTCTCTTCAGTACCAGGAGATATTGGATGACAATGTGATGCAGTCCGTCACAAACCTGAGGCTTGGGAGACGTTGGACCTTTCAACAGGACAATGATCCCAAGCATACCTCCAAGTCCACTAGAGCATGGTTGCAGATTAAGGCTAGGGTCAGACGAACGCATTTTTATGTTGTCTGTGAAAAAGTGCGTTCGAACGAATGGACGCATTTTTTCACAGAATACGTGATAGTGGTCATACTATGCGCATTTTCGTCCGTGATTTTGTACGGATCATCAATAAAACACTTTTTGTGTCTGGACGTTATGTTGGCCGGACATTAGCAGCGTCTGATGTCTCCAATTCACGCACACACGCCGCTAGCGGACGCAGCGCACTCTGTACGTCAGTACCTGCGGTTTCACGTTCTCGAAAAAATGCGTTCATTTTCCACTTGCGTTGCGCAGCCGGACTTTTGTGCGACCGTACCTCGTATATTGGCCGTCATTGCCCGGCATCTGCTGCTAGTGCGGCCGTGATTAAGTGCGCCAGAACGCGCGTTCGCACTGCCTCAGTCTGACCCTAGCCTAAAGGCTGGAACATTTTGGAGTGGCCATCGCAGTCACCTGACTTAAATCCGATTGAGAACCTCTGGTGGGACTTAAAGAAAGCAGTTGCAGTGCGCAAGCCTAAGAATGTGACTGAACTGGAGGCTTTTGCCCATGACGAATGGGCGAAGATACCCTTAGATCGCTGCAAGACACTTGTGTCAAGCTATGCTTCACGTTTAAAAGCTGTTATAACTGTAAAAGGATGTTGTACTAAGTACTAAGATTGAATGTCTCTTGGGGGTTGAATTAAAACTGATAATGATGTGAGCACAGAAAAGACATTTGTGGTTATTTCATTATAAATGTTATGTTATATTTGTCTGACCTACACGTGCCTCTTTGATTTAATTGTAAGCAAGATGACTGAATGATCAAAATCAATGTCAAACTGGCCAAAACACTCAATTTCAGTGGGGGTTGAATAATTTTGAACACAACTGTACATTTCCATAGTACAATAGAATGCAGTAAGTTCTTTTAACAGGCAGTGTCCTTCCCGTGCGAGTCAAATTTTGTTCTTCTGTATGTGTTGGTGAGACACAAGCAGATAGAATCTGTGTCCAATATAACCGCTGAGAGCAGTTCCCTGAGCCGCAGCACTCTGGCTGCAATGTCCAGTATGCTGCATCTATGGGAACATGTTCTGGAGACCCTATGCAAATATGTTTAGTTTGCAATAAATGAAGTACCACTACCTTTGCCTTGCCCTAGAAAAGATGATATTGAGATTACTCAATGTTGGGCACCTGCAGGAGATTATGCACTTTGTGTATACTTGGTAATGGTAGTGAAGGGGTTAATCAAGAAAATAGCAGAGAAAGGGAAATATTAAGGGGAACTGTCAAGCTGAAAAAAATAGTGCTGGGAAAATTTCCAATTTTTCTATTTGGAAAAAACATAACTTTCATGAAATCATTCATAATTTTGTTAATAATTACCTCATCAAAATTATTTGAAATTGTTTTATTACTCAAATTACTTTATATTAAGCTTTGCTGATTTGTCAAGTCATTTGTAATAATCGTTTAACCAAGGTGTTAATCCTTTTTGGACCATAAAATAGTGCTTGTTACGAAGCTGGAGAATTTAAAAGTCAGTTCCTGTGATCTTTGGCAACATGTTAAAATTTATTTTTGTTCCAGGCATTAAACTACAGTCAGATAAACAGTTTGTTTAATCCTCTAGTTAAGTACCTGTGTCTCAGGAATAATTGGACTGTCTTCTGGGGAGGAGCGGAAAAATGTCGACAGAGGAGAAGACACAATGATAGGGTTCGGTCTCACAAACCCACTGAGATCGCAACTCGGGATGTCATTTTCTTCCTTCTTCATTACCAAAGTATCCATGACATAAAAAACATTCCATGGAATCCAGACGGTGTGATACTGAGTCAAGAACGGAGCCCTTTCGAACATGAGTGTCAGAGACGCACCTCCATTTGCCAACAGATCAAACCTGTGCAGAAGAAATTAAAGTAGAATTAGAGGAAAATGCATACAACTAAAACTAACGGCGCCTGTCAACTTCCTTGTATAAAGATGTTAATGGGTATAACCCAGGGTGCACCACACAAACAGATGTGTAGTTGTTTTCACAAAAAAAATTAAACTGAAAATTGCCATTTTATAGCCAAGATGCATTGAAGGAATATTGATTTATCTGTAGCATATGATAACTTTTATTTTATCATTGTGTAAATCATTCCAAACATGCTGATTGTAAGTCACCATGGTCCAAATTCATTTGATTACATCTGGCAGAGATGCCTTTATGTTCTCACATCTGACGTCCTGTCTGATTATATTTTATAATTGTAGAACTGTTTCTGCAATCTAAGCTTATTGCTAGTGATAAATGAAAAGAAAACTCTTGGATCGGGGAATCTGTAACAACTCGGAAACTCCAGCACACAAATTGCCTAAAGAAAGATGGTCTTTTTCAGCAACAAGTGCCTCCAAACTGGGTGAAGGAACAAGGTGTTGAGGGCAGAGGTTTCAACTGCAGGCCTGTCGAAATCTTCCATTTATATATAATGTTCATGGATACTATTCAACATAAACTAAAATTATAAACATGCGCAACAGGGCAGTTTCGATGAATTTTCAATGCAATGAACTCTTGCATCAGGACTAAATTAAAGGGACACTCTACACAAGGTGAGCACTCAGTCTTATCCGAGCAGTGACACTGCTCTGAGCTTCCTACTCCCTCTCCTATCTTTGAGGGGGGCTTGGGGGTCTGATTCAACCATTCAAATGCAGGGGCTTAGTCCATCCCAAACCATAAGCTAAGGGAGCCCTCAACTCAGGTTTCCTGGGCTTGGAGTACTTCAGATACGAACCCCGTCCAATGGTATCAGAATCTTCCTGCACTGGATTGGCTGGAGGACCCAGCACCTGCTTTCAAATAACATGCTGAGTTAGCAAAGTCATAAGCTGCATAGATCAGAGGGAGACCAGTGCTAGATTTAGATGATTTGCTTTTTATAGGAAATTAAAGGGTTAAAATGGAAGGGTGTAGTGCGGAGGGGCAGGAAGTGTTATTGTTTATCTCCTCGGTTTTCTACCCCCTCTTGTTTTAATCCAAGTATCCCTAAAAGTCGTAATGAAAAACAATATTTCTTGTTTTGTGTTAAAGAAATTCTCTGAGGGTTGATGTATCGAAGCTGGACCAGATAACGAAGAATTTATGATCTAACTGTCACGGAATGGCCCAGCACCCTCAGCCAGGGGCGGTGCACAGTGACAGTGGTGGCTTTGGACACTTGGGTGTGGTGGCACGCACTAGTTTTATAAGTACTTTTATATTAGATGTGATTATTGTGTGGTGTAATAAGTGTCCCCGTTGGTATTGCGAAATGTATTTTCCCTTTGTCTGCCTTGCCCGCCGCCATTTTCTGATCGCCTCGTGGTTCAGATCAGAATATTCGGATCTTAAAATGGCCGAATCGGCAACTCCCCGATTCGTAATGGCCAATACGAATCGGGGCCCGGGTGCCTCCTGCCAGCGAGGGCCAATGGGACTTGTGTGGGCGGGCAGGGATTCCCATTGTATTCCTAATTGTGTAAAGTGATAAATGTATGTGATGTGAAAAATAAACTCAGATTTTCCAGTGCATCCAGCCTCGCCTGATGTCCTTTACTCTCCGCCGCATATACTGTCTGAGCATCCGCGCGGTCTCAGGGTGCGGTGTCCAGACTTAAGATCAGAACGGACTTAAGATCAGAACGGACTTAAGATCAGAACGGACTTAAGATCAGAACGGACTTAAGATCCGAACCGAAGGCGCGGCCGCGTACCGCGCTTCGGTATACCCAAGTGAGCGGTGATCAGATCCGAAGATTCAGCCGCTCCCGTAAGATCCGAAGATCATCCCGTTTAAAGATCCGAATATTCTTCCACATAAGATCCGAATATTCCTCCGCAATCAGATCCGAATATTCCTCCGCGGGAGATCCGATCCCCAGATTCACACGGCCGCCCGCAGACGCACTCCACACCCACAAGGTCAGTGAACCAGCTGCTCGGGACGCTGAGTGCCGTATGGCTCAGTGGTCGGGCTGGTTCTAGGCAGGGGTCCCCTCCACCGCCCGCTAACCCTTCCCCAGGGTCACGCCAGCCGCACGAGACGCCGAGTGCGCGTCACTCGGTAGTCGGGCCAGCGGTAAGCGACGGGGGTCACGCAGATAGAGCACACCCGCAGGCGGAACAACATCCCATTCCGTCATACTGGTGGCAGCGGTGGGATCGCTCTCTGCAGGCCCCTAGGAGACCTACGCCATGGTGGTGTACAACTTACTATGACCGGGACACCCTGCGTGGGATGTTGGAGAACCGGGGAGGAACGCCGGGTAACAAAAAGAGGAAGACCCTGATCAAGGAACTGACCAGGATGGATAAGGACGAGCGCGCGATGACCCCTGCGCGCAGAGGTGGAGGAAGATGCTGGCCTCAGAGAGTTGCGGCGTCGGATTGCCCTGCTCGGTGATGCCCCGGCGGAGGGGGCCAGATATCAAGTGATTCGGGAGTTCTACCGGGAAGTTGAGCAGGAGAAGGAACGCCAGCACGAGCTGCGGTTGGCAGAGCTCCGCGGAGCAGAGACTGATTATGTTGACCCCGAACCCTACCCTGTGGAACCCTGGGTCGAGGCTCACAGCTTGACTGGAGCTTCACCTGGGGATCTGCAACCCCCAGTGACTACGCTTGCGGGACTCTCAGCTCGCCTGGAGCCTGTACGGAGGACGTCACTTATCCCCGCGACCCTCGGATGAAGACTCACAGCCCGCCTGGAGCTGCATCTGAGGACGGCACATTCCCCGTTGAGGAGCGGTGCTCCTGTGCTGGCACCTTCGCCGACATGAAGGTCGGGTTGGCAAGAGAGCTGCAGGAGGGCCTGGAGCAGGACCAGAGGTCCACAGAGGAACTGTGGTACGAGGCCCTGGACCATGAGCGGGACTGCCATGGTGTGTACATTCCCTCCGACGCAGTCGTCCATCGGGTGCAGTACGATGTGCGAGCAGCGTTCCTGCAAGGTTGGGCCCCAGAGGAGTGGGAGGACGAGCTCGGAGGCTGGTGGCAGCAGGAGATCGCACTGGACGCCGAGTACCGCGCGCTTCGGTGGCTGACCGCTCTCCGACAGCGCGCCCTATTGAAGGCAGTTCCACTGCAGGGCCTCGCTACGGGGGTATGGGGCTGCTCTACGAGGCATGGCCGCCGACCCCGAGTTTGGAGAGGAGACCGAGGAGCGGATGGAAGACATCCTGGAGCGACGGGAACTGGAGATCCCGTCAGACAGCAGGGACTCGGTGTTTGAGGAGCTGGAGTCCCTAGCCGAGCGAGAGTGGGAGCTCGAGGTGGCTTATCGGAGACTGTTGGACGGCGTTCCGCAGTCGAGCCTGAGCTCCCCGTGGTGGGACGGGTCGGCGGAGGAAGTCGACAGTCCCCAGGTTTGGGACCTATGGGAGGCCGAGGCGGACCCATGGGTGCCCGTGGGGGTTTCGACTGAGGAAGTTACCCCCTGCACCCCGCAAGAGGACAGGGTGGCCGAGGCCACGGGTCCAGCGGGGGAGGAGAAGCAGACGGATGGTTCCCCGGGATGGGTTGTGCGCAACCATTGTTTGCCCCGGGGGATGAAGAGACCATCCTTCCCCAAGGAGATCTCCAACCAGCAGAAGAGCTGGCTACGGGGCAGAGCGCCGCTGGCCTCTGCCCACTACTCGAAGTCTGCCAGGAGGAGCAGACGGATGGTTCCCCGGGATGGGTTGTGCGCAACCATTGTTTGCCCCGGGGGGTGAAGAGACCATCCTTCCCCAAGGAGATCTCCAACAGCAGAAGAGCTGGCTACGGGGCAGAGTGCCGCTGGTCTCTGCCCACTACTCAAAGTCTGCCAGGAGGAGCAGACGGATGGTCCCCCCGGATGGGTTGTGCGCAACCATTGTTTGCCCCGGGGGTGAAGTAACCATCCTTCAGCAAGGAGATCCTCCCCCAGCTGTAGAGCTGGCCACGGGGCAGAGCGCTGCTGGCCTCTGCCCACCACCCACAGTCTGCCAGGTGGGGCAGACAGATGGTTCCCCGGGCTGGGTTGTGCGCCACTGCTGATGGGCCTGGGGGGGAAAGAAACCATCCTCCTGCAAGGAGATCCCACCCAGCGGAAGAGCTGACACCAGGGCAGAGCGCCGCTGGCCTCTGCCCGTTTCTCCCAACTTGCCCCGAGGGGCAGAGTGAGGATGACCCCGTGCAACTGCGGTTGCATCCATTTGTCTCCCTTGTCGGCTACCAGGAAGAGCAGTCAGGTTTGGCCCCACTTGCTCCTTCGGTTGCCGTGTCCGTACCTGGCCATCCAGTGAAGAGCTGGCAACGGGGCAGAGCGCCGCTGGCCTCTGCCCATTTCGGCAACCCTTGGGAGGGGGGGCTCACGCAGCCACGGTTTCTTCCCACGGTTGACCTGGGCACCCGGGCGTGTGCATTTAGCACCCGGGTTCCCCGGGTGAGTGGTAGCCCTGGAGGGACACAGGAGGCACACCGGCCCCGACGTATGTCCTCTCGCCCAGCCGGGGAAACTCCAAGGACATGGGGTCCCGACCAAGCTGGCACGGCCGCAAGGCCAAATGGAGAGGCCTGGTGACTCGGCTCCCCAGACTGACTATGGACCTGGGAGCACCGACTTCCCCGGTATGACCCGGTGGGGTCAGACCAGGTGCGTCGAACTGGGGGGAGGGGGAGGAGTGTCACGGAATGGCCCAGCACCCTCAGCCAGGGGCGGTGCACAGTGACAGTGGTGGCTTTGGACACTTGGGTGTGGTGGCACGCACCTAGTTTATATAGTACTTTTTATTAGATGTGATTATTGTGTGGTGTAATAAGTGTCCCCGTTGGTTTTGCGAAATGTATTTTCCCTTTGTCTGCCTTGCCCGCCGCCATTTTCTGATCGCCTCGTGGTTCAGATCAGAATATTCGGATCTTAAAATGGCCGAATCGGCAACTCCCCGATTCGTAATGGCCAATACGAATCGGGGCCCGGGTGCCTCCTGCCAGCGAGGGCCAATGGGACTTGTGTGGGCGGGCAGGGATTCCATTGTATTCCTAATTGTGTAAAGTGATAAATGTATGTGATGTGAAAAATAAACTCAGATTTTCAGTGCATCCAGCCTCGCCTGATGTCCTTTACTCTCCGCCGCATATACTGTCTGAGCATCCCGCGCGGTCTCAGGGTGCGGTGTCCAGACTTAAGATCAGAACGGACTTAAGATCAGAACGGACTTAAGATCAGAACGGACTTAAGATCAGAACGGACTTAAGATCCGAACCGAAGGCGCGGCCGCGTACCGCGCTTCGGTATACCAAGTGAGCGGTGATCAGATCCGAAGATTCAGCCGCTCCCGTAAGATCCGAAGATTCATCCGTTTAAAGATCCGAATATTCTTCCACATAAGATCCGAATATTCCTCCGCAATCAGATCCGAATATTCCTCCGCGGGAGATCCGATCCCCAGATTCACCGACGCCGCCCGCAGACGCACTCCACACCCACAAGGTCAGTGAACCGCTGCTCGGGACGCTGAGTGCCGTATGGCTCAGTGGTCGGGCTGGTTCTAGCAGGGGTCCCCTCCACCGCCCGCTAACCCTTCCCAGGGTCACGCCAGGCGCACGAGACGCCGAGTGCGCGTCACTCGGTAGTCGGGCGCGGTAAGCGACGGGGGTCACGCAGATAGAGCACCCGCAGGCGGAACAAATCCCTTCCGTCATACTAACCAATGCATCTGCATCCATTTTTTTCACCTAAGCCGTGTGTTTTCATGGATGATACACATGTGGCGCATTTTAAAGCAATACAACATGTTATTCTAACTTGCCTTTTTTTACTGCAGGGATATTCAATATTTTAAATGACACTGCTACACATTGTCTTCACTTTCATAAGAGCGCATGATGGGACAGCAAGGTTTACAGAGTGTTCCATCCAACAACACATTAGACACGACAGTCTAATGACAAAACTAGCTAGTTAATACTCATTAAGAGTCACTTTACATATCCACATACCCACACTTACTGTAGATACTCGAGTATACTGCTAGATTTTAGTGACAAAAATTTACCTTAAAATTGGAGGGGTCGCGTGATTTTCGAGACCTCTGCATCGCGTGTTAAAAAAAAAAAAAATACTTGCTCGGGATCCCAAGTATCCCGGAAGTTCCGGTAGTCTCGCTGAAGTGAATGTGAGCTCCATGATGCTTGCAAACTCTTCAGGAACTCCCAGATTCAGGAGTCGTGGGATCCATCATGGCCAGAGGGCATGCTCAGTTTTAGCCAATCATTCACCTCGCTCGCCTCCGCCGGCCATCTAACGGTTAGTAAAGAAGACGGGTGGCCAGCGGCTTCATACTTAGTAACAACTGCAATCATTCTAGAGCAGAGCACCCTGGCCTGAGGGGGAGCCTGTATTAACAGAACCTGGAAGGATTTTAATGGTTTCCGGTACAGTATAATTTTGCTCCTCGCGTTATATCCGAGTCTTGCATACTCCCTCATTTCCATAATAAATCTCTATCCATCGCATTATATTCGGGTCGCGCTATACTCGAGTATCTACGGTAGTAGCTGTTTACACAATGACAACAGTAATGCATGTCGTTGTTTCCAAATAATTTTTTAAGGATTATGTAGTCGACTGTTAAAAATGCACATCACTTGTAACACAATGCTCGCAGCGAAGCCAGTCCTATTGAGTGTCATCTTAATTGGCAAGAATATTGAAAATATGAAGGAAAAAAAAACACTCGTATTGTGCAATAAAGCCTGAACCTGTACAGCATACACTTTGGAATATGGTGTCTATTTTGCTGGAATTAATGCTATTGGTTCATGCACGGTGTAAGAATAGCATACTCACATTCCATCTTGCCGTGTAATTGTGTAGCCATAGTTTGGGTAATGTAGAAATGACACATTGACTCCGATGAGCGGTGTTCCATCAGCAGTAAGAACCTGGCCCCTGATTACAGATGCAAGGCTACAAAGCAGAGAGAGAGAGAGGAAAGCTTCAGGTTATGTATACATTTGCTTTCTGAAAGGTGATTCATGGTGTGATTCAATGCTTCGATACCCCAGGTGCTTCAATGTAAAGTTCCTGCTTCACAGAGCTGCCCGATGGCCGCCACCTCCAGCTTTAACATGAACATGGAAGGAAATTCAATGAGGCAGCACTTGATAAAGCATCCCTCATTACTTTAACCCATTACTGATCACTAGCAAAGGAAGATGCTATATTTTATTAGGTTTGGCTCAGGATATACTATAGCATCCTTATAAAAAAGGGACTGCAGTGATTAATGTGGTCTAGTCCCTTAAGAATATTTTACACTAGTAAGTAAATCATAATGTGTCTTTTATGAAGTATGTCCTAATCTAAAAGCTGGTTCAGTATTTATTTTTTTATATAAATTCTTTAAAAGCTCTGTCAGACATGGATAATGGCTCACATTTATTCCAATTCCCCGCTTTACAGAGATGTCAGAACGCAAGCAAAAAACTGAAAAAGAAAAATCAGAAATGATCAGATACTCAGGAAAGGTTTCATGTTGTTTCCAGAACCTTCCAGGTAATGTTTATACTAATGTGTTATTCCAAATACCTGGCCGGTATATTAATGTTTAGCTAGCTGTATAGGGAGGTATAGTTGTATACATGGTCAGTGAGTGAGGGGGTTAAAATAAAATTGCCCCCTTGACTAACTTCCAATGATAGCATACTCCTACATACTACCAAGGCCTCCTACTATGGAGCCCATCTACTATATAATTCCCCGTTTACCTAACTCACATTTCCAGACATTTCTCTGCCTATCAATGTTTTGGGTCCTTATCCTATGCCTTTCGCACAATGGACAGCATTTGAAATAAATTGACAATTATTTAAGGTCAATAACATTGAATGCGCAGCCTTTCTCAAGCATGAATCATATTAGAGAAAGGCTGTGTATTAGACTTGTGCGATTTGGTTCAGTTCCATTAGGAATTTAGCCGAATAAATTCGTATGAATTGCGAATTGCCTTTATCCAAATCAAATCACTTGCTGGATTAAAAACAAAACCATCCCAGATTGACTCAAACCAATCCAATTATAATTGTCCAGATACGAATATAAATGTGGTAAATTCGGACTAATTCGGAATGCTCCACAGATTTATTGATTACTATGCATCATTCTGTGCATCATTTTGGAGCATATGCTTCATTCCGGGAATCATTTTGGTGCATGCGCAACACTCCGGAACCATCGGTGTGCCATTCTATAGGTTTTTTTATTTTATTACATCGCGGTTCTGAATATCGGAAATATTCCGAATCAGTCCAATCTGAAATATGAGAGGCTTCTGATATTCTGAATTGGCTGTTCTGAATATTTCAGAATCTGAAATTTTTGGAAATTTTTGGAAATTTTACTTACTGAACTTTTTGCCTGTGGACATATCTACTTTGCATACAAAAAAAATATGGCCGACTTCCTTAATAAACTGCTATGAACCTCCTGAAGTGCCTAGTCTCCAACTCTTCTAACACTGGAAGTAGAGGTTTTCTCTTCTTCAGTTTTCTCGCTCTTCGTAATTAATAGACAGAGACGATTACTTTGCCTGTATCTTTCCAATTTTCTCCCCCAAAATCTTGTTTTAATATAAATGTCAATAAATCACAAGAATTTTTTTTCCAATGAAGAACCTTGTACTGTTACATTGATAAGGCATTTTCCCAAGATATGTAACATTTATTTTTGGCAAGGGGCTCATTTTGTTGGTAATCAAAGGGATCACAAGATGACGGAACACAATACTCTTTTCATTAAATGTATAAGGAAATTCTTGCTCAAATCAAGTGACTGCCAGAAAGTATATATTCATTAAAGCCATAGTGTACATATCACGGGTTTCTCAGCAGAAAACTGCATGTATCATTGAAGTTCACATAAATCTGAGGTTAAAAAAAGCTCTATAATTTTTCATGTACATTTTTCTGACAGGCCTTTCTTCTTACACACGCAATGTAGGCCTGGAGAATTATTTCTCTCTAAAAGGCCTAATATTGCCTTATGAAAGTCAAGGTACTAAATGATTAGTCCATTCATTTACAGTAGCTATAAAAGCTTTTCTCAAATGTATAAACCTCCGAGCTTTCTACATGTCAAATATCTGGCACATGCATGCAGAAAAGTATTATTTCCAATTAATTTTGAGGCAATTGGTACATCTGCTGGGAACAGGAAGCAAGAAGATTTAGATGGGGCAATAAGGAACATTTGCGCAACAACTTTTAATCAACTGCTGTGCCTAACTGCATTAATACTGTTAAATTACCGCAGACCCAGGAGTTCTAATGTAAATCATGTTCTTTCACTCAGCAGGACACTAGACACCTGCTCTCCGTTACTGGTAGATTTTCAGATCATTACCGCTTCACTAAAACCCCACTCATTCGGCTCGTGAAATCAGACCTTCTGAATGTGAAAATTTTGCTGTAACAGAAAATAATTAAAGAAAAAGCCCCGGATAAAAAAAATATATATCTTCAGATACAGGTGTTCTGTAAATGTCACTATTTGTCCATTTAATTTGAAAGTCAGCAGTCTGTAGTCATTAGTAGTTTTTATAGGAATAGGACATTATAGTGAAAAATCGTAGTGTTGACTAGACACCTGTCTCCAAGATCAAAGAAAAAAGTATAGACAGAGAATAATCAAATACCAAAATTAATAAAAATGACTAAATTTTGCAAGAAAGCTCCTTAGCTTTATGAGAAACGCAGGCATGCCCACTATATAGCCGAGATGGTGATGCCACATTCTGGCATGTCAGATGCCCAAGTGTGTATAGGTTTCTCAATCCCAGTTTGTTCACTTTTGAACTGGACTTGGAGAAGAGAGACACTTTAAGAAATATTATCCCTTATTCCAGGTTGTCTGGAGTTAGGCAGATGTAAAGTTATAAATTTGTTTAAGCTGCTGTACCTCTGCAGTTGTCTAACACCAACTCAATTACAGATCGGCTGACATACTAGAGGCCATACTTGTAATTGTTCCGGGTTGCAAAGTAATGCTAGCAGTAGCAGAATGGTAAGTGAGACTCAATGGAAAATCTCACAAGACCTGCACGAGTTTGCATGTATGCGTTCGTGCCAGATCATATTTTTATTTATCTATTTATTTATTTATTTATTTATTTATTTATAAAATATTTTACCTGGGAGGATACATTGAGATTTCTCTTGTTTTCAAGTATATCCTGGGTTCAAGAACATTGAAAGCTGAAGGACGAGTTAGTGAGTGAGCCGTTAATTATAATGGCCCCCACTTGTTAAAACCAATGGCTTTGCTACAAATAAACCTTAAAAGCTTAACATGGGATACCAAAGTATAAACAAAAGAGTAATTTGCATTAGGATCACAAAGTTCTAACGCTAATTACTAACCGCTGCGGCTAACTGAAAAGTTAGCCACAGCTCTATGCTGTAGCTAACTGATTCCACTTCAGCTGGAACCCTCACACCCCCAAAAAAATTAGATACTCACCTCTCATCCCGCTTCTGGCCACCGGTAGCAGAGTGAGACTGAGGGAAAAAGTCCGCAGTCTTCCTCCACGTATCACTCCACAGACCTGCAGGATCACGCGAGAGGAGAGATCCTGCCGGTCATGTGACCCAGCAGCAGAAGCCTCCATGGAGTCCTATGGATTCCAGGAGGGGATGCTCACAACGGGATGTTAGCAACAAATGCTTATACCGGCTATTGAATACGGAGATGTAGTGTATGCAGCTGCCTCGCAAACGCACCTTCAGAAACTTGCCACATTGTATAACTCATTCTGCCGCTTTGCATTACAATGTAACTACATGACCCACCATTGTGACATGTTAAAAGAGCTAAACTGGTCGTCGCTGGAATCTAGACGCACCCTTCACCTTTCCAACCTGGTGTTTAAGAGCATTTCTGGGAAGCTGCCACCCTACCTGAATAGACTGCTTTCCCCAGCTGTTCCCTCATCCTATAACCTCCGATCCAGGACCAGCACCTTACTTGCAATACCACAATACAAAAAGATAGTGGCTCGATCCTCATTTTCCTACAGAGCACCGCAGTTATGGAATAACCTCCCAGACGCCATCATATCTTCCAGTCTTATGTCACTCAAGAGCTCCCTATTAACATACCTCAATACAGAATGCACCTGTAAACATGTAACAGTGACTATATTTCCTACATATTTATTTGCTGTGTTAATCTGTATATTTGTTTTTAATATCTTGCATTTATTACTTTGTATTTCTGTAACAACTGTAAAATTTCAATGTTCTTGAACCCAGGACATACCTGAAAACGAGAGAAATCTTCATGTATCCTTCCTGGTAAAATACTTTGCAAATAAATAAATAAATCCTAGAGGCCAGAACGGGGCAAGCTGCTGGATTCAGACCCTGTCTTGTAATCCACTTGTAAAATGGGGACGCTAGGGAGAAATTTGCAACCGCAAATTTTTCCACTTAGCCTTCCCGTTTTAGCTTAGGGCAGGTGATACTGTCCTAAGTATTTTTTCATCAGAAAACTCACTTGACAAGACTTATACACTAAAAAAATTCAGTGCTCACCTCTGATCCACTGATGAAGAGAACAATGTGACCCACCATCTACTCTAGACAAAAACTTGAGGATACTGAGAACAAGGAACACTTGTACCTGAGAGTTAATAAATATTATTAATGTCATCAGATATAATAGTGCCAATAGTTTCCGCAATACTTTTAAAAATCCAAAGGGAAGAAGACACAAATAAACAAACATGGAAATGGAGACAACACGTTTAGAGGCCCCTGATCATAGGAGCTTACAATCTAGAGGCCTAACTACTTGTATCATCTTTTGGAATTACTGGATCTCCTTATAGGGCTCTAATGGCCACGTCGCCATTTCATTATTGACCTCAATACTTAAAACTTTCCTTGACTTAAACCTGTGTTCTATAAAAATTACTTATTTTTCCTGCCCCTGTCCCCCATCCCCCCATCTCCAAGAAATATTGTTGAATTATTGTCAGCCCTTGTCAAAATGAAAAAATAACCTTTTTTTTTAAAGGCTTTTGTTTTTTATTGTTGCCTGATAATGTGTGCCCTTTTAACTTATTCCTAATTAATTTTTATTTAATTGTTCTAATTAATTGTCAATCTGAGCTTCATCTCGTTTAACCTTCAATTTTAACAAACATATCAATGTTTCCTCATTAACTACAGTACTTTTACATTAATTATTTTAAGCTCCAAATACTGTTTATGATTCTGTTTTTTGCTTTGACTTACATATTCATCAATAAATAGTACGGAAATATTTTAAGTGTGGGATGTTAATAAAATCAGTAAAATGAACAGGATTTCTGTCTTTTTTTCTGCACAGATACTTGATGTTTTTTTTTTTTCTTTTCTACCTTTTATTGAAAGGGTTGTCTCCAGGTATGACATGGGTGCTGTCAGGACCTATGAGGAAGCTGATCCTATCGTAGAATGGCCTGGCAGCTTGCTGGGACGGTGACTGCTGGCTCTGGCTGATAATGTCCTGTGGATCAGGTAGTCCTCGACAGTACGGCTGATTTTGGCAGGCGCTCTGTAAGCAGCAGTCTGGGTCCATGCAGTCGATTAAGCCATCTGCCAGAAGAAAGCAACTTGACTGAATTCATACTGATCGAGATTATGGACTCTTTTTTATATATTGACACATTTTCATGCATACTATCGTTAGTAACAAAAACATGATTAGCTTTATTTTGTTTGTATTTCATTTGTAGCACCATCCATACTTTCAGTTTTCAAATACATGCTTTCAAATAACATAAAAAACTATACTATGTAAATAAATAATTAAAACCACATATGAATTATCACAGATAATAATATTCATTGTAAATAGAAGTAGAAGGGCCAAGCTGTTCACCACTGGCCAAAAACAATCAGCAACAACTGATGTGGGAATGGTTGTCACAAAACCAGGGCAAGTGAAATCTAAGAAAATACATTATAACCCCTTCACTTCTAAAATAGAGTTATTTTGAATTTGCATTGTAAAGGATTGAAAAGCACTCATTAGCATATCAAAATACAATTTTCACACATTTTTAAAGCAGGATTATTGTGCCCCCCTGTGGAGAAACAGAATCCATTGTTTTATGCCTCTCCAAGCACCCTGGAGAGACATGAAACCAGCTGCAAATAGCATCCCTATACCTCATTGTAACAAAAAGTTTAAATAGATGGCTGCTGCATTACAGCTGCCAGGGAGAGGACAGAATATAGGGAAAGCTCTGGGGTCACTCACTGCTGTTCAGGGATACGATTCAGGAGGTTATATTGAGTGAAAATCCCTGTACAGTACAGATAGAAGGTGTTGCTGTCATTTACATATACAGGCATTATGCCACACAGATATTATTTTTATTTGTTCTTGGTATTTTTAGAAGCTGCATTGCCAATACTCTCATTAGTATCACTACAACCCCCCATAAGCAGGAGATCTGAAATTTTTTTTAATCACAGTTACTGTATCTAACACAAAGGTCTTTTCTGCCTGTATGATAATAATGCAGACCCCGTTTGAAATTGTGTAAGATAAGGGACACCGTTTAGAGCTCCGAATTTTGCATTTCAATAGTATTTAGGTAAAGGATAAACAAATACATGGAAAATTAAAAATGAGCAAATTAACATTATTTCAATTTTTTAACTCAGAATAACAATTTATGTACGGAAATTAAATTTCAACATATACTTAAAGGAACCCTCTAGGCTAAAAATCCCCCTTTTTTTTACATTAACCCTTTCGCTGCGGAGGATGCGCTCAGCGCGTCCACCCGCAGGTACGTTCCTTTGGGGCCAGCGTTCGGCCGGATTCCGGCCGATCGCTGGTCCCCCCAGTGCGGGCTGACATCCTCGATGTCAGCCCAGCACCCGGAACCGCCGCCGGAGTAATTAGGTGTCATCGCGGGGGCGCAATGACACCTAATTCAGGTGCCCCCCGCATGTGCGGAGGAGGCGCCTGAAAGGGGGGGGGGTCCTTCGGACCGCTCTCCCTCCCGATTGGCGGCGTGCAGGGGGTTAACCCAGGCATCGTTTGGAAGGGCACAGCCTGCCCTTCCAAATGGTACCTGGCATAAACCCCATGGGGGCCGGATCACGAATCGGCGCCGAAAAGCGCCGGTTCGTGATTCTTTCCCGGAGCTGGCCGACATCTTGGATGTCAGCCAAGCTTCTGGGAATGCCCCCTGAGGACTGGCGTCATCGTGCATAGCACGATGACGCCAGTCCTAGAGTTAACCCCTAACTGCCACCAATGGTGGAGATAGGGGGTTCCAATGAACCCCCTATCTCCCGATCCGTGGCAGTTAGGGGTTAATGTTTGGTATTGTTGGATCGGCCAGAGCATGGCCGTTCCAACAATACCAAACTTGACTATGAAAAAAGTTTTAAAAAAAAAATTAAATAAAAAAATATTAAATAAAAAATTATAAAAAAAAAAATAAACAAGTTTTTTTTACTTTTTTTTGGTTTGTTAATGCAGCAATATTGTTCCCATTTCAATTATAATGTGAACAATAATGCTGCACTAACGATTTTTGTATGCGGTGCGTTTGTTAAAAATCGCATAATTTTCCCCAAAAAAAATGTAACTAGACCCCATCTCTATTTTTTTTAACAAGCACACCCCATACAAAATATAACTGCAATTGCTCGCATGTTAAAATGTGAAAAAAAACACTTTACACGTTGTAAATTATTGAAAATTCATATTTTATTGCATTTTTTGTTATAATATACAGACAGGTCATGACGTATACATATAATAATGACATATTATGAATCTTCCGAGTCTGACGGAAAGAACGATATATAATATGTCTGGGTCATATACTAAAATAAGCCTTCAAAACACGTTTAAACATGATGAGCAAAACCGGTAAAAATGACCTCAGCACAGGGGCGGGAAATGCCTCAGCAGCAAAAGGGTTAAAATATACCTATTCCCTGCCTAGTTATTGTGTATATATTTTTTTTAATGTAATACTTACCCTAAAAACCACTTGTTTCCAACGGCGTTTTTATTTTTATTTTTATACTCACCTCCCTCCTCTTCTGCTCCCGTCCTGAAAATCTTGAACTTGGCTAATGGTTTACGTGAGAAGCGCGCAGGCGCGCCTCTCACGTAAGCCAGCCAATCAGCAGGCTTCCTCTTCTTCCTTGATTAGTGTTACGCGCAAGAGGATGCGTGCAACACTAATCGCAGAGGCAGACTATGCTGGCGGCTCGCTCCCACCAGCTACTGCAACGAGTTGGAGACGTCATCAGGCTGAAAGAGCGATGACGTCTCCTACTCGGCAATAGTCGGCAGAAGTGGGAAATATGAATCCCGCTCTGCTGACTGACAGCTGGGAGGGTGGAGAAAAGTCCTCCGCGTCTCTCATCTGTTTTACCCGATCGGCTGAGCAGAGGGAGGGGGGACAGACAAGGGCATACTCAGGGCATCATGACCACCTAAAAAAGCTTAGGTGGTCATGTTGCCTAGAGTGTCCCTTTAAATGTTAACTTCACATCCCATGTTTCAAATAAATGTTATGATAAAAAATTTTCCCAACCAAAATCTTGGTAGTAAAGGGGTTAATTGTCAGTTGACCATAATCCAGGAAAATAGTGAAATGAGCAACATAACTTCAATATATTCTATAATGCTTGTCTTTATACGCTTCAATTCTAATTAGTCTATTTTTTCTATTATTAATACATTTTTTGTGTGTATAGGTGGGGGACATATATATGTTTAATGTTCAATAACTTCCCATGGCCATTCGGTTGCAATGCATTCAAGTCATCTTGTGTGTGTATTCAATGATGTTACCATCCATTCTACAGAAAGGATGGCTGTAGGAAGAGTTTTAATGCTCCATCCTGCACACATTGCTGGCATACATGATACCACCCTGATAGATGTATTGTTCCCAATATTTATATGACTGGTGGTGCATTTGATGATCTTTATTGATGGTTGGTGTTATGCAAAAAGATATCAAAGGATGAACCAAATGTGCATAGTATATACAAACAGTGAAAGAATAGTTTGCATGAAGTTGAGGAAACTACTGTATATAGGGATGCTCTAGAGTTAAAACAGGAGGGGGCGGTAGAATGGTTGAATATTAATCCCTCTGCACCCCCTTCTGTTTTAACCCTTTAGTTACTTTTAAAACTCACCTTGAATCCATCGTAGCACTGGGTTCTGTTCTCCTTACATGCCATGCTAAATGCATGCAGGAGCCAGAACATGTCATCTGGTCCCATGGATGCTCCAGGGGGCCAAATTGGTTGTGTGAGCCAAATTGGTTCCCTCTTCCTGGTCCCAGAACCGTAAGCTTGGGTGAGTCCTTGCTGATCTGAGCTTCAAAAAGGAGCGAAGATCCTGTGCTGGGAGGGATTATTCAGCCCTTAAAGAACCCCCCAGAAGGGCTAGATGGGTGAGGATGCTCAGAGGACTGTGACCACTCAATTTATATAGTGTGGCTAAAGTGCAGAGCTTACGTTTCAATGGCCATTAAAACAAACTAAAACCTCCTGATAGTGTTTTGTTGTACATGGAAATACATAGAAACGAGCGCAGATGACATCTTTTTTCTCGTTATGTTTTATACATGAACTGGCAAATTAGACCCAGAGTGGGTCAATAGTGTTATTAGGTGCTATCTAGCTCTACACTTGTGAGTTTTTTTCTTATTCGTTTTCTCAATATACGAGTCACATGATATTGCCCAATGGTTTTTTCCTTCTCTTTTTTTCCCTTCTCTGATTTGGTACTTCCACCATTCAATTGGAGAATATTTCGAACTATCTTCAAAAGAGATTTTTCTCGGAGATTCCTGAGACTCTATAATCTCAAAAAGGACTAAGACTCATTTGCGCTCCCGAATGTACTGCGGTACTTTTCCTTTCTCATTTATATATAACAAATACAACACAGTGAAAAGTAACTTTTTAAGAAAGTTTGCACACAACTTGGTATTTTTTGGTGCTCCATAAACCACCTTTTATATGACTGTAGAATTTGGTAAACCAGTCAGCAGATACACGAAGGACAGCACCGCATGCAGAACCCCTGATATATGGTTTATCTAGGACTACTTCCAAATTTTTATTTAATAGCATATTATGATATATTACCAAATAAAGTTTAGATATTTACTTGGGCAAAATAGGGTGTCTCTTTAGAAAAGAAGGGAAAATATACTTGAATTTCGTAATTTATTTTTGTTAGTTTATAATAAAAAAAATATTTAAAAAAAGCAAATGTACAGCTGGCATGTAGGCTGCGGGTCATAAAAACTGCATGAGATTGACACATTCTGAACTAATCAGCTGGAAATGCATTTTTTACAAGCCTCTCTGCTGACATCAATCAGAGGAAGGATCTCATTTTCACCAGCCAAGATGCAGGGACACACTGTTTGTTATTTTTCTGTGGAGTTTATCAGCAACTTGCCCAAGCGAATGACGGATGGTTATGAATCTGGCTCTGTATAACTGGAGAAAACATTTCTCATTCTTTGTCTGGACGTCAGTACCCACTATTATCTGGTATAACTAACAGAATCAGTGTGCTGGGCCCAACTGAACTCCAGTCAGATTGCTGGGGTAGCCTAGCTATTCATCAAACCATTTATTTAACTCCACGGGGATAGTTTGCTGTTGGATTGCAAAAAATATACAGTATAAAATGGTACAAAAACATGGTAAATTGATAAATTATAAGTTTTTTTATCAAACAGAATACCAATTGTCAATATTTCAAAATGTTAGCATGATTTTGAATCAAATAGAGTGGTTGAGTTGATAGATTAGACTTCACATTCCCACATTATGAGCAGATATAGTGATCCATAAACAGCTTCGCTAGTCTTACCACAAGGTTGATTAAAGTAATCAATATCTCACAGCACAATTTTATAAAAACCATAAAGGACTAAGGAGGTCATGGAGCCATTGTGAAGTTCACTCATAATTACATAATTTTATCCCCTATATTCTGTGGCTTAAATTCTGCATAATTATCCCAAAAATCGTCAGGCTCACCTTCAAAACAGCAGAATCCTAATGAGGGGAGGAAAGGGACTAAGCCCTTTACTGTAAATATATATATATATATATATTTATTTCAAAAGCAAGAAGTTATGGTTTGATGGATGATGACCATAACTGTCTGAAAGAGTCACTGACATTTTGGTGTTGTCTCGTTCGCCACACTCTGGCGAGTTAAATTCGCCAACCCTGAAGTGCGGCAGATAGACCCACTGAAAACATACAATAAACCCCGTGAACGTAGCCGCAAGCCACTGAAAAACCATCGAACAAATTGAAAACCCGCCGAAATATCACCAAATCGATCTAAAAAACAGCTGCATAACTGCCGAACTCGATCCGAAAAACCTCCGAATGTATCTGACGATCCGCTGAACAGACCACCAAATCGATCCGAAAAAAGCTGACCAGCCACCGAAAAGGGGTAAAAAAATATAATAAAATATTAACTGCATCTTGGAAATAATATATAAGATCTTATGAATAACAATAAAAAAGGTCTGTTACAGAATAATGAAAAAAAATAATAATTGGAATTAAAAATTTCACAAAAAAATCCTGAAAAATAAATAAAGAGACTTTTTGGTGCAAATAAAAAGAATAAACGGTTGAATAAATATTTAATAAAAACAGGGATTTTTTTTTTCTTCGAGACCTATGGGATTTGTCTGTTTAAACCTGTTGAATGAAACCACCGGATATCAGGGCATTTCACTGACATTTCAGTGCTGTTCGGTGTTCTCTGAATAGATTAACCGTTACTTCTCTATGGGGATTTCACTGCCGCTGAGGGCCACCGTATTTCGCTGGAAATTCGTCAATATATTTGGGAAATCACTCGTTTTTTGAATAGGTGAATGGCCACGAAATTGCACCGTATGAAGAATTTCACCGTTCGGTGCATGTCCGTTACCAATTCTGTGTTTTTTGAATAACCTCTAATATGTCTTGTTTGTGATAACAGAAAAGCTGATGGTATATATTTGTTTTGGCAATTGTGATTGGAAATTGTGGCCCATGATTAAAAGTTCAAATTTTGTGTTCTTTTAACATCTTGGAAAAGTAAATAAGGTGATAATAGAAATAATTAATGATTCGGAATTACTGTATTTAAGTTTACTAAACGTTCTGTGCTTGATTTAATTCTATTATAATCTAATCTAACAAAATACATTTGATTTAAGGTGATGAGGAACTAGGTAACATTTTGATTTAGTTAATGATGTTGAGAGTGTAATTATTTAGGATCCAAATATAAGTGAAGGAAAAAGTCTGGGGAAATGGAAGAGGGCATGATCTATGGCAACTTGTGGTAGAGAAACAGAATAGATGCAGGAATTTCACATCTAGTTAAGCCCGTCGTTTGCTACAGTTGTCCTCCAATCAAAGTATAGAATCATCTCAAAGATAATCCATAAATATGGAATACATCGAAGCTAAATTTCAATACCATAGCAAAGAGAAGGTCTGTTTGCCAGGGTTGGCCCTCGGGCTCCCCAGCCTCGTGACCTCTTCCACGGCCTCCTATTGCCCTGTGGGACCATGAGAGAGAGCTGGGAACGTCACCCTCCTGGCGTTATCTCTCATAGAAACATAGAAAAATGTCGGCAGATAAGAACCTTTCGGCCCATCTAGTCTGCCCAATTACATGGATACTTTACCTGGATTTATCTTTTGTTTAGGATAGCCTTATGCCTATCCCATGCCTGCTTAAATTCAATTACTGTTTTGGCCTCTACCACTTCAACTGGAAGACTGTTCCATGTATCCACCACCCTCTCAGTAAAATAATGCTTCCTGATGTTACTTTTAAACCTTTGCCCTCTAATCTAAGACTATGTCCTCTTGTTTTGCTACTTTGTTTCCTTTTAAATATACTCCCTCTACCTTGTGGATTCCCTTTACGTATTTAAATGTTTCTATCATATCTCCTCTGTCTCGTCTTTTTTCCAAGCTGTACATGTTAAGATCATTAAGCCTTTCCTGGTAACTTTTCTCCTTCAAGCCGCACACCATTTTAGTAGCCCTTCTCTGAACTCTCTCTAAGATGTCTATATCCCTCTCACCCCTCTTTGCCTCCCTTCTATTTAATTAATTTAAATTTTATCTTCTCTCTCTCTCTCCACTTCCATTGAAAATGTTTGTCAGTATACTGCTACTTTTTGTGGTCATTTCCCCCTGCAACTTTGTGTTAATTTCTAGTATGCATACTGTATGGGGACCTTGATGACCAGTGTTCCTGCTATTTTTATTGATATCTTCCATCTGATTTTGTTAAGCGCGGCAAAACCCATAAATAATTATATAGCAAACAGAAGGTTCCGAATACATGGGTCAATATGACATTTGAATTTTTTCTTGATACATTTGTATCATTGTCAAAACATATTTTTTTGCTTTTTCATATTTGGCATTATGGGGTACTGAGTGCAGATTTATATGAATAAAGTGAATTTAAACAATTTTCACATAAGGCTGCAACATAAGAAAATAAAAAGAAAATGAAGAGGTTCAATACTTTATGATTGCACTGTAGGGCCTAGAATTATTTGTACATTTTTTTCCACGGCCAACATACTGAAATATTGGATTTCTTTCCCATATTTTCTGAACCAGTGATAAGAAAATGGGTTACACAGACACGTGTGAAAGGGATGCTCCTGATAAGTACAAAATAATACAGAGTAGCTTTTCTCTTTTTAAAACACACAGAGGCAACCCACAGGGTAAGATACAATTTATATTCCTTAAATAAATAAAACCTGAGCCGAGATTATATGTGTGATTATTTTTTATACCCTGTATATGAAGTTATTGCACATTTTATTTGTTTACATATGGGAGTAAAATAGATAGCCTTTCACACTATAATGCAAAGCCACTGATATGACCTGGGATTTATTGAGGCACCTAAAATTTGCATCAAAGAAGTAAAGCCTTCGTGTCCATTGACTACATTATAAAAAAGAAAAATATATGTTTATAGCACTTAATCCTCACTTGAATCTCTCAGTGGGTTTGCCTGGATGATTACTATATGGTGCTTAAAAGGTGTTGGTAGCACAAGCGGCCTGTTTAAGTAATTGTGTTGAGACACAACTATAGGCTTTGAGCGGGTCATTGGGTGAATCTGTTGAAAGTATTGCTGCCCCCTGGAGTTTTAAGAACAGTTGGAGTATACATCATCAGGATAGTTTTCAGCAGAAAATTGTGCATGGGAGAATGAACGTGATATAAATAAATTCCAATCTTTGCAAAGGAATGTTTCTTTGCAGAGCACAATCCAATCATCTTCCGCTGCAAATGGCCAGGGCTGTAATCACTAACAGCACCCACGGGCTACTTAAATAAGATGCAATATTCTTACTGGAAATGCCTTTGAGGGGTATAAATGCCAAAGCGTGCATTATAAAGGTACAAATGTGGCCAGTGAAAGCTCAGAAATATCAGAAGATCTTTTTTGAAACATTTGATATGCAATCTAAATGCGTAGCTGAAGGTATGGAGAATAAGACTTGAGACTTCATCCGATTTTTCTGGGAAGTGGAAGCTAAAAGAAACGTGGACATTACATCAAATGTAAGAAGGGAAGAATGAAAGGACGCTAAGGGGGATGGGTGAGGAAATATTTCTATATAGTCATTAGACCTGACCTAACACACACACACACACACACACACACACACACATATATATATATATATATTTCCTTCTGTAGTTTTGGGTCTGTAATGGTTGTGGTTGCACTAACTTACAGCTCTTCGATCTGTATATCCTGATCTAGAGCTTTTTTTTCTTCAAGTTTTATTTATTGGGCCAGAAGCTTTGCTCCTCTTACTAAAGGTAAAAACCATACACCCATAAAGCAAAAATGATGTTAACCCAAATATCTTCAACAAAGCAAATGATATGAATAGAAATATGCACAATTCTAGTCTACTATTTAACACTTTTAAAGGGGACACTACCATTAACATAAGCTGTAACTAGTTTCCTTGTGCATTACAAGCAATACCACATTATAAAATCACATGCTGCTGATTTTTTTTCTTTGTTTGAAGTAATTGCATGTAAAAAGAAAAATTTAATTTTTTTTTTTTTATCTCTCGTTTCCATTTTGTAGACTGTTCCCATGGTGCAACATTTACCAATATGTTATGGTGAGTTTTGCTTTATGGCTGTTCTTAATTTTATACAGTATTTAACAGTTAATGAGGTGGAGGAGGGAATGTTTTGATAAGACTACAGGGGACTATTGTCCTGCCTCTGCTACCTGCAGCTGAATGAGATATGACAGAGAGCTAACAAGACTTCTAATGTACCCCCTGGTGATGCCTGTTGAATACATCCCACACAAAACAATGATGGGAGGCTATCACTGACCCTTTCACTCCATTCTATGGCCAAAGCCACACAGCAAGTGATGTAAAGAAACTGTGGAGGGAGGGCAATTTGCAACACAAAATATCGCAACATGGATGCACCCAGTGAAACATAGAGTAAAATATTTCCTAAATTAAACATAGAGAAAACAAAGCACATGTAAGATATCAGCAACAAAAAGTAAACAAAATAAGGACATTTCATTTTAGTGGTGGTATTGGCCCTTTAAGAATGCTTAGCATATTTAGGATATAGACATTGTGCATAGTTAGTACAGTACACCTAATAACCTCACTCAGCTATACAAATCATGAAACATTCACATTGCCAAGAAGAAGTACAGAAGTAACAATTACAAATTCTACTCATGTTCATTCACACATCTGACTTTTTGCATGTATATTTATGTTTTTGCTTTTGGCTTTCCAATTGAGAAAACTGGAACATGTTTGACTAAAAAACTTCTCTTGGTAGTCTCACAATATATGTCAGGGATTTATAAAAATTTCCGTAGTGGTTACTGCCCACCCACATTCTGAATACACCCTTTAACGTTATTCCACAAAGAATGAAGTAACATGGAAACTTATAAAATTCAGTGGTGCTAAGAAACTTTTAAAGCTTTACTTTCAACCCATGAAAAATGCCCTCTAAAAAAATGATAGCTAAAGGTTTAATTTTATTACAGGACACTTATGAACCTTTTGGAGTGTTTTACACATTTCTAGACTCTCTGTGAAATGAATAATGAAATAACAATATAAAAAATAAAAAGCTTTAAGATTACCATGACTATATCAGTCTCTTAACTTTGTTGAAAAGGTAACAAAATAAATCACTATATATTTTTCATCTATTCATTATCATATTCACATGCTTGATCCAAAAATTCAGTGTAGAGAATTCAAAACAAGATCAAGTGGTTTGAAAATCTTAAAAGCTTAAAAGAATATATTTAAAAATGGCTCTCTTGGCATCAGCTTAGCAGGGGGTGGATGAGGTCATCATTGTGCCTTAAAATGTATCCTTGGAGGCACTGCTGAGATTTGAAGCTTTCTTGAGATATGACAACCTTCAGTTTTGTGAGAAACCATTTCAGCAGGCCAGATTTTAACTAGGAGGTTTGCCAACAAACTGACATTTCCTATCAAAAGTATATAATAAAAAGATAAAAAACGAAAACTTCATCTTACCTCCTTCATTATCTTTACTGTCAGCACATAAGGTCTCCATAGCTACGTCACAACCTGCTCCTCTCCACCCTGGTTGACAGACGCAGTGCCATCCATTTTGGTCCAAGGTGCACCTTCCATTGCTGTTGCATAGGCCAGGGCAACCTTCTGTTAAAACACAGAAAAAGAAAAACAACAAGTCAATCAAGAATTCCATTGTCCTCAAACTTCAGTGAACAAACAGGACACTCACAGGCCTTCATTAAGCATAAACACTGTAACTGCACATGAAAAGAAAGCAAGTCACAATGCACAGATCATAAACTCTTAAGTGGCATCTCTAATTAGCCTAATAGTTGGAACATCAGAGATCTATTTAGTCTGGAACATATGCTCCTGCTGACCAGATAAAATTACTTTTTTTATTTCCTTTTGCAGACCAAGAGTGGAGGCAAAGGTGATGCAGAGCAAGCAGAAATTGATTCTGTGCTACTGTGCAGAATGTCTACATTCTGCCCTCATAATCACAGTTAAGTTCATGAGGTAGAAAACTTGTTCTGCACTTTTTTTTTTCCTGTAGAGGACAGTCTTTTAGAATTGAAAGTGGAGCACTGAAAAGTGCAATTTCGCAAATAGATGTATGCTATGTGCAAATATTAACAGGGCTTTTTAAAGAATATAATACATGAATGCAAATGTGCCAAAAGCACATTGGTTGATTTATTTCATTCCTGCACTTAGTATATACACAAATTGACTGCAAAGTGGAGAGTTGCATTTTTTTATATATAAATGCATTAATGATCAATTTGCCCCAACACAGTATAAAAAATGCTTGCTTGAAGCATTAGATTTTATTCCAAGCCCCAAAAATAATATAAATTTTATTTTGTATTTGTAATTTAAAAATAAAACTTTTCAATGTAAATTAATGAATAAAACAATATTATCTGGTCTCAAGGAGATAATTGCATCATGTGAATTTACAGTGCTTTCCAAAGGCTGCCCAAAGTATTCAACAGTTCTGTTGATGATACTTTGCGCAGATAGGTACATTCCTTTATTTTCAACATAAGCAAAGCTCATAAAAGTGAAGCGGCTTAGCATCTATTCTAACATACACTGGGGATCAGGCTGCAAACGGATGGGACAGGACTGACAGGATTTCCAACTGAATGTAAGAGCTGTGCAGATTTGGTACTCAGGACGGACAAAATGAAATACCAGAAGGACCACAAGGAAACATTGATAGACTCAACAAAAACACTGTAGTGACGTGCTTCAAGACAGATAGCAAAAAGTGAGGCTTTCTTTGTGACAGTCTCCCTAAGGCTTTTGCAGTGTTACCTTTATATCCTATCTTGTCTGCTTTTATGAGCAAGAAGGGAAAATTTATAAAACAATTAAAATAATTTAGATATCCAAAGGTTAAAATGGAGCATGTCTTCAAATCTAACAATACATGGAAGGAATATAGGAAAAAAAAGATAAAGGTTATAAAAGTAACAAAAAAAATAATAAAATATTTATAAGTGTGTTAAATAAGTCTGAATATTTTCTTTTTTAGAATTTTTTTTAAGAAATCATGAGTGCTGACATTTGTATTTAAAATGATAGGATTCATTTTTGTCAGAAAGTACTGGTGAAAAATAATAAAAAACAGTTCATGTTATTTCTAGGTTTCCTTAAAACAGAAAAGTGTATTACTTTTTAGCTTAGGTGGTGATTACGTGTTTTGCTTTTAGGAGATGGTTTGCAAAGTTTTCATAGGTTAATGTGATATCACATGATTTTCCTGCAGACTGCAGAATAACACATGCTCAAGAGTTAGAGAAGAAATATTCTCCAGCGTTGATCCGTGCGTCCTAATGGAATTCTAAAACGGAACACAGGGACAAATCAAAATCTTTTATATAAATGTACTGATTTTATGTTTTTACTGAAAGGATACTATTTTTAAAAGTAGATTTCTGTCATCCTTAATTACTATAGATTCATTTAATGAGTTTTATTCACTAACTATATTTTCAATCATATTTCCTTAGGGATAGGGATTTTGCCTCAATACGTTTTAATATTGGAAAGCCTAAAATTGAATTTCAAATACGTGGATACTTATACATAACTAATTTTTAAACGTATTATCCTGTAGATTTTTTTTTTGCCAGCTCGTTAACTGTCGTTATAGTGAATTATGCTCTATAAGCTAATTTTAAAATGAATCAGAATGCCTCTTGGTTGTTATTAAATTCAAACGTAGCTTACCAGTTACTATCTAGAACCTTACCACCCCCACCTCCCGATCCAGGCTAATTATTAGAAGAGTTATCTTTGCATATTGCTTGACTTGCAGTTTTATGCAAAACATCCTTTTTTATAGGAGAATCTTCCTACTCCTTTTTTATTTCTTTTGTAAAATGTGGTTTCTAATTGACTTTTATCCTGCGTAGCTTCATGCTAAATTTTCCAATGGACTGCATTTCGTCTTTATAATTAGGACTTCAGGAGATGGGAAGCTCTGCTGAATCTGTTAATCTGTTCGGCTGAGTATGTTGCATATGTCACAGGTCAGAGTGACAGTAATGGTGGAATCAGAGCGGTGCCATTTAGCAAGTTGCGCTAGAAACAAATTGAAAGCACTCACCCATTTAACACCCTTTGTGCTAAATATGCAACCGGTGTTCTTTTTTTCCCCCTCCGCTAGAAATGAAAAACCATACTCCGAGAGACACAATGGCAATTAAATGGAGCATGCACCCATTGGCCTTACGTTTAATCAGGAAATGGGGAATGCAGAGGACAGGGCAACATAACAACAGTTCCTTTGACGTCTTCAACGACAGCCATCTTTAAAAAAATATGTCTATCATTCTCTGATCCTGTATCCAAGTGCATACAGGGAAATGTACATGGATCAGATTATATATTTAAAAAAATAGAAGTATAATTTTTTTGAGAAGATTAAAGTGTCTAAAAAGTAGTTCAATATTTAAATACCACAAAAAAAACTGAATATGTTTGTTTTCTCTAACTATTTTAGCATTGGTGTATATGAATTTGATTTTAAAGATGACTGCCCCATAATGTGCATTATCCATTGAAAATTGCCATGGTGACTTTGGTAGCATGGATTTGTCAAATTTGCATATGTTTCTAATACCGATAATCAAGATTTTGTTTTTAAATATATTTATTCTTTAAAGGCATTCAGTGCAAAATGGGTGAGCAACACATTGCCGGAACATGTGTTGCTTATTCCTGTGAAGTCGCAATGTCGTAACAAAAAAAAAGAAGCTTAAAATCATATGAAAGTGTGTGATCTTGGGTTGACAATATTAGCTTTAAAACATAAATAATATTTTGAGTTGTCAGAACTATAGGTAAACCTACCTAATGTTCTGAATAGGATCCCAGGCCTGGGCTTAATAAAGGTTCTTTACATAGTGCCTATATGGTTTCCTTAATTCTAGGTCGTTCAGCAAATCTTTCCTTGCAGACACATGACCCTAGAAGGTCTATTTAGCAATACTTTTAATATTACAGTTTTAAAATTGCATTTTATATTATTTTGAAATTTTCTAATCTTTATATTTCAGACTACATTTTTTTAATTGTTGGCCGACATGAAAGATTGTAAGAAATGTATTCTGTTCTTTTAAGTAAACATTTTTTTGTAAAGAAAGCTTTAAAGGGAAACTATCCATGTTATATATTGTTATTTTACATTAGTAGATTAAACGTTCAAAGATAATAAGTGCCAATTGTTTAAAAAAATATATAAAAATGTTAACGATATATATTTTTCACATTCTTAGATTTAACGTTGGAAGTAATAATATGAAATTCCTATGCCGCGAGTGTGTAATCAGATTTTTTTATACTAGAGAAGCTGAGAAAGATAGTTTTTGTGCTACACAGAATTAAATATAAATTATTAAATCTGTAATAATCCCAAACTACACGGTTCAAGGACAATTGCAAAAGTAATTTATCATATTCCTAGATAGTTTCCCTTTAAGTAAGAAAACAAATGTTTTTGGTTGAGTGAAGAAAAAAAAATGTCAAAGCACACAAGGACCAAAAAGGCAGTTGGGTTGAACATGTATAAAAAGAAAAAAAATTATAAAAAAATGAATAAATAAAACTCGTGTTAAACTTTTTGAAAGATGGTATAGCAACGCAATGGACACATTGGACTCTCAAAGATTAGGTTTCTGACTAGTCGCAAATGCTCTATTTGTACTCAGTCATTTTAAAAACTCCCAATAGCTATTTATGGAATATTTAAAGGCACCTTTAGAAACAAACAGAATCAGATTCAATAAGGAATAGAGCATTTGTGCAAACGTAAAAAACTGTAACAGAAGTGCATGGCATCTAAAAATGAAACAAAACCAGTTTATGTTGTACTAATCACTTGCTGCAATAGAGGGTCCATTCACTAAATGACGAGCTGAAGAAGAGTTAGTACATCTTGTCTGTTCTAGCCAAGTTATACCTGGTTGTTTCTAATGGGAGTGCTCGATCATCATTGGGATTTTTAATCGTAAACAGAAGAAAGAATGAAAGCAATTATTGGCCAATTTTGTTGACTATTTATTACAGGGTAACAAAATTAGTCAATAATGACTTTCGTATTTTTTTATGATAGGAAGAGTCGTTATTTATAGATAGTGAATAAACTTTAATATGTTTTATGTCTACTTCAAATCTTCACCGATAAGTAAACATAATTATCTCTAACCTATAAAAACAGGTTCCTCTGTTGTCAAGTCATCTCTACCATTCAAGCTAAAGATATTATGAAACTTCCTCTTCTCGAATTCAAGCCTTTACCGGTCTTCAGCTGATAGGGGATTTGATCCAACAAAAACTGGGAAAAAAGGACCTTTTCAAGTCATGTTCAATGTGTTGACGGATTGCTGCTGTCTTCCACCACATACAAATGCAAGCACAGCAGTTTGTTGATTTTCAAAGTTTACAATAAGGCGTGGTCCAGTTTGATCGACTCAATTTTGATGTTTAATTCAACGGAAACTGGTTATTACTGAATTTTGCTCCAAGCAAATGTTTTGTTCTGGTAGTTTCAACAGTGAACTCAGAAGTGTAGTGGTTTCTTAGCACTTATTATTAGAAAGTTCGTAGTTAAACCAGTTGAGATATGGGGGTATTAAGGACTAAAATTAACAAGGCTGCTAAATTTTGGCCATAATAGCTGAGCTGGAATAATTTTTTTCAGTTCTTTTCCAATATTTTCATTTACTCTACCCATTTTTTTTCTATTTTTTTTTATTTCCACTATATCTACAACTACTTTTATTGAATAATGCCCACATAACCTTATCGTATAACCTAACTGTCTAGCTTACTTGTGGGTGGTTGATATTATTTTACATTTTTCTGCGATTGAAGTACTGTTCTACTCTTCAGAGCCCGAAGGCTAGAATTACAATATGCAGTTGTCAGCTCATCCCAACTTCCTAAATTGTGAATACCGACTCGTGGCATGTTTACTCTAAAGTGGGTTAATGTTAACGACATTTTAGATTGAAAATTTAAAAATAAAAAAAGACTTTTTAATCCTTCGATAACAGTCCTAAATTATTATTATTATTTAAACAAAAAAATCTGTGTTTTATGTCACTTCTAGAGCCAACAAAATGAATGTATCTACAGAAGAAAAACACAAAGAAAAAAAACAATTATAATTATATAGAAAAAAACAAATAGTTAGCAAATGCTAGACATATACTAATGCACACAGAAACAGCTTTGATCAGATTGAGTGATGAGGAGTCACTGTGGATGGTGTTTTGTTGAGGACTTAAAACATACATATGAAATCGGGGTAGAGATTAATATTTACTCCAGTTTAATTTAAGATGAATAGTAAAAACAAAATACAGTACCTTTAACTATTTTATCCAAATAGTGAGCTTGTGAAATTGAAAGGGGGAAAAGAACAAGACAGACAGTTCAGCACATAAACTGTTAGCATTTACATGCAGAAAGATAGAGCATTGGAGTGCTGGTACGAAAAGAAGAAAAGGACACTGGCACTTGGGGTGCAACCACTAGCTTCTGTCACATGTGTTACTTAATGAAGAAATCCTGGGGCAAAGTTCTAAATGTGGAACAATCCGCAACAGTATTCCATTGGTTCCCATAGAGTTTGTGCTACTTCTAGAAACTTGCCACAGAATTATTCTTTAGACATGAACTCTTTTATGGATCTATCCCTTGCACCTGTCACCATCCTAGAAATATAGGAACAAGCCAAGAAATAATTTAAAAAAATAACCCAAACATTAAATGTATAATAAAACAGGCATTTATAACACTTTTTTGCCCCTCTTTACTAAATCCTCTGCTGTGGTTGCATCCTTTCGTTGACTTTTTGGTGCTACTGGGAAAACATACAAAGAGGCTTTGGTTTTTGATCCCTGTAGCACTAAAAAGTGTAAGGTGTCCTAATAATCCTATATAGAGATGAATAGAGACTCAGATTCTCCATAGAAAGAGAAAAAAATGTATGTAAAATGATAATATATGCAGAGAGAATACATTCTAGAAGACAGGGCCCTTAATCGGAGGTGGCACCTTTGTGCATTGGAGTATTTTAGATCAGACCCCTCTTGCACTGATTGCAGCTTTTGTCCTATGTAATAACAGACATAGTCACAGCAGGATGAAAAAAAAAAAACAGACTTTTTTTACGTGATATTTCTACAGAAGCGTCTTAGCAATAAAAATTACAGAACAGTAACCGTAGAGACGCTTAAAAGCTCTTGGTTTGCGAGCCAAATGATAACAATATGGGTTTTCCAATTTGCATGTCCTGTATCTTGGGTCTGATCAAAAGAAACTAGCATTTTGGGGAGGAATAATTTTCATGCATGCTTGCAAAACCTAGTAATTCCTTTTTAAAGCAGGAAAAAAATGATGTAGAAGCTGTAGAGGATGGAGCACACCACTGATCAGAAAAGCACACTCAAACCGGAGAAAAAAATGTGAATATCAATGAAGTTGTGTAATGTTCCGGGCTGTTTATTGGAAACCACATTTATTATTTATATGATAAAACAATGCAGCAGTATCAATTTCTATTTATAATCTAGGTAAGGTATATTTCTTTTTGTTTATGCTGAAGAAAACAATGCAAGACATTGTACAGAATGTAGGGTCCTATTCCGGTAACAGGGAGCTGCTAATGGAAAACTTCATCCCGAGCTGTTACCCATTAGCGACTCCCTCTTACAGGCTCGATTACTAGTGAGCTGCAATGTTATCATCTCAATTCATAATAATCGTGAGCTGAAGGACTCAATGGAGACGTTTGAGCCCACAGTAACCTCGGTTAACTGGGTTGTGCAGGGTCACTGGAAGAACACGGGAACTATTTGTCATTTGTGTCCTTCTGCTTGCGGCAGCATGAGGTGGCAGACTTTTCTGTTCTCTACATTGAGAGGACCGGAGGTGAAATTTTTTCTTGTGCCCTTTTGTGTGGTAAGTAACTTTGCTAAAGCACTGTTAAATCATTTAACAGCACTTTGTTACAGCCGTTAATGTTTTTCATCAACAGCTACAACAGAGAATAATGAGTGACCTTGGAATCCTTCTTTATTCTCTGGCTGCCTACCCTTTAGCTCTGTTTTTACAAAATAGAAGAAGCATTAATGTGCAGTAAGAAGCAGCAACAGAGATTCACAGGGGGAGTTTGCGGCTCGGCTGGAATAGAATGGTAGTTGTTATGAATAATGTTTGCAGCTGTTATTCTTAACGTCTCACTCATTAACCATAATAGTTTCCTCAGAAGACAGCCAGTTGTCGGTAGCAGGAGCTTGAGCTGTTTCTGCTGGTAAATAACTTATTTTCCCAGTTCAACTCAATGTAGGAACTTTATCAAGGAGCAAGCATTATGCCTTTACTTGGCATATAACCAATAGTTTGTTAGCATGGTCACATCAGCTTCCCCCGTACAGACGAGAAAAGAGAATCTTAGTGATAAAATCTAGGTTTCTCACCAAGAATGATGATCTAGTCATTCAGAAATATATTGAAGTATGTCTAACGGGAGTTTCCATGTTTAGCACATTATATATTGACCTGTTGCTTGAGTAAATGGACATCTGACCTAAACTTCGTTTCACACAGCAAGGAACGCCACAGATGTGGTTTAGTGGCCATAATTGGAACTATTAAATCTATTGTGAACCAAATCCTTATTAACGTTTCCGAATTTGTAGTTTCCCTTTTTTTAATATATCCGCCTCCTCCTTTGATTGAATGAAACCTTATCATCACTTTGAAATAGTTAAGTCAAACAGACAAATAACAGCACTGTTTTTTGGACCCACACGGACGTCGCTCAGCACCTACAACATTGTTATTCTAGGCATCCCTTTCAGGGCACGTAATATGTCAGAAAACGCTCGTTTCTGTTATACGTTCAGAGCGTGGCCTTCTCTAATGACTGCTATTAGCATCCCATTAAAGAGGCACATAGGTATCATCCTTAGATTATTCATGCACTATCTTCTCCAGATATGATAAAATGAGACTGGTCTCTGAATAAGTATATTAAAACCATTTATTCCAATCAGCTGCTGTTTTAATCAGCAGGAACAGCATGCCCATTGATTTGATGTTCATTAATTGGTACTCACCACACTATTTTATTACTGATTATCCTGTCGTAAAGGATTAGAGCAGTAACACCATTTGCGTTGCTAGAGATCTGTCGCGATAGTTGGTGTCTGCCTAATTGCTAAAAGAGATCTGTTTACAGGCTAAATAACAAGATGAAATATATGAACACCATACGTTTCAATCAACCAGCACTTACTTTCATTTCCCTTAACCTCACCTCACCTTTTGCCAGGGAAAATTTCTCCAACAACTTTGAACAAATATAGAAATATCCACCTGTTCAATACACACTGAATAACTCCTTTGGTGTTGCCAACGGGGCTATAAGCTTGTATATGTACTACGTACTGCTATACTCGTAAATATTTATATTAGTTCTTCAAACTTAATGATGTACACCGAGTAGAAGGCCAGTCCATATGTAATTGTAGATAATGGGCAACGGTCTCAAATCTGGCAGGCAGGTCCAGTTTTGGCTACATTCCTGTAACATCATAGTTAAACGTACCTGAAGATGTACAAGGTAATTCTAGAACAATTATGCCTATACACCCAACGTGCTTTAATGGCTTGGCAGCAAACATGTCATCCTGTACTTCATGTGTATTAAGTTTGGTGCTGCTGATTATATCCAGACATGCCTCTACCTAAGCTTCATCCATTCTTTCTTCTCATATTTCAATGAACAATATACTTGTCAACTTGGGAGGGCAATGGGTGTGATTGTCCCCTTGGCCACTAACATGCAGGGGTTCTGGGCCACATACAGGGTTATTCAGAGAGCGTGAAAAGCAGTAGAATGACTGGAGAATGAAAAATTCTAGGTCAAAATAGCCAAACCAGAAAAATTCTCCCTTTCATCTCACTTTCCAAATCGGCTATTTTGACCTAGAATTTTTCATTCTCCAGTCATTCTCCAGTCATTCTTCTGCTTTTCACGCTCTCTGAATAACCCTGATAGAGTCTCATTATTCATCTGATCAAACACATTGTGCAGGAGAAAGTCATCCATTGGGGAAATTTACTAATTAATAGAGGACCTATAATGACTATTAGTCTCAATTAAGTATTCTTATTGTAAATTACATAATGGTATAATTGTGCCTGGTTGGAATTCACAGAATTATATGGGGTTCAGTGATTTGGTTAAAATTTGTGTATGTTCACCCAGTTCAAAATTCATCAGCCTCCTCAGCTTGCCAGTGTCAGTCTATGGCCTTTTAAAAGCAATACATTCTATAATTAGATTGGATTAGATTAGATATAAATATTAGTCCTGTGGTGGGTAATCTACACTAAATAAGACAACAACATAAAATTATTTTCCGGTGTTGGGCACATACATGATACAAACAAAATCACAATATATCAGAACGATAACATTTTATATTTACAAATCACTTCCAGAAATCAAATGCACATTTCATTATGGTTCCATGCAAACACTCCTCGCAAACATGACACTTTAACAGCCAAGTCCTCGGGGAAAAATCACAGTGAATGACAGAACTGAAAGCCCGCATGGAGATTTTTTTCAATAGCAGGGGTAAAAATAAGCTACATGGCGGTTATTTTCCTACTCGTTATAATGTCTAATTATTAGGCTATGCATTTGGCTGCATAGTGCATTACCAAGCCTGCTCTGAAATCTCGCTTTTTAACCTACCTCCGAGTCAATCTTGCGGCTTTCTTCCCTTTAATTACCAGTGACTCAATAAGGCCATTACCAGGAGAGCCACATCGTGTAATAGGAGCGGAATGGTAATATCCATGCTGCGCAACAGCCTCAACAATCGCATAAGCCATAACAGGGGAGAAAACAAGAGGGGCCCATCAAAAAAAAAATCACATTTGCCACAAAAATGTATCACGGCTCACAGGAGGATGTGTAATGTGTATTTCACCGGGAGAAATACATCGGAATGTGCAGATTGCGCTGTAAGCGTGTCTGGAGACGCAGGTTCTAGTTATTCTTGCCTCAAAGCCATTATCAGCTAAAAACATGCTGTGCCTTCCTGTGATCCTCCGTTATCCCAGATGTTTTAGTAAAGTGTTACAACATCCAGCAGGTAACAATGGGGAATATGGCGCCTATCAGCGTCTGAGCTACATAGGGGGTTATCCAAAGAGATTCGAAAAGTCACCGCATGTTCGGTGACTTTTCGTTCTCTTCAATTCGGTGATTGCATTTCGGTGACCCTGCGGTGTATTCAGCAAACAGCACAGGGCCCCCGAATTGCAGGGAAGCTGCCGCAACCTGACGAAAACTAACGAATGCACGCTGAAAACAAGCAAAAACATCTGGATTAACCTTTGAAAAAGCCGAACAGGAGCCGAATAGGAGCCGAATAGGAGCCGAATCACACAGAACCGAAGCAACTGTGACGTAGAGGAAGCAGTGAATAAATTAGAAAAACCATCTGTATTAATCTAGGAAAATGAAACGTTGTTTGCAAAGGAACTACTGAGCGAAAATGTCTGAAATTTTCATAGGAGGTCAGGGAATGATAATAAAGAGGGCTGTTACAGAAAAAATAAGTAAACTGAAAAAAAAAAAAAAAAAATCGGACTTTTAAAAAAAAAAAAAAATTTCAGAAAAATGCTTAAAGTATCCTAAAAAATCTATAAATAAAGAGACTTTTTGCTGCAGAATTTTATAATGAACGGTTTATTAGATATTGAATTAAAATGGGAATATTTTTAACATTGAAGTCTATGGGATTCTCCTGAATAAATTTGCCGAATTAAACCACCGAATGGCAGGGCATTAGGGGAACCTTTCACTGCTGGTTTGTGTTCTCTGAATAGCCGAAGCAGTGCTTTTACATGGGGATTTCACTGCCCTCGAACAGGGACCGAACAGGCACCGTATGTTCGGGCAATTCGCCAGGATTTGGAGAATTGCCTGCTCTCTGGATAGCCGAATGGTCAGGAAAGGTAACCGAACGCTGATTTTCAGCGTTCGGTTACCTTTCTCAAGCAATTCGATCTCTTTGAATAACCCTGTTTGTGTCTAAAAGTGTCAAGCTGATAAAGCTTGACAGGCTCCTATACATTGAGTGATTAGAAAGGCTGCATTGTTTTCTGGAATGGAGTGCACGGACACATGTGAGCATTCGGCAACAGCACCTTTGCAAATATTGCAAGAGCTTGCCAAAATATTGGCAACCAGTTACAAGTAAAGGCTACCCTCACTACTGTAAGACAAATCAGGGCCATAAAGGTGGAAATCAAACAATCAGAAATCAGGACCCTTTCAACGATCAGTCAATACACCCCATGAGACACAGATCATATGTGCACAGAAAGGATGCCGACTGGTAGATTTGGTCCTACTTATTTGCCTGTTTTCACCTACACGTTTTTGATGCTTCTTATAGGATTCACGATAAAGAGCATGGGAATTGACTCCGATTATTATTGTTATCTCAATTTATAATTAATAAATGTTCCATCTATGCACACCCTAAAAAATGGGCTGCACAAGTCCAAGGTCAAGTCAGTCTGGGGGAAAATGCAACATTTGGGTCAAAGGAATTAGATATACATATGGTTTTAATGGTGATTTCTTTAATTTATTAGGCCATATGTAACTTTATCAATAATACTATATTAGTGGGCATCACAAATTGAAAGTCCTATGATAAACCCAACACTCAAAGGGGACTGAGAAAAGGGTCTGAGTAACACAACCTAATATTAGAAGGACAAGACTGATACTAGGGATGCGCCGATACCGATACTAGTATCGGTGCGTATATCGGCATATGCACGGGTACTTGTGTGGATGCCCTCGATGCTTATACTGATACTGGAAGCCAGCACTGGGCTGGCTTGCTGGGCGGTATCCAAGTGGCTGGCAGAATGCTCTAGCAGCATTCTGTCAGGCACCTCTGGATGAGCGCGTTCCAGTGAGCAGCCACCGGCAAGTGAAGGTTGTAACACGAACGCTGGGGCATGTAGCTGCGCTCTTGCAGAGTTTGCAAGATTTTCAGTGGAGCTGCATTACAACCGGCGGTCACTCACTGGAACATAGCCCCAGTGTCTGTGTGTATATAAACACACACACACACACACACATATATACACACTCACCAGCCACTTTAGTAGGTACACATTGCTAGTACTTGGTTGGACCCTCTTTTGCCTTCTGTTAACGTGGTATTCTGGGGCAGGCATTAGCTCAGTACCTCACCCTGTAACAGTGCTAACATCTGGAATACTTGCCATAGGACTCCATGGAGGGATGCGCTTCCAGATCTTGAGCCCTGCGTGATCTTGCGTGATCGCTCAGTGCCACGGAGTGATCGCAGAGGGAGACTGGGAACTACAGTCAGGTCCAGAAATATTGGGACATCAACACAATTCTAACATCTTTGGCTCTATACACCACCACAATGGAGTTGGAATGAAACAAACACAATGTGCTTTAACTGCAGACTGTCAGCTTTAATTTGAGGGTATGTACATCCAACTCAGGTGAACGGTGTAGGACTTACAGCAGTTTGCAGTTAAAGCACTTTGTATTTGTTTCATTCCAACTCCATTGTGGTGGTGTATAGAGCCAAAGATGTTAGAATTGTGTCGCTGTCCCAATATTTCTGGACTTGACTGTATTTGTTCCCAGTCTCTCTGCTCATGACTAGAAGTGGCAGATTGGGTGAGGTGAGTATCAGATTTATTGGTGGTGTTTTAGGGGGTGCTAAATGATTTTGCATTTGTAGAATTATTTAGCACCAGCTTTTAGAAGGTGCTAAAATTTTGCCTTGATTGACCCAACAGTAATTAGCGCTAGCACTTTGTAATACCTTACTTATTGGAACGCTAATGTAGGTTTGCTCTCCCCCCTGTTAAGTATAGGTTGTATAAAGTACAGTAAGCTTGCGGAAACTAGCGCAAAAACCGATGCGCTATTGGATTACTAACGGGAGTAGCGTCAGGAATGTAATATGGATGGCATGCGTTTAAAACATTTATCCTGGCGTAATGCCTACATATAGAGGCGCTAACGTTAGCATTAACTAGGGAATAGTGCCCACAATGTATAAACAATCAGTCACATCCATCAGTTCCCCAGATCAGCTAGAATCATGGCATTTCACTTAGAGTGTCGGCACGCAGAGGAGTGCAATGCAGGTCATACCTACAACATTCATGCATCTTCACCCTTACAAAGCCACCAGAGATGGTGAAAAAGCATTTCTCTGAAAGCACTAAAAATAAGCTGAGGCGTATTAGTATGCTTCAATGCATTTACACTTGTTTCTTTTTTAATGAGGGCTTCTTCGCTGAGCTGTGGAGCAGGCAATGACAGTCTGGCTTGATGGCAATAAAATAAAGGGAGTCCCTCATGAAATGCAAAGAAATTAACTTTATAACTTAGACCACATTAAGCGTAATCTTGAAACCTCAGATATCTGCCGCGAAGTCCATCACATTTCATTTTCTCAGACACACTATAATAATTAAGACGCTGCATAAATAATTTGTTGCCTGGAATTCGCATTTTGTCTCTATTAACCCCTTAGTCACTCCTGATACTCTATTAAGATCCAATTTGCTTAGTCTGTCCACTTCTAAAGCTTTTATGTCATGGTATGCGGATACCGCTGGGACACGAAGACATTGGAGTTGGGCAATAGGCCAAATCACAGCAAATGAGGCTTATTAATATGTACGAACTTGAAGCTCATCTATCTAGCTGTTCTGGTGTCTAATGGAATTGGGGGGCAATGGTCACCATAACGGGGCTTTGCTAGAAGCAGTGGTTTCTATTAATTGGACTCTAGTGAAGTCTGTTTGATATTCATTCTGTAAAGTAAAGTTATGGGAAAGTTAAAGGTCTGTTTATGTATCCAGCCAGAAAGGCAAGGATCAAGGAGCTTTTCGGATGAATAGGGATTTGGGGGGGTCTGAAGTGGCCATGTTTTCTTACTAAGTGTGGTGTGCTTTCAGATCCTGTCACAGATCACAGAAGAAAGGTGCTTTTATAATCAATCTGAGGCAGCAGTTTTTATTTTTTTTCTTATTTAAAATGTTATATTTTCCCATGGCGTTTGTAGAAGTGATGGAATTTTGTACCATCACAAAGTCAGATTACCAAAAATATTTTTTAAAATTAATTAAAACTTTAAAGAAAGACCAACACAATTTCATGTTCTTGAACCCAGGACATACAGTACTTGAAAACGAGAGAAATCTCAATGTATCCTTCCTGGTAAAATATTTAATACATAAAATAAATAAATAAATAAATAACATTTTCCCTGACATGTTTTGGAAATACATATGAAAAAGTCACTGTGAAAGAAAAGAAGTTACACTTGTGTCGCAATGACACAAGGACAAACTTTGGTAGAAATTATGGGTAGTCCCAGGAAGATTAATATTGTGTTTGCTCCAGCAAGAAGAAGTTGGGCTTTTCACAGTGTCCTGCAGCCTCCGGTTCACATACCTTGGACAATCATCTATGGCCAGGATTCTTGTTATGGCAATGATCAGAGTCAGCTATGTTATGAGACTGCGCTAAATCACAATGGATTCAATATGGCAAAAGTACAAGCTGATCGATAATGGTGTAACTGCCTGGAAAAAAGCCAGCTGTGGTGGCCATGAGCTAACAGGGACCCAGTGTTTTTAATTCGGGATATGACTGTCTGGGTTTCTTTTGCATCCATTTTTCTTGGTCTTATTTTCTCTTAAAGATTGCAGATGTGGGATTAAAGCTCTGCCGACTGGTGGTTTCCATGGGTGTTTTTTTGCAGAAAAAGTTGAAAGGGTCTTGACATTCTCTAAAGTCATGGCATTGCTAACGGGTTGACCTTGCCGTTAAGGCACGACACTAATAAGCATAGGAAGTCACAGCCAATGACCGGTGAAGCCAACATAGGGCACTATTCCCTTCTTGACGCTAAAACGGGGACGCTAACAGGGGAAATCTGTACCTGCAGGTTTCCCCAGAGTGTCCCCATTTTAGCCTGAGATTCTGGGGAAAGTGTTACTTCAGCACCTCGCATCAGAATCATGCGCTACTCCAGGTGGTAGTCCGGGTAGTGCTTCTGCTGTGCCATTCGTATCACTTCCTAGAGTACATAGGACTTCATGGAGGGTTGCGCTGCCGGGCCTTGAGCCCTGCGAGATCTAGCTCTTAGGAGATTTGTCCCCAGTCACACTCTGCTCCTGGCCTGCCAGAAGCAGTAGGTGGAGCTATCAGTTAGCACCAGCCTATCAGTTAGCACCAGCCTTTGGGCATCAATAATCTGTTAACCCTTCAGTGTGGTGATTAACACTAGGTCTTTGTAATGCCTTATTTACCTTAGCACTAATTACTGTTTGCGCACCCTTTGCTTAACATGGGGAGCACAAAGTACAGTAAGCTCACACAAGCTAGCGCAATCAATAATGCGCTAAAGGATTTTTTTTAACTGTTTAGCTTTAGGATGGTAATACAGGTGGCATGCGTTAAAGTCACTTATCCTGACGTTAACGCTTACTAACCCGAATGCTACAGTTACCGCTCACTAGGGAATAGGGCCCATAGATTAGTTCAAACAAAAGCAAGTAAAACACAGGAAAAAAACAGCTCATCTACAAACATGTCCACGCAAACACAATATCAGCAGTGTAGAAAAACACGCGATTCACAAAATACATTGCTAAGTCACCAACTTCAGATAGGATGGAAATTGAGGCACTCTATGTTTGCTACTTTGGTGGGATTCCCAAAGTGATTTCACCCACTGGAACGCACAGATCTCCTATTAGTGTGATTCCAAGGATTAATGTTTCCCAGTCCAAGTATATTCACAAGATGCTGGCGAAATGAGTAGTGGATGTGTTCACACAAACTATGCCACCTGTAGAATCATCAGCGATGTATCTGTGGACAAGATCTGTCCACAAAAGGGTGTCTCAGCTCAACACATGGTGAATACCAATAAAGAAACTTAGGATAGGGACAGAAGAATTGTGAAATTTTCTGAAACAAGGTCGGCAGTTCCCTTCATATCACAACAACCCTAATAAGTGTAAGAAAGTTAGTAAAAATATGTTTTTGATATTAAAAAAAAGGAAAATGCAGTATGTATGCTAATAATTATTTCATTTAACACCGTTGACCAAAAGACACACAATTAATTGGCTTGTATTCTACTCTTTAAAGAATATGTCCTTGGACTGGAAAACAACACATACACTCGGTATATACATGGAACATATAGCAAAGTCCCTATTGTTCCAAGACACACCGTTTAGAACCTTCAAAATAACCAACTAATTAAAACCATCGGGCTGGCGTCTTGCATTTACTTAAAGCGACTAAGAACTTCTTTATTTTATATTGCTCATTTCTCCCCGGGGGATTAATTAATGAATGCTTAATGATATTAGTCCACAATTAGATCACTTATGTTTAACCACATGGTTTCTATGCATCCACATATAAATATAAATTTTGGGCAGAAAGATAATTGTTCAACACTGTAGCAATTAAACAGCTGTAGCCTGTCTCGTGTGTTAAGTGATGGAGCTGCAGGCACATATCGGAACAGATGGTCATATCTACCCATCGCAATGTTAAAGCATATTTTATTTTATTTTTATTTTTACTTTCCTTGTTTTTTTGTTTTTTTTAAAGAGGTGTTGACAAATCACACGTCAAATGGAAATGCAACCATTTGCAATTAAAAAAAAAAACTCAACAAATTATCGGATAGAAGACCGAATTAAACTGTGTCGAGGCAAAAGCGATTTCATACCTATTTCTCCTTTATCCCAAGTAATTATTTAGTAATTTCTTGCAGTTATTAAGAGCCTAATGGGAAAGCAACCAGCTAAATATTTCTATTTATGGATTTAACTTTTTCTATTTTTTACTTAGATGCTTTTATTATTGTGTTTTCTTGCTTTTCCATTATTCATGTTTATTAAAATAAGATTTGTTTTCAGAAGTTACATCAAAATATTTACATTTATCAGGTCGATATGGACATACGCTATTTACATGTATCCGTATGGTTTATTTATTTATAATAGCACATTGACACTGTGTAGCCTTTTGCATTTGTCATTCATGCACTAGTGAAGAAATATACATATTTATACATCTTCAGTTTTTGTGCATTAATGGAGAATACCAAAGGCTATTCGGCGAGGCTGTGCTATTATACAGGGGAATAAAATCTATGTATTGTACTCATTTATTTATAATGTGTTTTACCAGGAAGAATATGCTGAGGTTTCGCTCTTCGTTTTTTTGTAATGCTGACCCGCAGAGCATTTACAAACACGATATCACACATTCAAACAGAGACACATGTTGTACAATTAAACGCTAACCGCAACCTAAGTTGGATTTTGATTGACAATTCCAGGCGGCAGATTCATCTGGAGCCTGTAGACAGGTTGCGGTATAGATATATTCCAAAAGAAAATCAGCTACTCCTGACGGTCAAAAAACAAAACAAACAAAAAACATACTTCTGTTTTGAATGAAAAAGGAAGAAACTATCTACATCAATCTACTGATCTGTTTATCTTTGCATCTAGCTCTAGCCTTTGTTAGCAACCCGTTTATTTAGACATTCATCTGGTCTGTCTGTCCACACAAATATCACTTGACCAGCTAGCTCTGTCTGCTTTCACATCCATCTACACATTTATCAGTATTATATGTATCTGCTCTATCCATCCTATCTATCTTACTCCTCTTTCTGTTTGTCTATCACCTTTATCTGTCTGTATGCCAATCTATTTATCATCTTTCTCAGTCAGTCTATCTTAGGTCTATGTATCTTGGTATCTAGCTTCATCGTTCTCCATCTATCTAGACATCTTTGTCTGTCAGTCTGTCAGTCAGTCCATCTATCTCACTGTCTCTCTGCCAATCCGTCTATTCATTCATATTACTTAATCCATCTTTTATTTATTCATCTATCCTCCTGTACGTCCCTCCGTCTATCTGTCCAGCAGTCCCCCATCATTCCATCTGTCCGTCTGTCTATCTATGTACTAAATATTACTTTTGCTTTTTTTTTTTTACCTGCCAAGTGAAACCCATCATTGTCACATAACTAGGTGCCAAACAGGGAGCATAATATCATCGGTCTGTGTGATTCCTGTGTTCTGGCTGACAGCATCGCGCTCCATGAACGAATGACAATATTAATAGCGCTTGTCCTGTTGAATTTAACGCATACAAAAATTCCGATGCTGTAAAGCGACAGAGGTCACCCCTCCTGAGCAGGCCACAAATTAGGCTATCTCACTGCAAAATTAGCCAACTAACGGCTGTGTTTAGCACGCAGGGAGCCAATGACATTTTTGTACAGAAACATTATCAATTTGACCTTTATGGAAATCAGACCATTAAATATGCTTTTTAAAACATATTATTAAATAGTATGCTGGGAGTATATGGAGATTGGAACGGAAAAATATTCCACTTCCTCATTAGAGAGCATCTCTTTAGTGCCATGTATTATATTCAATTAACCCCTTCACTCTCAACAATGTGTAGACATAGGCATCAATGCTCTGCTTCTATACCCCAACCCCTTCATTCCCATTTCCTGCTATTTTAATGGAGTGCAAACAAACAATGGATTGTGTGCTGTATTTCAGACACTGCGTTCTGATGTTCCTCTACATCATTTTTACAGTCAGTTTTTTTTTTCAAAACAAGCAATGTTAAATGGCAGCATTACATATGGAAAATATTTAATAATTCTGATTATAAGAACCATATTACAGAACTAAATAAAGGTCTTAAGAATGAAAGGAGCATAGTTTCCCAAACTAAATGTACTATATATATATAAAAAAATATATATATATATAGACACATACACACACACACGAGCACCGTTTATTGTATAAACCATATAGAGACTCAATTAGGTGTGCACAATCAAAAATGTGTGCTATATAATATTTTAAAGCTATGTACACACAATATCCCTGGGATTGACCTTCAAGACAGATCTTAACCCACTAGGATCACTTGGTGCCTGTGCTAATTTTCTGGACAGATGCTAATCGCTAAATTTTACCTACTGCTCAACCCTGGTGCTAATTCCAAAAAACAAGTCCTCGTCCAAAATTAACAGGCAATGTAAAGGAATGCAGCACAGGTGTTCTCTTGGCCCCATACACCATAGTAATGGATCTGGTCAGCAATGTCGCTGCTGTTACGGTAGGCTATATTATAAATGTATCCTTTATTGACATGTTTCCTAATTATAATATATTGACTAATTTTAAACATTTTATGCTGGGGCTTATTCATAGTATGTAAGCGGTTGATTATTAGGCTTAGGGCATGTGTAAAGAACACATGGATAAGTCTTGCCCTGAAACATGTATTATTTATATGCTGCAGCAGGGAAATTTTTGTCGCTCACCTGGCCTTCCTTTTGGATCTATTAAATGCAGTGTAATGATTCTACATGCTGTTGGTGGCATTTATCATGCAATGCCCATCAGCCTTAATTAATATGTGCCCATCTAAACATAGATGATACGGCCACATGGGATGATTTTAATAATGCAGGGGTGTGAGGACTATTCACTTGATGTGTTCATATTTATACAAGGTTCTTATCCTGTACACATCTGCATTAGCACTGGTTCTCTGCCCGGGTCTTAGCATTTCCCTAGCGTGCGCTAAACGACCTTGTACACAGACTCCTGAGGACAAGGTGATCTGTTAGTTGGTCGTCAGGTGCTATTTAGTGACTGGTGCTAAATTTTTTCTTTAGCGATGGTTTTTTAGCTCACAACAGGTGATAGGGCCCTAAGTACTTTATGTGTAACCTATTCATCTTTCCAAGAATGACTGCAATAGTAATACCTGTAACAGTTCTGTACATTATAGCCAACATTTCTCCAGTTACATCAGATCCCCTTATCAAGGCAGACAGCACAAGGTTTCAAGGCAAGACCCAACTTGAGTTGTATGACCTACAAAAAATATCTAAAATCACCAAAACTGACCTAGGAGCCATGTGTCTGGCAAATAACATTGTATACCATTACATTTGACCAAAGAATAATCTATTCAAATTCAAAATAATAGTTGACATAATCAATTACTGTAAACTTGGGACAACTGAGGGTCGAACCTTGTAATTGAAATAATAATAGAAAAAAAAACCTGAAAAAATTTAGGAGTGTCATAATTTCTTACGTATTACACAGACTGTTCCATGGAGATTACATGGACATGAGATTTAGTTCTGTAGGTTTCCTGTAACAAAAGGAACGCTGTTACCGCAACCACAAATTATTCACAGGATTTGAGAATTCATCCTGGAAATGATATCACATTCATAACAATGAACGTGTTGTCAACACGTTCTGACCAGACCGGTAATAGTTTTGATCCGTTCTTCGTGTTGTTTATATGATAATTCCCCAGCTGTACGAATTTCAATTTCAGTTCGTTTTTTTTCAAAATCTCCAGCATCCAAAACCCGAGGGTAATCCTCTGTTTGTGTGCTAGAGGTATGTTTCTCCACTTCCACCGGAACAAAGACTCTGTTTTTTTTTTGCGATCGGTAATGAACAGATTTCCCACTGCACAACGGAATTACAATATTTAACAAATAACGGGTCTTTTGTAGTTTGAAAGGGAATCACAATCTCCATGGGCTGAATTTACATATGAATCGAGAAAATATGTGAAGAAATGAATGACACTTCCTAAACAACCCATGAATGATATCTAGCAGGTTTGGTCCAGACAGTGGGACGTCAACTTAATTAAGTCCAAAAGTTACGAGTCTTGTATTCTTCACAAGATTGTACTAACCAGTTTGATACTTGTATAGTCCAGATAAAGGATAGCTGTCTTTTAGTTCTGGCTCTGCAGATGTTCTGGTCTGTGATATCCATCAAGTTGGCAGAACCATACAGGAAATATAGACCATAACATCTGGCGAGCAAGAGTTAGGTCATGATTATACAATGTCATTCAATGGTAGATTGTGCCCCAGCTCCCAACTTACACCTCTATAAAAGTACACCCATTATGTCAATTACACATTGAGTATTGGGTGGAGTAGAGGTAACATCATTGCTCTATAACCATGGAGACCATGGAGATGCAGGTTCGAATCCCGGCAAGAGCACCTCTCCAGTAACTTTCTTTGGGCAAGACACCTAACGGTACATACTCGCCACCCAGGACAAACTTGAAAAGAGGAGAAATCTCAATGTATCCTTCCTGGTAAAATACTTCCTCAAAAATTAGATTTTTACAGGTTTTGGAGAGCAAATGGACAGTGAGTGTGTCTCCAATGAAGGCCGAACTAGCCATTGGGCAAACTGAGGAATTGCCTTGTGGGTTACAATATTATTGGACTGACTAGAGATCAGAAGAACTCTTTTAATGGCCTGTGAAATAATGGCACTATGGTTCAATGAGCAGGTGGGAATATTAAAATAACTACCAAGATTGGTAGCGTTGCCTTCTCCATGGTTCCAACTGCCTTAACAGATAAAGGGGTGGCAAAATAACTATAGAACTTTACGGCCCTGAACATGACACTTTGGTGCCAATAAAATGGTGATAAAATGGTGATTTATTCTTTGTATGTAAACCATGTTTGTTAAATCATAAGTGAAAACACAATCATCCAGAGCTGCAGTGGACAAGGAAAGGGATTTTATTTACTTTACACAATTCAGAAATCACACTGTGGTATGTTTGAATGTGTGTAAATATAATATTTCCATAGTCCTAATTTTTGGTTTTACTTTTCCTACTGATTGGTTGATAGTTTTGATTATGAATTAAACCGGCATTTACAGCTTTAGAGGAACAGCTCAACAAACCTCAAATATCTAAACATTAGCAAGTCTGGGAACCAAACGAAATCCACAAAGTGTTCCTTAAACAAACTGCAACAAAGTACAAACCAGTGATACAGAAAACACTGAGTGGCCAGGAAGAAAACAAATGTCTTATTGCATAAACACGTGTGACACATTCGTATGATTTATAACCACTATATGAAGCCTGATACGGCCTGTATTGTTTTAAGGTTTCTTTAATGGTTATACTTTGCAGGTGCGACAAATGCATTAACTCAAGGAAAAAAAAATGTCTTGGAGTGAAAAAGCGATAGATCATCAACTGACTCCAGCTCCCCAGGGGAAGAAAGCAAGGTTCTGATTATAGATGAATTTATTTACACAGGTCGGCTATAGGTATATTTTATATCTATTTTGTGTTTTAATTTTTATTCAGTCTGGTTTGTTTAATTATTTTTTTCTGTAGTCTTTTTCAGAATGACTGATAAACATTCCTGTCCAGATGACAGTAAGTGAAAGTGAGATCTAAGGGTGCTGCAGGCAAGCCTCGATTTAACCCAAGGCAAAGAAAATATTCGAGTGATAACAATGAAGATGTGTAAATTTTAAGCAGACAGCAGTCACTCATATCTCAGGCTCCTGCCTGGTTGATATACTCACATTTACTGCATGATAAACATGCTCATATAGATCGATGCACCAATACAGCGTACAGGACTGGCGAACCCAGGATACAGCGTGATGGAAGGATGAAGCTCTCTTATCTGACCATTAAAATATCATACATTTACTGGGAAAAATGTAAATGCGTTGGGATTAATTGCATGTGCTGGAGTATATTTAACATAGCACCTGTTCTGCCCAAAACAAGTTGGGCTCATTTGAAAGGAAGTTACATTTGTTAGCATTTTTTTTCTGCCATGTGATTGAAAAAATAGAATTATTCCATTTCAAAGCGACAACTGTGAGAAAGGTCATACAGGGTGGTCATCCACTCACTCCATGTCATCATGGGCTGTCAGTGGGCTGACCGACAAGTCAGCATGCCAACTTCACCACTAATGGCTGTCAGGTGTAGGTTCCAGGGTGGCATAGGATTGTGGCAATGGTCCAAGATCACCAGGGCCCCCAGTTAGCTCCAATCACAGAGGGCAAACATGGCGGCGCTCTACACTGAATTGAGGTGAGTACAAACAGTGATCGATCATCATGTATATCATGAGATAATGCATTAATCTTTAAAGACCAATGTGATATCCATCCTCTAATGGGATACTGCAAAAAAGTGTACCTGGCAGTAAAAGTGCACTTTAAATGCAGAATAATGGTTATAAATAATTTTCATGATATATTTCTTTGATTGAAATAACATTTAATCGAATGGGGAAGACAGATATGTATGTCCGATCATTGTATAAAGCCATAAACTGGCAGGAGGGACAGGTGGATCATGGGATGGAGTTTGACTATGCACGCAACACAGTTTTCCCCCAGATGTAATATCAGTGCATATCCATATTTACGCTCTGGAGTATAAGATTTCTGACATTACTGTAATTTCTGAAATCCTGTCCATAAATGGGTATTCAAATCTATAGGTTCATCTTCCTTGCATCACAAAGTAGATTGCACTAGTGACATAAACAGCCTTAGAGAGAGAAAGCAAAAAAAAACCAAAAAAAATGACAAAATACATTTCTCTTTCAAAAAATGTCGCTAAAATTTTGATTGAACATCAGAAGTTGAAGTAATTTTTACAAAATTTATGGTCTATCAGTCTCTGGATATATGGCACACACACGACACAACTCTTTATAAAATACTCACTTAACCAGGGCTGTTGCAAACTTAGGAAATCCATACTATAATGGTACTGGGAAAATTACAACAGCTCTAGTCAAATTACAACAGCTCTACATCAAAGTTGGAATACAGCCCTAAAGCTAGCGTCAGACGAACACAGTCATCACGTCCGTGTCGCCGCACAGTTTAACGTCCATCGTAGCATTGATTTGTGATCAATAGAGACCAACACATGAAGTATGTGCGCACCGAAGTGCGCACACACCACGCAGGTGGCAATGGACGCCATTTAGGCCTCGACGTAAAAGCGCTATAACGGACGCCCAGAGTGCCCCGCGTTGTGGCCTGTGTGTGTGATAAAGCGACATCAGATGCAGCGCATTTGCGACGTTCATCACGTTGATGCTCAGAATTTTTTTTTGTCTGGCTGACTGTACCCGTTTTTTAATTTTAATTCATTTTGTTTCCCATATTTCCCTTTTTTTCTACATCCAAAACTAAACCAGACCGTGTAGTGTCTACAGTATCTTCCGTCAGTACGTCCGTCCGTTATGCACGCACGCAGAGTGCGCTCAGACTGCATTTGTCTGACATTAACCTTAATCTTTTCTCCTGTGGAGAAACCTTTCGTTCCATTCATTAATTTCTTATCCAATCTCTGTACCCTTCCCAATTTCATAACTTCCAATCACCAAAATCCATGTCCGACCTATAATGATGCTTACTGGTATTTAATATGAGTTACGGCATGCACTTGTCTTTTTATTCAGGTATGTCAAAAAGCTGATGTATCAATTCCCAAACAGTGGAGAGGATAACAGCCCTGTGAGCATTCAACGTGGTCATTTTACAAGAGCAGAATGAATATTTATAGGACAGAGCTCTCTGAGCCAAGGAATTACAAATACACACATTCATGTTTCAACTTGTGATCTACTTGAAATATGAATGCATGTTGATAAAATATATATAGTATCGAGGATAAAATACTTTCTGACAGTCATCTGCCAGCAACACTGATGAAGCTAATTTCATGGCTTCGTGTATGAGCGCGCCATGTCTACCATCATTCTGGCACAGTTTCTACAATGCTCCTCAATTCAAATCTCTGCAAGAGGTGTTTGGTGCTTCATAAATAAAATTATAATATGCAATCATGTTCACCAACCCTCGGTGACAGATGTAAAGAAAACCCTGAAACCCAGCGTGACATGTGAGAATGGCATAAGAATAAAGTAAATGTTAGCAGGACATCACATTCCTGCAGTCATCACGCAAAGCTGCTGTTCGCAGTGAAACAAATACATCTGTGATTGGTTCGAAAGGAAATTATTCAGTGCTTGTTGATTAAATTATAGTAGTGGACTGAACAGTCAAAAGTCCCCAATTGGACTGGCAAAGGTTGTAGAAGACCACCATTTCTGTACATTTAAGGCTAGTGTCAGATGAGCGTCTTTGGAGAGTGGAAGGAAAGTCTGAGAGAGGACGTTCCTTCCACTCGACGCCCGTCTGGCCACCTCGCTGAGTGCACATATGGAGAATTGCACTTTGCAGTTCTGTCAACGTCCGTCCTAGCGCTTTGCCGGAGAGGCTTGGATAACGGATGCTTGTTGCATGCGCATTTCGTGCGCACGCACAAGCGTGCACAAGTGTGCGACCGGCCCCGTTGCAGCGTCAAAACGCTGCGATGGATGCCGGTAAGCACTTCAGTACAGGTGCACATAGCGCGCTCGTATGACGCTGGCCTGAACCACTGCAATCTTCTGAAAAATAATACCATATTTTTGGTGGCTGGAGGAGAAATTATTTCCCAGGATAGATTGTATGAGATTGATGAGGGTGAGGTTTAATATCAAGATCCATAGAAGCCATATAAGCCTGATTTTTAACTTTTCCACTTTTTCTGAATTTGAAGCCAGAGAGCTCATGTTTCCTCACCCTATTTAAGATACATATAACACCCACTTGTTATTTATGTCAGATTATAGGGAAATTAAGACAAGTAAGAAAACAAAGCATGGAAGGACCTCTTGGTCAAACTCATACTCCAGTGAGGCTAAATCCAAAAATTCCAAAAGTTTCCTTGGCTGTTCATGCCTGCTCCCATATAAATATTCCATTGATCTATGACTAAAACATGTTTGGGGACATCTAGAATATATAAAGTATTGAGGTTTATCTATTTCAGTCCAGCAGAATGTGTTATTTTTCTGTAGTAGGCTAATTATTTTCTGGAATCCTACCTTGACCTTAAAGATCAATGGTCTTCCTGACCCGATCTGACCCACTCATCTCCAATCTTAATGTATCCAATTGAATTAATTCTTCCATTTCCCTCTCTGTTTCCCATTAGTTTATGAGATACTCTGACATCTAGTTGCCACAATAAATCAAGTCTTACTCCATCTGATCCCAATATTTAATGTCTTCATTGATAACTACTAATCACGCGAAAGCTCTCTGGATAATGAACCAATGTTCATAATGTAAAGTAAATTCCCTTGGGTTGCGATCCAAGGCGTAGACCTTAATATGGACTCGATTTGCAATCTGAGGGAATTAGTGGAGCTTGCTGTATAGATAAAAAAAACATGAGGCTTCATAAAACAGGCTCTGGAGGAGGACATGAGGTTGGAAATACAGAAGTGTATGCACGGATAATCATTATAGAAGGAATTTCACCCAAACCGGCATCAAAATGATTGTTACTTGGAGACCCTATTATTGCTGTGCCATCAAAACAACTTTACTGGGAGATTCTAGACTTATTTTGTTGTTTTGTATATCATCCACATGTAGTAGCCCCTGTTGAATCAATTTTGTTGTAGTATTTATTGTCTAAATTGTACTTATTTGAATTTTTCTCTCCTTTTTCCCAATTCATTTTTCCATCACCTTAGCCTCCCTTAACTTGTCTTTGCAATTGGCTCAGCCAAAAAATTACCTAGGAATACATTGCATTGCAGGGGTTTTTCCCCTAGTTGTTTATAAGCTTTCCCTTTGGGTTGTTCTCTAATAGCTAATCACCTTAGGTTGTAATCAATCAATTGCTGCCCTACTCTTTCAGGTCAAAGTTAACAAACTTGATAATATGAAAGTAGCATCAACCTACTTTAATAACCCAAACTATATAAGCCACAAAATAAGAATTACTAAGACAAGCCCCTACTCAAGCAATGCCTCTTCATATTCCCTAAAATCCCCAGTGAATAGACAACAATGGCATTGTCTATCGGCAGTGGAGAAATCAGACTCTGACAGGCAGGTAGTGAATTAATACAGACCTGTATTTCTCTTGGTTTCCACTGCATTTACATTGTATCGTTCATTCTACAGGACTAGAGTAATGTAATCCTCCTAATCAATTAAGCAGCATCTTCTGACAGTACATTATCTGCTGTGAGGAAGGGCTGCAAGTGGACGTCGATATACACTGCAGCATTGCAGAGATGCTATGATAATTCTTAGATACTCCTGAAAATAATTATTGTGTTGTCAAGTTCAGCAATGTATTGTACTGTATTGTTACTTTAACAAACAAAGACAATGAGCAGTATACATAAAGCAGAGCATCTGCTCCTGCCAGCTCAATATATCCCAGCATATGCTACCTTACAGTGGCTTTATGTGGTTAATGTAGTATGTGCCATTCTAGCCCTCAGAGAGTTTGTCAGCTAAGATTTAAATAAAGTTGCGTGAGGTATAGGAGAGAAAGAGATAGTAGCGTAACCTTGTTTGAAGGCTAAACAATCATTTTATAAATGCCGCATTGAGACACAACTGAGCATAAAAGTACTTTAGATAAAAAAATCCACATTGCCTTTTCTTCTCAGTCAAATAGATCTGCAGCGGGTTGTTATCAATAGACAACCTGCAATGAAGCATCAGGCTGTGTAGAGGTGCATGCCACACTGACACAGGTCAAAGTGGAAAAGTCAAAACATATACAGGGTTATTCAAAGAGATCCGAATTGCTTGAGAAAGGTAACCGAACGCTGAAAATCAGCGTTCGGTTACCTTTCTTGGCCATTCGGCTATCCAGAGAGCATGCAATTCGCCAGGATTTGGCGAATTGCCTGAACTTACGGTGCCTGTTCGAGTGCAGTGAAAACCCCATGAAAAAGCACTATTTTCGGCTATTCAGAGAGCACAAACCAGCAGTGAAAGGTTCCCAAAATGCCCTGTCATTCGGTGGTTTAATTCGGCAAATTTATTCAGGCGAATCCCATAGGCTTCAATGTTAAAAATATTCCCGTTTTAATTCAATATCTAATAAACCGTTCATTATAAAATTCTGCAGTAAAGAGTCTCTTTATTTATCGATTTTTTAGGATATTTTAAGCATTTTTCTGAATTTTTATTTTTTTATTTTTTTTAAGTTTACTTATTTTTTCTGTAACAGCCCTTTTTATTATCATTCCCTGGATCTCATATGTAAATTTCACACATTTTCACTCAGTAGTTTATTTGCAAACAGTGTTTCACTTTTCAATCATTCATGCAAACTGTTTTCCTAATTTATTCACTTCACTCTATCTGCGGTCTCGGCTTTTTCCGGCGGCTTCGCTGCGTGTGATCGGCTCCTGCTCGGGTTTTTCCGTGGTTTTCGGCAGGTTAATCCAGATGTTTTTGTGGGTTTTCGGCGTGCATTCGCTGGGTTTTGCGGTTCGTTTTCGTCGGGTTTGCGGCGGCTTTTCCCTGCAATTCGGGGACCCTGTAGTGTTTGCTGAATACACCGCAGGGTCACCGAAATGGGATCGGCAAAAGGAACCGAATTGAAGAGAACGAAAAGTCACCGAACGTGCGGTGACTTTTCGAATCTCTTTGAATAACCCTGATAGTCAATTTGCCTGTAGAGGAAAGGCATACTACTATATTTTACTGCACTGATGCAGGGAGTATTTTTTCAAATGCCAGGGCAGCATTTTTTCTTTTAGTAGCCCAAAATATTTGGGATGTGTGGTGGATAACGGAGCCACAAATCGATTAAACGAGTCCTAAAGAATAATAAATTTTGTATTAAATCACTTTGTGTAAATAAGGTACTTTGCTTTTGTTCCAAATTACATTTTGAGCAACTTTATGCGTCTGTTGTAACGAGCATCATTATGTCCATCATAGAATTTTGATGGATCATATATATAGGGAACAGCACAAAGCATGTGCACACTTTTTCATACCGATATATGAATCTTTCTTACTAGAATGGACACAGTTTTATGGTCTTCATCAAAATGCTACCACACACGTAGAGAAATGTCTACGGACAGTATACTTTCTATAGGTGGGAGTCCAGGACGTTTGATGTTTGCTGTTTTTGTAGGAAACTACAAACCGCAACGGCTTCTTCAGCTTCCATAATCCTTGAAGTTTTATTAGGTTATTGTCAAAATGAATGCGCATCATGTGGTGTCCACAAGTACGTCCGTGCAAAAGTATAATCGTTACAAGAGACGTACTTTCTGTGCTTGTGTGGCTCGAGCCTAAATAGCAACCAATATGTCAGGAATTTTTGCCTTAATATTATGTTTATGTATATGTTCATATATACCGGCTGGGTATAGTAGAGGTAATATCACTGCTCTATATAACTGTGGAGACACAGGTTCGATCATAGCAAGAGCACCTCTGCATAAAAGTCCTTGGGCAAGACACCTAACGGTACATACTGGTCACCCAGAACATACTTGAAAATGAGAGAAATCTCAATGTATCCTTCCTGGTAAAAGACTTTCTCAAAAAAAATAAAAAATAATTGACATCCAGTCGAAGGGCAGCATAATTCGGAAAGCTTAGGGCAGCACCAATCCTAGATATAGCAAAAGATTGTGAACCTACAGTTTCTTGCTTTATTCTCTTTATTTTCTATTTGGATCATGTATTGGTCAAAATCTGTTTGGCCTGAAAATAGATTATGGTTTGAAAAATATCCCAAACTTGTCCATCTGATTATCTCCCATGATGCCTAATTGCCGGTGGGAGCCAAGACATGTTGTAAGACGAAAGGACAGAATGTTCAGAAAATGTCTGTTGGTCAATTCTGTGGAAACTATAAGATGAAAGTCTAAAAATCGAATACATTTTTTTTGCTGTACACCAGTTTCAAACACAGATATATAGCATATTGCTAGTTGTATAGATGTCTATATGTGCCAAGATATTTAAACTTGGCAACATTTTAAAAAGAATTATAGATCATTTGCGCCCAGCTATTGATTGCGTGTGTTTATTTTATTTTTTTAAAGATTTTAAAAGCACAAGAGATTTTAGTTGTGATTTTTCGCAAACTCGCGAACAGAAATATTAGATCAATTTAAAACTAGCAAGTGGCCTGCAGCCAGCCAGCTGCTGCTGGACTTCAATGGGAGTTGCATCTGAACAGCCGATGGTTTGTGTCTGTGTGCCTTAACACCATCATGTGTGAACCGGGTTTGAACGTATAAATCATAGTAAATGATGCGATTAATAAAATAAAATGAAAAAAAAAATACATGAGCAAAAAGTTACAAAGCTGACAGCTTGTGAATCTTCCCCAAGAGAGGTAACTTATCCAACTAGTAAAGCCATTTGCTACTTCCCAGATACATTAAGGCAGTGTTTCCAAACCCTGGTCCTCAGAACCCCCTAACAGGCCAGATTTTAAAGATTACGGGTCATATTGAACATAGTGCACGCTAAATTGGTGACGCTGACGTGGAAAACCTGCGCCTGCATGTTTCCCTGTAGTGTACCCAATTCGGCATTAGATTCTGGGGCAGGCGCTACTTCAGCACCTTGTTCCAGAAAGCAGTGCTACTCAATGATCAAACAAACACAAAAAAATATAAAATGTTATGTATATTGTGAGTTTAAGTGCTAGGATTTATAATTGGCAATAGTTAGCTTAAGGTAAATATCCAATGAATTTATTCATTATTATCTCACTAATGTTTTACAGCTCTCCTAACACAAGCATTGTCCAGTATACCTCCCATTAAATGTATTATTTGATCTCCACTGCAGTGCTAGCTTATTTTAAACTGTCCCTTATTGATTTATTCGGCATATGTTTAATAACAATTGCTTTCCGCTACTGGTCAATATTTTTCCCGCCTTTCCCATCTGTACTAAATGGCTTTAGGCCAGTCTGTAACTATTTTTTTTTTGTGTTTGTTTGTTCATAAATAATAGGTTTAATCCTTACTACAGAGAAGTACCACCCATTTTGGGTTACAGGTGATCACCCACACCTCTTTACATCACTGTGGTGGTGTATTTGTTAGTCCTTTTGTGTCTACTCTCAATGATAATCGTGGTAGCTCTTCCACGCCGCAGAAAGTATCACCTCCTGGAGTCCGTAGGACTCCATGGAGGGTTGTGCTGCCGGGCTGTGAGCCCTGTGCAATTTCACTCCCGCAAGATCGCACAGCCCCGTGGACTGATCGAGGAGGGATACTGGGAACTATTTGCCCCCAGTCTCACTCTGCTTGTGACCAGAAGCGGCAGAAGGGGCCACCATTCTTGCCACGGGATGAGAGTTGAGTATCTGATTTATTTGTGGGGTTTAGGGGGTGCTAAAGGAGTCTTCAAAAGCGGAATCAGTTAGCACCAGCATTAAGGCTAGGGTCAGACGAACGCATTTTTCACGTTGCCCGTGAAAAAGTGCGTTCGAACGAACGTACGTATTTTTTCCCGGAATACGCGATAGCGGTCATACGATGCGCCGGTTCGTCCGTGATTTTGTACGGATCATCAATAAAATACTTTTTGTGTCTGGACGTTATGTTAGCCGGACATAAACAGCGTCTGACTTCTCCTAATCACACACACACGCTGCTATGCGGCCGCAGCGCACTCTGTACGTCAGTAGTAGCGGTTTGACGTTCTCGAAAAAATGCGTTCGTTGGACACTTGCTTTGCACGGACGAACTTTCGTTCGGCCATTCGTAGTATGTTCCCCGGCATTGGACGTCATTTGCTGCTAGCACGGCCGTGATTTCGTGCGGCTAAACGCACGTGAAAAATGCGTTCGTCTGACCCTAGCCTTAAGTGTCGCTAAATTTTTGGTTTGCGCATCGGTGCGGTAATTAGCGCTAGGACTTTGTAATACCTTACTTATCTTAATGCTAATTACTGATTGCGCTCGCCATGTTAAGTATAGGATGCGCAAGGTACAGTAAGCTCACAGAAGCTAGCGCTAACAGATTTTTCATGGGTTTAGCATTAGATATGAAATGTAACTCACCCGAATGCCAATGGTACCGCTAACTATGTAATTTAGCCCTACCTTGGGGAAATGCAGACAGAATCCTGCGATCACTATGCAGGAAATCATATCACCGGTGCTGTGCTTCAGATATATTGTAAACCTGGCATGCTAGTGGGTCGTGAGGACAAGTTTGGCGAACACTGCATTAAGGTATAGATGAAGAGAAATCAAGTGCAAAATTCTAATAAAAGAGCAATCGGCATGATTGTTTCTTTGGTTTCTATAGTGATTACACTGTTAAAACAATTCCCATATAAGCGCTCAACACATAATCCATTACATCTCTAATCTTGCACAACACTCTTCTTCCGTACCTTCCTGTGTCTATCCGTACTGCTGGCTTAGTTTGTCTCCTGTGACTATGAATACACAGTCTACATTTAAACAATGGCTGTAATCAGTGCTTCAAAGTAGCAGCCAAATGGACTTCCAGAACTTGTAGAAAGTTAAATTACCACTTTGGTAGAAATCTCACCTCTTGAAAAACACACACACAAAAAAAAAAAAAAATCGAAATATAAAAATAGTTACATGAAAAACTTTACCCCAAGTGTGCTGTGTCTTACCAATTGTGCAGTGCTCTCCGTTCCAGCCTTGGTTACATTCACACTTCCCATCTTTGCAAGTTCCATGTTCCAAGCAGCGAGGGTGACATGCTCTCTGGTTGCAGGAAGGTCCAGTCCACCCTTCTTCACAACGACAGGCTCCACCCATACATATTCCATGGGTGCCACAATCAACTGCACAGATCTCTACACAGGAAAACAAAAACATATCGCTCAGTTACACCAAAAAGTTTCAAACGTTAGTAGATATTTTATAAGACAAACTTTAAAATGCAGTAATTGTAAAGTTGGTTGATTGACAGCACTGAGATCCCCAACAATTGTGATACTACATCTGTCATGATGCCCACCTATAGCACCAAAGGTATTCTCTCCTAAAACCTCTGTAAGGCCAGCTCAGTGTTATTTAATTGCCAAGAAGCAGTGTTATTCACACTTTAAGAAGATAAGACATAACATTCACAGCATATGAATCAGTTCAGAGTCGACAGAAGGTGGAATTTGTACCATGTTAGTAGAGGGGCTAATGACTGGAAGCAGAGGGAAACAGTATGTATAGCAATCAATGTGCAATGAAACGATGTTTATCTTCTTCTTGAAAGATTAAAGCCTGTGTATGATGGATGGGGACATGGGAGGCATGTGATAAACAATGACAAATGAAATAAATATTCTAAATCTAGAAAGATGAAGAAAAAAAAGCTTGTTAACACTGTATCTTCAAAATGAACTATGGTCCTTATAGATTCACAGAGACGGGTTTGATGGTTTGACCTTTTTTTCCCATTAAATCTAGATATTCTCCAAAGTTTTTCAGCTATCTGTATAACATAAATATTTATCGTTTAATACATCTATTTATCTATCTATCCTTCTTAGTTATCTCTATATTGGTATAGATTTATCTGTATCTGTTTGTTTGTCGGCCTCCCTCTGTTTCTGTTTGTACTGATCTCTCTGTATCTGTTTATCTCGGTCGATCTATCTCTGTATCTTTTTATCTTTAATGACCCGTGTCTATCTTTATCTGTAGCTTTCTCTCCTGTCCTGTCTGTTTCTTTTATATATGTCTGTCGCTCTTTGAATTTATCCAAGTCTGTCTGCCTCTTTCTTTCTTTCTGTATTGATCTATCAGAATTGCTCTGTAACTTTATGTCTGTCATTCTATAGCTTGTTTTTGTGTATCGTTCTATCTGTGTCAGGCACGCTCACGTACCTGAGGGTGGACGAACGGTTAGCCCTAAGTGAAAACAGGAGCCTCGAGTACATAGAAGAGAAACCAGTCCTTGTAGTGGCTGGGTTAACACAAATAATGAGGGCTGCCCTGTCTTCAGGCCAACACCAACCAAGGGTACGTAACGGCTGTGCCGGTAAAGCAAGATAGAATCACAATGCGGTACCAGTCCTTATAGTGGCTGGGTTTCGCACAAACAGGAGGTGAACCTATAAGGCAGGGACACAAGGAGGACAGGAACCAGTCCTTAGAGTGGCTGGTGTAAGCGCTGGTAAGCCAGGAACGTATTTCAGAAAGCAATAGGGTATAGGCGAAAACAGAGTCGAGTAACAAGCCGGGTCAAGGGGTATAGAGGTACACAAGTCGAGAGGGATAGCCAGGTCATACACAGTAAGTCAAATTGAGTGAAATAAACGAGCACTTAAGGGTCAGACAGGCAAAACCACGAAAGGGCACTGAGGAATGGGAAAAGCAAGTTTAAATCTGGTGCCTTGCCTGCTGATTGGTCCTTCGCGGTCACATGGAGATTGGTGACGTCGCGCCGCCGGGAGGGCTAAATCCGGAACTGCCGGCGGCGCGCGCGCCTACTGCGCGCACACAGGACCCGGAGAGGACGCCGACCCCGGAGCCGGGAAGAAGGATGCCGGGTCGGCGACCCGGCGGGACGCCGAGCCGGCGGCGCCCGCCGAGACCTGACAGCACCCCCGCCTTGAGGAACGCCCACCGGGCGGCTGGGAGCCGGGCGATCGGGAAAACGACGATGAAAGGCGGAGACCAAGCGAGGAGCATGAACGTCACGTGACGAAACCCATGTGCGATCCGCGGGGCCATAGCCAGTCCAATGAACCAAATACTGCAACCGATTGCGGACATAGCGAGAATCCAAGATGGACTCAATTTCATACTCGGGAGTCCCATCAACCACCACAGGGGGAGGAGGGGAGTCAGGGCGAGTAAAACGGTTGCAGGAGAGCGGCTTCAATAAAGAGACATGAAAGGAGTTGGGAATACGCAAAGAGACAGGCAATTGCAGTGCGTAAACTACGGGATTGATACATCGGAGTATTTTATACGGACCGATAAAACGAGGCGCGAATTTCATAGACGGGACCTTCAGACGAATGTGGCGTGTGCTGAGCCAAACCCTGTCACCCACATGGTACACTGGTGGAGGTCTGCGCCTCCGATCAGCCGCCCGCTTCTGGCTCAAGGAAGCGGATTCTAGATTCAACCTGGTCTTCTCCCAAATAACCCGGAGCTTATCTAGGTGTTCCTCCAGGGCAGGAATGTTCTGGGGGGGAGAACGAGGATGGAAAAATAGTGGGATGCATACCCGTGACTATTTCGAAAGGAGAAAATTTTGTCGACTGTGATGTGGCGTTGTTATACGCAAATTCTGCCCATGGTAACAGAGTAACCCAATCATCCTGTGCGTCAGAAATAAAACACCTTAAATAAGTCTCAAGCGTTTGGTTGGTTCTTTCGGCTAAACCGTTCGTTTGCGGGAGATACGCGGACGAAAAGGACAGTTTGACGCCCAACTGGTGACAGAAGCCTCTCCAGAACTTAGAGATAAACTGAGAACCCCGATCCGAGACGAGAACATTAGGAACACCATGTAGTCTGAATATTTCTTTGGTGAAAATCTGTACTAGCTCGCTAGAGGAGGGGAGCTTCTTTAACGGAATAAAATGTGCCATTTTAGAGAAGCGATCGACAACCACAAAAATCACAGTATGACCAAGTGAATGGGTTAGTTCCACTAGGAAGTCCATAGCTAAATGAGACCAAGGGCGCTCAGGGATCGGTAGGGGTTGGAGGAGGCCAGCAGGACAAAGGCGGGAGGATTTGGAACGGGTACAAACAAAACAGGTGGTTACGTAATCTTTTACATCCTTAGTAAGTGTCGGCCACCAAAGGTGTCGTTTAATCAAGTTAATAGTTTTATTTACCCCAAAATGTCCAGCGAATTTGGATTCGTGAAAGAGCTGTAAAGCAGTGGGTACCTCTACAGAAGGAACGAATAGCTTATTCTGTGGTTTAGACGGGGGAGCCAGAGCCTGTTTAGAGAGTAAGAGGTTCCAGAAAGGAGACTCGACTCGTGTACTCAGAGAGGCTAAAATTTTCCTTTCGGGAACTATGGACACAGGTACAGACGCTGGAGTTGCTAGGGGTTCATATTGTCTGGAGAGTGCGTCGGCCTTAACATTTTTAGACCCGGGTCTGTACGTAATGAGGAAGTCAAATCTGGTGAGAAAAAGGGCCCATCGAGCTTGTCTAGGGTTCAACCTTTTTGCCTCGGACAGGTAAATCAAATTTTTGTGGTCAGTGAGAATGGAAAACGGACAGGTGGAGCCCTCCAAGAGATGGCGCCATTCTTTTAAGGCCAAAATAATGGCTAACAATTCCCTGTCCACAATGTCGTAACGGGCCTCGGTAGGGGACAATTTCCTAGAATAAAAACCACAGGGTTGCATAGGCTTGTCATCAGCTGGACGTTGGGACAAGACGGCTCCTACCCCGGTTTCCGATGCGTCAACCTCTAAAACGAAGGGTCTATTGGGATCAGGGTGGTGTAGAATGGGAGCAGTGGAAAAGGCCTCCTTTAACCGTTCGAAAGCCTCCAGGGCACTGGAGGACCAATTCTGAGTGTCACCTCCCTTTCTCGTCAATGCTGTAATGGGTGCAATAATGGACGAAAAGCCCTTGATAAACCGTCTATAGTAATTAGAGAAGCCAATAAACCTTTGAATGGCCTTGAGGCCCTTAGGAAGAGGCCAGTGACTGATGGCCTCCAGTTTTTTGGGATCCATCATGAAACCAGAGGAGGATATAATATAACCCAAAAACTGTACCTGTTGGACATCGAATAGGCATTTTTCTAGCTTGCAGTAGAGGCCGTTGGCCAAGAGCTTAGATAAGACGAGTCGTACATGTACGTGGTGGGTGTTCAGATCAGGGGAATGTATTAACACATCATCAAGGTAAACCACGACAAAACAAGGGGTGTATTCTCGTAACACATCATTAATAAACGCCTGAAACACTGCTGGAGCGTTACATAAACCGAAGGGCATAACCAAGTACTCGTAATGCCCTAACCTGGTGTTAAACGCAGTCTTCCACTCATCCCCGTGTTTGATTCTTATTAAATTGTACGCTCCTCTGAGATCCAGTTTCGAAAAGATTTTGGAATGTTTCAGGCGGTCAAACAGCTCGGGGATGAGTGGAATGGGGTAGGCATTTTTCACGGTGATCTTGTTCAACCCTCGAAAATCGATACAGGGTCTAAGATCACCCTCCTTTTTCTGTACAAAGAAAAACCCTGCCCCAGCGGGAGAGGAGGAAGGACGAATAAACCCTTTTTTAAGGGAATCTTTAATGTACTCCTCCAAAACCTTATGTTCTTTCACGGACAAAGGATAGACAGCCCCTTTGGGAGGCATGGTACCAGGAAGAAGGTCGATGGCACAATCGTAAGAACGATGGGGGGTAATCTATCGGCCTCTCTTTTGTCAAACACAGGTGCCAAGTCCGAGTAGGGGACAGGAATGGAAGTCGTCAGAGGAGGGGCCGTAGGCAAATTCAAGACATTAATGGATAGTGGAATCTCAATACAAGAAGCCATACAATCATTATCCCACTTCGCGATCTGACGAGCTCGCCAGTCAATAACAGGGTTATGGCGGGTTAACCAGGGGTAACCCAGTACGATAGGATAGGAAGGGGACGAAATAGCATGGAAGAACATACTTTCTTTATGACACAGTCCTATCCCAACAGTAATATTGCGAGATTCAAACAAAACAAAAGGGGTTTCGAGAGGTCTGCCATCGATGGCCTGTACAAGTAATGGGGTTTCTTTTTCAACCAGGGGTATGGCATGTTTGCGAGCAAAATTTATGTCAATAAAGTTATCGGCAGCACCAGAGTCTACTAAGGCATAGAGTTGTACCGGGTTACGGGAACTCTCCCAGGATAGAGTAACCGGAACCCGGAGTCTATTTTCCAGTTTGGGGGACGAAGGAAAAGCGCCTAAGAGCTGTCCCCTAGAGGCACTTAGGCATGAGAGTTTCCCGATGGACCCTGGGGGCGTTTGGAACAGCCCTTAAGGAAATGACCCCCCAAACCACAGTACAGGCATAAACCCTCACGTCGTCTGCGTTGTTTTTCACTATCAGGGATCTTGGTGCTATCTAATTGCATGGGTTCGGGGGGAGAATGAGACTCGGGAAGCAAAGGTACAGAAAACCGGGGAGGCTGCCTAACCGGTGGTCTTTTAGACCTCTCCTTAGTAAGTCGACGATGGCGAAGGCGTTCATCGATAAAGGACAGGTAAGTAATCAAGTCCTCCAGGTCCCCTGGGAGATCTCTGGCCGCTATCTCATCTTGCAACTCATCGTTCAGGCCCTCAGAAAACACGGCTATCAAAGCCTCATTGTTCCAGTTCAATTCAGAAGCCAATGATCTAAACTCCAGAGCATATTCACCCAGTGATTTCGCACCCTGGCGCAAGCGTAACAAGGATTTTGCGGCATTGGTTTTACGCCCGGGAGGGTCAAACACCCTACGAAAGGCCGACATAAAGTCACGATAATTATAGACAATCGGTTTATCGGTATCCCAAAGAGGGTTAGCCCAACTCAACGCTTTGTCGGTAAGATGGTTGATGACAAAGGCGATTTTGGCACGATCTGTAGGGTAAGACCACGGGGTTAATTCGAAATGAATGGAAATCTGATTCAGAAAACCTCGACAGGCGGTAGGATCGCCCCCATAACGTACTGGAGGAAGCAAGTTAGGGTACGAGGTGGGCACAGAGAACGGTTCGGAAGGGAGAGGCATCACGGGAGGGGAAACCTCTACCTGGGTAGGGGCGGTACGGGTGAGCAGCGTTTGGAGGGCCTGGGCGAACTGATCAAGACGGTGATCTTGCTCCTCCAAACGGCTTTCTAGACCAGAGAATTGCTGAGCGGTCCCTGCAAGGTCCATGGCCCTTTCGTGATGTCAGGCACGCTCACGTACCTGAGGGTGGACGAACGGTTAGCCCTAAGTGAAAACAGGAGCCTCGAGTACATAGAAGAGAAACCAGTCCTTGTAGTGGCTGGGTTAACACAAATAATGAGGGCTGCCCTGTCTTCAGGCCAACACCAACCAAGGGTACGTAACGGCTGTGCCGGTAAAGCAAGATAGAATCACAATGCGGTACCAGTCCTTATAGTGGCTGGGTTTCGCACAAACAGGAGGTGAACCTATAAGGCAGGGACACAAGGAGGACAGGAACCAGTCCTTAGAGTGGCTGGTGTAAGCGCTGGTAAGCCAGGAACGTATTTCAGAAAGCAATAGGGTATAGGCGAAAACAGAGTCGAGTAACAAGCCGGGTCAAGGGGTATAGAGGTACACAAGTCGAGAGGGATAGCCAGGTCATACACAGTAAGTCAAATTGAGTGAAATAAACGAGCACTTAAGGGTCAGACAGGCAAAACCACGAAAGGGCACTGAGGAATGGGAAAAGCAAGTTTAAATCTGGTGCCTTGCCTGCTGATTGGTCCTTCGCGGTCACATGGAGATTGGTGACGTCGCGCCGCCGGGAGGGCTAAATCCGGAACTGCCGGCGGCGCGCGCGCCTACTGCGCGCACACAGGACCCGGAGAGGACGCCGACCCCGGAGCCAGGAAGAAGGATGCCGGGTCGGCGACCCGGCGGGACGCCGAGCCGGCGGCGCCCGCCGAGACCTGACAATCTGTATCCGTTTGCCTGTCTCTCCCTCTGTATCTCTCAATTTCACTCTGTATATTGTGCTATCTGTATTGATCTACTGTATATTTGTTTGTCTCTCCCCTTTATCTCTCCCTTTCACTCTGTATCTTGTGCTCTCTGTATTGATCTGTCTCCCTTTCACTCTGTATATTGTGCTCTCTGTATTGATCTATCTCTCCCACTCTCTATATTGTGCTATCTGTATTTGTTTGTCTCTCCCTTTGTATCTCTCCCTTTCACTCTGTATATTGTGCTCTCTGTATTGATCTATCTGTATGTTTGTCTGTCTCTGTATCTCTCCCTGTCACTCTGTATATTGTGCGATCTGTATTTGTTTGTCTCTCCCTTTGTATCTCTCCCTTTCACTCTGTATATTGTGGTCTCTGTATTGATCTATTTGTATGTTTGTCTCTCCTTTTGTATCTCTCCCTTTCACTCTGTATATTGTGCTCTCTGTATTGATCTATCTGTATGTTTGTCTGTCTCTGTATCTCTCCCTGTCACTCTGTATATTGTGCGATCTGTATTTGTTTGTCTCTCCCTTTGTATCTCTCCCTTTCGCTCTGTATATTGTGCTATCTCTATTGATCTATCTGTATCTGGTTTCTATCTATCTGGAATAATAAATGTAGATCCTGTATTGAATGTAGCTCTTACAGATACGTGCCCCGAATGATATTGCTTGCAATGTTACATTTGAAATGCTTTGCACACGATACAGTACTGTACAAAGAACTCTGTTATTCTAGTAAAAGGTATCAGTGCCTAATTCAGCACAACGTGTCTCCAGGCCCAATGGGGACTTGAGAACTTTGAACTAACACAGTCGGGCTTTCTATTAGCTGAAATGGGTTCACGTGGGAACACAGTTTACAATTGATTTGTTTTGCAGGTAAGCCGTTACCTTACGCTTGAATAAGGGATTGAGCCTTATAGTAATTTACTGCAATAACAGACACACCGAGCGGAAGCTCACAGAAGTCTGGCCTGTATAATTACAGCTCATGGGCTAGCCTTGCTGCAAATAGAGATAAATGTAATGGCTTCCCAGGGCCGTAATGTGCTGTACAGCTGGATGTACACATTAACCTTTACAAGGGAGAAAGTAATGCAATCCAGGTCACAACACTATGAGTCCACACAATAAAAGTCATATAAACAGTACTGGATAAAGTGCGGATGTGGTCAATCAAGATCCAACAGCAATTCTCTCAATAATAAACATTCACCCTTCACCGAAATGGAAACTCTATGTAATTCTCAACAGCCATTTACACCCCTGTCTGTCACCTTTACACAGATAGATACACAGGTGAGATAACTCTTTAATGGCTTGTAGAGAAAAGGGATGATTGTAATGTTAGAACTTGGATATAAGCACAATCCTAGGGAGTGCATCTTGGGTGACTATGACCTGCTTGTCCACCTTTTAGGTCCCCTACTAGACTTTCTGGGTGTTTCCTATTAGGGTTGTGAAAAAGAGGACAGAATTTGAATGTTTGTGATTATTTGCAGTTTGTAGTTAATAAATGATCCATAACCCATACAAGTTACCTGTGACCAATACCATTCCAACCAAGCTACCGTATTAGTGAATATATTTGGGAGCTGCTAATCAACACCGGCAGTGGCACAGATCACCACTGCTGGTATCGACTACCGGAGTCCACAGGACCCCAAAGAGCCAGGCATGACTCTACGAGCTTCCATATGTGCGATGGAGATGCAGAAGGACACTGGGAACTATTTTTTCAGCCAGAGGAGGTGGCATATTGCGATGCCCTCTGTACCACGTGATCATGGGCAAGCTAGGGTTTTTTAAACTGATTTCTGTTTCAGAGTTAAGTGATTTTACAAACGCAAAATCACTTAACACCAGGCTCTGAGAGATGGCATCCTTTACAGAGTACTGTCTCAAGCAGAGAACAGCAAGTTACTATGGAATAGCTTGCTGTTCTCTTCCTGAGCCATTATTAACAGCTGCTTTATAATGGTTAGGTGGCGCTAATACACAGTAACCTGATGCTAAGTCTGAACAACAAGCAAAGTTTATGACATGATCAGAATAATGACTTGAGCCTTTAACGTAAAGCCAAGGTTGGAATACTGCCAACTGAGGAAGTCGACTGGACATCAGGCGAAACGCGTCTTGGCACAATATACATATATATTTTTATTGATTTGTATGTTTTACTCTTTTTAATAAATACTTGGTTTTATAAAAGTACCGCTGTCAGTGATCTGCATCTGTGAGAAAGAGGGGTGGTGATCCCGGTAAACGCATCAAATGCTTACAACCAGGAGAGCCCGAGAGATATAGGCTCCAAACCACGTGATTTGAAGTGCAATCCGCTAATGCAGACATACAATCAAGAGGCCAATTGAATATAATCACAGAATTTTCCTTCTGACGGGAAGGGACATATAAAAACCACACACAGAGACACGTTGTAAAAAGGGGAAAGAATTGTGACAAAACCATATGATAAATATTTTTTTGTTACTACAAACTTATACATATATAATCCACGCAAATAGTGTGGTTGTAATTTGTATCATAGAATTAATACCACCTGTGCAAGTGGTTTGTGGTTGTATTTGTCTCGCACTCCATAGCACAATTAGTTTTTTTCAAGTTTGGAATAGGACCCTCTTTAAATAGGAACAACTCTCTAATGGTAGGGAATAAGTAATGGATATAAATTAAGAAAATACTTGTTTTAACATGCTGAATTCATTTAGGTAAAGATCAGAAAGCCCTTCTTGTCACCCATAAGGAGTGGACCATTAAAATGACAAAAATATGGATATGCTGACAAATATCTGTTTATGTGATCACCAAACCTTCCCTTTAATAAGTGTCATTGATGAAACCATCATCCTGGAGGAATTACAACATAGGCAAGGAAAACGTTTTCATAAAATCTCATTTGAAAATTGACAAGTTAACTATTTCGACAAGTCTGTGTAATAAAAATGAAGCAAAGAATGGCTTACGTGAAAATAGTAATAAAAAAAATTATATCACCAGGTTATAATTTAGTCATTTATACTTTGATTTCTACTTCCTTTAGGCAGTTGCTTAAAATGCACGATTTTAATGGAGGTTGTAAAACCACATGATCACCCGCAGTGCTATTTATGATATTCAGTTATTATATTGTCAATAGGATGCTTTAACAAGGCACTTATTTCAAGCCTGAAGTTGAACCAGATCATTTGAATCAATACTATTCATGGTGTATAAAGAAAAATACAAAATAACAAGAGATATTTAGGATACGGCTTCAATTTGAGAAGATAAAATCTTAGAAATGCAACATTTTAGTTCCTCTATAAACCTTTATGTTTGCTGTCTCTCAAATTCGATGCCTGCATAACCACCATGGCCACAGAATGTAAAATATGCTGCAAACATACCATCTGCTGGGGGACACAAACCTACCCTCCTGACACAGTCCTTCGAAATGCAGGTTTCTATTTATCCCACAATAACAGTGACTTAATAAAAAAATGGAACAAATTAACAGTTTTACCCTGCATAAAGCCCTGAGTCGTGAGTTTTCTAAAGAGTTTACGTGCATCCGTGCCATAAAAGACATCTCTAACCAGTACAACTATTTTGTCATAACAGCTACGGTGCTTTGAGTCTGTGGCTGCCATAGCTTTGACCGATGTCAACGTAGTTTGATAAAAACTGGAAGGTCCCCCAGAACCTACAGCTCTCCCAACTATACTGTATGTAATGTGGAGCTCATGGCTCCTCATTAACTATACTGGAAAAAAACTTTTTGTCTTGGAGTCTGTGTCCACAACCATTACAATGAAATACATGACTCACTACTAACCTGCAGTGTCCCTCAAAATATGATTCAAGTGACACCACAACTGTGCCTACTACAAAGCCCCTCTGTTTTTGTGATACCACACAACCATGGCCCCTATGATTTCTTCCAACTTTGTTAATTCCCATCTGTGTCAAATGTATTACTTGTGATATCTACCAAATATGCCTACTGTCTGATGCACCTACTGTGGAGCTGCTAAATGAGTCTACCTACTGCGATACCTCCTAACAGGGCCTAAAGTGATATGTCCCAATTGAGCTCATTCTAATTCACCTCTTCTTTCTATTACACCATCTACTTGTCTGACAATCTTTACTGGATATAACCCTGTGTGCCATGACTCACCTAGGCTTGTACCTCAGCTTGTGTTTTCATTTACACATTATAATGGCACCTGGTTCTGAACCTTTGCCTAACACTACCATGATCTCCAGTTCCAGTTCCATCTGGTTTCTAACACTCTACTTGACCTCCATCACTTTTTACCTTGTCAGCTCTTGATCTCTTCTTTGTGCCTTCTAGCTCTGCCATCAGTAATGCCACTGCATATGTGTTTTGAAACTTTGACAGTGATACCTCTCAACTGTTGTGACTTCCAATTGTCGCCACTGTGAACGTTTCCACTGTGACAACCCTTTGTCCCCTGTGATCGTAGGGTCATGAATATGACTAAAAGTAGACATGTTGGTGCCCAGTTTGAATGACAACAAGATGTAAATGTGACACTCCTTTTGTTGGTCCATCAACCAGTTGTGGACATTCCCAGAACAATGTCGATAAATTCACCAAAAGACTAAGAACACGCAATAACCCAGAAATAACAAAGGAACAGTGACAACTCTTAAAAACCTTGACTGTACTGATTCGATATTAAAAAGTATGAACTTCCCATTTTTATTTCTAAAAACAGTTAGGAACTAAAACTTAATTTTCTTACTTTCTGCTAAAAGAACAAACCAAGAACAACAACAAAAAAATGTTAAATCTACAGCAGTCTCGGTTTCTGATTAAGAGACCCACAGTGGTTTGATTAACTTCAAAGCCACAGAATATAAACTCAGCAGTGGGAGAGCATGAGGTTTACTTCACTGGTCCCTTTTTTGTTCCATCTAATCAATTTTTCATTAGGGTGAAGGTGTTTATCAGCTTTTAGCACACAAGCTTTGAACAGTGGTGCGTCAATCTCTGTAATGAACTTATTAATTAGAGCTAATTTAATTCAAGTGGAATTGAAGGTCTAATTAATGGAATGACTGCTTATGAAGATAGAGGAAAGCAGTGTTGATCTTCAACCTATACACTGGGAGGGAAATAATTCCTTCCCTTTAGCACTAGAACAACTGATTCTCTATGCTTAGATTTATTACATCATGATTATAGATGTCTGAAGGTCACCTAGCGCTTTTAAGATTACGTGCACCTCAAAGGTTATACTTAAAAAGAAAATCCACTGTCTTTTCCTAAGCAGAATTAGCTTTCTCAATAAATGTACCACTGAAATGTTGTTTTTTTGTACATGTCTGAGAGAGATGCATGACACATTCATTGCCAGCAAACTGCTCATCCCACGGACATATTTACGCTCTACAACTTGTCCAGCATAGGCTAAATGTGTTAATTGTCTTGGAATTAACTCTACAGTGAATAAGATGCTATCAATTTCCAGTTAATAATGAAGCTTGGGGCTGTACTCCGGTAATACAGAGTCTCATTCTACAAAGCACATTGTATCCCTATTTGTATTCCATAAACACCTGGATCTCCAAGATCGACTGCAAAAATGTGAAAAGGTGAAATGAGAACACAATAAAAAGTGGGAAAACCAAGAATATAGGAAATTTGAAAAAAAGATAGATATGTACTGTAGCGTTCTTCAGTTTGACTCATAAATCACTATAGAATTTTTATCAAAATACAGTATAATATCGTTACATATTCAGATACATTAAAATCACTTTCCTCAAACGGTGAGGTTTCTGCTTACCAGTTGAGCAGTCAGGCCCAGTCCAGTTCGGATCACAAGTACAACTTCCAGCCTCTTGATCATATGTCCCATGACCCGAGCATTGATCAGGACACATAGACTTCAGTATCTCACAGTTAGTTCCACCCCAGCCTTGGTTGCAATGACATTCTCCATGAATACAAACACCATGATGGGAACAGAAAGTATCTAGGCAATCCGCTGTAGGAAGGAAATAAATAAATCATTATACTTAACTTTCTTTTACAAGAATCTAAGACAAATTTAGAAGATAAACAAGTTCATGCATGCTACCAATGACCCTACTGCCATTCACAACTGAATTTTCTAAGCTTACAGAGAAACATGGGGTGGGGTAAAATGACGGAGCTAAATATTAACCCCTCTTGATTCTGTTAGCCTTCCTCCCTCTTTGTACCTTACAGTTAGACACTTTTGACTCAATGTGCCAGGCTCTCCCTCTGTGCTATTCTGGAATCACAACCTGCTTTTTTTCCATTGAAGTAGCACTGACAACCTGATGGATGCTCGGTGGAGCAACCAACCAATCCGATGCCTTTCAGTGCAATTGCTTTGGGAGACTTTGCCTGGTCTTCAATGCACAGAGCTGTGCATTTCCAACCTAGAACTTAGAAGGCTGATCATCACAAACTAGTTGACGGCCTTCCAGTGGAGGACATCCCTTCACTTTGGAAGGTTGGATCAGCCTGCCAGGACAGTCAATGGGGAGAGAGACACTCCGCTAGTTATGACCATTTAATTCACATTAAATTGTCATGGTGGTTAGTGTGTCCCTTAGAATTGTATAACTAAAACTCCTTGAGGCTATAAATACTGCCGCAAGTGATGAATTGAATGCACCTGTAAGCCTGTAACATTGGGCATACTTGAAAACGAGAGAAATCTCAATGTATCCTTCCTGGTAAAATACTTTGCAAATAAATAAATAAATAAAGCATAGTGAATATATTTCTTACATATTATAATTATTTACTGTGTTAATCTGTATATTTGTGTTTTATTTTTAATGTCTTGTAATTTATTACTTTGTATTTCTGTACCTACTGTAAAACTTCAATGTTCTTGAACCCAGGACATACTTAAAACGAGAGAAATCTCAATGTATTTTTCTTCCTGGTAAAATATTTCATAAATAAACAAAGGTCATGATCAATTTCCTTATTCAATCAACCATCTAGTGCTCCTACCCGTAGTAGGATAAGCCTGAGAACCTGATTTAGGCTGGGGTCAGACGAGCGCACTGACTGCGCACAGTAACGGACGTACTTTTTAACTGATGAGATTGTGGTTACATTGTATCAGTTAATTTTGACTGATGTTGAGAAAAAGAAAAAAAACTGTATGCAGTTGTTTCTCTACGTCCGTCTAGCTTTTTCACATTGATGCCATTTTGGCGTCCGTTGCAACATGCGTTGCACGAGCGTGAAAAGGTGCGCACATGCTTTGTGTGTTGTTCTCTATTGACTCCTTTGAAAAGTATCGCAAACAGTGCGATCAGACGGATGCAAAAAGTGTGCTCGTCTGACACGGGCCTTAATTTGCAATTCTTGCCTGAGACTAACATAGAATTGTTGGAGTACTATACCCGAATGCAAAAGAAATAGATATCAATTAAAAACTCCAGAATCATGTGATTGCATGTAGCCAATCCTGTCCAGCCACTTTAGTCACACTGTATGTTGCCAAAGTGAAGAGGAACTCTCGTATTTGAAATGTGTCGGATCAGGTATGGAATGTCTGTCTACTGTGCATCCAAGTTATTAAAACATACTCTATGAAAGACCAACAAGGAAATAACTAAGACGCCCAACTGACAACATCAGTGGGATCTTCCACCCATTTTCATTCTTCAACTGAATACTCTATATCTTCCTTAATGCCCATTAATGTGTTTTGGATGATGAGGCTTAATTCAGTAATTTGACTCAATAAAACTTTACACTTGCAGGGTCAATGGCCTGAAAATTTAATTCCAAAGGCTTAATTGCATTGCTTTGCACATGCGGATCAATAAAAGCAATCTGATTGAAGAAAGAAAATAGTGTGTGTGTGTTTTTTTCTCCTTTCTAGAAACCAGAACCAAATGGACTGTACTTTACATAACACTATCACAGGTTTCCTAATTACATCTGGTAATCCCACTGCCAGTTATCATGTTTCATTATGATGCAGAGACGGGATGTGAATGCACGGCTTTGAACGTGACGAGGCTGCGGTCCAGGATGCTATACTGTATCTTCAGGAAGGTTATATTTAAATGTAAAAATAGTGTGTGTGATGCTGAGATTGCAGATGGGCTTCACAGCTAATTTACAAATACGCAAGAATAAAATGCATTTTTTTCTAGCTAACGGAGTTTAGAAGAATTCATTGGAATAAGCTACAAATCCAGGTCTTAATATTTGTAGCGTGTTGAGACAATAGTCTGTACAGTAACTAAAACAAAGGAAGAAAAATGTGTTTGCTGGTCATGGTTAATAATTAATAACTGTAAATCTGAAAGATGTAGAAATATGAGCACTGGTGGGAGAGAGTCTATATGGGGAATTCATACACTGCTTTCTGCATTATTATTTTTACAAGGCTCACTGTTGAGGATATTCAACTTTTAATACAGTCCCTGAAGGTTACATACAATTGGCAACAGGGGGCTCTATTCCATAGTTGGTGCTAATATAGCATTTCGATATGTAATCATTAGCGCTTGGATAAGTGAGTTTAAAGCATGGCATTCATATTACAGTACAGATGCTACAGTGGGGTGAAATCCATTTGTGCCTCGCAGGTTGCATGAGCTTACTGTACTTTGTGTAACCTATACCTAACATGGGGAGCGCTATCATTAAATAGCGTTTGATAGGGAAAGCATTACAAAGGGCCGGAACAAATCACCGGAATATGCGGAATATGCTGGTGCTTTATAAATAAAGAATAATAATAATAATCACCGTTGAGATGTGTAGAGCCAAAAGTTAGCACCTCCTAAAAGCGGTTGTTAAATGATTCTGTATTTCCAAAATCATTTAACACCTCTTGTAAACCCCCTCTATTAAATCCCTTACTCATCCCACGGCGAGAAGGGTGGCCTGATCTGCCACTTTTTTCTAGCCAGCAGCAGAGTGAGACTGGAGGAAACAGTTCCCAGTCTCCCTCTGCGATCCCTCTGCAGCACTGCACGATCTCACAAGAGCGATATCGCGCAGGGTTCGTAGCCAGGAAGCGCAGCCCTCCATGGAGTCCTATGGACTCAAAGGGGTGATGCTCACAATGGCGCGGAAGCACTACCGCAAGTATCACTTTGGTAACGAGCTAGTACCTTCCCCTAATACCACGTTAACGTGGGAAAGCTACAGGAAAATCTGCAGGCCCAGATTTTCTCAATTAGCATCCCCATGTTAGTGTGAAGATTGGAATAGGGACCAGGGTATTTAACCACATATACAAGAATAAAACAATGTCTTCTAGTACCACATAATGTGACAGTTACTTACACCATAGAGTGCGAACGACCATTGATTATTGATTTTTAACTAGAAAAATATCATTAACAGATTCATATCACGGTTATGAAATACCGTAATTTTTACATAATATATAATAAGGCTGCAGGTTGTCTCTGAGGCGTGTGGCTGCATGTAGATGATGAAACAAGCTCAAACGGGTATCTACAAGAACAAGACGCTAACCTGTGTAAGTGACCTGTCTATCCCAATATTAAATCAAATGTTTCTGCAGCCACATCTCTTTAATTAACTCAATCCCACTCTTGTAGACTCAAAACCCTTGTCTGCAGAGAAAACGAAAACATAAATTTTCAACCAATTCTATCCTATTGTATTGTTGTCAGGGTGTAGAAGCGGTGGGCCGTGCTTGTCCACCAGGATTTTCAGCACCATGGACAGCATGTGTGATGTAATGGTCTATATTCTTACTAAATGCTTAGTTACCATTATATACTTTTTCACTTATAGTAATCACAAACTAACATAGATAAAATAAAACAATTGACCGGCTTTGACTGATTTTTTTTCCCCCCCTCGAAATTTCAGCTAATTCAAATGAACGAATTTGGCCACAGCTAGATTCTAAAAGATTACCAGCTTATGATTAAAATCGGGCCATAACAAGCTCAAGAAAACAGATTTTCTGTCCACAATTGTCTCTGTTTAACCCCTGTTAGTAACCCTAACTCCATAAATGACCCCTGGTGTCCAAGCTTTTGAGGCCTAGGGTTGTCTTTAGAATTAGAATTATTTTTAGGATTTTACTTAAAACCAACACCGATATTAAAATTGAGTGTTTCAGTCTGATTTTATCCTTTTCCTTTCTCAAAGAGTCATTTATTGGTCATCGACACCTTTCAGTGCGTGATATTTTTTCCCAAATTTGGGTTATTGGTAAGTGTGAATGAATGACTAAAACTGAAATTTCCATTAAATAGTATAGGTGCGAGTGCCAATAATTGAGACAGAGTTTTTTAATGGACATCCAAATGTAGGTAGGCCCTGATTTGTATCTGCCAACCCGAAAAATGTCTGAATTGCGGTAAAAAAAAGGAAGATTTTGAATATCAAGGGAAATTAAATTGAGCACAAAGTAAGCGCACTTTAAAGTATGCAAAGACTTCTGTGTGTGTCTTACATCATAACCATAAGAAGGAAGAAGAAAGAACAATGGGTACTTAGCCAAGTGTAGCCCTTCAAAGATTTACTGCTTTCCAGCCATTAGGAACCAATGAACCCAGTAATGTGTTGTGAAGTGAAGCAAGTCTGTTCTATCTTCCTCTATTTAATATATATTCATCTCAATATCTTTTTCATACATTAGGGGAAAATAGTTTTTCCGGTGGAAATAAAAGAAATACAAGAATAAATAATCTTTCTAGAATTTATTCAGTGATGTTCATGCAGGCTGCCAGGTCGGCCAACCTCTTCAGTGACCTAAAGTTTGACAGGAGATTTTAATAATAAAAAATAATAGAAATACAAACAATGAAAGCATTTATGTTGAGAATCAGTTAGGCCTCAGCAACAAAATCTTAAAAAATTCATTTTGAGCAGTAGCACTCTTGAGGAGTAAATGTCTTCTAATTTCTTACATATTCATTGTGTCTTCAAGTGGGATTTTTGCATAATGAGGAAATCCGAGGAATAATTTTAACAGTAATTATAGGTAATTCTAAAGCCACGGAATAGGTTATTGGCTTCCTTGACAACTGTTCCATGTTTAGACTGCCGTTTTAATGTGTTAGACTCACAAGACTTACTTTGTTGTTTCCGGATAGTTCAAGAAGAGTCTAGAAATTTCTCTTATTCACATAACCAGGTCACTTGCAAAGACACCATGGAAAACTGTGCTGATGTGGGATATTTCAGGGCCAATATTAAGGAAGTTGATCAAGCCCTAATTGTAAGGCCAGGATGTTTATTAATCAATAAAATGACTACAGGGTTAATGACTTTAATACTTCATTTACTCAAATTAATTCAAGGTTGTCTTATTTAAATGTAAAGTGCAATTTGGTACATATTAAAAATAAAATATAGCTGATGAGTCTGTTCTAGATATTGGTGATGGGAGGTGAAGCACAACAACTCCGGATCTGTCAAATACTCAGACATATATAAGCGCTGTTCACCTTCAATGGCTTGTCTATCCATTGAATCGCCAATGAAAGTGATGTTGGAGAAAATGGTCATATCGCCCCAGTGCTTTCCGACAAGCCTACATTTAACAAAGGTAGTAAACACCAATGTCACTTTACCTTCTTCGCAGTGCTCTCCTTTATATCCAGAATTGCAGGCACAGGATCCCATAATGCAGATGCCATGGCCTCCACATGTTATATCCACACATTGGGTGCTGGGAACATCACATTCCGTTCCTTTCCAACCACTGTAACACAAACATCGACCCTTGGCGTATTGGCCATTGCCACTGCACAACACAGGGCAGGCAGCTGTAACAAAACATGTGAGAAGATGAAATTGCCCTTAATTTAAGACAACAAAAGAATATAAAGCCCCATCAAAAACTGAAGATCTGAACATCCCTTTTAAAGGCAACATGGCATAAACAAACAGTTTTGTGTACCTCTTGAACAATCAGGTCCAAGGAATCCAGGAAAACAATGACATGTTCCAGATACACATTCCCCATTCCCATGGCAATTTCTGGGGCATTCCACCACAGACTCTGAAAAAGAAAGGATTTAGTGAGTTTATGTACACAGGAGGAACCTGCTGAGATGATGAAATACATTTTATTTTGGCTCTTTGCTTTACTCAGGCATTTCGTTCCCCGCTTGCTCAGTAGTTCAGAAGAAAGCAAATATTGACTTATTTCCTATAATTACTGTTCGTGTTAGACAGGATTAGGAGTTTCAATTTCTTATGACAAGAGTGTCCAAGACGTGGGATATTTTTAATGCAACTTGACTAGTTTGAAATTACATTCTTGCTCGCTGCTTTAGCAGATAGCCGCCACCGTAATTAGTAAAGACTGGAAATGCTTGTCAGTCATTTATTACACAGGGCAGGAAACTTAGACCTCATACTCCAAACTAGACAGCCGACTATGCCATCAAGGAACAGGACCTAGACTCAATCATGAGACAAAAACTCAGTCATTAGCAGGAAGAGTCAATCTCTAATACCAGTGCCCATCATTCAAAAGCAATAGAACATTGAGATTTAAAGAGCAGACGGATACTAAATATCATTTTTGTGTCTAATACAGTTTGCCTGAATTGCAGATGTAAAAAATAAATACAAATCCAAGTCTAGCAAGAGTGGAGGGTCACTGTGGACAAAACATTTTCTGTACAAAATGTGATGAATAACTGCCCCTCTCAATCCAATCACAGTCTGAGGTCAGCAAATTACTCTCTGCTGCAATTTTCATGGTTTTTATTTCCCACGGGAAGATTTACTAATAGAGTCATCATCATACAGCACCAAATAAACCCACGTTCTATAAATAAATAATAATAACATTATGGTGTATTTAAAGAGTCACGGTTGCTATATAAAAACAGAGCATAAACAATGAAATGCCATCCAGTTTTGCATTTTGGGTGCTTACCTATTACTATTGTGTTAAATGAAACGGATTCTGGGTTTTTGCCGTCGTTATAGAAAGCTATGTGCCAGATGCCCGAATTTAAGTATTGAATAAATCCGGCTTCGTGAATGCTGATGGACCTGGGTAGTCGAGTGGTCTTCTCAGACTCAAGTAGATTGCGTTTTTCCCTTGAAATTAAGCGGCTTCCTTCTAGGAGTTCCACAAAGTCGTACTGCAAAGACACATTGAATATGACAATTTAATATCAGTTTTTTAAATGTTTATTTTACCTTTTTTATGAAACACTATTCCCATATAAAATCATTAGTTTGAATTTAGTGTCGATCCTGGATCGGCTGGATCAAGGCAGTTAAACAGTAAAGTTAAACAGATGCACGATTTATATAGAACTAGTTGTAAAGCCTGCCCAGAGGGCAGTCTATTGTGGATATACTGCCCCTGCTCGTGGATACTGCCCCAGCACGTGGATACTGCCCCAGCACGTGGATACTGCCCCCGCACGTGGATACTGCCCCCGCACGTGGATACTGCCCCCGCACGTGGATACTGCCCCAGCCTGCCCAGAGGGCAGTCTATTGTGGGTATACTGCCCCAGCTCGTGGATATGCTGCCAGCACGTGGATATTGCCCCAGCATGTGGATACTGCCCCAGCACATGGATATTTGCCCCCAGCACATGGATATTTGCCCCCAGCACATGGATTTGCCCAGCTCATGGATTTGCCCAGCTCATGGATTTGCCCCCAGCTCATGGATTTGCCCAGCACATGGATTTGCCCCAGCTCATGGATTTGCCCCAGCTCATGGAGTTGCCCAGCTCATGGATTTGCCCAGCTCATGGATTTGCCCAGCACATGGATTTGCCCCAGCTCATGGATTTGCCCCCAGCTCATGGATTTGCCCCCAGCTCATGGATTTGCCCCCAGCTCATGGAGTTGCCCAGCTCATGGATTTGCCCCAGCTCATGGATTTGCCAGCACATGGATTTGCCCCCAGCTCATGGAGTTGCCCAGCTCATGGATTTGCCCAGCACATGGATTTGCCCCAGCTCATGGATTTGCCCCCAGCTCATGGAGTTGCCCAGCTCATGGATTTGCCCAGCACATGGATTTGCCCCAGCTCATGGATTTGCCCCAGCTCATGGATTTGCCCAGCACATGGATTTGCCCCCAGCTCATGGATTTGCCCCAGCTCATGGATTTGCCCCCAGCTCATGGAGTTGCCCAGCTCATGGATTTGCCCCCAGCTCATGGATTTGCCCAGCACATGGATTTGCCCCAGCTCATGGATTTGCCCAGCACATGGATTTGCCCCCAGCTCATGGAGTTGCCCAGCACATGGATTTGCCCAGCACATGGATTTTCCCCAGCTCATGGATTTGACCAGCACATGGATTTGCCCCCAGCTCGTGGATATGGACCCCCCCAGCTCGTGGATATTGACCCCCCCAGCTCGTGGATATTGACCCCCCCAGCTCGTGGATATTGACCCCCCCCCCACCAGCGCTCATACTTACCTGTCGAGCGGCGCCAGGGAAGTGAAGATTTCCCCGCTTCCGGTCTTTGAAGGACCCAAGCCGCGGTCACGTGACCGGGGCTTGGGTCCTTCAAAGCGGAAGCGAGGGAACTTTCCCTCCGCCGCTCGGGGGTAGGATGCGCGCGGCAGCCGGGTAGAGCTGCGCCTCTACCCGGCTGCCGCGCGCATCCTACCCCTGAGCGGCGGAGGGAACTTTCCCTTCGCCGCTCGGGGGACCCGTTAGATGCACACAGCAGCCGGGTAGAGGCTGCGCTCGCAGCCTCTACCCGGCTGCCGCGCGCATCCAACCCCCCGAGCGGCGGAGGAAACTTTCCCTTCGCCGCTCTGGGGTTGGATGCGCGCGGCAGCCGGGTAGAGGCTGCGAGCGCAGCCTCTACCCGGCTGCTGTGTGCATGTGTAACCGCCGCGGCGAGCCGGCAGCCGGCTCGTGCCGCGGCGGTTGCATGCGCGCGCAACCAACCGCCGCTGGTTGCGCGCGCATGCGCAGTAAGGCTTTGGCGACGGACAGCCAAAGCCTTACTCTTTTATAGTATAGATAAAGAAAGTAGGAAAAAATGACAACAAAGAATACAATTCAGACACTACAAAACCCTACCTGGAACAAAAGGGATGTGCTGCAACTCAGAATAATATGAAATCATACCATAAATACAAACAAATTGTTTAAACTAGCCTTCAAAACATTTTGAGGATTAATTCCCTTGATCATCAACCACCTGATGATCAAGGATATAAACACTTGTAAAAATGCGTTTGTTTTAATAAAAAATAAAATGCACTTTGACAGAAGAATATAAGCGCTCAAGGTGTGTTATGAATGGTGTACATTTTTTAATATAAAAAATGTGTTTGCTTTGCCTTTATTTTAGCGGTAATCTGCCTCACCGCATGCTAGGTGCCCTGTCCCTCACCTTTCGTGGTCCTCGGAGATGGAGTATTAATCGTACATTGTTTTCTACAGCAATTTATATTCAGTGCACACCTCTCTCTTGAAAACAAAAGCATAATGCAAAGACCTTGCCGCTAATCAGCTGAGGTGGCTTTACAGTCCCCTGCTGGATCTATTTACCTTCCCCACATTAGCTATCATTTGGAATCGTCTCCACCGCGAGAGGCTGCGTGAGAGATACATTATGGAAATTCCGTACAGTAAAGACCTAGCAACAAACAAGTGCACTTTTATCACCAAATAAAACTTGCTTTCTTGCTGATACACAAGGAAGGAAGCAGCGAGTTGGGCGTCTTACAATATTTTGGGGAGATTCATTGACCTGTCTAAGGCTTCAGGTCTTCTGTCTTTCCCTGAGCAATATCCATGGCAATTTAATCTGGAAGGTACAGCAACAGGCGTCCATTCTGTGCTGCCGGCATCATTTATTTCCAGTGACATTTCAAACAGTTAAGTGCCAGAAACCTCCCCTCGGTCAAAAAGGAATTCTCATCTGCAAAACATGTGGATGACGGAGCTAGGTGTATGCATAATTTATCAAATCTGCCAGCCACATCCACTGGCAAACGCACAGATTAAATGCGATGGTGACCCGAAGATAACAGGTGTCTCCTTCAAGATGGTCTTCGGAAATGGATATTTCCGCAAATGAGGCGCATAGTATTTCATAATACATGATGCTGTGTGTTCATGCAAGGCTGCTCATTTCTATATCTAGGGGCCGTATTTGTAGATTTTTGCAGTGCCGTGAAGATTGGTACCCTCGCAACTTGCTAGCACAAGGCATAGAGAGAATTTTAAAACAGTTTCGTGTTTCTTATGATACAGTCCCTATAAATCAAGAGTGCTCCACCTTGGCCCTTCGGATGTTTCAGAACTACATTTCCTGCAAGACACTGTCAACCTAATGGGCTGCTGAGTATCATGAGAGATGTGGTTCCAAAGCATCTGGTATGCCAAGGTTGAACAGCCCTGCTCCAAAAGGTATATTCCTTTGGCAATTTTCAAGGTGGGTATGTAACAATGACTTGGTCAATGGAAAGACATGTTTTCATGTTTTATGCCCTGCAAATGGATGGCTAAACTCCCTTCCTGATCAGCATGTAGCCAGTTAGCTAGCCAGCCATCAGGAAAGTACAGCCGACTTGTGCACTGGTTGGTTGTGTGCAGAAGTGTGAGTTTTGTGTGTTTTCAATCCCTTTGAGTAGGTTACAACAATTATTACATGGGTGACTTTAGCCAAAATAACGTATTTGATTGAAATGGAGTTATTCTACTACCAACACCAAATACACCCCAGCCCGCTCCCTAAGGTCAAACAGTGGCCTGCGCCTAGCTTCTCCCCGCATCACCTCTTTCCATGATAGACTGCAGGATTTCTCACGCGCAGTTCCCATCCTCTGGAACGCACTCCCTTGTACTGGCAGACTTTCCCCTAGCTTCCCTTCCTTCAAACGCTCCCTTAAGACTTTCCTATTTAGGGAAGCCTACCACACGACTCGCTGACGCAACCAGTCCATCACTCTCATCTTGCAGTCCATCACTCTCACCTTGCAGTCCTCTCCTCCTGTTTCCACCTCCAAACCCTTCTAGATTGTGAGTTCCCACGGGAATAGGGCCCTCGTTTCCTCCTGTATTGTTTTGTCAAAATGTTTCAATTTATTGTAACCCTGTCTATATTGTGCCCATTGACAGTGCTTCGGAATATGCTGGCGCTTTATAAATAAAGATTAATAATAATAATAATAATAATAACTTGACATGCCCTAAGTTTCAAGGTCCAAAAAACCTGAAAATATCACTCTAGGGAGCCAGCGCTTTCCTCTTGCATAGGTGATAAATATAATATCAGTGATATAGTTTAATTGGTAGAAAGTGAACATTATTCATGGGCACATCTGATAGGAGACATTTGCGGCTAGTATTTGAAGTCAAGCTAGTAGCAATCACATTTATGCTCCAGACGTATTTAAATATGTGACCTCGACCCCGTCTCTGATCTGTTCAGAAGACCTTCATATTTTTCATCTTAAAACATCTGAAGTTCATATGCTCTGAAGTCTTACACTGAATAATTTCCATTTAGTAATTTTATTGCAGTCAAAACCTGGTTCGACCACCGTAGCGATTTAAACAATCCTGTGGCCCTTGAAGTGCTTTATCAACCATACTGTAACATTATGTGCAGTATTTACCTCTTCACGACAAAACGAAGGTTATTTAGTATACAGATAATTATGTGATCTGTCTTAGATCCAAATTATGTTTAGAGAAAGAGCTTCAGATCATAAATAAAAGACCTCAAATCCCTTGAATGCATTCATCATTCAGAAGGGTCCATAACAGAGACTGTGCCGCAGGAGAACTGAATAGGGTTAACTGCAGTCCAATGGTTTATGTCTGCTCAGAGGGGGCAGTGAAGCATAGAAACATCCAGTGATATTCCTGATGGAATTAGAAAATGAAATCTTTTCTTCTTCTTTCTTGCTATACTTGTCAGATAATGTGCAAGCTTCACAGCACAAAGTCACTAACCATTAGCTTTAAGGATCACTATACCCTGCAATAACATAGCACGCGGCTTGTGTATGCTGGTGGTTCCCGCAGCGGTGTTCTGACTGCCGTGTGAAACGAACCCTACAGAAACATATCTCTTTCCTTATTTTAGTGAATGGAGGGTAAAAGTTGACCTTGGGCGTGATCCATTTAGTTTAGGGGGGGTTAGTACTGAATTCGCACTCGAGAAGACAGCATTGTTTGAAGGCTCTGGTAGAGCTAGCACTGGCAGTCTGACATGACATGACATACCCACAGGCATATACATGCAGAAACTGTACAAGTGGCTAAGCAGGTCAAGTGGAAGTATCCCCATATTGAGAAGTGCTCTTTTAGAGAGGCATCTTCAGATATAGTTTTAAAATGAATGCCTGGAAATGGCCTGACATGCATTGTCTGTTAATATTTATAGTGTGTGTAGTGCAGGTTTATCGGTTCAAACATAGAATAGAATGTACTGGGGGGGTAGGAGGGTTACGGAGCTTTGGCATTATGGGAAAAGTATAAAGACATAACAACCAGTTAGTCTCTACGCATAGAGTGGTGTGCCATAAGAGTCCCCAAAAAATACCCCTAGAAGACGAGTGGCTGTCATGGCAAAACATCGGCCAAAGAGGCTAGATTGCTCTGAGACAACTGCTGCTGACTGCCTCCTATCAGTGTGGCTGATCCAGGTCTCTGCAGTCGTGTGGTCGATGTGATTGGCCATAAAAATTTTGAGTATGGCGCGTATTGGCTCATATAGAGGAGTGATGGCTGTGACACACTATCTCTAATACTACAACTTCTACATGTAGTGATGCATGGTTGTGAGGGAAGTACAGCTCTAAGGTCAATGTCTGCGTTCATGATGGGCCAATAGTAATCAAGTATTTTAGCTACGCTTGGCCAGGCTTCGTCAGAGGTTGCAATTAAATAAAGTTATTCGATTTGTCAGCGAGTTTGTCTTGAAGGAGGATTGATTGTTTGATATGTTTAACCCTTGATACTGCAAGGCCTCCGATTTATATTTACTCTTTTTTGAACCTTAACTGTGCAGGAAATTAGCGCTATCCTTGCACAGCCCTTGGCTAGCTCTTGGACAGCCTGGTGACTTCTTATTTACCAATCACTCAGGTTATCTTTTCCTTCGTAGCATTTGAGATGGTTATAGCACACCCTATTGTGTCTTTCCCAAACTGTCCTATATACCAGGACCCTCAAAGACTGCGCTTCCTACTTTTTGAGGCGTCTCTATTCTTTAGGTTTTGGGCACTGTAGCCATATACAAGTTGCATATCACAGTGTCCATGATCAGCTTAGCCGACGATCATGTTGTGTTTTTTTTTTCTTTTGGTTCTTGTCACATTCTTTCTTTTTTTAAAAAATTTTTTATTTCTTCTTTTTTTGTTGAGCCTTATCCCTTTCATGGAGTAGTTTTTTCCTCTTTATTTACTACTCTTACCATATACCTATTAAAAGTTACATTTGAATTAACTATTTCCCACTTTTGCTTACTTATGTTGGCTCTGGTTTGTAATATTTAGGGTTACCCAGTCTATTAAGCAGTTGTACTACACATACTCTACTTTATTTAATTAGTAGTGTTTGCACCTCATTCTACAATATTGCAGTTTAAGCCACAAGCTACCTGTTTAACCACTTCACTACAAAGCGATTTTCCATAAAATCACTGGCAAGTCCAAGTGGTTTTATAGAAAAGTAAAAGCATACAGAATTGTCTCTAATGCATATGTTCACTGTACGTAAGACTTTTTTTTAAAGGCAGTGGGCTCCCTCAGCTGGTCAAAAAGCGCTACTACATGTGCACTGTGGATTGAACCTTGACGGAAAGACGATACGAAAAGCTTTTCAAATAATTTGAACATGTCGACTGTGGTGCCTGATTTGTTCAAACTTTAGACACACATACCCTAGCCCATTTGCAAACAAATTTAATTTGTAGGAATCAAAATTCCTCTGCATTGCTCCACATTATGACCAGATCGTGTTTACTCTAGGTCTCCTCCAGTAGCTTCTGAAGATCGAGTATGCTCAATGAAGGTGGTAAATGGGCAGTAAAATGGTTAAGAGTTTTAAATAAACTGTTTAAAAGTAATGCTGCGAATACAGGACATAATAATATGGTAATATAATTTATTGTAAGGATATTTAATCAATACCAATACAATAAATGAGAAAATTATCCCCACAAGAAGATGAATGCTGGGCAGATGAGTAGACCATGCCCCTTGTAGGCTGATGGTCACAGTGGCAATGAACCCTACAATAAACTGAAATCACCAGGGAAATGAAAATCATGGGTAAATAAATAAAACACTGGCTAGAGCTCACATATGAAGGAATGGAGAGAAAAAAAAGAAAAAGCCCTGGTAATAGGCACGTAAAATATATATGCTAGAAGCATCCTTTGATTTCCTTGCTTTCTACTGAAATTCTTCAATTGTGTCTTGTTATTATCTGAGATTCGAGTTCAAGCTTCAGCTTCATAGTGAGACGCATCATCAAAAATGTATAACTTTATTGTCCGAAGCGGTTACAGAGAGGTTTGCGGATTCTAAACAGTTTTTTTTTTTTTTTACCTGACTGTGATGAGGAAAAAAAGGAATATATAGAAAAGGCCCTGTCTAAACAAGCATTACACTGCCTGGTGGTTCACTCCACTTCAGACCTGCATGCTATCACTGCCTAATGATAAATTTAGCATCCGCATTGTGTCCTTGCTCTTAAATAAAAGCATCCTCTTTAACTTCATTCTACCTATTACGGAAGGAGCCAAATTCCAAGATTATTTGCTTTAACGGATAGTTGAGTTTGGGAAACAAGTCTTCAGGGGAGCTCAGCCATAATATGTTCAGGAAGAAAAGGATTAGCTGGCACAGCTAACACTTAATACACAAGGGACAGCTCTGTCTTCTATCACTTTACAACCTACACAGACATGCACCGCCATCAAAACACAATTAATTGTTTGCTCTGTAATTGTTGAGCTCCGTCAGCGCTGTAATTTCGTTTTTCTCATTATTATTTTCAGTAAATTGGTGGTCTTTCAATTGAAAGAGAAAATATAAAATTTAAATAAATCAGAATTGAATTTCAGATTTCTTATTGTGCAACAAGTTAATTATAATCTGTGAGTTTAAAAGGATGCTTGTTCGCCTTCGTTTAATTTTGCTTTAAGCCATTAAAGTCCTTTTGTTATTTGCAAAAGTCTCTTTAAATAAGCATATTGATCCCTGCGTCACAATGAAACTGACATTTTAGCAAGTGTCACAATAGACTTTCAGTCTCGCATTGATTGCCTTGGAACGGACAGCCCGTGTCAATTATTTCTGTCTCGTGTATTTGAGACTCCAGTATACAAGCGCGTCCCTGCCATCCTGGATGTTATGTTCTCCTTAACTATGAAATATGGACATCATGAACTGGAAAAGCATTATGTAGAAACAGGCCTGGATTTGTGCATGATGCCTGGCGAATAAATAATTAAAATTTGAAAAACATCTTTCTTTTGCATGCAAGGACATGGGTTGTCCCAGGCAAGCTGTTTGGGAGGCTACCTAGGCTCTATCCTCTCCATTCGGCCCTAGGTCGCCCGTCCATGTGGCCTCTTCCATGGCCTCTGCCCGCCTGTAGGGCATGCAGGGCGAGCCAGGAATGCCACTATTATACTGGTAGTCCTCCACCTTTCCCCCACCTCTAGATCCCTCTCATGTGAATTTTTGTTTTTGAACCTGGGCCTCTTTGCCTGTTTTTGTGGCCCTTGCCGGTACGCATGTGTTGCTGCCCCAACTTTTTGTTTTTCCCCTATTCCTTTTATGCTTTTCTACCGCAGAGTTTTCTTGGTTATCTCTATATTTACTGCTATTTGATGTACAGATGACCTGCTGTAAAAATAAAAATTGGCAATACAAAAAAAAATTGAAATACCATGTTACCTTGCTGCACAAGCAAGTGGAGGCAGTAAGTACTGAAAGACATAGGCCCCCATTCCAGCTGAGCCGCTAACAAGGAACAAGTAGGCTGATCTGTTAAGGAAGCCTTAGTGACTCCCTGTTACCACCACCACCACTCCCTGTTACCATCCTGTTACCAGCAAAATTATGGGCGAGCTGCTATATTACCTGCCTGGTTCGTAATTTTACAGACCTGCTCATGAATACTGGAAATGGCTGTGAATTTTTCCTGTAGTCTTAAGTCTTCATTGAAGACCCAAGCAGTATTGCACTAAACTGGCATAATGACACCAGAAAACTATCAGGGTTATTCAAAGAGATTCGAAAAGTCACTGCACGTTCGGTGACTTTTCGTTCTCTTCAATTCGGTTTGTTTTGCCGATCCCATTTCGGTGACCCTGCGGTGTATTCAGCAAACACCACAGGGTCCCCGAATTGCAGGGAAAAGCCGCCGCAAACCTGACGAAAACTAACCACAAAACCCAGCGAATGCATGCCGAAAACCCTCAAAAACATCTGGATTAAGCTGCCGAAAACCACAGAAAAACCAGAACAGGAGCCGATCCCAGCCTCCAACACTGCAGAAAGGCAGTGCATAAATTAGGAAAACAGTTTGTATGAATGATTGAAAAGTGAAACACTGTTTGCAAAGAAACTACTGAGCGAAAATGTGTGAAATTTACATATGAGGTCCAGGGAATGATAATAAAGAGGGCTGTTACAGAAAAAATAAGTAAACTTAAAAAAAAAAAAAATATCGGACTTTTAAAAAAAAAAAATCCTTCAAATATCCTAAAAAATCTATAAATAAAGAGACTTTTTGCTGCAGAATTTTATAATGAACAGTTTATTAGATATTGAATTAAAACGGGAATATTTTTAACATTGAAGCCTATGGGATTCTCCTGAATAAATCTGCCGAATTAAACCACCGAATAGCAGGGCATTAGGGGAACCTTTCACTGCTGGTTTTTGTTCTCTGAATAGCCGAAGCAGTGCTTTTTCATGGGGATTTCACTGCCCTCGAACAGGCACCGAACAGGCACCGTATGTTCAGGCAATTCGCCAGGATTTGGCGAATTGCCTGCTCTCTGGATAGCCGAATGGCCAAGAAAGGTAGCCGAACGCTGATTTTCAGCGTTCAGTTACCTTTCTCAAGCAATTCGGATCTCTTCGAATAACCCTGTATTTGTTCTTTGAGTCCTTTACTGTAGCTAGGAGGCAGTGGAAAATGCCCTCTTCTCTTCTTCTTCATCTGGCAACCAGAGCCTAGTATTGAATTACTTTTATCCCTTTTTTATGCCAAGTGACTTTTCAGCTTCTGGAAGGCGGTAATTATGAAGGAGAAGGAATTGAGATTTGTCTGTAAATTGATAGATGAGGAGAAGCAGCAGGAGACATTAGAATATTTGACTAAAAAGACAACATTGTCATTATTTAGCAAGCCTTTTCAAAGATTTAAAGAGTCATTGATTTTTTCCCCCATTATATTAGTGCTTCCTATACAAAGTATAGGAAGCAAACATGCAGAATAACCTGCTGGCCAAGCCGATCTGCAACAGGAGTTGTGGCTCAGAAGGAATAGGATTATAGGACAATAACGTGTGGGGCTGTTATATTTCACAGCTCACTCATTAACGTTAATAACATCACTGGCATTGGGTCCATACAGGTATATGTTTCCCCAAAGATCGAGCTTTGTCAGCATGTGAGCTTTTAATATTATACTCAATTCTGGAACCCCAGGGTCATATGCAAAAAGTGAATGTCATATGTAAGTCAGATATCACTCAAAGTCCTTCATATTTTCTTCACTTTATTGGGAAAGAAACAGCAAATAACAGGTGTCTTGTGGGAAGAGAGGACTGCTCTTGGTATGCTTTGTTATGGGGAGAAGGTAAAAACAGGATGCAATCACGCAGTACAGAACAGGATCTTTATTGACATGCTTCTATGGTAGACTGGGGGATTGGCAGCTTACTGGAGCAGGAAAATCAGGTTGACCTGTCTAACTAGGAGTTAGCCAGGGCGAGTGGACTAATCCATTTTAAGTAAAAACATAGGAGGAAAACAAATAAGGAATCTGGGTCTGTGATATTTTCATTGTTGACCCTATGAAATTAGGACGGAGGAGCCGTCAAAATGACTCAGAGTAGTGAGTGACAGCTGAAGGAGACCAGAAAACCTTGATGGCTGAATATATACAACAGGCCAATCTTTCACCATCTTTCTAACCTTAAAAACCCTAGAGAGCTTTCAAATCTCATGTAATCCCCTGCTCAGAAAAAATGTTATTTGCTGCCCTCTACTGTGAACACAGGCATTCCGAGGTCTTTATTTTTTTCTTTAAATCTTATCTCTTACGAATCTTTATCGTTCCCTAATGTCCTCTAGAGGACCGCCTATCAACCTCTTTGTTTAAATCCTAGTTGAGACACCCTGCTCTAGGCTGAGAGAAAACACTCTTGGAATTATTTCTGAACTTTCGCTTCATTGAGATAAGCCTGTATAGTTTCTATATTTTAAACTCAAATCGATGGTAGTAGCAATTGCCTCTGTCATGGATTGTTATCAAGGTTTCTGTTTAATTATACGTTTTAATTATCGACGGTCAGCTTGGATATTTAATCTGATATTTGCAAAATAATATATCAGGCTTCTTTTTTCCCTCAAATTATCCTTTCCTAATCAACTAGGGGTGAAGTTCTAAAACAATATGTGTTGCAACTCTATTATTACTGTCCCCAATTAACCCTTTTGCTGCTGAACCATTTCACGCCTGAGTGCTGAGCTCATTTTTACCGGTTTCGCTCATCATGTTTAAACGCGTTTTGAAGCCTTATTTTATTATATGACCCAGACAAATTATATATCGTTCTTTCTGTCAGACTCGGCAGATTCCTAATATTTCATTATTATATGTATACGTCATGTCCTGTCTGTATATTATAACAAAAAATGCATTTATTTTTAAATATTTTTTTATTTTCATTTTTATTTCTTATTTTTCTTCTTAACTTTTAACATGGTCATGTTTGGTACCGTTGGAAAGGCCATGCTCTGGCCGATCCAACGATACCAAACATTAACCCTAGTCGCACGGGTCGGGAGATAGGGCGTACCAATGAACCCCCTATCTCCACCATTGGTGGCAGCTAGGGGTTAACTCCAGAACTGACGTCATCGCGCTATGCACGATGGCGCTAGGGGGAGATCCCGGAAGCTTGGCAGACATCCAAGATCGCGATCCGGCTCCCAAGGGGTTAAAGCCAGCCACTGTTTGGAAGGGCAAGCTGTGCCCTTCCAAACGGTGCTTGACTTTGACCTCTGTCCCTTACGGAAGGGGTGGGAGAGAGGTCCAAAGGACCTCCCCCTCCCTTTCAGGCACCTTCCCTGCACTCGCTAGCGCGATGACATCCATTGTCCCCGCCAGGGTCCCGGAGTGCCGGGCTGACATCCAAGATGTCACTGGGGGGGCGCAGCAATCGGCCGGAATCCCGGCTGATTGCTGCCTCTTGCGCTAGGACGGGCTCAGCGCGTCCATAGCACAGGAGAACCACGTGGCTGGACACGCTGAGCGTGTCCTTAGCAGCCAAGTGGTTAAGCAATGTCATCTCTCATTTAACCTACCACTACACACTCTTACATTTTAGAATTTATCTAATAAAAAAAATATACATCTAAAAGTTTATTATTGCATTACACATCCCAGCAATTCAGAGAACTGCTTCACAGAGCTCATGTGCTATATTCCCCATATGCAGCAAGGAACTCTGGGTAAGACATGCAAATGACATTTGCAATTTCGCATTTGTTCGCATCCTGAGTCTGTTTTACCACAGAACCCTCTAACTATACACATACACACATACTTGTCTGGGTTTTTAGTGAAATACTATGATAATTTTATTGTGACTTAACAGCAAATGTGTTTGAAAACCTTAAAGCGTCACAGAGTGTGTCTGTGTGGGAACTACATCCACCAAGCAAAAATTGTGGGGGAACTGCATTCTTAGGCATCCTGTCGCCACTTAATAATGTTAATGTGCATTTATAGATTGTCTTCACATTTTTGCAGGTTAACCAGAGATAATGAGTTCAGAGCTCTGCCTCACATGAGTTAGATTTGGAGCAGGATGTCAAAGGAGAGCTCTGCAAGTGCATTCATGCAGGTTAGTGCACATGAAGAACAGCGGGCTTTAACGGACTTACAAATGCAATCCCTATGGCAGCTAAATGCAGCATTAAATCAATGCAGACACCTCTTAAAACAGCACAGCTCAGACGCCTGTCACTGACAGGGCAATAATCACAAGATTATATGGTGTATCTTTAAGATACTTCTTACGCCACTGCAAAAATCAAGGATGTGGATCAAATGTATGAGTTTTATTCTCCTTTCCCATTCCCTGACCTAAAGAAAAAAGAGAAAAAACCCTAAAAGGGTTATTCAGAGAGAGGTGAAAACCAGGAGAATTGGCAGGAGAAGAGAACACTCTAGACCAAATAGCCGATTTGGAAAGTGAGATAAATGGGAGAATTTTTCTGGTTTCCTGGTTTTCACCTTCCTCGGAATAACCCTGTAAATGTGGCTCATGAAAGAAAAAAAGTCCATGCGAGTAGTATGTATGTATATATATAGATCTTCATTTCGACGTTATCACTGCTTGGTCTGGCGACGAGAAGTGCCATGCATGGTTACATTAGGACAGTGAGGAATGGGCACACTGAACAAGAAATGGCAACAATGATGGATGCAGGAGGAAGAGAAAATTGAGGTTAATCTCTACACGCTTAGAGACTACTGTGTTTCCTAACCTTGGCAAGGTAAAGTCTGGAAATATTATGTGGGTTCTTCATTCTGATAGCTGCACTGGTCCGAGGAAAAACAAATACAATTGGCATCAGCTTGTTTCATAAGACATGCCAAAACCAAACAAGGCAGTGCAATTTCAACAGCATTTTTATACATGGACATGTACTCGTGTAATTACTTTTGTAGAGAAAAGAATTACAGCTTAACTGCTCTATTAAGTTTAACTATTTAGAGGGATATTCTTGTAGTAGTGGTGAATTGTGCCCTAAATATGTTCTATCGACTGTCAAAAAGCACCGCGTCTCACTTTGTCTTCAAAATGGCTTGCCAAATAATTGGCACTATCCTGCCTTTGAGACAATTGCTGGAGACATTATACATACCAGCTCCAGAAGATCGCTTACCATCTGGGCTCACTATTCCACTTCTCAATATAGTGCATCCCTACTGTAAATTAATGTCTCCTACACCATGTATAGAAAACAAATTGCACCTCAGAAGAGAAGAATAAGTTATCCCGAGGTAGCTCGTTCTTATAGCCTGGAGACTGTAGCTCTCATAGAAATAAACGACATTTAAAACCTGCAAAATCACTTAACCTTCCTGACGTTCCGATTCTGACATATTTTATATGTCATATATATCCCCCTAGCGGTTTTCCCAAGTGTGGCTCGTGGATAAATTTCACTGCTGAAAGCTGTAACCCCAAGCCACACTCGGACGGGATACATACCTGTCCCTGCGCTCCCTTGCTGTCCCCTGCAGTCACCACCATGTGATCACGGTGTCCTGCTTCCTGGTTCCCTTCTCGCGAGGAAGGGAACCAGGAAGCAGGACGCCGCGATCGCACGAAGGAGAATGCAATTGCGGGAGGACAGCGAGGGAGCGCAGGTAAAGGTATGTATCCAGCCTGTGTGTGGCTTTGGGTTACCGCTTTCAGCATTGAAAGTTAACCTCGAGCCACACTCGGGAAAACCGCCAGGGAGGTTAACATACACTAATAAACATACTAAAAAATCCCCTACTCACCCCTCACCTTGTTCCTTTTCATGGAACTATAGTAAAAAATGGATCAGAATGATTTACTGTAAGCAGGGCTGGACTGGGACAAAATATCAGCCCTGCACTTTGTCTAGACTGACCCCCTTTAATTATGCACACATTCACAAAAATAGTTTATAAACCAAACGGCTCACTCAACCAATCGCTCTGCGGAGACCGGAGTTGCTGCAAAGTGACTGGGTTAAGCAACGCAGTGGCACTGATTTTGAGCGTGCACCTTGTCTTAAGGTGAGGCATATGCGCAGCGACAATGAGGTTGACCGTGCCCCATGTCTTAAGGTGAAGTGTATGCGCAGCAGTGGAACCAACATGAGACTGCAGCAGACTGCGTCTGTTTTACAGACAGTGAGGAAGTTCTCACCCATTAAGGGCAGTGCGATCTGCGTGGTGAACCAGCATTCACACTGGCCCACTGAGCCACCGGCCAACCGGGAATCTCCCTGTAGTCCCTATGGCCAGTACATGCCTGATTTGAAGGTTTCCTTCACATACGGAACTGTAAAGGGTAAATCCCAGCACTTCTCCACTAGTTAATGGCCAGAGTCTCAAACAAAGCATTCTTGAAATGTTTCCATAAATGCAAAAATCAAAAGTAGTCACCCGCCCTTAAGTTCCCCATCAGAAAAGTCATAAAGCTATCAATAAAAGCTATATTGATATAAAGTACAAGGCTTACATGCTCTATCAGTATCTCCCCTTTCTGCGTGTTCTTGTCAACTCAATAAGCATTCTCCATCTAAATCCTTTATCACTATATCCTTTTAACTGGGTCAAGGTCATGACACACAGCAATGCATCTAATGATCAGGATGCAGTCAGTGTCTTTTATGCTGATGTCAGCAGGTTTCCTTACAATCATTAGAGGCTTATAGAGCACGTGTCATACTCGCGGTGGCCCATCTCCGACAGCAAAAACAAACTCTCTTCCTCTTCTCCTTCTCCACTTCCACAGTTAATACAATTAAGTGGACCAGGATTTCAATTATTTCCTCCTTGCGGCCCTCTTGAAAATAAATATATTAAATTATTATTGCACCTTCCTGGATTATAGTTTGTATACGAGTAGAGGTGGTTTAACCTCGCCGTCTGTGTATCCTCTATCACTATTTTTTGGTATTTATTGACGTGTTGTGTGACTGCCTGTCTATACTCTGTTTTATTACTATACTTAAAACAACGGAGTGTTTTTACACCCTCCTTATGGTGGAAGTGTGCATCTACAAGGGTCTATTCACTAAAGTGAGAAGAATTGGCAGGATAAGAGAACAATCTAGACCAAATAGCCGATTTGGAAAGTGTGATAAATGGGAGAATTTTTCTGGTTCGGCTATTTCGACCTATATTTTTCACTTCTCTCGCCAATTCTCCTGACTTCACCCTTTAGTGAATAGACCTGTTGGTTTTGCTGTTTATTGTCTTGTGTTATACCTTCCTGGATAATGTTAGTCCAAGCTGTAGGCTGACTCTTCCAATTTCAGCTTAAAGGTAAACATTGCATCACCAGCTTTTGATTTAACCATTTAATGCGTCCAATATAGGACCCAGAAACAGTTTCAACTTTGGCAAAGTTATATTTCCTATATTGCTTCAGTATTTTAAAAACCACGATAAATCAATAAATCCCAGTTTACTATCACAATTTAGGCTGGGGTCAGACCAGCGCACTTTTAACGTGCGTTCTGGCGCACATAATTACGGCCGCACTAGCAGCAGATGACGGGCAATGACGGCCAATATACGATGTACGGTCGCACGAAAGTCCGGCCGCGCAACGCAAGTGGAAAACGAACGCATTTTTTCAAGAACGCCGAACCGCTAGTACTGACGTACAGAGTGCGCAGCTGCGGCATATTGGCATGTGTGCGTGATTAGGAGACGTCAGACACTGCTAATGTCCAGCCTACATAACGTCCAGACGCAAAAAGAGTTTTATTGACGATCTGAAAAAATCACGCACGAAAAATGCGCATCGTATGACCGTTTTCGCGCACTCCGTGAAAAAATACGTCAATTCGTTCGGACGCACTTTTTTACGTTCGCGTGTAAAAATGCTTTCGTTTGACCCTAGCCTTAAGCCTTACAGTGCTGTCTTGAATATTCGGAGTCTTTGTAATATCCGGCTTTTATATCAGCTTTAGTTTTAGAACCTCGCTATTGTAAAATAAGTAAATAATCAGCATTAAACTGCAATACCAGAATTATTGAATCAATGTACATTAAATGGTTTATATGAAGCTACATAATTTAGTTACATAGGCTGAAAAAAAGACGTGCGTCCATCGGGTTCAGTCTTTCACACATTACCTACTGCTGTTGGTCCAAAAGAAGGCAATTAACCCAGTCTGAAGTGCTCTCCAATATGCAACACACTGGAAAAAAATTCCTTCTTGACCCCAGAAAGGCGTCAGATTTCAAGCAGCTTTTACTGACACATTGAATATTATAACCCTTAATATTATGTTTTTGCAGGAAGTCATCCAGTCATTGTTTAAAAGTCTGTACAGTCTCTGACCCAACCACCTCAACAGGCAGAGAATTCCACAGCAGCATTAATATGTCCAAAAAAGAGAATAAAAATGTCAATTGGAGATTCGTTCTGCAACAAGCCTCCCTTAAGAAGTACTATCACTCCTGGGTGGTTGGTTTAGCATCATGAAGTTAATATAGATTTGATACATTTGATAACCAGAAGCAGTAGTTCAATACTCAGTGTACTGAAGGCTTAAGTTAGGAGCTAAACATAGATAGACCTGGATCCGAATCAGTCCCAGTATTACCTGAGTGTGAGAAGGTGGCAGACCTTTCCTCCCATACACTCCAATTAGTGCATCCTTCTGAAGAGTAATATTGAATTTCAAGAACTGTGGCTGATCTACAGCAAGTTGTGATCTCCAGAATACCCCAGGGGGAATCTCCTGCAGCGCGCGTTGTCCAACATCCAGCTCTCCGGAGTCGATTGTGTTGTTTTCTTGACCAAGACCACCAGATTTTCCTAGAAGTTAAAATAATACATGTGTTAATCTTTAACTATCTATAGAGAAGCGCAAGAAAGATCAAAGTTATCACTCAACATTTTACCCTGATTATTTACACCCAGGAGTGCATTTAGATTCAGTGCTACCCTAGGCACTCCACATTCTGCTGCCACCACCAGATATCAAATAAATATGGACATGGACTTAAAAAAATACTACTAACCTATTTATATAAAAACAAAAGTAAAGAAGTTAAGTGATTTTAACCAGTATAGTTTAGAGACTCATTGCTAGGAGCTTTTGCTTTGTAGCTGTTTTATGCTCGCACACCCCAAATACATTGGACTCTAGAAGAAGGGAATGTAGGAAAATAATGCCCCCAACTATTCTGCTGTCCTAGGTTCAGGTAGGGTTGCCAGGTCAGCCATGTTTTCCTGGACATATATAATTTATTCATATTGATGGGCGGTGCATGAAAATATAACCCTGTAGCATGTAGAATCCATACGCTGCATGCAAGAAATTAAAGAGGAATCCCAGGTGGCCACCTGCCTTGATTTGGTAACTGATTTTCCATATGAATCATACATGTTACCAGGCCGATCCTTCCCCGAGCTCTCCTTCTTCATAAATTATATTATTATGTAAATAATGGGGGTTATTCAGAGAATCGGCGATATTTTGGTACTCTCTCGTTCCCCGCACTTCGGGGAATCAAATTTCCCCACCTTGCGGTGAATTCAGTATTCATCGCAGGGTCCCCAGTGTACAGGGAAAACCCGCTGCAAACCCGCCGAAAAAAGCTGATGCGCCGCCGAACACAGCGCAGACCAGCAGCCGGAAAAAGCCGTAACCTATAAGATCCTATGAATGATAATAAAAAGGTCTATTACAGAAAAAAAACGCATTTAAAAAAAGATCCTTAAAAAAATAAATATCAGTAAATAAAAGAGACTTTTTATTTGGCGAACTGCCTGCTGAATAGCCGAAAGGCCCCGAATTGCCACCGTACGGGGAAATTTCCTGTTCAGTAACACTTTGGGGCCAGGTCAGCTGTGTCTGAATAACCCTTAATATGTTTCCAGGAAAACATGGCTGACCTGGCAACCCTAGGTCCAGGCCTAGTTGGCCTATGCAAGAAATCAGCCCTACAGTATATTTTTGATATCTGGGCTCATGATACCAGCAAACCAGACAAAGAGATTTAATTAAACACTGCTGCTGGTTGAAAACAGAGCTTTCTGGTGTTGAATGGGTATATTACAAACAGCCTAATAAGGGTGGTTTATTTGAGAAGTCTCACAATATTAGTTGATTCAGGCACAAACATATGATAGTGTCTGGAGATCTCACTTAGGCCTAGCTGCCCTACGAGGATGAGAAATACAGCCGCCATGCAGTCTGGTTTGGCCAGGTAAGCTGACATCTCATGCTCCAAATAACACATTAGCAGCCGTCGCCTGGTGAGGATGGCAGCAGAATATGACACGTGCCTTGCGTTAACTAATCAGCGAGTCACACAGCAAGGTGAAATATATATAGACAATCAATAGCGCGTGCTCTCACCCAGTGACATAACCTTGGATGCGAAGCTGAGGCTAGAAAAATGACTTAAAGGTAACACATTACATGTTTGTGTTGCAAATAACCGCACAACATGACTTCACACTACTGATATTCTGCACGGCACCGCAACCTGGGGGAAACCAGAAACCTTTAGGTAAAATGGAAATCAATCGATATTCATTCAAAGCGATCTAACACAGTAAATTCAGCTGCGCTCTGCAGTACAGCAATTACAGCACCACAACCCTCTCCTGACAGTGGAGACGTCATGCCTGCAACGCAAAGAACTTTAACTCTTTGAAATCCAGGGGTAACAGGACCCTTGTAGCAGTCGTTGCTCTGTTTTTCTTGGCATGACTTGGTTGAACATGCCAATAGGCAAGTGGTATTTTTAGACGTACGTCTAGGGATACCAGATTCGTGGATTTTCTGGACACATATAATTTATTCATGCTGAGAGGCAGTGCATGGAAAATGCATACCTAAGTGTAAAATTCATCTTCTTCAGATGAAAAATCAAACAGAAATCCCAGATCTATCTGACTTGATCAGGAAACAGATTTCCCTCCTGAAGTGTATGAATTATACATGTTGCAGGACTGTCCTCTCTGCTCAACCCCTGTACGAAATAGTAATATGTGTCCAGGAAAACAAGCCCGACCCGGCAGACCCTACATGTATCAGAAATGGACTCCCAGCCTAGCAGGGGGCGTAACTACCAGGGGTGCAGAGGGTGCCACCGTTCCCAGACCCTGAGTCCGGGGGGCCCACACTCACCTGCCTGGGGGCTTGCCTATATATATATAATTTATTTTTTAATTTATTATATACATATGTGTGAGTTTTACTTTGGAGCTCTGTGATACGCCCATACACACCATATATTACTGTGAGTTTTATTGCTGTGGAGTTCTGTGATACGCTCATACACACTGCACATTACTGTGAGTTTTATTGCTGTGAAGCTCTGTGATACCTTCATACACACTGCACATTGCTGTGGAGCTCTGGAATACCTTCATACACACTGCACATTGCTGTGGAGCTCTGTTATACGGTCCTACACACCACACATTGCTGTGAGTTTTATTCCTATGGAGCTCTGTGATATGTTCATGTACAGGGCACATTACTGTGAGATTTATTGCTGTGGAGCTCTGTGATACGTTCATACACAGCGCACATTACTATGAGATTTATTGCTGTGGAGCTCTGATACATATAATGCACATTACATTAAAAATGGGATGGACTGAAGAGGTCATTGTGGACCTGGAAAAAAAAAAACGATTGTCTGTAGTCAACATTGTGGACCTGGAGGGGTCCAATGCATGTTGACAGGAAGGGGGACAAAATATGTTTTTCCCTAGGGTGGGGGGGGCGTTATGGTTCCTGCACCTGAGCCCTGAGGTTTCTAGTTACGCTTCTGCAGCCTAGCATCACTTTTCACATGAATTATTTTGCTAATCGTGGGCAGGCTGCAGGTACATATCCACCTGGGCTGAAGAGTATGTTGTAGGAATCCGATATCCGATCAGGAATAGTTAAAACTGACAAGATATTCAATGGGTATATTTACTTAATATATAAAAGATGTCCTGCATTGTCTCTGAAATTTTTAACTATTAATTAGTTACTAATTTTTTTTTTTAACTAATCCCTGTTTCTTTTTTTCCACCAGCGGTATATATATTTAGTGACGTCATCCATTCATATACATAAACAAATTTAAAGAATTGTAGCGGCACTCCGGGACTGTTTTCAGACACTTTATTGTTACGTGGCAACGTGTGTGACAGCAGACCCAGGATGCAAAAAACGGGAAATTGCAGACGTCATTTGCATGTCTTACACAGAGTTCTGTGCTGTATAAGGGGAATGTGGCACATGAGCTCTGTGATGCAGTTCTTTGAAAATGCAGTGTGGAGGCTTTTAATCTAATTTTTTGCCCTTCACCATAACATATATATATAACCAAATTGTCTGCACTTATTCTGAAGGTACATAGTCATATTGGTGTTTGAGACCAATTAACATAACAAATTCAGAGCACTCCACTATAATACAGCGTTAAAGATTTAAAAAAAAAAAACAAATTTAGGACTTAACCCCATACCGCTAGGTGGACTGGGCCTGGCGGCGAGGCGTTAACACCGGCGGGCCGTACTAGACCGCCATGCTGGATGGCTGCTACAGGAGGCCCCTCCTCTGACCCGCCTGTGCAACTGGCTTGCAGCACTCATCATTGACTGCAGCAGCCAATGGCATGCAATGTGCACCAATTATTGGGCGGAATCACTGAGGCCCATTGAAGCTAGCAGGGCGTGCTATGCCGCCCCGCAGCTTCAAGGCTCACCCACCACAGGGACAGCATAGTACGCACTGTGGCTCTTTTTACAAAAGATGATCATACATTGCATAAGCGCGCTGCAATGCAGCAGCCAATAGGTTAGGAGAAAAAAGCCCTGCCACAACAGGGTACATTGATGCTGCAATGTATGAGTATATTTTCTATGCGAATCCTAGAAACTAAAGTTTTGGTGAATTGGATATGAGAAATATATAAATACATACATCAACAAGCCACTTTAATAAAACTAATTTGATTTGTAGTTTGGAAAAAAATCCCAATAGATGCAACGTGTCAGTCTGTTAATTGCCAATTACCTGTGTATGAGACTTCAAGGTCAATATTTGTAAAGCAAATGAATAAACAAAGTCAGGACAAACCGTGTAGCGGAAAAATCAAGTGTTGTTCTTTGCTGGTCTATGAAAACGGCACAGAGATGCTGGCTAGAATTATTTTAATTAGACGCATGTTTGGAATGCTATCACCACCACCACCCTCATCCAGTGGATTGTTGGGGTTGCCTGGAGAAATCACTGATCTCCCCTGCTGGCTTGTGCAGACCGGCCATCATCTGGCAGTTATGAGATTGTGAGATTAGGGGGGGGGGAGTCAGGAATACAGACCAAATCCTGCAATCACTGAGCAGCAAATCATATCACCTGTGACATGCTTCAGATATCCTGCAAACCTGGCTTGGTCCAGAGTACCAGGGATGAGAACCACTGGCCTAGGGTAAACGGGAGGATTGAGGGGAAATTGTGTATCATATCAGGGCATCTTGTGTCTTTGTAAGGACAGTGCTATGACTGTATTGGACCACTGCTGGTTTTTCTACTGGGATCAGGTCGAGTACGACTTGGCGCTCTGGACTTGCCACCGCTATGCTGATAGTCTACACTTGACCCAGGCGCTCACCTTCCCACTACCTGATATATTGATGATAGCAAACAGTCTGGTCCTGACAAGGAAATGAAAGAGGGAAATCGCCCTTAAATCCTAGTGTATTTGCATCTCATTCGCGCTAGAGTTAGACACTAATATGCTAAATTTAAACATATGGTTTTGAATAATGTGCTATAATAGGTTTCATTTAAAATCATAAGCGTGTGCCGTACATTTCATTAGGGGTGTGCACCCATGGCAGAATTTAATTAATTTTCTAAATAATCAGTTAAACTTGGAATTGAAATCTTAAAATGAGGCACAAAACGCAAACTGCTTGCAGAGTGTGCAGAGATACAGTCCGAATCAGTGCTCTATCGTGGCCTAGCTAAACAAACATCCAAGAAGGGTAGCTAAGGACCTAAATATGGAATGCCAGGACCAATCTTCTCCTCTTTAGGCAATGCCTGGGTGTACGCCCCGGTACACACTCATCAGGTCTATTCAAATAAAGGTGAAACTCAGGAGAATGACTGAAGAAGTTAAAATTCTAGATCAAAATAGCCAAACCTGAAAAATTCTCCTATTTATTTATTTATAAGGTATTTTACCAGGAAGGATACATTGAGATTTCTCTTGTTTTCAAGTATGTCCTGGGTTCAAGAACATTGAAGTGTTACAGTTACAGAAATACAAAGTAATACAATGCAAGATATTAAAAAACAAAAAACAGAAAATATGTAGGAAATAAAGTCATTATGTTACATGTTTACAGGTGCATTCTGTATTGAGGTATGTTAATAGGGAGCTCTTGAGTGCCTTTAGACTGGGGGAAGATTTGATGGCGTCTGGGAGGTTATTCCACAACTGTGGTGCTCTGTAGGAAAATGAGGATCGAGCCACTTTCTTTTTGTATTGTGGTATTGCAAATAAGGTGCTGGTCCTCGATCGAAGGTTATAGGATGAGGGAACTGCTGGGGGAAGCAGTCTATTCAGGTAGGGTGGTAGCTTCTCAGAAAAGCTCTTAAACACCAGGTTGGAAAGGTGAAGGGTGCGTTTAGACTCCAGCGACTTTTCAAATCGGCTATTTGGTCTAGATTGTTCTCTTCTCCTGCTAGTTCTGGTTTTCATCTTTCTTTGAATAGACCTGTATGTTTAAAAGCCAACTTCTCAAAAGAATTCTGAAAGTAGGAGCACACGCTCATGAAAGATGGCAACAGTGGGTTCCAACCGGCCCAGGATGCCAGCGCATGCAGATGCAGTGTATCGAAAAAGGGAAAGGCCAGTAACACGGCAGGAATCCATAAAGAAGATTTTAGCTTGGATACACATGATGTTTCAGCCAGCAGCAGGAGGATTTATCAAATGTATGAGTGTATGCCTGAGAAAAGCTTCTGCTGCAGGCCAAAACGTTGAGCATGATCAAACTAAAGGCTCCTTTATGGACTCCTGGTGCTGAAACTAGTCTTTCCTTCTTTTCTTTTTTTTCTTCATTTCATTTTTTTTATACAAAACAGCTCCTTTCCAGATGTGCACCTGTGGTTATCATCATATTTCCGTAAAGTATACATTCAACAACCTATGTAGCCGAAAGTATAAAGAATGGAAAAAGAAGGGGAAAAGGGAAAATATTCCACTGTTCTGCTCATGTTCACCGTAACGGATAAACCCCTTGTTTGCGCATCATAGGTTATTGTTGTCATTGTTACGCCAGCACCCGGCGAGCTAAATGTAAAGTTGCAGCAGGCACACAGTAGGGCGATTCAGACAGATCCGAAATGACAGATTAGTTGAGCAGAGTTTGTTTTTATTTGTGTTTTATCTTTGAAATGCTGCGTTTTAGGAGCCTCGGAGCGGAGGTGGCTATAAAGCTGTGCCCGACGCGCTCAGAGAATGGAGATCTCTGCAGTATTAATTACACCATAAACCCTTTAGTGCGCAGATTATTTTTCACATTATATACATCAATGCTATTACCCCTGCGCCTGTGGCTAATTCCTTTCTAACACCGGGTTCCTAATGTACACCATGGAGCCAGCGTTAGCCGGCCCCGGGCACTCCAGCTGATGTGGATGACAACTCCCATTATGCATGCACAAAGGAAGACAGGCTGGACTGGCATGATTGGAGCTGTCAAGTGCCACAGCTGGATTGCCAGAGGCAGCCTGTGTGTGCTAAATCTGCATGTACCGATTCCTGTGGGTTGTCTTTCTGTGCACATTTTTCCATATATTATGCACTTGGCTGAAATATATACATTCAGGGATAGATACTAAAAGGAAATATTACGGGATAGCTTTTGTAGCACACATCAATTCAAGTGTGTTTATATAGATCTACTTCTCTTATTTTTATTTAGAAAACATCATTCTTACCGGTATCACCTGGGGGCACGTAGACAGCATGCGTTGGCACCACTTCAGATGTAACTTTTCCATTCTCAAATTTAGCGTTTTCTGTCTGTAGCTGCCAATTGAGACCAAACAAATGCATTGCTGGTGGGGAAAAAAGATACATATTGTTAAAAAAAAGGATTTTATGTTTAGAACAACCACAACAACCTAGAAACCATCTGTATTCGTGTATGAGATGGAAAAACACAGACTGGACCCGTGTGTCAGAAACGCCTGCATCTTTGATTCACACGTTTGGACCTAGGATGAAACGAGCATCAGCTGCTTTAAATTGGAGAGCAGGGATGTCAAACTCGCCCACCTCCCTCTCAGGATGTTATTGAACTACAATTCCTATGATTCTCTGGCCATCTATATATAGCATTTCAAGACCTCAGGGGATTGCAGACCATCAATACCGGGGGGGGGAGGGGGCATGATGTTTGACATCCCTGTTGCAGAAAGATAGAAAGATGATTCTTTTGTATGTTTCATCCCCATCAATGCTTTTTTTTTTCTTCATAAAAAAGTAGAAAAACATAGATGAAGGTGTTGGCGAATATATAAGAAGCGTTCATTGCCTCCAAGGATTCATAAAGCAAAATATGCAAAACCTGCAGGTCTCAGGGATACCTTTAGCACATAACAGATTATCACCACTTATTTTATTTTTTTACCTGACCTGTTACGTTATATCTGACGAGCACCTTGTGATTGTTGTTTATTAAATATGAAGTGTAATTGCATAAAGAAACAAATGCACAGCCAATTAAAGGTGCTTCCAGATGTGCTGCAGTGAGCGCACAATAGGTATTGTATGTGTATGTAATGTCATGATAATCTTCATTATTAAATATGCATATTTATTTATAAAGCATTTTACCAGGAAGGATACATTGAGATATGCATATGAACATTAAACACCGTCATCCAACACTTGGAAAGACACTAAACAAGTGACATAAATAGAAGTGTAAGCACACTTATTTACACGAGGGTCTATGCATATCTGTTTCTCCATACCTATCCACATCCAGCTATATCTATCCACATCTATTCCTACCTATCCACATCTATCCATACCTATCCACATCTAGCCATACCGATCCACATCTATCCATATCTAGCCATACCTATCCACATCTATCCATACCTATCCACATCCAGCTATATCTATCCACATCTATCCCTACCTATCCACATCTATCCATACCTATCCACATCTATCTATATCTAGCCATACCTATCCACATCTATCCATATCTAGCCATACCTATCCGCATCTATCCATATCTAGCCATACCCATCTATCCATACCTATCCACATCTATCCATATCTAGCCTCATCTATCCATATCTATCCATACCTATCCACATCTAGCTATATCTATCCATATCTATCTACATCTAGCTCTACCTATCCATATAAAGTATATCCGCATCTAGTTAACGCTATACCACAATTATGGAATAACCTCCCAGATGCCATCAAATCTTGCCCCAGTCTTAAGTCACTCGAGCTCCCTATTAACATACCTAAATACAGAATGCACCTGTAAACATGTAACATAGTGAATAGATTTCCTATATATTTATTTTCTGTGTTAATCTGTATATTTGTGTTTTATTTTTAATATCTTGTGTAGCGCTGTTTAAAAACTCTGTTGCTGTATTGCTCGGGTTTGGCCACCAGAGGGAGACAAGCGCAATGTAAGGTATACTGGACACAATGGGACTACGTTTTCCATCATGCTTTGCGGCGGAGACAGGAAGTGGGTGGGGGAAAGAGGAAAGGACATCCGCAGCCTCTTACGAAGGAGAGCCAGTGTGAGCCGAGCGGTGAACAGAGTAAGACGCACGTGAGACTGTGAGCGATTGTGACCAAGCCGGAGAGCAGGCGATGCCTTGCCGACGCTGGGGATCGATACAGTGACTTGCCAGAGACCTAGTAATCCACCGCTGAGAGGATTTGCACAGACACAGAGTTCCGGTTTGGACCCCGAGTAAGGAGACCGCGATGATCCACTGGGAGTGCAGGCGGTAGGCCTAGATCTTGTTGTAGAAATCGGGCAAGCAGGAGAAGCGGATCCGGTGGCACAGAGTTCCAGTAAAATCCAGCGGAGAGACATCCTTGATCGGGCAGCGGAACAGATTGTCTGGCGGATGGGTGAGAGGCCTTCCAGGCCACAGTCAAAGTTTAACAAAGCACGCTGCAGTACTGTTTAAATCTACAGGGCCCCAACGTGACTAGTCGAATATTTGCTAAATCCATTCACTGGCCAGTCAAATATAGTACCTGGGTACCTGAGCTCACACACACACACCTTTTCTTGGGACATTACCCTCACGGGACTCACACTCCAGAAACGAAGGGGTTAAACTTTTCTTTTACCGCTGCGCCGTTTCTCGCATTACGAAATCCTGTTTTCTATATACCGTGCTTACATTATATATGCCGCTTTATTGAGAACAGTAAAGTATATAATCTATAAAATCCACAACAGTGCTGGTGTATATTTATTCCCTAGTGCGGAGAGACTAAGGTTAAATTCAGCGGCTCCTCCGGGAGTGAGCACTACACTTGCAATTATTATTTGTATTTCTGTAATGACTGTAAAATTTCAATGTTCTTGAACCCAGGACATACTTCAAAACGAGAGAAATCTCAATGTATCCTTCCTGGTAAAATACTTTATAAATAAATAAATAAATCTATCCACATCTATATCTATCCATATCAATGCACATCTAGCTATATCTATCCATATCTAGCTATATCTAGGGATGTGCGTTTCGGGTTTCGGAATTTCGGAATTTTCACGAAATTTCCCGATTCGGGTCTTTCGATGCGGCCGAAATTCCGAAATTTTTTAGATCCGAAAAAGTCGAATCCGAACTGTTTTCCGAGCCGAATCGAAAAATTTTCGGAATTTTCGAATGGACTTGAAATGTGTCAAATCGAAATTTATTTTCCCTCTATTCATGATTTCAGTTCCATTCGGGATTTCGGTTCCATTTCGGTAAGTCTGGACATCGTATATTTAACTAGTATCGGTTATATCGCTGATTCTGTAATTTTTTTTATTGTTTCCAATGATCCGATAAGAATTTTCGTATTTGGGTCAGATCCGATTCGTCCGCGGGTCGCGCATGCGCGCGCGCGCGGATGTCGTAACTTTATTGAGCCAGTTTTATTGACAACTTTTTGAACAAAATATTGTTTTTATTATTCATCATAATGGCCGCTGCAAGAGATGAGTGCCGTTCAAGCACCTCATCATCTCTCCATGATGAACCACCACCACCCAGGAAGAAACGGGCCAGCAATATGGCGTTTGAAGAGATGTTGGAGCTGGTACGGATCTTTGATCATAAAGATTATGATTGCAGTAAGGGCCCTTACCGCAGGAAGTCTAACGCCAGGAAGGATCGTATCTTAGACAAGCTACGCACCACCATTTTGGAGTTGTTTGGGAAGGACCGGACGAAGGACCAGCTCAGGAAACGCTGGTCTGATTTGAAAGTACGCGAGCAGGAGCAGCTGAGACGCATCCGCCGCGTCATAGCGAAACGTAAGTGTCATGTTATATTGTAAAGCGCTGTGCAAACTGTTGGCGCTATATAAATCCTGTATAATAATAATAATGTGCTTGCATGTGCTAATGTGCACAGAAATACGTTGATTTATCTAGTCCTTTTTTCATGCAATGTGATTGTGTATAGCTTTGCGTTTTCACGACTCGTCATACATGCATTTTTGCCATAGCTCTTCTTTTTTGTGATTTTACGTATTCGTGAAAATTGTGACATTTGATGTATGTAGATGAAGTTACAATGCTGGATTTCTTTTGGCACTGTGTGTATAGTCTGTAGTGTGCTGGGGGGGTTGTTGTGATTGAGTGATGCATACGAGATGACCCGCAGCTTGCCCAATATTGGCTCCCACCTGCGCATCAATAAAAATCTCTGCGTCTCTGCTAAGTGATAGGATGGGACATGTAGTTCTTCTGAAAATGCATCCAAACAGAGCCGCGTTCAATACATCCTCAGCAGCTGCTGAATTGTTGCAGTGCAGCAATTCAGTTTGCTGCAGCAGTGTCATTGAATGCTTTAGATGCAAATTTCAAAACAAAATGGTGGATTTCTGTTGTTGTTTCTGCAATATCCAGTTTTATTATTAGCAGAAACTGAAAGTGAAACTGAGGCTGAGGCATCTATAAAATAACTAAAAGCAGTCGCACAATGCGTTTTGTATGCACACAACACAAATAATAGTTTTTATTGAATAAACGTAATGTTTACTTCTGAAAAAAATATATAATTGAACGGTAATATATGTCTGTGCAGGGGAAATAAATAAATATTTTGTGACTTTAGAACAATGGGATGGGAGTAGTGGGGGGTCAAGCTGGTAGTGGGTAGTGGAGGGGTGTCGCAATACTTTCGGCAATATATTGTATAGATATACCATTTTTTCCAGTCTGCATTATTTACGTGTTATATTTTTTGGATTTGGCAGAAGACAGGAAGAAGAAGGCCGCAGAATCTGCCCCGGCGGGGACCAGTGCCCCAGTGGAGGAGGAGGAGGAGCCACGGGCGTCCACCAGCGCTGGTATATACTGTTTTATTTAGCAACGACTTTTGGTCAAAAACAGAAAATTTTTTGTTTACTGTATTTTAATTTAATTTTTTTATGTATAGCACAAGAGGAGCAGGAGGAGGAAGAGGAGGAAGAGGAGGATGGCGATGATGTAGAGAGGGAGCCGGTGCAGCAGGAGGCCGCCAGTCCAGGTTTTTTTTTTTTACTGTTGTATTTTGCATCGACTTTTGTTCAAAAATAAATCAGTTTTGTTGTTTACTGTATTTTTTATTTCTTTAATTTCTTACATATAGCACTGGATATGCAGACGGTGGTGGTGGGGGAGGAGGAGTCGGAGCCTCAGGAGGCCGCCAGCTCTGGTATATACTACTGTTATATTTTTTCAAGACTTTCAGTCAAAAATAGAAACCTGCTTTACTTACTGTATTTTCCTTCTTTCTCATTTATTGGATATATAGAAGAAGCCAGACCTAGCAATCAGGAGGCGATTGGCGAGCTACGCCTGGCAGTCAGAACACTCGATGCCATCCAGGAACTGCTGCAGGAACTGCGGGAGCACCTGAACAACACCGCGGACATCCTGGAGCGGCAGTAAGACAGACAATACTCAATACGGATGTGCCTCAGCTGCTCCTGCTCGCCTGCTTTGAGGTCGGACCAGCGTTTTCTGATCTGGTCCTTCGTCCCGTCTTTCCCAAACACCTCCAGGATGGTGGTGCGCGTAGCTTGTCAATGATACGATCCTTTCTAAAATTATTCTTCCTGCCGTAAGGGCCCTTACTGCAGTCATAATCTTTGTAATCAAAGATGCGGACCAGCTCCAACATCTCCTCAAATGCCAGTAATTCTCCAGTGAGTGAACCAATACTCTGAACAAGATGTTCGTCTGGCTTGGAAGATGGCCGCCATTGTATGTTTGTTTGTGTTGTTTGTGCCCCTGTTGGGCAGTTTGCCATCCTTGGCATGTTCCCTTCCCTTCCCCATGTTGTAAATAAATTTTCTATTTTTTTCTATATTTTCCTGTTTGTGTGCGTTGCTTTACGTTAATAAGTTAATTATGTATTGCTTGGTTTCCATACTGTTAACCACTTCGATGCGGAGGACGCGCTCAGCGCGTCCTCCGCATGGCTGCTGGTATGCGGAGGACGTGCTGAGCGCGTCCTCCCTTTGGGGTCAGCGTTCGGCCGGGTTCCGGCCGATCGCTGGCCCCCCTGGTGCGGGCTGACATCCTCGATGTCAGCCCAGCATCCGGAACCGCCGCTGGTGAAATTAGGTGTCATCGCGACAGCGCGATGACACCTAATTCAGGCGCCCCCCCGCATGTGCGGAGGAGGCACCTGAAAGGGAGGGGGGGAGGTCCTTCGGACCTCTCTCCCTCCCGATCAGCGGCGTTGCAGGGGTTAACCCAGGCACCATTTGGAAGGGCACAGCCTGCCCTTCCAAATGGTGCCTGGCATTAACCCCTGGGGAGCTGGATCGCGAATCGGCGCTCAAAAGCGCCGGTTCGTGATCCTTTCCCGGAGCTGGCCGACATCTTGGATGTCGGCCAAGCCTCCGGGAACTCCCCCTGAGGACTGGCGTCATCGTGCATAGCACGATGACGCCAGTCCTAGAGTTAACCCCTAACTGCCACCAACGGTGGAGATAGGGAGTTCCAATGAACTCCCTATCTCCCGGTCCATGGCAGCTAGGGGTTAAAGTTTGGTATGGTTGGATCGGCCAGAGCATGGCCGTTCCAACGATACCAAACACTACAGTGAAAAAAGTTTTTTTAAAAAAAAAAAAATGTAAAATAAAAATAAAAATATATTTAAATTTTTTTTTATAAAAATTAAATAAACATTTTTTTTTCTTTTTTTTGGTTCGTTAATGCAGCAATATTGTTCCCATTTCAATTATAATGTGAACAATGATGCTGCACTAACGAGGTGGTGGGGCAATATCCACGAGGAGCTGGGGCATGTCCACGAGGAGCTGGGGCATGTCCACGAGGAGCTGGGGCATATCCACGAGGTGCTGGGGCATATCCACGAGGAGCTGGGGCATATCCACGAGGAGCTGGGGCATATCCACGAGGAGCAGGGGCATATCCACGAGGTGCTGGGGCATATCCACGAGGAGCTGGGGCATATCCACGAGGAGCTGGGGCATATCCACGAGGAGCTGGGGCATATCCACGAGGAGCTGGGGCATGTCCACGAGGTGCTGGGGCATGTCCACGAGGAGCTGGGGCATATCCACGAGGAGCTGGGGCATATCCACGAGGAGCTGGGGCATGTCCACGAGGAGCTGGGGCATGTCCATGAGGAGCTGGGGCAATATCCACGAGGTGCTGGGGCAATATCCACGAGGAGCTGGGGCATTATCCACGAGGTGCTGGGGCAATATCCACGAGGAGCTGGGGCATGTCCACGAGGAGCTGGGGCATGTCCACGAGGAGCTGGGGCATGTCCACGAGGAGCTGGGGCATGTCCACGAGGAGCTGGGGCATGTCCACGAGGAGCTGGGGCATATCCACGAGGTGCTGGGGCAATATCCATGAGGAGCTGGGGCATATCCATGAGGATGTCGGATGTCGGCCAAGCTTCCAGGAACTCCCCCTGAGGACTGGCGTCATCGTGCATAGCACGATGACGCCAGTCCTGGAGTTAACCCCTAGTTGCCACCAATGGTGGAGATAGGGGGTTCCAATGAACCCCCTATCTCCCGATCCGTGGCAGCTAGGGGTTAAAGTTTGGTATTGTTGGATCGGCCAGAGCATGGCCGTTCCAACGATACCAAACACGAATGTGAAAAACGTTTGTAAAAAAAATAAAAATAAAAACATATTTAAAAAAATTTATGAAAAAAAAATAAACAATTTTTTTTCTTTTTTTTGGTTTGTTAATGCAGCAATATTGTTCCCATTTCAATTATAATGTGAACAATGATGCTGCACTAACGATTTTTGTATGCGGTGCGTTTGTTAAAAATTTTGTAATTTTGCCCAAAAAAAAATGTAACGAGACCCCATCTCTAATTTTTTTAACAAGCGCACCCCATACAAAATACAACCGCAATTGCTCGCATGTTAAAATGTGAAAAAAAAACACTTTACACGTTGTAAATTATTGAAAAATCATATTTTATTGCATTTTTTGTTATAATATACAGACAGTAAATGACGTATACATATAATAATGACATATTATTAATCTACCGAGTCTGACGGAAAGAACGATATATAATATGTCTGGGTCATATACTAAAATAAGCCTTCAAAACACGTTTAAACATGATGAGCAAAACCGGTAAAAATGACCTCAGCACAGAGGCGGGAAAAGCCTCAGCAGCGAAAGGGTTAATTAAAAAAACACGATAGAATCGCCAGAATTATCGACAGAATGAATTATCGGATCCGAAAAACAAACCAAAAATTTATTATAAAAAATATATAAAGTAGTATTAAAAAAGTAAACCATAGTAGTTTTCATCAAAACGAATAGAGTTAGACAGCTTTGAAACGAGAACAGACGTTCCGAAAAACGAAAAGTTCCGAAAAACGAAAAATGGGCGATATGCCGAAAACCATGTACAATTCCGAAAAACGAAAAGTTCCGAAAAACGAAAAATGCGCGATATGCCGAAAACCATGTACAATTCCGAAAAACGAAAATTTCCGAAATAACGAAAAGTCGATACAGAAACCTAGTAAAGTGACCCGAAAATACGAAAAATGGTCGATATTCCGAAAAATAAATGTACCCGAAAACCGAATCGAGCCGAACCGAATCGAAACAGAAAGCAGTCGAAACGAGCCGAATCGAAAAGTTTAAAAATTCGAAAAATCGAATCGAATCGAAAAAAAAATCGGTGCACATCCCTAGCTATATCTATCCATCCACATCTAGTCAAATCTATCCACATCTAGCCAGTAGCCATATCTAGCCCTACCTAACTATCCACATCTAGCTATATCTAGCCATACCTAACTATCCACATCTAGAAATATCTATCCACATCTATCTATCTATCTATCTATCTATCTATCTATCTATCTATCTATCCACATCTAGCTATATCTATCCATATCTAGCTATATCTATCCATCCACATCTAGTCAAATCTATCCACATCTAGCCAGTAGCCATATCTAGCCATGCCAAACTATCCACATCTAGCTATATCTAGCCATACCTAACTATCCACATCTAGAAATATCTATCCACATCTATCTATCTATCTATCTATCTATCTATCTATCTATCCACATCTAGCTATATCTATCCATATCTAGCTATATCTATCCATCCACATCTAGTCAAATCTATCCACATCTAGCCAGTAGCCATATCTAGCCATACCTAACTATCCACATCTAGCTATATCTAGCCATACCTAACTATCCACTTCTATATCTATCTATCTATCTATCCCTATATCTATATCTCTATCTATCCACATCTAGCTATATATATCCACATCTAGCCAAATCTATCCACATCTATCCACATCTATCCATTTCCCTTTATCCACACCTAGCTATATCTAGCCATATGTCTTTATATTTCTGTATATTTGTCCTTATCTATTTATCTATCTACATCTATACATATATTTCTCCATATCATTATATATATATATATTATTGCAGAAGCCACCTGCACATCACAGCAATTCGATGAATTGCATGCCAGAGCTCCTGTGCCACATTCCCCATACGCAGCAAAGAATTCTGGGTAGGATATGCAACTGACATCTGTCTCACTTTTATGCATCCTGGGCCTGTTATTACACAGAACCCTAAAACCCAGGATGCATAAAAGTTAGACAGATGTCATTTGCATATCCTACCCAGAGTTCCTTGCTCCATATGGGGAATGTGGCACAGGAGCTCTGGGATGCAATTCATCGAATTGCTGTGATGTGCAAGTGGCTTCTGCAATTATAAACACAATTATTATAGTGTGGAGGCTTTTTATCTCACTTTTTGTCCTCCACCACAACCCATGTGTATATATATATATATACACACACACACATCTATCCATCTGTCTCTCTTTCTGTGGCTGTCTATTCATCTATAATCTCAGGGTTATTCAGAGAGCGTGAAAAGCAGGAGAATGACTGGAGAATGAAAAATTCTAGATCAAAATAGCCGATTTGGAAAGTGAGATGAAAGGGAGAATTTTTCTGGTTTGGCTGTTTTGACCTAGAATTTTTCATTCTCCAGTCATTCTCCTGCTTTTCACGCTCTCTGAATAACCCTGTATATATTTCATTTTTATATACAAGTTGTCTGTCTGTCCATGTGTCTATCCTTTAGTTACAGTGTAGTAAAATAAGCTGGGTCTAGCTCAATGCATACATTGCTATTTATCATTGCATACTTGCGGTCTCTGTTGGCGCCTCGGGCTATATAATCAGTAGTCTCTGTGGGTAAGGATTAGGATGAATGGTAAACCCTTCCTACAAAGCCATGGAGTCATGCAGATGAATTTAAAGAGTTTGCATTATTTAGGGACAGTGTTTTTGAAACAACCAATAAATTATGTAACACTTTGTGGTTTTCCCTTATTATTATCTTTATATATTTTGCTGCTATGTGTGAAATATCAGACATCACAGACAATTAATTCCCTGGCTCATTCAGCGTACTGTATATACATCTTAAAAATATATAGTTCTTATTGATCGACGACTGCATTGTGGTCTCTGTTGTGGCACGTGGGTTAAGTGAGCCCTTTCATTTATTTAACACTGCAATACTTGTTTTCTTTCTCTACCATTACTATAATATATTCAAGGCAGCTCCGTTCTTCAACACAACATATAATAAAATAAAAAAAGGGCAGTCTGTGTTACACTTCATGCTTAATTACCCTTTTTGTATTCCCAAACTGTATATCATCTTTGACTTTGAAACAAAGTTGCCGTGCAGGTAAAACCTTTTTGTGTTCCACGCAATCAGTATTGGGTTCTTTTCTTCCCAGTAAATGTACCTCTTTGCTGCCCGGAGGGTTTTCAATAAGCCCGCGTGTAGAGCAAGTGACTTCGCCGGTACTCGGGCTCACACAGGGTGATAAGGTATGATGAGAGCGTTTGGAATGATCCCAAAACGGCAATGTAAGATGAAAGCATCTGTATGTAAGGATTACAGTGTGTTATATGGTTCCCAGCAGAGCCAGGCTTTGATTAGGTACACATATTTTTCCATAAATTAGCTTTTGTTTTGAATTTCCTGCTGTGTATATCTGCCTCTCGTTGAAGTGTGCAGGTCTATTTTGGGTTTCCATGCGTCCATCTGTAGTGGCTCTACCTTGATAAAGTATTCGGTTCAGAAACATAGTACCCAATCTAAACAGACTGAGGCCTCGTGAAGCAGATGCTGGATACAGAGAATTCTACAGGGTGCAGAAGGCCTTTAACAAAGAATACATTTTCATATGGAAAGAGTAAAACACGATAAAGACAAAAAAAAGACAACAGCTGTTTAAAGCCAAAAATTAAGATCAGTAAAAGATCAAAGCTTGATGTGACCTAGAAATCACTTACTTGATTGAACTCTGGGGATTCCCCATCCATAATTAATCAACAACACAGAATACCAACGTAGAGGGGGGGGGGGTTCCAAATTCATCATGTTTTAGCAGGGAAATCCAACATAATTAATCCCTTCACTACCTAGTTGTTTAACAGAAAACTACTGCCAGGACCCAGTGGATTTATGGAAGACAGCTTTCCATTTCAGACAGTGTAAAAAGTAATGTACCTTTCATACATACATTGTAGAGGTAAAAGCCGATTTGACAGGGAGAGTGCCACCCATGCTGGCCAAAAGCACTAATATATCTATGATAATTCAGTTGGAGATCCATCTTTAGTTGAAAGATTTGGGTCACATATCAAAGGTACTGAAACTTTGAGGAGAGATTCTGGAGCCCCCTCTGAAAATGAATCTCATTTGCAGTGAATGGAATTTCTTTGCATTGCTCCAGAATATGCCCAGATCGATTATGCTCTAGGTTGAGTTCCTGCAGGAGCCTTTGAATGTTGCTTATACTCAACCTTTGTATTGAAGGAGTTAATAAATATTGGTGTACAGTTCCAGACACAGTTAAAACTTCAACGTCACCCAGTGGTTGTGACCTCTTGGTGGAAATGATTACTTGGACCTCATGGAAGGAGACATTCTGAGGAACCAAAGTGTTAAGTGAAATACCTGGCAATAAATACCAGAATATCACGGTGAACATAGTCATGATTTACGCTATGAATGAAATATAGGGAAAAGTGGCACGTGGCATGATAATTATAGAAAGTTCCACAGTAGGCAGAGCCAATGACGGACAAGTACTGGTTTACGAAAGATTAGCAAACGTCCACAAAAGACTACATTACACATTGTGTGAGCAATAATAAAGGATTACACCCCTAGAAACAAGCCAATGTTTAGTACATGCTATATAGCTTGTGGTTACATGAAACCTATATTCTCCAGCTGCAAATATTGGGAGAATTATATATATATATATACGTATATGTATATATGTATTGAAAAAAGATGGTAGAGGATAGGAAGGCCTGGAGGAACGTTGTCCATAGGGTCGCAATGGGTCGGACACGACTTCGCAACTAACAACAGTGAAAGTATAATAATAAACTGAAACAACAACTAAAGCCTGTTCTCTGTCAGTATGCTTACTGAAAGAACCAAGAGTGCCTATATATTGAGGATATACTGCGTATATTAGAGATGTGCATTCGTTTTGGAAAAATTCTGAATTTGGAATGAAATTTGATAATTTGTATTTGTAAGTACTTCCGAATAACGAATCGATACGATACAAATTCGAAACAAAACAGTATATAACGAATTGTTTCACTGTTTAATTTGACTCAAATACTAAATCTGTGACACAGCTTAGAATTTAACCCTAGCTTTTCTTTTAACAGCAAAATTTGATTAATTGGGGTTTTATCTAGTGATCCAAAATTCGAATTGATATCAACTATTGAATTGATATGAAATTCGAATCGATTCGAAATTTCAAATCGATCCGACACTAAACAAAACGAAATACGAAACGAAATTTGTTACGAAATTCCAAAAACGAAATGATTTAAAAACGTAACGAAACTAAACTAAACAAATTTTTCAGGCATGCACATCCCTAGAGTATATATATAGATTATAAAAGAGATAGATATGAGGTACCAGGTTACTAAAAATAATCTGTTAAAGTATGATTAAGAAACTGGGAATGAAAAGTAAAAAATAGAGCTTAAAACATCCTAGTACCAAAATGTTAGGCTCAATTTCAAATGAACATTTTGTGTTACTTTGACTTTACAAAAACGTACATAAATTTGCACTTGGTTGAGCACGTATGCAATCAGGATGTCGGCTGTAACTGACAACAAGAAATTGCTGAATATGGCGCGCAGTGCTCTTTCTGCAAGCCAATAATGTCAGGGTGACAAGCGCTATTGGAATAGGATATGTCACTATTTGCACAAGGAGATCTCGTCTTCCATAATACAGTACTAGTATTTGATTGCCAGGCGTCAGCGCGAGTTGGAATGATCATTTATACCTCCCTATCTGCATTACGTACCTCACTGAAATGAAGGGAAACCTGTACCACCTCTAATCCATCCATATTGCATCTAATTAGCAAATTTCCCGAAACAACGTCAGCGAAAATCTGAATTTTAAGACAGAATTAAAGGGAAATGAAAAGATTCAATTTCCCTGGAAAACAAACGCAGTAAGAAATGCCAGTTTTTGTGCGGCTATTTTATCACTCTAACAGTTCTTGTGTCTATAGGATTTTTTTTTATCTGTCTTTTCCACTTGTCTCTGCAATAACATCTTTTGTGTGACAAGCGTTTGGGGACTGCCAGTTGAGGAAGCATGGCACGGCTTTGGAAGTTACTTAACTGCATTTTGTGTTCGCAATCTATCCATCTGTTTTAGTTTCTTTGTTAGTGTGTCAAAGAACAAACTCGTTAAATTTGTCTGCCAACGGATTTTTTTTAGAAAGCAGATTCTCATCACCGCGTGCCAAAAGCTTCTGATGGTTTGGAATAAAACAAATTTTAAAAAGTGAGCATTTCAGCAGTGAAATGTTTTCCCAGTGAACGTATTTAACCGCTCAGAATGATTATGTGCTTTTTATCATGGTACAGGGTGAGATCTGTGACATTGTGTTTCATGAATCCTTAGGCTGCATGTGTCCTGCCTCATGGAAGTTCCGAAAGTGTAAGTCATAGAGAAAGACAGTCTCACCGAGTCGCGGGAAATGAGAATAATTCATTTCAGGTGCTGCTAGTTTAATTATAGGTAATGGGAGGTGACACAAAAGAGCTTTGGAGACATCTTCGTGTCCAGTCCAATCTTCGAAGTAATGGCATGAAACAAAAACATTAGGGATTATTCATTAAATTGAGAATAGGAGAGAATTTAAAAAATGTCATTTTGGGGGGAAAAAACAGCAGACTCCAAAAAAATTATCCTATCACCAACATTTACATTTCAGGAAATAAACCCATTTGTGTTATATAACCAAATTCGACAATGTGAAGTTCAACTAGAAGACTAGAAAAAAAAAGGTAAATGTTACGATAGTATATGTAATGTAGAAAAATAGCTTAAAGAACCAGGGCCCTATCCCATTATTGACGTTAAAAGGGAGCCGTTAAGTGCAATCCGCTCGTGCTGATTTTTTCCCCTTACCAGCTCCCTTTTACTGCACTTATTCTGATCCAGCCCCTTTATTAGCAGCTGGAATAAAATGGAGGCACGGGGTGATACCGGCAGCAGCATGATGCGCTGCAGGCTGCAGCAGGTATTAATGCCTGAAGTCTGTAGGACTCCATGGTGTCAAATGTTTGCACTAGTGGGACAGAGCACGAGTCACGGAATTGTGGTGGGACACTGGAAATTATTAGTTCCCGTTCTCCTGCTGCCCACAGTGGGAGAAAGCGGCAGATCGCACCACCCTCTCCACAGTGGGATCAGGGGTACGTAAGGGACTTTTTTGCTTGCCTTCTTTTACCGTGTTAAGTGATTTCCAAAATCAAAATCACTTAACACCAGGTTTTAGGAGTTGGCATTTCTTTGAGAAATACAGGCTCGAAAATAGAAGAATGAGCTACCTTGCAATAGCCATTTCTTCTTATCCAAGGTGCAAATTAATGGCTCCTTTACAAGATACAGGAGACGTTGGTTTACAGTATGGAGGTGCTGTGACCGAGCCACAGGCAAAACATGCAGCAAGGTTGACATTAAAGTGTTGACCGGAGCTGACCTCCAGCCAATATCTTAACGCCAAGTGAGTAATAGGGCCCACAGTCAGACATTTTCATTAATTTGATGAGCAGCTGACTGCTGAAGTCGCAACCGTTTTCAAAATTAATAAATAAACTTAAATATAAAACCACCTCAATAGTGTGAAAGTAGCACTGTCCCACTTTATAGAACAATGCAGACATTAACTTATTCCTAAAATAAGCTCTGTTTACATGTGTATGTTACAGCAGTGTTTCTAAACTCTAGTCCTCAATAACCCTAACAGGCCAGGTTTTGCAGATATCTGAAGCACAGCACAGGTGATATGATTTGCTGCTCAATGATTGCAGGATTCAGTCTGCTTTTCCCCAAGGTGATCCTTAAAACCTGGCCTGTTAGAGGTAGTTGAGAAACACTGTTATAGAACAGAAAAGCTGTATTCCCTGCAGGCTGCAAAAAATGAGGATAATGCCTAAACTACTTCCAAAAACCCTACAGATGTATTTCTAGGGGCACAGGTCAGTGATGTTTAACCTCTGACACTGCAGATGTTTGTGGCCTGTACGTAGCGAAATGTATAATCAGCATTTGAGCATCATGAGATATAAATCAATAGACATCTGTGACGAGAGGTTTAGTTAGCGCTGTGTCAATGTTATGAATAACAAAGTCAAAAGGTTCTCTAAGGATACTAGGTGAATTAGAGGAGGGGAAAAAAACCAGTTATCACATATTGAATTTGATATCAGCTCTCCTAACACTTTTTTGGTCACATACCCTCCTGGTCCTCTCTCACCAACTTTTGTCAAGAAGGAGCTAAAAATGCAATTAAATTCTAAAATAAACAACAACATTTTTAAATTTTTAGGTGAAATCAATTATCTGAGCTCTACCAAAAAGGCTTAAAAATCACATTAAATAGAGTGGAACGATTGACTATGCAAGGTCATATGTTTTCACATGTGTATATTAAAGACTTTCATTGAGTGGCCACGGAACTCTGCTGGCTGATGACATGAGTTACAGTGGGATCGGTCGGCCCTGAAAGTGTTAATCATATGCTGAGAACAAGCGTCTGGGAAGCAGAGGTTCATTGTGATGAGCTTTATCCTTTAGTTCTACAGTGAAAATACACAGCCTCGTATTGATTTAGCATTTTTCATTACAATTGTGTATCCAGGACTTTGCGAAGTTTATCTAAAGGAAATTGTGTCTGTCTGAATTGCCAGGCAGCGAGGTTTGCAGCGGATTTGCTTACGGTTTGATAACAAAATAAGGGCATGTTGTGAATTATTCAAAGAATGGCTCTTTTATTCATTTGTTAGACAGGATCTTATTTAGATTATAATGTAGGCTGTTAAGGAGCGTTCTGAAGAATTCCTCAATCGTCTCCTCAAATGTGCATGAGGAAAACGGCTTCAGATTTGAGGATTCTGCTGCAGAGAACAGTCTTCTAGGTCAGGCCAAATTTCTATGGACATTAAGGATGGTTAGTAAGCTCTGCTTACAGGAATGCCACCACAATTCTTATCCTAATCTCTCTGTGCAACCATTGCAAATATCTGTGTAACTATTGATCCCTTACCTGTCAAGTCTCTTTTGAGCGTTTTGGAGTTTTATGTTTAAAGTTTTATATTTAAGGGGCTCAGTTAACTAGTACATCGATAATGGTTGGGAATTGTCCATGACTAAACTCTTCAAGAGCTGGCTCTTCCACTGTTGCTCATGTTTTGGTCTATAGTTCCTAATGCATCCCCAGCACACAGCTTGCAAGGAAAAATACATCACAATAAAATAGTTTTTCCTTAAGTCAGCTACATGATGACCAGGTCCTAAAAGTACCCTTAAAACTATATTTAACTATTTAGTTTTAAAGGAAACATTCATATGTTCTATCAGGTAGCAGAACATATATTCAATCTATTACTACTTTATTCCACCAAGACGACTTTTTTAGAACATTACTCTAAGGCTTGTATTGTGGTTTCTTGTCATTCTGACTATATTTCAGTCAACTTCCCCATTAGGGGCCCCAATCCAGAGCTCCGCTACCCATAAGTTAGGGTTTTCATTTCAAACTCTTAGCAGACTCTTCTTCATACTGTCATCTTTCGCTTCCAATTATATGTTTTATGGTAACCTGGACGGTGAATGAAGAATGCGTCCCTCCAGTACACGCTCGATAAATTACTTCTTGACGTTCCTTTTCCATCTCATAACTGGAGACTTCTCTGGTCCATTTTTTATCCCTGGTCATTTACCATGTTTCCATTACAGCAACATTACACTTGACAATTCACAATAACAAGCGAGCCCATCTAGTCTCTCCTCGAGCCCTAACTAGGAAGCTCACCCTTCAGCTGGTCGTTTCGATTACCCCTCAAAGCCATTAATCCTCCTACTGTTATTAACCAACATTTCCACGGGACAGCGATGCCATGAATTTACCAATCGTTCTATAAAATCATGTTCACTATGATTGAAAATCCCGGAAAATTCTTGACTTCCATTAATATTACATAAAGCATGACATTTCACCGGTGACAGGAGGTTTCTACTAAGCAAGTTTGCTTTTCATGTATCTGTTTATTATTAACTATCGAGTCCGCTAGAGATTATCTACCTCGCGTAGGTATGCTCAAAAGCAGGAACGCCAAAAATCTCTGCCTGTATAAGAATGAGTTAATATTCATTTTCTTTACTTCCATTTCTTATGGCTTCTTATTAAATATTTTGTTATCACCAAGCCTGACATAACAGCCATTTGCATTGTCAATTAAATATTAATGCCGCGCAGCATTAAAGCATTGTAAATATTTTGTTATGCTTTGCACTTAGCATAAAATAGGGTTCAATTTCAGTAAGTACAAAATATTTCTATATCCAAACATGCAGTATTAAATTACAGTAAATGATAGTCGAAGATAGGGAAAAGCGATTATATTTTAATAGTTAATGCGAATGCTTCGGTCGTTAGGAACAGTACGGAAAGTTGGTAACCACATGAGAGGAGCGGCAGCTTCACAATTTCCTTCTTTTTATGGAAGAATAGTGGGAGTATTTTTTATTTTACTTTCTTTTTTTTCCCATCCCTTCATACACATTTTATTAGCGGTGCTAACTCAAAAATCCCTAGGAACGCACGCATACGGTTAAAGTATTAGTAACAAATGCAATTAGGCGTAAAAACCGTGATAGGTAAATGCATACTTAATTGCAATCTAAGCAAATTATAAAGTCTGCGCTGTACAGCTTCAGCATTTAATGGTATGATTCCTTGTTAAAAACAAAAATGCAGAAAATATAAAAATCGGCAAAAAGTCATTTGCGGGCATAATTTCCCTTAAAATGAAATGGATCAATAATTGAAGTAAACAATTAACTATAATATTATGGTTTATGAAAAGAAAAGATATTTATAGAGTGTGTAAGACTAAATATAAATATCCCTTCAGATTTTCAACTAGTGGTACATGTAATAAATGGGTCTCATAGGGTGAAAGAGTATTTTGGCACATTGTAAATTTCTGGAGGTAGTGGAGTGTGTCATATTATGATGCGCATGCTAAAGCAGGGACGCTAAGGAGAAAACCTGCAACTGCAGGTTTCCCCTTAGCATCCCCATTTTAGCGTGATATTACGTGCAGGCGCTAAACCAGCAACCTGCACCGTAACACGGCGCTAAGCCTCTGGAGGCTCGAGGCAGCGCTAAGCATCGCAGCGAGAATCCCCTCCATGGAGTCCATAGGACTACATTGAGGCCTCCTCTCCTTGTCACATGACCTGCAGGATCTCGCCGCAGAAGGACTTTGTAATCCTAACGCTAATTAACACTTTGCGCTCCCCATGTTAAGCATAGGGAGCGCAAAGTACAGTAAGCTCACGCTGAAAAGCACAAGATCCGAATCGCTAACGGGTTTTTCTACCCGTTAGCATTCGGATTGTAATATGGTTTGCCCGCGCTAGGGCAACCACAGCTAACGTCAACGCTCACACAGGTGAGCGCTAACATTACCGTTAGGAATGTAATATGGCCCAGTGGCTTTGTAATTGGGTTGCTTATTGGATATAAGTATATTTAATAAAGGGGTACTCTAAAGTAGGGTGCTAAATGTTAGCCCTCCAGATGTCTTGGAGCTACATCTCCCATGATGCATAGCCACTCATAAGGTTGACAGAGCTTCTGGGATATGTGGTTCCAAAACATCTGGGGCACTACCAGCTGCCCCTAGATAAAATTGGGAAGCTAAGGGGAAAAATTAGTGATTGCTAATTTCCCCTTTGCGTCCCGGTTTTAGCTTTAGATTATAGGACAGGCGCTGAGTTCAGCAGCCGGCCCCATAGCAGCCGCTGGGCTCACGGATGCTTGGGGCAGCGGTAACGCGCCATCCTGACCATCCCCTCCATGGAGTCCATAGGACATTGCCCATAGGACATTGCCATAGGACATTGCCAACCTAAACCCTGGAAGCTGTCCGTCGCTATCTGATGGGAGGAAGAAATCTATCTAGTTCAAAAAGCTGAATTGACCCAGCAGGACACCACAATACTCATGACCATTTAAAATACATGAAATGGTTATGGTGGCTACAGTGCCCTCCTATGGGTATGTTGTTTTTTTTTTGGTTTTTTTTGTGAAAGGATTTTACCAGGAAGGATACATTGAGATTTCTCTCGTTTTCAAGTATGTCCTGGGTGGCGAGTATGTACTGTTAGGTGTCTTGCCCAAGGACACTTACTGGAGAGGTTGCTCGCTGGGATCGAACCCATGACTCCACAGGCTCTCTCCATGCAGAGCGGTGACATTGCCTCTACTCCACCCAGTCCGGTTGCTAGTGATGCTCAGATTTAAATGATAGGTTCTCAACATTTCAATATATGGAAAATGTCCATTGTTGCCTCCAACACTGATGCTGTTGTATGCATATCCTCAGGGAAAGGCAAGTCTTTACAGATTAGAAATGGATCCATTTGTCAACTTTGGTATGTTGGATCTACGGTTTAATTTCTCAGACAACAAAAGTTCCAAATTTAGTCATAGAAGACAACACTTTTACACAAATACACACACCGAATAAAACATTTAAATCAAATACATTTTAATAAATGTAGATGGCAACATCAATACTAAAGTGTTGAAGACCATGTAGGTTACTTGTGGAGAAACAGGAAGCTTCTATCGGTCTGTATTTAAGACGATGCAGAAGATATTGACATGCACCAAATGAGCTCCACTAAAATTGCTGGCTAGATATGCAGGAGCTTAAGAGAATATGCTTCCACATATCCAGTCATGTCCATTCTTTATTTCACATGTTCAGAATTACCAGTGAAAGAAGATAAACTAATCCAACTAGAGTGATTGTAAAACTTAGGCATCAGCTGGTATTCCTAAACGGACCATGATATGCCCTGCGGGAAGGAATTCAAAGGATGTGTCTGCTAAAGGAATACTGTACATATTATTTTTATTGAAGGATTGGTTCTTTCTAAAAAGTTTCCAGATCTGATAAGTCAGAGAAAAAAAACAACTTTCCAGCACACCTTCATTTTTCCGAGAAATATATGTGTTGCTCCATTTGAGAGAGGAGCCAGGGGATGTTTCACTATTAGCATCATTTATGTTTTATAATGGACTTGAGAGCTGACAAAGACATAAAGTATTGCAGGCAGCTGGATTGGAGAAAAGAGACGAAAAAGGGAACTATCTCCTATTATATAAGAAGCTAATGAGGTGAAATAAATGACGTAATCCTCTAATTACATAGACACATAATATTCATGCACGCACTAGCTGACTCAAATAAAACCTTAAAACTAGCTGATTATGATTAATACTGTACTTGAATAGGTGCTTTGGATGCAGTTTTATGTAGCTGGTCTGTGTCAACGCTTTGGAACCTTTAAACGATCACATTATAAAATGAGACACTCAACTCTTAATACAGATCATCTATCTATCTCAAGTGGTGTTGTGTGTACAGCCCACCAGAATCACAGTAGCTCAAGCACCCCCACACAGTGCTGAATAATGACAATAAATTAAAGACAATAAAATAAGCATTCTCTTTTTTTCAGTTCCCATCGTTGTTGGATTGGCACTGTTCTGTTTTTTAGGAGTCAATTATATTCATGAGATCCGTTTCAAGGTTTTTTTATGGACTATTATATGGACCCATATGTGCGTTCGAGTGTGGAAAGCCAATTATGTTTGTCTTTAGAAGCTTGCCCATATATCTATAATATTTGCCCACACCTAAGATGGTGAATGCAATTTGTGACGTCACTTCCGGTGCTGGATGCCGGAGGATTTAGGGTGGCGATTCGTCACTTCCGGTGCGCTGTTGAGTGCTCCGGTGTTCCTCGTTTTCTCCTCTAATGGGGTTTTTTGAGGATTATTTAATGGGGACTCATCGTTTTGACACCCAAGTCGCTGTAAGAAAGCGGCAAGTTGGGGCTCCGCTTTATTCTCATCTGGGGCTGATCTATCCACTAGAGTTGCTGGTCCGGTGATGCCCAGATCTGAAGGTGGAATTCATCACAAGACAGTGGCTCTCTAGGATACCGGACTCTGACGTGTGGTGATTACTGGATGTTTTTATATGCTGTTTCTGCACACATATTTGTTTATGCTGTGCCACTTTGATTGTGAGTGGTTCCAATCAACTTTTATTTGTCAATTAAATTTGTATGGTTTTATGCTATGTGGCGCTTTGTATGTTTTTTACCTCATTAGTACACACCAGGAGAGTGGAGTTGCTACCTTATGTTGTATGTGAGTGCCATTGAGTTGGCCTCATCATTGTATGCTCTAATTTGTTTATTTTATTATCTAGCTATACATCCTTCTATCTACACATCCATCCTGTAAATATCTAGATTTTTATTTACAAGTGTGGATGAAAACCAATTGCATTGAGCCGTCACCTTGTAAACAAGGTGCCTAACATAAAATTCAAAACACGTTTGATTGAGCCTGAACAAAGAGTTTCTTTAAATACAGGTTGGTTGCAGCATTCGTGTAAGTTGAATCTTTTCTGGTATTAATTCAATTTCCATGCTATGAAAGGAAACACTGAATAATGTAACCTGCAAAGAGGGAGGGGGAAGAGAATCTCAGTGTTTGCATCCATAAAAATAAGAGAAAGATTGACATGCACTGGACCACTATGAAAAGGAAAAAAACCTTTGAACAAATCGAGCCATCATGATCGCTATTTATATCTCCATGCAGCCAAAAGGTTAGTAAAGGTGCGCTTTGTTGTGTAGATTATTATTATATTGATAAAGTGCCACCATATTGCAGCAGAAAGCACATACCAAAGAACTTGGCAGAAGACACATATACATCTACGTCTATCTCGGCCATAAGTAATGCTATAGTTTAGCAAGCGAAGTGCCAGATAAAAAGGCTTGTTATAAAGAGCACTAGCCAACGGAGATGGGAAGGGGTCATTTTGTAGAGGGTTTTCTATACAAAATAAGAGTGTGGAAACATGGAATCCTAGTTTTTTAATGGGGTCTCCTGTCAGAGCTCAAGTTACACTACCACTTACATAAGCATTACAAATAAAACCACATTATAAAACAAATGCTGATGTTCTTTTCTTTGTTTGAAGTAATTGCTTGTTAAAAAGGAATAATAAAGTAATTTTTTTACCTCATTTCCATTTTGTGTATTTTTCCCCTGATGCAACATTTACCAAAAGCTTTGTTTTGTGGCTTGTGTTTATTTAATCTACAATATTTAACATTTAATGAGGAGGTGGAGGGAATGTTTAGATAAGGCAGAAGGGGAGTATTTTTCTCTAGGCTAACGGAGATAAGAGGTGGCAGCTGAATGAAATATGACAGGAATCTTAAAATACTTCTAAGCTACCCCCTGGGATGTTCTTTGAATACATCCCACACAATACAATGATTTCAGTCTGTGATCGACCAATAGACTCCATTCTATGGCCAGTGTCACAGAGTGAGGGCCAGGTGAGGTAAAGATATTGTGGGGGGCAGTTTACAAGATAAAAAATACAAAAGGATGCACCGAGTGACACCTATAGAGATTAGAATATTTTCTTAACTAAACATACAAGAGAAAAGCAAAGCACATGTAAGATATCAGCAACATAAAATAAACAAAATAAGAGCATTTGAGTAGGCACTTACAAGCACAAATTGGTTGAAATCAGAGAGTTATCAATGTTGGTATCAGCTCAGCAAGTCACGTAGGGATATATTGGATAATACTTCTATTTAGCCAATATTTCTCAATGCGAGTAGCTGAACCGACGAGGACAAGTACTACTCGCCAATTTCAGTCGAATTGTTCCTGTTGACTCCTACTTGGCTCTTTATGATTCTAGCACACAGTAATGCAGAAGTTATTGCTTGAAGTACTCTTTCTATTATAGTGAGAAAAAGAGGTTTGCGAGGGTCCTCAGAACGAGCAACAGCACTAGTGGCCTGCTCTACGGTGGGGCCCGCTCAGGTCTCACAAGGTTTTAGCATGATTGTGCCATTACAGGGACAACTGCTCCATATGCAAATCAGACTGCTCTTTCCCTTAAGCTTGGTGTGGTCTGTAACATCAAATATTGAATATGTTTTTGGCAGGACACATCAGTGAGATTATTTGGAGCTCTTTAAATTAATCTATTAATAATCTGAAGTCTTAACTGACTAAGGACCTCCATATTTGCTTGAAAACCTTTAAGATTCAAAGGACTTTTTCAAGGAGCACATATCTCACTGTATTAGACTTCCCTCTAGTTTCCAAGCTGTTCACCAAGAATATCTTGGAAAAAAAAAAAACAGATGATTTCTGAATCTTGTTACATTCTAAATAGAGACTTCTAAAAGTACTATTTTATGGAATACTCTACAGAATAAGTCTTTTATTCTGAACAAGGCTTGGTGGAAGGAAGCCTCTATAGGGAAACAATTTCATTATATTACCTTGTTAAACATTAATATTTTTATTAAAGGTGATTGAGGCTATTTTCTCATGGATCCAGGTTGTACTGTACATGTCTTATCTAGAAAGACCTACTCAATAAATCTCTTTGAGCTGCCATAAAGCTGAGAAGGGAAACTGCTGTGCGTATCCATAGTGGTCTGAGCTACATCATAAAAGAAGAATCTACAGAACTCTGACAGAAACATATTCTTACTGCGGCAAGTTGAAGAATAAAGCAAGCATAGGACCATGGAATACATGGAATGGTGATCTGAGTGCAAACAAAATAGGACCGGTAAAATGTAGAAAGGAGGCTATTTATCTCTATGGAGGTTCGGTCCCCGCACTTCTCTGCACTTCGGGGAATCTAAATTCCCCACCCTGCGGTGAATTCAGAATTCACTGCAGATTCCCCGGAGTGCAAGGAAAACCCGCCGCACACCTGCCACACACCCGCCGAAATTCCACTGAAAACCCACCAGAACTGCTGGAAAAACCCGCTGGAAAAAGCCAATGAGCCACCGATCACAGCGCAGACCAGCCAACAAGCTGACCAACGGGGTAAAAAAAAACCAAAAAAAAGACAGTATGATTGAAAGTGTAAAAATTGAAACGCTGTTTGCAAAAAAACTACTAAACGAGAATGCCTGGAATTTACATTTAAGGTCCTATGAATGATAATAAAAAAGTCTGTTACAGAAAAAAAGAAAAAACATTGTTTTTAAAAAAAAGAAAATTCTGTCGAAAAAATCCTGAAAAATGCCTAGAAGATCCTAAAAAAAAAATCAATAAATAAAAAGACTTTTTACTGCACAGTAAAATTATAAACTGTTTATTAGATATTGAATAAAAACGGGAATATTTGTAACAATAAAGCCTATGGGGTTCTGAATAAACCTGCCGAATGAAAACCCCGAACAGCAGAGCACTTCGGCAACTTTTCACTGCTGTTCGGTGTTCTCTGAATAGATTAACCATTGCTTCTCTATGGGGATTTCACTGCCTTCGAACAGACACCGAACTTGCTAGCAGTTTGCCAAAATTTGGCGAACTGCCTACTCCCTGATTAGCCGAATGGCCCCGAAATGGCACCGTACAGGGAAATTCCCTGTTCGGTTACATTTCGGGGCCAGATCGTCTCTCTCTCTCTGAATAACCCTTTATGTGTTGCCACAGTGAAACATGAAGAAAGTGCTGAATTGTACTTTTTGCTACAAGTCACTCTATATTCCTTACTCTAGACCAGTCCCCAATTTTATTTTTCTGTGCCCCTGATTTCTGAATTGATTTCCATAATCCGTTTTAAACAGAAGCACATTCGTATTATTTTCTCCTAACCAAGTTACAAGATTTTTACCATTAATTGCTCCTTTGAGTTCTGTCAATGGTGGAGTATGGAGGCAGCCATCTTGGAATTGCATCATAATTTGCGAATCCTGAGTGACAGAGTCAAGATATATTTGTAGCTTACATTTTAAGAAACCATGAGCATTAAAAGAACCAACTGGTATGCTGTATTTTAGCTACAGTTCACTGGCATCAAGGACAGTGAAGTTGATTATTCCAAGTCCATGAAAATCAAGTTTTAATGGATATCTGTATAGCATCTTATTTAAGTAATACCTTTATGCCATCCAATATTTCTACATTCAGTTTGCATTAAGTAAACAGAAATAGGCTTTTTGTATTATAAAAGTGCATGGATCAGCAGCCCTGCAACAATTGATGGTGCACAATGCCTGTTTGGCTCATAATGCCAAAGAGAAAAGCATATGAACTGCCATGGAGACTACGACTCCAACAACATCGGGTGTCATTGAACCATTTAAACCACCCAATGTTCACTATAGAATGAAAGCTTTAGCAGATGGAGGTACCATTGTCCCGCGCTTGCGTCTTTTTTATCACTGGTGCCGGTTTTGTTTCGTATCCCTATTGTGTGGATAATGTTGTGGCTTTATAAATAATGATAATAATAGTAATCCTTGGCAAGCGGCTACTACAACATATAACGAGTTTGTGCTGCCAAGACCACAATGTTTTTTCCCAAGCAACTAGACAACAATTACACCAGGCCTGGAATAGTTCTTTAAACATTGGCGCTCGATTACTACTGAATTAAAAGAAAACGTTTTCTTCGGCAGTCAAAGCACTTGAGATTCAGTGCATGGCAGATTCCTCTTTGTTAATTAACTCGGAATTAAATATTAACTTGGCATTACAATAACACCAGTTTTAATGATGTAGATCGTTTTGTCTTCTCACACAAGATTTAAAAAAAAAGATGACTCCAGCATTGATCGTCATGAAACCTTTAGTTCTCGTCATTGCGTTTTCTCTGCGTTGAAAAAAAAATAAATTACATGCATGGTTCTTACCTATAAAATATGACAGGAGAATCGCCAGTAGTACGGATACCCCCACTGCACAGAGTGCAGTGCATTTCCAACTACAGTACTTTGAGGACTTTTTGAATTTAAAAGCACTTCTTGAGAGGGTGTTCCTCGGAAGTGGTCTGGTGGGAGGCGTGTAAACTGTGCCAGATGCCATGGTGTATCCCGGTGTAGCAGTACTGAACAGTGGGGTTGTCCCTGTTCCTGTTTTGAATAGAAAATGTCTGTGGGGGAAATTAAAAAAAATAATAATTACATATGGCATATCATTTTTCATTTTTTATTTTTCTAAAATACAATTAAGATAATATATTCTTTAAAAGTCAAGGTTATACATACAATTCATCACCTCTCCAAAAAAAATAAAAAAAAAACAAGCAGTGAAGGGTTCATTTATTCATGTTTAAGGCTAGGGTCAGACTAACGCATTTTTCGCGTTGTCCGTGAAAAAGTGCGTTCGAACGAATGGACGTATTTTTTCACGGAACACGCGATAGCGGTCATACGATGCGCATTTTCGTCGGTGATTTTGTACGGATCATCAATAAAACACTTTTTGCGTCTGGACGTGATGTTGTCTGGACATTAGCAGCGTCTGACCTCTCCTAATCACGCACACACGCCGCTATGAGGACGCAGCACAATCTGTACGTCAGTACTAGCGGTTTGACGTTCTCGATAAAATGCGTTCGTTTGCCACTTGCGTTGCGCGGCCGCACTTTCGTGCGGCCGTTCTTCGTATGCTGCCAGGCATTGGACGTCATTTGCTGCTAGCACGGCCGTGATTAAGTGCGGCTAAACGCACGTTAATACTGCGCTCGTCTGACCCTAGCCTTAATAAAGTTGACCGGTAACCCGACAAAAAAAAGAATCTTATTTTAAACACCATTTACTTCCGTAACAATCCTCACAAAATTTATTTGGCTTTTCCGAGTTTTGTTCTCTGTACCACAGCGGCACAAAAGTAAATTCTGTTTCTGATGGGCTTCCAGTGTTCTAGAAGACCATTCATGACCCTCCAGCTGCTATTGGGCTACATATCCCACAACGCTATGGCTGTCCGAACACCAATGGAAACGTTGTCTAACACCAGCCAGATGGACATGTCCGGATATATAATCTACACAGTGGCAGCAGTAGTAGTTATATCCCCGTACATCCTGAAATTAGATAACTATACAAGTCAATGACCTGCTGCCTTTCCCAGTTGCTGTTTTCTACATTTTCCCCTCCTCGAATAATGGGAAATGATGACTCGGAGGCTCTTTCTTCTCGATAGCTGTACAGGGCTATTAATCATGCTCTCTGCCTTAGGAGCTGTGTGTCCCGGATGCATTATTTTGCACCTGTTGTCAGGATAGTGCCGTTCCCACATCCCTGTCCACACCTCTAATTTACCTAACAATTAATCACATCGCCCAACCTCCCTACCCATTCCACACAGCAATAGGAACACTTTTATAAAGCACGGTGTCTGCAAAAAGTAAAAAAAAACCTCCCTGACTGGATCATTTGTGAATTCAGTAATTAACATCTTAAACAAAGGGTCACAATGAAATCCCAGAGATATTCCTCCAGTAACCTTTCTCTATTCTACTCCATTAATTATAAGTCAAAGTCTCACACCGTTTAACAAAATGTATTATCTATCGTCATGAAAGCGAGCAGGGGAGCCAAACAGCACAAATCTGAGGTAAATTTGGTGCACGTTACGTTTCAAGATTCCGTTATGATCCCTGTATACCGTGTGTACCGTTCATACAAGTATTTATGAGGACGCGGTTATGTATTTGTCAGCATCAGCTTGTCAACCTACATTTTACAAATTTAGACATAATCATTGCCAAGCACAGACAGTGCTCAACACACTGGCAGGCATTAATAAATGGCCTACTGACAAGTTTTCCTTTTTTTTAAGCAGACCTTTACGTAGGAATTAATATGATCTCAGCCAAGTAGATTTTTCACCGGAAGTACAAGCATTGAGGTTTTTTGGATGTTAATTAATGAAATATCTTTTAATTTGGGCTTGTAACTATGTTGGAGAAGTCAAGCTTGCGTGCTCAGCTCCCATTCCCATCAGGATGGGCTACGCAATTCCAGCACCCAGCACCGGAACTTACACCAAGAAAAAAAAAATATATGTCATTCCGGTGCTTTTTTTCTAGGAAAAAAGGTGGGGGTACTCAACATGAAGTGTCATAAAGCACCAAGCAGTGAGCAGCCAATGAAAACATGGCATATGTTCGCATGCTAGTGTGGCGGGCCAACACAATGTGTTGTCTGGGTCCAATGATGAAATGCTGCCACCCCCATCAAACTATGCCTACTGAAACACACCTATTACAGAAGTGTATGAGTGTATCACGGAGCTGCACAGCAATAAAACTCATAGTAATGTGTGGTGCAGCATAATTTTTCACTTTATCATTTCAAAGTGAACAATAGTGTTGCATTAAATAGCAAAGAATATATATATTTTCTTTCTATTCATTTTTACATAAAACCTGGTCATGTTTGGTAGCATTGGAAAGGCCGTGCTTTGATGTCAGCCCCCGCGGGAGAAGTCCGTGATTAGCGACGATCCATGAAACTTCAACGATGGGCTGGAGAGAGCGTCGGCCCTGCTGATAGGTGCCGTTACTGAGTACCAGCGCATACAGGCAGAAAAAAAACCCTGTGTTATACATGCTTAAACCTAATAATGCCTACAATACATGAGATTTTTGGTTCGCTTACAATGGCCATCAGGTTTGCCCCAAATGGGGAGGTTTGTCTCCCTGTTGAAATAGACAGGAAACCTTGCTTTGAGCATTTGGGTGTTGGCCCATTTCCTGCGTGTTGTCTTTTACTTCAAATCTCCTCTGAGTTTGATTGTAGCAGTTTTTAGTCACTCAAATTAAGTATATAAGAAGTTAGCACTATTTATTTAATACGTTTTTCCGTACAAGGCACTTAAGGGGTTTATAACTTTTGTCACAGAAAGGGCAGTATTACATAACTGCCGCTAAAATGGAGATGCTAAGGAGGAAACCCTGGGCCTGCAGGTTTTTCCTTAGCGTCCCCGTTTTAGCTCCATATTACGGGGCAGGCGCTAATCCAGCAGCCTGTCCCACAATGGAGCGCTAAGATTGAGTATAAACGAGGCAGCGCTAAGTGCCGCCACGAGCCTCCCCTCCATGGAGTCCATAGGACATCACTGAGGCTTCTACTGCCGGTCACATGACCCAACAAAAGTTTGTAATATGGCCCTAAGGAGGGTAAATAGGACATAATGGAATCAGGAAGTAATAAAAGTAAGGTATGTACTCAGTGGTCACTGAGAGGAGAAGACAGTGTCAGGCTCCTGATCCATGCACCCTTCCAATCCTGCACTTCATGTCAGTCCTGTTTCCAGCTCTGTGTTCCAGCAGCTACTGTAAATAGTTAATGCACCAAAACACACACTCACACACTCCAGGTCATCTGACCTATCTGTTAATAAAAGTGCCACACCCCTTCTGTTCAGTGCTTCAGCATTGGTTGTATCTGCTCTCAGCAAGAGAGAACCTGTGTTGTAGTTCCCCTGTGGTTTCCTGAAAACCAAAACCTGTTACTGAACCAAACCTGTGCGTTTCCAGACCCTCCGGTATTGTGTTTTCTGATTTCCCCCTGCTTCACGTTTATTTGTTTTGCTGCCTCCAGCAGCAATCTCACCCCTCACCGCAGACCCCTGTTTTGGCATCACCGCATCCCGGGTTCAGAATCCTGCATTTTCTGCACCACTCCGGTACAATACCTGACAGACAGAAGGGCATACAACAACGAATGTATGAAGAAGCTTTGTGCTTTGTTCAATGATTTACACGCATTGGGCCTCGGTGATTTGAATCTTCAATATAGTTACTTTGTATGCCCTCATAATGACTTATCCGTTCATCTAAAATCACTAACGGCCCGATCATCTAAGAAGATGGCACACTCTTATACCTCCTATACATTTAAAGATGCCAATGAAATGTTAAAATACTCCATGATGTTTTTTTTTTAATTTTTAGGAGAACTATGGCATATTACCTGGATTTTCTCTTTCAATGATGTCAGAGTTATCTAACTGGCCTCTGTAACTCAAGAAAGTCAGGACATGGCATGATCTCAGATCTAGTTGGTGACTTTGCATTGGGGTGTGACAAACAGGGTTTCTGGACGATTCTTTTCTTTTTTTTGAAGAAACACTCTGCAAGGACAATGTAAGAGGCTTAACGATTAACCCCTGGTGACTCCCATCCCATTCTTTTTTTCTTGCTAGACTGTTTAAACTTTTATCTTTCATCTCGTGCCGTGGCCATCTCAAGGTGCTTCCGAGTTCATCCATATAGGTGCAAGAAGTAGCTAGAGGCTGAGCTGACGATACCTGGCACATCCTCGCAGACAATCAGACGACTCTCACTTCAGAAGGTATTAAGAAGTAGGCCAACTGTTCCACTTCACTGTTGCAAACTAATGGAGGTTTTGGTCATAGAGATTTTGGTTCCTGGTCACTAGTCAACAGTTGGTATGACAGAGGAAGCTCCTCCACTTTGATCCGCAGTCCCAGTGACCAGGGATAACGGGGTGGGGGAAGAGTATTTTCAGGGTGGACACTAAAAGTATTGTCTTTGCTTCTAATATTCATTAGGAGGAGACGTCGGGGTGAGGTCAGGCATTTTATTTCAGTTCCACTAACACTGTGTTCATAGTTTTCTTCTAATGTAGCTAGAAAATGATACAACCTGCTTGATTCAGTTTACGCATTTTGCATCTTTAAATATATTTGATGCGATCAAGCTGAATTCATCACTACCACAGAATAGATTGCATATAGCTCAACATCACCGCGTAATTATGCAGGGGACAAAATAAAACTGCACACGCCGTATCTTTATAGCACTGACCTTTCACAAGGGTGCCTGATGCATTAGGGTGGCTTAACTAAGCAATTTGTAATGCTTAGCGGTTGCTAAAGCAGCAATTTCTTACGTCTGACGGCAGCAATTGGTTCTGAACAATATTTTGCTTCTGTTCGCCATATTTTTTATTATTTGATTCATTTATTAATATATATTTTTTAATTGTGAACATTGATTTGTCAGTAACAAACTGATGACATCATGACATGCTTTTTATTTACTTAGTTAGATTTAAAAATAAACGCAAGGTTGGCAATCCAACTTTTTAAAAAGCACTCGTTATACAGTAGAATTTAACAGGGAGCGACTGGACTTGTTCAGCACCACGGACAGAGGACGAACCCTTTGAATGCACAGTACTGTAAACTATAACTGTACATTACTAAGGATTTACTAATTATTCTCATTCACATTTTAACTGTCCTACGTGCTACTTCAGTAGAGTAATATACAGTATATACAGGGTTATTCAAAGAGATCCGAATTGGGGCCGAAAGGTAATCAAACAGTGAAATTCAGCATACGGTTACCTTTCCTGGCCATTCAGCTATTCAGAGAGCAGGCAGTTCGCGCAAATCTTGGCGAATTGCCTGCACATACGGTGCCTGTTCGAGGGCAGTGAAACCCCCATAGAGAAGCAATGCTTTGTCTATTCAGAGAACACAAAACAGCTGAGAAAAGTTGCCGAAATGCCCTGCCATTCGGTGGTTTCATTCGACAGGTTTATTCAGGAGAATCCCATAGGCTTCAATGTTAAATATATTCCTGTTTATTATTTTATTCTGCTGTAAAGATTCTCTTTATTTTTAGACTTTTTAGGATCTTTTAGGCATTTATCGGATTTTATTGCGAACCTTTTTTTCCATTTTATTTTTAAATCGTTTTTTCTTTTTTCTGTAACAGCCCTTTTTATTATCATTCATTGGATCTTATATGTAAATTTCAGACATTTTCGCTCAGTAGTTTCTTTTCAAACATCGTTTCACTTTTCAAACATTCAAGCATACTGCTTTTTTTTCTCAGTCCATTCGTCTGCGGTGTCGGGTTTTTCCGGCGGCTGCTCTTCGCTCTGATCGGCGGCAGCTCGTGTTTCTCCGGCGTGTTTGGCGGGGTTAATCCAGATGTTTTTGCAGGTTTCGGTGTGCGTTTGCCGGGTTTTGTGGTGAGTCTTCGTCGGGTTTGCGGCGGCTTTTCCCTGCACTTCAACAGCACTGTGGTGCTTGCTGAATACACCGCAGGGTCGCCGAAATGGGATCGCCAAATCGCACCGAATTGAAGAGAACGAAAAGTCACCGAACGTGCGGTGATTTTTCGATTCTCTTTGAATAACCCTGATAGAAAAATTGTCGGCCATCTATATGTAGATTTCTGTCAAGCATAGATTTACCCAGGCTCTATACCACGCTCTGTTCCTATCCTAGATTATATAAAAGCAACGTTTTTCCGCATGAATTTTAAAATATCAATGTCTAACAGTCAAGGCCAAAAGCTTTAGCATAAAGCATGAATAGATATGAGTAATAATATATTTGTGATGTTTTATCAATTGTTCCTGATCAATGGATTCTCCCCTTCTCCGTTCTTTAATAGGTCTCATCATAAAGTGGATTTTACGGTTAATATGTGGGAGACAGGAGAGACCCTAGAAACCGGAATAGGTATTCATGGTTAAAACGTTTCACTGCATTCATTTCCTCTCTCTTTTAGTTTTTCTCTTTGATGACCATTGTATTCAAAAAAAGAGCTATAGGAAAATGGATAAAGAATATTCTGGGACAAAGGTCTGACGGTGGAGCAGTCAGCAAGAAGAACCTCTTGGTTTCCATGGTATTTGGTCACTTTAGGAACTTTCTCCTAGAACAGCTCTTTTATTCACTCCCCCCATGCAGGATACAGAATAGAAATGTACAGGATTGCTATTAATCCTATATATTAAAGAAAACCCTATGGGTGATTATTGATATTGGACAGTTGTGCGTATACAGGGTTATTCAGAGAAAGGTGAAAACTAGGAGAATCGGCAGGAGAAGAGCAATCTAGACCAAATAGCCGAATTGGAAAGTGAGATAAATGGGAGAATTTTTCTGCTTTGGCCATTTTGACCTAGAAAATTTGTTTCTCCAGTCATTCTCCTGGTTTTCACCGCTCTCTGAATAACCCTGCTAGTGTTTTAATTTTTTTAAAATATTTTTTTTGAATATTGAAAAATAGCATTGATAATTAAATAACAAACGGGTGATGAATTGTTAAATGTCACTCGCAAGAAGAATGTTAATTTCATTAAATTCTTTGGATTATTAGATTCTCTGTTTTACTTTGCAAACAGGACAGGCAAACATGGATACTTCTCTGTTGCTAATTGTACCAGCCGGCTGGAGTAGAGGTAACATTGCTCTATAACTGTCGAGACACAGGTTTGCATCCCGGCAAGAGCACCTCTCCAGTAAGTGTCCTTGGGCAAGACACCTAACGGTACATACTCGCCACCCAGGACATACTTGAAAATGAGAGAAATCTCAATGTATCCTTCCTGGTAAAATCCTTTCTCCAAAAAATAAATTGGAACACATTTCTGATTCATAATACAGATTTTTTAGAGTAGTAGTGTTTTTCTTTGTATTTATTTGAGAATACATCAGACATTATAGTAAAAGTTGACAAGTGCTTGTAATGCATTTACATTGAGGGTTCAGTGTGAGTGGATATCCCACTAATAACCACCCCATAACCTATCCTGTGGCATTAAGGAAGAGATCAGCAATGTTGGCCCAACTTTAGAAGTGGCTGAGCATCATGGGAGATGTACTTCCAAAACATCTGGATCGCCAAGATTGCTGACCCCTGCATCAGGATATGGCACCGTGAGCACAAACATTGTAAATATAGGAATTATGGCCAAGAACATGTTAGTTTGTATCTGTGGACTGCCAAAAGGATCATGGTTTGTGCACAATTTCCAGTTCTAAAAATGTGATTTGATTATTAGCAAGGTCCAAGTGTGGATTCATTGTGCTATGTAGCTCACATGATGCACAGAGGTTACTAATTCTTTCACTAAATTTTCTTTTCAATAAAACCACTGCCAGAAACCAGTGAATTTATGGAAAGCAACTTTTCATTGCAGTGTATAACAGACAGTGTAAACATTTATGTACAATTTATAAAATACACTATAGAGACAGTGAGCTAATTTCACAGAGGGCTCCACCTGCTGGTCAAAACCACTATTACATGTGACAAGGTACAACTGGAGCTTTGCGTTTCCTTTAAGGACTACACAGAACCCAAGATGTTCAAACACCTTGGATGAGGTGTCTAAGGTTCCGAAAATTAGGGGGTACAGTCTGGAGCCCACTTTGCAAACTGATTTTGTTTCCAGTAAATGACATTCTTATGACCAGATTGAGCTTACTCAATGTTGAGTTCCTGAAGGAGCTTTTGAACATCCAGCATGTGCAACCTTGGTAGTGAAGGGGTTAAAGCAAATGCATTTAGATCAGGAGGGAGAAATCTGCAGTGTCTTATGTGGGAATAACTTGTAGAAGATTTAAATCTGTTAAAAGCGTAAAATGATTTAGGTACAGCTTGCACAGCACTAAAATATCCCTGAAAAATCTTGAGCTATATTCCATTGTGTCCGCAAACGTTCCCTTACCATCTCCATGTTAATGTCGTATTCCGGGGAAGGTGCTATTTCAGCACCTCATTAACCTTCCTGATATCTTCAGTAGCGCTTCTGCACCACCACACGTATCAGCTCCTGGAGTCCATAGGACTCCATGGAGGCTTACGCTTCTGCTCCACGAGCTCTGCCACCTTTCTCATCGCCGGATGAGGTGAAAGTATGGGATATGGGGGAGGGAGTTGGAACATGTTAAATGATTTTGCATTTGCAGAATCATTTAACACCAGCTTAAAAATTTTCATTACGCGTCCCGACAGTAAATTGTGGCAGCGCTTCGTAATAACTAACTTGTCGAGATGCTAAAAAATGATTGCGCTCTTCATGTTAGGTATAGGAGACGTTTAAGTACAGTAAGCTTGCGCAAGCTGCGAGGTGCAAAACTTTCATCCCAGTATAGCGTCCAGATCGGAATATAGATGCCTGACGTTAAACTTACTGATGCTAGTAGAAACTTTTCTTTTGACTGCTCATTTTAAGAGAAAGTGTGATCAAGACAAACTGTTATATTGTGTCTTTCGCAAATTCACACGGAAAAACCCATCGCCAAAGGTCCCATGGCTTGCACTTCTACAAAGGTCCAGGCTGCGGTTTGCATTTGTGTATTCAAAACCGAGAAAAACACATTTTCCATTTTTCCACTAAGCCATGACCCCAAGAATCACATTTATCTCTCCATCCACACATTTTCAAAGATGATACGCAAGTTCTTGTCAATTTGTTTGACAACATGTCTTTACCATTTGCAGCCCTGCATCATTTGGCTACTTGCGTCCCCACGTGTGTTTTAAGCCCTTAAGCGAGGATGATTGTCAAATTACCAGTGATGTTATTACAGATGTGTCAGCTTTGATGAAGTCTGCCGAGAAAGCCTACGAAACAGAGCTATGGATGAAATATGAGTGGCGGGATACTGACATGGTAAGGAATCACTGTTTAGAAGTACAGCCACATTCTACACACATACTAACAATTCTTCTTCCATGTATACAGCACCAACGAAGCTTAGCTTGTCAGACGGAAACACTATCAGGGTTATCCAAAGAGATTCGAAAAGTCACCGCACGTTCGGTGACTTTTCGTTCTCTTCAATTCGGTTCCTTTTGCCGATTGCATTTCGGTGACCCTGCGGTGTATTCAGCAAGCACCACAGGGTCCCCGAATTGCAGGGAAAAGCTGCCGCAAACCTGACGAAAACTAACCGAATGCACGCTGAAAACAAGCAAAAACATCTGGATTAACCTTCAAAAAGCCGAACAGGAGCCGAACAGGAGCCGAATCACACAGAGCCGAAGCAGCTGTGACGTAGAGGAGGCAGTGAATAAATTAGCAAAACCATTTGTATGAATCTGGGAAAATGAAACGCTGTTTGCAAAGAAACTACTGAGCGAAAATGTCTGAAATTTTCACAGGAGGTCCAGGGAATGATAATAAAGAGGGCTGTTACAAAAAAAATAAGTAAACTGAAAAAAAAATAAAAAAAAATCGGACTTTAAAAAAAAAACAAAAAAAAAAAAAAGAAAAATGCTTAAAGTATCCTAAAAAATCTATAAATAAAGAGACTTTTTGCTGCAGAATTTTATAATGAACGGTTTATTAGATATTGAATTAAAACGGGAATATTTTTAACATTGAAGCCTATGGGATTCTCCTGAATAAATTTGCCGAATTAAACCACCGAATGGCAGGGCATTTCGGGAACCTTTCACTGCTGGTTTGTGTTCTCTGAATAGCCGAAGCAGTTCTTTTTCATGGGGATTTCACTGACCTCGAACAGGCACCGAACAGGCACCGAATGTGCAGGCAATTCGCCAGGATTTGGCAAATTGCCTGCTCTCTGGATAGCCGAATGGTCAGGAAAGGTAACCGAACATTGATTTTCAGCGTTCGGTTACCTTTCTCAAGCAATTCGGATCTCTTTGGATAACCCTGAGTGTCACTGTGAGACAATGTCCACCCCGTACTTGTACAATCTGCACATGTGCTAAGAGGGGACAGGTCACATCCTCCGCCAAGAATCACCAGTTTATTTATAACGCACTTTGTAAGAAAAGCAAGATAAATTGTTAGAACTTTTAAAATCTTGTTTTTTATTTTGATCAGGTCTGAGGATACCTTGGTTGTTGTTCCGTCCATCACAGTGGATTTTTTATTTAAAGCAGCTTTAATAAATCCAGTCTGGTAAAATAATTTTTCCCACTTTTTTCTGTAAGTTCTGCCATTAACAAAATTCCTTTGCATTCCGCAATTATCACGCATCAAGTGTACTTGATATCAAAGCACTAGCAAGCGCTTTTATAAGAATGAGTATACTCGCAGGGTTATTCAAATTTATTCCGGTGGAATTTCGGTGCTCTTTTGTTCCCTGCACTCTGGGGAATCAAATTCCCCAACCCTGCGGTGAATTCAGCATTCACCACAGGGTCCCCGAAGTGCAAGAAAAATCCACCGAACGTATCTGAGAAACCGTCGCATGGAATGGAAAAACAGCCGTAAAACCGCTGGAAAAAAATGGAGTGGTCCTATAAACCGCTGAAAAAAAAGCCAAACGCACCCGATGAACTGCCGCAAAACCGCCTAACGCATCCGAAAAAATCTGACGATCCGCCAAACAGGGCGCCGACCAGCCGTTGGAAAAAACACACACACTGCAACCTTTAAAAGCTGTTTGCAAAAAACTATTGCACGAAAATGCCTGGAATTAACATATAAGTCCTATGAATAATAATAAAAAGGTCTGTTATAGAAAAAAAAGAGCTATTTAAAAAAATATATTAGGAAAAAAAAAGACAAATAAATCCTGCAAAATGCTTAAAAAAGCCTAAAAAATAAACAGACTTTTTGCTGCAGATTAAAAGAATAAACGGTTTAATAAATATTGAATAAAAATGGGAATATTTTTTACATTGAAACCTATGGGATTCGCCTGATAAAACCTGCCGAATGAAACCACTGAAAATCAGGGCAATTCACTGACATTTCACTGCCGTTCAGTGTTTTCTGAATCAATTAACCATTGCTTCTCTATGGGGCCTTCACTGCTGCCGAAGATCACTGTATTTCGCTGGCAATTCGCCAATATTTGGCGAACTGCCTGCTCTTTGAATAGCCGAATGGTTCCGAAATTGCACAGTATGGGGAAATTCACTGTTCGTTGCAATTTCGGAGCCAATTCGGCTCTCTCTGAATAACCTCTTCGGTCTTGGTAGTGAAGGAGTTATATCTTGTTAACATCTTGGCATCAGTACACAGACATTATTAGTGTGTATAGATTCAAAAGCATGATCATTGACAGCATAAAGAAATTGTTAGGATTTTATAGTTTATAAGTAGTGCACACACAAGCCTAAAGACCGTACACTATGTTCCATTGATATTGTGCTTTGTATGAATAAATCCACAAAAAACAACGCAGAAATATATAAATACAGTCATGGCCGAAATTGTTGGCACCCCAGACATTTTTCTAGAAAATCAAGTATTTGTCACAGAAAAGTATTGCAGTAACACATGTTTTGCTATACACATGTTTATTCCCTTTGTGTGTATTGGAACAAAACAAAAAAAGGGAGGAAAAAAGCAAATTGGACATAATGTCACACAAAACTCCAAAAATGGGCTTGACAAAATTCTTGGCACCCTTAACTTAATATTTGGTAGCACACCCTTTGGAAAAATTACTGAAATCAGTCGCTTCCTATAACCATCAATAAGCTTCTTACACTCTCACCCAGAATTTTGAACCACTCTTCCTTTGCAAACTGCTCCAGGTCTCTATTATTGGAACGGCGCCTTTTCCCAACAGCAATTTTAAGATCTCTCCACAGGTGTTCAATGGGATTTAGATCTGGACTCATTGCTGGCCACTTCAGAACTCTCCAGCACTTTGTTGACATCCACTTCTGGGTGCTTTTTGAAGTATGTTTGGGGTCATTGTCCTGCTGGAAGACCCAAGATCTTGGACGCAAACCCAGCTTTCTGACACTGGGCTCTACAGTGCGACCCAAAATCCTTTAGTAATTTTCAGATTTCATGATGCCTTGCACACATTCAAGGCACCCAGTGCCAGAGGCAGCAAAACAACCCCAAAACATCATTGAACCTCCACCATATTTCACTGTAGGTACTGTGTTCTTTTCTTTGTAGGCCTCATTCCATTTTTGTTAAACCGTAGAATGATGTGTTTTACCAAAAAGCTCTATCTTGGTCTCATCTGTCCACAAGATGTTTTCCCAGAAGGATTTTGGCTTACTCAAGTACATTTTGGCAAACTGTAGTCTTGCTTTTTTATGTCTCTGTGTCAGCAGTGGGGTCCTCCTGGGTCTCCTGCCATAGCGATTCATTTCATTTAAATGTCGATGGATAGTTTGCGCTGACACTGATGCTCCCTGAGCCTCCCTGAGCTTGAATTTCTTTGGAACTTGTTTGGGGCTGCTTATCCACCATCCGGACTATCCTGCGTTGCAACCTTTCATCAATTTTTCTCTTCCATCCACGCCCAGAGAAATTAACTACAGTGCCATGGGTTGCAAACTTCTTGATAATGTTGCGCACTGTGGATAAAGGCAAATCTAGATCTCTGGAGATGGACTTGTAACCTTGAGATTGTTGATATTTTTCCACAATTTTGGTTCTCAAGTCCTCAGACAGTTCTATTCTACTCTTTCTGTTGTCCATGCTTAGTGTGGCACACACAGACACACAATGCAAAGACTAAGGGAACTTCTCTCCTTTTTATTTGCTTTCAGGTGTGATTTTTATATTGCCCACACCTGTAACTTGCCCCAGGTGAGTTTACAGGAGCATCACATGCTTGAAACAATCTTATTTATCCACAATTTTGAAAGGGTGCCAAGAATTTTGTCCAGCCCATTTTTGGAGTTTTGTGTGACATTATGTCCAATTTGGTTTTTTTCCTCCCTTTTTTTTGTTTTGTTCCAATACACACAAAGGGAATAAACATGTGTATAGCAAAACATGTGTTACTGCAATACTTTTCTGTGAGAAATACTTGATTTTCTGGAAAAATGTCTTGGGTGCCAACAATTTTGGCCATGACTGTATATATATAAATCGACTATATAATAATGGTTTACAAACTGACTTGTGTCATTTCGATACATTTATTTTATGGTGTTATTGTAAAGCCTGTTTTTAGTTTTTGTAATGATGACTTCATTACAAAAATATTTTGCTGGGATTGAGTAGAAGGGAGACACCCGGTAGCATGACATAATCGACGCCATAGCTCAAGGAGCTGTCTCGGTTTCTAACCACAACAATTTACATAAATCCTGGGCTCCTCCTATTGGAAACCACCACTAACATATCTAACCATGGGAAATTCTATTCTGCTCCTAATATTTACTTTGTTATGTCCCTGCTCTCATGTAATGTTTGTGGTTTCTAGTGTAGGCAATACGTGTCACATCACAAAATAATGAACCCCAGTCTAATGCATTCAACGCTTCTGGATAATTAATTGCATATATAAAAGTAAGGAAGGGCAGCAAATCATGCAACACAACAATTATTTACAAAGATTTTTTTAAATTCCCTGTAGGTTACCAGACAAACTGCAGTGATGGATGATACATCTAATTATTTTACATATAAACAGATACATACACTTCACACACATATATAACACAGGCAGTGAGTGCATGTATAAGCAATATGAAGTGGTCACTTTTCAATGACATGTATGTATAAAGATGTTGATTTTGAATATGGTGTAATGCATGAGTCCGGTCACAGGTAGATATGTATCGAGTTGCTTTCATGAAATATAAACAATATTGTGCATAAACCTATCAGGGTTATTCAGAGAAAGGTAAAACTCTGGAGAAGTTTTTGAGAAGTGAAAATTCTAGGTCAAAATAGTCGATTTGGAAAGTGAGATAACTGGGAAAAATTTCTGGTTTGGCTATTTTGACCTAGAATTTTCACTTCTCCAAAACTTCTCCAGAGTTTTACCTTTCTCTGAATAACCCTGATAGGTTTATGCACAATATTGTTTATATTTCATGAAAGCAACTCGATACATATCTACCTGTGACCAGACTCATGCATTACACCATATTCAAAATCAACATCTTTATACATACATGTCATTGAAAAGTGACCACTTCATATTGCTTATACAAGCACTCACTGCCTGTGTTATATATGTGTGTGAAGTGTATGTATCTGTTTATATGTAAAATAATTAGATGTATCATCCATCACTGCAGTTTGTCTGGTAACCTACAGGGAATTTAAAAAAATCTCCAGATTTTCCCCTTTCTCTGAATAACCCTGTATATGTTTATTTTATCAGTAGCCATTCAGACTTTCTGGTCATTGTCTTGTGATTGCTTTCTCTTTTGAGGGCTTTCTACTTCTCACATGTTTTTCTATTTATTCTTCCATTTTATGAATGCTCTAGATAGAACGGTCTGTGAAAGTCCAAGGAGGTCAATTGCTTCTGACATCCTTAAAATCCCACCTCTACCACCATTGTTCACATTATGTTCATGCTCACATATCTTCCCCATTTTAATATTTATACTGTAACGGTTGACCATGTCTGCATACTTTATATATAATTTACAGTCTGAGACAGTCATAAATAAATACACATAAACAAGTCTATAGATAAATAGGAGCGGGCTTTATCAACTAGTGCAACCACATGTCTAAAAACTATTATTAGAATAACATTTCAGCACTTGAAAGGCTTCCAGAAATACATTCACAGATAAGCAATGAACATAATTAGCACAGACTATATAATAAGAATAATATAGATATGTATGTTACAATAAGATCCATAGCAGACAGATACTGTTTGGGGGGGGGGGGTTAAATCATTAGGTACCTGAAACCCAGTGCCACATGTTCTGTCATTATTGATGGGGTTTGCAGGGAAGACCCTATGTGTGATAATTTAACCACCTACTGGTGCTTTTTTAGGATGTTATGCAATGGCACAGTCGAGCTAAACCTTGTGAGACCTGAGCGGCCCCACCGTAGAACAGGCCACTAGTGCCGTTGTTCGTTCTCAGGACCCTCGCAAATCCCCTTTTTCCTCACTATAAGTTTACAGGGTAATCCAGACCCTTGTGGACCCCTTGCTTGAGGTGCCTAGAGTGGTGTGAGCTATACCCTCCTGACGAGGCCTAACAAGGCTGAAACGTTCGTCGGGGGTTGCTGCATCTCTCGTGCAGGGATGACATCCTTGGCAATCAGTACTGGCCGGCCTTTCTGGGTGATAGTCTGATTTGCATATGGAGCAGTTGTCCTTGTAATGGCACAATTGAGCTAAACCTTGCAAGACCTGAGCGGGCCCCACCGTAGAGCAGGCCACTAGTGCCGTTGTTCGTTCTCAGGACCCTCACAAACTCCCCTTTTTGCTCACTATTAGGATGTTATAATTCATCATTATTCACCATTGCTGTGTCCACTATTAACTTTGGTGATTTAGGCCCCGTTCACACCTAAGTGTTTTAAAGCATGGACGTGAATGCACTGCAATGTGCGTTCGCGCGTTAACGTTTGCGCAATATGCGCGTAAAATACGCGCGTATTGCTCACGTAACAAAATGCTTAGGTGTGAACCCAGCCTAAGAGAAATTCAAACATCGGCAGGTAAAGATTTAATCTGTGAATTATCCTCTCTGAATCACCGACGTTTATTGAGGTTGTTACGACAGCAAATAATATCCATAACTGAGTAACCCCAGAAGAGTGAGATTTATTTAATTTGTTGTCCAAAGATTCTCTGCTTAATTAATAACGTTGAAGTAAACTCAGATGATTCAACAAGGGTTAATTGATAGATTGGAGAAAATCCAGTTTACATCAACTACTCCAAGGAAAACGTAATATTTTCCAGGGTCTCTGTGGGTCTTACTTCAAAAGTTCCCCCAGAATAGATTTAAGTATTTTAGGAGGCATCGTTTCAGCACATTGTCATATAAAACTGGTTATCTGATGGAGGAAGCCTAGTAATGGAAGACATCCTTCCACATAAAACGACTGAAACCGACTAGAAAAATCAATAAAACATGTGAAGTACACAAACACGCACCGGAGAGTTTTATGATGGGAACAAATGTTACCAATAACATGTTAGTAATCATCTCCCTTGGAATATTAATAAGCATTGAGATTCCACCAGCCATTAAGGAGTTAAATGATCCTATCCATGTACCACAGCATATAGCTAGAACCGTCCTTTTTATTTTCCTTCACGGTAATGCTATAAAAAGTGTCTATTTTTACAACCAGAAAGGGTAGCTCTTCCTTCTTTCTACACGTCTGTGTTTTAATGGACGAGGCTTTCTGCATCCGGACTCCCGCTAATGGGTTAGGCAACATAATAATGACTTGGGTGGAAGAGCTTGAAGCTCGAAATTCCAATGCAGCAATGCTTATGATTATGTAGGAAGGGGGCAAAGAGGACATATCCAGCACAGGTACTTGTAATTATATTCAGGTCCTCTGAGCCGTAAGAAAAAAATCACCGAATATGTAGTGTTTGCACTGGATGATAACATGCCGATATGCTTATTTTCTCTCAATGGACTGCTTTTAATACAGACCTGATCTAACCAGTATTAAAAACTCACTATTTGATGCCTTCAATTTGAACTTAAAAAATTTAAGCCGCACTTAAAAAGACATTCCAAAACACAGCACTATGGACATGGTGCAAGGAGGTTTTCAATGACCACAGACGTGAGGGATGAACCTTAAAGTATGTCTGTCATCCCAGGATAAATTGGGCTTATTTGATAGAAAATCACTCCTTCTAAATGTTAAAACACATCAGAGAGCCAACAATTTGAAAACTCTTTGCAAGGTTTGAGACATGCTCTTCCTTGGACTATACAGAGCAAAATTACATGTATTATCGAAGTAGGGCATGTCATTTTTTTTCACTGGAATAGCTTTTTGAAGCTTCCCACTTAGCACAAAATTACACTTTCCAGTGGAAAAGGATGGACCGACAAATGCCAGCTACTTCCCAGTTTGTGCAAAGCTCACTGGGGGAAGAACAAATAATGGAGTTTTGAGGCAACGAAGACCTGCCACATCTTACGGTTTTCCCCTCAGTCCTCCAGATCATCTGGCAGCCCTAGGCTGTCACACATTCAAGGAAAATACACCTCAAGCATTATTTAATGATGCTCATGGAGCTGAAGTACTTAAAATCAGGGCATTGTAAGTCCATACATGAGGATTAATGTAGCACTCATGTATGAGCAGCACTGATTGGCTGTACAGTCAGACAGCCTGTCATCCTTTTGAACATGCACTTTGGGGTCATATGCCCCTGTATTGCATATTTAAATATGTATCTATAATGTAGCAGAAAGAGACGATCTGCATAATCCTGCTACGCTCTTTAGGAATATGAGCCAGCCGTCAACCAATGAAGGTGAACTCATTGTAATCCCCATGCATAAAAAAATGTTTGCCGAAGAAGGTCATTGCTGGTTTCAGAAGAACGCAAGGGAAGATCTTGTTAGACGTCTGCTTTACAGTCACATGAACTCCAACAGTATACCTGCATGTGTGACACTCGTAAGGGAAGGATGTCAAGATTTCCAAAAAAGCAGCAACCAGGATGGATTTTCCAGTTTAACTTTTTAGAAAGTTTTCCCTATTTTATTTTTCCTCTGGTTTTTAATTCCATTGCAAATGTCATCTACGTATATTTCGCAGAAAAAAAAATGTAAAAAGAAATCACACAATTGACAGACTCGCTTTAGTATTAACACCCATTTGCCTAGGAAAGACATGTTTTCGCCTAAGATTGTTGAGGTTTAAACAAGATCTTCTTTAAATAGAACCAAAGGTGAAGGCAAATAGATTCCATCATTTCCTCCTCGGCATATACAACTGCAGATGTTCTCATTATCCCGCTGAGCACAATGCAGGTCCCTTCAACAAATGCAGATATTGAAAGGCTGGTCCTGGGTTCAGAACGGAAAGAAATGAAAGAGGGCAAACATTCAAACGTAAAAAAAAAAGGACAGAAAAGGGGAAAAAAATGTCAATATATAAGCGCTTCTATACCTTACATGCCTAAACATTTTACCATCCGTCATAAGCTTTTTATGTTTTTATCAAAGGACATGCATGGCTACAAAAAAGCAGGACCAAAACAAGGCTTTTTGTTCAGATCAGTAATAATGACAGATTGTATTTACACTGAAGGGGTGATAGCACATCATTTATTTCATTTCTTGAACGTATGACCATGGTTTTGAATTATTATTTTTTTAACTTGTAGATAAAAGTGAAAGCTAGAGGTGGGAGAACAGGAGAGGATGTAAGTAGGGCTTAATGGTAATATCCCCCCCCTTTAGTTTTACCTTAGAGTACCCCTTTAAACTACTTAGAATCATTATTGGTTGTTGCATCGTTTCTTTTCAAGGTATCCAATTTGTAATTAGTAATAGATAGATGATATAAAATTAGGAATTGTTTTACCTTTGCAATATGTCAATTCATGGGAACAGTGAATGTGATCTTCTGGTTTGGATCAGATCACTGCTTTTTAATTAATTATGAAAATATTGCACCAACAAAATCAGAACCAATTTTCCTTATTTGTTCCAATCTTGGTTTCCCTTTGCTATTACTGTTAGCGCTAAACATACTATAATTCTTAATAAAAGGTTAATAAAATCCCACTTACTATTAGTTCAGTTATTTATTTATTTTTTAAGTCTCAATCAGGGATTCACGTGTTTGAAATAAATAATGCATAATGAGGGGAAAAACTACAATGATGATATGCACATATGTCAAATAAGGAGATATCCAGAACGTGGAATCAAAACCATCAGAGACAACAAATAGTAAACAACAGCTCTGTCTAGAACAGCCAGAAAGAAAGGAACAAAGAAATATAACTCAAACAGTTAACTGATTTGAGATGCAGGGTGTGCATAAAGTTAAAGGTGACTACTATCGTTATGGTGGGGGTCGCCTCTCCTCCAGTCAAGGGCCACTCAAATGATACGGGTCTCGCTTAAAATGAAAAGGAACCGAGGGGAGAACAGAGGACTCCTACTTCGGCTCTTCATTGGAAGAGGTGCACCATTCTGACCACACGTTTTTGAAGGTGGAGATGGTGTTATGTAACCTATGGGATATTCTCTCATACAGACACAGGGTTCACAAGCCATTGATCACCATGGAGAAAGCTCATGGGTTCTGGACAACAAGCCTTTGCCATTACATTTTTAGCCACACTCATCATAAAAGGTCTTTGATATTGATTGGTGGTCCACGGGAGGAAATTTAATAGAGAAATTTCCACTGTAAGGGTGAGTTGTATACCTGCACATCAAGTCATAAGTTGTTTCACCTGTGCCCAATACCCAGCCAGTAAAGGGCATGGCCAGAAAGTGTGGGAGAGGATGCCTTTCCCAGTCAGGCATCACCAACAAGTAGATGGACAGGCATCAGAAATATGGGAGAGATTAGGTACCATCTGTACACAAGTTTTAACAGTGACTCTTTCACATTTGTACATTTGACATACTTACGTATCATATTTATAGCAGCGTAACACCATTCAATATGGTATGGCTCACCTAAGTCTTTCTCCCACAAAACTATGTAAGGTAGTTTAGATGTTACGGACAGAGTTGATTGGAATTTATAGACATTCACGATCTGTTTGCAACCAAGGCTGAGTTTGTGGAAAGAGGTCACATCTTTCTCCTGACACGAAACCCAAATATATTTGGTTAGGATGTGTTTTACTCATTACTAGAGGAAGAGATCTCTGGGAGGCAAGGAGTAAAGGGAACTTATCTCCGGGAAAGGCCTGAAGCCTACAGTGGAGAATAATATATGTACATGTGTAATTCTCCAAAGCTCCAATTCCTTCAGCAATAAATTAAGTGAGAAACATCCAAGAGCACACTATTAGTACAGTTAAATGCTTCTTGAGGCCCATCCTAGATGAACCATGCCCTTATAGGCCCAATCCATACACAACCAATCTCATTGATCTGCTTTTTTTCACGAGTTGCCAAATGTCAGTCTCAGTTACAGTTACAAATATTTATAAAGTGCCAACAAGTTTCGTAGTGCTTGAAACCTTAATGCCTTAGAGAGGATCTGCAAAGAGGAGGGGACAAAATCCCACCAGAAATGTGTGCAAACCTGGTGGCCAATTATAAAAAATTTTGAACCTCTGTGATTGCCAACAAGGGTTTTGCCACCAAGTACTAAGTCATGTTTTGCGAAGGGATCAAATACTTATTTCACTCATTAACCTCCCTGGCGGTCCGATTGTCAGAATCGGTCCTATTCATTCCGGCCCCCTAGCGGAATAAGTCTGGCTCGGGGGTTAACTTTCAATACTGAAAGCGGTGTCCCCGAGCCACACTCGGGCCGATACTTACATGTCCTGCGCTCCCTCGCTGTCCCTGCAGTCACACTGCAGCCGATCGCGATGTCACACTTCCTGGTTTCACTCCTCGCGAGAAGAGAACCAGACAATGTGAGTTTGCGAGCGGCTGGAGGAGACAGCGGGGATTAGCGAGGGAGCGCAGGACATTTAAGTATCCAGCCCGAGTGTGGCTCGGGGATACCACTTTTGGTACAAAAAGTTAACCCCGAGCCACACTCAGAAATACCGTCAGGGAGGTTAAAATGCAAAATCAATTTATAACTGTTTTGAAATGCGTTTTTCTGGATTTTTGTTGTTGTTATTCTGTCTGTCACTGTTAAAATAAACCTTGCATTATAGACTGATCATTTCTTTGTCAATGGCAAACATAGAAAATCAGCACGGGATTAAATAATTTTTTCGCTCACCGTCCAAAAAAATTTAGTGGCTTAGAAAATTAAACATTTGTGTAAATAATAATAATTCTGAAATATATATCAATTTAGTAATAAAATAAATAACCGTATCGAAAAGCTGACCCCTCAACAGATATTAAAGAGTTGTTTTACACAGGTGTATTGCTTAATCAGCAGGAAAAGAAGTTGATTTGTGTAACAGCAAATGATTAACTTTATTGACAATTAGTGTATAGATATATACATACACACACATATATAGTATATATACTATTAGTGTATAGATATATAATATATATCTATACACTATATATGTATATATCCACAGTATATATAACTCGGGTATTAAGCAATTACATAAGAAACCTCAAAGATGTCCTTTTAAACCACCCCTACAGGAATTCTACATGTGAAACTCAAACCATCACATACTGTATGTCTGTCAAAGCCTCACCGTAGGAAATCACAAATTCAAAGCCTTACTACTGGAAAATTACATGTGGAACTCACACATGTTGATCAAAGCCTCACTGCAGGAATGCATTCAGCTTTCAATAAAATGGTGTCAGCTTCTGGTTAGTGTCAATAATAATATAAACATAAATATTATTAAATTCTGGTTAGGAATAATGGTTATATAAGTGTAAATTATATTAGCTTCTGGTTTTTGATAGTATAAGCGTAAATTATATTAGATTCTGATTAATAGCAATGATAACTCAAAACTTAAATAATATTAGAATACATACAGGGTTATTCAGAGAGCGTGAAAAGCAGGAGAATGACTGGAGAATGGAAAATTCGAGGTCAAAATAGCCGATTTGGAAAGTGAGATGAAAGGGAGAATTTTTCTGGTTTGGCTATTTCGACCTAGAATTTTTCATTCTCCAGTCATTCTCCAGTTATTCTCCTGCTTTTCACGCTCTCTGAATAACCCTGATAGAATCAATACATCATCGAAAAAGGCCTCATATTTGTCAACACTTTAGCTGTTACGGTCAGTTAAGAGTAAACAGATCTGAGAAGTGCGTCCACTCTCAGGTATGAAACTTCCCTCTGTCCACGCAGTCCCCCACCTTTTTATATAATCTCTAAAAAATTGAGTATGTTCTGCATTGCAAGCAGTCAAACGCTGGCCAGACGTTCAACAGCTGCAGAGGATGAAAAGATGAGGCCAACTCCGACTGTGGGATGTGCTTCTAATTAGTATTACTGATAGGATTACAAATCATCTTACTATCATATATTACTATTAAATCAAACTTATTTATATTCTTCTTTAGATCAACAAACACACAGTCATGTTTCGGTCACTCGCTCATACAATGATGCTGACTGCTAAAGGACACTATATGGAAAATTCTGGATTGAATGTGGGCCATGACTCGAAATACATTAACTCCATGTTATCCGTCTATCATGAGAAAGAGCAGTCAGTCAGTACTCCCAGTCTCTCTAGTCATATCTTCATACATTTGATCCCACCAGTCATATCTTCATACAACAGGCTATAAAGGATGGCTTTGGTACAGTTATCGGATTACAGATGGTGTTGATAAATCCAAAACAAATACGGAACTGGTTTCGTCAAGTGCAGAATTACCAGAGCTCTTGTGTAATAAAACCATTGAAGACGAGGGAGTTGGTAAGTTTACAACAGCTCTGGTTCAGTTTACACTTGTTTTGGGCCCTATTCCTACCTTTGTGTAAACGGAACTAGAGCTGTTGTAAACTTATCTGAGTCTAGGAGTGGCTATGTTTACAAAAACTCTACTTAAGTTTACACCAAGGTTGGATTACAGCCCTTGGAACCTAGCCCAATGTTTCTCAAGGTTTTAGGAATTTGGAATATTCCACACCATTCACTTGCTCTTCTCTGCTGGAGATGCTTTTGTCAAGTATCATAAGACTACATTTACAAATCTGACATTGTGTGGTAATCTCTGGATTTTCCATTAATTTGAAATTAGTCTCATAATTACGTCATATTGGCCTTTGAAAATGGTCATTTATTTTTCTTTCGACCGGTTTAAGATTTCGCGAACAAGATGGTAGAGCTTGGTAGGACATGAATCCCCTTTACGCCTCTTCTATATTTGTATACATGTAAACCACAGGTGACACAGAGGGGAAATAGTAAATATATACCGCTCCTAGCTGTGGAACAATATGCTTCGGAGGCTTATGATGCTGCTGGCGGCCTGTGTTCTCCAATCTATTATGCTTTCCAACTGATGCTCTATTATGTTTGGACAACTTTCACACCAGGAGGTGATCTCTTGCAACGTAATTTTCGAAAATGAAAAGCTTACAAACAAGATAAATTTCATTGCGATGTTACCTGAATTAATATCACCTGGCAGCCATTTCAACGAATGCTAAAGCTCTGGGAAAAATATTTCAAGATTGCTGCTCTGCGCTGTAAACAACCGTAATAAACGCCAATCTGCATATTTCCATACTTAATGAGACTTCCGTATATGAAAAATAATAGGCAGACGATCTGCATGAAAAGTCAATGATTCTAGTGGGATGCATGTCTTCTCACCGAAGAACACGCACGCGTTTGACAAACCGATTTCCATTAGTTTTGCTATAGAAGGAACCTGATTAAATTACTTCAAGCCATAGAAAAATCCCAAGCGCTGTTTGTTACTACTTTTTTCACTATAAAACACAATCTGTGATAATTAGGTTTAATAAAACTCTCTTTTTTAAAAACATAATGCCAGAAATCCATTTAGAGAGGCTTTTTTTTATTTTAAAATTGAGTTTCTGCTGTTTTACTGTAGAGAAATCAGATTGGGTGTATTTTTTTTTTAATGGGAAGAACATCCTCTGGCAACAAGCAATCATTTAATTTTGTGTGTTCTATAAATTTGTTGCAGCGGGTGGTCTAACCAATAAATCTAGTAGACTGGACACTAAAATGAGGCTTTGGTTCCAGACGGTGTGAAAAATCTAGGATGAGGAACAATTATGCTGGTAAATACATCTCCTGGTGATGGTGCTGCAGTTCCTGATTATTTACAACTCAAGAATTTAAGTTAATGACATTTAGCTGTATATCTAATAAATTATGGGGGATATTCACCAGGCTTTGACTTGGTAGAAATTACATCACATTGTAAATTTAAGGCTGTTACTCACAAATTAAAAGGAAAAAAAAATCCAACTGCTTTCTAATTTTAAATTCAACACATAATTCTACTATATTTGCTGTTTTCTACTGTAAATCAGCAAAAAATTATATCTATACTCATTTATATGTAATTTTTAAGAGGTACAATTTATATTATTTCTATTATATTTCAAATTTATATTTTCTAATTTTATGTACAATTTTTTTCTTGTTTGATTAATATTTGTATTTAATTTATTTGCAATTCGTGTTTATTAATAAATTAATTTTATTTATATATAAAACTTTTTTTTTTTTTTACAGTTTTTGGGCCATCTCATCCAATTGTACCAATTTACAATATCACCATAATATTCCAAAGCACATCGATGGTCAAAGAAAAATAAGAATAATGCTGACAATGTCTAATAATAGATTGTCAGTCATTTTAATGTGTGTTCTGGCCTATTTATGACAACTTATAACGTTTGATAAGTAAATTAGAACAAGAAAAACTAATTTTAATTCAATAGAGACAGCCAAGCAAAAAATAATTTTCTCTTTGGTAAGAATTGGGGCTGACTGCTAGTGTTGCATTGCCCCTCCATAAAGTAATGGGAGTTGAGCATGCAACATCTTCTACTTGCTGGGCAAAAAATGTGCGTCATGAAATAGAAGAAAGGAACATGATGATTTCATGAGCAGCCTCTCAGCATATACGATGGATGTACCGTATATGGTAGCTCAGGACTTTTAGGAAAGGAATATCTTTGTAGGCTTTTTTAGATGGTCTTACATAAATAATTACATTTGTGCCTGGTTCACTATGGGTTTATCTGATAACATTGGGGAGAGTCGATTCACTGAGTGCTAAGCTGTAACAAGGATCAAAGTAACATATAGGAGACACATACCCATCCCCATAGCCGCCATCATGGCATGGTGGAGGAAACACATCCATCTCTATGAGGTTGTCATGCCCATTTTCAAGAACTGGGTGATTTGCTAATATTCTACAAAGAAAACATTAATTAGAGTCTCAGAATTTGAACTTTTATAAATAGAAGTATAATGCAAAAAAAGAAAAAATACCATTAAATATATGGAAATAAAAAATGCGTAGTGCTTTTTCACAAATTAAAAGTTATGTATTGAGTGCTGTGACAGATTCTGAATGGGCAAACAAAGTGAAAATTAACTCAAAATGGTCACTAAATAATAGCTGGTCAATGAAGAGAAGGGGGAGCAACTGAGGCTTTGGAATCACATTCTCACATTGTGTCCAGTATTGAAGAATCTTATTTTCCGTAGGGGACACAACACATGCATTATAATACATATCAAGAAAGACTGGAGGTCTTACATCCAGATAGCATTGGGAGGAGAAACACAAGGCCATCACAAGAGAGAAATTGTTGGGCAAGGTCTAGAACAGCATTTTACACTATAATATCTAGATAGCCAGAGCGGCCTCCCAACAGAAAAGGCTAGGATCAATACAGCACGATGGATCAAGATCGTTTGGAAGAGACAGACTGTGTCTTGATAGCTGAAAGTGAATTAGAAATAAAGACTATATAAAGACTATATTTTTATATAGCAGTTGGCAAACTAAACTGAGTGCTTTACGTTTATGTTCCAAACTTTATTGAATTTTCAAGGCCAAATATGACAAAAAGCATAAGAAGCATCATCGATAAAACCAGAGAGATTGTATGACATGATATGAATAATACAGTAGAAATTGGATCAAAATCTTGTTATCAATTTCACAGATGTCCATGAGTCAGTGATACAAAAATAAAGTGATGGGATTGACCCTATAACAAGATGAACGGAAAATATCTCTTGGTTTTCCCTCAATGGATAATAATTGTATTTTTTAAAAAAAAAAAAAAGTACTGCTTGCCTGCAAATGATCAAAAGTATTACAAACAATCATAATTTTGGTCAAAAATGGTCCCGAGTATAGACGGGAATTTCCTCTCCCCTATCACTACAGTTCCTATATGTGAATTAAGAGGATGGTGTCTGATGTAGAGAGCTAGATGTCAAGATGGTGTCAATTTGTGTTCCAAAGGGAATAGCTTCAACACCAATTTCTATATCGGAAAGCTGTTTTAATCATGTGACATAGGTCTGCATCTAATTAAAAAATATAGGGATGCCAAGGTAAAAAAATATTTTAGCTTAGTTTCTCCTTCTGGAAGTTGTTTTCCAGCCAATCCGTGGTAGAGTTTGGAGTGAAAGACAGTCTGGGTAGAGATGCTGGACTAATCCCGTATTAAAAAATCGTTTTTTTTTCTCCCACTGCTGTTAAGATAAATCGTAATTTTCAATAAGAAGTTCAGCCCCCCAGCAGATTCAGTACCCTAATGACAATGGAACAGATCTGCCTGTGCCTGGTCATGTTTCAAAGAGTTTTATGAGGCATGCTTTTTAAACTGATATTGTATATCTGGAGCTAGGTATTCATCTTGAAAAAGCTGGAGCTGTATCTCTTGGTACATAGATACAGGCAATAGTCTGCAAGTGGTAGATGTGACAGATCTCTGTACCCCAACAGGGTCACATCTGCCAATGCCGCTTCCTCGTGGGACCCCCCCCCCCTGTGTTCTACCCAGGCAGACTCCCGTGCCTTCCTCCAGTCCTTAGATGAAGCACAAGGACCGGGACAGACAGAGCCGGCTAGCATCCCCCAGAGTAGAAATGAAGATTCCTGTGGTAACATTCAGAAAATAGGTTGCACATTTCATGCACGACCAGATCAAGTTCACTCAAAGCTGGGCTCCTGCAAGAGCTTTGAACATTGAGTATACTCAACCATCGTAGTGACGGGGTTAAGTGCTTTTAGCCTCTTATGTGGGCTGAAATGGATAAAATACATGTTTACAGTGGGCCAGTTGGGTCAAAAAGTACTTGTAGAGGATGTATTTTTTTTTAACTAGAATGACCCTTCAATCTTTTTCAAAGCATGTCCAAGCACCTGCATATGAATGTCCGGAACACTGAATATTTACTATGGAAGGGGTAGAAAGCTAAGAAGACTTAAAATTCAGGTTAAGATGTCAGTTACATGTGGCGCTTACTATAGAAAGTCTGTGCTTTCAATAGGATGTATAATTACCAAAGTCAATAGAAGAATGCATAAAGATGAAAGAGAAATGATGAGTGTATGTTCAATGAAATATGTGTTTTTATTTAATTTTTTTTCTCGTATATCTTTGGAGCACTGGTTTTGATTTACATCATAAGAATAAGGCATGAGTGTAGGATTAAATGTAAGCCAAAATCATGTGCATCGCATACTTTATCCTTGTATCCATGTTTTTCAAACAGCATCTTTCTTCTTTTACTTTTTTTTCTGCTCGCATCTTTTTAAAAGTTTTGTGCAGCACAATCCATGCAGTATTGAAGAGGCTGGGACTTTGCAATAAGTTTGCCTATTTAGTGAACCAAGACGACGACTGATGATCGATATAAAAAAAGAAATAAAAAAAAGAAATCTTATTTCTAGTAAATAGGGAGGAATAAAGATCTTTCTTTGGCATCAGATCACATTACAAGGAAAGTGCATACCAGAGACACTTACACTGTGCATGCTTCATACTCTAGAAATATTACTCTTTATTTGTAGAAGAGACAGAAAAATGGTACGCTTAGTATTCCGTCTGAAATTTATTACCTAATAAGGTAACTAGGCCAAATATATTCAACTCTTTCACTGGTGGGAATATCATAACACAGTAACTTTTTATATTGTTAACTATGAACCATATAAACTTATTTTTCTTCCTTACCCAATAAAATATGTTCTCTCCTCATACAGGAACACTATTCACTCTTCGGTGTAGATAATGCACATCGGATTTCTACATAGTAATAAAGCGTAACTCCATGGAGAGGACAAAGAATGAAAATTTAAGCACATACATCTTCTTTATTTTCATTAATGTAGTAATTGCAAAAATTTAACTTTAACTTGGAATATTTCTAGTTTTGCATATTCTGCAACTATCGTGTTTCCCTGAAAATAAGACACTGTTTTTTTTTTTTTGGCCCCCAAAAAACACACTAGGTCTTATTTTTGGGGTAGGTCTATTTTTTTTTGTGCTTGTGGGTTTTGTTTTGGTGGTGTACGTCTGAGTGCGTCCGTGTGACCGCACTTCCCTGCATACGTTGCAGCTCTGTGAAGGCTGGACGGGGAGGGCCACACGGGGTAACATGCGCACAAATTGCGCGCACTACCACCGGATGAGATTTCAGGCTCCCCAATTCAAAAAGCTACGACTGACACAGACAGGCTACAAAGCACGATTCTCCATAGGAGGATCTTGCTTTGTAGCGCTGAGCGCACTAACTTTGCTCAGCGAGGTGACCACATGGCATCAGAGTGGAGGTCCACTCTCATGGATGTTCCTTCTGCTTAAAGAACGCTTGTGTGACCGCAGCCTTATGCAGCTCTGCTCCTTCTGTTGTTACTTCACTTCCTGTGGCGCCGGCATCACTAATTCTCTCCCGTGGCCCTTCAAGTTACCCTACAACTAGGTCTTATTTTCGGGGTAGATCTTAATTTCGGGGAAACAGGTGTAATGAGGTTCTAGACAGGATCACTCCGAGGCTGCATAAATATATTGGGAATTATTTGCAGTGTTTTGTTGCAAGTAGGCCAAAAAGAGGAGGCAGATCGTGCCAATTTCTGCACCGGGGGACCACAGGTTATGTAATGAATTTTTCAAGATGCTTATTTTAACCCTTTAACGAAGGGCGGGTTGTGTCTGGCGGGAGGACTTTAACCCAGGTGGGACGTATTAGTACACCACGCTAGCTGGCTGCTGTGAAGGCTGCTCCTCTGGCCCGCCTACGCAGCTGATACACGTTAGCTGGTGGGCAGGGCGGTCATGGCTGATAGACGCCATTGGGACATGCTATGCTATGGGGGCAGCCTAGTATGCCCCGCCGTGAAAAGTAGCTAAAGTGTTAATCGATTATAGCTCTGCAAAAACCACTAAACTCTAGGGGCTCTGTACCGGTACTTTTTTTCTGAATACTGGCTCATGGTGGGTATAGCGGAGTTACCATGGAATAACTCAATAGTCTCTCTCACTGATACCTTGTTAAATCATTCCTGTACAAAGAATAGGAGCTGTAAATTTACAGGAAGGATTTGTTAATGCTGAGCCACAAGCAAAGCTTGCGGCAAGAATAAAATAGCTGAGCAACCCGTTAATGAGTGGAGCAGTTAAGTATAACGGCTCGGCTGGAATAGGGCCTCGTGTGTATTACTCTTCTAGGTGTGAATTCAAACTTCTAAGGGAAGTTTCCCAGATGTCTCTCGGTCTTTATTTACTAAGGTTCCTCTCATCTACAGACCTGGACACTTTTTGGAGTTTGAGGATCTTTGGTGAAACCCACCTAGCTCTACTTAATGCTGTAGAAGATTCTTAGATAATTTTCCTCCTTTAGGTGAGCTCTGCGCTCTTCGTTGCAGAAGAAACTCGCCTTCATCATCTGATATCTTACTCAGTATCCATATTTCTCCAAGTGCATTTAAATAGCAAGCAAAGTTAACTTACAAAATGTTTGCTTTAATGCCCTGAACAACAGAGGTGCTTTCAACTGGAAGATTATTTTTAAGCTATTCAATGCTTCTCTTGTATCAAAAGAGTGCTAAAAAATTATTGTGTATTCCTCTTCTACCTGAGTACTTGATAATGCCTAGACATGTGCATTTAATTTCGAATACAAATTCAGATGAAAATCACCAAATTCATATTTCGGGAGCATTTCAGAAGTACGAAAATTGTCCAACCGAATTTTGGGATCGGTCCGAAAATACGAATCGCGGTAGGATAACGAAAAAACAGAACGAAAATGATCTGAAACAAAAAAAAAGAAAAAAGGAATGAAATGATCCAAAATGAAAATAAACAGAACGAGGATGACCCAAAACAAAACGAATAAAAACAGGGATTTTTTTTTACATTGAAACCTATAGGATTCGCCTGATTATACCTGTTGAACGAACCACCGAAAATCAGGGATAGAAATTAGAGTTGGACGCTAGGGTTAGAAATTCTAACTCTAATTTCAAACCCTAGCGTCTAACCCTAATTTCTAACCCTGATTTTCGGTGGTTCGTTCGACAGGTTTAATCAGGCGAATCCTAATGGATTCAATGTAAAAAAAAATCCACAATTTTATTAAATATTTATTTATCCATTTATCATTTATTTTTTAGCCATTTTTCAGGATTTTTTGGTTAAATTTTATGTTTCCTAATTTATTTTAAAGCAACAAGACTTTTTTTCTTTGCTGAACGAAGCTGTATTATTTTTTTCAGTCCGGCTGCGTTCAGCAATGAATACTATGATTCAGATCCATAGATAGCTCAGGAGACCAGAGGAGCTCTGGTTCAACTGGTGTATTTGGCGTACTTTTATTTTTGCTGCAACCAACCATCTGATATCTTTGAAGTAGGAAGAAAACAACAAGATGAGAATCTCTTGTATGATGGATGGACACAGTTCAATCATAGAGCCTATGGGCCGTATTACAAAGCTGATGCGAACTTAACCAGAGCTGTTGTAAACTTACCAGAACCATATATAGTCTATGAGGCTTTTAAGTTTACAACAGCTCTGGTTAAGTTAGCACCAGCTTTGTAACATGGCCCTATATCTTTTATTTTAGGGTGTTTTATAAAAAAATATTTAGGTCAGTGGTTCCCAACCTTGGTTCTCAAGTAGCCACTTAGAGGCCAGATTTTAAGGATTTCCTTGGGAAATACAGGCTGAATCCTGCAATCACTGAGCAGAAAATCATATCACCTGTGCTGTGCTTCAGATATCCTGCAAACCTGGCCTGGTAGTGAATCCTGTGGATAAGTTGGGGAATCACTGCTGTAGAGGATCTATGTTGCGGGTTAAATCATGATGCATTTCGTCTAATTGGTACAGTAAAAAAGACATATAATAATAAATGTAGGCAATTTGGTTTTAATCTTTATTCAGTTTCCATGGTGATTACTCACTAATGTCACTTTTTAATATTTTTTTATTGTCCTCGCCCTTTATCTAGCAGGCAAGGAGTTAATTTCCACTCTTGATTAACGGAGTTTCTCCTGTGATTGTGTATGTGCAGATTAGGTTTCACATTAAAATATGACAGATACAAAGCACAAATTTTGCATCTCATGTATTATATATATTTAATTTTTGCATTTCAAAGGGACTTCAGAACGGTATTAAAGCAAATATCATGACATACACGGTACACACGGCTTGATTTTAATTACAATGAGCGCTGAATGTTATGGAAATGACAAAAGATCCTAAGTCAGATGCGAACATTAAATTAATTTTCCGGAAAAGAAAAAACAGTAAAAGAAATAATTTCACACAAAATTGTTTTCCGGCACAGTCGCACTCAATTTAAAGAGTTCTGGCACTTTATGCAACAGCCAGTCTCTCGAGTCCTTTATTCCTGCCCTGGTTGTCCTCCATATCTAGAAGCTCAGAAGATTTGGTGATTATGAAAGGAGCACAAAACATTGCAACAACAACAACAGCAACACTATCACATGTAAACTGAACAATATACATCCATGAAACTGTCTGGAAAACAAAATAGAACATAATATCGCTCTTAACCACTTCACTACCATTAGCGAGTATAGATGAGCTTAAAAAGCACCTGCTGGCCCAATATAAAGTATACTCGATCTGGTGTGATTCTGGAGCAATGCAAATGAATTTAATGTATTGCAAATGCAATCCAGAATGTGCACCTAAAATGTCAACACATTGGACATAACAGCCAATGTGTTTAAATCAATTGAAAATCTTGAAGGTCCATTTTTCCTCCACGGAAACATGGAGCCCAAGCTATAATGTAAATGTAGTAGTGTTTCTTTGGAGAGCAGAAGGAGCCCTTTGCCTGACTAAAAGGGCTTACCTACAGTGAAAATGTACAGTGGAACATCTCTGTATATATTTGTCATGGGGGCATTCGGCGTGAGCCAAGGTGGGCCTTTTATGTGGGATGTTTGGGCCTTTAGGCAGGTTTGCCGCTGGCTGCATATTACACAGAAGACAAGATACAGAGAACAGAACAACAGCAAGGGCAGGAGTTAAAGGAGAAAATAACAGACTAGCACCCAGCAGTAAACTAAAGGGAACCCTGATCTGGATACGCTCCTTAGGAATGATGGCCGTCTAATCTAGGGAAGGGAAGCTCAATGCTGCCTGACACACAGTACAAGAGACGGGACACAAAGGACAAATGACACAGAATACCAACAGAGTAGTTACAGGAATGCCAGAGGGTCTTATCGCCAGGGTAGTGTGTCAGCCGTATGCCAGTGGGTAGTATCACCAGAGAGAAAGTCAGAACAGGAGCCACAGGGTTAAGAGTCAGGAGAGGAAGTCAGACAAGCAGGGTTTGGCAACCAGAATATCAATATGCAAAAGGATAACACAACAGAATAGTCAGAACCAGGCCGAAGTTAGGGAATCACAGAACAGAGCATACAACAACAGTCCCTCAGGGAGTAATGACCCATGCAAGAGCCCTGAGCAAATGAAGTACCGGGATATTTATAGAGAGTGGGGCAGAGCAGACAGAAAATGTGATCCCAGACCAGACCAGCTACAGGGGAATCCAGGAGTGGAGAGGGAGGAATGGATTAGCCCAGACAATGGAAGAGCTGGCCCGGATCACTCTCACCACCAGGGGGCAGGGCTGGAAACATGACAATATTTAAGTGTGGGTAATGGAAAGTGGTTTTCCATAAAACCCACAGAGTCCTGACAGTGGTTTTATGGAAAATCACATAGAAGTGAATGGGGTTAATATTGAAGGTAAGAAAATCTGAACACAAAGGTAAGACGCTTGTGCAACGATTTCCAACTGTTAATTTTACATTAAACACTTGTGAAATGTAATGAGGTGTAGATTTCTGTGCAAATAGTATGAGAATTTCTGAAAATGGCAATAACTGGTTGCCCAGAGACAAGCTTCTTACTCCCATTAATAATTGTTCCCCTAATTAATTTAATTGGTCACTAAGAAATCTGAAAATAAATTCATCTATTAAGTGACCAAGCTCCTGACATAACATGTGCAGCTAGATTAAAAAGCGACAGTGCAACAGAGCATTTAGAAGTCGTTTAATATTAACAACCATATTATGGATATTCCGACCACAACATTGGAGAACCCAGAATGAACGTAGATAGAAGACGATGCCAAGATCAATGGCTAACGACGGGGATACAAAAAAAATATATACACATACGTACATTGACAGGTTGAAGAAAGGGAAATATATATAAATTGCAATGGTCATATATAGATCTAGATGTATGTTTTAACTGTCCTAGATTCATTAGGACTGGTATTGGTTTTGACCCATAGTACAGAACTTGTTTTGAAATGTCTGCTTATTCTTGAGCTTCAAGGAAATACATTTTACCTCTAAGAACTCACACACGTAAGTGTATTTTCATGTCTGACGCTCTCTGGGGATTCTATCCATCAGTAAGGATAGATTTCTGACATGAAGCGTGCCAGCACAGACTCATATACAAACCTCTATGGTATATCTATGAAAACTACAGTCCTCACAGAGATTTGCAACTGTCTCTATAAAAGGAAAATGGCCAGGGACCACACGAAAGAGGGGTCGGGTGAATGACCAGAAACCCTTGGAATTTCAGTGCTCCCACTCTTTGTTTAGGGGGAGTAAGAGTCCACACACTGCAAAACTTTTATGAAGGTGCTCATTCATATATTTCTTAAATCACAAATATAAGATGCAATACCCTAAAACACAGGACCAATACAATTATATAAATATGTGTCGACAAAAATAAGAAATGGTGCTGAAGCGACAGAACAAAAAAGGGAATTTATTCCATCTCTGCTCTTGGAATCTTGATCGGGATCCAGTGATTCTTCTTGGAAAAGGTTATTGGGAAGCCAACAATATCCCTACAGCGAATATACCTAGAACCAGGAGGGTTCTATTATATGTGAGTGCTACTACCCTACCTATATATATGTGTTATCATACATAGGTTGCACTATGATGTACTTTTTGTGTTTTCTCTGAGGGACATTATAAGAAGAAAATTTGGAGAAAAAAACTATAAACGGGACATTGACTCCATCCTGTGAAGGACATTGACATCGCTACACCATTTCTTATTTTTGTCGATACATGTGATGGTTGAGTAACAAGGACCATAGGTGTATGAGCGATCTCCTATATTGATTCATTTATCAGCGCTACCTAATCTTTTTCTGTATATAAATAGGTGTCTTGATCCTCATTGGGTTAGCAAGGATAGGACTTGTCAAGATAGGGTAAGGTAGTGACAGGCTTAATCCATGGATGATCATATATTGGGACAACAACTCAATCACTTGATTTCTAGATAAGGTGGTTAAAAATCTTTAAAATGGGTAGGGCGTGGCCAGATACTGAGGTGAGAGGATGCAAGCTGCAGGAGCGCTGTCCTGCTGTGGAGTACAATTAGGGATTTACCCATTTTTGCTAAGTATTTGATCCCTCACCTCAGCTTCGCAGTTGAAGACTACTCCCTGCATCCTACCTATTTGCCACCCATACAAGTGACTGAAGCTTCAGGAGCTCATGTTTCTGGTGAGTTGGTTCATTGGTGTATGTCTTGCCCACCATGCGAGGACTGATCTTCTCTGGGGTTACGCAAGCTGTATCCCTATCTCTGCCTGGGCTGATAGGATGCCAGCGAGTAGCAGATATGATACGGTCGAGGCCAGAGAGGGCCCCATTCCTCGACAGAGCAACACAATGTCTATAATGATGTCAGTTATAGCGGTAAGGTTTCACCATTTTCTAACTGCTTTAACTATGTATAAAAATTCAAAAATAAATAGTTACAAAACAAAAATCTTTAAAATGTAGTGCTAGTTCCCCTATAACGTGTGTGTGCATACACACACACAATCACATGGAAGCTGTGCATTCACCAACCACACCATCATCATATGACCTAGTACAGCAGAAGGTAAAAAATATATATACAAGATCCCCCGAAAACCTCAAATCACTAATCAGTGCATTGAAATGAAAAAAATGATATCTATATCTTCTTTTCACAATTTATAGCGAATACAAATGAAATTTAATTTACTGTTAGTTTAAGATGACTAGGGGGTAGATGTCTACATGCATTCCCATGCTATGGTGCCCTGCATGAACCCTTTCACTGCCAAAGTAGAGATAACTCTATTTTGCATTGTGATGCATTAAAAAGCAGTCATAGCCTATCAAACCCTATTTGCATATGTTTAAGGCAGGATTAGTGTGTCCCCTGTGGAGAAACAAAATTCACTGTGAACATTCACTCCTATCTCTCTGTAATACTGTAAAACAAGCTGCAAAGAGCAGCCCCAAACCAAACTTGCAAAAAGTTCAAAAACATTGCTTCCTGCATTGTAACATCCAGGGAGAGGGCAGAATACAGGGAATTAAACCCTTATGATCACAAAAAATCCCCATAAGCAGGAGATCTGACAATTTTTATTATCTATTTTTATCATACATATCGTATACGACACAAAGGCTATTTCTGCCTGTACCTGATAATGCAGACCCTGTGTGAAATTGTGTAAGATAAAGCACGCCAAGTAAAGTTCAAAACCTTTAATTCCAACAATATTTTTAGATAAACTAATACATGAAAAATTAAAAATAAGCAAATTTGCATTATTTTAAATTTTTAACTGTCTCAGATCAACAATTTCTGTAACAAATTTCTATTTTACTCTATATTTAATTGCTAGCTTCACAAACCATGTTTGAAATAAATGTTATGGTATTATTTATTTCACCAAAAAGAGCTTGGTAGTGAAGAGGTTAATGGCATAGGTCATGTGGTCATGAATCGTCCACACATTAGCCATTTTAGGAGGAAATTCGATGGGCACTAATACACTCTTCGCGCACAATTTTGCGCATGCGCATTAACGCAAGGGGCAAAACCCGTCGCGCAGAACGTCGTTATTACAATGTCCGCGCAAAAAATGTGCGTTAACGTCTTCCGCTGGTGAACCTGCGCGAACACTTTACGAGCGTAATTTACGTTGCGCATCCTACAGTATACTTAACATTGTGAGCGCAAATGCGTTTGTGCGCTGGTACGTGGGTGGTATTACAATCTATGCACAAATTTTAACAGGCAACGTTTACGCGTATAATTTTAACGTCTTTGAAAAGCTGGTGGTAACTGCTTTGGCCGAAAACCAAATACACCAGCCCGAAAAAAAAAATACAGCAAAGTATATATACTCAGATTGATTTTGACAGGCACAAAAACTAAATGGGAGACAATTGTGGTTCTTAATTCAGATTGGCTGAATCGCGTGAAAAAACTGTCCGCCCACCGATCTCTGCGCGCAGCGTTAATTTGCGTGCATTTTTTTGCACGTCTTTTTTATGCACGTTATTTTTTGCCGAATGAAAAAATGCGCTCGTATTGTAATACCGGCGTTAATTATCGCGCGTTAACGTTTAACGCTGCGCGCAAAAATTTATGCGCTGCGCGTTTTTGCGCAAAGAATGTAATAGAGCCCTATGTGTCCAATAAACTAATACACGGTATTATAATAGTGCTACTATCTCCCTTAGTTACAGTTTAACTGTGAGAATTTAAGTTCACATAAGGCAAATTTGCTTCGTAGATAGGATATTGAAGGTCATTGGTTCTGAGGGATCAAAGTGACATAGGACAGGAAAATCTAAGTACATTTATCTAATTACAATACACAGAAAACCAAAGCTTGTTAAGGCAAATTATCTGAAACAAGCAGAGGCAAAGGGTTTCAGACAGAGCACAACTTCACTGAAATGATTTCATTATGTATAAAAAAGGAATGCTGAGCCAAATGAGGCGAACCCCTGCTAGACACAGCGACACCGAGAGTAAACAATGTGCCAAACCTAAAGTTTTGACAGTTAAAGAATCAGTCGACATTTGAGCAGTACATGCTCTGACACTTCCACTTCACAGAACACAAACGCCCTTTCATTGCTTATATTTCAAGCGAGGAAAATCAAATGATGTGTGCTCACCGGTCTCTTATAAATCATTAAATGCTCAAATGTAAACTTTGGGAACCATACATTTAATATTTCATTAAACAGTTCAAAAGCAAATGAAGCATAAATTATGGCAAGAATTCCCGCAACACATTCAATTCAAATCTTAAATGTTTCTTTGGAAATGTGTAAACTCATCGTCTTTTATACATGTAACAAATACCGGCTCATTTTCCAGGATGTGAGCTTTTCACATAAATTATGGAGTGGCAACAATTAGAATGAGCGCATTCTAATGAGGAAATTCAGGCATTTAACCCCTCCACTCCCACTCCACTCAAAATCTAGTTATCTAAGTTTTGCATTGCGATGCATTGAAAAGCACGCATTAGCATATCAAAAGACAATTTTCACACCTTTTTTAAAGCAGGATTTCTTTGTCCCCTGTGGGGAAACAAAATCCTTTGTTTTATGTCTCTCCAAGCACCCTCAAACCATCTGCAAGTAGCAGCCCTAAACCTCACCTTAACAAAAAGTTCAAATATATTATTGCTGCATTACAGCTGCCAGGGAGGGCTCTGGGTTCACTCACTGCTGTGCAAGGATAAGACTCAGGGAGTTATAATGACTGAAAATCCATGTACAGTACAGATAAAAGGTGTTACTGTAATTTACATATACAGGCATTATGTCATATACAGATATTATTTTTATATTCTATTGGTATTTTTTGGAAGTTGCATTGCTAATAATCTCATTATGATCATTCTAAAATTTCCCCATAAGCAAGAGAACAACATTTCTATTATACTGTATTTATTTATCGCAGTTACTATATCTAACACAAAGGTCTATTCTGCTTGTATGATAATAATGTAGACCTTGTTTGAAATTCAGTAAACTATGGGACACCATCTAGAGCTCAAAATCTTTTAACAATATTTCTGTAGAGGCTAAACGAACACATGAAAAATTTAAAATGAGCAATTTAACATTATTTTAAGTTTTTGAACTATCTTAAAATAACAATTTCTGTGCAAAACTTCTATTTCACTCTATATTTAATTGTTAACTTCACATCCCATGTTTCAAATAAATGTTAATTTACATTTTTTGAACAAAAATCGCTTGGTAGTGAAGGGGTTAATGGGACACCTTAGCCATTATCCCCAAATTAATGTATTTAATTGCTAATGGGGAGCTGAATTCAGCACCAGCCTCGTAATCTCGTCTTTAAACAGGGACACTAAGGGGAAATTTGCGAACGCAGGTTTTTCCCGGTAGCATCCCCATTTTTGCAAAGACCTGATGATAAGGCCCTCAGAATTGCCAGAATTTGCACACACAAACGCGCATATACCGTATTTTTCGCTCCATAAGACGCACCTGACCATAAGACACACCTAGTTTTTAGAGGAGGAAAACAGGAAAATAAATATTCTGAAATTAAATAGTGTAATAATGGATATTCTGCCCCAGCTCATGGATACTGCCCCCAGCTCATGCATACTGTCCCCCAGCTCATGGATACTGTCCCCCAGCACATGGATACTGTCCCCCAGCTCATGGATATGCCCCCAGTTTATGGATATGCCCCCCAGCACATTGATATGCCCCAGCACATGGATACTGTCCCCCAGCTCATGGATATGCCCCCCAGCTTATGGATATGCCCCAGCACATGGATATGCCCCAGCTCATGGATACTGTCCCCCAGCTCATGGATATGCCCCAGCTCATGGATATGCCCCAGCTCATGGATACTGTCCCCCAGCTCATGGATATGCCCCAGCTCATGGATATGCCCCAGCACATGGATATGCCCCAGCTTATGGATACTGTCCCCCAGCTCATGGATATGCCCCAGCTTATGGATACTGTCCCCCAGCTCATGGATATGCCCAGCTCATGGATATGCCCCAGCACATGGATTTGCCCCAGCACATGGATTTGCCCCAGCACATGGATTTGCCCCAGCTCGCTCATGGATGTGCCCCAGCTCGCTCATGGATGTGCCCCAGCAGCTCATGGATATGCCTCCGCTCACCTGTCACCGCCGCATTAGGCTCCCTCTGAGCATGCGTCTGGCGGCAGAAGCTTGGGCACTCGCCTGGGGGAGCCACGTGACCGCGATCTCGCAAGATCGCGGTCACGTGGCTCCCCCAGGCGAGTGCCCAAGCTTCCTGCCGCCGGACGCACGCTCAGAGGGAGCCTAACGCGGCGGCGACAGGTGAGCTGAGGCATATCATGGGGCATTCGCTCCATACGACGCACCCACTTTTCCCCCCACTTTTTGGGGGGAGAAAAGTGCGTCTTATGGAGCAAAAAATACGGTATTATTTAGTTAGGAAGGTCCACATTAGATGTACCTCACCCCTTTGTCTTCCTTGTCTAAAAAACAGAATTAGATAGAGCTTTGGTGATGGTTACCATAAAAGACTTCTTAATTCTTGCCCAAATGTTCCCTCTCTCCAGAAGCCTATCAATGCTTCATGTGAATAAACTCAACACAGAGCTCTGCTGCAAAAATACACATGTTTGAACGATTGCTAAAGTGCTTAGAAATGAGTTTGTGCAAATTAAATTTGTTTGTACTTGTTCTAGATTATGCCAGTAAGAACATAACAAAAACACTGAATGTTGTTGACCCAATTCAAGTCAGCAAACAATGATGCTGTCAACTGCCAGATACAGCAGGTAGGCACAGAGAATGAAAATGCTTCCTGATTATCTCTATACTGTATATGCTGTCCAGCGATCCCATCTTGTGTAAGATTTGGAGGTTTATTACATCATTACAGCAATTAAGCTTGTATTAATATTTATACCTTTAGGATGAAGTATCTTTTCAATATTTTTAATTCATTTTTATAAATATGTTGGAATTTATATAAAAATAATGTCTCAGACCGGAAGAAACGGGCTGTAGTTTAATTGCTTAGCAATATGGATAGTTATGCATAATATAATAGAAATTTACCACCATGCCAACTGCTGGCACCAAAATGGGAGTCCCCATTGTATACGTTCACTAGCAGAGGCCTAACCTCATCATAAATACATTGCAAAAACACAAAATCAACCCCAACAAGGATAGGCTAGATGAACAATCATAAAACATCACTTTTAGTGAAATAAATGTTAAAAATGACTTGAACAAATATCATACACTAAGAAAATCATCTGAGTTCTCAGAAAAAAACAACAGCACCAAAACAAGTAACTTTGTGGACGACCCATTTGCTATATCCTAATAAATCAGAACCGTTGTTACCTCCAATGATACATCCGCATATAATGTTGCAGAAGTCACAAAGTTTCAAATCTAGTTCACTTGCAGGGGAATAAGAAAAGCAGTACTATTTGTTTCATAAAGTTCACAACATACACTGCAGATATTTCTCCAATAAAATTGCCAGGTGGGATAATTCTAACAATGTATTCAAGTTTATATCCCAATATCAGGTCCTATTCCTCACAAGAGTGTTTATACCATTCCCAGAATTCCCTAGTCAATCCATACCATATGAGGACTCGGACCCGTGGGCAAACGCCACACATTAGCACTCAAGTGGATTTGTAGAGCTCATAACATCACTCGGTGCTAAACTACAAAAATACAATAAACATTTTTATCCTTAAGGTAGTCATGTGTAGCTTTAACAACAAATTGAAACAATTCTTCAATAAATGCTTAGTAAGAATTCCCCACGATATACAACGCACCAGACGTGCATTTCGCCGCCTCCCGACTCGTCAAGGGTGTTGAGAGGTGTTAAGTTACTTCATATTTATTCAGTCACCTTGCTGTTCTGCCAATGATCTCATGCATACCAGGTCATATGACTCCATTATCCAACCAATGTTACTTCATCCCATCTGTGAATAATGAATAATTAGGCTAAACGGATTCCATTACCCACTGTTCAGGGCCACCGGTTGTTAGGGATGCACATAGTTGTCCAGGTGCATCACCTGGGCAGTCCCCACCACTGTCGAATGAGAGAAGGTTTATTATCCTCCCTAAAGTATGCTCTTGTGTTCTAAAATTATATATATCATGGCTCGCTAAGTACTAGGGATATGTTCCCTTGCCACGCATGTCTACAACATACAGGATGCATATTACCACTGATCTCCTGTTAGAGCCAATACCTATCACATACCTATCGCTCAATTGAATGTTGTTACATAGTTACATAGGCTGAAAAAAGACATGCATCCATCGGGTTCAGCCTTTCACACATCACCTACTGCTGTTGATCCAAAAGAAGGCAAAAAACACAGTTGAAGCGCTCGCCAATATGCAACACACTGGAAAAAAATTTCTGCTTGACCCCAGAATGGGGTAAATTTGTGGGGGGGTTTTAAACAAATCCCGAGTCATGGTATATTTGCTAATACGTTCTCACGAATATATTGAATGGAACGGAGTCTATGAGTTAATGTTCCTATCAATTGGTTGGAATTTAATAGGCTTGTGCACCGATTTTTTTTTCGGTTCAATTCGGTACGGTTCGTTCAGATTTTGTAAATTTTCGTTTCGACTCGTTTCGGCCGATTTTCGTTTCGGTTCGTTTCATTTAGTTTTTCGTATCGACTTTTTTTTCGTGATTTCGGAAATTTTCGTGTTTTTCGGAACATCTGTTCTCCTCGTTTCAAAGTGTCTATTCGTTTTGACGTAAACTAATGTTTTTTCGGATACGATAATTATACGATACAATAATTCTGCTGATACGATAATTCTGCCATTGAGATTTCTCATGTTTTACAAGGAGGATACATTGAGATTTCTCTGGTTTCCCGGGAAGGATACATTGAGATTTCTCATGTTTTACAAGAAGGATACATTGAGATTTCTCTGGATTTCCAGGAAGGATACATTGAGATTTCTCATGTTTTACAAGAAGGATACATTGAGATTTCTCATGTTTTACAAGAAGGATACATTGAGATTTCTCTGGTTTCCCGGGAAGGATACATTGAGATTTCTCATGTTTTACAAGAAGGATACATTGAGATTCCTCTGGATTTCCAGGAAGGATACATTGAGATTTCTCATGTTTTACAAGAAGGCTACATTGAGATTTCTCATGTTTTACAAGGATACATTGAGATTTCTCTGGATTTACAAGAAGGATACATTGAGATTTCTCTGGATTTACAAGAAGGATACATTGAGATTTCTCTGGTTTTCCAGGAAGGATACATTGAGATTTCTCTGGTTTTCCAGGAAGGATACACTGAGATGGGAATGATACAAAATGTAATTACAGAATCAGCGATATAAATACGATGTCCGAAATTACTGAAATGGAACCGAAATCAGGAATGGAGCCGAAATCACGAATGGAACGTAAATGAATTTCGATTTTACACATTTCTAGTCCATTCGAAAATTCCAAAAAGTTTTCGTTTCGGCACGAAAATTAGTTCGGATCTGCCGTTTTCGGATCCGAAAATTTTCGGAAAATAGGCCGAATCCGAATGCATGAATCGGCAAATTTCGTGAAAATTCCGAAACCTGAAACGCACATCCCTAGAATTTAATTTTCTTTAGAAAAAACTTTTTAAGTTAGGACTGTCCGCTATCCGTTCTTTTTATGTTTGCAGCTTGTTAATGATCTGCCAATACCCGCATGAGTGAAATTGAAACCCACAATGCTTAGATTAAACTGAAATATTCAGTCATTGCCTTGAAAAGAAAAATCTTTAACATTATAAATAATGTGTCAGTGGAATACCTACTATTGCATTAAAATGACACACGGAAATCCATTTTAAAAGGAAGAAATATTTACAGCAAAAACATCCTTCTGTGGTCTATGCTCTGTATTAGGATTTTGACTGGTAAATTAAAAATTTATCTGCTAAAAAGTGAGACACGGTGGTCTTCATCTGCATATCCTAAATTAACTCTCTGGGCGAAGCAAAACTCTGATCTGCCTGGATGTGTAGATGTTTTTTCAGTTCTTTATACCGCAAATTGCAAGAATTAATATAGAGTCTTTTTAATCTCACTTTTTGCTCTCCGCCTTAATTTTAATACATATGTACATATTTATTAGAGAACGATATCATTTTATATATAATGTCGGTGAAATGTTACTCACTTAAAATTGCCTTTGAAAACTATACACACTAACTAATATATATGTTTTGTATAAAATATTGTCACAATGTGAACTGCTGCCTAAAATAGGACATAGTGGGAAAAGGCAGAAAAATCAACAGACAGTAAAATAAAGCCTTATTATTATATTATATAGATCTGTCTAAGAAACACTGCCCAGTCTCAGTGGATAAATCAAAATGACAAGAGCTCTAGGAAGATGGATAGCAAAAATAATAAAACAATAAAAAAAGAGGCTTGTGTCCCTAAAACAGTCACAAAAGACAAGTTGTAAAATTACTCAGATATTCCTGACACATCTCCGCACATCATTAGATGTTATCACCACAGCTGTCAGCCATCACCCATACATACCTAAGGAATCCAGAGGTGGTTATCTCTATGCAAGTGACATTTATATTTTTATGTCTGTCTTGTATTATGATGGTTTAGGGAAAAAATGACCTGAATTGAATTCAAATATTCAACCTTATTAGAAAAAGCCAACACAACACTGATTGCGAGAAAGTTAAATAGAAAACATAAATTGATCCACATAATTTTGTTTTGGGTCTTATCTTACAAAACATAATGTATATATGTGTGTATATATATATATATATAATCTCACAGAAGTGAGTACACCCCTCACATTTTTGTAAATATTTTATTATATCTTTTCATGTGACAACACGAAGAAATGGCACTTTGCTACAAGGTAAAGTAGTGCGTGTACAGCTTGAATAATCGTGTAAATTTGCTGTCCCCCCAAAATAACACACAGCCGTTAATGTCTAAACTGCTGGCAACAAAAGTGAGTACACCCCTAAGTGAAAATGTCCAAATTGGGCCCAATTAGCCATTTTCCCTCCCCAGTATCATGCATGTGACTCGTTAGTGTGTTAAATTTGGTGTTATCGCTCTCACTCTCTCATACTGGTCACTGGAAGTTCAACATGGCACCTCAAGGCAAAGAAGTCTTTGAGGATCTGAAAAAAAAGAATTGTTGCTCTACATAAAGATGGCCTAGGCTATAAGAAGATTGCCAAGACCCTGAAACTGATCTGCAGCATGGTGGCCAAGACCATACAGTGGTTTAATAGGACATGTTCCACTCAGAACAGGCCTCGCCATAGTCGATCAAAGAAGTTGAGTGCACGTGCTCAGCATCATGTCCAGTGGTTGTCTTTTGGGAAATAGAAGCAGGGGTGTGGAAATTTAAAAAAATCTACTTGTCCAACGGACTAAGTAGTAGTCCAATCTACTTGTCCCTCAGGACGATCTACTTGTCCTTATAATTTCAACAAAATAGTGTTTAAATAGAGGTCTTTATTCATAACAGCCTATAGAGGCAGCGTCAGATACATGTGATGAATAAAGACCTTTATTTAAACACTATTTTGTTGTGTGTATCTATGTATATGTATGTATATATGTGTATGTATGTATATATTAGGGATGCACCGATACCACTTTTTTAAGACCGAGTACGAGTACCGATACTTTTTTCAAGTACTCACCGATACAGAGTACCGATACTTTTATTTTATGTCATGTGACCATTTTCCAATAAGAACAGACCTCATAAAAATGCCCCCAGCTCACATGTATATATCCCCCCGAGATATATGGATATTGCCCCCAGCTCATGGATATTGCCCCAGCACATAGATATTGCCCCAGCACATGGCTATTGCCCCAGCACATGGCTATTGCCCCAGCACATGGATATTGCCCCAGCTCATGGATATTGCCCCCAGCTCATGGATTCTGCCCCAGCTCATGGATATTGCCCCAGCTCATGGATATTGCCCCAGCTCATGGATACTGCACCAGCTCATGGATATTGCCCCAGCTCATGGATACTGCCCCAGCTCATGGATACTGCCCCAGCTCATGGATATTACCCCAGCTCATGGCTATTGCCCCAGCACATGGATACTGCCCCAGCTCATGGATAATGCCTCAGCTCATGCATACTGCCCCCAGCTCATGGATACTGCCCCAGCTCATGGATACTGCCCCAACTCATGGATATTTGCTCCCCCAGCTCATGGATAATGCCTCCAAGCTCTCATGGATGCTGCCCTAGCTCATGCTATACTGCCCCCAAGCTCTCATGGATATATGCCCTAGCTCATGGATAATGCTCCCCAGCTCAGACTCCAGACCAGACATGGGGCGGCTGTTCGAATGCTCTTTTGGCATTCAGACAGCCGCCCCTGGAGCTCTCCGGCATACTTACCTTCCCGAGCGGCACCGACAAAGTCTTCGCACCTGCGCTCGTTGAAGGACCCCAGCCGCGATCACGTGGAACTCGCTCAGGAAGGTAAGTATGCCGGAGAGCTCCAGGGGCGGCTGTCCGAATGCTGATAGAGCATTCGAACAGCCGCCCAAGCCCCTCGGATGCCGGCAAGCCGGCTCAATGCCGGCTTCCGGTATTGGGGGCATCCCTGGAATTAGTCCATAGTCCGGCGGGCTTCTAGCCCGCCGGACTGCATCTCAAAAAAAACGACTCGCCTGGATCTTCATGTCCCAGGCGTCGGGCGATACAATTCCCACACCCCTGAGAAGTAGGAGTGCTGCCAGCATTGCTGGTTGAAGGGTTGGGAGGTCAGCCTGTCAGTGCTCAGACCATACGCTGTACACTGCATCAGATTGGTCTGCATGGCTTTCGTCCCAGCAGGAAGCCTCTTCTAAAGATGATGCACAAGAAAGCAAGGTCTCTAACATTCACCAGCTCTGTCATGCCATCATGGAGGAGTTGCAGAGGACACCAGTAGCAACCTGTGAAGCTCTGGTGAACTCCATGCCCAAGAGGGTTAAGGCAGTGCTGAAAAATAATGGTGGCCACACAAAATATTGACAGTTTGGGCCCAATTTGGACATTTTCACTTAGGGGTGTAGTCACTTTTGTTGCCAGCGGTTTAGATATTAATGGCTGTGTGTTGGGTTACTTTGAGGGGACAGCAAATTTACACTGTTATACAAGCTGTACACTCAATACTTTACATTGTTGCAAAGTCTCATTTCTTCAGTGTTGTCACATGAAATGATAATAAAATATTTACAAAAATGTGAGGGGTGTACTCACTTCTGTGAGATACTGTATATAAAAATTTATCTGTGGGTCAGCACTCGTTTTCTCTGCTTTGTAGCCAGAAATAAATTTAAATAAATTTCCTGGTGAAAAGTCCCTAAAAGATATATATCGTTAAAAGGTTCTGTGGGACGCACCCAGGGGCTTGCAAAACATAGGTTTATTGATTGACTATTTAAAAAACAAATACTGGTGTTTCGGCCTCTGAAACTTGATAAAGGTCTCCAGGGGCCAAAACATCAATGTTTTGCTTTTTTAACCACTTCAATGCGGAGGACGCGCTCAGCGCGTCCTCCGCATGGCTGCTGCTGTGCTGAGGACGCGCTGAGCGCGTCCTCACTTTGGGGTCAGCGTTCGGCCGAGTTCCGGCCGATCGCTGGCCCCCCCGGTGCGGGCTGACATCCTCGATGTCAGCCCAGCATCCGGAACCGCCACCGGTGAAATTAGGTGTCATCGCGACAGCGCGATGGCACCTAATTCAGGCGCCCCCCCGCATGTGCGGTGGAGGCGCCTGAAAGGGAGGGGGGAGGTCCTTCGGACCTCTCTCCCTCCCGATCGGCGGCATTGCGGGGGTTAACCCAGGCACCATTTGGAAGGGCAATGCCTGCCCTTCCAAATGGTACCTGGCATTAACCCCTGGGGAGCTGGATCGCGAATCGGCGCTGAAAAGCGCCGGTTCGTGATCCTTTCCCGGAGCTGGCCGACATCTTGGATGTCAGCCAAGCCTCCGGGAACTCCCCCTGAGGACTGGCGTCATCGTGCATAGCATGATGACGCCAGTCCTGGAGTTAACCCCTAACTTCCACCAACGGTGGAGATAGGGAGTTCATTGGAACTCCCTATCTCCCGATCCGTGGCAGCTAGGGGTTAACGTTTGGTATTGTTGGATCGGCCAGAGCATGGCCGTTCCAACGATACCAAACACGAAAGTGAAAAAAGTTTGTAAAAAAAATAAAAAAATAAAAATAAAAAAAAAAAATATTTAAAAAAAATTATAAAAAAAAAATAAACCCTTTTTTTTCTTTTTTTTGGTTTGTTAATGCAGCAATATTGTTCCCATTTCAATTATAATGTGAACAATGATGCTACACTAACGATTTTTGTATGCGGTGCGTTTGTTAAAAATCGTGTAATTTTCCCCAAAAAAAAATGTAACGAGACCCCATCTCTAATTTTTTTAACAAGCGCACCCCATACAAAATATAACCGCAATTGCTCGCATGTTAAAATGTGGAAAAAAAACACTTTACACGCTGTAAATTATTGAAAATTCATATTTTATTGCATTTTTTGTTATAATATACAGACAGGTCATGACGTATACATATAATAATGACATATTATTAATCTGCCGAGTCTGACGGAAAGAACGATATATAATATGTCTGGGTCATATACTAAAATAAGCCTTCAAAACACGTTTAAACATGATGAGCAAAACCGGTAAAAATGACCTCAGCACAGAGGCGGGAAAAGCCTCAGCAGCGAAAGGGTTAAATGGACGATTAATAACCCTAAATGTTTCACAAGCCTGAATAGTGTGGGGTTAATCAGTAAGCATTGTAATTACAAATGTGAAAATCACTTTTGGTGATGCCACGACAAACTTCAACGTTTCAAAATCAGCAGGAGAAGCTTCTCTTGCTGCTCTTTGAACTTTCCATTTGAAACTGCGGCACGCAAAGGAGCTCATAGAATAACCCCTTATGTCATTTTATATCTGTCCTAGACATTCATTCAATATACCTAATGGACTCAACATCCTCCAGTCAATTGGTAACATAAAAATGCTGCTCGTGATATGACTGCCTTCCTTTGTCAAATCACGGCTAACGATATTTAACATAATCATGAATATGCAGTTTAATGCATCACCTGGAAAAAAAAACCCCACAACTCCTTGTTGAAAAATGTGTGAGTGACAGTGGTGATGTGTTGTGTTGATTAATCATTCGACGAGTACTAATTAATTGGGGACATTTAGCAATGTGCTAATGAGTTTCCCAATAAATCGTTGTGTGCAGTGTCATAACGAACCTGGAAAGAAACAAGTTCCTGTCTTTATTGCTGAGCTTTTCTATAAAACAGGCAGTAGAGAAAAAAAATGAAATAAAAGTAAAGTAGTTAAGAGGGGGGAAAAATAAAATACAAACACATCCCACTTACTCAGCAGAATAATTTATCGTTCGAACATAAAATTGTTCTGACAATATTCAAAGCACATTCTCACCACCTCTGCTTTGCCACTTCAGGTCTTACACACTGAAACAACAACATAGGAAAAAAATAGCATTTTATGCTTGGCTTTTTTTAACTCGCCTTCCCTCGTTTTTACATCAGGATTTGCCGAAATAAATTCATGGATGGATGACATAAAATAGCCATTTTTAAACAGATCTAAGGGCAGATCTTTCACTTCAATTGGACCTATCTGTGGTCGTCTTCCTTCCTTGCCCTCCAAGCAGTGAAAATGGATGGTTCTCACATGTGGGTGTTATTGGTACTCAGTCGAGTAACTGAGGGGGGGGTCCTTTCATGCAAAGTACAAGCAAGCAATTGAAAACATACAAAAAAACAGATAACAATATACCTCAGAGTGGGTGGACTTAATCCAACTAATTCAGAGGAGATGACAGAGAATGCCTATGGAACTGGTACTCAAATTAAGCAGGACGTAACAAAATGGCAAACCGTGAACCGTGACAAGTATTTGCATTCCAGAAATAAAATGGTGAAACACTCTCTACTGGCATAAAAAAACAAAGCTGTAAAATGGTCAAAAATGTAACCAAAATATGATATTCAAAGAAATACTACGTCTATTCTCTAAGTTAAAGACTCCAAAAATTCGGAGTTAATGTGAGACGCTAACAACATCAAAAAATTGAAATGGAAAGTAACACCTATAAGCTGCAGTTGGCTCTAGTATGATACGACAACGTAAAAATATAACAGCAATAAACTTAATTTGTGATAATAGATAAAAGGAAATAACTATATGGCCGAATCATTCCATTCCATCTAGCTCTGTTCATAATGCCACCAATATCCATACTCAATATGACTTGAGTGGACTCAGTGACCTGAGTGTCCTCACTCCTCTCCAACTCTGGGGGGTGCAGGAAACTCAGAGGGCTGAATCTGCCCACTGAGTGCATGGGATTAGTCATACCCAGGCCAGGACCTGAAAGAGTGCTGATCTCAGGTTCCTGTAATTCAGGACCCAGTTCCCACTACTGTATGCATTTATTAGTTTCTGGCTTAGTTGTCTTTTAAATCTCCCTCTCTTTAAACTTAGTAAGTACAGTATATTCCCCTCTGCTTCTCCCTCCCCTCCTCCTAAATTGTAAATTCTTTAACAATATGGGCACTTTTACCAAATCTCAATCTCGCTTCCCTCCCAGCATACAATGACAGAACCACATTTCTTCACTTTACTGTCCTACCCTCCCTCCCCATCCCCCCCAACCAGGCCTGGTTCCTAACTTCAGGTCTCCTTTCCAGCTGTTTCCACTTCTCTCTCTAATTACTCTAACTAAACCCAAGCTTCTGGTCCTTCTCATGCAAGCCCTGCTATATTCTTTCTGGCCACCAACTTCACCTTCCCTCTGCTCCCATTTGTTTCACATACACCCGGCCCTTAGATTATAAATTCACTGGATGCCTGGCTGAGCACTTGGTTAAAGTCCTGTATTACCTGGACAGTTATCCTACAGGCAGGGTTGTCTTTTACTCATTCATCACGTAAGTATCATGTTTGTGCTCCCCCCGTCGTAAAGCGCTACGGAATATGTTGGCGCTGTATAAATGTATCTGTACCCTACTGTACAAATTCAATGTTCTTGATCCCAGGACATATTTGAAAACGAGAGCAATCTTAATGTATCTTTCCTGGTAATATAATTTGCAAATAAATAAATGTGCTTAGCACTGGGAGCCATTGGATTGGCTGTCTTACTGTGTTCACATGACATAATGCAGCTTGCAAGAAGCCAGCAGCATGTCACACCCAGACATGATAAAACCTAGTACTGGGCAGGCGAGTATAAAAAAGACTAAAGTGTTCAAATGGTAAATAGGTGCCAAGGGGGCCAGGAAGGGTTACAGGTTAACCCCACGCCATCTTGTTTTCTCCACAGAATATCCTTTTAAACTTTATTTTCAAATTCTGTTTGTTTTACAGAAACAAATACAGTGGTGGCCGCTGATGGACTTACAACAAGCGCATCCTTTAATTTTGTTTGTCTCTCATTCATTCTTTCCTTTTTTTTTAACCTCCTCATTGTATTAATGTATCATGTGCACACCACCCCTGTAAGACACTGGGGAAAGAAACTATTGATATATCAATAGATGAGCAACAGTCATTTTCTCAGTGAAGAAGAGCCATGTCTAAATATAAAAATCTCCCATGCTTGTATTATCACCCAGTCTCTGTGGATGAAATGTGTGGATTCACTGTTTATGGTTTATATGACACATTCTCAGTGATGTGAATTCAATTCTAAGTGTTTAATGCATTGTATAATATTATATTCAGAGTATGTATCACATATGAATAAAGTATTGTGTGAGAATCTCCATTAAGCAGTTCTCCAAAAAAAATTTTTTCTCGTCCGCAGAATTTACTCTTATCTTACGTATTGGTATACGGATAACACAAATTAGTAATGTCCACTGTCCTCCTACAACAACATTATCAAATATATCAACCAAGTCAATTTAAGGACGTTAGTAGGTTTAAAACAGCTCTGGTTGCATTTACACCTGACTTGGAATCCAGCCCAAGGGGTTTCCTTACACTACATTACATTATAAAGCTTCAAACCATTGTGCAACGATTTCCTAGCATCCATCTTTAGAATGCAAGGCAAAAAGAATGACAAAGTGGCATTTCATGGACTTCTGAGTATGCACTAGGAAACCAAACTGCCGCCAGACTTACTAATGTTGTATTACTCAACAGTGCATAGAAATCTAGTATTCAGAGTCAACATAAAGTGGAGATCGTTATCCTCGCCTACCCAGATCATTTTTAACCACACAATAGAAACGAGATTACTATAGAGTTGTAGTTGTTGGATGATCCCTCAACAGCTTCATAGATCATTCAGACTTCATTATAAACCAACAAAGGTAAAAATTCTGACTGTTGACTTTGAAATAATTCTAAGAATTTTTTTATAGGAACTATACATTTTTTTATTTATTTGATACCGGGGTTGGGGCAGATGAACATGGAGAACCTAGGCTAGCAAACCTAAATATGCCCCCGCATGTAAAAACACTTCAAGAAGGCTTCATATGACAAAGTCTTGAGTTGTCAATAAAGACTTCAGAATGATCCCATGCTTACTATCCATTTTCATTAGTACCACATCCATGATGTTTAACCATTAAGAATTTCTAAAGCCCTACATTTAGTCATCAATGGCATACCATGAATTGTAAAAAAGCAACCAAATCCTCAAATCATTGCATTTATTGTCCTATAATATTAGGTTATGCCCAAATGGATGTGGCCCACATTCATCACTGCACAAATCACTGACTAATTTAGATTAGTTATATGAAAGGTCTTTTTATCCATGCTATGCAAGGATGACAGATTTACTTTATAGGGTATCTACACAAAATAAACAGCTGATTATTTTATATTAAACACGGTCAGTAAATGGCGTTACCTGCTCTCCAGTGGCACATTACTGCCAAGGACCCAGCTGTCTTGCAGCTGGACGGACTCGGGCGTGGTTTGCAGCTCGGCGGGCAGGGCAGCCGGCGGGGCCGGGCTTTGGTTTCTCCTATGAGTCAGGGAGTTGCGGTTGAGAGATGTGATGGACGGTTGATGCGCTGCTGGATGCTGCTTGTGAGAGGGCGGCACAGGTTGCAATGTCGATTGGCCTTGATGGTTTGGCGATTGCTCTAAGGAAACAATAAAAAGAGAAGAAATTGAGGGAAACATACATTACTTGTTGAACATTACCATGTTCATACCGCTTGCTCTTTGCATACTTGAAGAATATTAAAGACCTGAATTTTTGTACTGCAGGATTTTTATGCATTTACCCTACAAATTAAGCTTTTTGGGGACAAAGAGTTAAAAATAATTTTAGAGCCAGATGTCAGAACCGCATCTTGGCTTTAGTCATTCATGATCTTTCACAAAATGCTGTTAATAGTCTATAGCACCATTGTTCTATAACATTTCAGGTGTTTAGATAAAGAAACACAAAATGTACGGTAGTTGTGGATAGGAGTGGAGCGGCCATATTTGTTATGAGAGCATTTATGAAGCTGGGAAGACGCAACCGTTATGAATTTCATTTATTTTTCTTATATTGGTCACATTTTTTACATATGTACAAAATGAATGATTTTTCCCTGGACATCATAGTTTCCATACAAAATGACCACTACGTCCTTGATTATATGTCCAGGAATTTTTTGTACATTCTTCAGCTTTTTTGACGCACTGAGAGGAACAAACTATCATCTTCCCCCCACAGCATGCAGACTCCGTGAACACATGTAATTCCTACAATTATTGCAACAGCGTTTGCTTTAAGTGTTATTTAACTGCACTAATTTATAACACGCCGGTAGCTTAACGGCGGTACGCCATGCTAGTTTAGCGCGTTTCAAATAGGGCAGGTCTGCAGTCTGATCTACTAATAGATACTAAGTATTCCTTAGCAGAAGGTCACTCCGTGAAACAGATGTTGCAGCATAGATATTTAACAGACTGAATCACATCTGATTACGACGTCAGAAGACTCGTATACTTAATGACCGTTACACTCATTACAACACAGCCAGAACAGATTTCACCATTCCACACAAAACCAATCCAGAACAAATATAGTAAGCAGGATAGAACATGTCACTGACCTAACCCTTGTCAGAAGAAATACTGAGGCGCAAATTACATATTAGGCATCCTTAAACGTGTATGTGTTCAAGTTCTCAATCTATAAACACATAGAGGGAGGGAGGCGAGAGAGTAGGTTCACCTCTATGAAAATGTGTGGGGTGCAGTCTTCATAAAGGCCACGAGGCCAAAACATTGTGGCTGTTTCACCCAGGACCACTACCCTTGTGTACTGTAAAGCTCAATATAAAAAGGTACCACTATGTCTATGCGTTTATGATTATGTATATATGGTACCCCGTGGATCTGCTGATACATTTTGTAATGTCTTTGTAATTTTATTGGTTTGATGATGTTTGGAATTTGTACCCTTTAATAAAGTGATTCTGTAATTTTGATAATAGCATTGTGTCAGTGTTTCTGCCTGCTTTGTAGATATTACTTGTGCCTTGGAAGAGCACATATTTACTCCTAGACCTTCCATGGGTGATAATTCTCAAGGTATAAAAACAATGACCTGTGTCCTGTTATCATTTTATTAATTATGTGGTGCGGTCTTGTACTTTCCAGTCATCCTGGATATGAAATTGCTATTTAGATTCAAGACTCATACTCCACTGTCTTGCTTCTCTGGGATAGCAAAGAAAACTATAAAATACTTTTGTATTGTTCCAAAAGCAGGCCAGACCAAAAACCAATTTGGTAAGCATCTACGCACGGCTGGACAGATGGCACCAGTACAAATTCCTACGTTCATGCAAATGTTTATTAGCTATGCCAGGCCCACATCACATGCGGCTTTTCTACAACAATCGTAAATGTACATGATGACAAGTATACAGGACACATACAAACACATTAAAGTGTAGCAATCTGTTTTATAATTTAATTTGGTTGTATGGATTACATGAATTTTTATTTTTAAGCTTATGGGAAAATAGACTAAGCAAACCTATCAATAGATTCCAGCAAGCAAAAATTATAATGAAGAAATTGTCCAGAAGAGAAATTCCAGTAAAAAGTGAGAGTAATCAAACATTGTAAATAGAAATCCCAACATACCTAAAAAAGATTTACACTCAGTCCTAAAAATACAATAAATAAATGTCAAAATAAAAAAGTAAATAATAAAAACATGAGAATTGTTTAATGAGCTCGAGCATCAATATTGTTCAGAATCAGAGCTCTGCCATAATCATCCAATGTCTGAAAGAGATTATGTCATAAGCAAACAATGTAACTTCCATGAATGTGCAATGCTGAGTCTCTGAAGGTAGAGTAAAACAAATACAAAGTAAGGCTGTGAAATAAGCTGCTAATAGAAAGAACAGAGAAAGAGATACAATAGCGACACTGTTCATTTATTGCAATATAAACAGGTAGCACTAGGTCTACGCATTTATGATTATGTATATAAGGTACTCCTGGATCTGCTGATTCATTTTGTAATGTATATATACATATCTGGCCAGCGCGAATCACCCTCAGGGTTCAGATGTCTCCCATAGATCACATGACCCACATGGATACATATGTTGAAAGAAACCAAAGGACCAGTAATGGTGCAGTCAAAGTATGAAGATATATTCCACTCACAAATATTGAGCCCTATCACTGGCTCTGAGTGGATCAGCGCATCTGGGTAAGTTTCAGGACCCTCTCAAGGTAACCTACACCTTGTTAGGAAATTGTCTCTCCACCCCAGTCGATACAGAAAAATAAAGAGAGAATCTCCTTGTGTAGCTCCAAATATACACAGTATATATACAATCTTGAGATGGTCTTCATCTCACCATTGGTGGAGCTTAACAAGCAAGAATTTATTAAGATAAATTAAATTTATTAAGATAAATTAAAATTAAAAAGCTGAACAGATGTCCAGCATCTGATGAAGTCGCACATAATGGAAAAACGCACCCTGGACATCTGTTCAGCTTTTTAATTTTAATTTATCTTAGTAAATTTTTAAGATCAATGTCCCTGCTTTCGTGGAGGTTTTTTTGGATTTGACCTTTCAATAAATCCATATGCGATCTATCTCGAGCTTGGTAAGCTCCACCAATGGTGAGATGAAGACCATCTCAAGATTGTATATATACTGTGTATATTTGGAGCTACACAAGTAGATTCTCTCTTTATTTTTCTATATCGACTGGGGTGGAGAGACAATTTCCTAACAAGGTGTGGGTTACCTTGAGAGAGTCCTGAAACTTACCCAGATGCGCTGATCCACTCAGAGCCAGTGATAGGGCTCAATATTTGTGAGTGGAATATATCTTCATACTTAAAAATATTTGATTATTGTGATTTACTGCACCATTACTTGTCCTTTGCTTTCTTTCAACATATGTATCCATGTGGGTCATGTGATTTATGGGAGATATCTGAACCCCGAGGCGATTCGCGCTGGCCAGATACATATATATGCTTTTGTCAATTGGTTTAGGGGAAACCACTATTTTGTCTGGTCTAGCTTTTGGGGTTCCGGTGGTGGTACGTGTTGTGGGCGCTCGCCATTTTTTTCACATTTATCAATTTGTAATGTCTTTGTAATTTTATTGGTTAGATGATGTTTGGAATGTGTATCCTTTAATAAAGTGATTCTGTAATTTCGCTAATAGCATTGTGTCGGGGTTTCTGCCTGCTTTGTGGATATTATTTGTGCCTTGGAAGAGCACATATTTTCTCCTAGACCTTCCATGGGTGATTAATCTCAAGGTATAAAAACAGTGATCTGTGTCCTGTTATCATTTTTTTAATTACGGGGTGTTTTTTTGTACTTTCCAATCAAGGATATGACATTGCTATCTAGATTCAAGACTCATACTCCACTGTCTTGCTCCTCTGGGATAAGGCTCGGGTCAGACAAGCGCAGTGTTCACGTCTGTGTTGCCGCACATTTTAACGTCCGTGGTAGCATACAATTATGATCAATAGAGACCCACACATGAAGTACATTTGCACAGAGGTTCAGAAGCACAGTGGACATGGCAAACGGGCGCAAGTTACGCAAGAACGTAAAACCGCTAGAACGGACGTGCGGAGTGCGCCATGTCCACAACGTCCACATAGCTTTGTGTGTGAGTGATGGAACGGAGTCAGACGGACTGCATTTATACGTCCAGCATTTTTGACGGGCAAAATGGTTTTTCATATTAATTTTATTTCCCATCTGCATCAGTCATCAAAAACGTCAGTCACAAAAACGGACTGTGTGGCCACTACCTTGTCCTCAGTCAGAAAGTACGTCCATTGTGCACAGACGCACAGTCCGCACAGAATGCATTCGTATGACCCTAGCCTTAAATAGAAATTCCAACATCAAAAAAAGAATTACACTCAGTGCTAAATATAAACTAAATAAATGTCAACATAAAAAAGTAAATAATGGAAACATGAGAATTGTTTAATGAGCTCGAGAATCAATATTGCTTAGAATCTGAGAGCTCTGCCATAACCATCCAATGCCTGAAAGAGATTATGTCATAAGCAAACAATGTAATTTCCATGAATAGGCGATGCGGAGTCTCTGAAGGTAGAGTAAAACAAATACAAAGTAAGGCTGTGAAATAAGCTGCTAATAGAAAGAACAGAGAAAGAGACACAATACAGACACTGTTCATTTATTGCATTAAGGAAAAAAGCTTGTCCTTCCCAAAAAAAAAAAAAAAGAATCTGCATTTATTCTAGTTTATGGTTGTGATTATGTTTGGTTATGTCATGCATACCCATCTAGTTTTTCTACATTCATTTAGAACTGACACAGCAGAGTCTTGTATATCACCTGTAATAGGTAGCATATGGTGCTTTTTTTCAGTTTTTGTATGTTTTAAGCATGGCTTCTTCTCAAAGATCCTAGAAAAAGGAGACAACTCCACATACATATAGAAACACCTGCCTTTTTAGTCTTATTTCGAGATTACCAAATTCGCATTCTCACATGAATTATATGGGCTAGTCTACTACAGCAGTGATGTTCAAACTCCAGACCCCCAGATGTCCATGAACTACAACTCCCATGCTTCACCATCTATTGTAATCAGAAATTTCTGGGAGTTGTAGTTCAGGAACATCTGGGGGGGGTTGGAATTTTGACATCCCTGACTTACAGTCACGACCTACAGTGAATGGGGAATGTCATATGAAATCAAGCAAGGGGGCCCTTGGATGCCTGGATCAATTTCACATTAAAACTAGTAGCATGATCCAAGAGAACATTTTAAATGGACTAGATACCATGACCAAATAAACCTACTTATGTGGTCATGATGTACTATGTGTCTCTCCCCTCCTCTTTGCCCTTGAGCTCTAGCAGCCGGTTATAGCCTTCCAAAGCAGAAGACTTCCCTTTTCCACTTTGCCAACAGTCCAATGCATTGGATGGTTGGGTGACTGGCTGAGATTAGCACAGAGACAGTGCCTGTGTTGGTAAGACGCAGACAATATCAGTACCAGAATAATAATGGAATCAGGTGAGGTTTGTAGTTCACTTTAAGCTAAAAATGGGAAGGGAAGGAGCAGTGAGGAGGTTCCCATAGGAATCCATGATTTGAGAGAGAGTCCTCCCGTGATTTCTTGTGTACCGATCTCGCACAGCCACCGGAAGGACCGTGCAACTAACAGCCTGCATGATTAATTTAGCCGCAAAACAATATATCTCATTTGATTTGCTGCCACTCAGTGTCTCGGTGTTCATCCTCTATAACGGCAATATATTTTAGTCACAATTTCAGGTTCTCGTGGTTCTCTCTTTGTGGAAATGATGACTTATGTTTCAAGTCTCATTAGCAATTAGAATGATATACATCAAAGCCAAGCTGAGCAGAATGTAGAAAACACCCAATATTAATTATTGGATTGTTTAAAAGGATAGTCAATATCTCCCTTGGATTACTAAGAAGGTTTGAAAGGAAAAAGGCATTGGAATTCACAAGTGAAGCGTAAAAATGCAAAGTGCACTCTTCAAATGATTGCACAAACATTCAAAAAAATTGATTTTTCAATTGATATATATATTTTGCTCTGCTATTTTTTAAGAACAAATATAATGTACATTTGTATGATTTTACTTTGGCTTTTGTTGACATCTAAAAAAGGCACCATCAAAACATTCAATATAAATAATTTTACATTTTCCGTGATTCCCACCATCTGTCTGGTAAACTAGTCTACAGACTCTTATTATTCTAGCATTACCTGTAGGAGATGATAGAGGGAGATTACTTGTAATTTGCATTTATTTGTATTTGCCAAATTTTTATAAAAAAAAGAAAAAGAACATGAGGAAACGGTCATCATCAATTCATTTGTGGTTGTTCAGATTCAAGTGAAAGGCCATGATCACAATATACAGTATATATATATATATATATATATATATATATATATATATATATATATATTATATATATATATAATTAGAAAGTGTTTTACCAGGAAGGATACATTGAGATTTCTCTCATTTTCAAGTATTGTCCTGGGTGGTGAATATGTACTGTCAGGTGTCTTGCCCAAGGACACTTACTGGAGAGGTGCTCTTGCTGGGTTTTGAACCAGTGTCTCCACGGTTACAGAGCAGTGATGTTACTTCTACTCCATCCAAACGGTATCCTAGGCCAATCAAGCGTAACTTTACCACATGACAGGGCATGTAAGCTCTCGAGCAAGGTCCTCTCTCCTACTGCTCTGTGTGTTTAACTTCTATGTATATTGGTTATTCTGCCTCTCCCATTGTACAGGGCTATGGAACTTGTTAGCCCTTTATAAAAACTTGTAATTGTAACTGTATCATGGGATATGTATTTCAGATCCGACACCATGGACCAAAGATAGCCAACGGAGGCCTAGTCAGTAGTACTACAGTATATCTAGCATTGCTCTTGAAACACATTCTTGAATTAGTGAAAACGCGTGAAAATGCCAACATTGAACACCAAATGACAGGAGTCGGGCATACACTAGGCCTGACATACAGGGAGCAAAGCATGAAATCGGCTTGGTGGAGTAGAGGTAACATCACTGCTCTATAACCGTGGAGACTGTGGAGACACAGGTTTGAATCCCACAAGAGCACCTCTCACGTTTCCACTGGTTACAGTCATGCCCTGTTGGTGAGAGGATCCAGGCCAGATCTTCCCTGTCTGGGTCTGGCTATTCTGCCCTGTGCCGGTCCTGGGTTTTGCTGTGCTTTTGAGGTCGGGGATCACATGTCCTAACTGCCCAGACCTGTTCCCTATTTAAACACCAGCAGCACAGAGGCTCATTGCTCTGGCATGAGCTCTAGTACTGACACCTGTTCCTGTGAGTTCTGGTTCCTGTTTTGCTGCAAAGCATTCTTGTATTTTTCTTTGGTATTGATCTTGGCTTTCTTGACTACCCTAACTGTCTGCTCTCTGTAATCTGTAGTTACTGATCTGTAGCCAACCTTTGCTAGTCTGACGTTCCTTCCTGGTTCTGTATCATTGGCTCCAGTCCTGACCATTCTTGTCTGTTCCTTGTGCTATGTATTTTGCTCTCCTTAGTTCAGTGGCCAGTATATGGACCTTTATTTCAGTTCAGGGCTTCCTGTGTATTTGTCTTGTTAACCCACGCTCTTCCTCTTCTCCTGACTCTATTATTCTTTGTGAGATTTCCATAGTTAGAAGACCATTTTCAAGGATCTTCCCCAGCATAGGGATTCCTTTAGATTTCTTCTATGCCCTACTGTCCCTCGTGTTACAGTCTTGTTATTTTCCTCTCTGGACTCTGTATTGTCTATATATGTTGTTTTCCGCCTATTCAGCCAGCAGCTGACCTGCCTCAAAGGCTACATCCTTCCGTGAACAAAGGCCCCACAATGGCCCAAGTCAAGGGTCAGTGTGATAACCTCTCCAGTAAGTGTCCTTGGGCAAGACACCTAACGGTACATACTCGCCACCCAGGATATACTTGAAAACAAGAGAAATCTCAATGTATCCTTCCTGGTAAAAGACATTCTAAAAAAAACAAAAAAAACAGGAAATTCCTATATAGAAGCAGGGACAATAAGTGTACAGAGAGGTTGCCCTGCATGCAAAGAGGTCTCTGTGAAATAATAGTATTTATATGGGCTTCACAGTGAAGTTCTTTATGGTCTGACATTACTATAATGATACGAAAAAAGAAAGTACAGGCACTCCACGGGCTGCAAATAGCATGAGTTTAGTGAGGAAACCTCAAGGTTTCGGCCACAAGCTGGCCTTCCTCAATCCCTTTTGTGAATCTATTCCTATAGGCTGCATACAAAGAATGACCGTACTTACAAGGTGTGTGTGTATGTACAGTATATATATGTTTTCAAGTAACCAGCATTAAAAGTTTTGTTCCTATCAAAGCAGCACGTGACCTCCATTAACAATAAACGTTTAGCATGGTATTCCCTGGTAGTGTCCTCTGGAGGATTGACATGCATAAGCAGATACAAATGGAGAGCCACATAAATTCATCAGTAAGTTATGAGTCAGGGAGATTTTCGTGCAATTAATCAGCACTGCCTTTCTCCACACCGGTAGGTGTCATTGTATTTGATTAGAAATCACTGCTGATGGCTTCAAGCCACATTTCATCTAGATAGTTACAAGGTAATTTAACTAGTCAGGGTAAGCACCGAGTGAAACGTGTCCTGTCTGCGTGTGCCTGCCTGGCGCTTAATATATTTAGAAATTTATCTCACACTAAGCCTAAAGCAATCCGTATTGGCCTGTGGATAAGTGTTTAAGAATATATATTCAAATAGATACATATTGTGTATATATATATTAATATATACAAAAGCAAAAGGTGGGAGCACTCGCGGTCTTGACTTTAAAATAACAAAATTTATTGGTTTCACATTAAAAAAACTCCAACGTTTCGGCTCACGCACGAGCCTTAATCATGGACAAGAACAGTAATGGAAAACGCATACTTTTATAGTAAATGTAAATAAACTACTCACCAACCGTGTATCGCGCTGCCTCCGATCACGTCAACCCGTCAGCCGGAAGTGACGTATCGTTGCTTGGCTTTGCGTGTTCATGGTGATGAGTATGTGTTTTCCATTACTGTTCTTGTCCATGATTAAGGCTCGTGCGTGAGCCGAAACGTTGGAGTTTTTTTAATGTGAAACCAATAAATTTTGTTATTTTAAAGTCAAGACCGTGAGTGCTCCCACCTTTGCTTTTGTATATATCCTGTTGGGATTTTGTACAGCACCACGGCATAGGATACCACCAAGGCCATAGTTTGTGTGCTGGATACTTGGATTTGTATATATTAATATATACTGTATATATATATATATATATATTTATATTTATATACACACATACACAATAAGTGAATGGAGGCACTCGAGGACTTGCATAAAAAACCCAAGTTTATTTATTATGTTAAAAAAAGTCAACGTTTCGGCTCTTAGAGGCCTTTATCAAGGTAAAACATTAAGGAAATGAAACCAATATATAGGCAAATGAAGTTACACTTGCCAATCCCCATCCCGACGTCCGCTGTGCCCCCACCAGGAAAATCCTGAAGTGCCGGGCGCAGGACACAATGACGTCATCAGGTCGTGGCGAGCTGCTGCGTTGCCATAGCGAGCATGGGCGCCGAGATGGGAAGAGCAACCCATACATGAACATGTGTTAAAACAAAAAACTTTTCCCGAGGGGAATGCATCATGAATAAAGAAACTAAAGGAGGAATGTGTAGCATGACAGACCCTGCTTAACCATTACTTTGCAGAAGAAATAATAATCCAAGTATGACCCCAAAGACCAGCATGAGGGCATCCATTGCCAGCACGTTAGAAGAAGACTGGCACAGATTGTGCAAAAGATGGGGAATTTTTTTTTTCTATTTTTTATACATATACATTATAGTTGGTTAGTTAATTTTTTTTTCTCAGACCTTGGAAAAACAATCCTCTATGGAGACATGGGGTAACCATTAGCATGATTAAACATGGGTTAGGAGAGGGACGGACAACCAAATCATCCACATCACATAAATTACGTTTTCCCTTTTAAGAAAGAACAAAGAATCCATTAAATATTCCCTTTATTAGTGAACCCATGAGCGTATATCTGTACTGTAGCTTCCAGGCTCTCTGCGCAGCATGACCTCTCTGTACTTCAATGTGGCTCCCACAATCCCACAGTCTATCCATCTCGCCCCAAGCAGGATACAGCAAGGGTATGACCATTCCTATGCAGAACGGACTGTATCTTTATACAAGACACCAAAATGATAAGATAACTTGGATGTAATGTATAATATATATTGTAACATAATAAAACCAGAAATCATATAGCTTTTACTTACACTGATTTAATAGTTTAATGTGTGAACCTATTAAAATAAATTACCTATTAAGTTCACTGACCCAGATAGTAAACACAGATTCTGTAGGCACAACTTCTAACGTTCTGTTGGTCAGAGTTATTTTAGCTGTATGTATTGATGTTTTGTTTTTGTCATGGAACTCTAACAGGGTAATTCAAAGAGAATCGAAAAGTCACCGCACATTCGGTGACTTATCGTTCTCTTCAATTCGGTTCATTTTGCCGATCCCATTTCGGCGACCCTGCGGCGTATTCAGCAAACACCACAGGGTCCCCGAATTGCAGGGAAAGGTCGCCGCAAACCCACCGAAAACGAACTGCAAAACCTGGCAAATGCACACACCGAAAACCCGCAAAAACATCTGGCTAACCAGCCGAAAACACCGGAAAAACCCGAGCAGCCGCTGATCACATGCAGCGAAGCCACCGGAAAAAAGCCGACACCGCAGACGGAGGAGGTGAATAAATTAGCAAAACAGTTTGCTTGAATGTTTGAAAAGTGAAACGCTGTTTGCAAAGAAACTAATGAGCGAAAATGTCTGAAATTTACAGATGAGATCCAGGGAATGATAATAAAAAGGGCTGTTACAGAAAAAATAACTTAAAAAAAAAACAAACAGAATTTTTTAAAAAAGATAAAAATCCAGAAAAATGCTTAAAATATACTAAAAAATCTATAAATAAAGAGACTCTGTACTGCAGAATTTTATAATGAATAGTTTATTAGATATTGAATTAAAACGGGAATATTTTTAACATTGAAGCTATGGGATTTGCCTGAATAAACCTGCCGAATTAAACCACCGAATGGCAGGGCATTTCGGGAACCTTTCACGGCTGGTTTGTGTTCTCTGAATAGCTGAAGCAGTGCTTTTTCATGGGGATTTCACTGCCCTCGAACAGGCACCGAACAGGCACCGTATGTGCAGGCAATTCGCTGGGATTTGGCGAATTGCCTGCTCTCTGGATAGCCGAATGGCCAAGAAAGGTAACCGAACGCTGATTTTCTCCAGCTATTTGGATCTCTTTGGATAACCCTGTAAATATATTTGAGGACGGTAGAAGATTCTGTTCCTTGGGCAGAGTGGATCACCTCAATAATCCCCTATTGCACCTTTTTTGATCCATCTCCCACACAACCTGATGCATCCCATTACTTCTCATACTCACCCCACTCCTCTTAGATTGTAAGCTCCTGAGCAGGGTCCTCTGTACCCATTGTTCTCAGAGTGTTTACTTGTTTGTTAATTTGGTTGTTTTGTACTACCCATTGCACAGTGCTACGGAATTTGTTAGCGCTTTATAAATACTTGTTATTGTGTAGGTTATGAGATTCCACAAAACATGCGTAAATATTCAAGGGAACAAACATCTAAGGCCTCTATTCTGACCGCGGGTCATGGATAATAAGTGAGCTGTTAAGTATAACAACCCCAATTGTTAATCAGAACGGCTCCTCTCCTATTTCGAGCTGCAAACATCTCTTGTTGTGAGTGCCAAATATTAATGTTTCTTTAACTATGAATAGGAAATACTAATGAATAGATTGACAGAGAATAATGAGTCACTTGTTATTCTCACTGGCAGCCAGTAATAAAACTGGTTTAATAGGAGTTTGCTTTAGTCTTATCCCTTAACACACACAAAAAGGCAATAAAAAAATTCCATACTCTACTCTGGTCCCTCAATGTAGAGGACAGTCTGATAACTACCCTCTCTGGCCAAAAGCAGAACAAATAGTTTCCAGTGTCCTTCCGCTGACTGCACTTGACCCAGCTGACTCAAGCTCGCACAAGTCTTCAGGGAGCACTATTGGATCCATTAGCTGACATCCGTAACATCTAGCAAGGTCCCTGACAGTTTTTTCTAGTGGTTCCCCATTATTACAAATTGAGCCACTAATAAAGTGTCTCACTTGTAACAAAGCCAATAATGGGGAGCTGCTATTACTTGCTCAGCTGCAATAGGGCTACTAGTGTTACACACTGTTGCTCTATGACTAGCCTGTGCAACACCTATATCTATATACTGTTAGATGATCTGTAGGGTTATAATCAGCGGAAGTAGAATTTAAGTTCTAATGTGGGAACTATTATGATAAATCTGGCAAGAAAAGGGTAAAGTAAAGTGGAATGAAAGATTTCTAATGCCCCCTTCATAGTGTGCAGTCTGTAATGAAAACAAACAGCAATGGAGCGCGTGGAATATTATGGAGAATTACTTTTATATGAAACAGAAAATTACATTACACTTCTGAAGGAAGAGTTTAAACTTAAACATGATTATACAACAGTTTGATGATAGATTCCCTTTAAAGCTGCTCTCTGATGAATTTGAAAGGTGTCCCTGTGAATGTCAGTCTTCCCCCATCGCAATCGATCCCAAGCAATAAAGTCTTGATTTATGTGTCAAATTTAATAAATAACAGAACCAGCCTGGCAAATGTACACACACATCTACACACACAAATAAACTACACAAAAAGACACACATGCACAAAATTTTAGCAATAGACACTAACATCAGCCAAGTAAAATATGAATAATGATTACAACATTGGCTATTCACTAGCGTCAACACAACTCAATGGAGCTTACAGGTGAGGTAAGTGTCATACAAATGATTACTATGTAAAACAGCAGAATGTGCACATATATACACGCAACGTATAACTCCTCCCTACATGTCTTCATTACTCCGCAAGCACGTCCCATCCAGACAACTCCGGTCAGCAGGCAAGCTCCTCCTCTTATCTGTCTACACGCGTATGGCCAACTCTCGCCTCCAAGACTTCTCATGGGCAGCACCAGTCCTGTGGAATGACCTGCCTGGCCCTATCAAACTCTCCCCTGATCTTCAGGCCTTCAAGAAATCCCTCAAACCACATCAGTGATGCAACTCCTGCCTCTGCTCACCTACTCACTCATGATTGAAGCGGATTCTATGGCCCCACCATTCCCAAACCATTGGCACTAATGATCCTGATATCTAGTAAAATTCTTCCTCAACCCCAATCCCTCTAGACTGTAAGCTCATATGAGCAGGGCCCTCAACACCTCTTGTTTCCATCAAATGCCCGTTTATCTCGCTCCCTTTGGTTATTGTGAAGCACTGTGGAAACTGTTGGCGCTATATAAGTGATGACAAGAATAATAATAAAAGTAGCACACACTTTGTTGAGGATATCTTTTGACCAAAAGGTACGTGCTAGTGAAAAATAGAATGCCTTAATTTAGTAGGGGCATGCCATCTGAATGTCCCAAGGACACATGTGTTTTAATCCACTGCCAGCATACAGGTGACTCACTTCCTGGTTGGCTGAGTGCTAACGAGGGCAGCAGCCTACATGTGATTAACCATTTTTCTCGATTTAAAGCACACCCTTCCTCAAAATTTGGTTTGCTATATTGGCACTACAATGTCTTTTTTATATGAAACATATCATCTTCTCTCCGACATATCATTTGTATTCTCCCTACAGATATCGCTGAAGCACCTTCGTCATAACCATTCCCTACAGTGGATGTAAGGATCAATCAATTTTCAAATCACACACACACAGACACACACACAAAAATCATAGAAAGGAATACCTCGACCGTTATCAGCTGCTGATCCAGTATTGTACGACTTTTAGCTGGAATCGAAGGAACCTGCACACTGATTATCTCCAATGCAAATCCGTTACAATGTCTCTGATAGATTCCAGTATCCCTTCACCCAGTTTACAATTATGTAGCTTCAGGTATTCCAACGGATGGAGGAAAGAATAGCGAGGGAGTTCAGACCAGCTATTATGTCTCTACAACACAACAATAGACCTTAACCTCTTAGCATTTTAGCAGCAAATCAGATCAATAGCCATCTATAGCCATAGCGTGACTTCATTCTTTCTACCTTCATATGTTTCTATTTCTCTTTCGCCAATGGCTTCTCAGCTCTGCGACTCAATACGAAGCTCTTCACCTGGCTGGCCTTTTATTAACTGAACTAAAAGCAAAGACTGGGGTTAAAATGTAAATATATTTGATGACGGGATGAGAAGGAAGATTCCTCCGGAGAAGGACTTCATTACCAGCTTTGCTGACCTTCTGGCTTAATGCCAGTGATCTCCATGGGAAAACCCTCTCAGGACAGTCTCAGTCCCAATAAAATGCCAAATGCTTTCCATCAGATGGTCAGTGATGCCAGACTTGGTCTGGATTTTAAAAAGCAAAAAAATAAATAAATAGCTAATTGTTATTGGGTGATTAACTGTGTGTTATCTGCTCCTGGTACAGTGTTTATTGGATGGTTAAATGCCATGTGATATGGTTTATGGCCTTAATGAAAACTATTGTGCTTATGCATGGTTATTTTTAATCTGCTGACCTCAATGTCGTGGGCGCTCATTCTCATGTGAGATTTGCTTACAGATCTCACCATGTAGATTATTTATGGCTCTTTTTCTGGAGTCCTTATAAAAACACGTTAACGCCCGGAGTACCATTAACGTTAGTAACATATGGTTTACCATATATAATGCAGCTGAATGAATTGTGACAACACAACAAAATTAAGAGGACGCTTTAACCCCTTAAGGACGGGAGTAATTTTACAACTTCGGCGCTGTTTCGGAAGTAGAAGTTTGCTGAGCTCATTTTGACCATTTTTAAGTCACGTATTATTATACCACCCAGACAAATTATATATCGTTCTTTCCGTCAGACTCGGCAGATTAATAATATATCATTATTATATGTATATGTCATGCCCTGCCAAAATGCTATAACAAAAAATGAAAAAAAATGTGAATTTTCAATAAAATTTCAATCTTCCACAGTGTGTAAAGTGTTTTTTTTTTTAAATTTTATTATCTGAGGCTCTGCGGTCATATTCTATTGGGTAGATCTGTTAAAAAAATTAGAACGGGGAACCCATTTTTTTTTTGGGGAGAAATTGCGTGATTTTAGCTAAACCCCCCCAAAAAAAAATCCTTAGTGAAGCATCATTGTTCACATTATAATTGAAATGTGAACAATAGTGCTGCATTAAAAAAAACAAAATTTTTTTTATTATTAGATTTATTCTTTTTTTATTATTTAATTTATTATTTTTTTATTTTTACTTTTTTTACACTTTTATTTTACTTTTACCATGGTCATGTTTGATATCATTGGAAAGGCCATGCTCTGGCCTTTCCAGCAATATCAGCCATGACCCCCTAGCTGCCACCGATCAGGAGATAAAGGGGTTCAAAGAACCCCCCTATCTCCTGCAAGGGATTTCCATAGGAAATCCCTTTGCAGCTAGGGGGTTCCCCGGTTCACTGACATCATCGCGCATGGCACGATGAGTCAGTTGACCGGGGGGTGACCCAGAGGTGGGGGCTGCCATCCAAGATGGCGGCCCCCACCGGAAATAGGCCGCGATCGGGCACAAATTAGTGCCCGGTCGCGACCTGGCAACTAAGGGGTTAACCCCCCATACATCGCTGGAAAGGTCAGGCTGTGACCCTTCCAGCGATGCTGGCCACAGCCGCCGGGGACCAGGCGATTGGGAGATAGAGGGATCTGATGACGTCACAGCGCCGGAGGAGGGATCACACTGATCTGACTCCGCGGGAGTCAGAGCAGCGTGGGAGCGACCGGAGGAGGTAAGTATTAAGGCAGGGGGGCTGTAAACGCCGAGGACATAGAAACATAGAAAAAAGTCGGCAGATAAGAACCTTTTTTTTCGGCCCATCTAGTCTGCCCAATTACATGGATACTTAACCTGGATTTATCTTTTGTTTAGGATAGCCTTATGCCTATCCCATGCCTGCTTAAATTCAATTACTGTTTTGGCCTCTACCACTTCTACTGGAAGACTGTTCCATGTATCCACCACCCTCTCAGTAAAATAATGCTTCCTGATGTTACTTTTAAACCTTTGCCCCTCTAATCTAAGACTATGTCCTCTTGTTTTGCTATTTTGTTTCCTTTTAAATATACTCCCTTCCTCTACCTTGTGGATTCCCTTTACGTATTTAAATGTTTCTATCATATCTCCTCTGTCTCGTCTTTTTTCCAAGCTGTACATGTTAAGATCATTAAGCCTTTCCTGGTAACTTTTCTCCTTCAAGCCGTACACCATTTTAGTAGCCCTTCTCTGAACTCTCTCTAAGATGTCTATATCCTTCTGGAGATACGGTCTCCAGTACTGCACACAGTACTCCAAGTGAGGTCTCACCAGTGCTCTGTACAGTGGCATGAGCACTTCCCTTTTCCTACTGCTAATACCTCTCCCTACACAACCAAGCATTCTGCTAGCATTTCCTGCTGCTCTATTACATTGACTACTTACCCTTAGATCCTCTGAAATAATGACCCCTAAATCCCTTTCCTCAGATGTTGAGGTTAGGACTGTAACAAATATTCTATATTCAGCCCTTGGGTTTTTACGTCCCAGGTGCATTATCTTGCACTTATCCACATTAAAACTCAATTGCCACAACTCCGACCATTTTTTTAGTTTACCTAAATCATTTGTCATTTGGCTGATCCCTCCAGGAACGTCAACCCTGTTGCAAATCTTTGTGTCATCAGCAAAAAGACATACTTTTCCATTAATACCTTCTGCAATATCACTAATATAAATATTAAAGAGAATGGGTCCAAGTACTGACCCCTGAGGTACCCCACTGGTAACAAGACCTTGTGCCGAATAAACTCCATTTACCACAACCCTCTGTTGTCTGTCACTCAGCCACTGCCTAATCCAGTCAACAATATTGGAATCTAAACTCAAAGATTGCAATTTATTGATAAGCCTTCTATGCGGAACAGTATCAAAAGCCTTACTGAAATCTAAATAAGCAATGTCTACTGCACCACCTGTGTCTATTATTTTTGTTACCCAATCAAAAAAATCAATAAGATTAGTTTGGCATGATCTCCCTGAGGTAAACCCATGTTGTTTCTGATCCTGTAATCTATGTGTTTTTAGATGTTCAACAATCCTTTCCTTTAACATGGTTTCCATTAATTTCCCCACTACTGACGTAAGACTAACTGGCCTATAGTTCCCCGATTCCTCCCTACTACCCTTCTTGTAAATGGGCACAACATTTGCTAATTTCCAGTCTTCTGTGACGGCTCCCGTTAACAAGGATTGGTTAAATAAATCTGTTAATGGTTTTGCTATTACATCACTGAGCTCTTTTAATAATTTATGGTGGATCCCATCAGGCCCCATTGACTTATTTGTCTTTACTTTAGACAGCTGCTGTAGAACCTCCTCCTCTGTAAACTGATATGTAAATGTCTCTTTAGTGTTCTCTCCTAACTGAGGTCCCTTTCCTTCCTTTTCTTCTGCAAAGACTGAACAAAAATATTCATTGAGGCAGTCAGCGAGACCTTTATCCTCTTCTACATACCTTCCTTCCTTTGTTCTTAATCTAACTAATCCTTGTTTTACTTTTCTTTTCTCGTTTATGTATCTAAAAAATGTTTTGTCCCCCTTTTTTACTGACTGAGCTATTTTCTCTTCTGCGTGTGCTTTGGAAGCTCTTATAAATTGCTTTGCCTCTTTCTGCCTAATCTTATAGGTTTGCCTATCTTCTTCACTCTGAGTTGTTTTATAATTATTGAATGCTATCTTTTTGTTCTTCACTATTTTGGCCACTTCTGCAGAGTACCACAGTGGTTTCTTCCCTTTTTTGTTTTTGCTAACAAGCCGAATGCAATTTCCTGTGGCCTTCAATAATGCTTCCTTTAAATAATCCCATTTCTCCTGGACTCCCTTTAAACTCCTCCAGTCTGATAATGACTCCTTCACACAAAATCTCATTTTAGAAAAATCTGTTTTTTTAAAGTCTAAAACTTTCATTCTTGTGTGGTGCGGCTCCATCCCTGTTGTTATTTTAAACCATACTGACTGGTGATCACTAGATCCCAAATTTTCACCTACAACAACGTCTGATACCAAACCTCCATTTGTGAGTATTAAATCCAATATGGCCTCTTTACGGGTCGGCTCCTCAACTACTTGTGTTAGAGATAATCCCAGTAGGGAGTTTAGAATATTTGTACTCCTGGTGCACCCAGCTGTTTTGGTTTTCCAGTTCACATCAGCGTCAAAGCCCACCTAATGCAAGACGTAAATGTACATCCTGCGGCGTTAAGGGGTTAAAAGCATGAAATGTAAAATGGGCAACCATTTTTAATTCTCATACAACACACTGTATTATACTATATATATGGGCACTATACATCCATGTGTGAGCTGGGCACTATACATCTATGTGTGAGCTGGGGCACTATACATCCATGTGTGAGCTGGGGCACTATACATCTATGTGTGAGCTGGGCACTATACATCCATGTGTGAGCTGGGCACTATACATCCATGTGTGAGCTGGGCACTATGCATCCATGTGTGAGCTGGGCACTATACATCCATGTGTGAGCTGGGCATTATACATCTATGTGTGAGCTGGGGCACTATACATCCATGTGTGAGCTGGGGCTCTATACATCTATGTGTGAGCTGGGCACTATACATCTATGTGTGAGCTGGGCACTATACATCCATGTGTGAGCTGGGCACTATACATCCATGTGTGAGCTGGGGCACTATACATCTATGTGTGAGCTGGAGCACTATACATCCATGTGTGAGCTGGGGCTCTATACATCTATGTGTGAGCTGGGCACTATACATCTATGTGTGAGCTGGGCACTATACATCCATGTGTGAGCTGGGCACTATACATCCATGTGTGAGCTGGGCACTATACATCCATGTGTGAGCTGGGGCACTATATATCCATATGTGAGCTGGGGCAATATATATCAATGTGTGAGCTACTGGGGGCAATATATATCCATGTTTGAGCTACTGGGGGAAATATATATCCATGTGTGAGCTGCACATTACTGTGGGTTTTATTGCTGTGGAGCTCTGTGATACGCTCATACACAATGCACATTACTGTTAGGTTTTTTGCTGTGCAGCTCTGTAATACGCTCATGCACTCTGCACATTACTGGGAGTTTTATTGCTGTGGAGCTCTGTAATGTGCAGTGTGTCAGGATTGTACAGTATCTAAAGTGATCGTCAGTTTCCCACATTTTCCACTTTAGTGTCTCTACAGGACAATACACCGACTGAGGAAGGCTACCACAGCCGAAACGCGTCTCGGTATTTTTATGTCCCTTTTTATGGAATAAATGTATATTTTTTACTTTTAACCCTTCATTGGCGGTGTTTTGCTAATTACAACCTGATACCTTATGGGAACAACACCACTCGATCTACCAACGAGGACAAGAGGTCCAGGGCACCTACCTAAGAGTGCCTAAGGCTATACTGACTGAGCCTGAGATTGAAAGGCCCCTTAATTGGTAAGTGTACTGTGTAATTACCTCTGTTTGGTTACCCTGCAGTATTACGCTATGGGATCTGTTCTTAATTCGTAAAGGACCTGTTACTTGGTAAAGAAGGGAAGTGTCACTCTCTACATGGCCATAGGCGATTAAACCTAGAGCCGGGAAACCTTTAGGCTCATTTAAATGTGAGTGGTATATACCTCTACCAGTAATAATCTTTGCCCAATTTGTCATAAGATCTCCTGCACCAAAGATTTCCCCGTGTGCTTCTCCCTTCTCTTTTATGAAAGAAGGAGCACCACAAACATTGGGACTCCTGAGTATTTTATCTTCCATCTTCACGGACTGCTATATGCACTATTGCACTCAACTGAAATATTGGACACTTTTTGTGCATGTCCATCGGATTAGCAATGGATATTTAATTTGTGCACTTTATTGCTTTATTATCTACAGGTTATCTACGTATCCTCCTATATGCACTATTGCACTTAGCAGTGCTGGTTTTATTCTTTTAAGGCACCGCTGCACTTTACTGTTTTGTTGCACTTTATTTCACTATTGTGCCTACTATCGATGCACTTTATTTCATTATTTATATATGCATATGCAAATGTTTCAATTGCATTCCAGTGTTTTGCACTATTGATGCGCTGTCAGGGATACCTGCCACACCTCCCTCATCTTTGTTTAGCACAGATTTTGGTTGTTTTTTCTGTGTTTTTTATCCTAGGGCGGCATCATATCACTTACTGGTTATAACTTATCATCATAACTGCATGTATTGGTAAAAGCAATTTATAACTTTATAGGCGCCCACGCTTTAGGGTATATAGCTTTATACCCACATTCCCTTCACACCCCTATTATATACCTATATGTGCTCCTACACACCCCTATTATATATATACTGTATACTTATTTTTTTGAGAAAGGATTTTACCAGGAAGGATATATTGAGATTTCTCTCGTTTTCAAGTATGTCCTGGGTGGCGAGTATGTACCGTTAGGTGTCTTGCCCAAGGACACTTACTGGAGAGGTGCTGCTACACACCCCTATTATATACCTATACGGGCACCTACAAACTCCTTTTTTCCTCATTTTATGTCCCCCTATTTTATAATTTCCACATTCCTTCCCATTTTATTATTTCCTTATTTCTCCCACCAATTTTATTATTTATTTCCTCACCCCTCAATTTTATTACTTCCTTACCCCCATTTTATTATTTCCACATACCAATTTTATTAATTATTTCCTCATCTCATCTCCTCATCCCCCAATCTATTAATTATTTCCTCATCCCCCAGTTTATTAATTATTTCTATATCCTCTCAAATTATTTCTGCACCCAATTTTATTGTTTAAACCAGCTGAATTGTATTAATTATTTCCATATCCCTCTTTAATTTTATTATTTCCTCATCCCATTTTATTAAATATCCCTCCATTTATTATTACCTCACCCCCTCAGTTTTATTAATTATTTACATAAGGTGGTCTGTGTAGGCTGTGGGTTATCTGTGGCCTGTGGGTGACTGCTCTAATTCAGAAGTAACTCGCTTAGTTAATTTATCACTTTATCGCGCAGGCCACATACCTGTGAACGGCCGCCTGCACCTGTGTTTGAACGTGGCTCTTGTAGTTAGCTTGACTCTGCTCCTGCGAGATGTTACACATATCTTTACATGATCTCGCGGGAGCGCAGCTGGGAGTACGAGGGCAACATTCAAGCACAGATGCAGGCGGCTGCTGGTATGTACAAAGCCCGTGCAATAGAGGGGTAAATTAAGTGGTTGTTTCTGAATAAGAGCAGCTGCCTCCAGGCCACAGGTCGGCCCACAGCCTATACGGGGCACCAGCCGACCGGTCAGTCCAGGCCTGTTATTCTATGATTATTCTTGAGGAAAGACCTGCGGGACTGAAACGATGATGTCATTGCTGAATTTTGAAATTAAACTCTATATATTGTCTCCACTGTACCCTGCATTACAGTATATTGGGATATATATAATTTTTCCTTTATGGAAATTGTGCAGTAAGCAATTTACTACTTTTCAATCAGTGCTACATCTAAACATAGTCTTGGCATGAAAGGCACATTTTTCTTTCTTCCAGGAGGTTAGCAGTCTAGGAGTGTTGTGTTCTTGTGATTAAGTTCTTAGTGCGGCTATTGTTACAATTCTTCCTTTTCAATGTGTCTCAATCTAGTTTTTGTTTATCTCATGTTCCAGACAATAGCAGAGAGTTTAGAGGACACCTTGTACTGGCGATACAAGTTTGTTACCAGAAAAAAATACACAACACATGGACCTTCACTAGCAGCCAAGTGAGAGAATAAAGCACGGATCACTTTATACAATGTGTATACACTGCGCACACACAGGCATTACACAGTGTGCATCTATTTTGTTGTTTACTTTAAATCTTGCTTACCACCCGTATAGAGATGACAAAACCTACATTTTGAGGCTTTGCAGGGTTCCCCTGATTTTGACATTCAGACCTCCCAATGAAACCATTGGGAGTTAATGTCCTGCTCATTGTGTAGGAAGCCATCAAGAACTATATTGTGTTTTTCTCAAACTGGTTTGGTAACCTGGAAACTATAATAAAATATAAGTGCAATGGAAATTCAAATAGGATGAGTGGACTAAAGCCAAAACACAATGGGCTCATGAGAGAACTAGGACAAAAATACAATGGGCTCGTGAGAGATAGATCAAATACACGATGGGCTCGTGAGAGCTGGAACAAAAACACGATGGCTCGTGAGAGCTGGAACAAAAACACAATGGGCTCGAAAGAGAGAGCTAGAACAAAAACACAATGGGCTTGTGTGAGAGCTAAAACAAAAACACGATGGGCTCTAGAGAGTGAGCTGGAAAAAAACACATTGGGCTTGTGAGAGAGCTAGAACAAAAACACAATGGGCTCGAGAGAGAGCTAGAACTAAAACACGTTGGTTTTTGAGAGCGAGAGCTGGAACAAAAACACAATGGGCTCGTAAGAGAGCTAGAACAAAAACACAATGGGCTAGTGTGAGAGCTAGAACAAAAACACGATGGTCTCGAGAGAGAGAGAGAGCTAGAACAAAAACACAATGGGCTTGAGAGAGAGACAGCTAGAACAAAAACACAATGGGCTCGTGTGAGAGCTAGAACAAAAACACGATGGGCTCGTGTGAGAACTAGAACAAAAACACAATGGGCTCATGTGAGAGCTAGAACAAAAACACGATGGGTTCGAGAGAGAGCTGGAACAAAAACACAATGGGCTCATGTGAGAACTAGAACAAAAACACAATGGCTCGTGTGAGAGCTAGAACAAAAACACGATGGGCTCAAGATAGAGCGAGCTGGAAAAAAACACATTGGGCTCGTGTGAGAGCTAGAACAAAAACACAATGGGCTCGAGAGAGAGAGAGCTAGAACAAAAACACGATCTGTTCGAGAGAGAGAGAGAGCTGTAACAAAAACACAATGGGCTCGTGAGAGAGCTAGAACAAAAACACAATGGGGTAGTGTGAGAGCTAGAACAAAAAAAACAATGGGTTCGAGAGAGAGCGAGAACAAAAACACAATGGGCTCGTGTGAGAGCTAGAACAAAAAAAACAATGGGTTCGAGAGAGAGCGAGAACAAAAACACAATGGGCTCGTGTGAGAGCTAGAACAAAAAAAACAATGGGTTCGAGAGAGAGCGAGAACAAAAACACAATGGGCTTGTGTGAGAGCTAGAACAAAAAAAACAATGGGTTCGAGAGAGAGCGAGAACAAAAACACAATGGGCTCGTGTGAGAGCTAGAACAAAAAAAACAATGGGTTCGAGAGAGAGCGAGAACAAAAACACAATGGGCTCGTGAGAGAGCTAGAACAAAAAACACGTTGAGAGAGAGAGAGCGCATGAAAAATTATTATTATTATTTTTTATTTATAAAGCGCCAGCATATTCCGCAGCGCTGTACAATAGGCACAGTATAGACAGGGTTACAATACATTGAACAACATTTGACAAACAGTACAGGAGGAGATGAGGGCCCTATTCCCGTAGGAACTCACAATCTGGGAGGGTTGGGGTTGGAAACAGGAGGAGAGGACTGTAAGGTGAGAGTGAACAAAAACACAATGGGGTTTAATTGCTATAACAATGACGCAATGGAGAAGAAAGACTAGAATAAAGGCACCATAGGGATGAGATGGCTAGAATAAAGGCACCATAGGGATGAGAGGGCTAGAATAAAGGTACCATAGGGATGAGATGGCTAGAATAAAGGCACCATAGGGATGAGATGGCTAGAATAAAGGCACCATAGGGATGAGATGGCTAGAATAAAGGCACCATAGGGATGAGATGGCTAGAATAAAGGCACCGTGTAGTTGTATTGACTAGAACAAAGACATAATGGAGATGAGAATATTAGACAAAATGCACAATAGGGTTGGCAGAGATATAGTGGAGGTTGGCGTGATGGGAGAAAGACATTATGGGAGTTCTCAGTCCCACACCAATGAAGGCCATCTTCCAGCACTGAGCCATGTCCCATATCACTAAACCCTGCAAGTATAAGGTATTGATATCCTATTCCAATATGTGTAACGGCTTTTGAGTCAAGTGCATTCGGGCGCGACTGGCAAATCTCCCATCGTTCTTCGATTCTTGTTGTCACTCAGTTATTTGACCGTAGCCATCCATTTTAAAAGCAGTATAAATTTTTCCAATAATGAACACGGCCAATAGTTAGATCGCTGATGATGAGAGAAAATACCCTTCCCTGGGTTGTCTGAAGTGTAAGGAGAAAATTACATGCAGATCTTAAACGAGCAAATTACATGTTTTATAGTATTTACTTTGAAAATGTGACTAAGACAGATGACTTTGGCTAACGATTCCTCAAATGTCACGTTGTCAAAGTTCCCATCAGCGAGATGTTTTAAAGGCTTTCGATTAATATTGCATGCTAGAACTGAAATTACATCCTTTGTCGTTTAGTTCCTAATGGTGCAAGTGATATCAATCAAGTGGTATTTTATGAAGCGTGTGTGATTTTTATTGCAGGCTGTTTCTGCAAATCTTACTCAGGTTTTTAAAAGACTCTTCTGACTTACAGTAAACATAACCATCACAATCATCAACTCTATAAGGAGCTGACTCCTGACCACCGGTCTATTAGGAACTACAAGTAAATTACTACGAGACGGGCATTTTTTGTTCTTTTATCATCAGCAATCAAGAAAGGTAAAACCATATGGATTTTGATTATTATTATTTATTATTATTATTATGCTAACAGTATTTTCCTTTTTACTCACTGACAAAGCTGGATGGCCAGCCTCCATGGGTCGCTTGAAAAGGCATGTGTGATGTGTGAAAGACCTGTTAACATTGTAACACTCTGTGTGTTGCCCCAGCTGATAAAGATTTATATAAAATGGTTATAGAAATAGATATCACAACTGCTGCTCAGATGTAAAATACACGTCATTGGTGACTGTATAAGGCATCTTCAGCGTTTACAAACTTTGAACTTATACCTCAAAAATGTTTTTCAATAATATCAACAGTGACAAAACACATACAGTATATAAATACTTACAGTACTCGTGATATATTAAATGTTACAGCACTTAGGTTTAATGCATTAAAGGGAGATATTGCATGTCCAACCCCAATTAATACAGATAGGTGAAAGATATATAGATCCAATAAAAATATATGAAGAGGTTCTGCGTCAATGAAATTAAAAACAGCGGTTTATATTTATATATACATACTGTATCTATGTATGAAGAGCTGTTATATATATATATATATATATGCAGTGTGGAGGCTTTTAATCTCACTTTTTTGCCCTCCACTACAAATGAAATACTTACTGATCTACCCTAGGGGCCAAGCATCAATAGCAACCAGTTACATTCTATCTCCTGCTGATGAGGGTAAATGAGCCCGGAACAGCTGTACAGGAGTGATTGTGTCTGGTTGCATAACCTGTCCTTTGCTAAAAAAATAAAATCCATTTAACCACTTCGCTGCTGAGGACGCGCTCAGCGCGTCCTCAGCAGTCCCGCTGGTATGCTGAGGACGCGCTGAGCGCGTCCTCCCATCGGGGTCAGCGTTCGGCCGGGTTCCGGCCGATCGCTGGCCCCCCCGGTGCGGGCTGACATCCTGGATGTCAGCCCGGCATCCGGACCAGCAGCCGCCAGAATTAGGTGTCATCGCGGGGGCGCGATGACACCTAATTCAGGCGCCCCCCCGCATGTGCGGAGGAGGCGCCTGAAAGGGAGGGGGGGGAGGTCCTTTGGACCTCTCTCCCTCCCGATCGGCGGCGCACAGGGGGTTAACCCAGGCATCATTTGGAAGGGCACAGCCTGCCCTTCCAAATGATGCCTGGCATTAACCCCTGGGGAGCTGGATCGCGAATCGGCGCTGAAAAGCGCCGGTTCGCGATCCTTTCCCGGAGCTGGCCGACATCTTGGATGTCGGCCAAGCCTCCGGGAACTCCCCCAGAGGACTGGCGTCATCGTGCGCCAGTCCTAGACTTAACCCCTAACTGCCACCAACTGTGGAGATAGGGAGTTCCAATGAACTCCCTATCTCCCGATCCGTGGCAGCTAGGGGTTAAATTTTGGTATCGTTGGATCGGCCAGAGCATGGCCGTTCCAACGATACCAAACATGAAAGTGAAAAATTTTGTAAAAAAAAAAAAAAAAAAATTAAAAAAAATAATAAAAAAAAAAAAAATAAACACTTTTTTTTTTTTTTTTGGTTTGTTAATGCAGCAATATTGTTCCCATTTCAATTATAATGTGAACAATGATGCTGCACTAACGATTTTTGTATGCGGTGCGTTTGTTAAAAATAGTGTCATTTTCCCCAAAAAAAAATGTAACGAGACCCCATCTCTAATTTTTTTAACAAGCGCACCCCATACAAAATATAACCGCAATTGCTCTCATGTTAAAATGTGGAAAAAAACACTTTACACATTGTAAATTATTGAAAATACATATTTTATTGCATTTTTTGTTATAATATACAGACATGACATAACGTATACATATAATAATGACATATTATGAATCTACTGAGTCTGACGGAAAGAACGATATATAATATGTCTGGGTCATATACTAAAATAAGCCTTCAAAACACGTTTAAACATGATGCGCAAAACAGGTAAAAATGACCTCAGCATAGGGGCGGGAAAAGCCTCAGCAGCGAAAGGGTTAATATGGCATGGCATTGGACAAGGCGGGTTCTGTGTTACTACAGAGCCTAGATGCAAAAAAGTGAGAAGCTATAGACTTCATTTGCATATCCTACCCAGAATTCTTTGCTGCATATGGGGAATGTAGCACAAGAGCTCTGTAAGCGATTCTCTGAATGTACTCTGCAGCTATAAACTTTATTATATATATACACACTCAAATGAAACAGAAAATAACCCCAGTGAGGCTGACTTGACTGAGCTCTGGAAATCACTTTGGCCTTTGAATATTTGGATATTTTGTCTTCCTACTTTCATCCTGGTAGCTTATTAATTAAAATCCACTAAAAATAGCCAGCGTTGTGCGCTAACAGTTGCTTTGTATCTGAGCTCTGATCCCTGCCAGCTGCCCTTACATTTATTTCTCAATTAGTAGCACATCTGATGCAGAGACCCCTGGACCCTCAGCAACTTTGCAGAATTTTAACTTCGAGTATGCTTGGATCCGTGCGAGACCCGTTTCATATGACCAGGCACAAAAAGCATTTTATTTACACAAGAGGTTGTGGCGCTTTCGAAGAACACTCCACAAAGGCTTTTTAGTTCTATGCTTTTTTATTATAAGTTAAGTAGCAGACGTCAAAGAGGCATACAAGGCTACAATTCTTCTGAACGCCGCCTATCAATAAGCGTTCTCCAATTCTTCATTTAAAAATTCAGGGGAGGCTGGGATGACTCTGCAATCCCTTTATAACAGAACAAAGCAGCCCATTCAATTGTAACCAGAACATTAATAAATAAAAAATGACCACAGTGATCTAGGATTTGGGAAAACAGTACCTAAATATGGCACCATCACGTGACAGTGTATTTTTACATTTACAAGTATTTATAAAGCGCTAACAAGTTCCGTAGCGATGTACAATGTGTGAGACAGAATAACAAATATATGAGTTAAACACACAAGGCTCTATCAGATGTTGTGAGCTAAAACGACAACACTACATGAAGAATCTAGCGTGAGTCGGTAAAAGGTAGCGCCTGACAACCCACCAACAAATCATCTCGTCCGCGGTAGTCCGTGTACAAGATTCATTAGCGCACACTAGAGAAACGCTAAGACCCGGGCTGAGAACCAGCACTAATGCATTGTAAGGTTAAAAATAAAAAGTGTTCCAGTGCAAAAAAGCCTCTATTTTTTTTTTTTAAAAAAGTTAATTATTAAAAATCGGAACCCCAAATTTCACCTGAAAAATCCAGAATACTTAATAATAATTTCTAAAAATTCAATAAATAAAAAGGCTTTTTGCTGCGGATTAAAAAAATAAATGGTTGAGTAAATAAGGAATAAAAACGATAATAATTTTTACATTTAATCCTATGGGCTTCGCACACGGCAGGTTTTCCTATACAATGCATCTTCTCACGTTTCCCCGAAGCACGACGGTTTAACCATACAATGCATCTTTTACATGTAAACTACATCCAGTGATCCAAGAGATACACCTGTGCTGCATTCCTTTCAATTGCCTGTTAATTTTGGGCAAGGACTTTTGATGTTTTTTTTCCTTTTTTCTTTCTTTTCCATCAGTTAACACCAGGGTTAAACAGTAGGTAAATGTTTGCGATTAGCGTCGACGCTAACATTAGCGCGGGACCAAACGATCTGTTGGTTAGAATAGCGTAAATGCTCTGTAGCGCTCCCCATGTTAAATATAGGACGCGGTAAGTACAGTAAGCTTGCACTACGAATCCTTAATTACCGTGCGCTAAGTGGTTTTCGCCATTTGTAGTAAGAGGTAAACGATCTGTTGGTCCGGCGCTAAACTGAATTTATCTGGCGCTAACCCAAAAACAGGCTGACACTAGGGTTAGCTCACACCAGCTGATAGTGTCCACAGAGGTAGGAGAGAGGACCCTGCTCGAGAGTTTACATGGGAAGTATTCTCTTTTTCCTGTCTTTACAGAGAGGGGGAAAAAAAGGATGGATGTCGCCGGATGTCTTTAAGTAGACTTTGTAAGATCTCTTACTACAAAAAAGAAAAATAATTGATGAAGTTCAGTTACAAGAATAAAACATATTTAAGGTTAAAAAAAGTGTAAAAAGAAGAAAAATAGAACAGATAACCTCGCTGCATAAATAGCAAATGTGTTGCTTAGGATACAAGTAACAGGGATAGTCTGACTGCGTGTAATTTCCAAGTCTTGTCATGTTTCCGCAAACACAGAAGCACACACATTAGAAAGCACAACTGGCTGGCTTTCTCTTGACTTTGATGAATTACATATGGAAGACCACAGTCATACACAAAAGAAATTCTGGCAAGGCTGACTATTTCCAGCACAGTGGGTTTTTTATTTATTTTTTTCCTGTAAAATGCCATACATTTACATTCGACGGGGGAGAGAGAATCTCAGAGACTTGACAGGTGCCTAACCTGCCTCTCCATATTAACGCACTCCACCAGCAATCCCAAGGTAACTAATTATTCATGGCCTTCCCGGCTATGCATACGGACGTGGCGCACCATGACGGCACAAATGGAATCCGGATGACACGGTACTGGAAAGGGGCAATGTGAAAGAAAATGGTTCTTAAAGGTTTTCTTCCGTCGGGCATTATCTCCGAGCAACTTAATGAGAAACCAACAAAATTTAACTGGCGTGTTCTAGGAAATGTCTTCTTTCTTTCGGTTTTTTCCCCCCCTCTCCTTTTCTTTTCTGCTTTCTCGCTCTCCTGTTTCAGTCCAGGGATTTACGCATGAATTCGTATCTCTCATCTCAGTCATCTTTATCATTTAAGGATTCCTGCTTTAAATGTAGAGGAGGGGGTATTCAAACGAGGGCAGTGGTTATGCTTGAGAGGCAACATTACTTGGTTGCTCTTATACTCAAGGTCGAAAGCGGCTTTGTAAACCCTTAAAAGAGATATTGGTGTGACAAGTATTATATATAAAGAAGATCTGCACTGCAACTTGTGTAAGAGTATTAGCGTTGTTAAAAAAAAACATAACAAAGGATAGAGTTTTTTCTTACATTTATTTTGCAACAACAATTTCTCTAAAGTACAGTATTTATTGGATTAATCTTTGATCTCTGTGTTTATTTGGCGGATTGTGTTTATTTCACAGTACTTACTGAGCATGATGTAGTTTTCTAACAATTCATAGAATGTCTAAATTCTGGTAACTGAGGCTAGTGTTAGACGAACGCAGTCATCACGTCCGTGTCGCCGCACAGATTAACGTCCGTCGTAGCATTGATTTGTGATCAGTAGAGACCAACACACGAAGTACGTACGCACCGAAGTGCACACGCACCACGCAGGTGGCAACTGACGCCATTTAGGCCTCGACGTAAAAGTGCTACGACAGACGCCCAGAGTGTGCCGCGTCCACATAGCGGCCTGTGTGCGTGATGACTCGACGTCAGACACAGCGCATTTGCGACGTCCATCACGTTGACGCTCAGAAGTTTTTTTGGTCTGGCTGACTGTACTTGTCATTTAATTTTAATTAATTTTGTTTCCATATTTCCCTTGTTTTTCTACATCCGTTAAAAAAACGGACCGTGTGGTGTCTACAGTATCTTCCGTCAGTACGTACGTCCGTTATGCACGCACGCAGAGTGCGCTCAGACTGCGTTCGTCTGAGATTAGCCTGAAAGTGTATGAATCTTGTAAACTGTATTTTAGAAATATAGTAGTGCTATTTGGTCAGCAGATGGCGCCATCTGCCTGTTGCTTAGTGCATACAGTAGGAAAATGTGCTTTCGATATTTCCATGCACATTTTCGCTGCATGGTTACCGCAATGTGATTTTCCATAAAGCCACTGGTTCGTGATAATGCTTTTATGGAAAATCACTTTGTAGTGAAGGGGTTGAATTGATCATAAAGATCAATGTGTAATTTCCGTGCTTGGTCAGATATTGCTAACTGTACTATCACCCATGTGAATGCCCATCATCACAAAGGTCTGTAGGTGTAGCTCTCCAGAGTACAGTGTTTTGACACAGTGCTCCGCTAAGAACACTACCAGTAATTTAATTGTGGGGGGTATGGGGGGGCAATTGTTTTTAATCTGGGAAATCCTTATCATATGTAGATTTGCTAATCTTTTGCTAGCACCATGCATTGATAAATTTACATTAAAAAGAGCCAAGGCATTTGATGCATGACAGCTTCACGTCATAGAGCAAGAAACGAAAGGGCTTTACATCTCCTAGTGCCAAGACACAAGCACGACCTACTAACCTTACTCTCTGCAATCAAAAACATGTGCTATAACATGTGCCCACTATAAACTAGGATCCCAAGTTATCAAATTGATTGATATATTTCAATATAAATATAATAAATGTGCTAGCAGCATTGTAAATGTTATCTGAAACACTGAGAACTCTAACGCAGATAATTTTACTTTGTTTCCATTAACTGCTTTTGACACAATTCCTTGTGACACTGGACAAGAGCATCGGTCCCTGTGATTTGCATGTTTGTGACATCATTAGGCACCACACACAATAATAACCTTTACATAGGTAGGGATGGAGTTGTGATGTCAGACTATGGAAAGTCTCAGGGTTGAGGTTCGGCACATGAATATTCGAGCAGCTGTTGTGGTGCCCTTAGAACAAACCTATGTGGAATAATACCCTGCATGGAGGAATTTTTCTGTACAAAGTCAGTAGAGGTGAACCCTACCACACTTTGATATCTTTCACTGAGAAGCGACTCATGAAAAAAGATAGCAAGGTCACGAGGCGATGAAATATATTCCTGCAGTAACAAACCGACTGTCAACACCTGCAACATCATCTGGAACTTCAATCACGGCCAACGCGTACACCGCTTCGCTTTACCATGAAGCCTTCCCTTAGAGAGGAATTAGGACATTAATGAGGCTTTAAAACTATTAATGTTTGTCGGATATCCCTCTAATTATATGGTCATTGTGCAGAATATAGTCACCCCACAGCGAATAATCAGACTGCATCTAGTGAATCCTTGTCAGTATAGGTGTGATATTAGTTGTATGAAATGTGCCAAATTGCTTGATTCAATTAATGATCTCACAAAGTGGCTTGGCCAAGGCTAAGTCTGATGCAAATATCACTTTTCCTTTCTACAGAGGTTCAGAATTTAAAGAAAAAAATATCAAAAAATTATGAAAAACAAGGGCAACTTTTATTGGGGGGGGGACGTACACTGCCATTCTCTCTCTTCATCTTTTAACCCCTTCACTACCAAGTAATTTTCTAACAAAACATTGTCAGGAAGCAGCGGTTTTTTGAAAAATCATTTTTAATCAATTATACAGTAAGAAATATGTGTATTTCTTACTGTAATAATATATCTGGCCAGTAGAGGGCACCATCTACTGCCAAACTGAGTTACAGCAGTTACAGATTTTTTTCTTCCCTGCATCAGCTGCGGAAAGCCCGTTGTAAGGGCATCATCAGACGATTTTGCACAGTTTTAGCTCTTTGGCCATCATATCCACACGGCTAAAACGTTTTAGGCACCTTCTGCAGCCCAAAAGCAAACAAATTTATTTTGCAGCAAACTAATTTCATTTGCTTTTGGGCTGCAGATCAGCAGATTGAGTTATCTCGATATAGGGGCACCAGATGGTGCCCTTGAAGCCTGAGATATCTTGATCTTGGTAATGAAGGTTTTAAAGGCCATTTATTATTATCCTTTTTTTCACAAATACTTTTTTTAATATGTACATCTACTGCCAAACTAAGTTACAGTCGTTACAGCTGCAGTTCGAGCAGGCATCGGCTGCTGAATGTCCGATGTCAGGTATTCTTCAGACGATTTTACACAGTTTGAGCTCTTTAGGCATTATGCCCACAGAGCTAAAACTTTGGGGGCACCTTCTGCAGCCCTTTTCCATTGTGGAGGCCAACATGGAGACGGTAAGCAGGAAAATCTGTGCTTGCAAATTTCTCCTTACGGTCCCCATGTTATCGTGCTATTCTGGGGAAGGTGCTAGCTCAGCACCTCATCCCTGAACATAGCGCTGATCTCCCTGATACCCACAGTAGCTGGTGAACATTACAAGCCTAAAAACAAAGGCGCCAATAATTTTCTTTTATCTTTTGTTAGAAAAGAACTAGGTATGATTACACAGGCTGTCAGTTACAATGCATTCTTTCAATGTGTGGAATGAAGATAAAAATTAAAAAAAAAATATATATATATATATACTTGCTTGGGTTGTGGTGGAGGGCAAAAAATGAGATAAAAAGCCTCCACACAATTAGCATTAAGGTTTATTATTGCAGAGGCCATTTGCACATCACAGCAATTCAAAGAACTGCATCCCAGAGCTCCTGTGCCACATTGCCCATATGCAGCAAGGAACTCTGGGTAAGATATGCAAATTTGCACTTTTTTGCTGTCTGCTTTCACACAGAATCCTTCAATCAATGCCATGCCATACTAGATGGCTTTTTTTTTTTAGCAGAGATCAGGTTTATGCAACTGGTCAAAGCCACTCCTGGACAGCGCTGTTTTGGGTTTATTGGACCCTCTTCATCAGGAGTTAGGCATATATATCCCATAGAAATGTTACTTTTACTTTGTTAAACAAAACTACCCTTTGTTTTGTAGGCAAGAAAAAATATTAACAATAAAAAATTATAAACAAAAGCACATAAATAATGAAATCTCTAGCACACCAATGCGTTGCCCAAGGCCTGGACCTAGAGATTGTTACATAGAAAAAATAAGTAATAAAAAAACCCTAAAATAAAAATTGAAATTACATTTTCTCACTTCGGTTAAAGTGAATATTTGATTACGCATTCCCCTTTCTTCTTTGCATCCTTTCATCTTTTCTTTTTAAATTAAATCCTTTTTTTATTCCACTTTGAATTCAGTAACAGCCGGTCGCATGCGCTAATAAAGATATAAAACCTAACAGAAAATAACATTTACTGTGTGATAATCACGCAATGTGTCCATACACCAACATGCAGGTGACTTTCCATTGTAAACTTTCGTAATACTTGTAAAACCTTAGGGTATTTCATTTTAATTTAAATGTGTTAGTTAGGTTTTCTCCCAATATATAAAATACAAATCCCCTTCCTAACTGTGTTTCTATAATGAATTATAATTATCATGTAAGATCTCTCAAGCCGAATTGAATTCTTCCCAGTGAATACATTACTACAGTATTATGCAAAAATTATAAGAAGTATAATTGAAAACAAACTATAAATGTACTTAAGAGTTTGCCAGACCATCCAAAGACTTTGTTCTAGGTTTAGACAATTGGCCCACAGAAACAAACTATGCATCCAATACGTAATGCAACAATTTGAAAGGTTTCCTGGACAGCCACTTTCTCTGGTCTCCCACTAAAGTTACAGGCTTTGCTGCTCGAATAAGATTTCATTCTATTATCCCCTTCACTACCAACATCCACTATATTTTATCTGCAAGGCAACTCTTGGTGCCCCGATATCGATATATATATACTAAACTAGTTGTTAAGCTTGCCCAGAGGGCAGTCTAGTGTTGTTGCCGCCAGCTCAGAATTCATGTCCACATATTTGTTTTTCCGATGTCCTATCCAAGAGTATCTCCATATATAAATGCGTGTGTAACGCGTCCGGCGCCATCCTGTCCGCAACAGGAGGGCCAAGTGAGCAGCTGTGTTGGGTGCATGCGCAGCTGACAGCGCATTACAAAGGCATTTATATATCGAGCAGGTTCCTCTTCCATCTTAGATTGTAAACTCATGGGAACAGGCCCCTCTTAGATTGTAAACTCACAGGAACAGGACCCTCTTAGATTGTAAGCTTACGGGAGCAGGACCCTCTTAGATTTTAAGCTCAGTGGAACAGGACCTCTTAGATTGTAAATTCGTGGGACCCCTTAGATTGTAACCTCATGGGGCCAGGACCCCTTAGATTGTAAATTCGTGGGACCCCTTAGATTGTAAGCTCATGGGACCTCTTAGATTGTAAACTCATGGGACCCCTTAGATTGTAAACTCATGGGACCCCTTAGATTGTAAGCTCATGGGATAGATTGTAAGCTCATGGGACCCCTGAGATTGTAAGCTCATGGGAGCAGGCTCAAGGCGGTGGGGTGCCTAGATGCAGGGAGGCCAATACTTACCTTGTTCCAGCGCCGTTATCAAGTCCCCAGGTCTTCGCAGCGCTGGTTCCAGCATGCGGCGCCCAGAGCCTTCCCTGCACCAGCCACCGGGGGAGACTCAGGGCAGGGGTGATCCGTGAGGGGAAAAAAAATAATATCCGTTGGAGAGGCTCTGTGTGTACGCCTCTCCAACGGATTTTTGTGGTCCCTCGCGCATGCCGGATGGTAATTACAGCGCGCATGTGCAATGCGTAAGTAGCCTTGCGCATGCACATTGCGTCCGCCACCTGCGGAGACGGACGCAAACGGTTTTAATATTATAGATATGGTGCTCCACAGGAACAGTGCAAAGGAATTTTGTTCATTGCAAATTAAATTTGTTTGTATTTGGGTCCAGAACATGCCCATAACGTTTTAGAATCTTAGACATAATGGCAAAGTGCTAACACTTTTTAAAATCAGCTGGGAATCTGTCTGTTATGATATCTCCCCAGCTGATCCTGCACGGAGACCAGAACTGCAGTATCTCTGTTTGGCCAGCAGATGGCAGCATCTGCCTACAAAATAGATTATTACAGTAAGGAGTATATTGGAAATATTCCCAATATTTCTTACTGTAATTTATTTAAAAATGATTTTCCAAGAAACAAAAACCACTGGTTCCTGACATTGGTTTTCTGGAAAATTCCTTTGCAGTAATGTGGTTAAATAGGGGCTCTGGGGAGTCAATAGGCCTTCAATATGTATTGGATGGACCCAATGCAGCTCTACTGTACCATTGTGAGTATAAGTGTTGACACCAGTGGACCAGGGATAAGCCTGGTATTACTGTAGGATTAAAGGACAAGCAAAGTATAGTGCAGTATTATCCGAAATAACATTTTCTCCTTTTACAAAATTCTTGCTTCTCATTTCTTTATTTTTATTAAAACAGATGTGTTTTGAAAAAGTCCCAATTAAAACTGTCTATCACCTACCCAACAGTATTATTTTAAATTTGTATAAGCCGTGGGCCAGAATTCTAGGGAGATCAAAATCAGGTAATTCTTTTTAGAAAATTAATAAATAAAATAAGCAATTATAAAAGTGTAAAACATAAAAAAAAAACCACAAAATTCTTAAACTTGTTAAAGGATTGTGGACATGCAGCTATAAGCAGGATAAGATAACACTTAAATTTGAACTTCGGCTATAGGGAAGGCACAAGAATTTAAGGATGCATTCTTGTATTGCTAAGGATGGGTACACATCGGAACTGTTCTGACAGATCCAGGACACCTGGAAGGTTTGTATAAGATCTATAAATGACCCACTAAAAATAGTTCAGGGGTATAAATGGACCCCCATTTCTATAGGATCACTTAGGTTAGCTGTTATTTATTACCGTTATATTGAAGGTAGATAATCAGGCAGATGTTCATATTTTATTAGTCACAGAATGTCACAGACTGAGAGGAACATGAGAGATCCTGGACTTATAAATCCCCAACATGGACTCGCTCCCATCCCCCTTCACATTATCCCTTACCACTGATAATGTCCATGGACTTGCCCATTCCCCCCCATATATATGTCCCACTACCCCCCCTCCTCCCCATATGCTTTGGCAATGCTAAAATGTATTTGGTCCTGCCAATAAAGCTTATTTTGATTTGATTTGATTTGATTAGTCAGGATTATTATTTTATATTTTGTTTAAATGAAAACCTAAACAAAAATAAAAAATAGTGTCCAGAATGTAGCATCACAAAGGCCAATTCCTATAGATAAATGTCAGCCCATAGTCCTCATGTCTCATGCCTTATTTTTTGTTGCTGCTAGTAATTTAGTGTTTTACACAACATCTGGTCACTTTTTCCTAATATTTTAACAATTTTGTTCATGGCAAAGGACATAGCCAGAAAACCTTAAAGCTGATATACTGTATGTATATTCTTACATAAATGCTATTGTTCATTACACACCAGGTGAAAATTCTCCGGTCAGAGACCAGTCTCTCCCAGTTTCCTGTATCAGTTGTCGAGCCAACATGGAGATGAATGCAGCCCCGGCAACATGTGCGTAATGAGCAGTGATTTGTTTCACATTTACAAACCTAATTCACCTCCCGTTATCCACTGAAGACGTTTCAAAGTAACAGCATCTTTGTGCTTCCTCATTTTCATCACCTCTGTCTACGGTGCCTGCTGATAAGCCAGCGGTGTGACAGAAATGGATGAACAACAGGAACCTATCAAAGTCTGAAAACAACACAACCTCAAGCTTCCATGAGCCCCATGTTGTGTGTTTCAATTTGACCGCAATTACAGGCAAGGTACAGCTGTACAAGACTGATAGAAATGCTGGGCCCATCAGGCTACCAAATAGCCCGATCCAATACTGCACACACCTTTGTATGTCTTTAGAGTCCCATCACGACATGTGCTAGTGCAAAGATGTTCATCTGGCAAAGATTTACAATGTACATCAAATACCTATTTATTTGGGGGTTTCTGGTACATCACTAACATTATGAGCTGTATTATAAACAACAGAGCCGATTAAGAATGTGCCACATTCCCCCGAACCACTTTTTTATATACCATGTCTCTGGATGACTTCATCCTTCATTTAAGAGCAAGTAGGACTATAGCCTGACCAGCTCCTCCACATAAAACCACAATGAAATCCCTTCTTAGAAGAAGGACTGCTATTTTTTTGACATGGTACTATCTATACATTGCCATGACCACCCTTTCTTCTCCAAGAGAAGGAGAAATATGGTGCTCAAGATCTTTGACGTAGAAGTATATTGGTGATCAGTTCAACTCTACATAGTCCAACCTGCCCACAGTACTAGATTTCGGACATTTCTAGCTTTTCCCTTGAATCATGGTCAACAAAGACACGCATTCAGAAAGTATAGAACAAGCTTGTTATTAAGATACAGGAAAATGGTGTCGCGCCTGAGCCCTACCGGGACGGCTGCAATAACCAGATGTATCCAGCCCAGTAACATGTATAAAACATAACAAGAAAAAAAGATGTCATCTGCGCTATCCCTATAACACCGTAGGAAACAGAACACAATTAGAGGTTTTTGTTTACTTGAATGGCCATTGAAGTTTTAAGCCCGCCTGCCACGCAAAGGCACCTTCAGTAAGGCGATTCGTGTCTAATGAAGCCAAAAGCTGCTCTCTGAGGAACCACATACGCTCATGCGGATTCTCAGTCATGAGACAAACTGGTGGGTTTTCTTTTATACCCTCCCCAGAAAAGGCTTGTTATTAAAAAAGACACCCCCCAGTGACATCATTGATGATGTCATGGTATGCATCAATGAAAAAACTGGTCTCCAGAGTTGCCTTGCCTTCACCCGCCGTACTCCTGCACCTGGGAAGAGCCAACGCTGACCAGAATGCATTGCGGCTCAACACGAACAGAAATCTATTGTTACGATCATATGAATTCATATTTACACTGCAAAAGACATTCATTGTTTAGGCACACTTGCTTGATTTACTGCTTGATTAGCCGGTCTTTGTGTACACGGCCTTTAAGATCATTCAGAATGTCGGCTTTAGAAAATAAAATGTAATTTTTCATTTAATATAAAAATGAATAATAGGAAATACAGTAACAATAATAAAAAGAAATGGAAACTTCATGTAAAAATCCATATATAGGGCTTGAACTTGTCACAACAGTTTCTGGCACGAAACAAAGCAGGGTAGGTTCCATGCCAAAATAAAGAGGAAATATTTAGGCATACATTGACTTAGCCAGGATTTATTATGTCTATGGTGGGTTAAAGTGAATGCACATGTCACAGATGATTCTACATACTTTGCAGAAAAATAAGAGTGTAAGTGCTTTTAATGGGGGAAGGAAGGAAGGGAAAAAAGAAAGAAATTGCAAGGCACCTAGTGGCTAATAACAACTGGAGTCTGTTAAAAACCCATGCTGTGTAAGGATATTAAACTTGTACTGAAACTCCATGAAGTCTTGATTGTTGAAATTCGAATGCCAAGATCTCCGACTCATAGCTTTCAAGCAACATGTGGTTCCAACATCATTGGCTTTTGCTACCAGGAGATGCCAGCACACTGTAGACCCCTACAATTTATTATTTCTTGCTGAACTTATAGAATTCGTGCGTGATTAGCGTGTCTGCCCACTTGGATTTCCACTTTTTGAATTATTATTTCCTTATTACTATTATTATTAAGAACGGTATTTACGCAGAGTGAGTATTTTTGTCTGCACTGGTTATTTTCAAAAGATTTTGTTACAGGCTCGTTTTGTAAAAATATCACTGCCGCCTGCTGTCATAATGTTCCTCCTGTGCAGATAAAAAGAATCGTCAAAGTTGGCGTTAGGGCATTTAAAGGGAAATAAAAAGGGATAAAAATACAAAAAAAATATTCTAATAGTTTTTACTTTTCTACATTACCTTTTAATTCTGAATTTTGTGAAAGAGATTATCACCAGTAACTCTATTCTACGTGACATTTCCTTTATTTCTTGATTGTATTATAACATGTATTCCTTCTTAATAAATTGGTGGCTAATATTAACCTCTTCGCTACTATGGTCAACTACTCCATGTACAAGCTCATGCAGGAGCCCAAGATTAAGCAGACTCGATATGGTCATATTCTGGACTAATGCAAAGAAATTTTATTTACTGTAAAAAAAAAGGTTCATTTGCAAATGGGGTCCAGAATGTGAAGGGTGCATTCATTTTTACACTGTCTGTAATAGAAAATAGTTTTCCATAACTCCACTGGGTATTGGCAGTGATTTATGGAAAACGCAATGATCGTGAATATTATTAATATATGACAGCATGTGCAGCAGTCTTAGGCTGGGGTCAGACGTCAGTCCGTTGCAGCATTGTGACACTTCGACGGGGCCCGGACACATGCTGTAGCGCGTGCACAAATTGCACGCCCTACAGCGGACGTGCTGAAAGCCTCCCCGTTGAAGCACTATGATGCGTGTTTGATGGGGCTGCAAAGTGCAATCCTCCATAGGAGGATCGAGCCTCGCAGCGCTGAGCGCACTAACTGCGCTCAGCGAGGTGGCCAGACGGGCGTCACAAAGGAAGGAATGTCCACTGTCACGGACATTGCTTCCGCTCTCAAAAATGCTTGTCTGACCCCGGCCTTAGCTGATTAGGATGATGAAAACTGTCGATTTAAGTGTGAAAGTAAAGATAGCAAAAACAGGGCATATCTTAAAAAATAGTATTCGAACACATACAGGGTAATTCAAAGAGAATCGAAAAGTCCCCGCACGTTCGGTGACTTTTCGTTCTCTTCAATTTGGTACGATTTGGCGATCCCATTTCGGCGACCCTGCGGTGTATTCAGCAAACACCACAGGATCCCCGAATTGCAGGGAAAGGTCACTGCAAACCCGCCGAAAACTCACCGCAAAACCCAGCGAAGGCACACCGAAACCTGCAAAAACATCTGGATTAACCCTGCCAAACACGCCGGAGAAACCCGAATAGGAGCCGATCACAGTGCATTGCAGCCGTCGGAAAAAAACCGACACCGCAGACGAATGGAGTGATAAAAAAAAAAAAACAGTACGCTTGAATGTTTGAAAAGTGAAACGCTGTTTGCAAAGAAAATACTGAGCGAAAATGTCTGAAATTTACATATAAGATCCAATGAATGATAATAAAAAGGGCTGTTACAGAAAAAAGAACAAACGTTTAAGAAAAAATGTAAAAAAACCCCTCAAAAACGGCAAAATTTTTGGCAAAAAAATCCCAAAAAATGCTTAACATATCCCAAAAAAATCTATTAATAAAGAGACTTTTTACTGCAGAATATTATAATCAACGGTTTATTAGATATTGAATTAAAATGGGAATATTTTTAACATTGAAGCCTATGGGATTCGCCTGAATAAATCTGCTGCATGTAGCGACCGAATGGCAGGGCATTTCAGCAACTTTTCACTGCTGGTTTTTGTTCTCTGAATAGGCAAAGCTATGGGGATTTCACTGCCCTCGAACAGGCACCGTATGGGCAGGCAATTCGCCAACATTTGGCGAATTATCTGCTCTCTGAATAGCCGAATAGCCAAGAAAGGTAACCGAACGCTGATTTTCAGAGTTTGGTTCCCTTTCGGCAGCCATTCAGATCTCTTTGAATAACCCTGATGGTTTGTGGCTGAAAACCTTGTTAATGTGATAAGAGCACAAAGACAGACTTAACATGGTAAGGAAGAGGATCAATGATACAATTAATACAAGTTTTGACGAGATGATTTTGGGATATCCTGCTAGTCTTGCTATTAATGTTAATTATTACAGACATTGTATCATAATGGACTCAGCGCGTGGCAGGAGCAGGAGTCTCTGCAGGGACTTGGCTCGTAGGTAGAGCTCATGCATTTCGGTCAGGAGGTAGAAGTCTCTTTATTTTAATAGCAATGACTATAGGTAGGAAATAAATAATGGCTGTAATTAATGAAAATGCTGGTTTCAACAGCTGAATTGATTGAATCTTGATTGGAATATTAAGGAACCCCCTGTACTGAGCAGAAAAGAAGCACGAATGTTTGATAGTTTTATCGGATTTAAGTACATTAAATTATTGGGATGCTAAAGAAAAACAAATATGTCCAGGTTTCCTTGAGCGCTCCTTTAAAAATAAGACTTAATCTGATGAGACTATAAGGACCTAATCATAGTCATTTTGATGTGTGTGCTGATAGTGGAGGCTGGATTCAATTTATTGCTCAGACTGAAAAATTCCAGGATCCTGTTAGCAAAACAAGGGTTAATCCCATCTGAGATATTCCTATTTAAAAAAAAGCTACATTTCAACAGCTTTTGAAAACCTGTAGATTTTCCCCCTGCATCAATAAATGTGCTCTTGTGTGTGTGCGCGCGTTCATATATATATATTTATGCAACCTAGTGTTTAAGAGCTTTTCTGAGAAGCTACCACCCTACCTGAATAGGCTGCTTCCCCCAGCAGTTCCCTCATCCTATAACCTCCGATCTAGGACCAGCACCTTACTTGCAATACCACCACACAAAAAGACAGTGGCTCGATCCTCAATTTCCTACAGACAGAGCACCGCAATTATGGAATAACCTCCCAGACGCCATCAAATCTTCCCCCAGTCTAAAGTCACTTACGAGATCTCTATTAACATACCTCAATACAGAATGCACCTGTAAACATGTAACATAGTGACTATATTTCCTACATATTTATTTCCTGTGTTAATCTGTAAATTTATGCTATTTTTTTTAATATCTTGCATTTTATTACTTTGTATTTCTGTAACATTTCAATGTTCTTGAACCTAGGACATACTTGAAAACGAGAAAAATCTCAATGTATCCTTCCTGGAATCCTGGTAAGATATTTTATAAATAAATAAGAAAAAAAAATATATATATATACACCCTATAACCCAATTACTGTTGTTTAGAGTATTTTTGGCTATGCTGTGTTTCTTTATAACAATTCAAATGATCGCAATAATTCTGCCAATTACCCCGCTGCATTGCATTCCGTATAGCCGAGGATGTAATGCAATAACCCTACGCCTGAGCTGTCCGTTTGCCCCACAGCAAGTTATAAGGAAAAAGCCTTTCTTTAAGAAGTCGCTTCTCTTTGAAATGCACGGACTGGCGAGGAGCCAAGGGGAGCTGGTGCTTAAGCAACCAAGACTGAGCAGTGACTGTGTGCATTTCAATCTCAGCCAACCGCAGTAAATGTTATTGGAGTTTTTGTGCTGTAAAATTGCTGCTTTCATGCCCACTGCATCTGACAATAGGAATCCTGGGTCTAGGGACAGCAAGAGAGAGGGGAAGACGGATGCATCTTCTACTTTACTGCATCCTTTATTAGGATTACGATTGTGACATCACTAGACCAGAAGGTTCATAAAACCATCAGAATATGCGCCATCATCCTGGAGTTTATCAAATGTCTACACCTTGTGTTGTTTTTTTATGTATTCACCAACCATAAACAACTTGAGTAAAATACCGTCCTGCTTGCTGAGCTGCAAAACAATATACAACAATGGTGTAAGAATGTTCTGTATTTAAGGTTTTCCTTTCCTCAACAAACTGTGTTTGTAATTTTTATATAATATATATATATATCAAAAATTGGGTAGACGCAATCAGGGTCTTCAATAATAAATAAAAAGTGATGCTTTATTAATGATCACATTAACATAATAAGTATATTTCCTCCATATTTATTTTCTGTGTTAATCTGTATATTTGTGTTTTGGTTTTAATATCTTGCATTTATTACTTTGTATTTCTGGAACAACTGTAACAATTCAATGTTCTTGAACCCAGGACATACTGGAAAACGAGCAAAATCTCAATGTTTACTGTAGATACTCGAGTAGAACGCTATATTTTGGTGACAAAAATTTACCTTAAAATTGGAGGGATCGCGTTATATTCTGGATCCCAAGTCTCCCGGAAGTTCCGGTAGTCTCGCTGAAGTGAATGCGGGCTCCCTGATGCTTGCAAACACTTCAGGAAAGCTCGGATTCGGCAGAGGAGGGATCCATCACGGCCAGAGGGCACGCTCGGTTTAAGCCAATCATTCACCTCACTCGCCTCCGCCGGCCATCTAATCGCCAGTAAAGAAGACGTGTGGCCGGCGGCTTCATACTTAGTAACAACTGTAATCATTCTAGAGCAGAGCACCCTGGCTTGAGGGGGAGCCTGACTGTGTTAAGAGAACCTGGAAGAATTTTAATTGTTTACCGGTACATTATAATTTTGCTCCTCGCGTTATATTCGAGTCTTGAGTATTCTCTCATTTCCATAATAAATCTCTATCCATCGCGTTATATTCGGGTCGCGCTATACTCGAGTATCTACGGTAGTTCCTGGTAAAATACTTTATGAATAAATAAATAAAATCAAGCCCGTTCTCTTCTCCCGACGTTTCGGCCTGCTCAGGGGCCTTTATCCCCTTGATAAAGACCCCTGAGAGGGCCGAAATGTCGGAAGAAGCATATGGGCATGATTTCAATGTGATCATTAATAAAGCATTGCTTTTTATTCATGTTTGAGGACCCTGAGTGCGTCCACCTAATTATTGAGGTTTCTACATTTTTGCATGGACTTTGTGCACCCGGGCATCCCTTTTTTCCTCTGGTGCATGCAGGTTCACATCGGTTTATATATATATATATATATATAACACTTTTTTTATTCTAAGATAAGCCTCCCTATTCCAAGATGATTTCTCAACATGTATCATTTACACATATTTTGGTAGTAGATTAAATTATTATTAACCTACAGGGCCTTCGCTTTTTTAAAATCGATTCAAGACACAAGAAAACAGGGACCGTTTCCACTTTGAGGATGAAGGCAGCAATATCCATGTCAACGTTGCTCCCAGGTAATGAAACAAAAATAAATTAAAAAAAAGAAGACGTAGAACATAGCTATTCAAATTCTGTTTTATGAACAGGGATGGAGATGTATTTATTGGAAATAACCTCTCTTAAAATACACTGCGTCCTGCTGAGCAGTCATAAAACATTATTAAGCACGGGAGGTTGGGATACAGCAGAGCAGACGTGGAATTCCTCGCCAGATAAAGCGGTTACGCGACATTAATGAAATGGTAAATATTAGAGATGTACACGGAGGTTGAAGTGGAAGGGACGCTGGAGACCTCGGATCTTAATGCAATGCGCAATATTAATAATTTATACCTCTCTGCCCCGCTGTAGGTTGAATACTTTTGAAGCAGGTTCCTTTGGTAGGCTAGGTTAATGCCAGCTGTTATACATACATTATGCGCGTGAGAGAGAAGCTCACATCAAATAAGCTGCGCTCTCTGCTTGCTTCAACATTCAGGGTACAGCTGTCATGCTGTAAGAGGCATTCAGTGCTCTCTTTTAGAGTTTTTGTTTGGTGTATATCTCTACATGATCGCATGGCAGTTCCAGGCGTTATGTCTAGTTTCTTTTCTGGATCAAGATATACAGGGTTATTCAAAGGGGACCGAAATTCTTTCGTTCCCCGCACTTCGGAGAATCAAATTCCCCGACCCTGCGGTGAATTCAGCATTCACCACAGTGTCCCCGAAGTGCAGGGAAAATCTGCTGTAAAACCTTCGAGTCAAAAATAAAAATCGCCGCAAAACCGCCGAAATTATCGGATCGGATCCGATAAGCTGCCGGGAACCCACCAGAAAACATTGATCCGATAAGCTGCCGAAAACCCGTCGAATGCGTCTGAAAAAAAGCCGATCTGCCGAGCACAGCGCCAACCAGCTGCCTGAAAAAGCCAACAAATGGGGTAAAGAAAAAAGCCAAAACACGACTGCAACTTTTAAAATTTAAAACGCTGTTTGCAAAAAAAAAAACTACTGGAAAAAACGTCTGGAAATAATATATAAGGTCCTATGAATAATAATAAAAAGGTCTGTTTCAGAAAAAAAGAAGACGCTATTTAAAAAAAAATTGCCTGAAAAATGCCCAAATGTTTTTTAAAACATAAATAAAGAGATTTTTTGCTGCAAATTAAAAGTATAACAGTTTAATAGATATTGAATAAAAACGGGAATATTTTTTACATTGAAACCTATGGGATTTGTCTGATTAAACCTGCCTAATGAAACCACCGAACATCAGGGCATTTCACTGACATGTCGGTGCTGTTCGGCGTTCTCTGAATAGGCTAGGGTCAGACTGAGGCAGTGCGAACGCGCGTTCTGGCGCACTTAATCACGGCCGCACTAGCAGCAGATGCCGGGCAATGACAGCCAATATACGAAGTACGGTCGCACAAAAGTCCGGCTGCGCAACGCAAGTGGAAAATGAACGCATTTTTTCGAGAACGTGAAACCGCTAGTACTGATGTACAGAGTGCGCTGCGTCCGCTAGCGGCGTGTGTGCGTGAATTGGAGACAGACGCTGCTAATGTCCGGCCAACATAACGTCCAGATGCAAGAAGTGTTTTATTGATGATCCGTACAAAATCACGGACGAAAATGCGCATAGTATGACCACTATCACGTATTCTGTGAAAAAATGCGTCCATTCGTTCGAACGCACTTTTTCACAGACAACATAAAAATGCGTTCGTCTGACCCTAGCCATAGGTTAAACATTACTTCTCTATGGGGATTTCACTGCTGCCAAAGATCACCCATATTTCGCTGGCAATTTGCCAATATTTGGCAAACTGACAGCTTTTGATTAGCCGAATGGCCCCGAAATTGCACCATACAGGGAAATTCACTGTTCGATGCAATTTCGGGGCCAGTTCAGCTCTCTCTTAATAACCCCTATAGACATACCTTAATAATACACGCTTTTCCTCTAATATTTTACAGACTGGACAGGAAAAAACATCCCGACAACCTCTAAAAGCAGTGTTTCCCAAACCTGTCCTCAGGACCCGCTGACAGGCCAGGTTTTCCAGATATCTGAAGCGCAGCACAGGTGATATGATTTGCTGCTCAGTGATTGCAGGATTCAGTCTGTAGTTCCTTAATGTGATCTGCAAAATCTGACCTGCTAGAGGGTCCCGAGGACAGCTTTGGGAAACACTGGTCTAATGAGAGAAGTTTAAGATGGATAATATTTTTTGGGTCCAACCTTTAACACTTTCATGCACCACCAAAAATGACAATTGGGAAAAAAAAATCAGCTGAAGAGCATCTGGGTGCATTGTAAGCAACACCATTCACATAAACCTCCCTGACGATTATCCCAAGTGTGTCTTGGGGTTAAATTTCACTGCTGAGCAGTAACCCCGAGACACACTCGGGCTATATACATCACCTCTCCCTGTGCTCCCTCGCTGATCTCTGAAGTCTCCTCCAGCAATTGCATCGTTTTACTTCCTAGATTCCTTCTCGCGAGGAAGGAACCAGGAAGTATAAGGTCGCGGTCGCCGGAGGAGGCAGCTGGGGACATCGAGGGAGCGCAGGGAGAGGTGATGTATCCAGCGGCATCCCGAGTGTTGCTCGGGGTTACCGCTTCCAACATAGGAATTTAACCCCGAGCCACACTCGGGAATACCGCTAGGGGGGGACGACAAAAAAAAAAAATAGACCACTTTTAGACGCGGTTTTTCACAAAAATGTGACCGCTAGGGAGGTTAAGCAATCCATTCATATTTTTTTTCCATCAATGAAAGTATTCAAGCCCTTGATTGCCGGAGGATCCTGTAAAATCTCCTTTATCGCACGCTCTACACAGTCACTTAATAATGTCAAAAAGTTGTGTTGTCGATAACCAGAAGAAACCACTTAATTGCAGCAATGAAAAACCAAAGACAGCAAACCCTCATATTCCGACATACACATGGAACAAAAGTGGTTAAGGTACTTGGAGCGCAAACCTAAGCAATATTAATCATTACCTTAATGTGAATAAACTCTCCAGCCCTATGAGGTATTGCTGCGTCTCCCAGACAGATCAGTACTGGGCTCGGACAGTTCCATATATGGTTTGTCTCATTTTGGTTCTTCTACTAGGTCTGTTCCTTGATTTGTATGGATTTAAATTGATGGATGTCCTCTTTCTTGACAATTTATGGGAAGTTGTTCCATAAACAGGGCAGTATCTGGTGTTTCCATTATTATAGTGACACCTGAAACTAAGCTTCTTTTTATCTAGATTCCCAGCAGGGACCCTTCTTGTTTTCTGTGGTTTGTGTAGATCAGGAAGTGTCTTCAGATTTCTTTGTTCAATTAGACAAACACAAGCTATCGATGGGATTTTTTTGACAGTGTCTCCAAGCCAAGACTGACAGGTACATTATGACAAACTTTATGTCCTCTCCTGTCAATCAAAATACTCATATTGAGGATGATCATTGAGAATGTGCCAACTATAGACGATTCCATCATTCCATGGTCAAATTCCTTTGTATATTACTGTAAGGGAACCTGAAACTGTGCTGCATTATATGTTTGCATCTACATCTCCAATCACAATTTATAGTTAAATTGTACTGCTCTTTAAACTGAGCAATGCTGCAAGGACCTCAACGCATTTCCAAAGCATTTACACAAATGACCGTGAACTCCTACTTGAATGTAATCATGTCATGGAAATCCATTAATACATTCCATCGCAATAATACATTTCCTCAACACTGGAATGTGTCACTAAAGATTAGTTATAGCAGAGTAAAACTGTTATTTTTTGAGAAAAGGGTCCCAAAATATATGCATACAGATAGATATATATATATACACAACAGTTGTGGTGGAGGACAAAAAGTGAAATAAAAAGCCTCCACGCTATAATGGTTATTTTTATTATTGCAGAAGCCATCTGCACATCACAGCAATTCAAAGAACTGCATCCCAGAGCCCCTGTATCGCATTCCCCATATGCAGCAAGGAACTCTGGGTAGGATATGCAAATTACCCCTGTCTCACTTTTATGGCATTTGACTCTCACTTTTTACGACATCTAAACCCCCACCCATATGCCCCTTTATGTCTTAATGTTCAATTCTAGGAACTGATCAGTAAGCATCCAGACCTGAGGAAGAGAGATTATACTTTTGAACGCTTGTCTTTTAAATGTAATTTTAGTCCAATAAAAAAAGGTATCACTACGTACTGCTATACTTGTGAGATATATATATATATACTGTACACATACAAACAATCTACGAACAAATGTAGTCAATGAAAAACATGCTTTACCATTTCAGGCAAAGTGTGAAATGAAAACATTATTCCAGACTTTGACTAAACATGTTTAAACAGCCTTCCAAAGCCTAGCCAAACCATGACATATATATATATATGTAATTATAGAACTAAAAACTCCATTAACACATAATTGAATGCTTGGATTATGTATCCTTGAAAATCCGGATTTAAATATTATTTTAGTGTATTTTTCTGTTATTCTGAAATTATTTCCACTTCATCATGTTTTACCAAGTTTAGTAGTAATTAACCCTTGAAATTCAGTGTTTCAGTATGAAGGTGGCCATCTTGAAATAGCATCGCAGTTGTCTGGTATAAACATATAAGACTACAGAGCTCTGGTGATACCCACAGCCAACCGCGGCATGATACCAGCAGCCAAAAGCCAACCACAGAGTTATATCAGAAGCCAGTCACAATTTGTAATCATTTTTAGCACGTTCCCAAATTTTCACTGTTTAGGAACCAGGAAGTGATTCCTTGAACGGTGTCTGATGTAGCTCTGTGCCTTCTCTGCCTCATGGCTTCTTACAAATATTTAATATGTCTCTTTATAAGAGCTGATTACCAGATCAAAACATGTTTAACAGACATTATTAGTTGTTTTTTTAATATATATATATATATTATATATATATATATATACACTATAATTGTAGAAGTCTCATTGATGCAACCAGTCCATCACTCTCACCTTGCAGTCCATCACTCTCACCTTGCAGTCCATTTCTCCTGTTTCCACCCCCCAACCCTTCTAGATTGTAAATTCCGACAGGAATAGAGCCTTTGTTTCCTCCTTTTTGCCCAAATGCTGTTTAATGTATTGTAAGCCTGTCTATAGTGTGGCCATTGTACTGCGCTGCAGAATATGCTGACGCTTTATAAATGAAGATTAATAATAATTAATAAAAAGACATTTACACATCCCTGCAATTCAGAGAACTGCATCCCAGAGCTCATGTGCTACATTCCCCATATGCAGCAAGGAACTCTGGGTAGGACATGCAAATTAAATTTACAAAAAACAGATCCAGGATGCAAAAAGTGATAAATTGCAGGCTTTCTTTGCATGTCCTACCCAGAGTTCCTTGCTGTATATGGGGAATGTAGCACATAAACTCTGTAAAGCAGGTCTCTGAATTGCTGGGATGTGTAAATGTCTTCTACAATTATAAACATTATTTTTTGCAATGTGGAAGCTTTTATTCTCACTTTTTGCCCTCCACCACAACTTAAATATATATAATGAAGAACACACAATTCCCAATGGAAGAACCACTTTAAAAATCAAGATTAAAGGGGAATGCTGCCTGTTGGAAGACTTACAGGGTTATTCAAAGAGATCCGAATTGTGGACGAAAGGTAACCGAAAACTGAAATTCAGCGTACGGTGACATTTCGGGGCCATCTGGCTATTCAGAGAGCAGGCAGTTTCTCCAAATTTTGGCGAATTGCCTGCACGTTCGGTGCCTGTTCGGTGCCTGTTTGAGGGCAGTGAATCCCCATGGAGAAGCAATGCTTCGTCTATTCAGAGAACACCAAACAGCAGGGATAAGTCGCCAAAATGCCCTGCTGTTCGGTGGTTTCATTCGACAGATTTATTCAGGCGATTCCCATAGGCTTCAATGTTAAAAATATTCCCGTTTTATCTCAATATCTAATAAACCGTTTAATATTATATTCTGAAAAAAAGTCTCTATAGATTTTTTTAGGATCTGTCAGGCATTTTTTTGGATTTTTGTGGCAACATTTTTGCCCATTATTTTTTTTTTAATCGTCTTTTCATTTTTCTGTAACAGCCCTTTTTATTATCATTCATTGGATCTGATGTGTAAATTCCAGACATTTTCGTTCAGTAGTTTTTTTGCAAACAGCGTTTAATTTTTTCAACTTTCAAGCGTACTGTTTTACTTTTTTTTCACCTCAGTCGTCTGCGTGTCGGGTTTTTCCGGCGGCTGCTCTGCGCTGTGATCGGCGGCTATTCGGGTTTCTCCGGCCGTTTCTGCGGGTTTCGGTGAGTGTTTGTCGGGTTTGCTGCGGGTTTTCCCTGCAATACGGGGGGCCCTCTGGTGCTTGCAGAATACACCACAGGGTCTGCGAACTATGATCGAGTCGCTCTAAATTGCAGGGAACGAAAAGTCACCGAACGTGCGGTGACTTTTCGATTCTCTTTGAATAACCCTGTTACTGAACTAGAGGTAGCCTTCGATTCTTCAGTAATAAACACTAATACAGGTTTGAACTCAAATAGTTTTTCACTAGCCATACAACATCACTTTTCATGTCATCAACAATAAACATGGACACTATCAGGGCTATTCAGAGATAGGTGAAAACCTTGAGAATTGGCAGGAGAAGAGAACAATCTAGACCAAATAGGCAATCTGGAAAGTGAGATAAATCAGAGAATTTTTCTGGTTTGACTATTTTGACCTAGAATTTTCACTTCTCCTGTCATTCTCAAGGTTTTCATCTCTCTCTGAATAGCCCTGTATAAGTCTTCTAAACATCAGTGTAGATAAAGAGGGTTTTCAGAGAGAGGTGAAAACCAGGAGAATGATTGGACAATTGAAAATTCTAGGTCAAAATAGCCAAACCAGAAAAATTCTTCCATTTATCTCACTTTCCAAATCGGCTATTTGGTCTAGATTGTTCATTCTCCTGGCAATTCTCCTGGTTTTCACCTCTCTCTGAATAACCCTGACAAGGTCTCTTGAAAGCATATTTTTTTAATGAAAAATAACTGGTTTGTGCTTTATTGTGTAGAAACCCAATCACATCGAAACTTTCACAACTTTCACATCCCATGGCATCTGAACCTCCAGTGATTTTTTAAGAGTCTGTATCTTACTAAACCTACAACATGAATAACTTACCAATTCAATGAAAACCAAGGCGTTTATTCACCAGTCGCTTTTGTTTATTGAAAAGGATAAAACAAAAACCATTGCCTTTGTATGAATTTTACTTTCAGGATTTTATCATAGTTGCAACAACAGTGATTTTCCCTATTGTTTTCTACAACAATAAACAGGGGCAGTTGGTGAATAAGCCCCAAGTGGTTTTTTATTTCTATCAGAGCTCTGCTGCTTATCACCAATTTCAAAATCGATGTGGATTTTTTAAATGTGTAAATGAAAAAAAATAATGAAGTTACTTTTATTCAACATCTGGACTTTTTTTCCTGTGTGAAAAACAACACTATTTGAAAAAAAAGAAAGTATTAATGTATCTCATGTTTTTAATGAGGCACGTACGCTCAAATTTAATAACACTCAACAAGGCATAAAAACGTGTTACAACAAACATAGTTAAAAAATAAAATTACAAAATCTGCCAACACAATTTACAACGGTTTCATACCTAATTTTTTTTTATTTTTTAATTAACCCCTTAATGACTGAGGACGTTCCAGGTACGTCCTTTGAAAACAGTCCATTAGTGACCGAGGACATACCTGGTACGTCCTTTCATTAGGGAACCCTCCCTATGTCAACTCACTGGCCAGGGTCCCATGGTGGCCTAACTTCTTTGAAGTCAGACCACCGGTTTTAGACCATGGCCGTCGCACAGACGTCATCAGTTAAGAAGTACTAGATACTTACAAAAGAGAAGCACAGAGACATGATGTGCAAAGTACAGGAAGCTGAACTAGCTAGCTCAATCGCTAACGGATTTTTCATGGGTTTAGTGTTAGGAAGGTAATATGGGGGTCAAGCGTTAGTCAACTGAACGCTAATGTTAGAGTTCACAACAGAATAGTGCCTATTGAGTACTGAATGCCTAATTGGAACCAGAAATCAAGCGAGTCTGTGTCACGGTCCCCGCCGCCGGTGGCAACGCAAAGTCAAATCTGGCGCTGCCATGCCCTGAGATCGCCTGGGCAAAGCCTGTATAGTGCTGCCATTCCATGTGGCTTTCCTGCTGCACCTGCTGTACCTGATCACATGACCCCTTGCTCCCCATTTAAACCAGTCACACCCATTCCCTAATGCTTCTACATGATCCCTGAAGTCCTCAGTACTCTGTGCTCTTCAGACTGTGAACCTCACCCTCCAGAAGCTCCTGCCTTCCCTCTCCTTAAACCTCTGCTGCTGGATATCCTGGATTCGACCTCTGCTTTGGACTCTGACCATGCTGTTGCCTGCTGCCTACCTCGACCAGTGACTTTGACACTTGAGTACGCTCTTGCCTACTGCCCGCCTCGACCTCTAGATGGACTATAACTTCGCTACCTGGATTACCCCTTTACTACTTTGCTGGATTCCCCTCATATTACCTGGACTGTGCCCATCAAATTTCCTCATCCTACGCCTCCTCCTTTGTTCTGTGTCATTGTCAGTAAGTGTCCTTTTGTTTCCCTCTATAGTTGCTTGGTGTGTTTTGTTTAGTCAGCTCTCTTCGTGCCCTGCCCCTCTCTTGCCAGTTAAAGCATCCAGCTTATTTCCTTTCAGCTCTTGTTCTGTCCACCTGGTGTCTCCTAGCCAGTGTCTGCCCAATTGTTATACCTTATCCAGTGTCTTCCATTTGTTATACTAGGCTAGGGTCAGACTAACGCATTTTTCACATCTTCAAGTCAAAAAGTGCGTCCGGACGCATGGACGCACATTTTGAAGGCTGACGCGATAGCGGTCACACGGTGTGCAATTACGGCCGTGATTTTTGACGGAGCTATTAAAAACAAATGTACGTGATGTAGGCCAGACATGTGTAGCGTCTGATGTCTCCTAATCACGCACACACGCCACTATGCCGACGCAGCGCACTCAGTACTAGCGGTTCGACATTCTTGCAAAAATGCATTCGTTTGTCGTTTGCGTACTTTGTATGTTGGTCGTCATTGGACGTCATTTGCTGCTACTACGGCCGTAATAAAGTGCGGCTAAACGGTTCAAACAGCTTTCGTCTGACCCCAGCCTTAGGCTAGGGTCACACGAGCACATTCTGTGCGGACTGTGCGTCCGTGCCCAACGGACGTACTTTCTGACTGACGACAAGGTAGTGGCCACACAGTCCGTTTTTTTTGACTGATGTAGAATAAATTAGAATAAATTAATACAAAACACATTTTGTCCGTCAAACTGCTGGACGTCAAAAATGCAGTCTGTCTGACTACGTTCCATCACTTACACACAAAGCTATGCGGACGTTGCAGACGCATCGCACTCTGTGCGTCCGTTCTAGCGGATTTACGTTCTTGCCTGCCTTGCGTCCGTTTGCCGCGTCCGTTGTGCGTCTGCAGTTCTGTGCGGACGTAATTCGTGTGTGGGGCTCCATTGGTCATAATTATATGCTATAACGAACGTACAAATGTGCGGCAACACGAACGTGATCAGTGCACTCGTCTAACACGGGCCTTAACAGCGTCCCCACTTTTGGTTTATTCCTACTGCTGTGATTCCCTTGTGTTTCCTTATAATAAACCTGATCTGTTTACCCCACATTGCTGTCTCCACTCCTCTCTGTCACCGCATCCCGGGCTCGGCCTTGCCGCCCTGTGGCTGTCAGTTTAAACTTGGCCCCTTCCTTTCGCAAGGGTAAACAATGCTTATTTTTTTTCTCATCTGTGAATTTGAATATGTTTTTAACTTTATTTTGTGTAAAAGCCTTCCGTTATTGACTTTGAACATCAATGTCGGAATGCACATGTAGAATAAAATGTTCTGTAATTGTAAGCACACGGATTCTTTTTTTCCGCTACAGATAGAAGAATCTATACTGAAAAAGAAAATTCACATTACAAAACATTAACTACTTACTGCATATAAAAAAAATTTAAATCTAGTAGTCTACCTTGGTGTGTCTTTGAGTTCTTCAACAGATGCCAGTTATCACTTAAATATCCTCTTATTCATGCAACATTTCACTTATAGGGATAAAAAGTCACTTATTCTATCTGCTGCTCTTTGGAGAACAGTTTATATTTTACCGAGCAATCACTTTAGGGTCAGAAATCCAGGAAAAGCAGTTGAGATATTTCATGTGTTTGAATATCTCTGGTCCCTCGTGAGCCTGGTTGAAAAATTTCTTTGATGCGGTTAACGTCCATGGTTTGTCTATACCCTCTGAGCCCTACCGTCGTGGTGGATACGTTTTCCCCGAAACGCTACAAAAGTACTAAAACATGTTATGGAAATGTCTCGGTCACGGTTTTGTGTAAGGCTGACTCTCATACAGCTGTTGTCTTAGTCTTGTAATGGATTTGCTCGGCTGCTCCTATCTTCTGACCCTCCACCATGCACCTCGCTAGCAGAATGCTAAACGCGTTGCCTGGTTCACGAAAAAAGAAGTCGAAAGGGTTTAAAGACAACTGAATATCTGTTCAGTATGGGACCATTCGAAAGGATTTCTAAACATGCAGAACTTGAGCCATTTGTTATCGAAAGGGCCATGGAACACTGAGTCGGAAGAGAATACACATTTCCGTCTTCCATTACAAAGAAAAAAGCCACAAACACAAACAATTTCTCAAATGACGAAGAAGAAAAAAACACAATTCCTAAGAGCAAAAATAGTCAATTTCATTGGGATCTGAAGGCCATGTTTGCATTCATGACAAATAACCCATTCTGGTTTGTGGTCTTTTATGTCCTAGAATTACAGTATGTCCTACAAGTCCGCATCGACATCACAATTACACTCCAGCCTATAGAGATACAGGCAGGTCCTAACACACAAACGTGTGTGTTTGTGTGTGCGTATGTGTTTGTGTGAGCATTCTCACAACGTCACAGTTAGATTTCAGAAAACATCATAAAAAATATAGCAAGCGTTGCACAAAAGCATGTAAGGATGTTATTGCCATCAATACATAATATTAGCTCGACCTTGTACTCACAATTCATGTTAACAGATCTTAACTTGCTTTGTGCTGCGTAACATGCTTTGTACAAATCACATTGTGCAGAGCTTTCTATAGCCCATTCACACAGAAGATATTTATGTTAAGGATTAGTGAGCACAGAAAATTGCTGTAAAAAAGAACAAATGTGTTTTTTTTTATCATCATTAAAATATGTGCGCAGATTGGAGGACCTTTTTCTGCTTACGCGGAGCTAAGCTACGCACGCCTTGAATACTGGAGGAGGGGGAGACACATTACAGGAAAATTGTGAACGAATTAAAAAGGGGGAAATAATGCTGGTTTTATTGCAGTTTTGTTGTATTACTTCTGGTCTTTTAATGGTTCTAGCAGTTCTTTTGTTATATGTAATGTTTTATTTAGAGCAATGATGAGCATAATTGTGAGTGAACGTGTTAGAACTACCTGTAAGTGCTTTGAGATGCTTCTCTACTTCTTGAGATGATTATTCATGGATGTGTTTTTTAGATTTATTTTGTAACTCTGTGTCTGATTTTTCTTAACATGTCTACATTTAGGGCTCTATTAACGGCTTCGCGCAAAAGCGCACGCGCAGCGCAATTTTTTTGCGCGCAGCGTTAAACATTAACACGCGTAAATTAACGCTGGTATTAAAATCCGAGCGCATTTTTTCATCCGTCAAAAAATAATGCGCGTAAAAAAGACGTGCAAAAACGCACATGCGCATTAACGCTGCGCGCAGAAATTGGTGGGCGGACTGCTTTTTCACGAGATTCAGCCAATCAGAATTAAGAACCACAATTGTCTCCTGCTAAGTTTTTGCACCTGCCAAAGTCAATCTGCGCATATATGCTGCATAAAAAAAAAAAACGCACAACTTCTCAATTTTATTGTTTGGGTATGTGTAGAATGTGTAACTGTACTTTGCTGTATTTTTTTTCGGGCTGGTGAATTTGGTTTCGGCCAGGACGTTCAGATTTGCCAGTAACACCAGCTTTTAAAAGACGATAAAATTATGTGCGCAAACGCTGTGCGTTAAATTTTGCGCATGGATTGAAATACCATCCGCGTACCAGCGCACAAACACATTTGCACTCACAATGTTAAGTATAGGATGCACAAAGTACATTACGCTCGCGCAGGGTTCGCGCAAGTTCACCCATGGTAAATGTTAACGCGCATTTTTTGCGCGGATATTTTAATACGACGTTCTGCGCAAAGGGTTTTTCCCCTAGCGTTAATGCATTTTTGCGCACGCGTTAACGTTTGCGCAAGGAATGTACTAGAGCCCCTAGGGTTTTGATGGGTTATAGATAAACCGCAGGTCTGATTTTTGTGGTGTTTTAGTTAGATATATACAGTATATCTCTATATATATATATATATACTGTTACGTTGCAATTGATCAGCATAATCACGAATGAACTAGTTATACTAACAGGGTTATTCAAAGAGATTCGAAAAGTCACCGCACGTTCGGTGACTTTTCGTTCTCTTCAATTCGGTTCCTTTTGCCGGTCCCATTTCGGTGACCCTGCGGTGTATTCAGCGAGCACCACAGGGCCCCCGAATTGCAGGGAAAAGTCACCGCAAACCTGACGAAAACTAACTGCAAAACCCACCGAATGCACGCCGAAAACAAGCAAAAACATCTGGATTAACCTTTGAAAAACCCGAGCAGGAGCCGATCACACGCAGCGAAGCAGGCGAACAGGAGCCGAATCACACAGAGCCAAAGCAGCTGAGACGCAGAGGAGGCAGTGAATAAATTAGCAAAACCGTTTGTATGAATCTGTGAAAATGAAACGCTGTTTGCAAAGAAACTACTGAGCGAAAATGTCTGAAATTTGCATATGAGGTCCAGGGAATGATAATAAAGAGGGCTGTTACAGAAAAAATAAGTAAACTTTAAAAAAATAAAATAAAAGAGACTTTTTGCTGCAGAATTTTATAATGAACGGTTGATTAGATATTGAATTAAAACGCGAATATTTTTAACATTGAAGTCTATGGGATTCTCCTGAATAAATTTGACGAAATAAACCACCGAATGGCAGGGCATTAGGGGAACCTTTCACTGCTGGTTTGTGTTCTCTGAATAGTCGAAGCAGTGCTTTTTCATGGGGTTTTCACTGCCCTCGAACAGGCACCGAACAGGCACCGTATGTGCAGGCAATTCGCCAGGATTTGGCGAAGTGCCTGCTCTCTGGATAGCCGAATGGCCAAGAAAGGTAACCGAATGCTGATTTTCAGCGTTCGGTTACCTTTCTCAAGCAATTCGGATTTCTTTGGATAACCCTGTAAGTAAAATTCCTTTTGTCTTCCTCAACCCCAATCTCTCTAGACTGTAAGCTCCTATGAGCAGGGCCCTCAACACCTCTTGTTTCCATCCTATGTCCGTTTATATGTCTCTCGTTCCCTTTGGTTATTGTAAAGCGCTGCAGAAACTGTTGGCGCTATATAAATGATGATAATAATAATACATAAGATCATTGCATTGATGTATTTCTATTGCTGGGATGGTTTACCAATTGTCTGTTTAATGTATCTTTCTAAATATTTGCTTCTCCACTTCTCTCAGTACGTATCCATCTGTCTTTGAAGACTACATGGGTTATGTGCAAAGAGCAATGTGGGGTCAAACCTTTGAAAGTAAAGCTGCTAACTGACACATTCTTCATGGCTTTCATGTAAATGTGGACATCACTTTTCTGAATGTCACCTGATATCACACTTCAGACAGGGGTCATCATCCATTGCCCTCCAGATGTTTTGGAACTACCATACCTATTGAGTGTCTGAGCATCACAGGAGATTTAGTTCCAAAACATCTGGAGAGTCAACATTGTTGTCTTTAGTAGATCGTAATCAAGCACTGTTGTGTCAACAATGTTCTCCGTACTTGCAAACAAGAGCAAAATTCACTGTACTTGCAGCTACACTGTACTTCAGCTACCCAAAGAATTAAAAATTCAACAATGAATCTGCTTCAAACAATAGTGAACGACTGTACCACCATCATCTGCCTTAGAATTAGCCAGCTGCGGCTATTTACTTGCTTGCAACAGTCATGAACATAGTAGGCCAATTTTAAAATGAAATTCAGGTCTGTTCACTAAAGGGTAAAGTCAGGAGAATTGGCTGGAGAAGTGAAAATTCTAGGTCAAAAAAGCCAAACTAGAAAAATTCTTCTATTTAACTCACTTTCCAAATCGGCTATTTGGACTAGATTGTTCTCTTTTCCTGCCAATTCTCCAGGCTTTACCCTTTATGGCCATGTCAGACGAGTGCACTATGTGCGCCTGTACTGACGTGCCTCCCGGGATCTGTCACAACGATGTGACGCTTTGACGGTGCCAGTCACAGGCTGTAACGTGCTACAGCAGGGTGTGCTGCGTCCGTTCAGAAAGCCTTCCCATCGAAGTGCGACGACGCGCATTCAATGGGGCGGGAAAGCGCGATCCTCCATAGGAGGATCGAGCCTTGCAGCACTGAATGCACTAACTGCACTCAGCGAGGTGGCCAGATGGGCGTCAGAGCGGAAAGAACGTCCACCCTCACGGATGTTCCTTCTGCTCTTAGAAACGCTCGTCTGACCCCGGGATATATGAACAGACCCTATTGTTTATTGAACTCCGAATGAAAAAACAGTGAAAACAACAGTAGAAGAACACGGAAGAATCCGACTAAGGCCGGCGTCAGACAAACTCAGTGATCAAGTCCGTGTTGCAGCATAATTTAACGTCCGTCGTAGCATAGAATCATGATCAAGAGACCCACACCCGAAGTACGTGCGCACCGAACTGCGCACGCACAACGCACGTGGCAAATGGACGCAAGTTAGGCAAGAAAGTAAAACTGCTAGATGGACGCGCAGAGTGCACCACGTCCACCACGTCTGTGATGAGAAGATGTCAGACGCAGTGCATTTGCGACGTCCAGCACCTTGATGCACTTAATGGCTTTTCATATCCTTTTCAAATTTTTATCATTTTTCATATTAATTTTATTTCCCATAGTTCCCTTTTTTTTACGACCGTCACGAACCACGGATTGTGTGGTGTCTACAGTATCTTCTGTCAGTACGTCTGTCCGTTATACACGCACGCAGAGTGCGCTCAGACTGCGTTCATCTGACTCTAGCCTCAAACAATGAAAACCACTTCGAACAACTTCAAGTCGCCTTCCACGAAAGGCAATGAAACAATTGTGAAAAATACTCCAAATTATGGTGGACCTTCCCTAAATGGTGATTTCACCATAGTTGAACCACCGCATTTTGAAGTTAATCCACCTTTGTTTGACTAAAACAGCTGTGGTTAGGGAATATATCCTTTTATAAATAAACCAAGATGTGCATCTCTTACTGGAATTGCAGTAGGTTTCACTGTCATGTCAAATTTCAGCGATGTTGACATGAAAGAAAACTCAAGGCCAGTCAATAAGCTGTAAAACGCAGGAATCCGAGTAGAGAATTAAATTAGTATTAGGTTCATGTTTGTCATAATAGCGAAAGCGGGAAAAAAAGAAGAAGAAGAAAGAACTGAAGTGCGGATTTTCAGAACTTGGTGAATTTGGCCAAAAATTCTCTTTTCAGCTCCTGACAGTTCCTGGTTTAACTGATATCGTTTTAAGAGTATTTTTATTCATCAAATGGACAACGATTGTTTTAGTATACATATTTTTTGTTATCTTTCCAATAGAGAAAACTCCAACAAACTCTGGAGACGGATGATGCTATCATTATTAAATGTTTATGAAAATTAATGGAAAATATAATGAGAAAACCCAAAAGAAAAATATGTTAAATAGCATAGTCATGTGATCTATAATATACACATCTTGAAATGATGTAAACCACACTACAGACACCATTTGTATATATGCTCAGCTGTTTGGAATTTCAAATACAAAGCTGAATGAACATTTATAGATAAACTTTGCTTCCCCTGAGCATAGTAGGCATACGCAGTGCAAATCACAAATTCTGATTGATTATTGACGTGCTGAAAACAGGGTTTTTTCGCCTTCTTTTTTTTGTTCAGTAATGGTCACTTAGGGTTTAAAAATGCAATGCAATTCCAGGATGGCCGCCTCCACGCTGAAAAACCATCAGATCTTCATGTGGTAATTACTGCTAAATGCACTATAGCTTGGTTAGTAGAAAATAACATTAATCTGCAGGGATTACTGCTTTAAACTGGATCATGAACTGAACATTTACAAAAAGTGACAGTTTAACCCTTTCATTAATTTTCCCTTTTGTCTGTTTTTCTGATACAGCAAACATTTTTTTTTTTTACAGTATTATTTTTCCAATAAATAGATTTACAATAAAGTAAAAACAAAACATCAGGTGATTTTGGAAGATACTCAATTCATATGCGATTTACACTGTGTTACTGATGTTTTATATGGTATACTTGTGTGTGCTTCGTTCAAATTTTTATTGTTTGGTAACATACTTGAATCTAATTAAAATGCCACTCTCCCACAATTTTAGTGGATCAGGACGCAGGGATCATGTCCTAAAAAAAAAAGTAGCGCAGGAACTCGCCAAGATTCTGTCCCCCACTTAGCACTTATCATCTAGCACATAACACAGACACACCCTCAAATCTGATATATTTGTATATATATATATATATGTGTATGTGTGAATTTTAGTGAAAATATAATGAAGGCCTGAAGCACCTAAGGCGTAGGGCCCTTAAGTTGCCTCTGATGCCAGGACACAGGGAGGATTTTTCTAGAAGGGTTTGCAGCGTGTGTGGAGAGTGAGCGGGAGAGGTGTGGGAGGAGTCATCAGGAGGGTACTTAAGGTGCGTGTGGAGAGGCTCTGCGCGCCTTTTTCTCCTGAGGTAGAGCGGTTAAAATCTGAGCTGCGTCAGAGAGAGGTGCTTTTCAACTTTTTGCCTTAAAAAATTGTCTTTGTGGATGGCGGAAGGAGGTGAACTGGAGTCGCTATTGGAGGAAGTGCGGGAGGCGGCTCGGCATCGTGGTGTGGAGTGGGCCAGAAGAAGCCTGTCGGAAGTGCTGGCGGCAGAGTCGGAAGTGGGAACTCGGCCTGTCAGGATTTCGAGGCCTCCTGAGCGGTTCAGTCCGGGAGGTGAATCCAGTGCTGAATCGGCGGCTGAGAGGTTGAGATTGGAGGCTGTGAGAGGCCGAGGACGGTTGGTTCAGAGTGGCAGAGGCTTGTAGGCAGTGCTGGCTAGGGGTTCTTTTTTATTTAGGATAATTTTGGTCAGATGGTTGGGAGTTGGGAAGTTTTTGTGGTTGGTTGGTTGGTTTGGAGGTGTGTGATGGTTGTGGGGAGTCCTCTTTCAGCACTGGGTTATTGTTTTATTTTTGTTATGGAAATTTTTTATGTCATGGTGGTGGGTTTATTGTGTGGAGTTTTTAGCTGTGGCCTATATATAATAAATATATATATTATTCCACAGTTATGTGTTTGTGTATTTTTGAGTATTTATTGTCTCCCTGCGTACGACTCGGTCATCAGTAGGCGACTTAAAGATAATTCCAAGATTTATTGGGACGAAATAGGAAAAAATATACCTGAATACAAGCTTTATGGGACCAAAGGGAACTCCGTTCCCTCTGCAAAAATAGTGCAGAAACTGAGTTCCCACAAGTTCCCCAGGACTTGATCCTTGATTCAAGTGTCATTTTACAGCTTAGTCTCACGGGCCTTTAACTCAATCTTTAGCACCGTCTGGTGCACGGTGCTCGAGGGCGAGTTGTCTCAATATGGCCTTATTCTGGAATACACTTGCAAACATACTTCATTTGCAATAAACAAAAAGTCTTTGCATTTCTCCAGACTATGTCCCCAAAGTTCCACAACATCACACATGACAGCGGATAACTGGAGCGCTTAGAAGTGCTGGGACGTCCGTGTCTCCTTCGAAGACTCTTGGCAGTCTCAGTTGTATTACAACTGCATTACCACAAATGACCAGCAGAGGGAGCCATCTGTCATCAGCAGAGGGAGCCATCAGCCATCTGTCTGTCAAACAATATATACTCTTTGTAAATGTACTATTATGTCATTATAGTACATTTTGATCTTTGATGGCGAACCTTGGTACTCTAGGTGATTCTAAACTATATGGCCTATGATGCCCAGTAAGTGTTAAAGCTTATGGAGCATCATGGGACATGTAGTTCAGAAACATCTGGGATTCCAAGATTTGCCATCACTGATTTAGACTGTGTTTACATTTGCACATATGTGCGCGTGTGTGTAGGTTTGTAGAGGTAAGTGTTGTGATAGAGTTGAGGAGTAATATAAAGTGGTTTTCCACTAAAAGGCCAATGAAGGCCTTGTTGTGATTTTGGCATGGCTTGCCTTATGTGTACTAAAGGGAATCTGAGTGGGAGAAAATAATTTAGTTAACCAAATTTATTTTCATTAAAATCTCTGTTATTTGAAACAGTTAATGCACCATAGTATAAAATGATAACACCTGCCTATACTTTACATTGACGCACAAATAAAATATTTCAAGCTAAGCTTGTGAATGCTGGAATGCATTGAGCTTGAACTAATCCCTCTAAGCTGCGTTGGGTACTATGCTGTCCCAGCAGCGTTTGGAACTGTATGCCGCAGGGTGGCAGAGCATGCCCTGCTGGCTTCTATGGGCCGCGCCATTCACTGAATTGGGATGGCTTGAAATCAAGCCGTCTTCCGGCAACCAAGCTGCGTTAGCTACGTAGGTGGGACGGAGGTGGGGCCCACCACAGCAGTCGGCTAGCGGGTGCATTAGGACACCCCACCGGCATCAAGACCCTCCCACCAGACAAAACCCACTCGAGTGTAAAGGTTAAATAACCACTTCCTGTTTCCTGTGCAGTTTAATCCTGAGGGCCTGAAAATCTTAACATTTCATTGGCTGTTGATATCACATGCACACTGTATTCTTGGCAGTAATACGGCACTGAACTGGTTCCAAATTGAGATATCATTCCAAGATGGCCACCTCCAAACCAAAACAGCGACAGACCACTCTGCTACACTTAATACACAACTGTTTGAATTTTACCCTTTTCACTTCTAATCACTTTTTATTGAAAAAAAAAAATATATATATATATATATCTATCTATTTTATCCTAAGATTTATTTGGCACATGAGATGCGTAGTTGACACTTCAATGTAAGATAATGTCGCAATAGTGATATTCAGTCTGAGATGGAATATCGATATTAATTTAAATTTGTGCATTTTTAATTTTTCTTTTGTTCATTTATTCTTTATAAAAATATCGGACTAAAAAGTTCTAAATTGTTGATAATATTCTTTATCTCCCTTACCACAACTTCAAGTGGGGCCTGCATTATTAGCCTACAGGGAGACATGACCTTTGTGTCAAATACATTAACAAAGGTAGATAATAACAATGGTGAGATCTCATGCTCATGGATATTTATAGTGATCGTAAAGAGATTATATGGGCCTTGAAGACGCGATACGTACTAGTACGACATGCTGATTTCTATGGGCAACCTCAGCTCCGTCCAGCAGTCGACGCATGCCACACGCTGTTGGCTGCTGCGTGGCAGCCTGAACTCAGGCCATCCCCCTCCAGCCAATGACGTGCATCGCTCGTCAACGACTAGGCTTGCCAAAGGAAGAGCCCCCTGAAAAGGCCGGCAAGCGGGAAGTACAAGTATGCCCTGCTGGTGTTAACCCCCTCAAGCCAGGCATCACCCACTCAGCGTTAAGGGATTAAAATGGTATGTAAGCAAGGTTTTGTGGGCTAAATCTCTTCCCCTCCCCAATTTAAAATCAGGTATACATGTTAGGTAGAGAATGGGTTAAATCAATTTTTTTCCCTACAAGTAATTTTAAGATTTTGGTATTATAGATAAAAAAAAATGTTATAATCAAAGTTATCAATGTTATATTTTAAAACGTTAATTAAACTTTACTGACATTTAGATGTTCAGCAGATGAACAGTCTCATATTCACTCATCCGATCATCATAAACCATATACTATCATAGAACAGATCACTTCTAATGTAAGATATAGCTGTTTACGCAGCGATTTTTAGACATTTGTAAAATGATGCAAGTTGTTTTTATGGGATAGACCAGTGGTTCCCAACCGCAGTCCTCAAGTACCCTTAAAAGGCCAGGTTTTAAGGATTGCCTTGGGGAAATGCAGACTGAATCCTGCAATCTGAGAAGCAAAATCATATCACCTGTGCTGTGCTTCAGATGTCTGGAAAACCTGGCCTGTTAGGGGTATTTGAGGACCGCGGTTGGGAACCACTGGGATAGACTATAGGTTTGACGGTTTGACCATTCGGAAACTAGTTTTCCCAAAAACCTTGAATCATTACGTTAATTCAGGAGTCCGCAACCTTTGCCTTTCAGATATTTTGCAACTACATTTCCTATGAAGCTCAGTCTAATTAAAGTGTAGCTGAGAATTATGGGTGATGTAGTTCCGTAACAACTAGAGGGCCAAGGTTGCTAATGTCTGCCTTAATCTTAGCATAAAGAAAAGAAAGAAGAAACTGTGAGCAGAAGTAAACAATCATGCATTGTTTAACTCAATAAAATAGGTAAAAGTATATACATAGGGCTGTTTGCCAACACAGGTGTAAACGTAACCAGAGCTGTTGTAAACAACCATTGTATTCTACGGAGTTGCCAAGTTTACAGCAGCTCTGGTTAAGTTTACGTTCGGGCTGGAGTACGACGTATATACTCTTAAAGTAGAGGAAAACAATGGTAGATACAGAAAATTCAAACTATGGACAAAGTAACCTCATCTTACCATGACATGGAACACACTCCGATAGAGGAGCTGGAGGCACCAAACATGTGCTGACATTGAACTCGTCGTCAGTGTCAGACTCCTGATTTGGTCGGTTGGCACTAGTACTTAGTAGCCACCTCTGGTTATCATGGAGATGATGGGGTGATGGTGAGAGGGATTGTGTATGTTCAATAACTGAAGGACTAGAAGATGATGATGGCATGGGAGAACCTGAGAACAAAAATAAACATGTTGTAAAAACTAAAAAGTCAGATTCATAAACAAACAAAACTGCAAAAACAAAACGTAAAGTAGAAATATAAATGCATGAAAAAATCAAATTAATGAATCAAATGAAAAAAAGGATAAGAGCAACAAAAGCAAATTCTACCTTTGCCATGAATGAGAACCTTATGGGTGATATTGTGGTTATTGAAAACACCAGACTATAGTAATGTACAAATAGCAGCTTCTCCTGAACACTAGCTTTGGTTTTGCTTTGCCAGCTCAAGGCAGTTAAAGTACTTATTGCTTCTGATCATTATGTATTCAAAAGGGAAAGTACTTATCAGTACTTATTACTATTAACACTTCGCAATAGCTAATTGGTACAAAGGAAAAATGTAAATGTGTGCAGGGCTGAGTCCTGCCTGTAGGTGGCGCAGCAAACTATCTAAAAACACATGTCATTCCCAGACAGAGGGTCAAACAGTGGGCACAGTCTCCTGAATAGCTGCATTATTAGTTCTCTATTATACAGATACATCAGACAGACAGACTGGTAGGTAGATACAGTAGATAGGCAGATTGACAGGCAGACAGACAGAAGAGATAGTTATATTATATACATGACAGACAGATGTGATAGGCAGAGAGACAGGCAGATAGATCATAGAGATAGCAGATAGATTTCCAATATTTTATTGTGGCATATTACAGTAAAAACTATATTTTCCTCTGTAAATGTCAATGTGACGCCTGTGAAACTCTGCTTTAAAAGCAACCAGTGACTGTTACAAGTTATTTCATTGCTTAAGGTTTGCTATTTACATTGTAAATGGAACTTTTCTTGAAGTGAACTAATCATCCCTGGACAGCTCATTTTTTTACGTAACTAAAAAAAAATATTATTTATCATTGTAGTGCAGTGGTTGCCCAACCCTGGTCCTCATGTAACCCTAACAGGCCAGGTTTGCCAGATATCTGAAGCACAGCACAGGGGATATGATTTGCAGCTCAGTGATTGCAGGATTCAGTCTGCATCTCTCAAAGGTAATTCTTAGCCCCTTAAGGACCACTAATGTACTTAGTACATCCTGGGAAAAACTCCCATTAAGGACCAAGGACAACTATGTATGTCTGTGCTCCTTTGTCCCCCTCCCTCCCATTACTCACCTTTCTAGTTAGGGTCCCACGTCGGTCTGGCTTCTTTGAAACCAGTCCAACAGTTTTATGGGCCCCGGCCATCGCACTGACATCATCGACAGGCGCGATGATGTCAGTTTCAGGTGCCCACCAGACCCTGCCAGGGGTGAACCTGAAAGGGGAAGGTCGTTTAGAGCCTTCTCCCTCCCAAACAGCTCAAGATATAAAAATAAGTGAGGCACCGCTGGAAAGGGCAGAGTCTGCCCTTTCCAGCATTGTCTTTGCTTAACCCCTTAGATGCTGGATTCGGTACCAATCGGCGCCGGGTCACGGTCTGCTCCTGGAGGTAGCTGACTTGGATGTCAGCCTAGTCTCTGGGGCCACCCTCCACCCACTGACGTCATCACCATATGTGCCATGATGTCAATAGGCCAGTTAACCCCCTAGCTGCCAAGTGGAGATAGGGGGGTTCCTTTGGAATCCGTATCCGAGCTAGAGGGTCATATTTGGTATCATTGGAAAGTCCACATCATGATGAGCATAAAACGGTCAAAATGAGCTCAGCACACAGAGGTGAAATGGCTCAGCAGTGAAGGGGTTAAAAAGCAAAAACATAAAAATTGGATATTTCTAAACTCGGGACAAAATTTCTAAGCTATTTAGCCGGGGTTTTTTTTGGCGGTTGTAGATTTTCCAGGTCACAGTACGATATAGTGTGGTTTTTCCATTTTTTCATCATAGTTCATACATTTTTTATAGTAAATTATCCGATATGATGAAAATGGTAGCTTTAACGTAAATTAACTTGCAATAACTTGAATTTTTATCCCAGGCTCTGACAGAAATTCTGTGCCCAGACAATGTTTTCTGTATGTAACACGCTAACGTTTTATAAACCAAATAGTTCACAGCACAGAAAAAAATAATGTACTCAAAATCCAAACTAAACTGTGATGTCCAGAGAGGTGGTTAAGTCAGGACGAAACCGCAAAGAAAAAAAAAGCGAAATACAATGTGTGTCCAGCTACCACAGGCAGAGGATCCAGACATAAAAAGGGAAATAAATTCAGACGCACAAACCTGCACACTCCATCTAAGATATGGCACACGCACACCGGGAAAAAAGAACATTTACTGCAAATTAAATGGGATTTTTTTTTCTTCCTCTCTGGGCTGGTGCAAAAACCATCAATATCATAGCTCCTAGTAGACATAAATGAGATTGAATGGAGGATACACCTACAGAACACATGGTAATGTATCACGAGTACACATCGGATTAAACAGTTTGTCAAAATATTATAGTAGGTGACAAGTCATCGGTGGATTCCTATAGGATTACATAGTCATTCTTCCTACGCGTCTCGGAAAGTATTAGCACTTAAACCCAGGAGAAAAGCTGGACTAACACTATCGCTGGTAAGATATATCACAAGATACTGTATCAAAGATCGCAAATCCCGCAGGATTCTGAACCAATACTGATTTTCTATCGCTTGTGCTAAATGTTGGCTGGTAAGAAACTGTGATATTTGTTTAGTATAACTTTATAACGCTGCACATTATGCGTAGTTATTGCGAGCAGATTGCCGCGAGTTACTCAGCGTCTCGTCTCAGCCGAATTTCTTGTAGGGTTACATTTTTAACCTTGAACAATGCGCCTTTGAATTGTAAAAGGTCACGAAGAGAGACGTTTAGCGCTCTCCATTACAATTTTTATTTAATCTGCAGCTTATTTGACTCCCTTTCATAGTTTACGTTGGACATTGTTTTCTTAACCTCTCATGTCCAACACGAGCCGTTTTTAAATATAAACTATTTGGAGCCACATGTGTTTCCACTTTATCATTTATTTATTGTGTGATAATGACGGAGCCAAGGATTACCCAGACTTCCAGGGTGAAGATTTCAGATAAAATTACAAGGCTAAGTAAGGCACTTCTAAGACCAGATCTATCATAAGAGACACTGAATGGAGATTTAGTAGAATAAGAACATAAGGACCTTTTAGATTGTACCATTTGCTGAACTGCAAGTGCCTTGTACTGCTTAACCCAGGTAAGTCAAACTCCATCCCTCCAGATATTGGTGGCCTATAATTTCCAGAAATATTTCAAGGCATTAGATGGCCAAAGATTAATGGGAGTTTTAGCCGTGAAACATTGTGTACGGCCATAGTTTGATGGGCCTGGGCTAATTCCCTTCACTACCAAAATGATCCAGTGGATTTATGGAAAATAACATTCCACTGCAGACAGTGTAAAAAAATAACATAATCTTCAGAAAATACATATATTTTTTTTTAAATACTGCCAGCTTGACAGGCTCCCCCTGCTGGTCGAAAAGTGTCACTACATGTAAAATAATACAGCTGGATCTCCTCTTTCTGTAAAAGAAAAATGATTCTCCAAGCTGTTCAAACAGGAGTTTTTGAACATTAAGTGTGCCATAGTGAACTGGAGCACTAGCAGTTCCTTAACCTCCCTGGCGGTCTAATTTTATCAAAATTTAGTGTCTAAAAGCGTCTCAATTTTTTTTAAAGGAAATGTGTTTTTGTACATAGTTAGCCTGTAATAATTAGGAATCACGCACTGAAATCCGTGCAATCAAGAGTCCTTACTGGTAAAATCCTTTATAATAAATAAATTTAAAAAAATAGTAAATACACGGAGTCCGATAAAGTTTGAAACGCGACATAATAATTTATTATCCCAAAAATAATTATCCAAAATAATACAAATAAATGATATTCAATAAAATACAACAAAAAGCACAAAAATCTGTCTGAAAACAAGGGTGAGATAATGTATGGTCTGTTTCTTATCCTGTAGTGCCACCTAGTGGCCGATCATAAACATTGCACTTTGGATTATACAGTTTATTATAAGTTTTTTTCTACGTTTGCTGCTGGTCCCCCCCCCACCCTGCATCGTGTGACTCGCAGGGAGCCTTACCAGGAAGCAGCTCGCCATGATCACACTGCGGGGGTCAGCGAGGGAGCCAGGAGGAGGTGAGTATGCAGCCAGCCCAAGTGTGGCTCAGGGTTACCGTTCACGGTAGTGACATTTAACCCTGAGTCACACTCGGGAATACCACCGGGGAGGTTAAGGTGATCATTTAATATGTGGGTGGATGGAGGCCATCGGGAGGGGGTTACTATCGGTGGATCGTACTATTACACCCCGCTTGCCGGCCTCTTTAGGGGGTGCATCCTATGGCCCGCTTAGCAGCCGACGAGCTATGCGCGTCATTGGCTGCAGGGGGACGGCCTGAGTTCAGTGCAGGTACGGCATAGTATGCCCTGTGGCGGGAAAGAGTTAAATAATAAGGACTACTATTGCTCTCAAACTGGAGTTTTTGGGAAAATTGACCAAGGTATTGCAAATTTTGAAGCCATGTTATCTGAATTTTGAAAGAAAACTATTGTTAGTGTTTTCAGTTTTCTGAATTTTTTTCAGGAATTCTCTTAACTTCTTTCGGGCAGTTTAGAATTTTGCAAAAAATATAAAAAATATAATTCGGTTTTCATCCCACTTTAAGATTCTAAATACCCCGTTTAGTGGATAAATAAATGTAGAGTCACCACATTTTTTTTTTAAAACTCTGATAAAGAAAAGATAAAAAAAGCACATTACTTGCTGCAGTTTGATATTTTGTGATTCTTACTTGACTAGTGTTTGTTCTACATGGAGCACATTAATAATTCATACAAAAATCTAAAACTAATTTCTATGCTTCTGCAAGGTAGTACTATTAAGTCATTTAATACTTAATTGTATTAGTTCCCATTCTACTTTCATTGTATGACACCTGAGCCGAGGTGTTTAACATCAATAAGCCTCTGGTCGATCTGTTATTCAGACTGGCGTCTTGATTACTGAAGACCATCAGGGTTATTCAAAGAGAGCCCAATTGCCTCTGAGTTTGCACCAAACAGTGAGTTTCCCCATACGGTGCAAATTCTGGGCCATTTGGCTATTCAAAAAACTATCAGCGAAATACGGTGCCTGTTCGGCAACAGTGAAATCCCCATAGAGAAGTAATGGTTATTCTATTCAGAGAATAGAACAGCACCGAAATGTCAGTGAAATGACCGGATTTTTGGTGGTTTTATTCCACAGGTTTAATCAGGCGAATCCCGTAGGTTTCAATGTAAAACATATCAGTTTTTATTAAATAGTTATTCAGCAGTTTATTCATTTATTAGGATTTTTTATGCATTTTTGGGGATTTTATCGGCGAAATTATTTTTACAATTTTTTTTAAAAATAAATAAATTCTGTAACGGACCTTTTTTTTATTATTCATAGGAATTTATATGTTATTTCCTGGCATTTTCATGCAGTAGGTTTTTTTTTGCGAACACCTTTTTAAGTGTTGCATTTTTTTTTACCTGTTAGCTTTTCTGCTATTTCCGGCGCTCTGTTTGGCAGGTCCTCGGCTTCACTTGGATCAATTTGGTGTTTTTGTGACAATTTTTCCAATTAATTTGGCGGTTTTGCAGTGGTTTTATGGATGCGTTCGGCAGCTTGTTCCATGCACGTCGGGGACCCTGCAGTGAATGCTGAATTCCTTCACCACAGTGTCGGCGAATGGACTAGTCGAAGTGCGGGAAACGGTGACATTTCGGTGCTCTCTGAATAACCCTGCATAGGTGCAGTTGGAAAGGATCCACAGCCTCTTAGAGGCATTGGACCCAATGTGCCATTGGCCATCACTGCTCATCACTGATATGTCTGGGCAAACCTGGGTCATGGAGTTGTTTTTAAAACAAGTGAAGCTAAAATATAGGGGAACCTCCTCTCAGGACCCTCACAAACCCCTCTTCTCCTCACTATTAGTCTACAGGGTTATCCAGACATGGATCCCTTGCTTGGTGTGCCTAGAGGGGTGTCAGCTATACCCTCCTGACGAGGCCCAAGAAGGCCGAAACGATCGTCGGGGGTTGCTGTACCTCTCGTGCAGGGATGACGTCCTTGGCAATCAGCACTGGCCACCCTTTTTGGGTGAGAGCAGACTGATTTGCATATATAGCATTCATCCCTGTAATGGCACATACAAGCTAAAACCTTGCGAGACCTGAGCGGGCCCCACCGTAGAGCAGGCCACTAGTGCTGTTGCTCATTCTCAGGACCCTCACAAACCCCTCTGAACCTCCTCTCACACTGTATATAGGCAATTTCCAAAACTATATAACAAAGTTCCATTAAAATACTTTGTAACTATATTTAAATAGCTTTTTACAGGCATCTTTTATGATAAATCAGAATGCAATACCAGGAATTCAATACACAGTCGTTAGCTTGCATAAGAATAGCAGGAGCTGTCAATTATAGTACACCCCATGTTTAGCTTTAGGAATAATGTCATGTATGATAAGGTATGATTTTTTTGATCTTTCTCCTTTTTTTTCACCTAATAAACCCTGACTAAATTCTGTAAAACACTTTTTACGTCGATGCTTTTAATTATAAATCCATTTTATACCATAGACCCCCTGTTTGCTACTCAACCTGTAAAACTTGGCACTGGCATTTATCTCTCTGCTGGATATTGCAGCCCTTATGCAGTCAACCTGTGGTGACAGTTATCTCTTAATTAAAACTCTACATGCAAATAGCGCTATTGAAAAGTGCTCTTGCACAGCCTTCGGAGAGCATAACAATTTATAACTGAGCTATTCTTTTTTTCTTCCTATGGCTAAAATACTGAAAGAGCTCATTGTGGCTGACGTAAAGAATTCCGTAAGGTATCATGCAGCTGGCCAATTCTTTATTAATACACATAAAACAATGGGAAGCTGGCAATTCTTACCAAAGGGGATGTAACTTACATTAAACTAATAGTGAATTGTGTTTCCTTGCTGGAGACGCGTCTTCAATATCCATTCATCTAATTAGATATAAAGATGTATGCGCTAGCAGTAGGCAGGAGAAGACACATGTAGACCCACAGCTATATACACAAATAAGGACTCGCAGGACATTTTATGGAATTTAATGTAGAGATACAAGTTAAGGTGTCAATGTTTCAGTCAACCTAGATACAGAATAACTAAAATACCACACAAACACCCATTCCGTATGTCTAAGAGACCTTGCAGTATCTGGGTTGTATGTGCTTTAATTGTGCACAGTATTTTGCTTTTGTCTACTACCCCAGGCTATCATATACTAAACAATGTGAAATAATGCTTTAATGTCCATTTTAGATCTACATTATGCATAATTCTTAGTGCCTGTTCTTAATTACTTTGTGTATTGGTGTTAAAGAATGACTGGTCATTGGCCACCAAGGAAAGTGCCCCATGGGATATGAAGGTCAGGGGTTGTTGGCCATCACTGGATATCGGAGAATCTGCCCAATCCTTTCTTACAGGTTTGGTGCTGCAATAGTACAGGCTCAAAGATGGAAACCTCTTTCTATAGCAGTGGTTCCCAACCACGGTCCTCAAGTACCCCTAACAGGTCAGGTTTTCCAGATATCTGCAGCACAGCACAGGTGATATGATTTTCTGCTCAGTGATTGCAGGATTCAGTCTGCATTTCCCCAAGGTGATCCTTTAAAACCTGGCCTGTTACGGGTACTTGAGGACCACGGTTGGAAACACTGCTCTATAGGGATCCCAAAAGAAATCCGTAAGTGTCCCTTAGTGTACTGAGTGGTCACTGTTATTTGGTTGCTTCTTGCAGTCTCAGGGAGATGCTGTTGGGTAACCTGGGCACGGATGGGTCATATCACTAACCCAGCGCAAGATGCAGGCCACCCTTACCTATATGGGCATGGACATCAACACACACACACGCACACCCCTGGTTGGCACATTGTTTGTAAATCCAGATAAGTATCTGCAAAGATACTGTGTTCCATGAATAGCCGATAAAGTGCCAGGTTAATGAGGATAGTAGTACCTTCTGTATTCTAATTGATTATAATTAGCTGATTTGAAAAAAAAAAGGATGCCATTAACTTTTAACCCTGGTAGGCATTTGCAATGCCTGATGGATCACAGACAGAGAAGTCAATTAGGGAAATGCGTAAAAAAGATACTTGATACGCAAAAAATAAAGGCAACAAAACATATTGTCTATCATCATCATTTCTTCCTCTGTTTCTCTGGGTCTTTAAAGGTCCTTTTCTACCTATGCAGCTCACAGACAAGTTGATAACGCATACCTCTGATAGTCCCATTTGTGTCAACCTGTTCCTGCTATTATTTGGTAGATAATTAAAAACTGAATACCCTCTGTGATTTATTAGATGCAACAAATGGTATTTTGGCGAGGGTCAAATGGCTTTTTATACAAATTAACCTCGCGTCTTTCCAAAGAACTCAGCTGTAACTTATAAAATGCTTTGATTGCCATGTATCCTCTGACACCAAAGCATTAGTACTCTTGTCTGGTGTAGCATATGCACCATTTCATAAATTATATCACTTTAAAAAGGAAAACATGATCAAATCAGCTAGGTAATAGCATTAGACCCAGAGGTCTCGAATAATGGGACAGTTACATCAGACGAATGGCAAATGAGTAATAAGGCATTATTCTGGACATGACATCAAACGTTTGAATAAAAAGGTGTAGCGTTGATACATTGTTACGCCACTTCTCCAAGAAATCAAATCAAAAATTCAGGCAGTAAACCATAATTTGGCTGGTTCTGACAAATATATTCCCTGCGAGTCCTACATGTCCACATAGTGACACGAGTTTGAGCCTGAGTGTAGATGGTGAAGGTTTTCATATTTTCTGTTCAGCAAAATCAGCATTATTAGTTATACATATTTTTAGTAAACAACATTTATCCACATTTAACTCTGGGCATGGTTGTCATCCTGAAATAGAATGAACATCAGGTTTCAGCAATCTTGCCTCCAGGTGTTTTGGAATGACACTTCCCATAGGTCTCCAACATAGGGCGCTATTCCATACTTCACGCAAAAATGCAGTCGCTAATGGGGAAGATTTGCGCCTGCAGATATTCCGGGACAGGCGCTAGCTAAGCACCTCACCCCAGAACGCAGCGCGAACCTCTGCGGATGCTCGGGTACAATGGAGGGTTGCTCTTCTGGGCTGCGAGCCCTGTGCGATCTTGTTCTCGCGAGATCGCGCAACGGAGTGATCGAGGAGGGAGACTGGGAACTATTTGCTCCCAGTCTCACCCTGCTCCAGGCGACACGAAGCAGGTTACTTTGCAATACCTTACTTATTGGAAGGCTAGTTAAAGATTACGCTCCCCATGGTGCAGTAAGCTCGTGAGGACTAGTGCAAAAAATGAGGCGCCAAGTGATTTCTTATGGGCTTAGCATCAGGAAAGTAATATGGGAGGTATGCGTTAAAGTTACTTATCCTGACGGTAATGTTTACACATCCAAACGCTAACATTAGCGGTCACTAGGAATAGAGCCCATAATGTGTGGCTTAGCATCATGGGAGATGTAGTTCCAAAACATCTGGAGAGTCAAGGATGCTGACCCCTGGAGTAGATATTTGATATAGATGTAATTTTTATTGTAAAAGACTTATGATATATTCATTCATCCTACAATTCCAAGAAGACAAACAGCCCTATTACATTCTTCGCGCACAATTGCGCGCAGGCGCAAAAGAGCATTAACGCGAGGGGCAAGACCCTTTGCGCTGAACGTCGTATTACGACGTTAACGCACAAAATGCGCGTTAACGTCTAACGTGAGTGACCCTGCGCGAACCCTTTGCGAGTGCAACTTAGTGCGCACATCCTATACTTAACATTGTGAGCGCAAATGCGTTTGTGCGCTGGTACGCGCATGGTATTACAAGCTTAGCGCAAAATTTAACAGACAACGCTTGCGCGCATAATTTTAATTACAAATAATAGTAACACTTTTCAGTGTGAAGTGCATTCGGCGCTAAACAGATGATGTAAATGTGCAGGTTTATCTACTAAAGTTTATACAATATTGCAGCTCACCACCAGTGTGTCTTACACCAAAAATAAGCAAAAAATACAAACTTTGTTTGTTAAGGGAGCGCAGAAAAAACAAGTACTTGACAATCTCTCCTATATCTCAGAAATTCTGATTGTTTTCGTTTCAGTGGAATATTCTGGAAAGTAAAGGCAGAAAAGACTCTCATAGCATAGTATGTTTGGTACAAAAAATGGGGTTAAATTGCAAGCAGAATAGTAGGTATCTCACTTACAAACTCAGAGCCTATAGGCTCATATTATACGCCTTTAAGCCTCTCCGGGGGGCTCCTCCCATCAATCTGTTGTTATTCTGGAAGAGCTTCTTAGACCTCAAATAGAATAAAGAAAATATGGCGCAATACCAGAGCAATTTAGGTGATAAGCGCAGTATTTGTAGGTCGATCTACTCACGTGATTCTGAGCCTCCCGATTGAGTGGCTCAGTATGAAAGCCTTGGACCACCTTAATAAGGAGGGTCCCACCCTTACTTGAATATCAGCTGATGATCCCACTGTAGAGGAGGAAGTTGGCAAGATCCGTGTCAATGGAGTAGAAGGGAAACAATCAAAGGAAGTGGTTCTATTAAAATAAGGGAGTTTTATTCCAGTAAAAATGAATAAAAATAAAAATAAAAATTGAAAATAAAAAATAAGAATAAAAAGGTACAAGGGTATTCAAGATAAATTTGGGAGTAAACTGAAACGCGTTTCGCTCGCTGTTACTGCGAGCTTCAGTCGGACTGATGAAGCCCGCAGTAACAGCGAGCGAAACGCGTTTCGGTTTACTCCCAAATTTATCTTGAATACCCTTGTACCTTTTTATTCTTATTTTTTATTTTCAATTTATTTTTATTTTTATTCATTTTTACTGGAATAAAACTCCCTTTATTTTAATAGAACCACTTCCTTTGATTGTTTTTTCTTCTACTCCATTGACACGGATCTTGCCAACTTCCTCCTCTACAGCGGGATCATCAGCTGATATTCAAGGTAAGGGTGGGACCCTCCTTATTAAGGTGGTTCAAGGCTTTCATACTGAGCCACTCAATCGGGAGGCTCAGAATCACGTGAGTAGATCGACCTACAATTACTGCGCTTATCACCAAAATTGCTCTGGTATTGCGCCATATTTTCTTTATTCTATTTGAGGTCTAAGAAGCTCTTCCAGAATAACAACAGATTGATGGGAGGAGCCCCCCGGAGAGGCTTAAAGGCGTATAATATGAGCCTATAGGCTCTGAGTTTGTAAGTGAGATATCTACTATTCTGCTTGCAATTTAAAACCATTTTTTGTACCAAACATACTATGCTATGAGAGTCTTTTCTACCTTTACTTTCCAGAATATTCCACTGAAACGAAAACAATCAGAATTTCTGAGATATAGGAGAGATTGTCAAGTACTTGTTTTTTCTGCGCTCCCTTAACAAACAAAGTTTTTTTTTTTGCGCATAATTTTAATGTCTGAAAAGCTGGTGGTAACGGCAAATTGTAACAACCGACCAAACTGCGGATTCACAATGGAGAACGTCGATGTGCACGTTTATTTTTTTACTAAATCCCTCAAAAATTATGGCCACTACCTTGTCTTCCTTCAGAACGTACGTCTGTTGTGCGCAATCCGCACAAAATGACGGACTCGCGTTAAAAATTACATTGCGCTCACTGATTTCTGTGCGCAACGGTACTTTGGGTGCATTTTTGCACGTCGGTTTTATGAGCGCAATTTCCTGCCGAATGAAAAAATGCGCGAGGAATGTAATTCCAGCGGTGATTTTCATGCGTTAACATTTAACGCTTCGCGCAAAAAAACATGAGTTTAGCGTGCGTTTTTGCATTAAGAATGTAATAGGGCCCAAAGTCTGTTAATGAAGTGGTGATTACAGCTAAATTTAGAACATCATACCTACATATAACAATAAAAGAATAAGAATAATAAATTGTAAATTCCCTCGGGAGCAGGGTCCTCCATTCTTAATGTAACGTTGTTACGTCATGTGTTGTATAACTGTATTATTCCCTTTTGGACTTGTCTTGTACAGCTCAGTAGGATCTGCTGACACTATATAAATAATAGTAATAATAAAAATAATAATGTAATATAATATAATCTATATATTTACACAGAGGTGAAGAACGTTTTAGTGTCAGCGTTAGTTAGAAAACATTTGTTTGTGTTTGGATTTTTACATTTTATTTACAAGTCTTCGAAAACCCTTGACTAAACTTTAATTTAGAAAATTATTGAGTTAAGATAATCACAGAAAAAAAGAAATTGCATCAGTACAGGCATGGATACAATCCATGAAAAACATTGTACTTAGAAAGACATAGAAATGTTAGGGGTAATGCCGCTATCTTAAGCGGAGTGTTTTAAGACACTTTTAAGTAACCATAGCAGCAGAAATTGTACTGCATTTTCTATACCCTTGACCCAGAACAATAACTGTACTTCTAATAGATGAATGCTAACTCGATAAAAAGCCGAAGAAAGCTAAATTAAAAGGTTTAAAGCTGATGTGTAGAAGCAAAGGATAGGGTCGGAGCAATTTGAGAAAAAAAGGAAAACCATTCAATCTAAGAAAAAAAAGAAAGAAAAGAATTCTTTTGAAAAAGGGCCCCGTGAACAAATGGCGAGATGTTTTGGTCGACAGTGTGTGACGGAGAAACAAGTGAAAGTGATACCTTGCCGGCAAGTCTGATAAATAGAAAACACAAATGTGTTACATTTCAATGGAAAGTAGGGCAGACAAAAACCCGGGGACATTAATTAAATCCCCTATGAATACCATGTAAATAAAGGTGCATACCAACAAGGTGATATCACAAAGCGCAATGTGATGTCGTGTTAGTATACGTTTGTCTTGTGAAATGGTGAAATAAATGATGAGAAAAACCCCCTCTTAATTAAAGTGGATAGCTCATGCACAACATTTGTGGAGGACATATGTTTTCGTGGGTCACCTCGTTTTTCCAGGAATGGTTCACAGAGGTAGCTCCACATTCTCGCTGCTATTCTCCCTCCAGTTTCCACCTCACTTTTAATTGCTGTACACAATCTGGTCTTCAGTTCAAGGGTTGCCATTTGGGCTTAATCAAACAGGGAGGAAGAAAGAGAAAGCCAGCCCCTTTTGAAATGTTATCTATGGCGTTGTTTTAAACTGAATATTAATAAGCAGTTATGGTGGCTTATTGTTGTAAGTAATCAGTTATTAATTGCCATGTATAATTCATGCTTTAAAGAACTCATTTATTATTTATCGGCTGCTCATATTTAAAATATTAATTATTAATAACCGTGCATTCTATTGTTTTTGTTTTTTTTGATCACGGATTAGTATAATTCATCCATGCACATAAATGGCATGAAAGGTACTACTAACATCCTGAGGAAGAAGAAGATATGAAATATTTAACTGTATCTGGGTGTGAGCCGGTTTTAGCACCAGACTGAACCTCCACTGTGATTTTATGCATATATAATATATGGACAAAGATAAATAGATAGATAATATGCGGGTATACATCTATCATAGATTCTAAATCTTGAACTGCAGCGTACTCCAGGAAGGATATTGTCCCAATGAGTTGCAGTCATTAGGTTAAAGAGTGTAGGACCTGTCAAAAATGGTGTACACTGATTTTGTGACAGGCTTAAGCATCATTTGATCATCATTTTATTCCTAAAGTTAGGTGGTTCAAACTCATTAAAATTTCTTAAAAGTCTTCCAAATGGAGTGCTCTTCCTTTTGTGTGGATATACACAACACGCACAGCTAACAACTAAAACCCTATGGGCTATATTACAAAGTTGGTGCTAACTGAACCAGAGCTGTTGTAAACTTAACAGCTCCATAGGCTGTAATGGCTCTGATATGTTTTCAACAGCTCTGGTGAAGTTAGCACGAGAATTGTAATATAGACTTATATATTTGAAATCTTTTAACCTTTTAGATGTATGTGTTTCTCCACTCAAGGAATCCCAATAAATTACTTGCCCAGAGTATAATCAGGTGAAAATGTAGACCAGAAAGCAGGACTAGCACTCTGGGGACTTAGGAATAATAGAAAAAAAAAAAAAACAACCTTTATTCTATGCCATTAAAAAGTGCCAACCCACTTTATTCCCCCGGGTTGTATGATTGACAGATTTGGTTGATGTAACGGTTCCCCCCTCCCCTTTATGTTATGTGTTGTTTCCCCCTTTTCTTTTTTTTGTACCCAATTTAAATGCTTTGAAAAATAAAACTTTGAATTTCAAAAATAAATGCCACCATTTTTAAAAAAAAAATTTTTGTGAAAGGATTTTACCAGGAAGGATACATTGAGATTTCTCTCGTTTTCAAGTATGTCCTGGGTGGCGAGTATGTACCGTTAGGTGTCTTGCCAAGGACACTTACTGGAGAGGTTGCTCGCTGGGATCAAACCCATGACTCCACAGGCTCTCTCCATGCAGAGCAGTGACATTACCTCTACTCCACCCAGCCGGTACTTACTTGTGGACCTGTCATAGTCCTGATGAAGGCTCCATAAGTATAGGTGAAACTTTGGCATTAAGCATAGAATAAAGTTTCCTTTCTTATTGTTATCCAAAAGTCCCAGGAGCGCTTGTCCTGTTTTTCTATCGATTTGTCTCGTGTGGATATAGATACACCATAGATTTATAATGATTCACAAGTTCTACCTATTGGAAATGCAGCCCTCTAGTCTTGTATTCCACAGGGGGTTTCATAGATGTAACACACACACATTCAATCCCATATCCCTGTGTAGGTGTAATCATCACCCAGACGACATAATGGATTTTTAGATTAAGTATCTAATTATACTGCTGAAATATAAAATATCCAGTAGAATACAGCTAACTGCTTTTAATAGATCCACTTTTTTTTAATAGCGCCTGTGATAGTCACATACAGTATGTGACCAATTTAATTATACATTTTAAGTAAAGTTTGAGACCAGAAAGTGGTATGCGTCCATTTCATCGCTTTTCCTTACCATATACTGTGTTGAATTTGGAAAATGTAATAGAGGAAAAAAATATATGATCTCTTCACAAGAACGTGTTCAAATAATTCGTGAGGTGTGCAGGAAAGCAGAACAGCAAGGGGTCCTCTTATTGCCAGTGGGTGAGTGAACGCGTTAAAATGCTCTATAAAATGGAACGTTCGACTGTTCTGTATGAAACTCATGAAAATTCTGTTCAATTGCAGCGTGAGCAAAAATGGAGGAAATAATACTTTATTAAAATTTCTAGGCAAACTGCCTTTTTTGGTGCATGATCACTCAGTCTTCAGTATCACTATAAGTCATGGCAATCCAGTCTTATTCTATATCAGGTGTCTCCTTTGCTAATGGTAGGGGGTCTGATAGAAAATAATGGGCTTGGAAACTCTGGCATCAAGCAGAACTTCAGAATTTGAATATCATAATATCTTAGCAATGTTTTGTATTTTTATTTAACAGCTCCAGAAAACTAAGGCACAGCCTGGAACACACAGAAAGTTACTCGAGCCAGCATGATGCCATCAGGCAAATGCATTGTGGGTCACAATCGCCATGGCCTTTAGGCTTTGGCAAGGCCCCAAACTCTGTCAATGGTCTGACCAAACCCTGCCTGTGAGCCAAGTATGACCTGTGCATAACAAGCCAAATCATTCCCATAGCTGGCCTAAAGTATACTAGATGCACAAGGCCTATCATTTGGACTCTGCCCTTTACATCCCTAACCACACCTTCTTCCCTGAACATGTTTTGGCCCTCAGTCCCTGATTATGGGGCATTATGGGAATATATTAGTACTCTCACATACAGTGGTGTTACACACATATATCAGCTTTTCCTCTTAGGCCTGTAAACAATACAGAAATGACCAAACACCAATTTAATTGTAAGAACTAGAAAAATGGCAAGAGGTCTCTGTCTCTTATTCAGCAAACAGTAAATTTTGTACAGCTGACAACCCTGTCACAAACTCGAAGCCAAAGTAGACAGGAATGAGTAACAGGCCATTATCATGTCAGGTACTTTAATTAGTTTTCCTCCGTCATTTGATAAGAAATATTCTTAAATCCCCAGCTTTGAATGAACTGCTTAAACACAAATTTGTAACCTCAGAATATGCTATTCTGCACATCTTGCTCTTTTACCTTTATTTTTTCCCATCCCAATTCCTTTTCTGCTTACTAATATATATACATATATATATATGCAAACACACATAAATACAGATACTATTATTTATTGTTCTATAAACCTTAATTCCCATTGCACATACTACTAGAAGTGTGCATTCTTTATGTAACGGATCTCAATTCGTTTGAATATCCATTAATTCGTATTCCAGAAGTACTTCCGAAATAATGAATTAGTTTCATCCGATTTGAAACTAAACAAAACCGCATATAACAAAATTGATTCGTTATACAGTTTCACAAGAGAACCATTGATTGAATGATTGATTGATTATTTTTTTTACTGATCTGAAATCGATTTTGAATGGATACCAAATTACAAATGAAATTCTGAAACCGAATCAGTTTTGTTTTACTTTTTCTGTTGTTTTCAGCACCACAGGCCAATAGACAGCTCAATTTTTAACCCTAGATTGCCTTTAACTCTCATGTTTAACCCCTTAAGGACGGGAGTAATTTTACAACTTCTGCGCTGTTTCGGAAGTAGAGGTTCGCTGAGCTCATTTTGACCGTTTTTAAGTCATGTATTATTATACCACCCAGAGAAATTATATATCGTTCTTTCCGGCAGACTAATAATATATCATTATTATATGTATATGTCATGCCCTGCCAAAATGCTATAACAAAAAATGTAAAAAAAAGTAAATAAATGTGAATTTTCAATAAAATTTCAATCTTCCACAGTGTGTAAAGTGTTTTTTTTTTTTAAATTTTTTATCCGAGGCTCTGCGGTCATATTCTATGGGGTAGATTTGTTAAAAAAATTAGAATGGAGAACCCATTTTTTTTTTGGGGAGAAATTGCGTGATTTTAGCTAAACCCCCCAAAAAAAAAATCATTAGTGAAGCATCATTGTTCACATTATTATTGAAATGTGAACAATAGTGCTGCATTAAAAAAAAAAAAAAACACCTATTTATTTTTTTATTATTTAATTTATTATTTTTTTATTATTTTTATTTTTACTTTTTTAAACTTTTATTTTACATATAACATGGTCATGTTTGATATCATTGGAAAGGCCATGCTCTGGCCTTTCCAGAAATATCAGCCATGACCCCCTAGCTGCCACCGATCAGGAGATAAAGGGGTTCAAAGAACCCCCCTATCTCCTCTTGCAGCTCCTTTGCAGCTAGGGGGTTCCCCGGTTAACTGACATCATCGCGCATGGCGCGATGAGTCAGTTGAGCGGGGGGTGACCCAGAGGTGGGGGCTGCCATCCAAGATGGCGGCCCCACCGGAAATAGGCCGCGATCGGGCACAAATTAGTGCCCGGTCGCGACCTGGCAACTAAGGGGTTAACCCCCCATACATCGCTGGAAAGGTCAGGCTGTGACCCTTCCAGCGATGCTTGCCACAGCCGCCTGGTCCCCAGCGATGGAGAGATAGAGGGATCCAAAGGATCCCCCCTCCCCTTCAGGCGCTTCCCCTGCTCCGGCAGGGGGGGACACCTGAAACTGACATCATCGCGCCCCCGGCGCGATGACGTCAGTGCGCCGGAGGAGGAAACCCTGCCGATCTGACTCCGTGGGACTCAGATCAGCGAGGGAGCCGCCGGAAGAGGTGAGTATCTCCCGGGGGCTGAAAACGCCGAGGACGTACATTTACGTCCTGCGGCGCCAAAGCCCGCCTAATGCAGGGCGTAAATGTACGTCCTGCGGCGTTAAGGGGTTAACTTTAATGTAACAGTAATTGTGCAGGATTTGATTTATTGTTTTTATTGATCCGAATCGATTTCAAATCAATTTCAAATCGATTGCGAATTGATACCAAATAACAAACGAAATTACGAAACAAATCAGTATTCAAACAAATTCGGTTTCAGATGAAATTATTTTCAAACTGAACAAAACAAATTTTTCAGCTGTCTACATACTACATTAAATACACAAAATGTTTATAATCTGCCTTTGTGCTATGGCAGTGTTTAACATTTGACGTGACGGTTGGTCTGTAGTTCCTTATACACATTAGAAATACTGAGAAGGGCGTGTCCGGAAGCCATGCGAGGAGGACGCGAGTGAGCTGAGCTCCGTCTACCCGCCGGCATAATTCCAATCCTGCGGCTCACATACCCGGCGGAATCCCGTTAAATTCACGGGGTAAGCCCCTTAATACTCAGGGACTCCAGCGATGGCCCCAACTAAGGCTCCCTCGAAGGCACAACGCTGCTTAGAGCTCCCGGAATCGGCGAGGAAAGGGAAGGCCTCACAAGATGGCGGCTCCCAGGGCGCATGCTCCCCGCGGCAGCGCGACATGGGGAGAGAGTCCTCTCCTTCGAGCTCGCCAACCTCTCACCCGGCTTCTGAACAACAACTCAGAGCGATGCTGGGGGAGTTAAGAGACTCGTTACAGGAAGACTTCAAATCAATAGTGACAGAACTTCACAAAGATATACGTGATTTGGGTGAACGTACTGACCAATTGGAGGCAAAAACAGATGACTTATGCCTAGCTCACAATGAACTGGTGGATGCCTACAAGTCACTTAAAACGACGCAGGATTCAATGCAACGGAAGATGGCTGACCTGGAAGATCGTTCTAGAAGAAACAACATCAAACTCAGAGGTATTCCGGAATCAGTTAAAATGGAGGATCTGCATGAATATGTCACGAGTCTTTTCCAGTCACTTCTCCCATCAACATCTACCCAGGATTTGCAGCTGGATAGAGTGCACAGACTCCCCAAGCCAAAAAATATGGCCTCCACGGTACCTCGAGATGCATTGGTCAGGGTCCATTTCTTCCGTGTTAAGGAAGAGCTGATGTCTGGGGTCCGGAAGATAGGGAAGCTGCCTGAGCCATACTCGTCCATCTCGTTCTTTCCAGATCTTTCTGCAGCGACCATGGCTAAAAGACGGGAATTTACACCGGTCACAGCGATCTTGAGGGAACACAAAATGCCGTATAGATGGGGTTTCCCGACCAAACTACTTGTCTGGAGACAAAACACTCTTCATGTCATGCCTGATATTACCACAGGTTTTCATCTTCTGCGAGACTGGAAGCTAACGGGTGACTGCACACCGACTCAGGAGGCCCAACCAACCCCATCAAAAGTCTCGCCAGAATGGCATCGAGTGACAACAGGGAAATGATAGCACGGCTTCGAAGTGGAGATCTTCATGAGGAGCTCCATCTAATTCTGATATACCAGGAGCCGAGAGGGGTTTTGAACCGGGTTCCGAATGGCCGAGCGGAGAGGATGTGGGCTTGGCGCCCCCGTGGTTCTGGATCTGGGCACGATTTTTCCCCCGTACCTCCCCCCGATGGACCGGGGCGAGCTGGAGGTTTTTACCAGCTCTAGGAGGAGATGGGTAGTGTATATATTTGGGATGCTGGAAGGATCCCTGGTATTTGTGTTTTTTTTTTTTTTTCTCTTTTTTCTGTGTTGTTTGTCGCTGCTTGCCTTGACAGAACTACGACCACCTGAATCAAGTTCTCTGGAGTCCGGATTTACCCTTACGGAGGTCTCCCCTGACAGAGCTGGAACACTTCACCTTCCTGTCGGTCCTGAAGAGGTCCTATGGGCTTTACTGAACCGACGGCCCTCCGGTAATGACTGCTCCCTTCCTCCATAGTAAGTCTCACACCATGAAAATATTTTCGTTGAATGTGAAGGGGTTAAATATCCCTCACAAGAGGCACTCCCTATACACGGATATCAACTCTGAGAGACCGGATATAATCTGCCTCCAAGAGACGCATTTTAAACACTCGGCATTTCCCAGATTATACTTGCCACAATACACTACGCAGTTTCATGCAACTTCCCCAACGAAAACGAAGGGGGTATCCATCTTGATTCAGAACCGTATTGCCTTTAGCCTGATTCACAAGGTGGTTGATCCCAATGGACGATTTATCATCTTAACATGCTCCTTGAACCATATTGTTTACACCATCGTCAATGTGTATAGCCCGAACGACTCCCAACTTCCTTTCTTGAACAAGGTTTTTTCTCGAATGCAAAAGTCAATGGCTGGCAGACTGGTTGTTTGCGGAGATTTCAACATGTCCCTTGATTTACCTTCCCGAGCTTCAAAGAGAGTGAGAGCGGCTCGCACCAGAAATGCAAATTTACTGGCAGCGCACCAACTTTTTGATGTATGGCGATTGTTACACCCAGGAGAAACGGGTCACTCCTTTTTTTCCAATGCCCATAATGTATATTCTCGAATAGACTATATGTTTGTGAAGGGTGATGTACTAACACAGATTCGGGACTGTTATATTGGACCTATTACGTGGTCAGATCATGCACCAACTATATTATGTCTTGTGGAGGCTTATGACTCGGGAGGTAGAGCACCCTGGCGACTGAATGAGTCATTACTATCTCGCCCTGAGGTCAGAGAGGAAATACAAAATGCATTGTCTAATTACTTTAGAGAGAATTCGTCGGAAGAGACATCAGAGGGAGTATTATGGCAAGCCCATAAAGCAGTAGTGAGGGGAATTCTAATTAAATGGGGGGCGCGTCTTAAAAAACAACGAGCGGACCATAGATTGTCCCTGTTACACCAAATCACAATAGCTGACGAATCCCACAAACGACTACACACAGAGGCCTCCCTGGCTCAAGTTACAGACCTTCGCAGGCAACTGATCGACTTAGACAAGCTAGATTATACTTGGGTGTCGCGTAGACTTAAGGCGAGATGCTATATTTATAGTAACAAGGCCAGCAGAATGCTAGCTAACAAACTGAAAGCCAAAATGGGTAAAGCACGCATACCACAAATCTTTGATGGGGAGGGGCAGCTTAAGCACCAACCTAGACAAATAGCTGAAGGCTTTGCAAGATATTACACCTCGCTGTATAACCTAGCTACAGAAACCGATGTATACCAACCTACCCTACAGGACATATTTCCCTTCTTAAACTCCCTTCACCTTCCACAGCTGTCAGATAACCTCCAAGACGAGCTAAGTAGGCCCATAACCTCTATTGAATTAACATCGGCCTTAAAAGGTCTACCTAATGGTAAGGCCCCTGGGCCAGACGGGTTCACAGCGAAATATTACAAATGTTTTCCAGATCTCCAACCCCATCTGCTCAAATTTTACCAATCAATCTTCGAATCGGGTCAGCCACCTCGGGAATGGTTAGCAGCGCATATTGTAACAATCCCTAAAACACCACTTCCCTCTCCTCACTGCTCGCAATATCGACCTATATCGCTCCTTAATGTTGACACCAAGCTATATGCGAAGATTATGGCGAATAGATTTGCTGAGGTACTGCCATTATTAGTGGCGGATGACCAAGTAGGTTTCATAAAAAATAGACAAGGTCCAGATAATACTCTGAAAATACTTACCCTAGTTGACCATGTAGTCCAAACGTCCCAACCCACCTTACTATTATCATTAGACGCGGAAAAAGCTTTCGACCGGATTAACTGGTCTTATCTACATCACGTATTGCTAAAATTTAATTTTCCAAGCGCCTTGATTAAGGCGGTAGAGGGGCTTTATACAGTCCCCACCGCACAGGTCTTGAATGCGGGCTTCACATCCGACCCAATTAAGATTTCTAACGGTACAAGGCAGGGATGCCCGTTATCACCCCTACTTTATGCGTTGGCGCTTGAACCTCTTGCGCAAGCCATTAGGCAGGCATCAGAAGTCCAAGGCATACACATAGGCCCCACACAGAGCAAAGTGAGCCTCTTTGCGGACGATATACTATTGACGTTGACAGAACCAACATCATCCTTACCAGCCATTCACGAGATTCTAGATGGGTACGGTAAAGCCTCTTATCACAAAATTAATCTAAAGAAGTCACAAGCGTTGTCGTTTGCGATTCCCCAAGAGACTCTTCTCCCCTTACAAAGAGATTACCCCTATGACTGGAGGAAATCACATATTACATACTTGGGGGTTAAAATAGCATTTTCTAGCGCAGACCTATTTGGATATAACTATCAACCTATGCTTACACAACTCAGGAATTTATGCATGAACTGGTCGAGGGTGGAGGTGTCCTGGGCGGGGAGAATTGCAGCTCTTAAAATGTCTCTACTGCCAAAATTGCTTTATCTTTTCCGTGCCCTTCCATTGGCGTTACCGCGCAGCTATCTCCCGAACCTGCAATCTGTACTCTCCAGATTTGTCTGGCGAGGTAAACGTCCTAGAGTGAGAGCGGCCCTACTGAATCAATCTATAGAAAACGGGGGGATGGGGGTCCCTAATGTATTGATGTATTATAAAGCGTCTATGTTAACAGCGGCCCAGGCCCTCCTTATGACGCCTCCAGGTCCCCAGTGGACTAGATTTCTATCGGCTTACTTCCTTCCTCATTCCCCTTCAATAACCCTCTGGCTGCCCAGATCCCTACGACCTAAACTACCTCCTCTTCCTCCACTGGCCAGCCTACTTCGAAGAGAATGGGACAATAATGCAGCGAAACTCATAAATTATCATCCAATCGCCCTGGCAGCCCCACTATCGGTACTAGATCACCTCATTCCTAATTTTAAGTCACGGGTATGGACACGGCACGGCGTGACGAGGCTTTTCCAATTTTTCGATCAAGAGGGTTTTCTCTCCTTTCCCAGACTAATGGATAAATATGCCCTTACCGGTGGACTGTGGCTATCATACGGTCAGATCCAATCTCAGCTAGCGGTATGGGGGCTTGGAGGGAGATTGTCTTCTAAGGACGCCCTGCTTTCTTCATTTGAAAATAGATGTTCCCACCCCCTAGAAAGGAAGAAAATTATATCCATCTGTTACGATCTCTTACTCAAATCCACAGCTAATAAACAATGGGATTATCAGAGAAAGTGGGAGATTGACCTGGGTAGGGAACTCCCAAGGGAACAGTGGGGAAATAGCTTCTCGGAGGACAGAGGCAGGTTTAAATGTGCCTCATTATGGGAAGCACGTAAAAAGTTACTATATAGGTGGTACTTAACGCCCGATAGAGAGAGCCACATGTCAGGGGGAGCTTCCTCCATATGCTGGAGATGTGGGATATCAAGAGGAACGTATTACCATACTTGGTGGACGTGTCCCCCTTTGGAAGGCTGGTGGAGGGAGGTGGCGACATTGAGTTCCAAGATTCTAGGTGTCACAGTGGATCCTACCCCGGAGATAGTGCTCCTTCAGCTCTTCCCGAGTACACTTTCCAGGTTCCAGAAACAGTTGCTAGCGCACATCCTGACCATATCGTATTTAATGGTAGCAGCTAGGTGGAAGTCAACCGACCTCCCACCTCTCCCTCTAATAACTGACCGGCTAAAAGAATTTCGCTTACTAGATGCAATGTCCCGGACAGTTACAGGAGCCCTGCCACCTAAGAAGAACTTCTGGTATATTTGGGACGCGTATCTTATATCGGCCGACTAGATATCGGAGAACATATAGGGGAGGTTTGCAGGGAGGGACCGGCGTGGGATACTGATCTTGGGGGGGGTTCTGGCGAGGGTCCGGAGAAGCGGATTGTGGAATAGGGTGCACACCTAGAACACCTGATAGGTAACACTTTATTATCGACAAAGGCAGCAGTGACTACTGTATATTGTTTGTTTCCTTTTGTTTCCTTTTCTTTCTTTTGTCCATTTTTGTTTTTGGTTGTTGTATTATGGTTTTATCATTTATAAATGTACTGTGGAAAAAAAATCAATAAAAATTTTTTCAATTTAAAAAAAAAAAGAAATAGACCATACATCCTCTCACCCTTATTGTTTTCAGACCGATTTCAGTGTTTTTTGTTTTTTAGATTTTATTGAATATCATTTATTTGCATTATTTTGGATAATTATTTTTGGGATAATAAATTATTATTTCGTGTTTCAAACTTAAAAAATAAAAAAAAAAAAAAAAAAAAAAAAGAAATACTGAGAAAATGATGACTGACGTGTATGCATGCAATTTTGGGAAAAAAAAATCATGGTAGTACCCATCACCTCGTCCATCAGTGGCATTGTGTGGATTTAGCATACCTCCATTTTACCCCAGTGGATGTCACACATGCACCAACACACAGCAACAGCTCTTCTTTCAGGCTTAGATGATGGAGAACAAATGTGTTTAATCATAACCGTATCGCCTGAAGAATCAAATAAATTCTGTGCTTGCTATCATGCCAAAAAGTAAAATTTTGATAGTCTGTACAGACCTGCGTGAACTACCAGTTAAACAGCAACATAATGAGAAAAAGGAACAAGAGGAGCTCTCTGCACGTGCGTGGATACTTAAAGCCAGACAAATCGCTCCATAAAAACATTTGTGCATTGACCTGTGTCTAAGAGAGCCATGGTATCATCCATCAATTACTCGGTGCCAAGGAAATTGTTGATCACAAAATGCCTCTTAAAAAGAATAAAAAAAAACACCAGCTAGCCCTTAAATGTTATGTTCTTCATGAATTTTCATGGAGGCACTTTGCTTTTACCTGCTTCGACTTTCAGAAATATCGAAGACTTGAATTCTTCGCTGGTGCCATTTTGGCTTTATAACCTTGAGGTTATCACCATGTCGCAAGAGGGGTAGCACAGATTAATGTGACAGCCCTTCTTTGCCAATAGGTGTCTGTACTGGGAATAATATGAAAACTTTATGCCTGGATTAACACTTTTTCCTCAATGACGATGAGCTGTAAGATTGGCTTCTCGAAGCTGTGTAGTACACAGACTTCAAAGGTTTTCCAGATCACAAACTGAAAAGCTTCTTCCAAAAATAACATACCATTCCAATGCAAGGAGCTCCAGGCATGTATCCAACAAGCAACATTAACATTATTCATATCTGAGTGTCTAAAAGTGTAATGCCCAGTCCACTATGCCTTCTCCAGCATTGGGTATCTCCACGAACCATGCACATCATGAGTTAACTCAAATAAGAATTTTAATAACATTTTGGAGTATCTTCACCGTTTTTGTTCATGCAAAGATTTTCGCATATTATGTCGTACTTCTACAACACCTCATACCACAAAGGACTCCCTGACATGTAAGTACCCTTAATAGCATCAGCGCTGAACCAGTCTTTATAAAATTACATTGAGTGGACATTTATTTCGCTTTTTTTTAATAGAACACATGGAGACGTACGATGGCCCAATTTCCCTTTGTCAAGAAAATGTTTTACTTGGCTGAACTAGAAATAGAAAATGGCTTGACGTGCCCTTTAAAAGCTTTTCTACGCTACATGATGTATGTAATTTTGTATTGTATTCTTTTGTTTGTATTTTTTTATTTAAATTAACAGCGAGTAGCTTTGCTGTTGGTCAGTGTTCCCAACCCTGGTCTTAAAGTACCCCTAACAGGCCATCTTTTAAGGCGTACATAGAGAAAATGCAGAATGGATCCTGCAGTCACTGAGCAGCAAATCATATCATCTGTGTTGTGCTTCCGATATCTGGCAAACCTGGCCTGTTAGGGGTACTTGAGGACCAGGGTTGGGAACTTGATTTTGATTTTACTTGTTGATATATTGCCCTTGAGAAAGTCTGGCGATCAAGACGAAATGCGTCGGGCCTTTTATGCTTACAGCACTATTTATTTAACTGGTGTGCTGAATAAATTTTCATTCTTTGGTATCCTGTGGAGGCCTTCTGTTATTGGTACATTAAAAAATCCATAGCAGCTGGCAACAGACATGACAACCAGCGAATGCCGCCTGATACACGGGAGTACCATAAAGATGCTAATTCCCCCAGGGATTCTGTGAGTCTCAAAAATTCAGGTTCTTTTATTCCACAATACTGCATAATTTTCGCTATTGATTGATATAGGATTTTATATCGTCCGTGCATACCCCATTGTTTGAATAAGGAGGACGTGAACCACCTCCTGGAAGATTCACCTATACTACACGACTTATAAGTAATTTTGTATTCACCAATATATATATTCGTTATTGCATTGTTGGGAACTGCCTGCTGTAGGTGAAGGAGAATACGAGATTATTCTCGTAAAAATGAACGTCATTGTTGACCGACTCAGGTGCCAATCCCTCTCCAGCCTAACAGCCTGGACCTTCACATCGTTACTGTAATGCTCAAAATTAAAACATTTCAGTATAAATGGAAATAATAAACAGCTACTATTAACACTTTATATGCGGACTGTTGTGTTTTCTTGCCATATGTCTTGGCCGAATGGACACGACATTTTATACTCCTTCCCCTCAATCCGTTTTGTTATAAAAGCTCTCTGCCCGCACTGCGTAATCCACAAATTTATTTTTTGCTCCTGTGTAAAGTAATTGTAGAAACCACTAAATAACAGAAACTCGTTTAAAAACATCAGCGTGCAGCGCGCCACAGACTGAGCTTCCGCTTGGATAAGGTAGTTATCCTAATCTGTTGGAAAGACATGGAAAGAGCCCTTAATTTGCTGTTTACTCAATCTTGCAAATAACTCTGCTTATTGTAACAGTGCAGGATTTTCATAGAGCTCGCGAGTCGCGGCATTAACAGAATTAAGGACAGTAAATAATCGTCAATTGTCACACAGCGAGGAGACGCTCCCGGAGGTAGGAGGAAATTTGCTGGACTCGCGTTCTCATTATAGCCAGTGGGCAATTTGTTTTCTTGGTGGAGGGAGGCTTATCCGTTGTCTATGCCCATGTGGTGAAAATTTTTCTCCCTGTGAAACAAATGCAGGATCGTAGGTAGGAAACTAGAAGTCTTAATTGAAAATCTTCAGAGTGATCAGTGCGTTTGGGTTTCCACAGAGCGATGACAAAACCCAGAGAAACTGGCTGCGGCGGTAATTTCTTTTCTCCCGTTTTTTCTTTCTTTTTTTTGTGTTAGTTTTAAAGATGGATCAATACGGAGGTTGTTTCTGGCATAATGTTTATCTTGGGCATACTCGGCTGCGGAACAACAGGGCTCTAGTTGTGAATAGAGGAACAATTTATTAATCTGTAGCACCAAAATATCCCCATCGAGAACAAAAGCCATCAATCTAAATATATATCAATCCAAATATTTGTCTTTTCATGACGGCTTTAACCAATCTGCTACAAGACAAGCCTGTGGCGACATTCTATAGCATATTAATCAAGAAGAGGAAATTCTATTTTTTTTTTTAAAAGGCCGGTGGAACAGCATGGAGAAAATGAATATGTGAATTGTAACCTGGAAAGACATACCTGGGAGGAAAAAAGAAAAACATCTAAGGAGATTTCTACTATAAATCATCTGCTGGCGCAAAGAGAACAAACAAAAGTAATATCTCTTTATTGACCTTTCCTTCCTAAATGTGTGTACATTCTCTGAATTCATTCAAGTCAATTACTGTATTGATCCGCTGTGCATCATAGAATCACCATGATCGGGGCACTTACTGAAACACACACAAAAAAAGGGACTTCTGATGAATAAAGGCAGGGGGTCAAATATAGAAAAGAACAGTGAGTAATGATCTAATATGTGCTTTACGTGAGACTTTTTTGTAAGTTTGAAGGCTGATTGAACTTACCGAATCCCCCCCCCAATACACAAAACCCAAAGGATAACCAAGGGCTTTTTATGTCTGCCAGATTCACAGAATTGGTTCCTTGCGAAGTTGTTTTATTACATGAGTTATTGATGAATTGATGGCAAATTGCAATGGAGTTGCAAATTTTTCCGTCCAATAAATAAATTGTTAGAAGTAATGGAGTTAGGGAAAAGATGCTATTTCAAGCAGTATGACTTAAAATTCACGATTTCCTTGCAACTCTCCACCAACTCACTGCTTAGATAATAATTCAGAGTGATTCTGTAGACAATGATGTTGTGGAATTAAACATTTCACCTGGAAGAATCCTAAAGACTCTGGGTAGGATGGATGTTTGTGCTATTTTCCATAAATAAAGTAGGATGATGCTTCTAGCACTGCGGACACCTCCTAAACTGCTGTAAACTCTACAATCCCAGCATTTCATTGGGCACTATAACACATAAAAGTAGGTATTGAATTGTTTATGCTTAAGATTATTACACAGACACTTATTTGAATAAGTTGATCCACGAGAAACAGTTGTAGCTTGTGGTACTTGATTTACTTAAAACCAAACAGAATGGTAATGAGCTCGTAAAGATTTCATTTCTGTCCAAAATTGTCCTTAAGAAATCCCTGCTCATATCCCTAACCGTATAAATAACCTTGACCCTAGAAATAATCCCTGGTGTTTAGAACATTATGGCCATGGTCATACGAGCACACACGAGCCCTGTAGTAACATCCGTGACAAAGGGTGTTCACTCTGTTCGGATGCCCGTGAGGCCACCTCGCTGAGCCTACTTTAGTGCGCTCAGCCCTACAAAGCGCGAGCCTCCTGGAGGATTACACTTTGTAGCCCCATCGAGCGTCCATCATAGCTGTTTGACAGGGATGGTTTCAGCACTTCTGGTGTAACATGCGATACTATTACGCACTTTAAACCATGTGGCCCTCCCCGTCAAGCCGGTAGAACGCTGCAATGGATGCAGGGATCACACGGACGCACTGAGTGCACTCATATGACCACAGCCTTAGGGTTAGAATTGTCCTTAGTATTAAGGTTATTTTTAGGATTAAGATTCTATTCCATAGTTGGTGCCAATTTGACCAGAGCTGTTGTAAATTTATCAGAGCCATTATAGTCTATGGAGTTGCTACATTTACAATAGCTCTGGTTAAGTTAGCACCAACTTTGTAATATTGCCCTAGGTTTTTAGTATTAAACCAATAATAACATTGAAATTTAGGGTTTCAGCGGGATTTTTCTCTGTTTCCCTGCCCAACACTTGAGTTCTCCTTACCGATAAATTTGAATTAAATTGCTAATTCTGGAAACTGCATGAAAGAGTATAGGCACGATTGCTGATACTTGTGCTAAATTTTCAATGGGAATCGAAGTGCCAGAATGCCTTTAACTAAACCTCTCAAACTGAAAAAAGTCCAGATTGTAGCTGAAAATGCACAAAAAAAATCAGTCGGGTCAAATTAAATTGAGCTGTTAGTTGTATAAATATTCTATGATTTCCGTCTTGCAAGTCATGTCTTAACCCCTTAATGGCGGGCAGGTGGCACCTGTTGGGAGGGGGTCAATGCCGGCGGGGCATACTAGTACGCCCTACTGCTAGGTGCTGTCGCAGGACTTTGATGTGGCCCATCCACACTGCCTACGTGAATCAATGGCTGCAGGGGGACGACCTGAGTTCAGGCTGCCCGGCAGCAGCTAACGACACTCAGATTTCCATCTCTACATACCCTCATAATATGACCTGTGAGTGTCTATGGATAAAGTATACAAATAATTTTATCGGGCAAGAGTGTGCCATCTACAACTTAAAATTGTTTAATAATCCCAGCTAAATATGACTGAATGGAATGTCTTTTAAGCTTTTCGTGATGATTGAGAGACATAATTAGAGCAGGTTTTCAATGGATCACACTTTTGGTTAATATGAGATAAAAGTATCCGAACAAAATGTATTTGGTGCAGCTAGTCTAAATAGAGAAGGCAAAGTCCTTATAACTGGATACAGCTGGTTCAATTGTGTGTTTCTATTGTGATACACCAGTTTGTTCCATCCGGGCCACTGCTACCATACAAGAGATTTTTATGAATTCTCTAATACCATCAAAAATAAGTAGAGCTCGACTAAGCTGTGTGATACTTGTTATTTTGAAATAAATAAAAAAGGAGGTTTGTGGCCCTCGAGGGCTGTAGTTAAAGACGGAAGATGAAAGTCTGGTTTAAAATAGCATTTGCCTTTGTGAATTTGGCCCTCAGTGTAAGTCTTCAAGGCTACAGTGTATTATAGGCCTCGGGAATTGCTACAAGTATTTCTCCTTGGAATGTCAAAAGAGGTCCATGAAGAACACGCTATTAGGATGCACATAATGCACAACATACAGAATACCTCAATGCACCTGAATGCTACAAAGCCTGGTTTAGATGGAACATCATATACCGTACATCAGACGTGTACTGTGTTCCCCTTTATTTTCATTCTAGCTGGTTTCCTTCTGCTATAAAAAAGTGTGTTTGATTGCAAACCTTTGCTCGTACCAAAGAGAGATGCTGAATTTGCTTTTAGAGTAACACACTGTATATGGAACAAGCGCAGCTTCAAAGAAGAGTAGAAAAAAGGAAACGAAAACCTCTGAACATCAACCGTTTAAAAACGCAATCAATCCCATAGCTCTAAACAAGTTAACGCATCCATAATGAGAGCTCAAAGGAGGCTGCAGGCAACGGATGCAGTACTGTAAAGCTCTGACACCTGGAAGGTCTGGGGTGACCGATTGGAACCATTGAGGGTTAGAACATTAACCTCTTTAAGAATGTCAAATATACCAATGTAAAGTCCCATAATCTGCACTAATTTAGAGCAACAGCGACACAGAGAGATAAATATCACAGTGACAAGGCTTGCCGATACGCAAACCTTGTTCTTCTTTTGTGGTGTCTTACAAAGAGTTAAACTGAGCAGATCATTAATGTATCAATGCTGTGGTTTGAAAGCTGGAAACATGCAGTCACACCACTCCAGATAACAGGAACCTTTATTTAAACATCCTCCATGTCCGTTTACAAAAGGATTATGATATTAAACAAATATATTCTAATAGCAAGGAGGAAGCAGCACAGTCTATATTTCTGTGTATGAGAAGAGAGCGCTATATTCCTCTCCCATTGAGAGAGTTCTTTTCCCCTTTCAAATGAAACACTTTATTATCATAAAGAAGAATATTTCTTTGGACACAAATACTACAAATGTCATAACTAGTGTTTTAAACCATTGATCCAAAGACTTAAATTTTTTTTAGTGTCCGTTCTCAGTCAGATGGCGGCGCTGGTCCTGCGGCGGCCTCCTCTGGAACACCGGGCGGGTGCTCCAGGACCACAAAGTGTGCACAGGCCACCGGCAGTGCCATTTATGCAGCCCCTGGAGCATTTGGCAACTCACACCATTTGGCATGCTCATGTGACACTGGCCATTCAGGAAAAAGGGCACGCTGTGTAAACTGCAGACGCAAATTAGAAATTATGGCGTTCTCCTTGTAATGTGTGTGTGACTGTTAACTGCCAAAGACGAAAGTTGAAGAACCAAGATAGTGCTGTATTTATTTTGGAATAATTTTAGCATTCAGAGTTGTGTATAAAATATTGTATTAAAAAAGAAAAAAAATGTATCTCCTATTCATGATTTAATAAATTATCAATATTGTCATATGGTTTATATGTCCTGAAAAAAAATGTATAATTTCTGTAATTACAGTACATAAGGAAAGTGAGAAAAAGAAAAATGAGATCTTAACAAGCTCATGGTGAAAATATTCACCCAAATAGATTGATATTCCCATCAGGAACAGGTTTCTGCAATCCTACTGTATCATCTTTGTCAAAGTATGTGTTGTTCATATGCATTTATGTTCTAATGTATAACCCCATTATCCACTTGTCTTCTACAGCACTGCGAAACATGCGTTATATAAATAAAGCATAATAATAAAAATAAAATATAGGCATTTATCTGGGATGAAAAAATAACATCGGTGAAAGATTAATAGCACAATTTATAATATTTAGAATGTAGAATGTAAATAAAATGTATCTCCAATCTGCTGTGACAGTTCATATTATAGGGGATATTCAAAGAGAGCCGAATTGGCTCCGAAATTGCACTGAACCGTGAATTTCCCCATACGGTACAATTTCGGAGGCATTCGTCTATTAAAAAGCAGGCATTTCGCCGAATATTAGCAAGTTGCTAGCGAAATTCGGTGCCTGTTTGACGACAGTGAAATCCCTATAAAGAAGCAATGGTTAATCTATTCAGAGAACACCGAACATCACCGAAATGTCAATGGAATGCCCTTCCGACGCCGTGCGTGGTTGGCTGCAGAGAGACGGCCTGAATTCAGGCCTTCCCCTGCAGCCAATGACGTGCGTTGCTTGTGGTGCCAGCCGGTTTCAGTGGCTCGGGCGGCACCTGTGACATCTGCCTGTCGTGAAGAGGATTAGTAGTTGTTTTTTTTCTTCACCAAATATTGGCGAATTGCCAGCGAAATACAGTGATCTTTTGTGGCAGTGAACTCCCCATATAGGAGTATTGGTAACTCTATTCAGAGTACACTGAACAGCAGTGAAATGTCAGTGAAAAGCCCTGATTTTCGGTCCTTTCATTCGGCAGGTTTAATCAGGTGAATTCCATAGGTTTCAATGTTAAAAATATTCCCGTGGTTATAGAATATTTATTCAACCCTTTATTCTTTTCACTTGCAGCAACAAGTCACTTTGTTTTATTTATTTATTTATTTTAGGCATTTTTTGGCGAATGTTTTCTTCACATGCAGGTTTTTTCTGTAACAGACCTTTTTATTATTATTCATAGGACCTGATGGGCCATATTACAAAGTTGGTGCTAACTTAACCAGAGCTGTTGTAAACTTCCCAGAGCCATTATAGCCTATGGAGTTAACTTCGCAACAGCTCTGGTTAAGGCTAGGGACAGATGAGCGCATTTTCTGCGGCCACCGTCAAAATGTACGTCGATGCGTGCGCACGCATTTTTTCACGGAATACGCTTAAGTGGTCAGACGACCACAGTCGCACAGTCGCAGGTACTCACCAACGCAATTCTAGGGAAATCCGGCTGTTTGAACGTTATGTAGGCCGCACACTAGCAGCGTCTGACGTCTCCTAATCACGCACACACGCTGCCATGCGGCCGCAGCGCACTCTGTACGTCTGTAGCAGCGGTTTCACGTTCTGAGAAAAATGCGTTCATTTGCCGGTTGCGTGGTGTCGGCGCCCTACGCACGTACTGCGTATATTGGCCGTCATTGGCCGTTATGTGCTGCTACTGCCGCCGTGATTTAGTGCGCCTGCACGCGCGTTCCGACTGCCCCACTCTGACCCTAGCCTAAGTTAGCACCAACTTTGTAATACTGCCCGATATGTTATTTCCAGGCATTTTCGTCCATTAACTCTTTTGCAGACGCATTCTAAAAGTTGCATTTTATTTTACCCCTTTCGGCAGCTTGTTGGTTTTTTCTGGAGGCTGGTCGGCACTCTGTTCGGTGGATCGTCCGCTTTTTTCGGATGCGTTTGGCAGTTTTGCAGCGGTTCATCGGTGCATTCTGCTTTTTCTCGGCGGCTTATCAGATCGATCAGCTGATTTTTCAACGGTTTTGCAGCGGTTTTTCCATTCGATTTGGCGGTTTTGCGGCAGTTTTTTTGGATGTGTTCAGCAGATTTTCCCTGTACTTCGGGGACCCTGGTGAATTTGACTCCCCGAAGTATGGGGAACAAAGGAGCACCGAAAGTAACCCTGTATTTCTTTGTTTTAGTAACTTGTGCTGCTCAATGTATTGGCCTAAAAGCTCATGCAAATATTTACAGCTGCTAAAATAAGCCAATAAATGCTTGCAGGGCCTGCGATAACACAATTTGCTTTCTGAAGTCAAAACGCATTCAGCCTTTTCAACCTTTTTATTATAAGGTTTTTGATTGAAGGGTCAGCATGCGTATTGTACCAACAAGCCAACACTCCCAACTGTTTGGGTGAAAATAGTAGCTTATTATGGACGTTTCTGAGTGAGCGTTCTACTTTAATGATGCCTGAAATGTCATCTGAAACACTGCATTAGCTTTCTGTGGAAAATAATGTAATTGTAGCTTTTTGGCAACATTCTGATGGCCATCAACAAAAGGAAATATTATACCAATATCATTTAAGACAAGAATTTATGTAAATATAGTGCCAGCAAAAATGACGCTGTGATTTAATAGGTTGGCTTGTTCGAGACCCAGCGGTAAGCACCCTCTTTAATCTATGGCCTGAGATCGACAATCTCCAGGTTTAGAGGAATTTTATAATCAAGCCAAGGAAACCACCAGCACGACCCAGAAACTTGAGTGTAGCAGAAGCTGTTAGTAGTAAGGAGGAGAGCTGTTACATGTAATGGCTCACACCTTAATGCTAATGGCTCCCCTACTAAAAAAGGTGAGCCTCAAATCCTTGTTGTTGCTCAGCTGTAGGAAAGGGGGGAAGGTAGGAAGGACCTGTTTCCCCTCAAGATTTCTTCAAAGACCTATACAGTGTGTGTCTAGGATTTCGTTTATTTGTGGTGTTTATACTTTAATTTACACCCTAGAGTTACCAAATCCCCCATATATATTTAATGATGGCAAGGTCTGTAACTAATAAACGGAGGTTGCTAACCTACAGTGGTTTGGTTACATTATATCTCTGCACTGATTATCAGTAAGGAAATCTACCACAGGTTTTGTGCGGTTCCTAACCCAGTGGTACTGCATCCTATACTTTTTTAATGAAGCACTAATGCATAGACTGATGGAGATCAGGGCCAGATTTACACCTCAGGAACCTGTCTGGAGTCTGGAGCGCAGCCCTCCCTAAAAAAGTGTCAAAAATTGTTTCTATTTTCTTGGGGGGGGACAAAAAATAATTAACTTTTTAAAAAACTGAAACAGTTTCTCGCTGCACATGCATCAAATGAAGGGCCCTATCATTCTGTCTGCTTCATTTTAAGACAACAGACTCTGCTCTAAGTTAACCCAAAAACAAGCACAAATAGTAACCTAACCCTAATTTCTAACCCCAGTTATGGAAAATTATATTCCATTTCGGCCCAGAGCAACCAAAACTCTGGGCATCGAAATTTGGCCTCAACCAAGGCCTTTATCAATACATGAATTTTTCATGACTCACTTTTTTGATGAAGCTTTATTTTCAAGAATTTTTCAGTAGGATAGAAAAACTTGGTTTGTTTAGAACAAAAAAGGAGGTTTTTATTGTTTTACATGGTCATATTTGGCATCATTAGAAAGGCCAGACTCTAACCTTTCCAATGACACCTAACTCAAGCTCTGCTGTGAGGACAGCGGGGTATTTCAGACCCCTGAATCTCCATTATTTACAACCCAAAGGTTTGTGTTTTAGATGAACGCATTGCACCATCACCTCCACATTCGCTCCCAGCTTTAGAAATGAGTTGAGTTATATAAGAAGATACATTTTATATGTATTAGTACTCTGTGATACCATGGAATGGAGTTTAAATTATTCCAAAATGATCCAGATTATTTCTGAATTCCTATCTCTACATTACGCTTTTTCAAAAACACTATCAATTGTATGGATTTCGAGTAAATTTCTATCCAATTAGTTGCTATCCCCATTTATCAAGCCAGTTATGGGTTGTCCGTTGTATGTTAGCATGTCAAATAGAATGAAGAAAAAGGCGGTCACTCTGCCACAGTTATTATGGTTGTTGTTGGCTCAGAATTAAAAAGTGCATGCCCCCGCAAATGTCCATGTTATTCTTTCCAATGTATTTTGGCATGTCAGCCAGAGATCCAGTTCCAAAAGTAGGGGGTATGTGTGAGAAGAGCCTGCCCATGTGTGACTCCTATCTAACTGTGCGATGGCTTCAACCAAGACTGGAATAAAAGTAATTAATAAAAAAAAGGAAATGTGGTTACTCATAACATATCACTTGTAATTATTTTGTAATCTAGCTGAACATTAGGATTGGCAAAATATATAATCACTTATCTAATAAGCACGTGTATTGATATCTGTCTCTAGCTATGTTAACATTACTACTGACATGATTATGATCATTATAATTAAACTGCAATCATTAAGTGAAATCATTAAAGTGCAATATGCCAAAGAAAGTGCATGTCAGGTTATTCGATTATTGCTACTCTATTCTAAGTATGCCAATAGCTAATGATTCATATTAGCACTAAACTGTGCACCTGCATACTTACATTTTTGTTTGTATAAAATGTTAGAAAGGAGTGTTGATAAGTATCATTCTGGGTTATTCAGAGAGCACCGAAATGCCGCCGACATTCCGGTGCTCTCTCAATCCCAACACTTCGGCTAGTCCAATTCGCCGACCCTGTGGTGAATTCAGCATTGACCGCAGGGTCCCCAAAGTGCAGGGAACAAGCCTCTGAATGAATCCGAAAAACTGCTGCAAAACCGCTGAATCGATCCGAAAAAATATTGAATCGATCTGAAAAAACGCTGAAAACATCTGACAATCTGCCGCAAAATCACCGAATCGATCCGAAAAAGCCATCGACCCGCCGAAAAGAGCGCCGACCAGACGCTGGAAAAAGTCGACAAGTTGCTAAACGGGGTAGAAGAGGAAGAAGAAAAAAAAAAACTTTTAAAATGTGTTTGCAAAAAAACTACTGCACAAAAATGACGGAAATGATATACTGTATAAGGTCCTATGAATAATAATAAAAAGGTCTGTTACAGAAAAAAACTGCATGTGAAGAAAACATTCACCAAAAAATGGCTAAAATAAATAAATAAATAAAACAAAGTGACTTGTTGCTGCAAGTGAAAAGAATAAAGGGTTGAATAAATATTCTAGAACAACGGGAATATTTTTAACATTGAAACCTATGGAATTCACCTGATTAAACCTGCCGAATGAAACCACCAAAAATCAGGGCTTTTCACTGACATTTCACTGCTGTTCAGTGTACTCTGAATAGAGTTACCAATACTTCTATATGGGGAGTTCACTGCCACAAAAGATCACCGTATTTCGCTGGTATTTGGTGAATTTAGGCTAATTTGCCTAAAAAGTCAGGTGGTCATAATAATCTGGCCACTCAGTGTATATACTGTATATATTTGACAGTCTAGTAATTATTTTAAGAACACTCTGTGGCGAGGTGGAGGATTGATGGTAAACCTTACGGAAAATAGCAAAAGGACACACTGCGGAAAGACTCCTTGCAGCTATAATATTAGGTCTGGGCTCCCAATTTGTCTGCCTTTAATATTTTGTCATGTCAATGAGGTTGACTATTGTATGTTGTTTTTGTTGCATTAGTTTGATGTATCACAGTTCCGAATTTCAATTTGGAGCAAATCAAGAAGTATTTTATTGTGAACAGAACCCAGTGGGGCTTATCAGTAACCTTGTTATGATGATGCTTAAAGCTCTGATCTTAAATTTAAGGAAAGAGAGTGCCATTATTCCTCTACGGCTGGACAAAAAGCTTACCAACTGCTCCGGAATTCCTAGTAAATATCTATAATTTATAACACATATTAGATTGGTGATTATTAAAAGGTGTCTGAAGAACATTTTCTTTCCTTTCATCCCTTTCTACCAAATTCATACAAACATTTAAAAGAAATTTTACCGGATGAAAAAAGGTCAGATTATAAATAATGCAAATTAGGATCATCAGGGCAATAAACACCTTTACTCCATTCCTGTTAAGTAAATATGGATGATGGCACTGCGGAAAATAGTGGCTTAATTCCAAGGGCCACTGAAGTTTGCTGAAAAAAATAGGAATAGACCCTAAAAAGGAAGATAATATATAGTTTCAGTCACAAAAATGCTTCTTTACCAGAATGGTTTCACCCAACTTGCACGACACCAGAAGCAGCTTGGGAAATCCTGCCGAAATTACAAATTTAAATTCCTTATATAGCTGGGCTGGAAAGGAAGTGAAGATGGAAAAAAGGTCACAATCAAGGATAGGAAAGAAACACTGATAAAATAAAACTAGCCGGAGGTCAACAACAGGAGAAACACACAAAACTGCAGATGTAGCTAAAGGCAGGAACTGTACACAGACGGATAATCAATAAGCAAGCAAAAGTCAGAAAACAAAAATCAAGAACACCAAGAATGGATAGTAAAAGCCTCTCACAGCTGCTGATAGGTCTTGGTGTCAGTTTGCACTGGATGCATAGTCAAGAGAGTATCGTCAGAGTGATGTGGAGGCACGAGGGCAGAGTTGGCATGACGCAGAGGCAAAGGGAGGGCATCCGAGCAAAATGGAGACAGAGTTCATGTACCGGCTGGGTGGAGTAGAGGTAACATCACTGCTCTGCTTGGAGAGAGCCAGTGGAGTCATGGGTTCGATCCCGGCAAGAGCACCTCTCCAGTAAGTGTCCTTGGGCAAGACCTAACGGTACCTACTCGCCACCCAGGACATACTTGAAAACAAGAGAAATCTCAATGTGTCCTTCCTGGTAAAATACCTTTCTAAGAAAAATAAATAAATAAGATCTCGGGACATTGGAGTGAGTAACTGGTATGCTACAGGAATGCATGACAAATGGATTTATTAAGGTGTACTTCAAAAATCACTAACTTATCCTTTTACATTTTTTAGAACTGGTGTAGAGCTGTTTCACTTACGCTTACATATCACAGAATTCCCTCAACCAGTATCTTCTCCTGCTACACCATCATTGCAGAAGTGTTTAATTGTCTAATGGCTTCATCAGGTTTTAGGGCATCCTTACTCACATGGAACTCAACCAGCAGCCATACCAATGTAACTTGTCATTGACATTGCCATCATCTCAAAGACTTGGCCTTGTGAAAAGTCAATGTCTATAGAAGAATCCACAGGAATTTCTGGTCATAAGTAGAATTATCTATACAGACATATTTCAGGAAATACAATGTGCTGTTCATATGTATGTCGAAAAAAGTTTATAAAAATGTTTGAAGTGTCTTGGCATTCCAGTCATTATTGTAACATAATGAACCACCACTGGTGATAGTATTAGATCCCAGATGAGAAACAGTAGCAGACCATCATTCCAGGACATCTGAAGCCTAAAGCAAGATGTTAGTGATAATTAAGGCCAGGTTAACTAGACAAATATGTGGTAATTAGAGAAGGTTTGAAATCCTAACCTGTTAGTAACCCTCTAGGAATGATATTTTAGCATCTGCAGATGAAATCTAATTCTCCACAGGAGTCTACATGAAAGCCTTCAGAGAATATTTGTTTTTCTCATGCAGTTTGCTAATGTGATGGTCTTGTGATTCATTGTTTAGGAAGTCTCACTAAATTAACAAAGTCAAAGCAGAGCTTGAACATTTCAGATCAGGGGTATCTGTTCAATGTCAGACGGCTGGATTTGGAACGTCTTAATCAACTGATAACATCAACAAATCACGCTTAAAAGAATTTAGCGTTATTCCTCTGTGTTAGTGTGGAAACACATATCAGGGCGTTTTGTGTTGTGTTACATACAATTTCCATAAGGCATGGGGTAGATAGAGACACACTGGATGGAAAGACTGACATGGATAGCTAGCAAGATAGCTAGATACCTACAAGCTCAGATTTAATAAATAAATCACTTTGACAATTTGAAGATTAACTAAAGGTTTACAGTCGGCAGTTAGTAGGAAATGCTGTGTTTTTCCTTAAAAAAGGAAAAAACATGAAAGTGTAAAACTAACAGCTTTTTGGTACAAAGAGAGTGTCAAATTAACATGCTATTTTAACACTTTGTGGAAGATCAATGTGTTACTTTACCACTTCAGTTATACACGTCGGAGGTTAATTTAAGCAGAGATGCCTTATTCGCTCGAGTACACTTGGATATGAAATTAGTGTACACTAATGTCCATTACGGAGAAGCAACAGCTGTTATTTCTCTTTATTGTGTTTCCAAAAGAAAATGACTAAAAACATATGGGGGAAACTGGACGCAAGAGAACATTTATATGTCTGCCCGACTCGGAAAAGGTTGACCCTCGCACATCGGCACTTTTAGGGCGTTTTTTCCCCCCGCAGATTGCTTAGAGATACATAAAGTTAATTGCCAAATTGCATGCTAATGAGCGACCTCCTGAAAGAGAGCTTGAATTATGGCCTCCGAGGACGGAGTTGGCTAGCTCCAAAATAAGTATAGTAAACACTGAAAATAGGCAATTTGTTCACGTCACGGAGATTGTAATCACTTTGGTGGAGGCCATCTGACTGTTTGTCATTAATTTTGTAGACACAAATGCTACACAATGCTACTCGACTTAACCATTGTGCTAGTCACATCCAGGCCGAATTAAATAGTAGCACCTGGGGTTCCATTGCAGATGTTCATTTCTCTAGATTACAATGAATGAATGCCTATTAAAAAACTTAATTAACAACACACATTTATAAAAAGACAGACACACACTGTTTTCTTCTCGTTCAGCAAGTCAGATTCTTCTAAATAAATTGAAACATGTCGCACATTGAGTGAGATGTTGCATTTTAGTCACTTCATAAAAGGGGGGGCGTTAAAAAACTTGGAAATAACAAAATAACTGCATTCGCAATTTGGCAGTTTTGGTTTAGCTTTGCTGTTCGTATAATCACAATTCACCATTTAGCGCACAGATGTCAATGTATTCATGACATTCCTATGCACAAAAAAAGACATTTTTTCCTCCTTTGTTTTGCCATGTTTTTCTTAATCCTCTGGCACACAGTCTTTAATCTCCAATCCCACCTCTCCCACCAATTTGTCCTGTCTGGCCAGGTTTTTATTATGAGTCATAAAGGGACCCTACAGGGGGTGCCCTGGGAAAATAAGTCATTACTTTACCAAGAGAAACACACTAAAACTCTGACTGGATTAGGTATTCTTAATGAATGCACAAAGAAGGCCAAGAAAAAAAAAAAGAAAAAGAAAGAAAACAAGCACGCTCTACTTGATAGCTCTTAAATGTGCAATAAGTATAACAAGCAAAAATCAATCACTTCTCTCCCTGGAACAATCCCTGTTTTCTTACAATAATTTACAGATCTACTAGAGCTGAACCGACATCAAACACCAAGACCAGGTAACTAATTAAAGTACAACTACAAGAACAACAATTCTTCTTTCTTTAAATGTTCATCTATAAAGACACATACAGCAACAAAAAGCTCATGATAGAAGAAAGAACTGTTCATCTGTCCAAGATAGGGCAGAAATTCCACCACTTAAAACCACAAAGGACAAAAAACATGTATTCTATAGGATCCTAAAATAATGAGTCTGATGCCATAGTACGTGCCAGGTTTTCATAATTCTTTCTTTTTGAGAAAGTATTTTTACCAAGAGATACATTGAGATTTCTCTCATTTTCAAGTATGTCCTGGGTGGCCAGTATGTACCGTTAGGTGTCTTGCCCAAGGACACTTACTGGAGAGGTGCTCTTGCTGGAATCAAACTCATGTCTCCACAGGCTCTCTCCATGCAGAGCAGTGATGTTACCTCTACTCCATCCAGCCGGTACTTGTCTAGTTAACCTGGCCTTAATTATCACTAACATCTTGCTTTAGGCTTCAGATGTCCTGGAATGATGGTCTGCTACGGTTTCTCATCTGGGATCTAATACTAGCACCAGTGGTGGTTCATTATGTTACAATAATGACTGGAATGCCAAGACACTTGAAACTTTTTAAAAACTCTCTCTATAATATATATATATTCCCCCATATCATTCTTTACTCCTAATAATGTCCCACTAACCCCCTCCATCCCATATAACCTCCCCATATGCTTTGGCAATCCTAAAATGTATTTGGTCCTACCAATAAAGCTTATTTGAATTGATAGATATATAGATAGATAGAGACAGACAGACATGTTCACTCTAAATAATACTCAAGACAAGCTTTAATATGGGCTAATATATCACGTAAATTTGAGACTTAAGGAACATTAGCTTCTTACTGTTTAAATCTTACATGTCGAACCATTAAGACCAAAGATGGGATGTCATTTTAGGAAACAGGTTCTTGGGGATTCCACTGTTTAAAAGGAAACAAAATAGCAAAACAAGAGGACATAGTCTTAGATTAGAGGGGCAAAGGTTTAAAAGTAACATCAGGAAGCATTATTTTACTGAGAGGGTGGTGGATACATGGAACAGTCTTCCAGTAGAAGTGGTAGAGGCCAAAACAGTAATTGAATTTAAGCAAGCATGGGATAGGCATAAGGCTATCCTAAACAAAAGATAAATCCAGGTAAAGTATCCATGTAATTGGGCAGACTAGATGGGCCGAAAGGTTCTTATCTGCCGACATTTTTCTATGTTTCTATGAATGGGATGTCTTCGTCGTGGAGAATTAGCAAGCCTCTACAAAGATGGAGGTACTAGATAGGATATTCCTTGTTAGCCTTGGGGCTTTATTAAATGTACTGAGATGATGACATGGATTACCATCAATCCTTCAGGGATTAATGAGATTAAGGGTTCTTGGGAAAAGAGATGAGGGCTGTTTATTGGACAACAGCCAATGGAAAGTGATACAATGCATTAAGATGCAAACATTCAGGTTGTTCTTTCTGGAAAGGGTTGTTTTGTATTGTTATACCATTTGGTGGTAAAATGCTTGGAGAGTTCAAAGGGGAGGGAGAGGTCTTCAAGAGAAGGGGTTACAGTAGTGTTACAGACAAGTAGGTAGTTGTGAAAGGGATTGAAATTAAGATATTGAAAGGAAGGAAAAATAAACAGACATTTTGAATTTAAGGTACAGCTGTTGATGTGGGTGACACTAGAATGATTTAATATTTAAAGGGTCCATTGCATGATAAAAATGACCTGCTGTGTGTCAACAGAACAGCTATTTTAACCGGGATGAACTGTGGACGTGTTTGAACCCTGCTAAGGGGTTAGGACAAACCTAAACTGACACCATGGCTAGTTCAGTGTGCTTTTCAGCCATATTCTGGAAATATAACACCAGATCCCTCAGTTAAATCAGGTTGGAGTGACACGGTCAGTCAAAACATGGCATGTCATTTTTTTCTAAAAAAATATCCTTTTAATTTCCCAGGGTTAGAAGTTTGAAGTTCAGTCTACAGCGTATGAGGCAAAGTTCTAATGAGACGTTTTAAGTAGACAAAGCGACCAAAGCTATATTCCGATTCAGACCCGCGTTACACACTCCATGCTCTTAACACACTTTCAGAACTTTTGTGCGGAACACTTTTTCTGAAAAAAAGAATGTAGACGTCAAAGGAACCTGACGGCAAACCGGGAAAGTGAATCATTATTTCTCTAGGTTTCATACTGTGGCATTGAATTGCTCCACTGCTGGGTCATTTTTTTTTTAAGGTGCAATTCTGACCCCAAATGCGTTCTTATTATAGCTGCTCCATATTACTCAACATTTGTCTGTTAGCCCTGCTTATACAGAGTCGGATAAGAAAATTTGGAGTAAACCTGATCAGTGGGAAGTTTTGCTTGAGTCGTCCACATGAAAAGAACATCAATAGACAATTAATTAATTTAATTCCTGAAAATTCCAATTTTTTTTTTTCGCTTTGAACATAGAAATGTGTCAATCCATGTTTTTTTTTATATTTATTTATTCATAAAGTATTTTACCAAGAAGAATTTTTCTTTATATCTAAAAATTTTAGAACATTTTAATTATCAAGCAATTTGTTTTTTTTAATTCTTCGTATGCTACTCTTGCATCCAATCGGACAATAATCACCTCGCAGGTTGTACTCTTGGAGACAGGAATCTTATTTCATTTAATGTCTATGTAATACCTTGCATCCAGAAGCCTATTATACTAAGACTTCCAATTAAACAGCTAATTGCCATGTACCCTTCTCAGTCTGTATACCTGACAATATAGTGCAATAAAGCGCTGCTTTCACATCAGATGCGGGAACTATTCTCTTCCTGACAGTAAAACATGAACTTTTGGTATTTGGGAATCTAAGCAGATGCAACCCTCGAGTTTAATGTAATTAGAAGGGAGATATTCAATTTACAGTATCCACAAGTAATGATGATTAAATTGTTCCAAAAAAGCAGTCGGTAAGCAGAAGATACCACCGTTGTAATTACACGCCGTTCTCAGAATGAGCTTGGTGATGTGAACTTGTCGAGTTTTAAGTAAATGGAGGGCAAGTCGTAAAACACGAAAGTACAGTGTTTAGAACACTGCGTTGTTAAACATAATGAAAGAAACAGCAGACGCCCGAGATGTAGAACAAGCTGGAGGATTTTTATCACTTACCGCTGGTATTAGCACAGAATTCTTTTTGCTCCAATAAATCTATAAAATATCAGGCTGGAAAAACATCTCCGCTTTAGATCCATAACCTTTTCTTTTATGCTAACCACTTGCTTCAATGTGACAAAATAAAAAAAAAAAGAAAAAAAAAAAAGAAAAAAAAAAGAAAAAAAAAAAAGACGAGTCTTTCTTCCTTCAATGAACTAACCTCAAGCGCTTGGCTTTTTGTTTCTTTCCTCTTCTAAAGGAAGAGATCTCCGCTCTGAATATTAAAAATATTTTTCTCTATGTGCCGTAGATTAGCTGGGTCAGCGATACACAAGGACCAAGGTGAAAAATAAACAAATAGCCATGATCACAGCATCTGCGCTGATCAGTCTCCGGGAAAAATGTACTCTAGCATTTCTAAGAGTCAACGTATTTAACGCCGCTTCTTGAAGCTTTGTGCCACTCTTTCTCTCTGTTCGACTCTGAATAGGGCTAGCACTTAGAAGGGTAGAAAAAGAATGCTCGTCCACATTAGTTTCTTCCATTATATTAGACATTTTTTCATTTTTTTTTTCCTAACTGGGAAAAGATAGTGAGAACCTCTCTGCCCTGAAAGTCAAAAGGCTTGTCATAATACATTAATAACACATCTATGATCAGGTTTCATTGAACGAAATCTTGCACTGTGAACTGAAAAAAATGCTAAAAAAAGATGGTGAAATGTTTAACCTTGCCAGTGCTGGCCGTGGGATTAAGAACAACCTGGTCTCCTAGCAGAATATTTATCATTCTCTGCTAATTTTTAAAGTATCGTGTCTCAAATCAAACACTTTGATCTTTAAGTCAAAAACAGTCCATTAGTGGTTTTATTGTATTATGCAGAGGGCATGGCCAGTGGTAAGGTGGCATGTCACCAGAGGCAAAATACACTGTGCCAGCAGCAGCTGCAACATCACAGGGTCCTTGTTCTTGTGGAGATTTTAGAAACATTCAACCAGCGATCTCTGATATTAGATAGCATTATTTTCTTTTGCTTAATACATTCACATGTAAATTTGTTTCTTTAGCCAGAAACTTAATTCGCCTTGTTCTTATGTTGGCGTGATAGAAATAGTTCCTGACTCCCAAAGTGGCCATATGCCCCATAAAACATCCTGCAGTCACTTGAAGACATGAGGGACATGAGGGAGAAGAAACAATGCCCCCATCACTCAAGTCTTGCAGTGAGATACAGAGGTCTGCTGATTCAATGACTTGTCAAAGCACAAACTATGGGAATGAACCATTTATTCTAAAAGAGGAGTATTTTTAGTCCGGGGTCACACAAGCGTGGGGGACTGTCCATGAGAATGGAGGTTCTTTCCGCTCGGATGCCAATGTGACCAACTCGCTGAGTGCATGTTAATGCGCTCAGCTCTACAAAGCACGAGCCTATGTAGGATTGTGCTTTGTAGACCCATCCAACGTCCACTGTAGCTTTTCGACGGGGAGGATTTCAGCAGGCCCGTTGTAATGTGCGATACTATTATGCACGATACCCTGTGTAGTCCTCCCAGCCGAGCCATCATAAGGCCACAACGGACGCTGGGACGAGGAGTCACTACGGACACACTTGGTGCCCTCTTGTGAACCCAACCTAATCAGGATGTGTTTGGAGATAAATGAAACTCGAGTGAAGAAAGAAAGCGAGGTGGTTGCTTATCGCAACCATAAACCAGAGCACTGGGCTGCATACAACACTAGCAACATGCAATGGAGAAAGGACAATGCGTGGACCAACAAATATACCTGAAATGTGAAGATGCAACTGGCAAAGCATCATAACAACGGTCAACTAAAGCTTGAGGCAGCAACTGTGGCCCTCAATATGTTTTGGAACTACTTCTATGAGACTCGGCCAACCTAATGAGTGGTAGAACATGAAAAAGATGTAGTTACAAAATATCTGGAAGACTAAGGTTGCTGACCCCTGAATAAATGGGACTGAAAATATATCCTGTCCCCCTGCTTCGTCTCCTTGTCTTCAACGTGGCTTGTTAGCACTGCATGTTCAAACACCTTTGGTCACGTAGGGTGCAGCTTGCAGAAAGGAAAACTAGCATTTGCTTATATGCAGAGCACATCAATGCATTCGTTGTTATGAGAAGGCAGCACACATTATCCGTGTTTCTCCTGGTTTTGCAGTGTGTATATAAGCAGCAGACTGTAGAGTGTAAACCAACAGACTGCTCATACTGCGGAGTCAGGAATAGGAAGTAGAAATATTATGTATGTATATAGATGCAAACAATGTTGGTCTCAGCGTGGGGATCGCACACCGTTGCCCTTTACTTTTAGACATTTCAGCTCTTTCGGTGTTTGTCAAGCTAAGCCTCTATATTAAATGGAGTTCAAGTCAGCGGCTGGAAGCTTTTATTTCTCCTGTTTTTTCCATCAGGAACCCAGAGGTTCAGAAGTAACAGGATCGATTTTAGCAATCACATGGTAGATATTTAGAGAGGAAACCAAATACTTTGCCATCAGTACAGTGTAAAGGTATTTTATTTCTCAGAAAACACAAAATAAGAAACTGTAGGGTGACAAATATAAATATATATGCCTGGTTTATGGAAAGGTGGCAACACATGGCTAACTTTTACTTTAATGGAAAAAAATGTATAATTCTCAAAATATGGAGATATTAAGTTAGGATAGGAGCTTTCGGATTAGGCTAGCATGAATGCACAATGACATGATCATGGAGCACAAATGTCATGCTAGAATGTGTAGGAAATTGGAAACTACATTTATTAATGGGATATTGTAGGGTTAAAACAGAACAGGGATTATAAATTGAAGGTTTAAACATTACCCGTCTGCATCAACTCCTGTTTTAACCCTTTAGATGGTTTTATAACCTAACATTATTCCAGCGCTGGGCTGCCTCAGCGCTGGTCCAGACATGATGGCATGCTGTGACCTGCAGCAGTCACGTGACTGTGGGCGGAGGTTAGATGCTTGACTGAGTGTCCAGTCAGTTCAATGGCTCTCAAAGCCGGTGCATTCAGAGTCAGAAGATGGAGCTGGTTCCTGAAAAGGGTCCTGCTTTGCGGAGCTGAGTTTTTGGTTTGACTAAAACCCTTAACCCAGGGCTGCTTCTGCCCTTACTCCTCTCACTGGTTAGGGGGGGGGTCTTGGAGTTCTTTCAGGGACCTGTGATTACCCAAATCCAACATTGAGAGTGACTTTAAATTTCCTGACATGCAGAATGGCCACTATGCCCAGTCCTGAGCATATTCAATGATAAACCTGACCCAAGGAAGCATTAATACGTGGGTATAGGTATACGTGGGTATAGGTTCCAAGCTGGTACTCACTCATTTTGTATTTTGGGGGGAATGATTAAAGAATTTGAAAAAAATGCCCTGTAGACATACAAATGGTCAACCCATACTTGGGTCATGTCTCTGAGGACCGAAGAATTTGAAGGTTGTCGTATGCAATTTTAATCAGGGACACTGATTTAAGGAATGTGAACTTTAGGGCTAAATACAGCATAGAAAGAGCAGGTTATAGGGCAGGGCAACTCTTGACAGAATGCAACATGTGTGTTATTATACAACACAACTATATGAGAATCAAGAGGGTAGATCTCAAAAGTAAGTGTATAGTGTTTAGAGCAACTAAGACCCTTGTAAACCCTCCAAAGTTATTGAAATGAATTATCACAGCTCAATCTGGCAAGTCAGATGGAATAATATTGTATGTAATAGAATTTACTTCGAAATAACAATATGAACATATAAGGGCCATGTCAGACTAGCGCACTGACGTACCTCTCTGTGTCCGTCGCAGCGTTGGGATGCTACGACGCGTGTTCTACGGGGCTGCAAAGCGCGATCCTCCATAGGAGGACTGAGCCTTGTAGCGCTGAGTGCACTATCTGTGCTCAGCGAGGTGGCCAGATGGGAGTCAGAGCGGAAGGAACGTCTGCTCACACGGAGGTTCCTTGTGCTCTTAAAAACGCTTGGACACCAGCCTCAATGCTGCAAAATTATGTGCGGGAAACTCATGGAAAAATCAGCTGCTTTTTTTTCGACATGTACAACTACATCTCTGGGCAAACTGCTACTATTTCCTTACAAACTAGTGAACCTGGAAATGTTGTGCACTTATGTCATCCCAGTTAAAGATCCCTAGGGTGTCTTAAATCTCTGCAGACCAGAGCACGCACTTGCGCAGAGTGGCCAATTTATTTCGGAAGACCGAGCCACGGTCCAGAAAAAATAAATACTTATAATGTTTTGTTGTCAAAGATTAATATATTTGTATACATCCATGCTCTGCCAATAACATAATCCTGTCTGTACAGAGGTATTGGTTATGAAAAATATATATATTTAAAAAAATAATAATAATAATAATAATAAGTTAAGAAAAGGATTGTGAAAGAGAGATGCAATTTATAATAAAAATGGAGAGGATAAAATGGGATTCATACATAGGTTATCCATAAACAATCACACTGCAAGAATAATAAATGAAAACAACAAGAATAAAAATAAAAACATTAATATTTAGGAATATCAAATGATAGAAAGCGTTAGATTGCCATCTCTCGGACTTGATTCTTTACCCAGTGGCATTCTGATCTCTGATCACGAGTTCGGTCTCATTAAACAAATCCACAATTCATACTTAAAATATTATGAGATTTATTTAATCTGGAGATTTTGAAACACTAGAGCTTCCTGCTGCTTCCTAATAAGTCTAATTACTAAGAAGTGTTTCCAACCATAAATAAGGTCTGTTATGCCGTGTCGTGTTCGTCCTGATAGAACGGTGATTAATTACAAATAAGTGTGTTTTAGGAAACAGGGGGAGGGCAAGTTATGGCCCGGGGGTGACAAGCAGGTGCAAACAGCCCTTTCTGTGACAGAACTAAACCACCCTACTCATTTTTATCATTTTTTTTATAAAATGTCAAAATTAATTCTGTGAAAACAAACATGACACAATATTATTATTATGTAATTAATTGCAAGAGTATTTTATGGATACAAATAAATTCTTTATGACTTCCCCATAAATGAGCAAATTATCTCCTCTGAAGCCGCTCTCCTGCAGCACTGTGTGTACAGTCAGGACAAAGCATTTCATGCTGTGCTTTATGAGCGTGACCTACAACTGCTGTATGTTAGTAGCTCAGGGGGCATTTCTTGTGCCCTCTGCTACCTTACCACTCCTCCCCTGACATAATAGAAGAGGCCAGAATGGGTCTGGTATGCATTCCATTGGTATAAGAGGTAGATGGTACCTCACACTCAGTTTTTCCCAAGTCAGCAATGCATTAGGCTGATTTTAAAAATAAGCTGAGCCTTAAATATATATATATTAATAAATTCTTAATATGAAACTAACAATATTTGTGGGAGACAGTTGTGTATTAATGTAGGAGTGCATTGGGATAGAATATGAGCATGCATACGACTTGCCATGTGCAAACTGACATTCCACACAAATTCTGTTGTCAGGCCCCATGCTGATCAAGCCTTCAGTGACTGCCTGTTTTGCCAAATGTAGAGAGGAAAGCTTTTTTGAAAGCTGTGAACTTGCAGAGAATCTCCATGCGTGCCCTGAAACGCTCCTCACAAGCAGTCACGCGTGAATAAAAAGGTGTTCCAAAATAACTTCAACATTCTGACTGCTTTTAATGATGTGGACTAGGGAAGAGCAAAAACAAAACCACAAAAGCTCCACCATCACGGGATCAGTCACGTTTCTTTTGCCCCTGGGGAGTAGAACACCAGGAATAAAGTGTTATAAGACAGGTATGATAAAGGTGGAAGGTACGTGTTTGAAAGGGGTGCTGGGCCTATGAGTGGTGGCTAGCCCTGTGTTCTCAACCTTGGTCCTCATGATCCAGTAACAGGCCAGAGTTTAAGGATTGCCTTGGGGGAAATGCAGACTAAATACTGCAATCACTGAGCAGCAAATCATATCAGTTGGGTTGTACTTGCTCCATGAGGACAGGCCTGGAAACACTGGAGTAGCGTACATGAAGATCCATTCACCACCAGCATTTGACCACTGCTTCCCATTTTTCTACTTCCTCTTAATATGCGCCCACCATAGCCCTACCACTTCCTACATAGACATGGGTTGAAGTGAATAATTCTGGCTATCCTCAAAGTTAAATTAAGAATGTACCACTTTATACAAACATAATGCTAGCAAGGCTATTCACAGAAGGGTCTATTCACTAAAAAGGTGAAACTCTGGAGAAGTGCTGGGGAAGTGAAAATTCTAGGTCAAAATAGCCAATTTGGAAAGTGAGATAAATGGGAGAATTTTTCTGGTTTGGCTATTTTGACCTACAGGTTTATTCAGAGAAAGGTGAACCTGTGGAGAACTTTTGGAGAAGTGAAAACTCTAGGTCAAAATGGGCAAACTAGAAAAATTCTCCCATTTATCTCACTTTCCAAATCGGCTTTTTTGACCTAGAATTTGCACTTCTCCAGCGTTTCACCTTTTAGCGAATAGACCTGTAACGGTGACACTCTGGAGAATTGGCAAGAGAAGAGAACAGTCTCGACCAAATCACCGATTTGGATAGTGCGATCAATGGGAGAATTTTTTGGTTTGGCTATTTAGACCTAGAATTTTTGCCTCTCCTGCCAATTCTCCTAACTTCACCCTTAAGTGAACAGACCTGTAAATTTCTAAACATTGATGTAACGAGTTAGGACGCATGTCCAATGAAGGTCTTCCCAGTAGGTATGGAGACCATCCAAATTTATTCATGTAATTCTTATTAGATGATCTATACATATGATCCATTTAATGAGTGTTTGCCAACCTTGGCATAGGGCACTGATGATGACAAGCGATCTTGTGGTCTACAAGCACCAGAAGTGCCATGGATAGTCATCCCGTTTGTTGATGACTGAAGTATGGAGGACTTCAGCTCACTGTGAAATCAGGGCAAGTGGAAAGCTCCCATTTATCCCCAGTCCTCCTACAATGCTGCCCTTGTGTGGTATGAGACCATTCAGAAAACTAAACATGAGAATTCTAATCAATGAAATGCAGATAACCCCACTCATCAGTATAAACCAGAGACCTAAACCACAGCAAATTATTCATATATTAAAGCTAAGTAGGGCTATTTTCTATAGAAACAATTAAAAGACGCATGCCGCAAACGGGCTCAGAACATAAAGGACACAATGTGAGGCATTAACTTGACATGGTTGTGGTAGCAATTACCCAATTGACTCTTCAATTAAAGTTATTTTGTTTGGAATAATTGATTTTTGCTGGTGACCTTTAAACTTCGACCTTAATAAAGCAGCTGCAGTCCATTCTTATTTGATTTTTTTTTTCCACAGGCTCGGCACAACTGACATAACATTCACAAAACTTTATAATTCCAGAAGAAAAAGAAGAAGAAAAAGAAACACTAATTAGTCAGAGCCCTCTACAATCACCCTGACTACAAACACCATAAATTTTCTGCCTGGACGCTGCACATTTGTTTAACGCAGGAAATGGGTCAATACACGTAATGAGCCTTTACAGGTTTACTAGATAAATTCCAAAAGGGAAGTATAGGGAAGAAAAATTTACTATTGATACTTTGTAGGGGTCACTGTTGTTTAAAGTCATGAGTCTGATCTGGACAGAATAACTCCGTGTGGCTTTTAACTGAATGGATCTAACCTACTTACTACATTGTATAACTCATTCTGCTGCTTTGCGCTACAATGTAACTACATGACCCACCATTGTGACATGTTAAAAGAACTAAACTGGCCATCGCTGGAATCTAGACGCACTCTACACCTTTCCAACCTGGTGTTTAAGAGCTTTTCTGGGAAGCTGCCACCCTACCTGAATAGGCTGCTTCCACTAGCAGTTCCCTCATCCTATAGCCTCCGATCCAGGACCAGCACCTTACTTGCAATACCACAATACAAAATGAAAGTGTCTTGATCCTCATTTTCCTACAGAGCTCCACAATTATGGAATAACCTCCCAGACACCATCAAATCTTCCCCCAGTCTAAAGTCACTTAAGAGCTCCCTATTAACATACCTCAATACAGAATGCACCTGTAAACATGTAACATAGTGACTATATACGGAATGCATCTGTGAACATGTAACATAATGACTATTTCCTACATATTTATTTTTTGTTAATCTGTATATTTGTGTTTTTAATAACTTGCATTTTAATACTTTGTATTTCTGTAAAGACTGTAACATTTCAATGGTCTTGAACCCAGGATATACTTGAAAACGAGAGAAATCTCAATGTATCTTCCTGGTAAAATACTTTGTTTCTAGTGAGCTTTGTGACAAGATTCCCAGTGTCAAATCAAGGGATTATGCTACAGAATGCAGTCCCACCACCATTTTTGTAGGACGTGGCTTCAAATTGGCCCTCAAACTGTAAAAGGTGTAATTTGCTGCTGCTCCTTTTAAGAACGTTCCCATAACTTCGATGTTTTTCTAATCTGATGCAAGTCTACAAAGTTTAAACATTTAAGGACATTTTCAGTGCATGCCAATGACATTTTCCTGAAAATTGGCGATGATATCTTCATACTTCCCTGTGTAGTCCACAGATCTAAAACTGCTATAAATCTCAGCTTTCCATAATCTCTCTCTCTGCCCTACAATCTGACACATATCATACATGTATATACACAGACGCGTGCTTTGTATATAAAAATGTTATTTTTTTTATATATACACCGAGCAGTCGTGTGCGCTGCAAGCTGACATTGATTTCTGCAGCTGCAAGCAGCACCAAAGCAAACCGCTGCATGGTATACCTGAGTATACTGTTTAATTATATACATAGGCACACACAGGAAGAGCACGCCAATACTTTTACAGATTTTAAATTATTATTAAGCACCTAATTTAAGAATCAAAGGATGGGGATTTGGTCACAAAATATGATGATATTGTGCTAAAACCTGTCACAAAGTCAGTGCCCCTGATCTTCACATTTTAATCACCAAATCCCCTTCCTTTGATTCCTAAATTAGGTGGTTAAGGCTTGGGTCAGACGAGTGCAGTGTTAATTTTATTTTTGACGTCCAGCATTTTTGACGGACAGAATGGTTTTTCATATTAATTTATTTTCCCTGCTACATCAGTCAAAAAAAAACGTCAGTCACAAAAACGGACAGTGTGGCCACTACCTTGTCGTCAGTCAGAAAGTACGTCCGTTGTGCACAAATAAAAAGTCCACACAGAATGCGTTCATCTGACCCTAGCCTAAATGTCCTTAAAAATCTTTAAAATTGAGTGCTCTTTTTCGTGTATTTTTTATTTGTCTTGGTATCACCCACCCATAATGCGGGTTTAGGTTGAGTGTAACCATTTCCACTGTGATATATTTATATAAAATCGTTTTAAATCTCTATCTCGTGAGGTATCCATATACACACATCTCAATATCAGATTTCAATGCCGTTCGGTGGGCTGGGTGTGAGATTGCAATGGTTACTTGGTGAGGGGAATCCCAAAAATCTTTTTTAGGATTTGACCCCTACATGACTCAACATGCAAAGGGCTGAGAACAATACACAATACAGATGACTATCACTAATACTGAAAGGAACCAAAAGCATTTAACGGGATCACTTGATCCGATCTGATGTTACTTATTCTCCAGTTAGAGATTGTCATCACTATATATGTAGCTAATATATATTTTTATACATTTATATAAATTGCATAATAAATAAGATATTCCAACATGGTCAGATTTATAATTAACCCTTTCACTGCTGAAGACGTGTGGGGCACGTCCTCATTGATGCACGTTACATGCTGAGGACGTGCCCCACACGTCATCAGCTGTGCGGGACCCCCGGCGGAGATACTCACCTCTCTGTCCGGGGTCCCACGGCGTTCTGACTTCAGCATCCTCAGACGCTGAAGTCAAGCTCCTCCCGGCGTAAATGACGTCATCGCGCCATGCGCGATGACGTCATTTCCAGGCGACCCCCCGGCAATGCTGGGAGATAGCCTGGAAGGGAGGGGGGATCCATTCGGATACCTCTCCCTCCCGATCGGGAAGGAGCAGCGCTAAAAGCCAGGCACCGCTTAAAAGGGGAGAGTCTCCCCTTTTAAGCGGTGCCTGGCTTTAACCCCTCAAGTGCTGGGTTGCACTTCAGCGCCTTGCGGCGCCGAAGTGCAGCCTATCTCCGGTGGGGGCCGCCATCTTGGATGGCGGCTCCACCCCCGGGACTCCCCTCGCTGTCTGACGTCATCACGCATAGCGTGATGATGTCAGATAGCCGGGGACCCCTAGCTGCCGGGGATTTCCAAGGAAATACCCTGGTGGAGATAGGGGGTTCTTGTGAACCCCGATATCTCCAGAACCGTGGCAGCTAGGGGGTCATGGAGGGTGTCATTTGAAAGGCCTGAGCATGGCCTTTCGAATGATACCCAAAATGACTAGGTAAAAAGTAAAAAAAAAAAAAAAATAAAAAAAAAAAATATATTTAACCACTTCAATGCTAAGGACGCGCTCAGCGCGTCCTCAGCATTGCCCCTGGTATGCGGAGGACGCGCTGAGCGCGTCCTCGCATTGGGGTCAGCGTTCGGCCGGGTTCCGGCCGATCGCTGGCCCCTCCGGTGCGGGCTGACATCCTGGATGTCAGCCCGGCATCCGGAGCAGTGGCCGCCATTGTTATGTGTCATCGCGCCCCCGCGATGACACATAATTCAGGCGCCCCCCCGCATGTGCGGAGGAGGCGCCTGAAAGGGAGGGGGGGGAGGTCCTTCGGACCTCTCTCCCTCCCGATCGGCGGCTCACAGGGGCTTAACCCAGGCATCATTTGAAGGGCACAGCCTGCCCTTCCAAATGATGCCTGGCATTAACCCCTGGGGAGCTGGATCGCAAATCGGCGCTGAAAAGCGCCGATTTGCGATCCTTCCCGGGAGCTGGCCGACATCTTGGATGTCGGCCAAGCTTCCGGGAACTCCCCAGAGGACTGGCGTCATCGTGCGCAGCACGATGACGCCAGTCCTAGCATTAACCCCTAACTGCCACGAAGTGTGGAGATAGGGAGTTCCAATGAACTCCCTATCTCCCGATCCGTGGCAGTTAGGGGTTAAATTTTGATATCGTTGGATCGGCCAGAGCATGGCCGTTCCAACGATACCAAACATGAAAGTAAAAAAAAATGTAAAAAAAAATAAAAATAAAAATAAAAAAAAATTAAAAAAAAAAAAAAAAAAATAAACACTTTTTTTTTTTGTTTTTGTTTTGTTAATGCAGCAATATTGTTCCATTTCAATTATAATGTGAACAATAATGCTGCATTAACGATTTTTGTATGCGGTGCGTTTTGTTAAAAATGGTGTCATTTTCCCCAAAAAAAAATGTAACGAGACCCCATCTCTAATTTTTTTAACAAGCGCACCCCATACAAAATATAACCGCAATTGCTCGCATGTTAAAATGTGGAAAAAAACACTTTACACGCTGTAAATTATTGAAAATACATATTTTATTGCATTTTTTGTTATAATATACAAACATGACATAACGTATACATATAATAATGACATATTATGAATCTACCGAGTCTGACGGAAAGAACGATATATAATATGTCGATGTCATATACTAAAATAAGCCTTCAAAACAGGTTTAAACATGATGCGCAAAACAGGTAAAAAATGACCTCAGCACAGGGGCGGGAAAAGCCTCAGCAGCGAAAGGGTTAAATAAAAAAAAAAAAATAAAAAAAAAAAAAATGTTTTTTTTTGTGTGTTGTTTTTATTAATGCAGCAATATTGTTCACATTTCAATTATGTGAACAATGATGCTGCACTAATGATTTTTTTCTATGGGGTGCGTTTGCTAAAAATCAAGTAATTCCCCCCAAAAAAAGTAACAAGTCCCCATTTCAAATTTTTTGTACAAGCGCACCCCATAGAAAACATAACCGCAAACGCTCATGTGATAAAATGTGAAAAAAAACACTTTACACACTGCAGATGATTAAAAATTAAATTTTTATTGTATTTTTTGTTATAATATACAGACAGGACATGACGTATACATATAAAAATGATATATTATGAATCTGCGTAGTCTGCCGGAAAGAACGATATATAATATGTCTGGGTCATTTATTAAAATGTGGCTTTAAAATCGCGTTTAAACATGATGAGCGAAAGCGGTAAAAATGAGCTCAGCACACAGTGGTGAAATGCCTCAGCAGTGAAGGGGTTAAGCATTTGCCTACAGGTGCCTACCACAACAAAGCGCCTTGCTTTGTAAATAGTTTTTTTTTAATACAATTTGCAATCATTTAGACCCCTGTATCTCTGGAGTCCTACATTCTAGAAGAACATATAGATGTCACTGGAAAGACCAGAAAATTGCTTTTTCCAACGACACCAACAATGACCAGGTCTAGGTAACAATAGAAATAAAATATACTTTTTTTCCTACTGCAGCACTATTGTTCACTTTAGCCATGTAAGGTGTAAAAATTAAAAAATGTAAAAAATTTTATTGCAAAATATACATTTTGCTGTTCTAAGGCAGAGGCATTATGCACTTTTACTTATAAAGCAAACAATGCCACCTTGTCATTTACAATGATGGGAGATGATTGATGGCACAATGCATTATTATTCATTGATTAGTCCAACACACAAGTTTTTCTGCGAGGAGAATGGGGGTCCTTTGAACCCCTGTATCTCCATTATTTACACCCCATAAATTCACGTGAGGTGTCATTGGACAAATCTGAATTTGGCCTTTCTTATGATACCAAACATGTCCATGTAAAATGTAAAAAGAAATAAATAACCACACACACACTTTTTTGTACCAAACAAAGCAGGTTTTGATAGTCCACTGAAAAATTGGCAAAAAAAAGCAGCAGCAAAATGAAGTAAAAAAGTCACATCTTGGGAAAAAAAAACAGCCGCGGCCATAATTTGATCCCCCAGTCTGAAATGGAGCATAATATTCCATAGCTAGAGTTAGAAATTAAGGTTAAACTTAGAAAGTAGGGTTACGTTTGTGCTTGCTTTAGGGTTAAACTGAGCCCTAACCGTCTGCTCCATTTTTGTTTTATTTTAAGGCAACAGATTCTGCTCCTTCTTTTGATGTGAGCGCAGTGAGAAACTGGATCAGTTTTTAAACTGTTAACATTTATTTCATTCTAAAAAAAATAATTAGTTTTTGTTTCCACAAAGCAAAAATTAAAATATATATTTGGCACTTTTTTTGTTGGGAGTGGGGTGGGTGCTCCAGATTTCTGTGCCTCCAGGCTCATGCGATGTAATTCTGGCCCCGGATGCCGAGTGTAAGTGTATTACATATCCAGGAGATGCAATACTGCATTTAACCATAGAAATTGGCATGTACGCCCATGTTCAATATTATACAAAAACATGATTGTTCGTTCCTCCAATAAAATCATAAAAGCAGGCCTGTTGTTACAATGGAAAAGATTAAAAAACGCCCCGAGAAATCAAGACAATGTATAACGTGCTGGATAGGTTTTCCTTTTTGAAAAATAAATAAATAAAATGTTTCAAACATGAAACGCAATACAGTACTAAGCCTTTGTCCATGTTTGCGTTGTGCTTGAACCCCTTTAAAGAAATATTCTCTGAATCAGAAGGAAAAACAAGACGGCAAACAAACACTTCATTGGATGAAAGAAAATACAGTAATGAAGCAAACACTTTGATAGAGATGTCGGTTAACTTCCCTTTTCTTAACTTTCTAACAGGTTTGTACAGAATTGTGGCATCAAAATAAAACACTGAAATATCCCTCAACAATTGTTGTTTTTTTTAAAACAGTTATTTAATGGGGGAAATAAAGTATTTGATGCTGGAGCCACTTTGTTACATTGATGCCTTCATACAGTTTTCGCCCACATAACACAAGATACAAACTGTCTAAGTCCTGTTACATTAAACTCTAATTATCACCAAGAAAGCTTCGGGAACGACTCACAATACCTGGGCATTCAATACCAAGTGCTTAGCAACACCGGTCACGGTGGTCAAATGAAATCTACTGGATACCCAGCATTGCACATGCCTTAAACAGGCAGAGAGCAGCCATTGTATCAGTGTGAATCAAGAGATTATACAGTCAGGGTTATTCAGAGAGCGGTGAAAAGCAGGAGAATGACTGGAGAATGGAAAATTCTAGGTCAAAATTGCCGATTTTGAAAGTGAGATGAAAGGGCGAATTTTTCTGGTTTGGATATTTTGACCTAGAATTTTCCATTCTCCAGTCATTCTACTGCTTTTTACCTCTCTTTGAATAACCCTGAGTGTGTTCAAAGGATAACTAAAATCAGGACTGGGTTGAACGCCACAGGGTTGTTGAGACTAGTTAAGGCTAGGGTCAGACGAACCCATTCTCTGCGGTCTGTGCGTCCGTGCACAACGGACGTACTTTGTGACTGACAACAAGGTAGTGGCCACACGGTCCGTTTTTGTGACTGACGTTTTTTTCTGACTGATGTAGAAGGGAAATAAATTAATCTGAAAAAACATTTTGTCCGTCAAAAATGCTGGACGTCAAAAATGCTGTCTGTCTGACTACGTTCCATCACTCACGCACAAGCTATGCGGACGTTGCGGATGCAGCGCACTCTGTGCGTCCGTTCTAGCGGATTTACTTTCTTGCCTAACTTGCGTCCGTTTGCTGCGTCCGTTGTGCGTCCACACTTCTGTGTGGATGTACTTCGTGTGTGGCCTCTATTGATCATAATTGTATGCTACCACGGACGTTAAAATGTGCGGCATCACAGACGTGAACACTGCGCTCATCTGACCCGAGCATAAAGGGGAGTTGGATTTCTATTGACATGGTACCAATTAGGTGCCAAGATTCAATATCAATTTTATTTAATTACCTGAATGAAGAAAAACACAATGACCCTATAGCAACCATGCTGTCATACTTACCGGCTCACTCAATTACCGTATCCGCCAAGCTCGTTAATCCTAATCGCTCCAGTCTTATTCCAACTGAGTTGCAAAGTTACTTTATGGCTTGCCTGTTGAGGGTGCCTACTATAAATCAATGCTTTGTATAGGAAGCACTAACTTGCCACCAGATGGAGAATGGCAAGAGATTCCCATTTCACTTGCTAGTCTCATCTCGAGGTGGTTTTTAAGAAAAAAAAAGCCTTGTGTCCCGCTCATTTGTCATAGTTTCCTCCCCATAAAAATTGAGTAGCAGTAATACCATAAAGCAGGGGTCAGCAACCTTGTCCCTGCAGATATTTTAGAACTACACCTCTCATGATACTCAGACACATTAGACACATTAGATTGGCTGAGCCTCATGAGTGGTCTCAAAACATCTGGAAGGCCAAGGTTGCTAACCTGAAGATAAAATTACCTATTTCTGTGTATATAGAATTAAACATTGACACGGTTATCTTTGTATAAAGCTTTTTTTTTACGTACAGTTGAGTTCAAAATTATTCAACCCCCACTGAAATTGAGTGTTTTGGCCAGTTTGACATTGATTTTGATCATTCAGTCATCTTGCTTACAATTAAATCAAAGAGGCACGTGTAGGTCAGACAAATATAACATAACATTTATAATGAAATAACCACAAATGTCTTTTCTGTGCTCACATCATTATCAGTTTTATTCAACCCCCAAGTGACATTCAATCTTAGTACTTAGTACAACATCCTTTTACAGTTATAACAGCTTTTAAACGTGAAGCATAGCTTGACACAAGTGTCTTGCAGCGATCTACGGGTATCTTCGCCCATTCGTCATGGGCAAAAGTCTCCAGTTCAGTCACATTCTTAGGCTTGCGCACTGCAACTGCTTTCTTTAAGTCCCACCAGAGGTTCTAAATCGGATTTAAGTCAGGTGACTGCGATGGCCACTCCAAAATGTTCCAGCCTTTAATCTGCAACCATGCTCTAGTGGACTTGGAGGTATGCTTGGGATCATTGTCCTGTTGAAAGGTCCAACGTTTCCCAAGCCTCAGGTTTGTGACGGACTAAATCACATTGTCATCCAATATCTCCTGGTACTGAAGAGAATTCATGGTACCTTGCACACGCTGAAGCTTCCCTGTACCTGCAGAAGCAAAACAGCCCCAAAGCATGATTGACCCCCCGCCATGCTTCACAGTAGGCAAGGTGTTCTTTTCTTCATAGGCCTTGTTCTTCCTCCTCCAAACGTAGCGTTGATCCATGGGCCCAAACAGTTCTAATTTTGTTTCATCAGTCCACAGAACACTATCCCAAAACTTCTGTGGTTTGTCCACATGACTTTTGGCATACTGCAGTCGACTCTTCTTATTCTTTGGAGACAGCAAGGGGGTGCGCCTGGGAGTTCTGGCATGGAGGCCTTCATTACGCAGTGTGCGCCGTATTGTCTGAGCTGAAACTTCAGTACCCACATCTGACAAATCTTTTCTCAGTTCCTCAGCAGTCATACGGGGACTTTTCTCCACTCTACGCTTCAGGTAGCGCACAGCAGTCGAAGTCAGCATCTTCTTTCTGCCACGACCAGGTAGCGTTTCAACAGTGCCCTTTGCCTTGAATTTGCAAATGATGCTTCCTATGGTCTCTCTTGGTATGTTTAACATCTTTGCAATCTTCTTATAGCCATTGCCCTTCCTGTGAAGAGTAATCACCTCTTCTCTTGTCTTCCTGGACCATTCTCTTGACTTCACCATGTTTGTAACCACACCAGTAAATGTCTAGAAGGAGCTGAGTATCACAGTCATTTTAAAGCTGCCTAATTGGTGCTTATTATGCTTTATTGCTGCTCCGTGACATCCACAGGTGTTTTCAATACCTGATTGAAAACACTTGAATGAACCTCTGTTCTTTAGAGTGGTAGTCTTTAAGGGGTTGAATAATTGTGTCAATGAAGAATTCACAAAAGAAACATTTACTACTGTATTACAAAACCAATTGATGTCATTTTAGTTGCATATGGTTCTTTAAAAAGTCCTTGTAGGATTTCATTCTGAATACAATTACAAATGTACACTAAATTCCCTAAAACCCTTTACAGCATTGGGGGTTGAATAATTTTGAACACAACTGTATATTACCTACCTGAAGATCAATATGTCCAAGACCGAGTTCCGTCTAATTCCCCCCTCTAACTCTACTCCAATTTCTGACTTCTCTATAATTGTTGACCGTATCACCATCCTTCCTTCAGCCCACATCCACTGCCTTGGAGTGACTCTTGACTCCAGTCTTCCCTTCAGTCCCTACATTCAATCACTCTCCTCATCTTGCCGCAATCACCTCTGCAATATTGCCAAAATTCATCCATTTCTGACTGCCAACAACACCAAGCAACTTATCCGATCGCATGTTATCTAGCGCCTGGACTACTGCTACAACCTCCTGACTGGCCTTCCTATCTCCCGCCTCTCCCTCCTGCAGTCCATCCTAAACACATCAGCCCGGCTTATCCATCTCACCAGTCGCTCTATCTCTGCCGCTCCTCTCTGTGAATCCCTGCACTGGCTCCTCATCCACAGCAGAATCAAATCCAAACTACTCACCCTGACCTACAAAACCCTCACTAACAACGCCCCTCACTACCTGTCCTCACTAATCCCCAAATACACCCCAGCCCGTTCCCTAAGATCCAACAATGACCTGCGCCTGGCATCCTCCATCATTACCTCTTCACATTCCAGACTGCAGGACTTCTCTCGTGCATCGCCAACCCTATGGAACGCGCTTCCCCCCAAATCTGGCTTCATTTAAATGCTCCCTAAAGACCCTTCGGTTTAGGGAAGCCTACCACCTGATTACGTAACAAGACATCTGACCAACCCAAAAACGGTCCTCACCTCTCCCTGCATTAACTCATCACTGCAGCCCCCTCTACTGTTTCTAATCCCCTAACCCTCGAGATTGCTAGTTCCCACGGGAATAGGGCCCTCACATCCTCCCATGTCTGCTGGCAGGAACACTGACTGGCCTCCTGTATGTAATGTAGAATTGTCCTGTCTTTACCCATTGCACCTTGAACAGTGCTGCGGGATGTGTTGGCGCTTAATAAATAATAATAATATATTTATAGGTAAATTCAGCAGATCAATTAAACATTTAAATTAAAGTCAATGTTTTAATTATTCCACGCAGACACCCTTCTACAACCGAAGAATCATTTTCTAGTTGCAACAGCAATACCAATTCATGTAATTTTCTGTGCTCCTGCCAGCTTTGCAATAAACGTTCCAGGTTTGCAGGGATTTAAAGCCTTAATGGACGGCTTCACTGCCTCTTACAGAACACAAGCTTGCGGCTTATCTCGCAAGATTGACGCAAATTAATAGCAAAGTAGCTTTGCATATGGTTAATGTTGCATAAGAGAACTGAGCCAATTGCAATGTTAAGACTGATGGATGACGGAGGGTTAGGCTGCACAGAATAAAAGGTTGGGAGGTGGAGGGGTTGCTAGTTTGTAATTTGAAGCATCAGATGAATTGTGTTTGTCTGGATTTAAAAAGCATATATATGATCTAATCCTTTACAGCAGAGTAACGCAACCTCGGCCCTTGAAATGTTTTGGAACTACATCTCCTTTGATGCTCAGCTGCTCATTAGGATGGTTGAGCATCATGTGTGATATAGTTCCACATAATCTGAAGGTCCAAGGTTGCTGACCACTGCGGTTGAGCATTGTCAGGAGTCAAAGGAGGTTACGGATGTATAAATGTTGCTGCTTATGAAATAGCACTGCAGCTGGAGTCTGAGACGCTATGTTAAATTTATTAACAGAATAACTTATAACAAGATCTATAAACTTCAGCTCTAACTTCTAGTCAGTGTCCATGTGTCTGACTTCCTGATTAACTACTTCCTGTTGAGCTGCAGTGCAACATATATTAAACGTCCCCTGGAACCAAACACTCTCTGTTCTGGTTCCATACATATTGATACAACGGAGAAGAAACAAACCAAGAGGCAATGTGTTAAAGTAGAACCATACCTGTGTGAACAAACCAAATCATTTTGCCAATTTATCACCTTTTACATTCATAACACAGAAAAGGAACTACATGCTCCAGGATGCTCGGCATGCATTAGGGTTGGCTAAGCAACAGAGGGACATGCCATTCTGAGACATATCCATTGCTAAAGTTAGCCAGCACTGATACAGAACGTTTGGCACACATAATAACAGAAAATGTTTGAGGTCTACACCCAGGTTTAACTGTGCAAATGAAGAACAGCAAGGATAGAGGTTTTTAGGAAATGTCCAAAACGAGAATGCATATTATTTGTTTAAAATAATAAAAATGTAATTAAAACTGGCAAATAAAGTGCTAACACAGGCATTATTTAATGCAAGAATAAAGCAGTTGGAGCACTAACCAATGAACCATCAAACCAATTGATGTTTAGCTTTATCTGGTAGAGAGACTGAAGGTAGCCCACCAGAAGCTTTGCCTATTGGAACATACAGACATAAACAAAAGTCATGCGCCGGAATGCTCACGCCCAGTTCCCATAATGTCTAGAAAACAACTTCATACTGCAATAACCCTCAAATAGCAAACACACTCTACTTAAAAGATCAAAGCAGGCTGCAGCACTTGCTGATTGAACAGAAATCGATAATTGTATTTAATGACTTTATGAAGAAAATAAATGACCCTCGCTCTCCTAATGGATTAATGTCGGTTGTGAGCAACACATCATATAATGCTGACACAGTAACGCGCTGAGTGGTGTCACTTTTCACGTGAGTGCTTTAAAACCTTCTCAAAGGGAAATTGCGTTTTAATGCCATTTCAGATGTCATTTTTTTCCAGAGGATTTTCGCAATCCCATTTGATAATGCTGAAAGCATGTTCTGAATTGCTACAAGACGATCTTGTCATTGGTAAAGGCGCCCGGTCACCTTTACAAAGTGTTTTAAAGGTGGTAAAGTCTTAACATATCCTAAGGTGTTTTTTTTGTAAAGTAAGAAAAAAAAAATACAATTTTTTTTGTTAAAAAAAAGGACAATTTCTGCTGTTTTCTTTCCTAGATAATCATTTCCCAAGCTCTGGCCGCAGACAGACAAGTATTTTTCTATCACATCATGAAAAAACACGCTTATGAATATCCACATAAAAGTCAGCAATCTGAGGCAAATATGATGAAGAGTAAATTAATAAAGCACTTATGGATCAAAGTAAAAGACTTGCTATGCCGTGCTCGTCACAGAATATTTCTTTTGTTGTCAGGCTTGATGTGCTAAGAGTACTCTAGTGCCACGCTTGATACGGAGAAATGGTTTTAAATACCATTTATAGTATTTCTTATACTAACTCCAAGATTGCTGCCTTTCAAACAACTTTCACCTCCAAATCAGACCATTTACAGCCTGTCCACATAGCCGGCTTCAATGTCACTTTTGCAGATTTCAAACTGGGGAAACAGGGAATTCAAACTGCTGTATATCATTTCTATATAATGTTTCTTTATTTTATTCTTAATTTTATTTGCCTGATGTATCAATCCTTTAATACTTATTTAGACATATTTATTTTTAATACACACACAAATATATATAGATTTTTATTTTAAAGCAGACCATCTAAATATTTAACAGTAACATTTGATAACATTTAATTTAAGTCAAATGGTCACGATGTGCTGAGTGCCACCTCAGCTGTCCCAGCAGGCCGTGATAGCCTTCTAGTGAATGCTTCCCTGTCCTCCACAGGCTGTCCATTAGCTCAAGGTGGAAAGCCTTCCAGAGTTTCAATCACTATCAGGCATGGTAATAAAGGCTGATTGCCCAATGCCTCTCAATACAAAAGGATAGAGGTGCATCAAGTTGCTAGATGAACACTAGTCGGTAATAATGATGACAGCTGACACATTTGCTGCTGACAGCCCAGATGAGGAAAGCAGCCCTCAGTGCAGGAGAAAAGGTAGGTTAAGGCCGGGGTCAGACGAGCGCACTATGTACGTTGTGATGCTTCGACGGGGCCGGTCAAACGCTGTAGTGCAGTTACGAATTGCACACTACAAGCAGATGTACTGAAAGCCTCCCCGTCGAAATGCTAGATGCATGTTCGACGGGGCTGCAAAGCGCGATCCTCCATAGGAGGATCGAGCCTTGCAGCGCTGAGAGCACTAACTGCGCTCAGTGAGGTGGCTATTCGGGTGTTAAAGTGGAAGTAACATCCACTCTCATGGACATTCCTTCCGCTCTTAAAAATGCTTGTCTGAACCCGGCCTAAAAAGGGTGCTGGAAGCTACAGAGCGGGTTTCATGAAGGGTTAATAATTAATCCCTAAGGTTTTTGCCCCTTCGCCCCCTGGTTTTAGCCTAGAATGTTCCTCTAATGCTGTTAACTGGTCGGTTCATTAAGCTGCTACAGGAAGTGTGTAATACAATTTTTAGGTTACAATTCTTGTGTGAGTGTTGTGTGCAGCATGGAAAGCATTCCCCATCTCCGTAAATGATCTCAAGCAACATACACATCCAATGATTTCCCAGCAAGCTAGTGAGGCCCAGGTCTGACCACGTGTCCCTTGAATAGAGGTCACATTATGACTGCATATATTATATTGCACTGAAAAATGCTGGGTCTTTTCCAAGTACAGTGTCATGTGGCATGGAATGGCCCAATAAACTGATATCAAAACGTAGATAATCCACAAACTAAACTACCTATCTCCTATTATCTTGTGCTAAATTAACCTTTTTCCTTGAGAATTCTCATATCCTTGAGCGTAAAACCAACAATAGTTATTATTGGCACATATGTTGAGGTGTTGGGTGAGGTTTCAATTTTTTTAGCGGAAAGATTAATGTTAATATTTGATAGTATTGTACTAGAAGACGAATAGACAAGTTATTTTCCGTAATATATTTTTGTTACGAGCACTGCAGGCATTAATTGACCTATCCTGGGTTGACATTCACCAAGATGGCGGAGTAAACACACATTAGCAGAATAATCTTTCAAACAAAGCTAAGGCTGCTGCTCCCAGTATGATTAGCTCTTGGGACACATCCACTACAATAAGTAGATTCAGATAATCATTCCCAGTTCATAAAATACTAAGCAAACAGTCGTAAAGGCCATCAAGAAGACTAGGCAAACTCATTTGTTACAAAGTACAAATTGTTAATCCTACGTCTATCTCTTCCCTCTGCGTGACATACAAATTTAAACAAATGTTACCAAACAGCCGGTTTGATTTCAAAGCATAGACAGATTCTATTAAATAGATTTTTTTCCCCCAAATCATGTAAAGTGCCCGTTATCTCTTTTATATGCACTGTGTACCCACAATGCACTTTATCGGCTTTAACAAAACAACTGATTGCTATGGGCTAAAACGTGTACCACAAATATTAAGCAATTTTAGGACAGGAATCTCTTTTCAGTGGTTTAGGAAAAAGGTGGCCAGAATGTCCCTTCTATAATTATAAAGGGGGACTTCATCTTTGGTTGGGAATGTAGACCACTCTGTCCTCAGAGAACACAGCACCCATGTTTGCTTTAAATATCTTGCAAACCTGGCCTGTTCTCATTAACCTGGCCTGTTCTCATTTGCTGCTTAGTTATTGCAGTATTCAGTCTGCATTTTGACAAGTTAACCCTTAAAATCTGGCCTGTTAAGAGCTCCCGGAGTTGGGAAACACTCACGCTAGTGGCTGTGAGGTGCAGTTTGAATTCCCAGGTGTGAAGCACGCACCTTTTCAGGACAGACACAACCAGACCTGGCAGTCACCATTATTATCATCATCATCTATATAGTGGCAACATAATGTAACAAAGAGCGGGGAATTTAACGAACAAAACTACAAACAAGGAAACAAGAGATGAGAAGAACAGAGGGCCTCAGTCAGATGACCTTCTAGAGGTGTAGCACAGGAGAACAAGAGGAGTTGCCCTCTTATTATTGGTCAGGATCACTGGTACTAGCATTCGTATCAGAACATTAGATGGGCATGATAGTTACATGAGATGTGGAAACAACAAAGATGTAGGAAGGGTAGGTTAGGAGAAGGTTTAGCTGTTAATATGCTATTCTGAAAAGGGTTTTGAGGGATTGCTTAAAAGACCCACGATAAGTCTGATAGGTAGGTCATTCCACAGGATTTTGGCATGGCTGCCCTTGAGAAGTCTTTGAGTCATGGAGTCACGGTGTGGGTGGAGACATTTGCTTGCAAACCGGAGTGATCTGAAAAGGATATACTTGTGGAGTAGAGAAGACATGTAAAGAGGAGCAAAGCTACTGAGGGCTTTGAACATGAGCATCAGTATTTTAAGCATGATCCTGAAAGGTACAGGAAAACAGTGGAGGGACTGGCAGATGGGGAGGTATGTGAGGAGCTTTGAGTGAGACTAAACCTCAAGGCAGGAATAGCCAATCCTGACGCAAGCCATGGTTCACATAGGGATTTATTTTCTAAGTTATGGGAACATTCTTTCTCTCCTTTTAGATCAGCATGGTTATGAGTGACTATCATGGGAATTGTAGTTCAAAGAGTTGCACTTTTCCAGAAGAGAGCGATTTACAATGCCTGCATTCCTAATTGCTAAGTACGTCCTAAGAGCGTTTAAGGAAATTATTGTGTTAAATGAAATCAAGTGAATAGCAGGCGGTTGCAGGGAACGGCTGAAAGCAAAGAACTTCAATTTATGGCTAAATGTTCATCACGTAATAGACATCAATTTAGCAATAATGTCACACTGGAAAAAAAATCCACATGAACTGTCTCTTTTACAGCTGGGTCCTCTCTCCCTGTATATATCTATAACAACAATAAAAAAATAGGTTATGACAGAATAAAACAGCAGAAACATCTTTTAATCCTCATGCCTATGGTAAGAGTTTAATTAGGAACATCCTGGTGCAGATGCTGATCTATGTGTCAGTCTATCCCAGCAGAGTACAGCACACAATCCATCTTTGTTTTATTGCGTTACAAGACGACACCAATCAGAAAGTGTCCAGGGGACTGAGCGGAGCATAGCGAGGAGTTGTGCGTGCGATATGGGAATGCGTTAATCAGTAATGATCCCCGTAGTGATGGTAAACACGATGGAGAATAAAGACAAGTACAAACAAATCAACGATAAAATAGGGCACAGGAATCCTGAATGACAAGAGTTGATTAAGTCAGCTTCGCTGGAAATATCCATCAGCTGGATTTCCACACCGTGCATTTTGATTATTTAGACAGTAAGACTCTCCCAAAGAATCCTTAGACTCATTTCAGCACTACCATAAACAGCGAGGAGAATGAAGCTCCAATGACAACTTCTGCTCAACAAAAAGGATTTTCTATCATCCCCCTCAATAGCACATGCACTGCTCAATGAAGCATTTGTTTGTGCTGAAACAAACCCATAGCCTTGCTCTCTTGCTCTTGTAAAGTCCTTGTCCTTTCCATACAAGATGCTAATAATATACTCCTCCTACCTCCAGGCTGATTCACATAGACATGAACCCAAGGTTTTTGTTATGGATCATAAATGGAATGAAATGAATGGAGTTTCAAGAAGAATACCTTCTCTAATGTTGAGCACATCCCATCATAGCATGTGTATGAAGTTGCCACTAAGTAACAGCACAGCCACGAGAATAGCACTCCCACGGAACAACGTGGCTTAGTCTTTGGAAGAGTGTGTCTTTATTGTGCCAACCAATTGATTTACATGCCACATATATATCGTGACTCAGTGGTGGCAATTCAGAGGTTTTATGGAGGACAGTATCAGTTCCAAGAACCTGTAGCCAACCTTGTCACAAATCTTACCAGCCCCGATTACCATTTGTGGGGGTTATCTGAAGGCATGAATTTAATGTAACAATCCCTGCACGATTGACGCCTTAGCAGATAACACTAGGAATGAGGTCCAAAAACACTGATGATGCAATATTGAGACATGTTCAGAACAATCTGCAATGCCACATCAGCCCGTGCCTAGCAGAAAATGACAGCCACTTCCAGCACTTGCTATGATGGGGCGTGCTCTACATAAGAGGAGGTACGTTTCCTGAAGCTCTCATTAACCTACATTAATTTGCTAGTTTTTCTGTCTCATTTTTTACAAAAGCTATAATAATAAAAATTGTAAGAATTCAGACATGTTTAATTACTGAAATTAGAATTTTGTACCTAGCTATCATGCTGAAGACATCAACATTTTTATATCAAAGTGACTTAAATGAAAAACCCTCCAATGTAGATATAGTAAAAGAATAAAAAAAATGCAATGTTCAAATTGTGTGATGTGAGAGACTATTATTCTGTCTCTGGTACTTTCCTTCACAGAGGTTGTTTTTGTAGAAAATGTCAACTCTGGTGTAATATTTTTTAATACATTATTAACAGTTGTCTTTTGTCAGTTGGATATTAGTCACTTAATGCTTTACTTAATTATCAATTAAAAGGTGAAGACACTGATAAAATCAAATACTGTGTCCATCTAAAAATAAACTGGCTGTTCTATACATATAATAAAAATATTTGTTTTTCTTTGGTTACATTAATAAAAAAATAATAAAAAGTATAGATTTTAAAACATATATAAAACTTAAGTATATAAAAAGCGTAGCTTCTCTTAAAAACGTTGCTCATGACCATTAAAAGAATAAAATCTTATTGTGTCAATTGACGTTCTTGCATTGACTTTGTGGGACATCACGTCACAATTAAGCAGAGCAAGTCAGCTTTTATTAGTCACTTATTTGAAACATGGAGCTTTAGTTGTCACAGTCGCACAGCTCTGACCACTCTTCTGCATCCATCAAGGAATACTTTATAAAGCCGGCACATTTCTGAAAAGGGCAGCATACTCAAAGTCCGAGTGATTTATACAGTGGAAACAAGTCAGTTTGTGTGACTGTCACTCTTCACTTGACTTTCCATAGACCTCTTCCTGGAGAGCACAATATGTATTCCTGCCATGACCCCTTCCGTGCTGGAGAGGACATCAGTGCTTGTTATGATGAATACGGAAACTACAATTACATAAAGTAGAAACTTTAAGTACCAGTAGATGAAACTGTACTATTGTCACGGATCCCTCTGGTTACCAAGATGGTGGTCCCTTTACGCAGACCGCTCACTACCCTTCCGATCCTTAGAGTGGTCGGCACGTCTAGACAGATACAGTATACGTCAAGATAGGTATACACAAAGAACGATACTAGGAGGGTACACAAGACCTAGAATGGTTGGCTCTTCCCAAGACCTAAATAATAGAAGAGGTAGTCTGATGCGTGCTTAGGATGCCACACAGACTGACCTCAATACCAAGATAGAAGAGTAAACGCCAATACCAGGGGTTATGCACAGAATAGTTCGTTTGCCAATGCCAGGGGTCGGTACACAGAATGGTTCGTTTGCCAATGCCAGGGGTCGGTACACAGAATGGTTCGTTTGCCAATGCCAGGGGTCGGTACACAGAATGGTTCGTTTGCCAATGCCAGGGGTCGGTACACAGAATGGTTCGTTTGCCAATGCCAGGGGTCGGTACACAGAATGGTCAGTTTGCCAAATGCCAAGGGTCAATACACAGAATAGCCAATAATTATCAACAGAATACAAGAGCTCTGCGGGAAGTAACTACCACGTCAGGGCACCAGTGAGAATGTGAAGCCGGGTTTTAAACTCGGCGGGTCCGCGTCATGCGCCTGGCCCCGCCCCCCGGCGTCCCACGTGTGCGGAAGCGTTCCGCGATATCACTCGGCGCCTGGCCAGCGAGCAGCGAGGAAGCCGCTGCCAGGCGCCGGGGGGGGGGGCCGCGGACACCGTGACAGAACCCCCCCTCTACGGGCGGCCACTGGACGACCCCCAGGGGCACAGGGATGAGCCAAATAGAAGGCCTTCACCAAGCGAGGGGCATGAACCTCAGTAGCCGGAAGCCAAGAGCGGTCCTCCGGACCGTAGCCCACCCAGTCCACTAAGTACTGAAGGACCCCCCTAGAAACCCTGGCGTCCAGAATGGCCTTAACTTCAAACTCCTCCTCGCCTCCACAGAGACCGGAGGAGGGCGGACACGGGCCCTGGTGTACCGATTACACAAAAGCGGTTTTAAAAGGCTCACGTGGAACACGTTGTGTATCCTGATATGGGAGGGCAGTGCCAAGGCATAGGAGACCGGGTTGAGTCGCCGCAGTATCTTGTAAGGGCCTATGTATCTGGGGGCTAGTTTCATCGATGGCACTAAGAGCTTAATGTTTCGCGACGAAAGCCAAACCCTGTCCCCGACTTGATACACAGGTGCTGGTCCCCTACGTCTATCGGCCTTCGTTTTCTGGACAATACTGCTCCTCTCCAGTGCCTGTTTAACCCTCCCCCAGGTCTCAGTCAATGACGCCAAGTGCTCATCCAGAGCAGGAATTGCGGTATCAGGAAATGCAGTGGGAAGCACGGGAGGATCAAATCCGTAAACCGTGAAGAAAGGGGAATGACCACTGGCTTCACTCACGGCACTGTTTAGGGCATACTCGGCCCAAGGTAGCAGGTCTGACCAATTATCCTGTCGTTCAGATATGAAACACCTGAGATACTTCTCAACATTTTGATTGGCCCTTTCTGCTGCTCCGTTCGTTTGGGGGTGATAGGCCGAGGAGAAGGACAGGTCTATTCCCACATTCTTGCAGAACCCCCTCCAGAATCTGGAGACAAACTGGGTCCCCCTATCAGAAACAATCCCAAGAGGGATACCGTGTATGCGGACCACGTTGGCGATGAAAATGGGCACCAGCTCGGCTGCTGACGGTAGCTTCCGAAGAGGAACATAGTGACCCATTTTGGAAAAGCGATCTATAATCGTGAGTATAACAGTATTCCCTTTGGACTCGGGTAACTCTACTATAAAATCCATGGCTATCTGCGACCATGGTCGTTCGGGATAGGCAGGGGCTGGAGTAAACCAATGGGCGCTGTCTTAGGACTCTTATTTCTTGTGCATACCTCGCACACGGCTATGTAATCTTTAATATCCCGGCGCATCGTGGGCCACCATAGCAGTTTTCGGATGCTAGCCACTGTTTTGGTGATCCCCATGTGCCCAGAGGTTTTATTGTCATGGTAAATCTTAAGGACTTCTTCTCTTCCTTCTCAGGTACAAAGAGCTTCGCGGGAGGTCTCCCCCCGGAGCCTTATCTTGGACAGTCTGCAATCGGATCATCAGAGGGGATGAGACACTAATCGTGGTAGAGGCTATAATCCTCTCCTGAGGTACAATGGGATGTTGATCCTGAACGTTATGTTCATAGGATTCATACTGTCTAGATAACGCATCTGCTTTAATGTTTCTTGACCCAGGTCTATATGTGAGGATGAAATTAAAACTTGAAAGAAACAAAGACCATCTCGCTTGTCTGGCGTTCAATCGTTTCGCGTCTCCAATGTAAGTGAGATTCTTATGATCAGTTATGATAACGATTGGGTCCGTAGATCCCTCTAATAAGTATCTCCACTCTGCCAAGGCTGCGATAACTGCTAACAACTCTCTATTACCGATGTCATAGTTTCTCTCGGCCGGAGACAACTTCCGGGAATAGAAGCCGCATGGATGCAAAGGTTATCGGGTGCCCGCCTTTGGGACAAGACTGCTCCAAGACCGAGTTCGGAGGCGTCAACCTCGAGTTGGAAGGGCAGAGCTGGATCAGGATGTCGGAGAACAGGGGCAGTCGTGAATGCCTGTTTGAGGACCTCGAAGGCTTGCCTGGCCTGGGGTGTCCACTTCTGATTTCCCACCCCTTTTTTAGTCATGGCCGTGAGAGGAGCTACCAAGGTCGAAAAGTCTTTAATGAACCTTCGATAATAGTTGGTAAAACCTAGAAACCTCTGGATGGCTTTAAGCCCTTGGGGTAGGGGCCAGTCGAGGATTGCCGACAATTTACCAGGATCCATTTGAAACCCCTCAGGGGTTATGATATACCCAAGGAAGTGCACCATCTCTCTATCAAATAGGCACTTTTCTAATTTGCAGTATAAGCCGGCCTTCAATAGTCTCCTTAACACTTGTTGCACATGGGCGTGATGGGTCTCCTTATCTGGAGAGTATATCAGGATGTCATCGAGATACACTATGACGAATGTTTGCAGAAAATCCCTTAGGGTGTCATTTATGAGATCCTGAAACACAGCTGGCGCGTTACATAACCCAAAGGGCATTACCAGGTATTCGTAATGCCCGCTACGCGTATTAAAAGCCGTCTTCCACTCGTGCCCCTTTTTCACCCTTATCAGATTGTAGGCCCCGCGTAAATCGAGCTTCGTGTATATACGGGCCCCTTTCAGTCGGTCGAACAACTCTGTTATAAGGGGTATGGGATATGCATTTCTTATGGTTATTCTGTTTAAACCTCTATAATCTATGCATGGTCGCAAGTCTCCCTCTTTCTTGGAGACGAAAAAGAAACCAGCTCCTGCTGGGGAGGAGGACCGTCTAATGAATCCACGCTCAAGATTCTCCTTTATATATTCCTCCATAATATCGTTCTCCTTTTGCGACAAGGGGTATACATGTCCTCTGGGAGGCATAGTACCGGGGAGTAACTCTATGGCACAGTCATACGGGCGATGTGGTGGTAAAACCTCAGTCCTGGCCTTCGAAAAAACCTCCTTTAATGCCTGATAACAGTCAGGGACTACTGTGGATAAAGGAGGTGCTGTGGCGATATTAAGGCTACCAATAACAGTGACCCTGCCCATGCATTTCAACTGGCAACTGGGACCCCAACATCTTATGTCTCTCTGGACCCAATCAATCACCGGGTTATGCTCAGTCAACCATGGAAACCCTAGGACGACGGGGCATGAGGGAGAGTCAATAATCTGGAATCGTATGGTTTCCCGGTGCAACACTCCTGTTTTCATGCATACCTCTATAGTGTCGTGTGGTGATATGGGGACATGACAAGGGTTTCCCGTCTATGGCCTCCACCATTAGAGGTCTTTCTTTGAGAACTAGAGGCATGAGGTTCTTGGAGGCAAACACTCTATCCATAAAGTTACCTGAGGCTCCAGAGTCTAGGAACGCCTCAGTCTCGAGGTGCACCCCCTCCCAGGTTAAGGAGATGGGCACCAGAATCCGGGTTTTTTTTTTTTCGTTATCAACAAAGGAGGCATAGAGCGAACCGATTACCTGGCTAGTAGGTGTTCTCTGGCCCGGCTTGCCAGTGTCACCCCTGCCACCCCTGGGTCTTTGAGGACATTGAAGACGAAAATGCCCTGCCCCGGCACAGTAAAAACAGAGCCCCCTTTCCCTTCTGTGAGTTCTCTCAGCCTCTGAAATACCTGTTCTACCTATCTGCATGGGTTCCACGACCGGTAGATCGGTTCTTTCTGGCTCTGGAGTACCTGACGTACTGGTGTGTCTGGGTACCAAGGGTAAAGGAGGCAAAACCCTTCTGGGTCTGTCTCTAGAATGCCTCCTGTCCCTAATTTGGTCGTCCATGGCAATACAGAAATCAACCAAATGGTCCAGATGTTCTGGCAACTTCAAGGGAGCCAGCTCAAACATCAAAGCCTCGTTCAGGCCTTCGGTAAACGCCAAGGTTAAAACGTCGTTAGGCCAGTGTACCTCAGAAGTCAAGGTCTTAAATTCTATGGCATAGTCGGAGACTCTCCTATTACCTTGCTTAATGTGGAATAAGGACCTGCCTGCATTGGTGGCCCTTCTAGAGGGATCAAACGTACGTTTTAGTTCAGAGGTAAAGCCCTCATAGTCATATATGATGGGCTTTTTGTTTTCCCACAATGGCGTGGCCCACAGTAACGCTTTATCAGTTAAATGGTTAATTAGGTAGCCTACTTTGGCTTTATCGGATACACAGGACCCTGGATTGTTCTCGAATAGAATCTCCAGTTGGGTCAAAAAACCCCGACACAAGTTAGGCGTACCATCATAGCGTACGGGTGCCTTCATACTGAGCCTACACCCCTCGGGTGAGGCCGAACTGGCCCTAGGCAATACTGGTTCTGGAGGACTTGCAGTACCAGTAGTGGATCGATTCAACAGGGTTTGCAGAGCAAGAGCAATCTGGTCCATCCTGTGGTCCTGCTCTTCTTGTCGAGCTGCAATTCTTGTCAACTGAGAAGAGAGGTCTGCGGGATCCATTGGCCCTGACGTAATGTCACGGATCCCTCTGGTTACCAAGATGGTGGTCCCTTTACGCAGACCGCTCACTACCCTTCCGATCCTTAGAGTGGTCGGCACGTCTAGACAGATACAGTATACGTCAAGATAGGTATACACAAAGAACGATACTAGGAGGGTACACAAGACCTTAGAATGGTTGGCTCTTCCCAAGACCTAAATAATAGAAGAGGTAGTCTGATGCGTGCTTAGGATGCCACACAGACTGACCTCAATACCAAGATAGAAGAGTAAACGCCAATACCAGGGGTTATGCACAGAATAGTTCGTTTGCCAATGCCAGGGGTCGGTACACAGAATGGTTCGTTTGCCAATGCCAGGGGTCGGTACACAGAATGGTTCGTTTGCCAATGCCAGGGGTCGGTACACAGAATGGTTCGTTTGCCAATGCCAGGGGTCGGTACACAGAATGGTTCGTTGCCAATGCCAGGGGTCGGTACACAGAATGGTCAGTTTGCCAAATGCCAAGGGTCAATACACAGAATAGCCAATAATTATCAACAGAATACAAGAGCTCTGCGGGAAGTAACTACCACGTCAGGGCACCAGTGAGAATGTGAAGCCGGGTTTTAAACTCGGCGGGTCCGCGTCATGCGCCTGGCCCCGCCCCCCGGCGTCCCACGTGTGCGGAAGCGTTCCGCGATATCACTCGGCGCCTGGCCAGCGAGCAGCGAGGAAGCCGCTGCCAGGCGCCGGGGGGGGGGGCCGCGGACACCGTGACAACTATGTGTAATATGGATGGACTATGCAATAGACAGGAACATATTAAGATGTTCCCAGCAGATTTACTGCCTGCTGTGATATGCACAAAAAAGCACATTGCGGCATACATCCCAATCCCAATATCAGGTATACAAAGGATCTAAAAGAAGGTGCACCATATGGGGCCATAATGTGTGTTGACTTGGCTTAAACAAATCGAATTAGCATCCAAGGGAATAATCTTCCCGATATTTCAGAATTCAGTAAAATGAGAATAGGACATATGGACCGTGTAACACAATGAAAAGTGTTTTCTTAACCCCTTCAATACAAAGTGATTTTCCATAAAACCACTGCCAGGATCTGGTGGTTACATGGAAAATGGCTTTCCAATACCGATACAGTATATATACACAGAGCAGTCCCTCTCTATCTGTTCACTGCAGGTAAGTGACTTCTGACAGGCTGAGACTCCCTCTGCTGTCCAAAAATCACTAATACATTTACATTATATACAGATTTTCGTCATTCTGTGCAAGAAAGGGCTCTATTTCGTGCCCCAAGCTAAAACGAGAATGCTAAGGGGAAAAAATTGTGCTTGCACATTTCCCCTTAGCATCCCCCAAGTAGATTACGAGGCACGCGTTGAATCCAGTAGCCTGCCCCGCAATGGTTGCTAGCCTCTAGGATGCTTGCAGCATCCTTGTGCTAATGTACTGTCGCGAGCATCCCCTCCATGGAGGCTTCTGTTGCCAGGTCACATGACCTGAAGGATCTCGCCTTTTTTCCCAGTCTCCCACTGCTCCCGGCACCACGAAGCAGGAAATCGGGTTCAGTTCTCCCTGCTAGATGAGCGGGGAGTATCTAATTTTTTTTTGGGGGTTCCAGCTGCTGCTAACTTATTCTGCAGAAGCGGAATCAGTTAGCACCAGCTCTAAGCTATAGCAAACTTTCGAGTTATCTGCAGCAGTTCGTAATTGGCATTAGGACTTTGTGATCCTAATGCTAATTACTCTTTGCTTACTCTCTGTGCTCTCCATGTTAAGTATAGGGAGTGCCAAGTACTGTACATCCTCACTAAAAAGCGCTAATACCAATGCGCCAATGTTTTTTTTAACCCGTTAGCGTCAGGAGGTGATCTGTGCGGCATGCTATCACCACACTTAACCTAGTGCTAACGCTCACTTATGTGAGCACTAGTGCTAAGGAGGTGATGGAGCCCAAAAACAGATCTCAAAGCTTTTCGAATAATATCAGTACATCAGCTTTCATGTCTGATTTGATGCACCTTTAGGGGCACTTTCTGGAGCCCATTTGCAAATTAATTAAAATTGCAATAAACAATATTTCTTTGCATTGATCCATAATTAGACCACATCAAGTATTCTCGATATTGGTGCGCCAGATCTTGGCAGTGAACGGTGTTAAAAAAAATCAAACAATTATTTTCTTGGCCAAACACATCGGATTCGTTAATACTAACAACATACAAAATAGACACAACTATATCTCTGTTCATCATCACCACAACAGGTCAAGTAATACTACTTGTTGGTATTATTGTACAAAGCAGAAGAAGCTCGTGTAAAACGGATAGACGTGCTATATACAGAAAATGTGAGACAACCTCTCAAAGTGATAAATCACCAGGTAAAGGAAAGAAATGACAGTTCCCATGGTGACTGTTCCATTAGCAGAATATAGTCCTACTTTCCGATTATCAATGATTTTGCATACCTCACACATTTGGCGTTTTTAGAAATGTAGAATTCAAAAAATTAAGCTTTTCATTGGTTGCACAAATATTGCTCTCTATGTACACCTCTTTGCAATAGGTTTGGGCCATAAACATATTAATACAGGTCAACTAGCAGCTGTAACGAACGCGTTATGTGAAAAATGTAGCTGTTGTACATGATAACAATGTTGCAGTACTCTAAAAACAACTGTGTGGTATCTAGTCCAACCTGTACAATAGATTCCTTCTGCCTTCTATATATAGCCTTCTATATAGAAGAAAACGAAGAATTTGTTCATTAAGTGTTTGTCCCATATTTTTCCACCACTCTCTTGAGGAATAGAACATGAACCTATAAGGATTTGCGCTGGAAAAGTCTTAAAGGGGAATTCAAAATAAGGTCGCCAGAGACTTGTTCCAGAAAGGTTCATATTGGTTTCAGCTTTGAACATTTTGCAGAAAACAGCCTTTTGGGTCTACCAAGTTCTCAACAAAGGAGACGCAAATACATTGACTGTGAACATGAAAAGCTTAGGAAATATTTTCAGTTATTGACAATTTTTTTAAAATAAAGTTTTGCGAAGCGAACCAATTAATATAGCCACATTTTAGATAATATGTATTGTTTTTAGAATTTAGAAATATACCAAGTTTAGCAGTACGTCCTCTCGAAGATCTATAAGTGTATGGAGGTGGCCATATTGGAATTACATCGTAGTTTTGAAACTCTATGACAGCTACCTTAAGCTTTTGAAATGTGAAACTTATTGAATTCTTTGATTTTCAGAGAATTACAAGTATTCTAACATGGAAGGAAATGGGAAGTTGTTCTTTGAGCTCCCCGATGATGATCTGGGACCACAATGCCCATGGCTACATTTACAAAAGAACTTAAAAGATTAAAAATAAAATACGCAAAAAAGTTTTATGTTATATAATTGTACATAAACTATTTATGGGGAGAGAATCATGTAATTCTATAAATATGTATTTATTATTATACAATAAATATTATTATTAAATACATTGATATGGGCAATTAGTCAATTAACACTTATATTTTGTGTTCACAATGTATAGAATGACCCTATGAGCTCATCCTATATGCCAAAGCGGAGTTATACCTAGGGAATGGTTTCGATCAGAATAGAATCTGTTCTTATGGCTTCCAGCAGAGTTGACCAGGAGGACCTTTCTAGTTCTTTTGTAATATGCAGGTTACATATTGTGTGAGAATATTCTATATCCTATGGCAAGTGCAAATATAAAAAACAAACCTATTCTTGTTTATACAGTTGTGTTCAAAATTATTCAACCCCCACTGAAATTGAGTGTTTTGGCCAGTTTGACATTGATTTTGATCATTCAGTCATCTTGCTTACAATTAAATCAAAGAGGCACGTGTAGGTCAGACAAATATAACATAACATTTATAATGAAATAACCACAAATGTATTTTCTGTGCTCACATCATTATCAGTTTTATTCAACCCCCAAGTGACATTCAATCTTAGTACTTATAACTGTAAAAGGATGTTGTACTAACAGCTTTTAAATGTGAAGCATAGCTTGACACAAGTGTCTTGCAGCGATCTAAGGGTATCTTCGCCCATTCGTCATGGGCAAAAGCCTCCAGTTCAGTCACATTCTTAGGCTTGCGCACTGCAACTGCTTGCTTTAAGTCCCACCAGAGGTTCTCAATCGGATTTAAGTCAGGTGACTGCGATGGCCACTTCAAAATGTTCCAGCCTTTAATCTGCAACCATGCTCTAGTGGACTTGGAGGTATGCTTGGGATCATTGTCCTGTTGAAAGGTCCAACGTCTCCCAAGCCTCAGGTTTGTGACGGACTGCATCACATTGTCATCCAATATCTCCTGGTACTGAAGAGAATTCATGGTACCTTGCACACGCTGAAGCTTCCCTGTACCTGCAGAAGCAAAACAGCCCCAAAGCATGATTGACCCCCTGCCATGCTTCACAGTAGGCAAGGTGTTCTTTTCTTCATAGGCCTTGTTCTTCCTCCTCCAAACATAGCGTTGATCCATGGGCCCAAACAGTTCTAAATTAGTTTCATCAGTCCACAGAACACTATCCCAAAACTTCTGTGGTTTGTCCACATGATGTTTGGCATACTGCAGTCGACTCTTCTTATTCTTTGGAGACAGCAAGGGGGTGCGCCTGGGAGTTCTGGCATGGAGGCCTTCATTACGCAGTGTGCGCCGTATTGTCTGAGCTGAAACTTCAGTACCCACATCTGACAAATCTTTTTCAGTTCCTCTGCAGTCACACGGGGACTTTTCTCCACTCTACGCTTCAGGTAGCGCACGGCAGTCGAAGTCAGCATCTTCTTTCTGCCACGACCAGGTAGCGTTTCAACAGTGCCCTTTGCCTTGAATTTGCGAATGATGCTTCCTATGGTCTCTCTTGGTATGTTTAACATCTTTGCAATCTTCTATAGCCATTGCCCTTCCTGTGAAGAATAATCACCTCTTCTCTTGTCTTCCTGGACCACTCTCTTGACTTCACCATGTTTGTAACCACGCCAGTAAATGTCTAGAAGGAGCTGAGTATGACAGTCATTTTAAAGCTGCCTAATTGGTGCTTATTATGCTTTATTGCTGCTCCGTGACATCCACAGGTGTTTTCAATACCTGATTGAAAACACTTGAATGAACCTCTGTTCTTCAGAGTGGTAGTCTTTAAGGGGTTGAATAATTGTGTCAATGAAGAATTCACAAAAGAAACATTTACTACTGTATTACAAAACCAATTGATGTCATTTTAGTTGCATATGGTTCTTTAAAAAGTCCTTGTAGGATTTCATTCTGAATACAATTACAAATGTACACTAAATTCCCTAAAACCCTTAACAGCATTGGGGGTTGAATAATTTTGAACACAACTGTACTTTGAAAACCTAAATCAGTCTCGTGCTAAAAAACAAACTTCAGCTTTTACTGCAGTGAATAATTGGAAGAGAGATACAGGTATTTTCAAGCAAAGAATGCTTCATACAGTGTACTGGGAATGGAATGTTAAGAAACCTGTCCTGAATACACAAGCGTTGTCAATTATATGAATGTCTTTCAGTTTGACAATCAACAGCAATACTGAGCTATTGGTGCTTTAGATGGGACATGGGAAGGGTCTTGAACAATGACCCCTGTACTAGTTCTACCATCAATGAACTCGGAACATCAAGACAATTACATGCATATAGAAAGAATTCAGCCGATGGGGAATCACTATTAGAGTTTCAGCATCATTGAGTCAATGAATTTTTTATCTGAAAAAAAAATACATATATTCAGTAGATAATTAAAAGTCAAAATGAGCCACCACAATGATAAAAACAGGACATACTTGAAAACGAGAAAAATCTCAATGTATCCTTCCTGGTAAAATACTTTATAAATAAATACATTTTGGGAAGAAGAATTTCAGTATTATTTATAACATAGAAATAAACGTGGTTATGAATAATATGCTTAGGTATGCACAGTTTGCTGTGCTATGTGTATCTAGTGCCTTGAGAGAGCCCCTTGTTTAAACAGAACCCCCGGAATGTCGGGATAAAACACTGTTACAAAAGTTCCATCTGCAAGTACACTTTATAAAAACAGATTTATTCCACTACAGAATAATAAATCAACTGTAAAGCAATAAAAACGGAAGAAAAAAAATTTCCCAGCTTTTAGACCTTGTTATAATCCAACTTGAGTTCAAAAACACATTTAGAAATTGTAACAACTTTGATATTTTAAGTAAACGGCAAATATAATGAGCATAACTTAGTTTGCTAGTAAAAGGTTTTTTGTAATGACATAATAATCACAAAATAATGCTGTAGTCTGCATTGCCGTGTTCACTTTACTAATAACATTTCTGGAGATTAGGACATTTGTATAGACAAAAGATGAAAAATGATTGATTAAAAGTTCCCAGTGTTTTTTTTTTTTGCAAATATTACTCATTCATATAGCACAGAGAAAAAAAAAATCTAAAGCCATGTTGCTGTGTATATAGTAATATAGATATTTTTTCATGAAATTAACACCGTTTTTTTTATATTCGAGAAATATTACTAAATAGCTGTGCTCTGCTGTATAGCCTGCATGTTCAGAGTTAATTAGCTTCCACACCATTTGAACTCAGCGATGGCTCTCACACTCTGGAAAGGCAGCAGGTTCACGATGACGGCCTTTGACTTGTGGTTAGCTTTAAAACCAGACATGCCTTCAAAGCTCTATAACATTTCCAGTAAACTGGGCTAAGCCTTCAGCAGACCTTCTAACAGGAAACAGAGGCTGTCAATAAGCGGAGGCTTCAGTTCCTGGTAGGTCATCCCCAAACCTCTGGAAGTCTAGCGATAATTGTATCTATAGGTTCTTCTTCTATGATTATTTATTTATTAGGCTGAATCAAACATCTGATCAAAACAAATTAGGAATCATGGGATAGCGTTTTATGCCACTTTACAATATTTTATGTTTTCACCACACCATTGCAAATTTATGACTCGCTAATCTCCGCTACCTGCTTGAGCCATTGTATCACTCCAAAAATAAATGGATGATCTTGAAGAGAAAGATCAATGTGGACAAGGAATGATCAAATATAAATATTTTGCGATACACCCAGATACACCCTTTTTGGGTGAGAGCAGGCTGATTTGCATATGGAGCATTCATCCCTGTAAAGGCACAAGCAGGCTAAAACCTTGAGACCTGAGTGGGCACCCACCGTAGAGCAGGCCACTAGTGCTGTTGCTCGTCCTCAGGACCCTCACAAACTCCCCTTTCCCTCACTATAAATTTACAGGGTCATCCAGACGTGGACCCCTTTCTTGATGTGACTAGAGTGGTGTCAGCTATACCCTCCCGACGAGGCCTAACAAAGCCGAAACGATCTTCCGGGGTTGCTGCACCTCTCGTGCAGGGATGACGTCCTTGGCAATCAGCACTGGCCACCATTTTTGGGTGAGAGCAGGCTTATTTGCATATGGAGCATTCATCCCTGTAATGGCACAAGCAAGCTAAAACCTTGTGAGACCTGAGCGGGCCCCACCGTAGAGCAGGCCACTATTGCTGTTGCTCGTCCTCAGGACCCTCACAAACCCCCCTTTTCAACACCCAGAGCTAAACTTGTAAAAGTGGACCCAGCATCAAAAGCGTCTGTTGCCAAGTCCGTTACATTCTGAAAAGCTCTATCCTGGTGCCACGGCCATTCCTTTCCTATATGAGAAATAGGGTTCCTGGAGTAGGTATGAGCTCCAAAATCAGAATGAAATTGGATACCATATTCGACTTGTCATCTTGGACTTTTATGTTGAAGGTCAGAGCTTTAGGACAACTGTACAATCCCTAAAGCTTTTATAAAAAGATATGCTATTTCACTGGCCAACAGAGCTTTGTCCACTTTAGCATCTCTCCCGAATGTCTATCAGAGACATTGCGCTGGTAATTTCAAATGGTCATAGACATCTTTTGGGTGACGCTTTGGTTACCACATTGGTGACACAGACGATACTGTTCTATCAGTGTTTTCTGTGGTTCTACATATTTTATTTAGATACATGGATATTGATATGAGGTTAGTGGTTATAATATTGTTATTGCTTCCGAGGTTTTCTACTAGACTACATTTCATTGCTCCTGAATCACAAGACCGAAAGGTTAAGAAAAGGTAAAACAGACATAAATTCCACCAGTTCTTGCCATGATTCACACTATTCACTGTTACTCCCACTAGAAGCAGATCAAATTTAATGCTAAGAGCCAAGAAGCCACATGGCCTGACCATATCCACCAGTGTTAATTCCCACCTCCTAAGGCTCATATTTTGTCTCACCGCAGCTTTAAAAACCTCTTTCCTCAGATACAAAATATCTCTGGTTGCAATATAGATCTAAAACGAGGAAGGCGTTCTTGTGCTGCCAGTAAGGCAAGTTTCCAACGTGTCAACTTCTGAAAAATGATCTTCTTATGGTTTGTTTTTCTGTCATTCGCTATAGATTCATTTACACAAACACATATGGGATTTATTAAAAATTCCCGGCTGCAAATCTGGTTGCCTAATCAGCTCCAAAAAAGGCGAGCTGCCTACTCCCCCTCCTTTACAATTCATACAGAAACAGTGATAAACGCATTTAGATGGATGGATAGCTAGGACGTAAATCAAAATGAAAAAAAAAATACTATATATAGGTTCTATACACATGCACTATAATAGATTTCTGAAAGCACTCTGCCTTGGATGGAAATATTTAAGGATTACCCAGGCTAGATCATCGGGTCCCCCGGATGAATAACACTACGTTACAATTACAGGAATCTAATCTTCTTTCTATTGAAGAATGTCCGTGAAAGAAAAAGCTGACAAAAGAGAAGTCACATTTTCTGCATATTGCTACATGTTAAATTACGGCTTACCTGAATATAAATTAAGTCATTGAATCAGGTCATTTGCACGACTATTATTAAAAGTAATTATTTATATTGACAGCCGTGGGGGGGTGTGGGGGATGTGTCAAGCATTGGAAGAATATGAGTAGATGTAGCCTTGTGTCTGAAGGCCATATCAAGTCGAGGGAAAGCCTTCATGAAGCCACAAAAGAGAGCTAATTCTAGATAGCTAAAACCTTTTGCATTGTGAATGGCGTCTTCCACTCTTGAGTGGAATAAATACAAGTAACAGAAGTGTATATAAACTACAAGGTCAAGGGGTAGAAACAATCATTATTTTTATAGTCATGAATGGAAAATGGAGTTTATTCGGCGCAAGGTCTTGTTACCAGTGGGGTACCTCAGGGGTCAGTACTTGGACCCATTCTCTTTAATATTTTTATTAGTGATATTGCAGAAGGTATTAATGGAAAAGTATGTCTTTTTGCTGATGACACAAAGATTTGCAACAGGGTTGACGTTCCTGGAGGGATCAGCCAAATGACAAATGATTTAGGTAAACTAAAAAAATGGTCGGAGCTGTGGCAATTGAGTTTTAACGTGGATAAGTGCAAGATAATGCACCTGGGACGTAAAAACCCAAGGGCTGAATATAGAATATTTGATACAGTCCTAACCTCAACATCTGAGGAAAGGGATTTAGGGATTATTATTTCAGAGGATCTAAGGGTAAGTAGTCAATGTAATAGAGCAGCAGGAAATGCTAGCAGAATGCTTGGTTGTGTAGGGAGAGGTATTAGCAGTAGGAAAAGGGAAGTGCTCATGCCACTGTACAGAGCACTGGTGAGACCTCACTTGGAGTACTGTGTGCAGTACTGGAGACCGTATCTCCAGAAGGATATAGACATCTTAGAGAGAGTTCAGAGAAGGGCTACTAAAATGGTGTACGGCTTGAAGGAGAAAAGTTACCAGGAAAGGCTTAATGATCTTAACATGTACAGCTTGGAAAAAAGACGAGACAGAGGAGATATGATAGAAACATTTAAATACGTAAAGGGAATCTACAAGGTAGAGGAAGGAAGTATATTTAAAAGGAAACAAAATAGCAAAACAAGAGGACATAGTCTTAGATTAGAGGGGCAAAGGTTTAAAAGTAACATCAGGAAGCATTATTTTACTGAGAGGGTGGTGGATACATGGAACAGTCTTCCAGTTGAAGTGGTAGAGGCCAAAACAGTAATTGAATTTAAGCAAGCATGGGATAGGCATAAGGCTATCCTAAACAAAAGATAAATCCAGGTAAAGTATCCATGTAATTGGGCAGACTAGATGGGCCGAAAGGTTCTTATCTGCCGACATTTTTCTATGTTTCTATGTTTCTAAAAGTGAACTTGATAATAGCTCGACTTAATTCCATCGGTTTTGTTATTTCCAAGGTTTACTTGTGAGGAAGTCAAAGGATATTTTTAGCAAAATTCTAGAAACATCATCTTAGTAAATATTGTTAAAATAATAATAAAGACATAGGAAACTTGTCCTTGTGGAATTTGACACAAGATTGTGAACAAAGGCTATTCTTCTATACTGTGTATTGTTCTCACCTGAACCCATAGATAACCGTAGAACTTGCTATAGAAGTGGAATTATTTTCTATATTTTTACTTTCGATCGGTAATGCAGTAGGAAAAGCAACTACGTTATTGCTGGATGTCTATCGTCACTAATTCATTAATGGTAATTTAAGAAAGGAGAATGATTTTAACCCCAATAAAAGTCAGGTAATATTCATTTTAGCCATTTTAAGGTGGTCCATACGGATTTTACCTGCAGCTCTTTGCAGCCCATCAGTCATTAACTCATTAAGAAATAGCATTTTCACATATGAGATTTACACAGTAGACTGTTTGAAAGAAATGTTTCAGCCTAGGGAGATTTAGGGGTTAATGATCTGAGTTTTTTTTTTGCTTGTTTTTGAGATTGTTTCAGTTTTAAATGAGAGCACGCTCTGGTTTGATTGGTTGTGCCCGCTATAACTTTTCTGTTCTAATGTACGTGATTTGGGATGTTTCCTTTATTCCTGTAACTGTGTTTACATTACTTTGGGCTTAGGAAGGCTGTATCAGTAAAATATTTGCAATTTATGTTTGCCTGTTTACAGTTTACATAAAATAATGATGAATTACAAAAGAGCAGTGCGGGGCTTAAAGCGTAAGCAGCGTTTTCCTGTAAAATAAACAGACCAGGCTGTAAATCCTTCAGGGACATACAGATACTCCCACCAGTGAGCACATGATTTAAAGAGATGTAGACCTTTGATTTGTCTGGTTTCATTTTCAACCAGAATTATATGTCATTTATTATCCCTCTACCATAGTCTTTCCAAAGCTGAGCACACTGAACATACAGTAAAGTGCGCTGTGAATGAGCATATCACAGAGCTCCACAGCAATAAAACTCACAGTAAAGTGCGCTGTGAATAGCATATCACAGAGCTCCACAGCAATAAAACTCACAGTAAAGTGCACTATGAATAGCATATCACAGAGCTCCACAGCAATAAAACTCACAGTAAAGTGCACTGTGAATAGCATATCACAGAGCTTCACAGCAATAAAACTCACAGTAAAGTGTGCTGTGAATGAGCATATCACAGAGCTCCACAGCAATAAAACTCACAGTAAAGTGTGCTGTGAATGAGCATATCACAGAGCTCCACAGCAATAAAATTCACAGTAAAGTGCGCTGTGAATAGCATATCACAGAGCTCCACAGCAATAAAACTCACAGTAAAGTGTGCTGTGTTTAAGCGAATCACAGAGCTCCACAGCAATAAAACTCAAAGCAATGTGCGGTGTGTATGACCGTATCACAGAATCCACAGCAATAAAACTCACAGTAATTTGTAGTGTGTTTGAATGTATCACAGAGCTCCACAGCAATAAAACCCAAAATAATGTGCGTTGTGTATGACTGCATCATAAAGCTCCAAAATCAGCAATACTATCAGCAGCATGTGATAAAACCAGCTATGTTTAACAAGTAAATTGCATCAGGAAAAAAACACAATCAGGGTTATTCAGAGAAAGGTGTGCCTTGGCAATAAACGCATTGTGAAGTGTGTGGTATTTGGTACTTGTTCCAATGGCTCAACTTCTTGACATAAATAGCTATCCTTAGGTCTTCAAGGAACATAAAAAATTATTTATTTTATAACCCAGATCCTTCACTTTTTTGCGACGTTTGTTAATCAGACAGACATCTCACTAATGATTTTTGAGAATATAGAAGAATGCAGATTTGCAGTATGAGAGCATTATTAGACATGGTATTGTGTGAGTGGGCAGAAGGCCTGTCACTTTAAATACTGGGCAGACATGGTCCCGATGTGCTAAGAGTTAACCCTCATGCCACAGTAACATGCTGCGTGCTGAGCATTTTCCTTATTAAATATTAAACAGTTCAACGCGGCCACAGAATGAGGTAAGACTTCTTCTCTTTCAAGTTTACATTTCAGAGAAATCATGTCATTTACAAAAACTGACACCTTGATGAAGAAATCTCATCGACTAGGGCCCTTGTGAAGCGTGTCACGCAATCTAAGGACACATAAAACAAAACCCAGGCAAAGAAGAAATAAAATAAAACCCTGACACCTCACCTAGTGTAATATCTATGTCCTGAAAGAATGAGCTGTCAAAACAGCTCGGTGGGACCGTCCACAGGTATCATTTGTACATTTAGTTATATGAAAAGTAAAACAATACTTCTACAGATTCTGGACTCAGGACGTGTATGCTATGGAAGCCAAGGCTCAACTTGTCACCCAATAATTCTTCTCAGTATTATGTATATAACATGTTATACCGTTATAGGATAAAGATTCCATACAACAGAGATCCAGGTACAGTGGCAAGAAAAAGTATGTGAACCCTTTGGGATTACGTGGAGTTTTGCATGAATTGGTCATAAAATGTGCTCTGATCTTCATCTAAGTCACAACAATTTGAAAAACACAGTCTGCTTAAAATAATACAACACAAACATTATATGTTTTCATGTTTTTATTGAACATAAGATGTAAACATTCACAGTGCAGGGTGGAAAAAAGTATGTGAACCTTTGGACTTAATAACTGGTTGACCCACCTTTGGCAGCAATAACTGCAACCAAACGTTTCCTGTAGTTGCAGATCAGACCTGCACAACGATCTGGAGTAATTTTGGACCACTCCTCTTCACAAAACTATTTCAGTGTAGCAATATTCTTGGGATGTCTGGTGTGAATCTCTCTCTTAAGGTCATGCCACAGCATTTCAATCAGGTTGAGGTCAGGACTCGGACTGGGCCACTCCAGAAGGCGTACTTTGTTTTGTTGAAGCCTTTCTTTTGTTGAATTACTTGTATGCTTTGGGTCATTGTCCTGTTTCATCACCCATCCTGTTGTATTATTTTAAGCAGACTGTGTTTTTCAAATTGTTGTGACTTAGATGAAGATCAGAGCACATTTTATGACCAATTCATGCAAAACTCCACGTAATCCCAAAGGGTTCACATACTTTTTCTTGCCACTGTATAGATTCATTTTAAGGGAACACTACTTACCTTTGGCACTTTATATTTTAAAAGTGGCCAGGATGAGTATAGTTCCCCCCTCTCCTAGCTCCCCCAAACTGGCTAAAAAGCTGGGTGAAGTGGAAAAGCCAACGTCACTCTCTCTGAGACGAATCGCGTTACCGAGCGGTCTAAGAGAGGCGGCAATGGATGTGATCTTTGCAGCTCTGATCAATCGTTCTGCTCAGGGATTACGGAATTTGTGCACACAAAGTTCGCAAGGCTGCCCAATTTGTGGTTTCTACGCTACGCAAGTAATGTAAGGGCGCAAATAGGGCAGAAAAGCCTCAGGGACTTCTGGCTTGTAATCATATCATCATTATTTAAGGACAATTTACTTTTCAGTTGTGCCCTTTTATCTTGGCTTAAGCATCCAGTATTTTAGAGTGTGCACACATAGAACAATTATCGGTTATCTACTGTAAATAATCACTAAGGATGTCAGGACCTGATCTGAAGTATCAGGATCAGGTGCCTATTAAGCAAATTTTCAGAGACAGTTCCTCCGGCGCCCACAGTGATACATTGGCATTCTCTGGAATCTGCTGTTCTAGGGGTCCTCCTCATTCTCTCACCCGGTGGGTTACTTAAAAGGTGACTGTGGTGGTCTAGTGTCCAGATGTGGCATCAGGTGCAGTATTGGATTGGGACTTGGTATCTGTCCATCCCCAATATTGCATGACTCCGATCAGATCAGGGGCACAAAAAACAAAACAAACTGACACCCCAATCACAAACTGTCAGTTTTCACGCTCATTATCATGAACCATTCAAGGAGCATTCAAAAAGTCTAGATGGGGACCTAAAGCTGGATAAGCAGGACTAATTTATCCAGTTTGCTTCCCCTTTGCTCATTCCTATGATTTAGATCTAAAAAGAAATCTGATCAAACAAATGGTAGAATAGTGAGCAGGGTTGCCCTCAGGAGGTCATGGGCCTCACTTCCCCTGGGATGGTGATAGTAATCCCCTGGGATTGGTAATAGTTTCTCTTGTGATTGTTTCTGACAGCCCTTAGAAAGGTAAATGTACACAAACCTACCACAAAAGATACACATCAGCAAATACACACCCAGAACTCCTGGAGCTCTGCAACAGTGAACCACCAGGGAATAGGATATGGAAACCACAGAGGCAATAGCGGTAATTGTCCTGATTTGTAACAATACAGGAAAAAATACACATATACTTACCATTCTTTAGTGCAGTGTATATATATATTATTCCTCTTATAGTCCTGCAACACCTTCAAGTAGTAATAATCCCATTTTAATATGTAACTAATACATTTCGTTATTTTATTCACCTTTTTTGAGTGCAGCCATTTTCTCTCATATATATATATATATATATATATATATATATATATATATGAAGTTGGTGGCGGCACTCCAGGACTTTAAGAAGATAAAGTTTTTAATCCATCAAAAAATCGACGTTTCAGCCCTGACCCAGGGCTTTCATCAGGACATGAAACGTCAATTTTTTTATGGATTAAAAACTTTATCTTCTTAAAGTCCTGGAGTGCCGCCACCAACTTCTTCTTTGTACAATATCCAGCTGAACGGCAGGCACCGGGCACATATGAATTGTGGAAGCCAGAGTGCTCAGCTTCTGTCAATTTATATATATATATATATATATATATATATATATATATATATATATATATATATATATATATATATATATATATATATATATATACACACATACATACAATGAGCAACTTAAAATAATAAGATTCTCTACATTGTCCGCTAAGGTTCCATTACTCTCAGAAACGGAACTATTCTGTTTGGACTCTCACACCACTACTAAAGCGATTTCGATGTATTATAGCGTGCTTAATACCCCACAAAAATCTGTTACTTGGACATTTCAAAAAAGTTGGGAAAGAGGAATGGAACGATCTTTTACACCAACTCAATGGGCCACAGCTTACATGTTTGCGGTGGGAGCTACTCATTGCGTTACCTTATTAGAGACACAACGAAAGATCCTTTACAGATGGTACCTCACTCCAGACAGAATTAAAAAATACGTGCCGAACCAACCGGATGTATGCTGGAGATGCTCCCTAGCTCAAGGTTCTATGAGTCACATTTGGTGGCATTGCCCCAAAATATATTCATTATGGAAGGACATCTCGATACTGGCGACCGAGGTCCTAGGCATGCTTATCCCTCACAAACCGGAGATTCTTTTATTGGGTATGATCAACCTCCCAAAACCTCAAAGACGGATGTTATTTATTCTCATTTCCACGACCTCTTTGCTCATAGCATGAAATTGGAAGTCCACGTTAGTGCCTACTAACAAACAAGTTATTGACTTATTAAACCAATACCGTGGATTTGACTCACGGATTGTGGCATCGGAAGACAAACGTCCCCCCAAATCGGATCCCTGGAAACTCTGGGACATACACAAAATTTATAAAGCATGTGTACTGTGACCGCGCTAAAGACCCTGGTACACACATTTTATTCTCCTTTTTTTTTTTTTAATTGGCTGCAACCCCCCTCTTCCTCCCTCAGTTATGGTTATTTTATGTATTTATTTACTTTTTACTACAGTAACTTTGTATTTTTGTTGGCAGAAAACTCAATAAAAATTTATGTTATAAAAAAAATAATAAGATTCTATTGTAAGAATAATGTGCATGATTCAAAGTCACAATTCCCTATGTTGTCCATGTGTAATCATTGTTATTTCAATAAAGCGATCACAAAAATCAATTCGACACCCTTTGCAGACTTCTATGGGAATCCATTTTTCATGTGGATCGATTGTTTAAATTATTAGCTAAGGTTTTAGGGGTTTTCTGTTTGTTTGTATTATTTAAAAGGTCTTTTAATCATGTCTTTCTTGTTAATGCAGGTTTTTCAAAATGATTTATGAGTGCTTTAACATAAACTCCGCAAATAGTTTTGCAAAAAAGGAAAAAGAAGAGGAAGAAAAAGCGTATTATCCGGTCAGAGAGAATATTGTGCAATGTTTGGATGAATATGCCATGGGCCTCTCAACTCAAGACAGCTAGGCTAATAACAAGAAGAATGACGATGACACATGGCTGTACTTAGCATACTGCTCAGAATTCTACATTAAATACAACTGTCTTTCAACAGCCCCTGAAATGGTATTTACCCTGTTATTCAGCACAGTTTTAGAGTATGCCGTGTGTACAAAGCATATTTGTACAAGTGCTCTGACTCTTTAGAAGGCTAACATATTCCCCATGTGCCCCGAGGCTCACCTTTATGACCTTTTCTCCTGTCACCAGATGTTTACAATGTTCCCTTACTTCTGATCTGAGCCATGTAGCTGTGGCTTAGCAGCAAGCCCACCTAGGGACAATGTGAACTCATGTGTTTAATCGTCTGAGTGCCATCAGACACTGCCATGGTATTCGAGACAGGTGACATTAGATGATGGACCCATCAGACTCCGAAAGAATTTAAAAAAAGAAAAAACATGCATTTAAAAAAAATACGTAGATCCTACAATTTCCTTAAAATACATATTTTAAACATTTTCCATGCGCCATGTCCCTGCACGTATTATTTCTGCTCTGCGGAAGAACAGCTCTTGCTGTCTTTTCTATAGGCACATCCATTCTTCTAAGTAATCATGAAGCTGTCATTTGTGAATTGCAAATGTGTGAGGACAACAAGATGCTGACGAGACAGGGTTTCTTGTTGAAAAGAAAAAACATGTATTGTTCACAGGGCACAAATAAATCTTTTCAGTCATTTCCTAGTTTTGAAGGAAGCCAGTTGCACCGGGGAGATTTTGACTGCTTTTTTTTTTATAGCTCGCTCTGAGGATGAGGTGTCAGTGCCTTTATAGTCTGAATCACTGGCTAACAAGAGGCAATTTTTTAGGGAGATACACAGAAACAGATACAAGTGGTATCACACTGAATCAAAGGTTTAATTCAATTTCTGTGGTAGCGCAATGCAATACTACATAGCCCATGCTTTGTCCTCTTCCATCTCATTCTAGAATTCTATCTCTAGTATTGCTCGGCTTATTTACTGCTGTTCCACTTATGATGGTAATGGATTCTGGTGATACGATTGCGTCTATTCACAAAGAATAAATTGAAATATAGGGCCCTATTCCATCCTTAATGCTAACATGGGGATGCTAACGGGGAAAATCTGCACCTGCAGATTTCCCCGCAGCATCCCCATGTTAACGTGGTATTCCAAGGTGAGCACCTTGCCCCATTTGCTGCGACATCTGCACCGTTGCGAGTATCACCTCCTGGTGTCCATAGGACTTCATGGAGTCGCTTCCGAGTCACAAGCCCTGTTTGATTTCGCTCTCGCAAGATCATGTATCGCACATTGTGATCGGAGAAGGAGACTGAACTATTTGTTCCCAGTCTCACTCTGCTCGCAGTCAGAAGAAGTGGCAAATAGGGCTACCATCCTTGCCGCGGGATGAAAGGTGAGTATCGGATTTATTGTGGGGGTTTAGGGGGTGCTAAATGATTTTTCATTTGATTGAGGAATTAATAAACGGTTTGTGGAATTTCAACAAGTTTCCATTTCTGATTACCCAAACTAAACATACAACCCAGTATCACTACTCATCAATCTGGTTATTTGTGACCCCATGATCCTATATCACCCCGAGTTTAGGTTTCAACCCGAGTACACAACATATTTCATGTAACATCCTCAATGGCTCCTATTCTGACATAGCCAGTAGCAGGGAGTTGTTAAGGAAAAATATCAACCCAAGCCAATAACTCTTAGCAGCTCGCTGTGACTGTTTCTATTACAACTGAGCTGCTGTATTAGTAGCTCAAGATAAAATGATATAGAGCCACTAATCAATTCCAGCATAGGAAGAAAAGTGCAACTGTGTGCAAACTTGTGCAAGCAGGGCGCCAAAGGACACTAGAAATAATCTGTGCTCTGTGGTCTTCAGGATTTGGTCAGAAGAGGTGAGAGATTGCCCCACCCTCTCCACTGCTTGAGCAGGGATGAGTATCTGAATGTTAAGGTATTTATTTGCAATAGCAAAACCACTGTACACCAGTACAATCTGTTATTCATTTCTGAATCCTGTCTTGAGCTAAGAATAGATAGCTACTAGGTAATAATATACTATTCTCACACTGACCTATTGTTGACAGATCAAATACAAAGTATAGGAGCTATTAACTTAAAGTAAGGAGTCGAGTTACAAATACTGCTTGGTCAGAATAGCATCTTGAGATGTTCAGTTAGTGACTGGGGCCTTTAAGCCTAATGCTCCCAGCTGTTAACTTAAAGACTGGATTGGAATGGGTCCAATTACTTTGAAGTTCAAGTGTAAAGGACAATATGCTGTTGGTTAATCAACCCCAAGTTGAATTATCCAAGGGCCATGCCAAAACACTAAGGGCCAGTTCAAAATCTGGACAGGAGGCAGTGCGCTTGAGCCATAAATCATATAGGGTTCGAGTGCTGTACTTAATTTTTACATCCAAGATGCAAACTGAGCTGGTGTCTTGGATCTAGCACCAGGTTACTATACATTAGCGTCTCCTATGCTTCCACCAATGCATCTCCTGCAATAAATATAAGAACTTTATTTTCAGCTGACAATGTTATTGGTGGACAGGCTAGCTATGATTTCTGTCCATTTGTGGAGATGACCTGTTGGAAAAGAATGATCACTTGTTTGTCAGTATAATAGATTGATGGATTAATGAAAGTGGGTTGAGTTTATGAGAATTGTGTCAATAGAATGGTTCCAGTTGGTGTCCAGTAGGCGAGGTGTGAACATGTAGCTTTAGATTCGTATATTGGCAAATAGAGGAACTTGTTGGGAAGAGAATATGTCTTGTAATTGTTTTAAGTGTTAGGAGTATTTTGCTATGGGCTTCAAGACCCAACATCAATATGAAAGTACTTTTCACAGACTTACAAGGTTTCTCTGTTGTACAAACGCAAAGTCTTTGTCCACAATTACTGGATAATTATAGATGTCTGTCAAGAAAGAGTCAAGAAGGAAAACAGGCCAGTTTTGTAAGTGAATGGATTGTCCCAATAAATTGATGTGCCAAGAAGTAATTCTTAAAAATTTCCAGTACAGATTGATGAACCGAGTGATAGGAAATGCCAGTTCAGTCTGCGGAAATAAAACAACTCTGTGCAAATATATTCAAGGCCAATACAAAGAACACTCCTGAGAATTATCCATCACATTGGCCGTATAGAGAGGACGCAAGGACATCCTTGGAGGAGTCAGCAAAGGAGATTTCAAATGTAACAGCAAAAATAGCCCTTTAGAGGAATTAAAATGAGTGCACAGAATCAAAAGGCATTGAATTTAACTGAGTAGAAAGGTCATACTGATGGATACAGGAGTTTCCTCGAAGAAAGGAAAGATCATTTACTTCAAGCTGTCTAGACATATATAGAGTATATTAAGGTCACACAAACAGCTAGGGAAAAAAGGCAAAGATTGTGGGCACCTCACATGTTGGGCATATAATAAAAGCACAAAAGCCAACTTACCCTCAAAGTACCCATTTGAATAAGATCTTGCCAACCAGATTCTCTAGACAGTTAAAGACACTTTTTTTTTAATAAACAAAAAGAAAAGGTCTAACTCTATGAAACAATTACATGCTGGAATTAATTATAATATACATCAGGAAGGCTGTTTTTAATTAAGTAATTAAAAGGGTGTTTGGAAGGTTGTACATGATGAATTATGTGCATCTTCCTTTAAGAAAAGAAGAAGAAAAAAAAGAAGAAAGAAGGAATACTTCAGATTGCCCTTTCAAGGTTTTGCCTATTGGAAATTAAATTAACAACCATCCAATTTGAAAACCATATTAAATTAGAACCTACACATCGAAGTAATGAAATATGTTTATCACAATTTAAATTCCATACAGCCCACTCTTTATCAGTCACGCTCACCCACCGCGTGGACTGATTTAACTGAGCTCAGGAATTCTTCATACAGAGACAAAATGAAAATGAATCACTGCATGCAAAGGGTTAGGCATTGGAATTCTGGAGTCGCAGGAGGAGGTGGGTGTCTATATTCTATACGTCCAGATGAATTTTGCAAATACCAAATAAGATTGCCTAGTTGTGTAGCCCACCAGACTTTATGCAAGGTCCCCCCTTTGTTCCACCCGAGGTTAGAGAAGCAAAAGCTTATATAGACCACCATAAGCTCAGAAAGGGGTCTCTTCAGAAGTAAATATTAATATAGCCAACTGCACCAATGACAGCGCATTTCAATGCAACATTGTTGCAACAATGTAAATGGAAGGACATCCCATCCCTTCAAATCTCAATACAGCGCCAGTAAATCAGGTTTGCATTAAACACTGCCAGGCCTTGTATGTTTGTGTGTTGAGTAGGTGAATGGAAATGTTAGGAGTCAGTAGAAGCTAACCGCCGACAGGAAAAATGACACTTGCATTATGATGGAGTACAACTTTAACTGTCACGCCGTAGAAAATATAGTTTGTCCGATACACTGCTGACAAAGATGGAAAATATATGCTGACTACCTCAATAAGTCGCATGCAATACCGAGAGCAGAACTTGATCTCCTACAACACGGTATAATGCAAACATACGCTTCTCATATACACTATCGCACTCCACTAAAGGGCTGTGAAACTATCAAAGCAAGGATTGGATTTGCCTCGTTCTCTGGAATATCTGCAATTTAAAAGGACTTTTTCCTCTTTTTTTTTTTGTTGTTTATGTGCTTGAGCCTAAAGAGGGAATAATATAAATATATGATGCACATTTATTATTGTGGTTTACTTGTCATGCAGCCAAATAAACGGCAGCAATGGGAATAAGGGGATTATCAAGGAAAAAGAAAGAACACAAATAATGACTATAAAAATTTTTATATAAAAACTGAACACACAGTGAACAAAGAAAATATGTTACTTTCAATGAAGATCTGGTCTTCTGGAGGGGTGACGCCAAAACTCAACATGATGGTAACCGTTATCCTCCATGAACGAGTTGTCAACGGAGTTAATTTTATTTATTTTTAGGTTTGCAGAAATTTAAAACAATATTGAATATTTCAGGATGAAGTAATACTTTCCAGTAACCGTAAGGGAAGGTGACTGATATAAAAATATATATTGTGAAACAAATACCTCATGTATATATTGCTATTTTTGTGCGAGGCTACAGGTTGCAGCACCCATGAAAGTACATGTATAAAACTGCAAGGAGTGAATAAGAAATCTCAACTACAAGCAAATTTTAGTGGACTTTTTCTCTTACTTAACCCCCAATAAAGAAGATCTCTTTTATGAAATTCCTCTTTTATTGCAGCCTTTTCTACCTAATCAGAATCAGAGGAGTACGTAACTAAAATGGCAGACCAAGGAATAATACAATTCGAAACGTCAAAGGACTGCCAAGGGTCGTTTACCAGATCGGGTTATCAGGGATGCCAGGGGTTGTATACCAGAGTGGGTTATCAGAAATGTCAGGGGTCGTATACCAGAGCGGGTTTTCAGGAATAACAGGGGTCATATCGCCAGAGTAGAGTGTCAGACAAGTGCCAGAGGTCGTATTGCCAAATCGGGTAGTCATAGGAATGCCAGGAGTTACGAGCCGGGAGAGGAGAGCAATACAAGCCAAAATTTATATACAGAAGAAAAGATAACAGAATTGCAACGAGAACTGAAAGGAGTGAAAACCACATCAGGGCAACAGGCGCTTCTCATGCATCTAGTTTTAAAGCCAGCGGGTGCCGCATCATCACGCCGCACCCTGCCCATGACCTTACCACATGATCATGTCCATCCTATACTTCACTCGGCGGCCAGCAAGCGAGCAGTGTGGAAGGCGCTGCTGACCACTGAGCTACCTGGACGGTGTGGGACGTGACAGGAAGAGACTAGTGTAAAGGCACAACTCTATTTCATTATATCTTAGCATAATGGTAATGTACAACACAAGCAAAAAATATAAGAAGAGCATAAGCTGAAAAATATAGTAATTTTATTACTTTGATATTGCTTTGATTTTTCATTGAAAACACCATTGTGGATATACCACCCAATACAGTAACATACAGAACACCTGCTATACATTATTTAAAAAAAAAAAACAAACATCAACTGAAATCATCTTTGAAGTCTCCATTTCTTTTAAGGTTGAAATTCATGATAAGGTATCTAGAGCTTGTATGGAAAGCATGTAAGGTGGTAACATGGGCATAGAAACTGGGGGAGGAGGGGATACAAACACCCCAGATTTCTTCAAAGACATATACACAAAGTGCCCAGGATTGAGGATCTGTTGTATGCATGGAGTTAAGGCTTTAGTTTACCATCCTACAGTTCGTGAATTTACCTACTTGTTATAAAAGGCAAGGTTAGTAAACGAATAAACTGAGCATTGTACAGCGCTACGGAACGTGTTTGCGCTTTATAAAAACTTGTAACGATAACCATAACTGCTATAATGTAGTGTCTTAGTTATATTATGCTTTTGCACTGGCTTACAGTAAAATTGCTGTTCATCCTCCAACATTTTTTTTTTGATGGGGGATCTGACACTGGTGCTTGGGACGATACTGAGCTTTTTACAGTAAAAACTACATGCACCCGATTCTGAAGCTGAACTACATTTAAAACAACCCCACATAGTATATATTTAGTATAAATTTTGACATAAATACAAACAAACTAAATTTACACTAAATTATATTGGTTTAAAGAAAAGGAAGAAATAATAAAAAAAAAAAAATATTCCTTTGCAAAGTTTGCAGAAGCACAAAGCGAATGACATCTGAAGAACAGACACCAGCGAAACACCAACATCTGGCTTTGCCAAATATTTGATGCTCTTCAATGTTGACTTCTCATACTTGCAGCAAATTGAATGGGATAAAGAAAAAAAAGAAAATACAACAACGAGGCAGTGGATATAACGGTTACCCTATAAAAATCCCATCATTAATTTCCGGAGGAGGATCAGGTGTGGAGCGGTTTGCAGGCAAGTCGATCTGATGAACACGGAATGTAACTATTCCATCATAGAACATCACTCAGAAAGCCCGTGGCTAAGCTAGATCTGTCAGAAGATGCCACCACGCCATAGTCACCAGTCCTGCCCGATCACAAGATAGAAATGTATAGTGACAACTTCCCTCAAAGGCTCGCATGGAAATTGGTGGCAGCTCACTCTTCCATAAGAATAAATAAAACTATTGTTTTTCCTTTTTTTTTCCATTCGAAAGAACCTTTTTTTGTTATTCCATAAAACAAACACAGAAAAAAAAAATTGAATTAGTATATTCAAACAGTATTTACCACAATATAGTAATAATCAAATGTGGTTTAATTTTTTATGATTTCAAATCATTACGTTTTAGAAATTATATATTGTTTTAAATTGCTCTCTAAAGTGAAATTAATGAGAAATCTTGAAAACGAAAGGATGGGTGTGGGGGGGGGGGAAATGTCCACCGATCCAAATATAGGATTCTGAACGTTCACATCTGTTTTCAAAATCCGATTCCTCTATCTGGGGCAAATAAGACAAATTTACTACTACAATGCATATTTATATATATCGCTCTGATTTGTATGGGTTTAATTAGGAAACTAAAGACGGATATATAAATTAATATTTGTAAATGTCAGGAAAAGGAGTAATACGAGCAAATCTTTGTTATATAACAAAAACTTCAGAGTTGAGAGAGCCATGATTTGTGTATTGTATTGAACAGGGCATTGATGGACCTTACATACAGCATAAACTGTAGGTTGTACCCAATGTTTGCCACGCTTTCTATGGAAAGGAGAAGACGGATGGCTGGAATTGACGTCTCTTCCACAATTACTTTGGAGCAAATGCAGCATTTTCTGGAATAATTTTATGTTAACTAGTAGAGTCAACAACTATTTCCCATATTTCCATGGAAAACCCAGTATTTGACATTCTAAGGCTAGGTTCACACCTAAGCGTATCTCATATGCGCGTTTTAAGCAGAACGCGCTGTAAAATGCCCAGGTGTGAACCAGGCCTTAGGGATTAGAAGGGTACCATTACCAAGATGATTTAATAAGGGCTGACATCATGGGTATCCAAACAAGAAGATGATATGGGCACTACGGATTTGGAAATTTTATTTGGCCTACATCATACCGCAGGACAAGGTTTCAATTTTTGATGAGTTTTTATTAAGTCTGAGTCAAAACTTTGTCCCGCCGTTTGATGCAATAACAAAAAATTTACACTGATTGCAAAGTCCAGAGTCCACATATCATCTTCTTGTTTGGATATACTGGGAGTTGGCTTCTCCAGATAGGTGTTGGAATCCCTATTATGGTTTGTGTTGGTTTTGCTTGTCCCATATTTTTTGTTTGAACTTCATGAAATGGGTGTCACATGTAAGCTAGGCATGATGCTCACACAATAATTAAGATCAATCTATTTCAAGATCATCCAACCATGGTCTCAATACTTGGGGGGGGGCTTAGTGAAAATAAAAAGTGCAAAATATACTACATAGAAAGAAAGCCAAAAGAAAGGGGCGCACACCAGGGCTTAAGGAAAAATAATAAAAGTAATGTTTATTAATTAAGCATAAGAAAGCATAAAAAAGATGCCCAAATGCATCTAAAAACCGACGTTTCGGCCCTCACAGGGGCCTTTTTCAAGCGAAAAATAGCATGATTCACAACATCTAACACCCCCAACCGTGTGCCCGATTAATGTCCCAATGTTTAATTCTATGATTCTGATCAGTAAGCTTTCAGACCTGATGAAGGGAGGATCACTCTCGATAGCTTGTATTTTAAAAGTAACGTTAGTCCAATAAAAAAGGTATCACTACAGACTGCTATACTCGTGATTTTGGCATCTGGACAAACACGGACTACCGAATATATATATTATTGTGTGATTAAGAGCTTTTGTGCACATAGCTTCTGTTCGCATTGTTTATTTAGATACAGGTTGAACCACGGCCGAACATCCTTGTTGATGTCTGCCCTGCTATTATTATTATTATTCTTTATTTATAAAGCGCCAGCATATTCCGCAGCGCTGTACAATAAGCACAGTATAGACAGGGTTACAATACATTGAACAACATTTGACAAACAGTACAGGAGGAGATGAGGGCCCTATTCCCGTAGGAACTCACAATCTGGGAGGGTTGGGGTTGGAGACAGGAGGAGAGGACTGTAAGGTGAGAGTGATTGATGGTTGCGTCAGTGAGTTGGGTGGTAGGCTTCCCTAAATAGGAATGTTTTAAGGGAGCGTTTGAGGGAAGAGAAGTTAGGGGAAAGTCTGACAGTGCGAGGGAGAGCGTTCAAGAGAGTGGGGGCTGCGCGTGAGAAATCCTGCAGTCTATCATGGGAAGAGGTGATGCGGGGAGAAGCTAGGCGCAGGTCACTGTTTGACCTTAGGGAGCGGGCTGGGGTGTATTTGGTGATTAGTGAGGACAGGTAGTGGGGAGCTGAGTTAGTGAGAGTTTTGTAGGTAAGGATAAGGATTTTGAACTTAATTCTGCAGTGGATGGGGAGCCAGTGAAGGGACTCGCAGAGGGGAGCGGCAGAGACAGAGCGGCGGGTGAGGTGAATTAGCCTGGCGGAGGCGTTCAGGATGGATTGTAGGGGGGAGAGGCGGGACAGAGGGAGGCCAGATAAGAGATTATTGCAATAGTCGAGTCGGGAGATTACCAGGGCGTGTATGAGTTGTTTTGTGGTGACAGCGGTAAGAAATGGCCGAATTCTTGAAATATTATGCAGTTGGTATCGGCAGGAGGAGGAAAGAGACTTGATGTGGGGGATGAAGGAAAGAGCAGAGTCAAGTGTCACTCCAAGACAGTGAACTTGGTTTGATGGGGAGATGGTGATACCCTCCACCATGATAGAGAAGTCAGGAGGTGGGGAGGCATTGGAGGGAGGAATAAGTAGGAGTTCAGTCTTTGACATGTTGATCTTTAGGTGGTGGGAGGCCATCCAGGAGGAGATGCCAGATAAACAGTCACTGACTTTTGAAAGGACAGGGGGAGAGAGATCAGGGGTAGAGAGGTAGATCTGAGTGTCATCAGTGTAGAGGTGGTAATTAAAGCCAAAGCTGTTGATGATTTTGCCCAGGGAGGAGGTGAAAATGGAAAAGAGCAGAGGACCAAGGACAGAGCCTTGAGGTACACCAACAGATAGAGGCAATGAGGAGGAGGAGTTACCAGCAAAGGACACACAGAAGGACCTGTTTGATAAATAGGAGTCAACCCAAGCAAGTGCAGTGTCACCGAGACCCAGAGAGTTGAGGGTCTGTAGAAGGAGGGGGTGGTCAACAGTGTCAAAAGCAGCCGAGAGGTCAAGCAGGATGAGAATAGAAAAGTGGCCATGTTTTTTAGCAGTTAGGAGATCGTTGGTGACTTTGGTGAGGGCAGTTTCAGTTGAGTGTAGGGGACGGAAGTCCGATTGCAGGGGGTCAAGTAGGGAATTGGAGGACAGGAAGAGGGAGAGGCGGTTGAAAACTAGTTTTTCTAAGAGCTTTGATGTGAAGGGAAGCAGGGATACAGGGCGGTAGTTGGATGGAGAGTTGGGATCTAGGGATGGTTTCTTTAGTAAAGGGGTAACTAGCGCGTGTTTGAAGGCGGATGGAAAGGAGACAGTGGAGAGAGATAGGTTGAAGATGTGTGTGAGAGCAGGGGCGAGGGAGGAGGAGAGGGGAGGAATTAGATGTAAGGGAATGGGGTCGAGCGGGCACGTGGTGAGATGTGAGGAGGACAATAAGGAATTGACTTCCTCCTCAGTGGCTGGGAGGAAGCGGCAGAGGGTGGCAGAGGGGACCTCTGGGAGTGGAGGTGGCAAATAACTATCTTGTGTTGGGATGTTGCTTCTGATAGTTAGAGTTTTACTGAGGAAGTAGTCTGCCAGGTCTTGAGCGCTGAAGGCAGCTGTGGGGGGAGGTGCAGGTGGGTAGAGGAGGGTGTTGAAGGTGGACCAGAGCCGTTTAGGGTTGGAGGACAGTGTAGATATAAGAGATGAGAAGAAGGATTGTTTGGCCAAGTGGAGGGCAGAGGTGTATGACCGGAGAATCAACTTGAAGTGAACAAAATCAGCTTCAGAGCGGGATTTCCTCCAGGCACGCTCTGCAGTGCGGGAGAATCTTTGCAGGTAGCGAGTCTGGAAGGTGTGCCAGGGCTGAAGCTGGCGGCGTGGGGCCTTACAGAGTCGAAGAGGAGCAAGAGTGTCTAGAGCAGAGATAAGCGTAGTGTTGTAGTGATTAGTGGCAGCATCAGGGCAGGTGAAGGATGAGGTATGAGGGAGGTGGTGAAGTAGGTTGGAGAATTGATGGGGGTCCACAGCATGTAGATTTCTGCGAGTGTGTGTGCGGGGTGGGGGAGCAGGGTGTTTAGGAAGTCCAGATAGGTTGAAAGAGAGAAGGTGGTGGTCAGAGATGGGGAAAGGGCGACATTTGAACTCAGAAATGGAGCAGAGGTTGGAAAAGACAAGGTCAATAGCGTGACCATCGCAGTGGGTAGGGAGGAGGGAGGATTGTGTGAGTCCATGGGAGGACGTGAGTGAAAGAAGTTTGGAGGCAGCAGGGGCGGAAGGATCGTCTATGGGAATGTTGAAGTCCCCGAGAATTAGGCATGGAAGATTAGAAGACAGAAAGTGAGAAAGCCAGGTAGCAAAGCGGTCAAAGAACTGGGAGGTTGGTCCCGGTGGGCGGTAGATGACTGCCACCCTGAGAGCCAGAGGAGAGAACAGGCGGATGCAGTGTGTCTCGAAGGAGGAGAAGGAGAGGGATGGGGGTGGAGGGAGATGCTGGTAGGTGCAGGTGGGAGAGAGCAGGATTCCGACCCCGCCACCATTTCTCTCACCCGGTCTGGGGGTATGGCTCAAGTGTAGACCGCCATGTGAGAGACCAGCAACGGAGGACGTGTCAGAGGGAGTTAGCCAGGTTTCAGTTAAAGCTAGGAGGTTGAAGGAGTTTGAAAGGAAGAGGTCATGGATTGCTGTGAGTTTGTTGCACACAGAGCGAGCGTTCCAGAGCTATTCACGTTTAACATTATTCAACATGTTTAGTATGATCGGCTCCTGCAGGGTTGCTCTGTATACTCCTTAGTGCTTATATATATATATTTCTGGACACTAATTGTTTTCCTCCATGATGTTGTTGTTTTTAAATTGCAGCGCAGACGCGTCTCCCCGGTTACCATCCGGCAGAGACGTCGCAGTCGCTGTGCACCGACGTCATCACTATGCGTACCCGCCTGCAGCCAGACGCCACGCCCATTGGGGATCGGGCATCTCGCTAGGTGGCAAACTACAAGCGAGGTAAGTGATTCGTTAATGTTTCACACACTCCTTATTTATACTTGGTACCCACCCTGTGCCCATTACCTTGATAAAGGCCCCTGCAAGGGCCGAAACGTCGGTTTGATGCATTTGGGCATCCTTTTAATGCTTAATTGAATAAAACATTATTTTTTATATATTTTTTCTTAAGCCCTGGTGTGCGTCCTTCTCTTTTTTGGTTTGCATATCTTCCATTAGGCTTTGCACCCAGGCATTTGTGAGTTTATATATGGCCACAGTAGGTTGCCACCGCTTTATTCATATATATATATATATATATACATATATATATATATATATATATATATCTCCTTCCCTTTCCGATAAAACACTAATGGATTTTAATACCAGAGAAAAATACAAGTCAATAGTTATTTAAACCCTTTACTGCTGAGCTCATTTTTACTTGTTTTGCTCATCATGTTTAAACATGATTTGAAGTCATGTTTTATTGTACGACCTAGACAAATTATATATTGTTTTTTACTGCAGACCGGGCAGATTCATAATAGCTAATTATTATATGTATACGTCATATCCTGCCAGAATGATATAACAGAAAATGCAAAAAGTTAAAAAATTTCTGTCCTCTACAGTATGTAAAGTATTTTTTTCACATTTTATTATTCGAGCCTTTATGGTTATATATTCTATGGGGTACGCTTGTTAAAAAAAAAATTGAAAATACGAGATTTTAGCTAAAACTGAAAAAAAAATCAATTTTTTGTTAGTGCAGCATCACTGTTCACATTATAAATAAAACGTCAACAATAGTGCTGCAGTAATAAATTTAAAAATATATATTTTTATTTATTCATTCAGTTATTTATTATTACTTTTTATATACATGGAACCTAGTCATGTTTGATATCAGTGGAATGGCCATGCTCTGGCCTTTCCAATGATATCAAACATGACCCTCTAGCTGCCACCGATCACTATCGAGAGATACGGGGGTCCAAAGGACCCAACTATCTCCACATAGGATTTCCATAGGGAGCAATGGCCAACCATTACCGTTGCATTCAAGGGGCTAATATATCAGTGGCAATTCCTTAACCTTAGTAAGGGCATTAAACTCTTCCAACGTATGTTTACCAGGCTACAAATCAGTTTAATGTTCTCCTGAACCATTGCATATCAATTAACACGACTTCTTCTGAGTAATGAGTGATTTATTATAGTGCAATTTGTGTCTAGGCAAAAAGTGAATAAAATGGATCACATTCCACTGCAATATCTAGTTGCGGTTTCTTAAAGGATACGAAGAGAACATTTACGTCTAGCATAATGCAAACTTGTCAGAGGACAATAATGGTCATGAAAAAGCTGCTCTGCCAGTTCTCATCTGAAAACATCAGCCTACTTTTTCCAGACCACACAATGCATGCTTTGCTGCCATGGAGTGTCTGCTAGATAGGTACTTCTGTCACAAATATACTTTTACCACATTACATTAATTTTAATCTGGTATTCAACCATGTCGGATAACCGTTTCTGTCGGAGGTGGAAATACCCAATTGCTGTCTTTATCATGTGTGTTTTCTCCAGAATCAGGTGTATTCTATTAAAATATTGGGACTGAATGGACAGAATCTTGGGTTCCAAATCAAATTTGCTTCACCATATCTAGGACATTTGAGAGGCCAAAAACCGAATTAGGACTAACCCATGCATTGCAGAAGACATAGATTGTTTATCTGCTGGATTTCTTCAATGCTCAGTATAGAACCTCATGCTGACTAGCCCATACCTACTCTCCAGTTTGAGTTTGTATAGCACTCTAGGGATGTTGGATATATTGACAAAAATGTGTTTGATTTCTATAAACTGAAATATTAACTTAATGTTGCATTTTTGTATAAGCTATAATTTTATATGAAACAATGTATACAATAGATGAAATATTGTTCTGTTCATAACAAGCCAACATATAATTTGTAAATGACAAGTGCACTTTAATCAAAAACCGAGGTGACAGTAACACTAACAACAAAAACAAAAATTACTACTTTAGTCTATTATTTTTTCTGTAAAGTCATCTAATAACAGATCCTTATCCCCGCCAGACAACTCCCATAGGCTATCACTCTACAAGGAATTATTTCTCCTAATGTAATGGCAATCATTTACTTATTCTCTAGTTATTTTTCTGTATATGTGCTCAATTTGTCTGACATTTTGGCAGACGGCTCTAGAAATGCAGCTTTTACAATAGGAAACATTCACAGCAGCAGAACATTAAAAAAGAAAAATATAGGCAAGGCTGAAGGAAAAAAGAAAGCTGAGCGAAACGACAGAAATTAGCATCAATATTACTACAATAAAGCACAATTTTTGAAACCTTCTTGACGTTTAGAATGATTGTTTTTTGTGATTAATTTAAAACACCTTTAAAGTGCCCGGAAAGGACTGAGCCATATTGCGAGCAAGTGTGTACAACACAGAAATTGAAGCGGGTCATTCGCTTTCTTCAGATTCTGTTGGCATAATGGAGTATCAATAAAGTGGAGCATACATGTCAATCTTACAAATCTACTGACCACCATAATGTACAGTAAGAAGAACTGTTCCAATATTTAATTCAAGAGCCGTCGCTTTTTGCCTCATATTAGCAGAAAGACTGGGGATAATAAGTGTGTCAACCCTGGAATCCTAGTGTTGAGATGTGATACCGTGTTTCTATCCGTCCACCTATAAATCACTCAGAACTCATGGCAGCTCAGTTGTGTGCTCCCTTGAAAGATCTATAGCGTGATATAGTAATTCTACTTATTTCCTAATAAAGTCTACAATATTAGCTACTTTACACCAAGTGGTTCGATGTGGCAAAATGTATCGTCTGCGTCTTTTTTTGTTGACCAGACAGAAACTCCAGTGGACTTGCCAATGCTTCTTCTGTATATATAAAGTTTTATGTGACCCAGGATTTAATTGTCCCCTTGCTTAGAAAGTAATTTGCAGCCTTGTAGATAATTACCTTTTAAGTGGGTTGCTGTAAGATTATACATGTTGTGCATTGTGCCACCAGACTAAGGGATATTAATACATCCGGCTACACCTCAGGCATTGTTTGTATGAAATTCCCCAATCTCAGGGACACTTTTAGTGATTTTCCACAGCTTATTGCAGGTTGCTTCAGCAAGCTTAAGGTTAATTAACACTGGTAAATGGACAACGAGAATCGATTAGGCAGTGACGTGCGTTTCCTATAAATAATGCGTCCCTCTTCTTCTCGGAGGGTATTGAAAACTTGATTGATTAAACATACAAAAGCTGTGGTGTTTTCCGCTTGATTGGAGCCTTGACACCTTTCCAGGCACCTCACTCTTTTCTTGTTCTAAAGTACACCGTGAAACACAAAGCCCAGCTGAAATCAAACCTGCATTCTATTTTAGAGCTCTGTGTATGTGATATTGGATTTTATACGACCTCTGTGTCTGATTACAATACGCCTGTGGTCAGTCTCACCTATATCCACCCCTCCACCCTCCTACTTTTTAATGAATGAATCTGAGAAGGACGATTGGTTTGCAATCAAGATCTAATTACTTCCTTAACGGGAATCCATCATGGAGTTTAGAAGACTGGGTTTGGAGAGGGCCAATTACAAAACAGTACATTGTACTGAACCGAAAATCAAATCACACAATTTAAACTCAAATCGCAAAAGGACAAAACAGAGTCGAAGTGGAAAATTATTTTAAGCTTAACAATGTTGACCTTTTAGAAAACATTGGATAAAACCATATCTGGCATGATGAGACCAGAGGCTTAGCACAAAACAGCAAGTGATAACAGGATAATGGAGATTGGATAATAGCCACAAAACGATACGGCGCAAATAAAAGTACTATGGCTTACACCACTCCTGTGTATATATTCATATTAAAACTAATGATATTTTAAGAGGCACAAATGTATTGTCTCTGTAATGGGGATTGCCCTAAAATCCTACTAAACAAGATTTCCTCTTATGGATCTGAATGAGCCGATCCTGAGACTCTGGGTCAAACTATTCTCCTCTGGTTCACAGAAGATACACACAAGGACAATTCCTCAATTTTTAAATGGTTTAGGATGGTGCAAAACAAAGTTAAGTCCATTCATTTTTCTTTCATGCCCTGTCAGACTTCAGACAATTAAATAAATATTTATCATCTTATAAAATTCAAATTCATAGAAAATGAAATTGATAAATTAAATGTAGGAAAACGTAATTAAATTAACAACAACTGAAACAAACTAGTCCTCTCTCCCATTGCTTCGTTCTGTGGTGGAGTTTCTATAACACTAAACTATGTAGCCTTCTGTCTCCAGTACAGGTCAATTCGGTTTGAATTACACTCAAGATACTTTATCTCCGTGCACCTTCCAAATCAGATTAGAAACTCAAGGCGGAAGAAACGGCTTGTGAAAAATTCAATGTAGAGCTCAGAGAGAAACACAGCAGTGCATATGGAAAAACAATCTCATAAACGAGTGAAACAGGAAATAATAATAGAATTTCCTAATTTGAAGGTTTTTATTACAATTACATCTATGACTAAACCAATTAAGTAATTTCATCAGGAGATGGTTGGCATCATCATCACCTGATAGTGTCTATATGCCATCCTTTTGTATATTACAAAAAGATGGACGTATTTGACAAGGAACAACTTAATAAGCATTAGCTTTTTTTTGTGAACAAGCATATAGTAAAAAACTAAAAAACTATTCTCTGTCAATAAAAACACTTCCGTGGCATGCCACCAAGATGACTGAAAGCTATAGGTGGAAGAACCATCCTTCAGGATGGCCCTCTGCTCACTTTGTGCAACCGATTGGCATTGTCTTCTTAGCCATTGTGCCAGCAGTCAAAGTCGCTGCCAAATTCTTCACCCACAGAGGAGAAAGCATGGCAGCATCCAGATCTGGATTGGAGCAAGTACCGCCTGCATTATCTTACAATGGGATGAGATGTCGCACCGATCTTTAAGACCAATGAGATATCCATCCCCTGATGGGATATCACTGCCAAATAGGTCTTGGAGAATATGTTTGTGGGCCCCCCGTTTACTGTACATTAGCGACATCACTTTCTATGTCGATAGACCCATCGCTTTGACAGAAAGAATTCCCCTTTTCTGTGTCTGGGTTGTGTCACCTCATATATCAGTCATAAGTCGGAAGGGGCAAAATCACTATGGGAAAATGTTGTTATGTTCCCATGATACTATTCTGCTGGCGAATCAGATATTGCGTTTCTTCTCCGTTATTGTGGAACTATTAACTCAATTGAGGAAACACCAGACTCTGATTGCTACTGGCATCCTGTGATTGAGACAAACAGCTATTTTCATACAGTAACTGCATCTACTACTGCTAGCGTAATCAGAGGAAGCCAACGAGTTTTACTCTAATTTAAGTAATATACATTTTCCATCAGCATTCCATGTTTTAAAAAGAACCAGACATCTCTAAATGGGGAGAAATCAATAAGTTTAATATATATATATATATATATATATATATACACACAATATTTATCAAACAATATTTATATTGTATAGTTATCAAACTATTTTTCAAAGTTTGGTTATATTTATAATAAAAACTGCATCTGATCAAGCGTCTAGTTTTTCAGAAAATTGGAAATAATTTGTCTAATGTTGAAATTACTCTTTTATATCTTAATTGTATAATGATCATTATATTTATTTTTACATTTTTAATTAAAAAAAGTAAATTTACTGAATAGTCAATAATTGTCATCTTTTTAATATCGGCATGCAGCATTGTCACAAAAAGATTGTGTTCATAATGGCTGCCAGTGATAGCTTTATAGCAGTCTCACATCATTATACTTAACAACATTATCGATAGTGGCTACACTCAAGACGAAACAACACAAAAAAAACAAACTAATAAAAGACGATATAAAGCCCTTTTTATGATGTGGACATAATTTGTCCCTAAGTGACAGAATCTAATTGCATTTACAAAATATTGTTTTAACGAGTCAATTCTGAAGGTGTGTGGACCGAAGCCAGTAAAAATTAATGCGTAACGACGATATGCAAGTGTGAAAATTAAAATAAAAATAATTAAAAGGGAATTAAAAATGGAGGAAAACCCATAAAGCATAGCTGAAAGGTATAGGGAATAATAAAAGATATATGTACATCTTATTCTATGGCGTTATATTGAATTGGAGAAATTGTTGTTGGAATATAAATGGCATAATTACACACACCACGCCTTCTTACTCTCAGACTAAATAGGTTTGTGTTTTTGCCAAACGACAGATGGAACAGCTTAAAGTTTTGAAGAATGCCAGAATAATAAAAACTGGAAATTTAGCTATAACAACAATTCTAGGGATGGTAGAAAATGATGGCATCATTAAGCATACTTAATTTCACACTGGTCCAATTTTAGTCTAGATAATGCATCTATATAACCATCCAAAGAACTACAAACAACAAAAAGCTATTCATCTGCAGGCACATAAAGTCAACACATTTCTTTGAGGCAAAGTCTCTAATGTTTATTTATACAGAATGAAAGATCTCCAAAAATAATAATTTGCACGTAGCGTGTGTGGAATATTACCTCTGTTTCAAAAGAAATGCCTCCCTGAATGTGTTTTTTCAAACGTTCAAATCCCAGCTTAATAAAAACAAATGGTAATCTTCATTTTTTTTTCTTCAAAATTGCATTTGATATCCAAAGCTGGGCTCCATTTTAACAAGATACTTTGAAATCCCGTAATTATGCATTCATATGCTAGGAGTCAGATTTTTTTTTAAGTGAGAGGCTATGCTGTGTGTGATAAATATATTTATAACCCACTGATTAAATGACTATGCTTTTGAAGTATTAAAATAAAAACACATTACAATATTAAAAGGCCGTTTAAGACATCATATTAGCCGTGATATACAAGATTTTTTTAGCCCCCTAGCAATGAAATATTTAAAAATATATCGTTGATGTCTTTGACTGATCTGGCAGGGTGCAATTACGTCTCTACCTTTTATTTCATTTGATTGATTTACATGCACAGGAATAGAAAGGAAGCAGAATGGAAACATCTTCATTCATGGCTTTTATGAATGGAGCCAACTGCAGCCTGTACAGCTATAAACCTTTGATGGGTGAATTGCAAGTCCCATTTCCTTCCCAACGGGGCTTGTGCTGCTCTCCCATTGAAAACTATGTAAGCAACATGATTGCTTGAGGTCTTTTGTTCGCATCTTGAATAGATGAGAGTTACCAGCAACAAATGCTGCTCCTAATGTGTGTCATGAAATAGATCATTGTCAGCGGTCAGTGACTTATCTATTTAGATATCTGTTTTTGTGATACGTTGACCATTGGGCTCAACCAGGCTGCACCTCTGATATGCCTTTGGCTCAAATTACCATAAACACCATTCCGGTACTTGCACCAACAACTGAGAGTCCAGATATATTTCTAGACCTCGATGGCTTAGGACTCAAGTCTTTCTTTTTGTTAGAGCAGTAGTTCCCAAACCTGGTCCTCAAGTACCCCTAACAGACCAGATTTTAAGCATTACTTTGAGGGAATCCGGACTGTATTCTGCAATCACTGACCAACAAATCATACCACATGTAGATATCTGACAAACCTGGCTATTTGTGATACGCTGACCATTGGGCTCAACTGGGCTGCACCTGAACACCAGGGTGGAGAACCACTGTGTTAGAGGGATCAAGTCAGCTAAGGCTAGGGTCAGACGAACGCATTTTTCACTGTATGATTAAGACCTTAGGGTCGAAACGTCACACCACTTTTGTTTGATGGGGCTTGCTGTTCCCGAATAAAACACTTTATTTTCACTTGAGATCCTGCTTTTTCATCTTTATTGCTACCCATCTGGACTGGCGGCGTCCTACCATAGCAGTGACCTCGTGGATATCGCGGATTTAAGGTAGGGCTCCTCCTTGTGTGTACCGCAGTGTTTTCTATTTGCAGAACACATTTTTCACGTCATTCGTGAAAAAGTGCGTTCGAACGAATGGACGTATTTTTTCACGGAATACGCGATAGCGGTCATGCGATGTGCATTTGCGTCCGTGATTTTGTACGATCATCAATAAAACCCTTTTTGCGTCTGGACGTTATGTTGGCCGGACATTAGCAGCGTCTGACGTCTCCTAATCACGCACACACGCCGCTAGCGGAGGCAGCGCACTCTGTACGTCAGTACTAGCGGTATCACGTTCTCGAAAAAATGCGTTTGTTTGCTGCTGCGTTGCCCGAACGTTTGTGCGGCCGTACTCCATATATTGGCCGTCATTTGCTGCTACTACGGCCGTGATAATGTGCGGCTACACGCGCGTTCGTACTGCGTTAGTCTGACCCCAGCCTAAAACATTTTGGATACCTGAGTGGGGACCCACACCTGAGTGAGGACCCAATCAAAGACAAGTGGCTGGGTTCTTTCAATATGCCCATTCTCAAACTTTTCTTAATTTATTATGGCTAAAAATCTAAAAACATTTACAGAGCAAAACTGTTTGATCAACAGAGCATGAAGAAACCAAATCGACAACTCTGGTTAAGGCTAAACCTTACCTGGAATATAGCCCCTCAAAGTTAAAGTTGGCCGAGGATGCCTCAACATTTTCTATATGTATTAGTATTTTTGTCCACTGGCATCAATATTATGGAGAAAATGACACCCCGTAAATACATTACGACAAACTACACCCACAAGGAACATTCTCTTGCTCCATCTGCCCTTTCCTTCAGATATATTAGGTGATGTCACAGCTTAATGCCTACATTTACACAAGATGATCAACCATTTTTTTAGAGGCTGTACATAGTGATTTATGTAGTAATTAGTATGAAAATAATATTCACAGAAACAGTAAACTGTAGTGGGAATTGTCAAAGTAGACAGAGCAGAATACAGCAGCTGGACTTTGTTTTATCATGTACCGGTTCTGAAATTTAGCTAAAACCTTTCTTTTCTTTTTTTTAGCATCCCCCCCCCGCTTGTTTTTCAGTAGAGCCTCAGCTCTGTAGATTGCAGATTTTCAGACTACTTTGATAACACTAGATAGATAAGCCAACTTGATCCAATGAAAAATCTTATATGTTAGAAGTCAAGAAGGTTTTCGTTTCTTCTTTTTGTATCACAACTATACAAGGCATCAAATTGTATTTTTCCACCTTCTTCTAGATCACCAGCAATAACACAGATAGGAAAGGATGAACCTAATGGACTTCTTTGTTCAATCTATATTACCACGTAACTATATAATTGTCTTTTTTTTTCTGGTATCGAAAATCTCTGTGTCCTGTCATTCCCAGCCCCGACACAATGATGGATGTTGCAGGAGAAGACACTGTGTAGGTATATGGACTGTCGATTAGGAGATAAAAGGAAAAATAAATGCAATATTTAAAAGCGTACTCAGAGTTTCACAATAATAAAAAAAAAACAAGGAGATTCCAGTTACATTTTGTTCTGGTAATGTTAGCACCGAAAACAATGAGCTGGCACATTACAGTCAAAATGTCATTAATGCTATCCTATTTCTACAGCGTAAGATAAAGCTGATCCGCTGCAGAGTCACGGAACGGATACATTTAGTGTCCGTGTTATGGATGCAAGCAATCATGAAGGCTCGAGGTCTGTACTTAACAACTATCCAAGGTATGCGGTGTGATCATGCAAGCTTCTAGCAGACAGATGAGATTGTATCGGCCCTTTCTCCATTGTATTAACAGAACCAGCCAAAGTGATCAGCTCCACGTTACGATTCATTGCAGACCCGACATCCTCCGAAAGGTTAAACTGGAAAGGCTGCAGATCTTAATTCACACGCTACAAATAATATGACAAAACGCGAGCTACAGTCCAACGCCTCCGATCTTAACTAACGAGTAGCTTTCAGTTCAATGAAATCACAACAGCTCGCTCTTCTTTTAAGCATAGTAAAAGAGACACACAATGTTCTACTTAAACATAGCAATTGTGGCAAATGCAGGATGCATCCCATCTTCCCACACATATTTTTCAATACATGCAGACATGTCCAATGTGTTTGGGACTATTTTTTGGGCTTTTCCCGGTCCAACATTTATATGTAAGATAATATTTATTAAAATGGAAATATCTAATAGCATTTGTAAAACATGAGAAAAAAAGTAACGTTGAAGATAAATAATTTATTATTATTGTCAGGCACTTTTCTGGAATAAACAGGATTTCGAGGGGTGTGTCTGTTCTGCCCGGGCACATCCCTACAAAGGTTTCTTTTCCCTGGCCTTAATTTATGGTCTGCGCCTATATATTTTTGAACGCTCATTGTCTGGTTCAAAATAAAAAGAGTCTCCTTGTATGATTGTTAATTTCACAACAAAAAAAACGAGTTAAGGAAAGAAGGCAATTTTAATGTCGGCTTCATAAAACAATATTGCCTGCTATGCAGACAGCAGATGTATTCTTAAGTCAACCACAATTCACTGACATGTGACCTTTTCTTTGTGATGATGTAATGTATTTACAAAAAATTCAGACACCCACATATTGAATAATTAAATACACAGAAGTATGTTTGTGTTACTAGGGAATTGAGAAGTGGCCATAATGAATACAGGTAGCTGATGTGCCGATCTGATCCTCTGATAAGTGTCTTACTGATGCTCTAATTCCAGCTTTTCTTGTAGGCTCGGTTTAAATATGGCATCCCCAGGGGCCTTGGACAGTGCATGCATTTACTAGATGTGTCAACTAAATCCTCTCTCTGCCAATTCTTCTCTACCTACTAAATATTTAGTTTTTTCCCTCAAGAATTAGTTAACTACTGGCTGGGTGGAGTAGAGGTAACATCACTGCTCTATACCCATGGAGACACAGGTTCGATCCCAGCAAGAGCATCTCTCCAGTAAGTGTCCTTGGGAAAGACACCTAACGGTACATACTCACCCCCAGGACATACTTGAAAACGAGAGAAATCTCAATGTATCCTTCCTGGTAAAACACTTTCTCAAAATAAAATAAAAAAATATATATATCAGTTGGTACACTGTATCCATGTCAGCCGTAATGCTTAACACATTCACTATCTAACTGTTTTCAATAAAACCACTGCCATGACCCAGTGGAATAAGGGAAAATAACTTTCCATCACACACAGTGTTGAAATTAATGTTCCCTCCATAAAATACATTTTTGATATATTTTAGAGAAAGTAATCTTATTTGAGAGGCAAAGGGCTCCCCTTTCGTCCAAAAAGTGCTACTACACATTTAGTATAATATAACTGGAGCTCTGCCATTCTGTAAAAGCAAAACGGATCTCCAACTGTTCAAACTGTTTCAGCACCTTGGCCGACATGGCCAAGGTGCAAAGACTTTGAGGGCACATTCTGGAGCCCATTTGCAACAAATGTCATTTGTAGGGAAAGAAATTTCTCCAGAATATGACCAGATCAAGTTTACTCGATGTTGGGCTCCTGCAGGAGAATTTGAACATCAAGCATACTTAACCATGATAGTGAAGGAGTTGAGCGGGTAAATCAAATTATTTGGATAGTAGCAGCTATTGTGGCAAGTTTCTACTATGGACAAATATTAGTTTCCAAGAAGCTTTAGGGTTTGTAGAAATTTCCTACCTCTGATCAAAGACATTACCCAAAGTATCCACCATTACATCTGCAATACCGGATTGCTAACAATAACTGTAATTCACAATTTAAAAGATTAATTAAAATGCTATTTTTTCAAGATTGAGCTGAGGAACCCATAGAACATAACATTTTCAAATTTATTCAAAACCCATACCACTATATAATCCATCTGTATTTTATTAATGAGGGGAAATGTGACAGTTTTCAGCAGAGGGGTAATGAATCCTATTTATGAAAATGAGTTCAGAGGAAATCATAGCAGATTATTGTTCATCCATGGGAAGCTTTGAATTGCATGGTTGCTACTTGCATGGGGATGATGGGGGAAGGATGGGAAACGTATTCTTTCTCTAATCAGTGCAGTTTCTGGTTCCGCTCCATCCTCAGTTCCTGCAAATTAAGCCACAAGAAGCTGTATCAGTGTGCTTTAGCTTGAATACAAACGTTAGTCTATGGAAGATCTTACAAGACAGCAAGGTACTCCACAGATGTACTGGAATATGAACTAGGCAACTCTTCTGCATCAGGTAAGAAGATGCCTACGTCCATCAGGTACCAACAGATGGGGAATTGTAGTAGTGGAGTTTTCTATAGACCCTGGTACCGTTATCATTGCTCTTGTTCATTTAGGATCATTTTTGGGAAGTCGGAAACTTCCCAAACCCAAGAAGAGATCTCCCAAAGTTTATCTCCCAAAATAAAAACTGTAAATTATAATTCAAAATTTCTTATCTATAAAAATGGTTTTGATCTTCTTTCAAGTATAATTCTTACAGATAAGTGGGTTCCATGCTTCAGAAAAGCTGACAAACTATCACATTGTTCATTAAATGCGACATTTCCAATCTTTACTATGACCCCGGCACAGGTTTCTTTCCATTTGGCACTACTGTGTACTCCCAAATACAGCAGGTTATAGTTTTTTCCTTCTAATGCTTTTCTAATAAAAACTGGAAGTTATTTCTATTGACCAATGTTAGTAGAAGCATTGCATAGAGCAGTGGTTCCCAACCCTGGTCCTCAAGAGCAGGTGATATGATTTGCTGATCAGTGATTGCAGTATTTATTCTGTGTTTCCCCAAGGTAATCCTAAAAATCTGACATGTTAAGCCGACGAGAGCACCAGGATTGAGAACCACCATAGAGCATGATTCGTCAACTTCTTGGTCTACAACACAATAAACGGTTGTAAGGAAGCACTGGATATTCTTGATGTCCTTGATTTAGTCTTCCACAGCAGAGAGTTGTTCTCTACCTGGAAGTCTGCCTATCAGCTCGTGCTGCACAGCCTTCTGGGAATTTGGTTGGCAATGCACAGCTCTATGCATTGCTGACAGCCAATGCTTCTCAATGCTTTTGCATTGAGGTGTCAGATTGACAGAACGACTCTACGCTGCTCCAGTTTAACCTTAGAGAAAGCCTTAAAAATGTCTGTTCTTGCTACAGGTGTGAAAAGATACATCTTTAAAAGTGAAGTTATGATTCAAAACGAGAGATAAAACGAGATTTTATAATGGATCAGTGACTCACGCTGAAGCCACAATCAGTACTATAACTCTACCTTCGTATTTTCTCTGGGTGGATTTATATGACGGCACAAAATGGAATGGGCTGATTTATGGACAAAGGGAGGAATAAGAACGGAAAAGCACTCAGATTCGGACTCAGGCACTGGTAAGGATATGCAAAGATAAAGTATGTGTACGCGCAAGAGAAACACCAGCGAGAGATGTACTTGCAATGCAAATGACACTGGCACAAAACATATAATGCTGTAAATAAATCAAGTAAAATGGGGTCAATCTGTGGAGCTAACATTAAATGGTACATTTCGGCAGTTCAGATATATACTCCCGCGTGGATGATATTTTGCAAAGTAAATAATGAATGAGATCCAGTCACTTGTGTGATCTTGTATGGATAGGCTTTTCTTATTAAATCCTCCAAAATGAATGGGAGGCTGTAAGTGGCACGTATGTTCCCATTTATTTCCATTAGTGAAACACTGCCACATATATTTAAAAGACTTGGGCATCCTGTCTGTAAAGAAATACCAACCATAAGGGATAATCATAATAAAGGGGTTATTCAAGAAGTGCTGTTGTTTGCCAAAGCTGCAAACACCATTCAAAATCACTGTTGTATCAATGATGACAAATGTTGGCATTTTACAAAGGAAAAATCCAAATGGTGGCAGGAGAAGCTTCCCTGTGAAGCTTCTCCTGTTGCCTTTCAGATTTTTCTTTTGTGAACACCGGCGTTTGTCACCATTGCAACAGCAGTGATTCACAAAAGAAAAATCTGAACAGCAGCAGGAGAAGCTTCACTGTGGAGCTTCCCCAGCTTCCGGTTGGATCTTTCTTTTGCAAAATGCTGGCATTTTTGAGAAAGTATTTACCAGGAAGGATACATTGAGATTTCTCTCATTTTCAAGTATGTCCTAGGTGGCGAGTATGTACCGTTAGGTGTCTTGCCCATGCCCTCTTGCCGGGATTCAAACCTGTGTCTCCACAGTCATAGAGCAGTGATGCTGCCTCTACTCCACCCAGCCGGTGTCACCTTTGCAACAACAGTGGTTTTAAATGGTATGTACAACTCTGGCAAACAAAGCTGCTTCTTGAATAACCCTTAAGCGAATATTTTCCCCATGTTATTTTAATTTTCAAATAAAAGTAATGTCATTGCGTTATATGATCATATAATGCAGAATAGTTCAGATGTGTCCTAACATTTGGGATGACCCTTTAAATCCGTTCCCTTACAATATACATCTAATGCTGTAAATAAGCAAAAAAAAAAAATAATAATTACTTATGGATGTCCAGGTTTTTTCTGGGGGATTAAACTGACCAATTAATACATATAGACAGACGCTAATGCTCTTATAAAAGAAAGCATTGTGATGACTTAACAGGATGTAAAATAAGGTGTATGTTCCATGCTATCACATAAATTCTTTTCCCCCTGTACTTCTTAATTCCTTAAATTACCCTTGTGTTCTGCAGAAGAGCCTTCCCCGTCGGATGTTATTCACGTCTATAGAATTTGCTCTGAAAGCCAAGAACATGGAGAGAGATCGGAATACTATAGGGAACTGAAAAATCTTATAATTAAAACCATACTTCACGAGCCATATAGATAGAGCCCAGATGATTTAAAGGTCTTTCGAGGTTGCAAACGACTTTGATTTAGTTCATCGGCCGACTTACAAAAATATTAAGAGAGTAAAAACTCATCTACGATTATAAAACAGAAGACTGCCAAGAATGTGTTCTCCGTCTCATACAATATTTTAGCTTTTTTTTTCGTGTTGTAGAATATCTTGCGGTTGATGTTTTTTGACGGATATTCATTTATCTGCAAATATTTCGTTGCCCTAGCAATATTTTCTTACAATGCGTCTTCTTTTTAACCCCTTCGCTACCGATATCAAGATATCTCGGGCTTCAAAGGCACCATCCGTTGCCCCGATATCGAGATATCTCTGTATGCTGATCTGCGGCCCAAAAGCAAACGAATTTAGTGTGAAAGGCTGAACCCGATGGATGCATGTCTTTTTTTCGGCCTATGTAACCATGTTTGCTTTTTGGCTGCAGAAGGTGCCCCCAAAGTTTTAGTCCTGTATGCATAATTCCCAAAGAACTAAAACTGTAAAATCGGCTGCTCAAAGCTGAAATATCGGGCTTTCAGCAGCCGATGCAGAGAGAAATAGAAGAAAATAGACCAACTGAAACTCTAACTCAATTTGGTAGTAGATGGCGCCATCTACTGGCCAAAAATAGGTTATTTACAGTAAGAAATACAAAGGGTCCTATTACATTCTTCGCGCCCAATTTTGCACGTGCGCAAAAACGCATTAACATGAGGGGCAAAACCCTTTGCGCTGAACGTCGTATTACAACGTTCGCGCAAAAAATGCGCGTTAACGTGAATGGACCTGCGTGAGGGAGATGAACTGTGCGCGTCCTATACTTAACATTGTGAGCGCAAATGCGTTTGTGTGCTGGTGCGCACAAAATTTAACGGACTATGTTTGCGCGCATGATTTTAACGTCTTTGAAAAGCTGGTGGTAACGGCAAATTGTAACAACCTGACTGTACCAAACTGCGGATTCACAACGGAGAACGTCGATGCGCACGTTTTTTTTACTAGATCTGTCAAAAATGACAGCCACTACCTTGTCTTCTGTCAAAACGTATGTCTGTTGTGCGCAGTCTGCACAAAAATGACAGATGCGTGAAAAAAAATGCCGGACTCGCGTCAAAAAATGACGGACTCACGTCAAAAATGACGGACTCGCGTCACTGATTTCTGCGCGCAACGGTACTTTGCGAGTCGGTTTTACGAACGTTATTTTTTGACGGATGACAAAATGCGCGAGGATTGTAATAGCACCGTTAATTTTGTCGCGATAACGCATTATGCTCTGCGCAAAAAAAAATGTGAAGCGCGGGCGAAACTGTGTGAAGAGCGGGCGAAACTGCGTGAAGAATGTAATAGGGCCCAGTGAGTTTAAGCTCAAATAATTCTTACGTTAAAATGATTTTACAAAAAAACACTGAATTCTGACAATGTTTTTTTGTAGTGAAGGGGTTAAGTAAAAAATAAAAGAAACGCTATGCCGCTTAGTTACCGTAAGTTATAAGATGGCCAATAACAACCATACAAAGCCACTTCTAAAGTCTAGTGCTAGGTGTAAACATTCTGGCTGGTCATACGGTCTTAGAAGCATATCTTTACTGACAGATGGAGAAGAATAAAGAACCCCAGTGGGCTTTTAAACTTAGGGAGGGTTGGAATGCATTTTGAGATGTATGCCATTTCATCTTCCATCTTTGTGATGAAGCGTGCAATCTGTCCTGGTTGCTGTCAATCACTTGCCACCTCCCGCAGCGAGAGACACCATATTTCTCACTATGCCTCCTTGGCCAATTACATGTAAAACTACAGCAACGGGGAAAGATTTTCATTTGCCAATGGGCTATCTTTCAGACTGGACGGCGCATGAGCTATTCTGTCCATTATGCCTCCAGTCTGATCAGCAGAATCACAGTAGGTGTAGAACAGCGTGTTTCTGCAATGATACCTGCTGGGTTCACACCGCTGAGGTGTTACATTTATTCTCAAAAGTTTGACCTTTGGCTCCATCATAGATGGGAAGGTTAAAAACATTTATGAAACAGGTTAGTTACATTAAAAGAAGGGAATAGGTACACTATTGTCTATTACCGGAAAATACGTTTACAATATACAAGGTCAAAATACAAAAATAGCAAATTGAAAAATGTTATTAAATTTTTTTATAGAAAACTCAATCAAAACATGAAAACATGATGACTGGTCGATATATATCTTTAAGAATGCAAACGAGAATTCAAAAGGCTTGAAAATAGAGATAGGAGAGGAAGGTAGTGGCAGAAGTGCGACTGGATGTGCAGTATGGAAGAGCATGGAAAAATCAATGTGTAAGGATCCTCACTAATCACCAAGTACACCCCAGCCCGCTCCCTAAGATCAAACAGTGACCTGCGCCTAGCTTCTCCCCGCAATACCTCTTCACATGATAGACTGCAGGATTTCTCACGCGTAGCCCCCATCCTCTGGAACTCTCTCCCTCGTACGGTCAGACTTTTCCCTAGTTTACCTTCCTTCAAACGCTCCCTTAAGACATTCCTATTCAGGCAAGCCTACCACCCGACTCACTGGCGCAACCAGTCCATCACTCTCACCTTGCAGTCCATCACTCTCACCTTGCAGTCCATCACTCTCACCTTGCAGTCCATCACTCTCACCTTGGAGTCCATCACTCTCACCTTGCAGTCCATCACTCTCACCTTGCAGTCCATCACTCTCACCTTGCAGTCCATCACTCTCACCTTGGAGTCCATCACTCTCACCTTGGAGTCCATCACTCTCACCTTGCAGTCCATCACTCTCACCTTGGAGTCCATCATTCTCATCTTGTAGTCCATCACTCTCACCTTGCAGTCTATCACTCTCACCTTGCAGTCTATCACTCTCACCTTGCAGTCCTCTCCTCCTGTTTCCACCCCCCCAACCCTTCTAGATTGTAAGTTCCCATTGGACTAGTCCTTTCGTTTCCTCCTGTACTGGTTTGACAAAATGTTGTTCATTGTATTGTAACCCTATCTACATTATGCTCATTGTACAGCGCTGCAGAATATGCTGGTGCTTTATAAATAAAGAATAATAATAATAAAATGCATAAATTTGAGCCCCTTAAAGAATGATAGGTAGCCAAGATCTGTATAAAGTTACCAATAAGAAGTTGGTTTTAATTTTTTTTAAACTGGTCTTGTTGTATAGAACAGATGGCCCTCTGTGTAAGTGAGAAGTATATGCTAAATATATAAGGTTAGATTGCAAACTAAATATAACCTGTATCTTTAGGGATGAGATTCCCACACATTAAAATAATATATGTATGTATAATATATTTGATACTAGAGTATTATGAATTAAGTACAAATGCTGCTGTAAATTTTTTATGTATATCTCTCCATCCAGCATCATTTTATAGAAAGTTGAACCAACATTCTGCAGAGTTCGTCAGGCTATTGTCAATCACAGAAGGGTTACATACTATAACATATTAAAATGGGATGATGCTGTGATCTAAAACAAACTATTTTGCCATCTCCTTTAATAATCCCTTAAAAGGCAGTCAATGGCCCAGTTCTAAAACTCAATATTAAATTCCTCTGAAATGAATAATAAAAGATTCAATTACTTGATGGAATATTAAACGGGGCCTCCACCCGTTTAGAAAAAAGAGAGAGAGAGAAATCGCAGTAAGTCTTTAGTATACTGAATTGAGAAATATCCTGAACTTTGTTGGACGGACATTTCTAACCTTTTTGCAGATTCAAGAGAGTGTCAGAATCAATCTCGGCGATGACCTACTGCGTGACAAAGGGATTTAAGAGGTGCATCGCGGTGTTTGAGAATACCAATAATAAATTCCAATAACATTTACAGTACTGACTCAGAGCACCTGGGAAGGAGCTGCAGACACCTGGCAATCTTAGAAGTTCAGGTTTTCCTATTAAACCTCTGCATTCTATTTTATACAAAATGAGTGGTCCATGGCAACTGGAATTGGTAATGCATGCCGCTTAATTATTTTGACTGTAACTCATTAATGCTGTTTTGTTTAGCCAACTACCATCCGATCAGCTCTGGCAGTAGCCCTTGACCAGCTTCCACCAATGTCTCCTGTCAATTCTATCTTGATCCTGTAAACTAGGGATGCACCGATACCGATACTTGTATTGGTATCGCTGCCTATACCAGCATTTGCACGACTACTTGTACTCATGCAGAAGCCCCCAATACCTATACCGATACGGAAGCCAGCACGGGGCTAGCATGCTGGGTGGTATCCAAGGTGCTGGGGCAGCTGGCAAAATGCTCTAACAGCACCCTAGAGGGGTGTCAGGCCTCGTCAGGAGGGCATAGCTAACAAGGCCGAAACGATCGTCAGGGGATGCTGCACCTCTCGTGCAGGGATGAAGTACTTGGCAGGCAGTACTGGCCACCCTCATTGGGTGAGAGCAGACTGATTTGCATATGGAGCATTCATCCCTGTAATGGCATAAGCAAGCTAAAACTTTGTGAGACCTGAGCGGGCACCCACCGTAGAGCAGGCCACTAATGCTGTTGCTCGTCCTCAGGATCCTTACACCCCCCCTTTCTCTCTCTAACAGCATTCTGCCCAGCCCCTCTGGCTTCCGTGTTCCAGTGAGCAGTCACGGGCATGTGAAGGTTATAACGTGGCTCCCCTGGGGTCTCTAACTGCGCTTTTGTGAGATAAAGCTGAGTTTGAAAAAACCTCACAAGAGCGTGGCCCCAGCGGAACCGCGTTGCAACCATCACATGCTGGCGGTCGCTCACTAGAAAGCGGCCAGCTGGAGGGGCATGGCAGAATGCTGTTGGTGGCCCCAGTGTCTGTGGCCTGGAATGTGTAATACAAATACACATACCCTGATGAAGGCTTCTAGGAGCCGAAACATCAGTCCTTTTATGTAAATTTCCATTAAACTTTATTATTTTATTCTAAGACCCCGAGTGCTCCCTTACCGTTGTTTCTATGACCACACCCACACACACACATCTGTGGTCTGGTGTGGGTGTGTATATATATATCTGAGGTATGGTGTCTGTGGGTGTGGTCAGGGTGGGTGCAGGCCTGTGCAGTGGGTAAATGGGGTGTCTGACCATACATTCCAATATTGATATAAATTGGACAGACTTTCAGCAAAATCCTAAATTATTTATTGGAAAGCAGTCAAATGACATTAAATAGAAGTATCGGTAATCAGTATCGGTCTTAAAAAAAAGATGGTATCGGTGCATCCCTACTATAAACCCATTCAAGCTGAATTCTTTATTATTATTTCTGAACTTGTTTACAAAATATCCTAAAGTAACATTATTAAAACTTTAAATGATGTAAAGCTCTTCTCTCAGTTATTATGTGCCGCTTAGTTGTCATAGATAGTGGAATGCCTGTTTTCCAGGTCAGTGTCATCCGCATGTATAAAAAAGCGGGTTCTTCTAGATCGGCTATTGTGGGGAAAACCTAACTAAGCCTTGAAATAGACTTGCAAAATCCTTAAATGACATATAAAAGACATTTGGCCTGGTGTAACACATGACACATCTAAACAGTTTTGAGATAATTGGGCTACAAATGTGATCAATCATATCAGATACCCATAGCAAGCCATGGATGATATGTTGTTGACTGTTTCTTAGCTATAATGTACTCTGTCTACAAAGTAATTCTCCAATGTGTTGTTTCACTTCAATGTCTATATACAACATGGGTCTCTGTAATTTAGAGTCATTTCACCGTCACATATGTAATGCTGGTATACACTTTGGCTGTAGGTCACCTTTGACCCAAGTAATGACTGTGCTAGCAATAAGAAAGTCCATTATATTTTTCTTCAGTTCTAAAGAAAGTGTCATGTGCCAAGGAGGATCTTGAGGTTGTTCCTAGTGAAACTGGCATATTGAAAAAGATAGTGGAGATAGCCAAAGAATAAAATAAAACGGATCTGTTAATGAGAAATGCACTAAAAGAATGCTTTCAAAGCTGTATTGCGGTAGGCAGACAGACACAGTCGCAGTGCTTACCTAGGACCAACATAACTTATACATGTCTCAGCGGAAGCGAGAACATAAGTAAAATAAAGGCCACTACAAAAATGAGGCCATAAAGCAAGCTTGGGAGGAGTATGCTAGATTGGAGATACTAGCACAATACTGGACCCTCCCTGGAGACTGATGTTCCCTATATCAGTCTCCAGGGAGGGTCCAGTATTGTGCTAGTATTAGAATATTTTTGGGCTTGCTTCGTGGCTCTGTCCAAAAAAGTTTCAATCTCCCTCACAAATGATAGCCCCAGCGATATAAATATCGTAAGCCTCACAAAGTTGTATAAAAAAAGACAAAAAACAAAATCAAAAATTTGTTTTAAGAAAAAAAATAGATTTTTTTTTTTAATATTATAAATGTAAAAAATACTCTTGGAAGTTGTATCCAGAAATCATTTATGTGGATATATTTAGACAAAAGGCTCATCAAAAATTAAGAGCAAATCCAAACTACTGGTCTGTACAAGCGTTAGACAAACAAGAAATCCCTGTTGTCGTCTTAAATTTCAACACTTGCTGTGTTTTCAAGATAATCATAGATACATGGATTCTGAGGTTGCAATATTAAACGGTGTTTGGAATAACAGTAAGGGCTAATTACCAGGTATTTTCTACTGACCTATTATTTTTATACTGTAAATACGCAACGCTCAAAGTACTAACATTATATTTCGATTTCTTATGATCCATGGTTACCTTAGGCAGGGGCTATTCCAGTATAAAAGATTTGCAGGCGCTTTCACCATGGCAGCTAAACATAAAAAAACACTTTGAAAAGTATCATAGCTGTATGAAACAGTGGTTTCCTTTAAAAAAAAAAAGAGCTTTAAATATAGTCTAATGGATCAAAAAATATTATTTTATTGAATGTGTTTAATATCTTTTATAGCAGAGAGTACGTTGCTGTGCAAAGAGCTCCTTAATTTAAGTAGAATAAAACCTTGTGAAACCCTGTTGTGTGTTTATTCATATTATGTTACAGTAAATCACTTGATTATGAACAGCTTTCCCAAATAAACTGTTAATGCTACCCACTGAATACCAGTTAATTAGCTCGACGTTCGGCAGTTACGACACAATCCTTTCGTATTTTTAAATATATCACATCAAGCGTAATGAAAGGGCTGCACACCAGACACGTCAATAAAACGACTTCTGCAGATCAATGACTAAGCTTGGTACAGCTTTAAAGGCTGTCCGAGCAACACTAGCACCATAGGTCAGAAAACATATGCCAGGCTTCGATAAGCCAACTCTGCCCATGAAAGTAAAAGCAATAACTAAATAAAAGAATAATAAAACACAATAATTAAAATCATAAAATTAAATCAAATCATTAAAAATCACAAGACGAATATGTTCAGCGTTGTCTCCAAGACGCTACAGCCTTACTAAACGCAATTGTTAAATTCAAATTTAGAAATACAAGGAAAATAAAATAATAAAAAAAAAAAACGTACTCTGCAAATAGCAATGATTTTTGCCTGTAGAATGAAACATTATAATTAAATACGGTAAATGTTTTGGGTGATATAATTAATTGTAAATGTTCAGTAAGCGCAGTTGTATTATTTTTTTACAACGCATAATTTGTTTGAGTTTTTTTGGTGAAGGTTTTTGTCGAATGTAAAAAAAATAATTATATATATATTATATAAAAAATTAAACTGAAAATAAAAATATTAATGAACTGGACTAAAAAGTTAAAAAATTGCCTGCATTAAACTAAGAGTGCAATTAATTTTATTTCACTTATTGTTTATTTTATCTTCTTTATGTACAACGCCAGTCTCATAAAAGTGTATAGTACTCAGGAGGGTCATAAAGCTTACTTTAGAGGTTAACAAAATTGTTTGCAATTTGCATCTTGCGAAACCCTTAGGGAAAGTATGGTGGTTCTCTTGCAGATTAAATTTGTGTTTAATGACACAAATCGAATCTTTACTCTCCATGTTACCGCTGGAAATGCAATATGTGACACTCGGCTGAAGGATTCCAGCTGCGTCACCCCATCCTATAATATGTGATGATACAGGCACAAACGATGCATTATCACTACCATTAATTATTCTTTAGGCCTTCATACGCTCTGAACTGGATGTTCTCAAACTGTTCTGTCTCAAGTCGCCATGAATCAAATCTCATGAGTTACAAACTGAAAAATGTCAATAAAACTTTAGCCAAAAAAAAAGAAAGAATGAAGGGCAAACCCAAACAGGGAGGAGATTGATTTTGCAGGAAAGAAAAAGCGAAAAACTCCCTAGGAATATGTCCAACGTCAAGGTTCAACAATTTTATTATGTGGTTTTTCAGTACAAGTCTTTCACTGGAACATGATATATGTTTCCTATGGTTACCAGCGTACCAAAGTTCCCTGTAGACTTCAGTTCAGTTAGTGAACATAGTCTTAAATGCTTCAAAATTCTTCCTAGGGTGTTAATTTGGAGTAAATTATGGGAAATTGTAAAAATAAATCTCTATTCAGTAACAAAACTGAAATAACAATATTATAACTCGGGTTTAAAGGGACACTATAGGCACTTTGACCATTCAATTTAAATTAAGTGATCACAGTAACCTGAGTGCCCTCATCTATCACATCGTGGAAGTGGGTCTTGGAGGGCAGATTCAGCAGTCCAAGTGTAAATGTTTAGTCCCACCCAGAACCTGAGCCCTGATCTCACGTTCTGGATTTGGGGACCTAGCATCCCACCAATGACTCTTGTTGTGCTTGCATTGAGAGCCATTGTACTGGCCGTCTCTCATGGTTACTGTGGCTTACAGGAAGTTGGCAGCCTGTTACATCCAGACCAGTACCGAGGGAGCTCGGCACTGGATTTAAGGCAAGTTTATACATTGACTGAAGGGTTAAAATGGATGAGGATGGAGTCAAAAAGGCTTAATAGAGGAAAACATGCACCCTCAGGTTTCTTCTTAGCGTCCCTGTTTTAGCGTGATATTACGGGGCAGGCGCTAGACCAGCAGCCTGCTGTAATGCGGCGCCTAGCCTCAGGATGCTCAAGGCAGATAGGACTCCATAGGACTCCTTTGAGGCTTCCACTGCCAGTCACATGACCTGCAGGATCTAGCCTCTTACGAGATCCAGCATGTCGGTGGAGTGATCGTGGAGGGAGCCCGGAAACTTTTTTCCCCCCAGTCTCCCTCTGCTCCCGGCCAGAAGACGTGTACCGAGCCGCCGTTCTCGCCGCAAGATGAGAAAGGAGTATGTAATTTTTGGGGTGTTTCAGCTGGAGCTGACTGATTCTGCAGAAGTTAGCACCATATCCTAGCTGTGGGTAGCTTTTCAGTTAACCGCAGAGGGACATAATTAGCGTTAGAACTTTGAAATCCTAACGCTAATTAACACTTTGCGCTCCCCATGTTAAGCATAGGGAGCTCAAAGTACAGTAAGCTCTGCTGAAAAGCGCAAGATTTGAATCGTTAATTGTTTTTTTAACTCGTTAGCGTTTGGAATGTAATATGGGCTGAAAGCGCTAGGGCCACTTAACCTAACGATAACACTCACACAGCTCAGTGCTAACGTTAGCGTTAAGAATGTAATAGGGCCCTATACCTTTAAACCTTTTTTTTCTGCCACAAATCTTGCCATAGAAATACTTCACTGAAATTAGAATGAACTCTGGTGTAGCAAACTATCTCCAGCTCCTCCGTCATCTGTTAAGTTTGACAGAACCGTACAAAAATTAGGACAGGAACCTGATGTTCTGCAATATTCTTCGGTGTCTCCCAAACAAATACATTTATCTTGTTTTCCAATTATTTATATGGCAGCTGATGTGTGTGGGTTCAAGCAAACCAAATTAGAAATTACATCTTTCTTCAGAGAAACGTAATGTGAGGAATTGGTGTTCTTGTTAATTGTTGTTTAATGATGTACATTAAATGTTAATAGATGAAAACACAGATTTGTAATGTACACCTGTCATATCTCATGGTGACACTCGTCTGCCAGTCGTTATATTAGATTTCTGTACAGTAAAGCTAGGGCTCTCACCATTCTTCATGTACGTGATATCAGCTGTGTCCATGTACACCATCAGAAAATTAACCCATAATTCAACTTTTTTCAGATGCATTATACATGCTTAGCCTAGGGAGGAGTCTAATGGTGGCAATTTTAACAGGATCTCTACTGCAGAGGAAAAGTGTAGCAAGCTGTTTGTCATGCCTAGTTATCTGACAACTATAATGTGCATGTTCTAAACAATGGGGATTCCCTAAACTATCAGAATTTCCCCAGTGAATGATGCAGGGAACGACAAAGCTCTACTCCATTAGTGGGTTATGAGAGAAGATCGATGGATGCGACACTCTGTTTAGCAGTGTAGAGGTCTCACCTGGCATTCCTTTCTGGGCATTCTACCAAAAATTATTCTGATTAAGAGTTATAGGTTTATGTAGAGGGGGTGCCTGATGAGTGACATGGTCCTGCTTTTCTACCCTTTAAGACTCGATCATAAAGTGCATGAGAATTGACTAAGGTGAGCACCCATTGAACATTTACTAATTACAAAACTAAACAATCACAATGTTAGGGACACTGACCACAGAGTCCTGGGAGCGGGCAATATTATATGACATCTTCATAATATTGTGAATCCCCCCCAGACAAGGATGCCAGTCAGGGAACTTCGATTTATTTATTCAAGCTCTGGAGTCAATGTGGTGACCTGGCATAATAGATCTGTCAAACTCTTATTTAGGGCTGATGTATTAGGTAGTTTTAGAAACTGAAGTTGGCCTTATTATCCATAGGACTGGAGGGTGGTATTTTAATTCTTCGCCTAGCTCTGGTGAACAAATGAACAATCTACTGATTTCTAATCATGACGCGCAAAGCAATAGTGTGTTTGATGGGCATTCAGTCTTGCGTCCCTGTGAATGTGTCCGCACTCTATAGAACCGACGGCTGACCTTGGTACAGGAGATGCTTACTTCAAATGATGCTCCTATGACCTAAGGGGAACATAGTTTAACCTATAAGGACCGCTGACATACATAGTACGTCCTTGGTTCTTAAGGGGAATTTTCCCCAGGATGTACTATGTATGTCATGGTCCTTTAACCCCCTCTCCCTCCCTATACTCACCTCTCTGGCTGGGGTCCCACATCGGTCTGGATTCCTTGAAGCCGGTCTGTTGGTTGTATGGATCCCGGCCATCGTGTGATGTTATTGCCGGGTGTGATGATGTCATTTTCAGGTGCCCTCCATTGCCTGCAGGGGTAAATCTGAAAGTGGAGGGGTGGGGTCCTTAGGACCCCTCTCCCTCCCGAACTGGTGAACATAAAAAAAAAGAGAGAGTCACTACTGGAGAGGGCTGAGTCTGCCCTTTCCAGCGGTGCCTTTCTTTAACCCCTTAGGTGCCAGATCTCGATTTGGGGCAGGATCACGATCTGCTCCCGGAGGTGACTGACATCTTTGTCAGCCAAGCCTCCAGGGTCACCTCCCACCCACTAACGTCATCGCCATATGTGCGATGATGTCAGTTGGTCAGTTAACCCCTTAGCTGCCAAGTGGAGCCCCGTATTTCCCAATCCATGGCAGCTAGAGGGTCATGTTTGGTATCAATGGAAAGGCCTGATTAATGATACCAAAGATGACCATGTTTGATGTAAAAATAAAAGTGCTTTTAAAAAAATAAAAATAAAAAATTGTCTGGGGGTATAATAAAATAGGACTTCAAATCACGTTTAAACATGATGAGCATAAATGGTCAAAATGAGCTCAGTACACAAAAGGTGAAATGGCTCAGCATTGATGGGGTTAAAAAGCAACAACATGCAGGGTTATCCAAAGAGATCCGAATTGCTTGAGAAAGGTTGCCTTTCCTGGCCATTCGGCTATCCAGAGAGCAGGCAATTCGCCTAATCCTGGCGAATTGCCTGCACATACGGTGCCTGTTCGGTGCCTGTTCGAGGGCAGTGAAATCCCCATAAAAAAGCACTGCTTCGGCTATTCAGAGAACACAAACCAGCAGTGAAAGGTTCCCCTAATGCCCTGCCATTCGGTGGTTTAATTCGGCAAATTTATTCAGGAGAATCCCATAGACTTCAATGTTAAAAATATTCCCGTTTTAATTCAATATCTAATAAACCATTCATTATAAAATTCTGCAGCAAAAAGTCTCTTTATTTATAGATTTTTTAGGATACTTTAAGCATTTTTCAGATTTTTTTTTTTAAAAAGTCTGATTTTTTTTTAAAAAAAAATTAAGTTTACTTCTTTTTTCTGTAACAGCCCTCTTTATTATCATTCCCTGGACCTCCTGTGTAAATTTCAGACATTTTCGCTCAGTAGTTTCTTTGCAAACAGCGTTTCATTTTCACAGATTCATACAAACGGTTTTGCTAATTTATTCACTGCCTCCTCTGAGTCTCAGCTGCTTCGGCTCTGTGTGATTCGGCTCCTGTTCGGCTGCTTCACTGTGTGTGATGGCTCCTCCTCGGGTTTTTCGAAGGTTAATCCAGATGTTTTTGCTTGTTTTCGGCGTGCATTCGGTGGGTTTTGCGGTTAGTTTTTGTCAGGTTTGCGGTGACTTTTCCCTGCAATTCGGGGACCCTGTGGTGCTTGCTGAATACACCGCAGGGTCACCGAAATGGGATCAGCAAAAGGAACCGAATTGAAGAGAACGAAAAGTCACCGAACGTGCGGTGACTTTTCGAATCTCTTTGAATAACCCTGACAGAAAAATTTGATATTTCTAGTTCCAGGACAACATTTCTAAACTATTTTTCAGCGGTTGTAGATTTTTTGGATTATAGCTCGAAAAAGTGTGCTTTTTACATTTTTTTCATTATATTTCATAAATGTTTTTATAGTAAATTATACGATATGATGAAAATAATGGTATCTTTAGAAATTCCATTTAATGTTCAGAAAAACTGTATACCATATGTGGGAGTTCCATAAAGGAGTAAGAGGAAAATTAGAGCTAAACACAAACAGCGTAGAAATGTAAAAACAGCAGTGGGTACTTTCGGATAGACAATGGCAAAATCACCCAGTCACTATGGGGTTAAACATGCTTGAGACATCAAGGTTGCATAGAAAGGATATTACTTTTTTCCATATTGACTTGTCTCTGCATGAACATAAAGCCAGATATTATTAAAGATGTATAGATTTTGGGGAGAAGGCCAGAAGCTTTTTTGGGCCATTGCCCAATAGCTCGTTTTCTTATTAACATCTCATCTTGACATAACTCCCACTTGCTTAAAATGCAAAATCACAGCCTTCCTCCTTTCACTGTGACAAACGACCCCATAACCCTTTCCAACACATTAGTAAAAATAAAATTTTATTTCAGACGTCTTCTGCTGAACCGTGGATGGCATTTTGAAATATTGAATGATATTTCTCTGAATCTCTGAACCACAGTATGGTGATGGATGAAAAAGCCAGAACAAGGTAAGGGTGTATAGGTTGAATAAAGTATATCAAATAAATGTTCTCAAATAAAAAGACTATTAGTTACACTTACATGGAGATTATACCTCTGTATCTTGCTATGCCAAATTAGTTGAGTAAGTATTCTCCAAAGTAAAGCCAACAGATGATAAACAAGCGCAATGTGGGTCTGCTTTACTAGGAGATGCTCCACAGCTATGTCGATGCTGCGTACATCCCGAAAATTCAGTGAAACCCCTCATCTGCAGTCTCTGATCATGGTATGACCACTTGCATTTCCACAGAGAAAGAGATGTTTGTCCAAGCACGTCCAGTTGCATATGTGGATTGTTTTGGAGTGACCTGATGCTCAAACGGATGACCATGTGCTAATGGACCAAGGAGGAGATGGTTGCACTCTGTGCAAAAGTGAGTTTCGGATGAATGCTGTTTCTATCACTTGACAGTATCTAGCATCCAATATGAACATGACAATGACAGGTTCAATTTAGAAATGCAGAGGTTCTGTACCATGCATTCTAACGAAGCAGAAGACTAAACACCGAAAGTTGAACAAGTTCAGGCGAGGTCAATGCATACATTTCTTGCACTTCAGCTCATCAAGTAGCTGTCTGCACTAATGATGTTTGTACTACCAATTTTGAGATATTAGAAGCAAGAATTTGATAATGCTCTGAAAAATAACAGAACTTGACATACAACGCTAAACACAGATGTTACACACGAGACACAATGCTACAAACAAAATAAATCCTGTAGATATTACAGAACTACAATTGTTAGATATCTAACTGCAATATTTTATCCTTCGTGCAGGGCTCTCTGTCCCTTCCGTACTGATGTTTTGTCTGTATTTCTGAATTGTAAAGAGCTGCAGAATATGTTAGTGCTACATAAAAGCAAGATAATATAATGCAATGGAGGACTGGCAACACTCTTTAAAGACATGAGGATTGAGAGGGTGTCAGGAGATAGTGAAGGAGGTCTTTCAAACTAACAAGGTTGTGAATTCCCGACAACTACTCAGAAAACTCTCGAAAGTGGTTTGATAACAGTGACGTTGGACAGAATCTGCCTTTAACACAGCCCAGTGCAATTTGAGCATTTATTTCAGATATTGATCAAAGGTTATATATAAACAGACCAAAACGTAGAACTTCCAATTCCATAAGTAATACAATGTGCGTAGTTTCTACTGATCGTGTATGTTGGTTTTGAGAAATGAAAGAATGAAAAAAACATTTCTTCAAGAAATGTCAATCAGGTGATATCAGATGATAACAGGATATAAAAACACATGTGATTTAGTATCAGTCCAGATAAGATATACTGTAGTTTGTTTTCACAAAGGAACAGCAAGTCCATCCTGCAATTGGCTATTAAAATAAAATACAATTGACATTTTTAGATATTACGAGGCATGGAATTTGTAAAAAAACAAAAACATCACATTGTGCCAGAATTTCAAATGGTTTCTAGATTGTACGGATCTGCCAGGCTTCCTGATACAACCTTAAAATCTCGTTGGGCCTCAGCAAATTGTGGCCGGAGCCCCTTGATTTAAGCTTTTCACTGAAGGTGCTGTGGGTTGGTGCTACACCGCTCGCAAGAGATGCTCACCACAGGGAAATTCCTCCACACCTCTCTAGGTTGGAGAGCCACATGATCTCATTGTGATTCAATTCCTTCAGCTGCAGGTTCCCTAGTTTACAGAGTCAAAGGCCTAGGTCCAATTCTTCCTCACTGATTGCAGTGCAGGTCACAAATAGGGGTGAGCTGTTCGGTTTGATCTGTTCAGAGTTCGAATCGAACATGGGCTGTTCGACAGTTCGCGAGCTTCAAACTTTTTGGGACGTTCGCCAAAAGTTCAAAATAAATTGTATATGAAAAAAGTATAAAAAACGCTTAAAAAATATTTTAAAAAATCTAGAAATAAAGTGACTCTTTACTTCAGAATATTATAAGCAACGGTTTATTAGATATTGAATTAAAACGGGAATATTTTTTATATTGGAGCCTATGGGATAAAACATTCTTGTTACTAAAACATCAGGCAGACACGGCCCTCTAATCAGGCACTGTAGAGGGCAGCCTGCCGGGGCCTCCCAAGGATCCCCTTGAGGAGCATGTGGCCACCGGATGACAGAGCTGCGACTGTGCGGGATAGCCGCCTGGGTGCATGTGACAGAGACAGGTGGTGCAGGGAGGGAGCCACTGCACCTGTGGCCACAGCAGACCCCCCCACAACCAGGATCCAGGGAGCCCCCACTGACCACCAGGCTAAGGTAAGGTGACACATTTCTAAAAAAAAAAATCCGAGGACATTTTTAAATGTCCCCGGGAACATAAAATAAAACCTTTATTTTTTCTTTCTCTATCTGGCTGAATGTATTTCATTATATATATATTAGATACATTCAGCCAGGTAGAGGGGGTGGCATGTGGGCTGCGCGGGGTCTCAGGCAGTGTTTTCTTTTTGTGTGTATATTTTTAGCAAATTTATAGGGGAAGGTAAGAGCAGGTATGATATATTTATATATGATATATATCTATATTCTTATAAATCTATATATCCAGACTTGTATTACACACACATTTTGGCAACTAATTGCCCCTCCCCATTTGGCTGATCCCTCCAGAAGAAATGTTGAACCCGATAGAGCAGAGAATAATATATAAATTCTCTGCTCTGTCGGGTTCAACATTTCTTCTGGAGGGATCAGCCAAATGGGGGGGCGCTTTTAGTTGAGATTGTCCACATGCCACCCCCCATGTGCATATGTGTATGGTCTGAGGTCTCTGCGTGGGTGTATATATATATCTGCATGTTGACATATACGTATATATAGGTCTGCGTGTTGATATATACGTATATGTCTGTGTGTGGTATCAATGCATCCCTACTCTATACACAGCGCTCTGTTTATCCCTATAATATATATGATATGGGGTTACCTTTTTTATATTTTTATACTATTCCTATTAAATTAACAGTAATTTTTGATGTATTTTATTGAGTAGAAACCTTTTTTTGCCTATAAAACATATGCTTTCTGAAAATAAAATGGTTTTGTGTGTACATTTTAATTTAGTTAGTGGATTCCTGTCCAGTGCGGTGAGAAGCAAACGTAATGTAGTGTAGACACGCTGCGAGGCGAAGCGGAGTGAAGTCAAGCCTGCAAAATGTTTGCTTCTCTTCGCTACACTGTGCATCGCTACACGCTCAGTGTGTCTCAGCCTTTATTCCCGCATCACTAGCTTACCGAATCAGTTTGTATACTTGTTACTGACCCTGCTGGTTCTGAGGACCCGATCCCTTGCCGACTTTGCCTGCCATTTGACTATTCTCTCTGTGTATTCCCTGCCTGTTCTGTTTGCTTCCTGTTGCTACTGGTGTGCGCCGATTCTTACCATATACAATAGCGCAGTACAAGTGCCTAAACATTGCTGACCCAGTTTTGTTATAGCTGCTGATGTAACTGAATAGATTGGGGATCTCTTCTGCATTACCAAAATCTCCATCACTGCACTCAGAGGGGTTACAGTGTGAAGGCACTTGCTGCCACCAAAGGAAAAATATTTGGAAGCACTGGCGCCTATACCAGATTCATATCATTTTAATATTTTACTGCAGGGTCCAACCCTGCACTCTTCCACAATACCACAGAGGGGTTACGGTGTGACGGCACTGTTGCCGACACTAAAGGCCCAATTTTAAAGCACCTATTGTTACTTTCATCCAAAGCCTGCATAAGTTACACCATAATTTAGCCAAAAAAAATCACTAAACTTGTTCTGCGTGTGCTAAAATGTCTCCTCTTTTCATACAGGCTGCCGCCCCAAGCAGTTGTTTATGAATAGATTAAAGGAAAAACATTTACTGTCATTTGAAATGTAATTTTTTGGTTTTTAAATGTTTCTATACATCCTACAAATCCGCCACTTCACGGGCAGGTTATGGGGACCTCCTAGGCACGATAATTTAAGCATTTTTTTTGTTTTTATTCTTAACCTTTATGTCATGGAAAACTCACTGTTCCTTTAAAAACTTATTTTTTTTACTTTTTGTCCTGGTTTCCTGTCCCCCAGGGCACTACCCGGACCCCCATACACCTTTTATGGAAAATATCTTGCATATATGCCCTTTTGGATGGCACTCTAAAATTCGAACATTCAAGTCAAGCCCATTGACTTGCATGGAGTTTGAATCGTGTTCATGTTCGAATTCGAACTTTTAAAAATTGTTCGAGTTTGAATGCGAACCAAACACGGGGGTGTTCGGCTCATCACTAGTCACAAACTCTGGTTTGGAAACGCACTCTTGGGAGACTCCTTTATGAATGCTCACCACCTTGCGAGCAATAGATTTACCAATGGAAAGATTAAAAAAAGAACCATTGGAGTTGTAGTTCTAGAGTTGAAGATCTATCTCGTAGCCAGCTGTCATAGTCACAACACGACCCATCACAGCCTGAAAACGGAATGCTTTGTACATCTAAGTCCCATTTGAAGGCCATGGTTTAGAAATCCCATGGTGCCCAGTCTGTTGTAGCTATGTTTGCCAAGTTGGCCATGGTTTCCTGGGCACATCTTATGATTTCATGCAAAGGAAGGGAGCAAGGATTGTGCTGCCCTGTAACATGGATAATTCATGATCCACAGAAGGGGAATCTGTTTTCTAAGCAGAGAAGGTGATGTCTTTTAGTAGTTCTAACTGCAGTGTACGGATACTTTGAGGCAGGGTTGTTTGTCATGCACTGCCCATCAGCATGAATAATTTATATGTATCCAGGAAAACATTGAGTACCTGGCAACTCTACTAGCCCACAGACACTGGCATGCCCTAACCTCTTGTTTGTATTCTCAGTTTGCAATATCTTCCACGGAACAAAGAACGAGCAGTGAAAGAGTTAAACCATTTCCCAAGCACAAAAAGCTAAAATTTCCCCTCAAAGCTAAAATTGAAACAGGCAGGTCTGTTCTCCTAATTGCTTGATAACAATTTAAAGAGTAGCAGCAACAGCAGCTCTTCTGCAACGGAGACCAAACATTACCATTAGACGAGGCTTAAAAGCAGCTATGAGATGGTCCGGCAGCTGCATTTTTAATGAGACAATCTATCTGCCCCCATCAATCAACACACAGAGCAAACCTAGAACCAGAGGTAGGATGAGCCAAGAAGAAGGCTTTCTTGTACTGCCAGGCGATACTGAGGTACATGACTTGAAGAAAAAAATCAGTTATATTACAATTAATACATAAAAAAATTACAACCTACCAGTCTGGTGTTGCTAGGTCTGTGTATACAAAAAGCAGTCAATGCTATTATTATTATTTATTTATAAAGCGCCAGCATATTCCGCAGCGCTGTACAATAGGCACAGTATAGACAGGGTTACAATACATTGAACAACATTTGACAAACAGTACAGTAGTAGGACATGAGGCCCTATTCCCGTAGGAACTCACAATCTGGGAGGGTTGGGGTTGGAAACAGGAGGAGAGGACTGCAAGGTGAGAGTGATTGATGGTTGCGTCAGTGTGTTGGGTGGTAGGCTTCTCTAAATAGGAGCGTTTGAAGGAAGAGAAGTTAGGGGAAAGTCTGACCGTACGAGGGAGAGCGTTCCAGAGGATGGGGGCTGCGCGTGAGAAGTCCTGCAGTCAAATGTTTCATACTAGTTTTATTATCTGGATTTCTAAATTAGTCACATTCTAACATATAACACATAAAAAAATATATATATATATACACACGTTTGATTTAAAAAAAGAGCAGCCATTTATTAATGCTCTTTACTGTATGGATGAGTTCTATTTAGAACTCTGTATCGGCATCACAGTGTAGAAATACCATTTAAAAGTTAAAACGAATTATTTTCTGTAGAACCGTTCAATTAATATAGGCATATACAGCCCATATTTTAGGATGTGCACATGTTACATTGATTAATTGTAAACTATAAATCAGGGGTTAAAAGCCTTGGCCCTACAGATGTTCTGAACTACATTTCCCATAAGGCTTAGCCATGCTGATGATGGCTAGGATTCATGGGAGATGTAGCTCCAGAACATCTGCAGGGGCAAGGTTCTTGCCCTGTGCTATAATTATGAACTGTCAATTTTCACGTTCTTGATCATGAACCAAATAAGAAAACCAAAACATATAAGGGCAATAATACATATTTAACGCTTTAACAGCTGTGTGATCGTTAACAATAGGTTAAGTGGCCCTAGCGCGGGCGCACCATATTACATTCCGAACACTAACGGGTTAAAAAAACTCACTGGAGATTGCACGTTTCGGCGCGAACTTAAAGTACTTTGCGCTCGCTATGCTTAACATGTGGAGCGCAAAGAGTTAATTAGCATTAGGATTATATAGTCGTAATGCTAATTACGCACCGCTGCAGTTAACTCAAAAGTTAACCACAGCCTGGACCTGGTGCTACCTGATTCCGCTCCTGCAGAATCAGTAATCACCAGCAGTAAAAATAAAACAAAAATCACATACTCTTCTGGCCACCAGGAGTGAGATTGGGGAAAAAAAATTCCCCAGTCTCCCTCTGTGATCACTCTGCCGACCTGCCGGATCTTGCGAGAGGCGAGATCCTGCTGGTCATGTGACTCGGCAGTCAAAGCCTCAATGGGTCCTATGGACTTCATGGAGGTGATAGTCGTGGCGATGCTTAGCGCTGCCTTGAGTATCCGGAGGCTTAGCGATGCATTATGGGACAGGCTGCTGATTTAGCGCCTGCCCCATAATATGGAGCTAAAACAGGGGCGCTAAGGAGAAACCTGTAGGCACAGGTTTTCCTCCTTAGCATCCCCATTTTAGCAGGCAATATGTAATACTGCCAGTAGATGGGTACCCAAAAGGGTGAAAGCAAGGGCAGTGTTCCAAGCAGATACACCCTCCTGGACACCATGAATGCTTATGGAAGTTAATAACAGCTCATTGATAATATATATAGAGTAAAAATGGACATTGGCCCACTTGGCTCACCACCACCATCTAGGGTTGTCAGATCGGCCATATTTTCCTTGACACATACACCCAGGGAAGGATCAGTCCTCTAAAATGTATAATTAATATGCTGCTGGAGGACAATCACCTTGTTACTTAGCCAAAACAGGCCACCTGCGATTACTGTAGGATTTCCTACCTGCAATATATGGATTGTCCATACTTCAGGGTTGCATTCTTCATGCACTGCCCATCAGTATGAATAAATTATAGGTGTCCAGGAAAACATGACCAATCTGGCAACCCGACCACCACCTTCTAAAATCTTTATGAACTCTTTGCAGTATGAAACGGAACGCTTATTCCTAAAAGAAAAATACAAGTTTAAATATATATATATATATATATATATATTATATATATATATATATATATATAGAAAACCTTAATTATGTGAACTAAAATTATAATATCCCTTTAGAAACGAAAACCAGTTTCACTGGAAAAATATCCAAATTATTTTTGTAAAATTTTCCTTTGTTCACCATATCTTGCTATTGAGTGGTGCATTGATTAATAGCACTACTTTCTAAGAAATTTTACAAAGTTCAGGCGTTTTATAGCATTGACATCCATCGAAAAAAATGTGATCCCCAAGGGTGAGGTTGTATTAATTAGAATTCTCACCACAACAAGAACTAAGACGAAACTACAAGCAATTCCGCAGCTGTTCTACATATTATATCCAGTCGTAGAGGTATTGAGTGTCTGCTTAATTTGTTTGCGTTGTTTGGCATTTTTTGTTTTCGGTGTAGCTTGCTCTACCATCTCAGTAAAATTCAGGTTCACAAAATCATGCCTTAAAAAGTGATGTTACGTCTGACATCAACCCCATAAGAAATCCAAACAGGCTTTAAGTATGTCGGTCTGTAAGTATTTCCTTAAACAAAGATTTCCCTAATTAAGAAGATATTTCGCCCCCTGCTACCTCGGGAATCGAAGTTTTTAAGAGATTAACCAGCTGTCTCTTCAACCAATGCGCACACTTTTTTTTTTTTTTAAATGCGTTGGGTAAAATTAAACAAGTGTTTAATAATTACATAAGGTTAACTGTGTTAACTTTCTTACACACAACATCTTGGCTTTATTTAAAGTTAGCAGTGAAGGAAAACAAGGTTTCAGGCTACAATTTCAAGCTCCCTTGGCAACTACTGAAACCATTAAGGACTTAACCCATTAATCCTTGAAGAGAAGATGGGATATTTTTCATCCTACGTAGAGCAATGGAGTGGTACCTTGTGCTCTACTTCTAAATGAAAATACATCCAATCATCGCAAGGACATTCTGCAGAATACTGGATGTGTTTTCATTTGGAAGTAGAGCACAAGGTACCATTGCTTCGCTCTACCTAGGCTGAAAAATATACCATCTTTAAGACAGATACAAAAACTTTAGCCGGACCTTCTATGGAAGTATTTGACATTGTTCAAGCTTTTGGTCAACAACAAAAGGAGAAGGTTCCTTCTTGGTACAACCATGATCAACCACGAAGAGGACTAGTCTCACAGATGACACAGAAGAAAATAATTTTATAAAAGAATTCCCATTAAATAACATTTAATTTTCCTTTGTCGTTTCATATATATCTGGTAAAGGTGTTATACAAGCTTTGATGGACACAGTCTCCAACCCTACTACTCTTTATAGCAGGAGTCAGCAACATTGGACCTCCGGTTGTTTTTAAATATTTCCATTACCCGTTAGTCTCCATCCAACTAGTGAGTGGCTGAGCATCATGGAAGATGTAGCTTCAAAACATCCAGAGAACCAAAGTTGCTGGCCCTTGCTTTATAGGTTGGCAGATAAGTTCACGGAAGATTGAGCTGGTGGGCAGAATCATAGCATGGTGAAGGATACCCTGAAGCTGGTGGACAGAAACCTAGCATGGTGATGGCTACCATGAGCATCCCACGTGTTTCAGAACTACATATCCCACGATACACAGCTATCCTTACATGTAGTTCTGAAAGTACCTGTGTGAAAGGTAGGTGTTGGACGTTATGCATTTGTAGACATGGCATGTTCAGTATGTCTATGGGACAAATAAGAAAAGAAAGAAAACAAAAGAGCACAGATCTATGTCGCAATGCAGGCAACTTGAACGGATCGTTTCTTTTTAGGTATATGCTAAAAGGAAACACACTTTATGCAAAGTATCTCTTTTCATTCTAAAATGTGATGCACCTCCAAAGGATGTATTATGCGGTAAGTGTTGAGATATTAAATTCCCCTGATTTCAAACTGCAAACAAAAAGAAGGGTAGAACTGATTTTTTTTTCTGCCGAAAAGGGACATTGTCATCTGTTATTTATATAGCTTGGGGATTCAGTTAGCACTTCAAGTTCTTTCGCCGTCTGAGACACGTGACCTTTCAATAGACTCAAAGGGAATATACCAGAGCAGGATGTTATGATATCTGGAAATGGAAACGAACAGATAAAAAAAAATAAACAAGAAGTCATAATTTGCTACTAGACTGGAATGTATCCTATATTAGGCAATAAAGAGATTTTGGAGCAGACTGATATGGTTCCTATCAGATCAGCCGTGTCTGTCTTGTGTCACGAACAGGCTGAATAGCTTCTCACAGGCAATGAAATATCCAAAGGCTGCCTGGATTCAAAATTACATTTACCTGGTCTCATTAGCAACGATGCTAGAATCCTTAGAATCCAGTAAGTATGTTTTCTTTATCATTGGATACAATGTCCATTTGATTAGTACTGGGGGGGCGGAAGGGGGGATATCTGCTTACCACCCCTCTCATATGGTTATAACTGCAGCTAGTGCACATCTTTCCGTCAGTGAACTGCGCCGTAATGTAATCAGTCCTGCACAATCTCCTCCGTCGACGCGTTTTGTATGCTCTTATGAGAAAATGTGGTAATAAAAGACAAAGGGTCCTTTTCCAGCTGAGCCAGGGATAGGGAGCCACTAATGGAAAACTTTATCTTAAAACTTATGCAAGCGATTAACCATTTGGAGGTTCCTTATCGTGAGCCGTATTCATAATAATCTGCTAGTAGATTCTGGGCTCATCTCTTGAAGTCCATAGTACTTCATGATGCTTTGTGCGATCTCACATATGTGAGGTCGCACCAGGTCAGCAAAAGAACACTGGGAACTATTTATTCTCAGTATACTTCTGCATGCGGCAAGAGGAGACAGTGGATCAAGCCATCCTCTGCGCCGTGGGATCAGAGATGAGTATTGCATTTTCATATTCATTTTTGTATCTTATGCAACTTCCCTCTGCTCCCATTTGTTTCACTTACCCCCGTTCCTTAGATTGTAAGCTCACGGGATGTCTGGCACTTGGTTAAAGTGCTGTATTACCTGGACAGTTATCCTATGGGCAGGGTTGTCTTTATCTCATGTATCAAGTACATCTCCTGTTTGTGCTCCCCCTTTGTAAAGCGCTGCGGAATATGCTAGTGCTATATAAATACCTGTAACTGTATATTTGATTTTGCTAAAGCAATTTTTTTTTGCTACCTGATCCAGTCATTTAGAATGAGTGACCAAGGAGTCGATTGTTATTCTCTTGCTGCCCGTAAATTTGCGCTTCCTATGCAAAGTATAGTAAAATGCAAGAGATGTTTGTGGCTGGGCTGGAATAGGACATCAGTCGTTATCATTAATCGACTGGGATTGTCTTAACTAATGTCTCACTCGTTAATGATAACAGGTGTAATGGAAGAGCACCTCTCCAGTAAGTGTCCTTGGGCAAGACACCTAACGGTACATACTCGCCACCCAGGACATACTCGAAAACGAGAGAAATTGCAATGTATCCTTCCTGGTAAAATACTTTCTCAAAAAAAAACTAATAGGGCTCATGGACGAGACGTATATTCTGTGAACACATCTAGTAAAATTTACTGTTTCATGACAAAACCAGATACTAGCATGGTTTGGTGGTAGACATGCACTGTAGAATACTTTGTGTCAGGTAGCACATTTTGCCATTCATCTATCATTCTATCTATAAGACAACTAGACAGACGCTGGATAAAAAGTCACACAGGCAGACAGATACTGAAAACACAAAAAGCTATTGTCATTTCTTCCTTTAAATGGCTCGCATAGCGTTAACTAATGGCATTAAACATAAAAGCCTGATTTCCATAATGAGTTCGAGTCTGTTTCATAAAAAATGTTTTGGCCGCTCGCAGTATCACAATCCCCAGTCGCTGTAATTACATGAACATCAAGCCGCGAAAATAAAAATATTACTATATGTGGCATTAACTCGTGTTCTTAGATGAATTATACAAATGCCCAGCAGGTCTGTCATGGAATCAAGAGGTTTTTCTCCATCCGGCCAATTTTTATTTGAAGCCCTTCGCTTTCTGAACTTTGTACAAATTGAGCGAATCAACAACGCCAACGAGAAAACAAAAAGTTGTTTCTAGGGTCTCTCGGAGGAGCTGTTCAAAGCCGCAGCCTCTTATTTCTGGCAAGTTTTGACGAAGGGAGGAATGTGCTTCTGCTGCATTAGCAGACGGCCAAGGCTGCTGTTTTTGGCCAACAGAGTAAAAAAAAAAAAATTAATAAATAAATAATAAAAAATATAAGAGAATACGAAAGTAAACTTTTCATCCTAACAGCAATTTCTATCTAAAATACAGAAATATACAAAACATATCCACAGTCTGTCCTTAAACTCTTCTGTTTCCGTCATGTTTGCATGAGTTAATGTCCTTAACTCCCTTGCAATTTTCCACCAAGTTACCATCAGCAATAACCTGACATTGTAGAGCTGAGCCTTGACCAGAATGAATCCAAGGCCACCAGCATTTTAATTGGTGACTGACTGTGGTATCTCCCTATAAAATGCCTTTTGTGACTCATTAGATCGGCCGATGTGGTCTGAAATAAAGACAGTGAAAATATAGCGAAATCAGAGGAAGATTGAATCCCTTATATGTAGATTTTCAGAATCTTGATTATTTTGTGTTGCCGTTCTTTATTAAGTAATGGGTTATTGTGTTTGCGTGTTGTACGTTTTCTGTTGTGTCCGGTGGCAGGCTGCAGTTACTGTACTCACTAAAAGGATCGATACAATTATTAATAGATTTTGTCGCGAACAATAAGAGATTGTAGATTTTCTCTCGTCGCCTGTGCTTAATATCAGGGCGCATAACGCATCTCTACAAATGGAGAAAACCATGTCCGCGAGGGTCACGACGAGACGCGGGTTATGATTTAAAGCCGCAAGCAGACAATTGATTGCGTTTGCAATCGGGTGACAATCGTACGGATAGACATAAATCGAGTGCAATCTTGCATTATTGGAAAGAGAGAACTCAAAGATTGTAAATTTCATATTTACATGACTTTGTCTTGGTAAAAATATACTGCATCAATGGATCACAACTCCCATTACGTTCAGCTAGGATTACCTATGGAAAGCTGCGTTGCTGCTGCGATCAACTGATGAAGATATTTTTAAATAGTTTTTTATTTCTTTATTTGTTCTCTTCAGCCTTTTGAGATAGATAGATATATATATATTATTTTCATTGTTTCTCGCCTTTCTCTTTTTTTTTCCTATTTTCTTTCAAATGAAGTTGGCAGCAACCACCAGAGGGGGCTGCAAGCAGTGCAGCGAAAAAGGGGTTAACGGTGTCCAGGGATACTGAAGATCAATAGGATAAGTCTTAGAAACCCTGTCTTTAATCGTCGATCACAACAAAGCGACAGACTGATTTTTATTTATTTTGTTCGGGAATAAACGTTCAGCGAGCCGGGGATCCTGTTGTGAGCGACGGCTCGGGGTAGAGGCATCCAGCGGGTCATTTAAGTTTCGAGTCGCGATGACAGGAGCTTAGCAACGTATCTGTAATGGGCATTTTAAAGGGACAAAACACCTGGAATGCAGGCTCTTAATATACAGTACACTGGATTAATTATCACGGCGATCTCGGAATTCAGACAGCCACTATATTTTCCTGCACGTGAAAGGTGCCCATTCACCTCATAATGGAAAGTTTACAGAAAAAAAAAATTAAAAGGACTATAGTTTTCCGACAGGGTAAGGAAATATTTGTGAAAGCTGAAGTGACAACTAGAAGAAAAAAAAAAAAAGAGTAAAAATTAAAAATCGATCTAGCTATCAGGCATGCTACTTTTAATAAGGTCAGAAAGCGGTAATGTGGCGATGGATCCGCATATATAGTTTGTATCAGACGTATAAAATACAAGAAAGACACAAATAATATTATAATAATATTTTGTTTTTAAAAATATATAATGAATAGGAATAATACGATTAAGATTACTAAGGACCAGATATGATCTGTCAGCTATTGTTTTGGAATATACGGCACATGCCTTAGGAAGAATCAAAAAAACAATATCTCAAGGCCATTGTTGACCATCAGTCCTCCAGCAAAAAAAGTGCAAAAAGCTAAATAAATGGCACTGGAGCCGAGTATTTTAAAATCCAATGGATTAACTATTGGCTGTGTATGTTATAGGAAGGGATGCGTTCAGTCCTTAGTCATTATTAGGAGGTTTATAGTAGACCTGACCCCTTCGTTGTGGTAAGTCTCACTTCAATCGCTAGGTTGTGGTCACCATCATTCAGAGGATCCTAACAAGTGCGTGGAAGGTTATCATGTGATATTGCTCTTTGTCAAGTTGAATAGACAAGGCCTATTGTAGACCTTTAGGCCCATTTGACCTGGAAAAGGCCATTCCTTTAACAGCAGCAACAAATGCACCTAGGGACCATGTGTCGGGTACAAATGTTACCTGTACGTCTCACTTTCTTAGGAGTCACAACTCAAAGAATAAAACTCAGTGCAGGGATCAGGTCTCACTTCATCAAGCAACCCCTGCGCGGGATATCAGATGTTCACAGGCTTTTTTTGTGAAGATATTCTTTCCATTCGTAGGTTTAATATTAAAACAGGAGGGAAATAAATGAATTTAAGGTTGAAACTACAAGTGGACAGTCATCAATGACTTCTAGAAATCCTTTCCCAGCTCGTTCAGCTACATCATTCTGCAGCATCCTGGTTAGACATTAATCAATTCTTCACGCATTGGAGGGGGCATGGGGGGAGCACGAGCATGAACCACAAACTTAGGAAAAACTGGATTTATGGGCTAGTGCAACGCAGAACATCGTTAACCTTACGCTTCACCCTTCCTCCCCATATATATTGCTTTTTCCATCATTTACTAGATAGACAAAATGCAGATATCCCAAGAGATTGGAGATCATACAGGTAATCAATTGGACTTTGCAGACTGCAACGCTCAAAACGCTCAGCTGGACAGAGGCCTTTTGCCTGCTGAGCATTGGGGTTGGGGGTTGCAGACCACAACAGCTGACGTGCCAGACTGCCATCTCGCAGGGTAGAGTGCTGGTTTTAACACCTTCACTGCTGCAAGCGTCTGCGCAGACCGACATGCATTATTGAAGAGGCAGAGCATTAGAGCCCGCCGATAAAATACATCACTCAGTTATTTGTATTAACACACCGAGGCAATCGCATAAAAAGGTTTTATGTCTGGCGTAAGTGCTTCATCTGCCCCTTTTTTTATTTTCAGCGTTTGGAACTCACGGCCGGGCACGGTCCAAGCATCCGAGCAGGAAATGTGATGGCAGTGGCCATAAAAATATTGCATATAAATAAATAAAAGAAATTCTTTTCTAAATGGAAACCTTGCCAGTTATATCCTGACTCCCCCAGCCCTCCCCTTGTCTTCGTCCCCGGGCTCTGCGCGCTTGTCCTTCACCATCATCCTGCTGTATGGTGGATACACATGGGGAGAATCATGGGGTCTTTGTCTGCAGAATTCCAGAGCCATGCATTGATCCCGAATGTTTAAATGCCTGCATAGAATCACTCGGATTAGGATTTTCCTTTTTTTCCCCTTCTTTTCTGTTTTACTTTTTGGTTTTAAACATGTCCAGAGGGGTAAATGTACAGTTAATAAAGACCAGATGAAAGCACACACACACAAACACACACACACACACACCAAATGTACCTCTGAATTCAATACAATCTGTGAAGTTTAGGACCTAGTTTTTCCAAGCATCCACATGGTTAAAGATGGGTGCATGCAACATGCTATGTATAAAAAATGTGTGCAGATGTACACTGGTGCATGCACAATTATTTATATACACACACACGCGCGCGCGCGTACAAACACAGACACACACACATATATATATATATATGTATACACACACTAAACACACAGCATCTTCACATGAAGAGATAGGAGAGTGATCCACAGAGAAGAACACCCTGCAGGTATACAAAAATATGATTTATGTGGCATTTCATCTATGAGAAATTGCCGACACCTACTCATTGACATGTTTCCCTGTGCGTTTGTTAAATCAAGCAGACAAAATAAATGTTGATTTAACTTCGGCACTATTTAGACACAATGTATCAGATTCAATGAAGAATTGTCAAACAAGGCTCTCTCTTTCTGGCTTGGTGAACATATATATATATATATATTTTTTTTAAGTTTAGAGAACAAAAGGTTTATTTTAAGAATGAGAGTCTTGGCTAGCACAACTCTAGACACAGATCTGCTTTCAATTACACAAAGTATTTCCACTCATGTGAAAAGGGGATCAGATCTTCAGCCGCACCACCATGTCCAAGCAATGCATTTGATTGTACCGAGCCTTGAAAAGCCAATTTACTTTTGTGGCACAGCCTTGATTAAGCATATACAGTTAATTATGGGCCCGTGATGCATGCAGGGCATGGAGGGTTATAGGAAGGGTTCTTGGTTTAGCTTTAACAAGTGATGTGCTCCCCTCTCCCAGTGGGGGAGATGATTAGGTGGGACTGCAGCATGGTCCTCACTTAGCTTCTAATAGAAAGATTCACATCTGTAATACATAGGCGTCTTGGCGAGACAGAATGAATTTGTCATTTTGTACCTCCCAGACTGGAATGGGTAGACTAACCCTGATCACTCTCAGTCAGGCTCCAGGTATACACTGACGTGATGGGAGTTGCAGTCACAGCTAAAGCAAGGAGACCCCCCTTCCCATCCTTTCAACCCTGCTGTGTATAGAGTGTCTCCAGGAAAAGCAATGCATTCCTTAACAAAGGCAGACAGGTTGGAAGACCTGCACACAGCAGAGAGATCCCACAGACAATTCATTACCCAGAGCCATGTCAGGGCAGGTTATCTAGTTTAGTGATTCCTGGAGCATCACAATAATGCACACGCAGATAGGCGCACGCACACAAATGAATAAAAGTAAAGCCCGTTACCTCTTGTGGGATTGTTCTCGTGCTCTTCCTCAAGGGTTAAAAAGCCACCTCATTTCAGATGCTAATGGAGCTAGTGTGCAGATTACAAGACTGAAAGCCTCCTCCCATTCCAAACAGCAGCAGCAGCAGCCCAGGGATGCGGGGAGGATGGAGGCTCACATGTACACTTCTTAGGGATGGACGCGGAGGCGGTCGCGCACTTCTCGGGGTGTCTGCGCCGCTTTACAGGGATCCCCCTTTCCAGTCTGCTGCCTAATCCTCCTGCCTGTGTGTGCGAGGCAGAGCTCAGCCTGTGCAAGTTGAAGCGGTCTATAATGTATCACGTTACAGAGTCTGGCTTTCTCTTCAAGCACAAAGCAGCAATCAGACATGATAGGCTGAGGCTCCTCTGTTTACACCCAGGCAGAGGGAGGGCGCAGCTTGGCTGCTTTTAACTCTTACGTGAACGTTACCTTGTCCGCTCGGGCACTATAGGTGCGTGGGGCTGGCACAAGTGGTCTCGTATGGATTATTGCACCAGAGATTGCCAGTATATTGCCTGGTCCGTCTGTATGAATGTGCTGGACAGCCAAAAGTGTCTAGATATGGTGTATAACGCTCTAATGTCACTATTTTTTTGAGTGTAAATAAAATATAGGTTTGTAAGGCCCATGAGCGGTCAGGTATGGCTTTATTACCAGTGCTTCTCTTTATATGGTCGTCTCTGTCCTATAAATGGGTTGGAATAGTAAAAGTGATTATACGTGGTCTATAAAGCAGTTTTGTCCTTATTTATTTAGTGTATAGGTATATGGATTCACCACAAGTGTTCACGTATAGCTTTTTAGATTGAGGTTTTCTATATATTTCTGTTTTGTCTGTGCTGTTTATATAAATGTTGTCTATAAAGTTTTTTGTGATTATGTATTGTAATAAATCGAGGTGTGTGTGTGGGGGGGGGCAGCCACAAGTGGTCACGTATAGCTTTTAAGATTGGGGTTTTCTATATATTTCTGTTTTGTCTGTGCTTTTTATATAAATGTTGTCTATAAAGGTTTTTGTGATTATGTATTGTAATAAAGCGAGTTGTGTGTGTGTGTGTGTGGGGGGGGGAGCCACAAGTGGTAACGTATGCCTTTATTAGATCAGTGTTTTCCTATATACTGTCAACTTACTCAGTTTGGGAGCGTGGGGCTGACACGAGGCTTCACATGGCTGATGTTCCAAGCACGGCCTGTATAAAGGAGTTGGACTGCCAAAAGTGGCGCTGTATGTTCGATCAGTATCTTTAAATATATTGTTTTGTCAATATACAATTGAGGACTCGAAGGTGTGATATATAAGGTGTGCGTGTCTACCACAAGGTGACTATTTAAACTTTGCTAGATCAGAGTTCCTGAGCAAATATTTAGCTCTGAATAATTAGATTTTATTAAATGTATTGTTATTTACTTTAAAATCGCCACTGTATTACCTGATTGTCTTTTTCACAGGTAGCCGTGGTCTTCTGTTTGAATTTCTCGCCAGGTTGCTCTTAGATAAGCCGATCATGTATGAATGCTTTAATTGTTCCAAGAGGCCACTTTTCATCAGGATTACATTATTTGTACATTTCTGTTTCGGCAGTGTCCAGTTATTTATCCCCCCCCCCCATTTCAGCTCTGTCTGTACAGGTGAGCTGGATTGCCGGGGTTGGCTATGTGTTGCCAATTAGATCAATATTTTTAACATGTTGCCAGGTCAGTCTGTGCACGTGTATAGGTCCAGCACAACTGACTACAAAGTCTACCACTGGATTATTATGTCTTTCACTACCCTTTCATCTCACTTTTGCCGTGTGGGACATTGTAAAGTGCCCTTTTTCAGCCTATTAAGCCATGTTTTTTCATGCTATTGCCTGTAAGGTCTGAAGGCGGGTTGGGCTTCTGCAAGTAGCGCCATGTTAGGTCAGTGTTTTTCAAAAGCATATGCCGAGTTGGGTAGGAATGGAGAGGATGGCTACCAACACCATGGGTCGGCAACCTTGGCCCTCCAGATGTTTTGGAACTACATCTCCCATGATGCTCAGTCACTCACTAGATTGGCAGAGCCTCATGGGAAATGTAGATTCAAAACATCTATGGGGGGGCAAGGGGAGGCCCTACACCTTGTGAAATCAATATTATTTTTCCAATATTGTGGGAACTTTGTTCGTATTGGTACACGCAGCTTATTAGTTACAGTTACAAGTATTTATAAAGCGCCAACAAGTTCCATAGTGCTGTACAATGCGAGATCACAGCTCAGACAATATACGCCTGAGGGACAGCCTTAAAAAGCCACGTACAACTGATTAGATCAGGTTTGTTCAACACATTTCAGCTCTGTCAGTATAGAGCGTGTAGGATTTCCACTACTGGCTACATATGATGTACTTTTTCATGTGTGTGTATCTATATTGCCTGTGTTGTCCTTACTGGCCATTAGATTTATTCTAAGTCACTATTTACAGTTTATTTAATCAGTCTTTCGGCTCACTTTCCTATCGATGACACTCTAGGGTTTTAGATGGTCACTGCTATCACTGCTTGGGCTATTGGGTCCGTGTTTTCTCCCGTCGTGTCACCATGTCGGTTTAGCTCACATAGGTTCGTGGGTTTCTCCCACGTCATTATGGACTATTTATAATGTCATGTACTTCCACGTGGGTTGACAATGACATCTTGGCCTGTATGTGTGTATATACAGGTGAGCGTCTACCATATGTGTCAATGGCCAGTTTAGCCCCATTGGGATTTCTGAAGAATTATTCTGTTTGCGTAGGTGTATGCAGTCTGTGTTTTTCAACCTGTAGACTATGAACGTTTAATATTAAACATCTCAACACAAAAAGCCCATTAATGACATTATTTTACCAAAATCACAATTTATCTCTTCTCATTTATCAAGATATACCTTCCATAGGGAGCAATTTAAAGCCGTGCTGATGATTTAAAAAATATTAGACATGTGCATTCGTTTTAGTACTAAAACGATTTAGTCTGAATTTTGGGATAATTTAGTTTTCGTATGACTCAAGAGAAACGAAACTGCTCAGTACAAAAAACGAAAGAAACTAAAATAAAATGCACTACATTTTAGTTTCAGTCCTTTTTGTGATATTACATTGAGTGAAGGAGACCAGCAATGAAGAGCGCAACATCCGAAGTTCTGCACCCTCCACATGCCAATGCAGTAGGATGTTCTATACAGAGAGGGGCATTAATTAATGCAGGAGGATGTTCTATATATTATACAGAGAAAGGTATAAATTGAGGAGGATGTTCTATACAGAGAGGGATATTAATTCAGGAGGATGTTCTATATATTATACAGAGGGGTATTAATTAATGCAGGTGGATGTTGTATATATTATATAGAGAGGGGTATTAATTAATGCAGGAGGATGTTCTAAACATTATACAGAGAGGATCCTTTATTTTTCAGCTTTTTAAATCCAGTGGCTGTGAGCGCGGAGATCGGCTGCTTGTTACATTATCTCAGTACAATGTATCAGGCTCAGCTGTTACAGTAACTTACTAACAGCGCTCAGAGTTTCAGTAAAACAAGGAAATAATATTGTTCTAACCTCTTATATATAAAAATATTATTTACTAGTTTTACTGAAACTATGAGCGCTGTGATGAGCAGCAGTCAGTTACTGTAACAGCTTGGCCTGACACGGGGCAGTATTACAATGTTGGTGCTAACTTAACCAGAGCTGTTGTAAACTGAAAACCTCCATAGGCTACAATGGCTCTGGGAAATTTACAACAGCTCTGGTTAAGTTAGCACCAACTATGTAATATGGCCCACATTGTGCTGAGAGTGAGAGATACTGTAACAAGCAGCGATCTCAGCCCTCTGAGGAGCCACTACAATAGTAATTGTATCCATTGGTTTTCGGATGAATGAAATTAGTTTTCATACTAAAGAACTGAAAACGAATTTCTTTAGCAACTAAATAAATTGCATTTTAGGACTAATCCATTAGTTCAAAACGAAATTTTGTGCTGTGCACATGTCTAAAAAATATAATAAACAAACCCCTTTATTGTAATAACAGTAGGTTTTTGCTTTGGTAAGGATTCATAAATAAAATTGTGTTTTATGTAAACTAGATTTTGTTTAATAACCTAGTAATAAGCATATTTTTAATATTTTGTATTTTTTTTATTTTTACATATTTTTCTCCATATAAGCTGCATCTTAATATTCTAAATCCACTTATGTTATTTTGCATAATTATGGCATGATGGATTTAGAATTCATTTTTTATAGCTGAACTTATTTCTAAAAATATCTGCGATACACAGATGGGTGCAGATAATGCCAAAACACCATACAATATACTGACTATTCAAAAAAATTATTGAGCATTAAAAAACAGTTCTAATAGGGAATCACTGAAACATCCATAGGTTACAAAGCATGATGAAAATGACTTGAATAAAGTTTTTCTTTTATCTCCATTCTAGCAGAGTTTGAGATTTAGGTAGCCAGGCACAGTACCACTAGTTAAAAAAGAAAAAGCCCAAAAAAATTCCTTTTCATCTCTTGATTAGAGGCTTTTCAGATGACACATATATTTCAGAAAATCCAAGAGGGAAAAACAAGACAGCCGTGCTTTTAGCAATCTTCAAAACACCAAAAATTTGCTTTGACACATTGCAGATTAGTATGTTAACGCATATAGACCCCTTCCTCACACACACACGCAATATGCTGCTTCATTGGTACATTGGTGAAGTAAGACGCCCAGATTGTCCTCACTGAGCACTGATATTGGGCAAGGGGTTGAATATCAATAAGGGTGTACGAGATCAGCTCCGGCCACCATATCTGTTTATCCATCAATATGTCTTTTTCTGATCATCAATGTCATATGTTGACTTTGAGTGCACCTCCACCACAATAAAGCAATTATTACATGATGTTATCGTCATATGGTACAGGAGTCGAAAGACTAGCTGGAGAGCTCTATAATCAAAGTAAAGCAGAGGTATCTTAATTCCAAAAACACTTTACGGCATGAGCTGTAACCTATGAACATTTGACTGGCTAGGGAAGCGGTTCGCTTTCTGTTGACAAAGGAGATTGAAAGAGCCATTGATCATGACATGTAGGGTAAATCCAATATGAAAAAAAATAACTGCTAGAAGGGTCCTGCAGCTACTGGAAAAATATTATTTCTTCAAAAATAAAAATCTATGCAAGAGTGGAGGTGGCCCTTGTATCTCAAGCTGCCTCATCATGGATAGTGCGCTGTAGAGACATTGATTCATTCATATTTACACCTGGTGGCACATAAAGATCCATTTTATCTAGGGGGGACGGAGTTGAGATATTTCTTCTAGACCTTGGGTATGTCTCTTACCAACACCAGCAAGTGTTAGCTACCTGCTAATCAATTGGATTAGCAAGTGGCCTCTTCACTCGGTGGCCGGCCAGTGAGCATTGTTGAAGATGCTGCTGGCCACCGAGCAACGTAGACAGCATGGGGTGTGACACAGAGGATGGGGGCTGTGCATGGGAAATCCTGCAGTCTATCATGGGAAGAAGTGATGCGGGCAGAGACCATACGCAGGGCATTTTTTGATCTTAGGGAGCAGGTTGGGGTGTATTTGGTGATTAGTGAGGACAGGAAGTAGGGAGCAGAGTTAATGAGAGCTTTGTAAGTCAGGGTAAGAATTTTAAATTTAATTCTGCAGTGGATGGGGAGCCAGTGAAGGGATTTGCAGAAAGAAGTGGCAGAGACAGAGCGTCGGGTCAGGTGGATGAGCCTGGCAGAGGCATTCAGAATGGATTGTAGGGTGTCAAGGTGGGAGAGAGGGAGGCCAGCTAGAAGATTATTACTATAGTCAAGTCGGGAGATTACAAAGGGCATGGATGAGCTGTTTTGTGTGGTCAGCGGTAAGAAATGGCCGGATTCTGGAAATATTATGTAATTGGTAGCAGCAGGAGAAGGAAAGAAACTAAAAGTGGGGGATGAAGGAAAGAGCCGAGTCAAGTGTAATTCCGAGACAGCGAACCTGGCTTGATGGGGAGATAATGATACCATTGAACATGATAGAGAAGTCAAGAGGTGGGGAGGCATTAGAGAGAGGAATTAGTAGGAGCTCAGTCTTCGAGATGTTACCCAAGGTCTAGAAGAAATATCTCAACTCCGTCCCCCCCTAGATAAAATGGATCTTTATGTGCCACCAGGTGTAAATATGAATGAATCCAATGTCTCTACAGCGCACTATCCTTGATGAGGCAACTTGAGATACAAGGGCCACCTCCGCTCTTGCATAGATTTTTATTTATTTAGGTGGTGAGAGGCCATCCTGGAGGAGATGCCAGATAAACAGTCACTGACTTTGGAGAGGATAGGAGGAGAGAGATCAGGGGTGGAGAGGTAGTGAGTGTCATCAGCATAGAGGTGGTAATTAAAGCCAATGCGGTTAATGATTTTGCCCCGGGAGGAGGTGTAGATAGAGAAGAGCAGAGGACCTAGGACAGAGCCTTGAGGTACACCAACTGATAGAGGCATTGAAGAGGAGGAATTACCAGCAAATGACACAGAGAAGGCCCTGTTAGACAGATAAGAGTCAATCCAAGAGAGCGCATGGTCACAGAGACCGATTGAGCTGAGAGTTGGTAGAAGGAGGGGTGATCAACAGTGTCAAAAGCAGCTGAGTATAGGTCACCAGTTCTAGAGAATATTGTAGTCCAAATCTGATTGTCAATTCTTACATCCACGTATCAAACCAGTGGGCTCACCACAGTAATGTTAGTGGGACTGCCTACATAGGTGCAGTTTTTAGATGCAGCACCCTTCAGGTACCTGATAAGCCTGCTGCATATCATAAATTTCACTCAGTATACCGGCACGTGTTTTAACTTGTAAATTTTTCAAGGAACCGCACCCTAGCTGAATGTAAAAGACGATTATTATCACAATACACGCTTATCTGAGATCTTTTGTACAATTATGCAAGAACATAGCTATACAGAACAGTATTTAAAATCTCATAAGACAGTTTATTTCTCTTTGCATAGGTATCACCCCTCAGAACCTCATGAGCAAGATGTTGGTGGGAGAGGCAGCAGGAAGTAAAGAGAACAACAAGAAAATAGATTCCCTATGGCTGTAGGAAAATAGGACACAGACTAAAAAATAAATTAACCCACTGCCTGCCAAAAAAGTAATGAAAAGTATGTGACCTTTATTGTTGATAACCTCCCATGGCAAGGCAAAATTATTACATATATTTTCCTGTTTGCTCACATTTGCAGCTCAGCCTGTGGTGCTTCCATGTTGCTCCTATCATAGCCTAGAACAGTGATGGCGAACCTATGGCACGCGTGCCACACCTGGCACGTGGGGTCGACAGTGTCGGCACATGAGCCATAGGCTTGCCTCACTGACACTCCGAGCAATTTCTTCCTCCCAGCGCGCGCTGGCAAATGATGCTGCCCGGCCGCTCGTTGAGGTCCACCAGCCGCGATCTCGCAAGATCGCGGCTAGTGGATTTCAACGACAGGCCGGGCAGCATCATTTGCCAGCGCGCGCTGGGAGGAAGAAGCTTGCTGTGCAGACAGGAGGCCCAAGTGAGCAGGGGCCAATATATGTCCATGTGAGCAGGGGGCATATATCAATGTTGGTCTCGAAACCATTTGAGGCTGAGTGGTATCTAGAGTTTTGTATTACCTCCCTGGCTGGGTATTACAGTCTATTCTGCTTTCAAAGAAATCTGTCCATAAAGATCCAGACAACGCTGTTCCGGGGTGAGTGCCATATCGCCCGTTACAGTGAGTTGGGGGTAAATATCAATGTGTGAGCTGGGGGCAATATATCCATGTGTGAGCTGGGGGCAAATATATCCATGTGTGAGCTGGGGCAAATATATCCATGTGTGAGCTGGGGGCAAATACATCCATGTGTGAGCTGGGGCAAATATATCCATGTGTGAGCTGGGGGCAATATATCCATGTGTGAGCCGGGGGCGATATATAAATATGAGCTGGGTGCAATATATCTATGTGTGAGCTGGGGTAAATATATCCATGTGTGAGCTGGGGGCAAATATATCCATGTGTGAGCTGGGGCAAATATATCCATGTGTGAGCTGGGGGCAAATACATCCATGTGTGAGCTGGGGCAAATACATCCATGTGCGAGCTGGGGCAAATATATCCATGTGTGAGCTGGGGCAAATATATCTATGTGTGAGCTGGGGGGGGAAATATATCCATGTGTGAGCTGGGGCAAATATATCCATGTGTGAGCTGGGGGCAATATATCCATGTGTGAGCTGGGGCCAATTATATCCATGTGTGAGCTGGGACAATATATATCCATGTGTGAGCTAGGGCAAATATATCCATGTGTGAGCTGGGGGTAATATATATCCATGTGTGAGCTTGGGGCAATATATATCCATGTGTGAGCTGGGGGCAATATATATCCACGTGTGAGCTGGGGGCAAATATATCCACGTGTGAGCTGGGGCAAATATATCCATGTGTGAGCTGGGGCAATATATTCATCTTCTTATACTGTATTTTTCTTCTAAGACTTAAACGCATAATTAGTTCAGACAGTCGTATGAAGTGTTTTTTCTAAAATAAATCAGTATTCAGGTCTAATTGCGGGGTTGGCACTTTGAGACACATAAGTTGGTTCAGCGATCCAGTTTGGGCACTCAGGCTCAAAAAGGTTTGCCATCCCTGGCTTAGAATATAATTAGAGTTAAGGAGTTCACCTCTATTAATGCTGCGCATGTACAGTACCCTTGAGCTCGATAGGCTGAGAACATTGAGATTTTGCAATCTTGTAACCATGTTTAATGACATCTATTTGTAAAGCATTGTTCAATCTTTGTCTGTCTATTTTTTCTTCTCTGCTATAAAGTTCATGGAGAAAGAATCATGATACATGAGCACTCATAAGCTTTACAATGATTATTCTGTCTCTCCAACTCCAGGCTCCACTTTTCTACACTTAATTCACATACTTATGAGAAACAATACATTTGCCAAATAATAAGAGCTGTCTATTTATGCATAACCATTTTCCTTAAAGGAGGGGTATACACAATGCTGGATTAAGGGCTCACTGTGCCTAGAGCTGAAGATTTTGAAGACTACGGTGTGCCCCTGCCACATCACTCTTTGCATCGTGCCTGTGTAAAGCTACGTTGTGCCTCATTCTCCACACCTTCCATATTGCCCATTATTCTCACCTTCTGTTCAATTCCTTTTATTTTCCATAGTGCCTCGGTCTCATTTATTCTCACCTTCCAAAGTGCATCTGTCCTATTCTTCTCAGTTTACATTGTTCCTCTGATCCATTCTTTTCATGTTCCATCGCTCATTTGATCCATTTTTTTCACAGTTTATTGTGCCACTATCCCATCCCTCTTAAACCCATTTTGTTTGTGCCAATTGGTGCTGACATACATGGTTATTCAGAGACAGCTGAACTGGCCCCGAAAATTTCCCCATACGGCGCAATTTCGGGACCATTTGGCTATTCAAAACCTGGCTATTCGCCAAATATTGGCGAATTGCCAGCAAAATACGGTGCCTGTATAACGGCATTGAAATCCCCATAGAGAAGCAATGGTTAACCTATTCAGAGAACAGCAGTGAATGCCAGAGAAATGACCTGATATTCAGTGTTTTCATTCATCAGGTTTAATCAGGCGAATCCCATAGGTTTCAATGTAAAAAATATTCAAGTTTAGATTCAATAGCTAATAAACTGTTTTTTATTTTTTTTAGGCATTTTTTCAAATTTTTTCTTAAATAGTGTTTTTTTTCTGTAACAGACCGTTCTATTATTATTCAGAGGACATTATATGTTAATTCCAGACATTTGTTTCCAGTAATCTTTTTCCAAACAGCGTTTAAAATTTTAAAAGTTTCAATCGTTTATTTTTTTTTTACCCCGCTCTTCAGCTTTTTCCGGTGGCTGCGGCGCTATCTTTGGTGGATTGTTGACTTTTTCCAGACGCAGTAGGCAGATTTTCTGTGGGTTATCGGATCCGATCCGATGTTTGCCGGTGGGTTCCCTGCGGCTTATCGGATCCGATAATTTAGACGATTTTGTCCCTTTTTTTTTTTTTCAGATTCGGCGGTTTTGCAACGGATTTTCCCTACACTTCGGGGGCCTTGTGGTGAATGCTGAATTCACTGCAGGGTCTGGAAATTTGATTCCCTGAAGTACAGGGAACGAGAGAGGCCTGAAATGTCAGTGCTCTCCGAATAACCCCTATAGTTAACTTTTCTCTCAGTCTATATTAGGGCATGGGCCTGGAGCTGCAGCTCTAATAGCCCCTATGTTAATCCAGCCCTCGGTTTACAGTATGTGGGATCTGGAAACCAGAATAGAAGAATAGAAAAAAAAATATGTTGAAGTAGTTTTTATATAGTATAAAAATTGGAATATTTGTAAGTGTAGCTATCACAAATTTTCAGTTTATTATCTGCTTGCAGACTGTTATACCTCAATCTAAATAACGCTTAAATAAATTATAAATAACAATACGTGAGAAGCTAAAATATAGCAATTTGATTATTAATTTAAACAAAAAAATAACTGGTTTATGTGTTATGAAAATGTGTGTGAAATCAAACAATGTGCTCAGAATTAAACGTATATAGTTTTAAAAAAGCAGAAAGCAAAAAAAGACAAAAACAGGGTACAACAATACAAAAAAAATAAATAAATAAATAAAATAAAATAAAAAAATAACATGAGAAAATTCTAATTTATTGAGACCAGCATATTTGAATAAAAAAATACTATAGACTATAAACTATAAAATGGAGACAAAAATTAATTAGCAGGGAATTGTGAAGATGTTAAAACAAAATTTGCTGTATTTATTCAAAAAAGTAGCACTGTGAAAAAAATTCTCCATTATCTCCATTATACTGTGGAATACACAATACTAACTTGATGCTAAAATCTGTTGCTTTTTCAACCATTTTGGCCACTTTTTTCCGATTTCTATAAAATTTCAGGTTTAGCGATTAAAATCAGCGTTATCGGTAAACCGATTTGCAAAAATATCGCATGAGCTGAAAGGGTTTGATAAATGGATTTTCAGGCAGGGAAACAGAAAGTTAGACCAAAAGCTTCATTTGATTTTCAAATAGGCATGTTATTAACGAAAATCACTATGTTGGTGTCCGTTGATATGATTTTTCGTACGGTTTACGATCCCGCTTTTCTTCGGAACGGCATCATTTTATATATAGTCAGCTGTGACTGTTTATTTTCTTTTTTTACATCGGACCAGCAATATTTGGGAAAAGGAATTATGGGTGAAAACATGCAGATTATTTTTTTTTAAAAAAATACTGCGGCCAAAAGAATTAAATTGAACCCTTGATTTTCAAACCAGCCCCTTTCAGATTCCCATGAATAACCTCTCCAAATCTCCTTTTTGTAGATCGTGCCTATTCTGAAAAGTATAAAAGAGAACATCTTCAAGATGAAAAGCGAAAATGGACAGAAAAAAAAAATATGAAAGCATAAGGGCTATAAAGCACCCACCCCAAATCTTTAGTTAGCGTAAAGGTAGCAAATCTCATATCATCTATTTTTTATAGAGCGCTCTCCTTCCCCAAGAGGTCTCAAAGTGTTTTTTTGCTCGCTTTCAGATTTTAACCAAATTTTCAGCTGATTAATAGACATTGCTACCTATCTAAGCGAGGAGTCGGCACAGCAGGGGGGAGAGTACATGCCGTCTCGCATGAAATAAAATACTTCAACTGGGAAATGGAAATAGCATTGGATCAAGCCGTGTATATATCTAGTTTAAAGCTAAGGTTCTACTGATCTTATATTTTCATTTTTTTCTACTAGTGAAAGCTTTACGTCTGACATCTAAGTAAACCCAAGGACCACTCGTGGATACCTGGAAGGAGCGAGCCAGCAGGTGCCGTCACTCGTATAAACATAGCGCGCAGGTGTGGGGCTGTCACGTTACACTCATCACAAGCCCCATTCATAGAAGTAGCCGGTTGCAATTAGTACTCGAGTAATACGGCACATGCATGAAGGGAAAGGAAATGGAATTCAAACATGAATGGTCGGTTGTGTTTGTTGATGATGACTACCAAATGGACACAAGGGCACATTGCCAGCAACTTCACGGGCCAAGTACATCGTTAAATATATGCAATCAGTAGCCATCAGATTTCACCTCAACATATAGGTAGAGCTGGAAAATGTGCCTGATCCAATTTGCCCGAATTACTGCTGAAGCTGAAAGATCTCAGTTTCTTCGGCGAATTTTGAGAAGCAGAACTGCCACACGTCTTCTAGGTCTTGAAAGTGATGATTGACAGATCTGCTTCCCAAGTGGTTCCTCAATGTCCTAAATAATTAAAATCTACCCAAGTAAGCGTGCCTGGTCTGGGTTACCCAACAGAACAAAACGGCGATGGCTTCTTTTTTCTTGATTGCGTCCAGGAGAAGAGCAAGTAAAAGAGACTTCTTCAAAAGTATATTTATGTAAGCGGCATGCGTAATTGCGCCATTGCACCAGCTGTTTAGATGACACAATGTCTGATGACAGAACGTATCATTGTCACTTCACAACTGAAGTGAGTTATTCCTAAAGAATGTTTTTAAAATGTTTTATAAAGCGAGCATTAGAAAAAAAAATGCTCCATGGACTTAGGGAAGCATAAATGTTCTCCTCTGAATTCCTCCACATGTTGCATCTTACACCCACACAGCCCCCATGCAATAGTTATAAACATAAAACCCTTCCGATTCATCCAGACATCTCGTGGATTGGAGGTTCATTTGAATAGGGTCTTACTACTTCTTTTATGTGGATCTTGTTTCATCCGTATTACTTGTTTATATAGTCTTAATCATTATACAGCGATGCAGATTACGCTGATACTGTGTAAATAATGGTAATTGTTTTCCAGTCCCCAATGTGGTCTGTATCCTGTGTTCAGCAATAAAATATGTGATTGTTTGTTTAAATATTTACATTGTATTCTATTCGTTTTCATCTTGATTTAGGCTAAGGTCAGACGAAAGCATTTTTAACGTGCGTTTAGCCGCACGAAATCACGGCCGTGCTAGCAGCAAATGACGTCCAATGCCGGGGAACAGACGACGAACGGCCGCACGAAAGTTCGTCATCGCAACGCAAGTGGCAAACGAACGCATTTTTTCTAGAAGGTCAAACCGCTACTACTGACGTACAGAGTGCGCCTCGTCCGCATAGCGGCGTGTTTGCGTGATTGGGAGACGTCAGACGCTGCACACGTCTGGCCAACATAACGTCCAGATGCAAAAAGTGTTTTATTGATGATCCGTACAAAATCACGGACGAAAATGCGCATCGTATGACCGCTATTGCGTATTCCGTGAAAAAATATGTCCATTCCTTCGAACGCACTTTTTCACGTGAAACACGTGACAACGTGAAAAATGCGTTCGTCTGACCCTAGCCTTAAGGCCAACAATTTATCTTAAATGCACGTGCCTTTTGCTAGCTGTATTTTGAAACTTTACCGTTTTTCTATAAACCTAGTACATAAAACGATGTGAAAGGCAAAACTCTGAATTTTACTTTGAAAAAATATCCAAAATATGTAAGGTTACACTGTAATTAGCAGACTTTCAGGGTTATACAGAGAGCAGCGAAATGCCGCCGACATTTCTGTGCCCTTTCGATCCCCGCACTTCAGGGTAATTCTAGTTTGCCGACTCTGCGGTGTATTCAAGTACAACCGCAAGGTCTCCTTAGTACAGGGAAAACCCACCGCAAACCCACCGAACACTCACCTAAAACTTGCAGAAACTACGACAAAAACCACACCGAACATGCCGTAAAAAGCCGACGAAGCCGCCGATCACAGCGAAGAGCAGCCGCCGGAAAAAGCTGAAAAGCAGTCGAACGGGATAAAAAAAAAAAAAACACCGTCGCTTGAAAGTTTAAAAATTGAAACAATGTTTGCAAAAAAACTACAGAACGAAAATGTATGGAATTTACATATAAGATCCAATGAATGATAATAAAAATGTCTGTTACAGAAAAATGAAAAAAAAACAATTTTCTTTTGGAAAAACAAAATTTGACAAAAAAATCTCGAAAAATGCCTAAAAGATCCTTAATTTTTTTTTTATAAATAAAGAGACTTTTCTGTGCAGAATAAAATAATAAACGGTTTATTAGATATTGGATTAAAAACGGAAATATTTTTAACATTGAAGCCTATGGGATTCTCCTGAATAAACCTGCCGAATGAAACCTCTGAACAGCAGGGCACTTCGGAAACTTTTCTCTGCTGTTCGGTGTTCTCTGAATAGAAGAACCATTGCTTTTCTATGGGAGATTTCACTGCCATCGAAGAGCACTGTACGTGGACTACGTGCAGGCAATTCGCCAAACTTTGGTGAACTGCCTGCTCTCTGAATAGCCGAATGTCCCCGAAATGTCACCGTACGCTGAATTTCAGTGTCCGGTTACATTTAGGTGACATTCCGTACCTCTCTGAATAACCCCCCTTTAATTGTATTTTAGTGTGGACGTGGAAGCATGGACTTGCAATACAATGCTGCATCTCAGTAATTTAAAAAAAAAGTGCTAAAGGTTCTTATTGCTCTTAGTCCAATCCAAAGTCAAGTTATGTGTAATTACTCTGCATTAGTGTTTCCTAAACCTGTCCTTAAGCACCCCGAACAGGTCAGGTTTGCCAGTTATCTGAACCACAGCACAAATGATATGATTTGCTGTTCATTAAATTGTCGTATTCAGTCCCCAAGGTAATCTTCAAATCTGGCCTGTTAGCAAGGGTCAAGTCCAGGGGGGAACGCATGGGAACGGAGTTCCTGCACTAATTTTGCAGAGAGAACGGAGTTCCCTCTGGTCCTATAAACTATAAAGCTTGTATTCAGGTGTTCTATCATATCTTTCCCAATAAATCATATACTTATTGTGACTATCATATATTTTTGCTAAATTCCTTATATATACATAAGTATATCAGATTTGAGTGTGGTTTTGTGCTATGTGTGAGAAGATAACTGCTAATTGAGGGAGAGAAATCTTGGGGTTCCCACAGTTCTTTTTTTATGACTTTATCCCTGCCTGTTAGGGGTACCAGAGGACCGGGGTTGGGGACCCCTGCTTTATAGGATTCTAGATTTCTTCTCACTAAATAAGTGTCAACCTCGTGGCTGTCTCTGAAGGAATATTATGTATGAGTCTCACGTACTGCCACTCTCAGGAAATTATGAATGGAGCTTCCTGCAAGCTGCAATAGCTTCAGATTCATTCATTTTGTTTGATAAATTGAAATGTTACTTAATCTTGAACAATATGTCACATAAAACCAGATGGGTGGGGGCTCGTAGGACATACTTATCTCTATTTTAAATGAATCATCATTTCTGTTTATGATGGACCCTTCCAACTGTGAGTACGGATTTAGGCTAGAGTCAGATGAACGCAGTTATCACGTCCGTGTCGCCGCACAGTTTAACGTCCGTCGTAGCATTGATTTGTGATCAATAGAGACCAACACATGAAATTCGTGTGTACCGAAGTGCGCACACACCACGCAGGTGGCAACTGACGCCATTTAGGCCTCGACGTAAAAGCGGTACGACGGACGCCCAGAGTGCGCCGCGTCCGCATAGTGGCCTGTGTGCGTGATGACGTGATGTCAGGCGCAGCGCATTTGCGACGTCCATCACGTTGACGCTCAGAAGTTTTTTTTGGTCTGGCTGACTGTACCTGTCATTTAATTATAATTAATTTTGTTTCCCATATTTCCCTTTTTTTCTACATCCGTTAAAAAAAAGGACTGTGTGGTGTCTACAGTATCTTCCGTCAGTACGTCCGTCCGTTATGCACGCACGCAGAATGCGCTCAGACTGCTTTCGTCTGACATTAGCCTTAAGGATTGTAATTTGTAATGATACAGTAGGACGGGGTGGGAGTTTTTACACTACTGTCCATGTATGTCTTCCAAGGCTGTTATGCACCCTGTGAGTGCCAGCTGGGCAGATTGCTCTAAAAGCCATATAAAATGAATTAAATGGGAGATACTGTATGTGGGCACTTAAGGTGTAACTAATGTGTATTTTCTAGTCCTTGAGGTTTGATGCCTTCCTAAATCTTTCCAAACAACCAATAAAACACTGGATTAAAATAAAAGGTTGAATTTCTGCTCTGCGCATGGTTTCAATAAAATGTATTGAACTAATTAACTCAGTAGTAAGTAGCACGGCTTCCTATAAGCAATCCAAATATGACAAGACAAATAGTCCAAGCAGCCAAAACCACCAACCCTTAAAATAAAGTCTGTCACTGCCACATGGAAATGCTTCTGCGGAAATGCAGGATAAACATAATGGAACATATGACACCAATTGACTATGAAGTCTAAAGGGTACACTCAATCTGCCTTCAAACAAGAGACTGCCACCTGCATAATGACTACACTACTGCCCCACCGGAGGCAGCGCCTGTCATGGAAGGAGATAGATGGAGATGCCATTCGGACATTGCTTTGTTTATTTAAACTAATAGACTGCTTTTGTTGCTTGAAGTGGCAACACTTAGTGATTGTTTTGTTATAGGTTTGTTTTTTTTGGTTGCAACCTAAGTCTTATATGGCTTGATGAATGAGGAACCTATGGGTCACAAGTTCATTTAGCAGACACAGAAGCCATCTTTTTTTTTATATGTACATATATATGTCAGTGTGTGTGTTTTTAAAGAATTTCTTGCATAAGATCTTTTAAAAACATTAGTAAACATGGAAAGACTGCAGCCCCAATTTACTTTATGGATAAGATATAGGGGGTTATTCAGAGAGCACCGAAATGTTGCCGACATTTCGGTGCTCTATCGTTCCCTGCATTCAGGGAATCAAATTTGCCCACTCTGCAGTGAATTCAGTATTTATCGCAGGGTCTCCGAAGTGCAGGAAATCGACTGCCGAATGCCGCCGCAAACCTGCCACCCGCCGCTGCCAACCCGTCGAACATCTGCCGCAAACACTCCGAACAGCTGCCAAATGCAGCCAAAAAGTCGCCGAGCACAGCGATGACCAGCCACAGAAGAAAGCCGACAAGCCACCGGACGGGTTAAAAAAACCTCAAAACAATTCGATTGAAAGTGTCAAATTTGAGGCGCTGTTTGCCAAAAAACTACTGAACGAAAATGCCTGGAATTAACATAGAAGGTCTTATGAATGATAATAAAAAGGTCCGCTACAGAAAAAAGAAATAGCGGTTTAAAAAAAAAACAACAGAAAAAAAAAATTGGCGAAAAAAATCCCAAAAATGCCTAAAAGATCCTAAAAAAAAATAAAAAAAAAATCTATAAATAAAAGAGACTTTTTACTGCAGATTAAAATAATTAACGGGTTATTAGATATTGCATTAAAACAGGAATATTTTTTACCATTGAAGCCTATGGGATTCGCCTGAATAAACCTGCCGAATGAAAGCACCGACCATCAGGGCATTTCGGCAACTTTTCTCTGCTGTTCGGTGTTCTCTGAATAGATTAACCATTCCTTCTCTATGGGGATCTCACTGCCTTCAAATAGGCACCATCCATGCTGGCAGTTCGCCAAATTTTGGCAGATTGCCTGCCCTCTGAAGAGCCGAATGCCCCCAAAATGTCACGGTGCAAGAAAATCCCTGTTTGGTGACATTTCGGGGCCAGATCTCTGAATAATCCCTTAAGCCTTAAGAGTTTTATTCCTGGTTTCATTTTCTTTCTATAAGTGAATCAAAAGTAAACCTGCAGAATTGTGTACCTTCTCCTTCAGAGGGCACCGGGTAAAAGCCTGGTGAATATGGTTAAAAATATTTATAATTTTTTTCTAGAAAGTATTTTACCAGGAAGGATACATTGAGATTTCTCCCATGTTCAAGTATGTCCTGGGTTGCGAGTATGTACCGTTAGGTGTCTTGCCCAAGGACACTTCCTGTAGAGGTGCTATTGCTGGGATTCAAACCTGTGTCTCCACAGTCTCCACGGTCTAGAGTAGTGATGTACCTCTACACCACCTGTTTTATCATTACAATGTTTGAATTATTATTATTTTTATTATTTTATTACAAGTTGGATTATTTTCATCATGTATACATTGCAGCTCATTACAATACCAGGGTACCTCCATATACAGCGGCAAAGGAATCAGTTGTAGTGAAGATGCTATAAGTGCCTGCTGTACTGGTATGTGTACGGTTTGAACAGCAAGTCACATGCATGCATACCTACTGAGCCATATTTCACCCTCTTAAAAGATTTACACTCAAAGCCAATGAACTTGAATCTAGTGAAATAAGTCAACCTATGATTGTCTATCAGGGTTATTCAGAGCGCGTGAAAAGCAGGAGAATGACTGGAGAATGACTGGAGAATGAAAAATTCTAGGTCAAAATAGCCGATTTGGAAAGTGAGATGAAAGGGAGAATTTTTCTGGTTTGGCTATTTTGACCTAGAATTTTTCATTCTCCAGTCATTCTCCTGCTTTTCACGCTCTCTGAATAACCCTGTATGTGACAGAGACCTGTGAAAGAACATGAATGTGTTTTTACTGGTGTTTCGGTGCTGACGCCATCCATTTGTTTTTTTAGGTTTTATAGGAATTGTTGATTGGATATTTCCTATAAGACAATAATACCACAGAACTAACCCTAAAGAGTTGGTATGAAAGCATGAACAGGGCACCTGTGGTTTTAATGCTCTACTCTCTGCCCAAACCTAGACATGGATTAATTATCACAGACACCATAAGGCTCTAATGATGAGATTAAAGGTTTTAATAATGCACAAATCATTTTTATTATTTACATCTGTTTTTCAGACAGAATTAAAGGGAAACATTAAGCACTGGGACCACTCAATGTAATTTGAAAGGTCACAGTACCCTGGGTATCTTCACCCTTCTCCTGGGTCTCTGATGGGGGATTCATCCCTTCTGGAGGCCTACCCAGAACCTGACATTAGCGAGAACTGAATTGACAGCTCTGAATTTTGTGACCCTATTCACAACATTGACTCATTGCATTCACCATTGAGAGCCACTGGATTGGTGGGATGCTTGCTCAAGCCTCCAACCCCACCATGGTCACATAGCATCAGCAGCTGATAAGAATCCAGCAGTATGTCATGTCTGGATCACGTTAAAGGGTTAAAATGGGAGAGCGGTGTGAAGAGGGTCAGGGGGGTTAATGTTTAACCCCTCCATCCCCTTCCCCTCCTGTTTTAACTTAGAGTATCCCTTCTTTAAGGTTTATTTTACAGGATTACCAAATAAATTGTTTAGTGAATACACCCCATACGATTGTAACAGACTGATGGGAAATCATGGCTTCCAGACTTGTATACACAGATAATTCTCCTCGGTGATATTACAAATAACGATGGAACCCCCAACCCAAAAATAGCAAGGACATTCCACAAATGTCGCCGTAAGATCTGAGCCGGACTATGCATAAATGATGAGTAGTAAGTATACTACTAAGGCTGGGGTCAGACGAACGCAGTGCGAACGTGCGTTTAGGCGTATTTTATTACGGCCGTGGTAGCAGCAAATGACGTCCAACGCAGGCCCACACATGAAGTACGGCCGCATGAAAGTTTGGCCGCGCAATGCAAGCAGCAAACGAACGCATTTTCGCAACAACGTCGAACCGCTAGTACTGACGTACAGAGTGCACTGCGTCTGCATAGCGGCGTGTGTGCGGGATTAGGAGACGTCAGACGCTGCTCATGTCCAGCCAACATAACGTCCAGACACCCAAAGTTTCCTGGTTTGGATCCGTGTGAAATCACGGCCGAAATTTCACATCGTATGACCGCTATCACGTCTTCCGTGAAAAAATGCATTTGGACGCATCAACGCACTTTTTGACAGTAGATGTGAAAAATGCATTTGTCTGACCCTAGCCTTATAGCTGGGTTATAGCCAGGCATCTGTAACATGTCAGTGGGGCAGAAAGCTCATTTGCTCTGGTTAAGATGCACACAAGCGCTGAACTTTGCTTGGATGTTTGTTTAAGTGGTGGTATAAGTGGATCGGTTTGCTGCTGTCATATCTAAAGTGAGAAACAGATTGAGGGTTTTAGTGCCCCACTTGGCCACAGTCTAAGCATAGAGGGAAAATTAGATCTTGGCAAAGCCGAGTACATGCAGACGCCCCGAGAGCCTCTACATGCTCGGAACATCCATCATTAAGAGGTTTTGGCAAGCACGTCAAAGGGGTCTTTTTCAGATATCATACCCATGTATGCTCCTCGTGAAGGCAATGGTGCAATGAGGTTCCTCTCTTGCAGAATGAACATTCTGTCTTATAACTGGAACTATTTTTAGAACTCACTGCATTTACAAGCCTGCAGTCTTTTTCACTCCCAGACATCAAAGGAAGATGCTTGCGGTTCCTCCTTTGGCTGCCCAACGCTTTGAACAATGTGCACACTCTGGGCAAGCGTGCGCAGTTTAGTTCACCACCTCAATGACAGGCTCTGAGCTATCTCCAACTCTTGGCAGACTCACTGTGGCTACCGTAGCCCTCCAGGGACTTACAGCAACAACAGAAATGTTGAATGTCTTTTATTATATTATTTTTTATTTAGAAAATAATAAATTAAGATCGATGATCTATACAATCAATGTGCCAGCACGGACCATAACTCTGAAATATTACTAAGAACTGCTCATCCAAATTCAGTTCAAGATTAATAGACGGCATTGTGAGGACATGATCCACAAAGGAGATTTTTATGCTAGCTGTAACTCTATCCACCTGTAAAAGGAACGGTCTGAGTCATTTACATAGTGAAACATTGTGGCACTAGAGTGGTCAGAATTGGGCGTGGCAAAAAAATATGTGGTTTCAGCTGGCTTAGAGCTCGGATCAGGTAAGTCCTGTCCACACCTTACTATTGTTCATTGAATAGGCTGCGCTCAAGGCTTCATATTTTTGAAGCTATCTTACTTGAGAACATAGTTTTGTGTATTTTACCTCATTCTAATATACTTCTCTCTGATTTATTGCACTGTAGGCACACAGTGACCTTGGGTGAGGTGACCCTCAAGGTGATCTTTTCCCAGTTGTACCTACTTGTACAAATTCATCTCATTAAAGACCAATACGAGCATATGTAGTACATTGGTCTCAAAGGATCTTTTTTTCTCAAATATAATGCTGAATGAGTTTATCAGAACAGTCATGCAGAACACGGCAGTACACAGTAAGCAAGATATCCCTAGTTGGCATATGAGCATCAGGATCCAGGCTGATAAGAATAAAAAAGCAATCAGACATCACAGTGCACCTCTCAAGCTCAATGCTAGGTGCCGCCATTGCCTGTCTCCTATAGGCCAGCTCTTCCATTCTCATCTAACACGTAAGCTTCAGCAGCTTGGATTGGATCTCAGATTGCAGTGCCAATGCTATTTTGAAAATGGTGTTGCCCCATAGATAAATACGACAGGTGCGCTTTACTGGTTCCTTTCATGTTAATTGAATAGTCTAGGTTTTTTTTAACGGTGGCCGTATTATCCATGTTTTGATGCACACATATATTAATTAAAGCTGATCGGCATTGCATGATAAATGCCACCCAACAGCATGTAAAATCATTACAATGCATTTAATAGATCCAGAAGGAAAGCCAGGTGAGCAACAATAATGTCCATGCTGCGGCATATAAATAATACATGTTTCAGGGCAAGACTTATCCATGTGTCCCTTTAAACATGGTCCAAACTGTCACCCTAATCATCAACTGCTTACATACTACGAATAACCCCCAGCATAAAATGATTAGAAATAAGCAATATATTAGAAATAGGATATATGTGGATAAAGGATACATATATACTCATAATAGAGCCTACTGCAACAGCAATGACATTGCTGACCAGATCCATTACTATTGTGTATGGGGCCAAGAGAAAACCTGTGCTGCATTCCTTTCAATTGCCTGCTAATTGCCTGTTAATTTTGGGCGAGGACCTGTTTTTTGTGTTGGAGTTAGCATCAGGGTTGAGCAGTAGGTAAAATTTTGCGATTAGCGTCACTTCAGAAATTAACGCAGGCACCAAGTGATCTGTTAGTTACAAAAGTGCTAAAGATCTCTAGCGTTCCCCATGTTAAGTATAGGACGCGGAAAGTACAGTAAGTTCGCACTACGAATCGCTATTAGTGACACGCTAAGAGATTTTTCCCGTTTGTAGCGAGAGACAAAAGATCTGTTGGTCCGGCACTAGCCCGTCGCTAATGCAAAAACCTGCCGACGCTAGGGTTAGCTCACACCAGGTGATAGTGCCCGTAGTGTAAAAAAATTAAATATGATTCCATGTCGCAGATGTCTCTTTAACAAACAAAAGGTTATGCACTTTGTTGCGTTCATAGTGTTAAATGAACAACGGCTGTCTGCACCGGCTGGGTATTAATGCAAGCAATACATACAGAGTAACAGCTGGAGTCGCCGGACGTGTATATCAGTCATACTGGGGAATTTGCTGGATGCTTTCTCTGAGATTATGAAACCCTCAATGCCAGTCGTGAGATTGTGTAAACTCATCTGTTTAAGAAACGCATTTCATAAACTTATAAACGTTTATTACACTTGACACACATGACAAATGACAAAACAGCGTGCCTGTGAAGTGCTGCGTGATGTATCACCTGCTCCCGAAGCAGCCCTAGCACGGTGCGAACTAGGCAAAAAAATAATACACACAGCACCTTCTACGTCTTATTCCCCAAGCACAACTCCACACCTCCAACATATCGAGCTCCACAACACAATGCCGCTTTGTAGGTTTCAGGACAGTACAGCAATTAGCATTCTCTGCCCCGGGCTGTTTTCTTAAGTGAGGGGATTGGCCAACGCAGGGCTTCCCGGTTAAATAAGAAAATACAACAACAAAAAAAAGAAGTCGAGCACAGGAGACAGTTCCTGGAATGCACGACATAAATACTTCAGTTATCATCTCCGAAAATGAAACAGGACAGCTGCTTAGAGGGATTACAGCCAGGCCATTCTAGCGCGATCGTCGTGTGTTAAACTGGTATTATTCTTCCAAAATTACCAGTACGGGCGAATGAGGCAAGCGTTGCCACCACTGCTCCGACAAAGCAGAGAGCAAAGTGGTTTTTAGAAGCAGCTTTGATTATTTTCTGTAAATAGATTTTTCAGTAGACTAAAGACGTGTGGAAACGGAGGAACGTTTTGGAGAGTAGTGTTTTCCAGGCAAAACGCCGTGTTACGCGGCGAATATGTTTTAATTAAGACCTTATGTGTTCTCAAATCATCGTACATTTGCAGAACTGTTTTTCACAGATAGCTGCTTAATGCTGTCATTACATAGTAATCTTCAGCGCTGCAGCGCCTGTTCACTCTTTCGACTGACATGCTGCGGTAAACGTGTCCAATTAAACACAAGCCTCTCTCTCACACTCGTGGTGGAAAGGCTGGTTAAATCTAATGCGCCTGTAAAGCTCTACGTGGTATCAATGTCACCTTTGCTGCATATTATGATCAAGCGATTTCTATTTTATTTCTAATCGATTAAAGGATTTCTACTTGTCTCCCCCTGTCCCCCAAGAACTTCTGAGCATGGCGACTGCTTGCTGGTATTCCAGGTGAAATCTTTCTGCAATAACTCACAGGATTATTCAGAGAGAGTGAAAAGCAGGAGAATGACTGGAGAATAGCTGGAGAATGAAAAATTCTAGGTCAAAATAGCCAAACCAGAAAAATTCTCCCTTTCATCTCACTTTCCAAATCGGCTATTTTGACCTAGAATTTTTAATTCTCCAGTCACTCTCCTGCTTTTCACACTCTCTGAATAACCCTGTCAGTCTCAAGGCAGTGATTTATAGCTTCATGTCTGACTATGCCAGCCTGGAATTATTTTTTTTTCTAAAAAAAGAGAAAATTTTCAAATATGAACGAGCACTCAAAGCCTCTGAACCACTTCTTCTCTGTGTAGGTTGTGGTAAGCAGGTCCTGTTACATAATGTCGTCTAAAAACCACAGAGTCATAAAGCTAACCCTCAATGAAAGACATCACAGCGGAATAAAGTCTTCCTTTGTTTGCCCCAATATTTAAACGAGTGTGCACCATTCCAGGCATAAGTTATCTGTTGGACTATGTGAAGGAACTTGAGTTATTTGTAGTGCGTATAATTTCACAAATCCTTGCCAACTGCTCTTAGAAAGGTGCAAGAAAACCCAAACAACTAAAAAAAGTATAAGCCTGCCCCCTCACCAACTGACATCACAGGAGGAAATGACACTTCCTACTCTGCCGAATGATTGTACCGTGAATGCTTGTTGTGATTGGGTGACACATGTTTGACAACCATTCTATGAAAGAGAATACATGTGCAATTATGTGTACATCTCCATTCAGAATACCTTTAACGGCAGCAATGGTGTCTTTGCCATCAGTTTAGGCGGCTGTTACTTGTATCTATCCCTTGAACATAATGAGAGCATCCAGAAACTGCAAAGTGACAGACTGACAACACAGTGACCATTTCAAAAATGGTTTTCTTCGTTCCATATTGCACAGACTTTTAACCCATGACTGGACGGCTTCCTGCAAAAACATCCAGGTTTATTCAAAGAGCTCCGAATTGCTGGCCATTCGGCTATCCAGAAAGCAGGCAGTTCGCCAAATGTTGACGAATTGCCTGCACATACGGTGCCTGATCGAGGGCAGTGAAATCCCCATAGCTTCGTTTATTCAGAGAACAAAAACCAGCAGTGAAAAGTAGCCGAATTGCCCTGCTGTTCGGTGGCTTCATTCGACAGGTTTGTTCAGGCGAATCTCATAGGCTTCTATGTTAAAAATATTCCCGTTTTAATTCAATATCTAATAAACCGTTCATTATAATATTCTGCAGTAAAAAGTCTCTTTATTTATAGATTTTTTAGGATTCTTTTAAGCATTTTTTGGGATTTTTTTGCAAAATTTTTATTTTTTTAAAACGTTTTTTTTTCTGTAACAGCCCTTTTTATTATCATTCCTTGAACCTCATTTGTAAATTTCAGACATTTTCACTCAGTAGTTTGTTTGTAAACAGCATTTCACTTTTCAAACATTCAAGCATACTGTTTTTTGTTTTTTTCACTCCATTCGCCTGCGGTGTCGGGTTTTTCCGGCGGCTGCTCTGCATTCTGATCGGCTCCTACTCGGGTTTCTCCGGCGTGTTCGACGGGGTTAATCCAGATGTTTAAGCAGGTTTCAGTGTGCGTTCACCTGGGTTTTGCAGTGAGTTTTCGGCAGGTTTTCGGCGGCTTTTCCCTGCACTACGACGACCCTGTGGTGCTTGCTGAATACACCGCATGGTCGCTGAAATGGGATCGCCGAATCAAGCCGAATTGAAGAGAACGAAAAGTCACCGAACGTGCGGTGACTTTACGATTCTCTTTGAATAACCCTGATAATAATATTAAGGGTTATAATATTTAATATGTGGGTAAAAGATTCTTGATCGAAGGAGAAATCTGATGCCATTCTGGGGTCAAGAAGGATTTTTTCCCCAGTATGTTGTGTATTGGCGAGCGCTTCAGACTTCAGCTTCAAGGTTTTTTTTTCTTCTTTTGGATCAACAGCAGTAGGTGATGTGTGAAAGGCTGAACCCGATGAACGCATGTATTTTTCCAGTCTATGTAACTATATTGCATCATATACTGGTGGCCAAGCTGAACTTACTTTTTAACCCGTACATAACTTTGAGGGGTATGAAATCAGGGAAGAGGGGTGACAGAGGAACAGTTTCATGATGCAAGCATCCATAAGACACATCGATCTGGCACATACACATGTGGATTGTGGAGCTCATTGGAATCCTTGCAAGCCAAGTGGTTTTCCATTTTTAGAACCTGGATTGCCCTTTCAAATTTCAATCTTTTTATCAGGTAATATCAATTTCTTATAACGCCGTGTCCATGCTGGGTAAGGCTAGGGTCAGACTGAGGCAGTGCGAACGCGCGTTCTGGCGCACATAATCACGGCCGCACTAGCAGCAGATGCCGGGCAATGACAGCCAATATACGAAGTACGGTCGCACAAAAGTCCGGCCGCGCAACGCAAGTGGAAAATGAACGCATTTTTTCGAGAACGTTAAACCGCTGGTACTGACGTACAGAGTGCGCTGCGGCCGCATGGCAGCGTGTGTGCGTGATTAGGAGATGTCAGACGCTGCTAGTGTGCGGCCAACATAACGTTCAAACAGCCGGATTTCCCTAGACTTCTTTTCACCCCATCGTCATGAAATACGTCCAGAATTGCGCATCGTCTGACCACTTAAGCGTATTCCGTGAAAAAATGCGTGCGCACGCATCGACGTACATTTTGACGGTGGCCGCAGAAAATGCGCTCATCTGTCCCTAGCCTTAACTGTCCATAATACATTCAGAAAACACATCCGATTACCTCCAAAAGCTTGAAAACGTGATAAGATTAATGCTACGATAAACAAAGCACATATTTTACAAGTTAAAAATCTGCCCCCCCCATTAAAAATCATAATTCTTCTTTTTATTTTAGTTTGCTGTTACCATAAAGCAGTAGCCGAGCTCACGGCAAATAGCGATGGTTCACTGAAGCAAGCATGTAATTGCCTTCAAGGTGGCTTTGAAGCTCTTTTTTCAGAAATGCTGCTTATTTTTAAATGAAATCTCTGGCAATTTGTGTGAGGGGAAGGGGGGGGAAATAAAAATATTCGTAAGCCAGTATTTACAATAGCAGGGCTTAAAGAGGCACAAAACTACCAAACTAGTTTTTTTGTGCCAGACATTGGAACACATTGGATTTATATTGTAGTGGAAGTAAAATGTATTTGTATAAAGCTTCCAGTTTAGATGTAAAGCCTCCAGGATGTTCGATCACTGTCACCCAGGGCTGCCATCACAAATCTTACCCCTTACTGAAATACTCCCACAACTGCCCATTTCAGTAAACTATAGGTTACAGGGAGCGGAATAAATCACTGGTCCAACAAGGGGATAAAAAGGTTTCCCTGGTGGGCAAAACTGGGGGATCCAGGGATGGAGCAAAGGGGGCATTTGCCACCTGAACTGCAATCGCATTGTAAGAAATAAAGGGACATTATGAACCCATGTATCTCTGGTTCCATACACCCTATATGGTCAGGTGAGGTGTCAGTGAAAAGGCCAGGGGCTGGACTTTCCAATCATTCCATACATGACCTTGTAAAATGTAAAAGAAAAAAAACAGAAAAAAATGCAAGAGAATTTGTTTCCCAATTTTGATATAAATTGCATATTTCCTTAGAACAGAGATCCTCGCTGGTTTTTTTTTCTCGGGGAGCTGCAGCTGTAGTAGACATCCAATAGGGGTGCCACATGTTCACGAACATGAATCCCACATCCAGTTTCATGCTTACTGTAACCACGTACCTTACCTTGTCCCTCTGTCCAGAGGTGCCTCTAGAGTTCGCGAGACCTAAAGCAAAGCTCAACTGCAAGACCCCAATTATTGTCCAATATGCAGGAACTAACCCCCAGAATGCTACAATTAATGAAGGTTGAGATTGCTGTGTTTGCAAACAACTGTTTGTGGATGTAGGCATGTATTTACGTGGAATAACAGCAGTCACATGAATGCTAAATACTGAAATTCCTTACAAACCATGTCAGGTGAGGCCCCTGTTTGAATGATGCCTTAGGTGACTGCCTATTTTGCCTAATTTTATGGAGCCGTTTCAGCCTCTGTCCATTTTTTCCTTATATATTGTCCTCTCCTAACATTCCTAACCATATTCCACCTTTTCTCACTTATGTCCCATGCTCATAACCAACTTTGATCACTCTCCAAATACCCCCCCTTACAATACCCATCTCCCCTACTCACATCTGACCCTTAATTACCTGTCTCCCCAGCTCAAATCCCCTGGCTGTCACCTGCTTAAATCTACAGTCTATATTACACATGTATCCTCCCCGGCTCATATCTACCATATCTAAAATGTGTCCACTGCTCATATCTCATATATATATATATATATATATATAAATATGAGTGAAGGGAGGCACACGAGAACTTTTTTCATAAAACCTAAAGTTTATTGAAATGCTATATAAAATCCGACGTTTCGACCCCTAGAGGCCTATATCGAGTGAATTCACCGTCATTTCGGCAAAATGGAATCGTCGAAGTGTAAAGCACTGTAATTTCTCTGAAATTGTGGTGTTTTGTGAATAGCCCCTATGGTCTCCCCTTTTATTGATGTCCATTTTTTAAGGCCAACATATTGCCTTCAAAGTACTATCGACAGCCATGGTGTATGTTCCTGAACGCAAGTGGTTAGAAAACTGTTTTTTTTTTTAAAAAGGGATGTCAAGAGAGATCTCTCTCAGTTACTCAGGAATTTATATATCCAGTGGTTCTAATAATGAAAGAAAGTAAACAAAAAGGATAAAGACTGCTGCTAATCATCAATTGTGCATTGAAATGCTGCAGGAGACTATGGGCTGAGATTATACTGCTGAAATTCAGCCACGGACAGGCTAAACACGTTGGCACCTTTTGTCACATCTTGGCATCTCCCCTGTTTGGAGGTATTAAACTAAAAACATCACCTCGCATTAGAGCTTACATGTGTCTCCTCGCTGAGATGCACACAAAGGCTGCTTGTTACCTTGAAAACTATTCCTGATTTCCAGGGCCACAAAACTAAGATGCCTACACAGACACAAACAAAAGGCAGGGACTGAGCAATGACGATACACTGCAAGCCTAATGACTAGACTCAATTGTTGAATCAGGATAGATACAAACTGAGGTTATTCAGGGCGGTGTGATAGACCATATCTAGACCCGTGAACTGTGCCAACAACTTCAGTCATCTTCTACTGAATAACCCCATTGGGAATGGCAGCTTACATATTGTACACCTGATCCGTCAGGCCTCTCCATGAAAAGGACAAGGCCCCAAACATTGAGAACATTGTTTCCACATTCCATCAGAGTCACCTTTCCAGATAGGCGAGCTTAACTCATCTCAGCGGGCTGCAACATTGCAGATAACCATGAATATTAGCCAAACACCTGGGACTGGGTCATCTCGTGCCATAAATATCCCATATTATTTGATGGCTGTATCTCACACTACTTTTTGCCTTCTCTGGTGTATCTTTTTTACGAGAAGTCAATGTGGCAGTGTTTCACTCACCTCCTGCAATAATGCATATCACAAAATATGTCTCGTTAAACATTCATAAATTGTGTAGATCACTATGCGTAGTGTGTGTACATACACACACACACACACACATACAGTTCTAATGCTCAGCATGATGGCAATTATTGTTAGCATGCATACCGCAGCCTGTGGTGGACATTACAAAACACATTTTCCACATATAAGTAAATGTGTAATGTTCCGTACTCTTTTCTTGACTATGTATCAGTCTTACATTTCATTGCCTTTTAATGATAGAAAGTAGTGAGGAGAGATGAATAAGAAACATTTAATCAAGGAAACAGTCGAATGGTGAAACATAAGAGTTGCTATGGCATTAACAGGGTTATTCAGAGATCGGTGAAAAGCAGGAGAATGGCTGGAGAATGGAAAATTCTAGGTTAAAATAGTCGATTTGGAAAGTGAGATGAATGGGAGAATTTTTCTGGTTTGGCTATTTTGACCTAGAATTTTCCATTCTACAGCCATTCTCCTGCTTTTTACCTCTCTGAATAACCCTGTAGGTTTTGCTGTCCTTGTCTCCAGCACTTAAAAAACAAAATTCATGTATTCATTGGAGATTGCATACATTATATATCATGATTTGATATTGTTACTAATAGTTTGCCTATAGTTGCCTGAATCAAGATGACAATGATATATAGATATATATATATATATACAGGGCTTTTTTTCAGGGGGTACTCGGGGGTACTCAGTACCGGCACCTCACCACTCAGTACCGGCACCTCAACACCAGCCAGAACTAACAGGAGAGAGCATTAGGATCCTCCCTCCTCCTCCAGTGGCAGGCAGAGAATTGGAAGCGCTCGGCAGCTCATGTTGCTCCTGAACGCTTCAGTTTTTCAAGAGTGTATGCAGGGACTGATAATCCCCTCCCCCAGTAAGTGACAAGGGAGGGCTGCTCCCCCTCTCTCTGCAGCTGCTGAAACTTTGAACAGCATGGGGAGGGGGGTGCAGCATGTTTACACCCATCTGCCAGAGCTGTGGATTGTCAGGCAAGCGGTGTGATCAGAAGAGCTAGCACTGTAAGGTGGTAGTGAGTTTTATTGCTGTGGAGCTCATACACACTGCGCATTACTGTGAGTTTCATTGCTGTGGAGCACATACACACTGCACATTATTATGAGTTTTATTGCTGTGGAGTTCATACATACTCAGCAAAACTGTGAGTTTCATTGCTGTGGTGCTCACAAATGCTAGGGGATTATCCACTAGTGCCATCATTGCAAAAAAAACAAAAAACAGCTAACTGCATTGCAATACAGACTTTTCTTGCAACAGAGGCACTTAGTGGATAACCTCCATAGGGTTACAACAATAGTTGTAGTTCATTTAAAGGAACACAGTATTAAAAAATATGGTTCCCTTTTATAGTGTCTTCCTTTAAGTGAACTACAACTATTGTTTATGAGGACATAATAATCAGTTTTTCCCCAGGCGTGAGAGTACCCCCACCTATTTTTCCAGAAAAAAAGCACTGTATAAATATATATATATATATATATTTATATTTATATATATATATTTTAAATGTAACATTAGTCCAATAAAAAAGGTATCACTACAGACTGCTATACTTGTGATTTATATATATATATATATATATAAATCACAAGTATAGCAGTATGTAGTGATACCTTTTTTATTGGACTAACGTTACACTTAAAATACAAGCTTTCGAGAGTGTTCCTCTCTTCTTCAGGTCTGGAAGTTATACTGAGCAAAATAATAGAATTAAACATTAAGACATTATCGGGCACACGGGTGGGGGTGTTAGATGTAGTAAATCGCCAAATGGCATAGTCAAAGTGGGCAAACAAAAAAGGGATCTCAGGCCCATAAGACAACAGTGATAAGATCATGACCACTTCAAAGGGAAAGTAAAAAAAAAAACACAAATCAGTGAAGTCTGAAGAAGACACAGAAGAACAAAAAAAAGAAAGAAAAGAAAATGAAAATCAAACCAAAACCAGAATTCTATATATTATGTGACGTTATGATAATGGGTTAAAAAAAACGGAATCCACATTAAGTCCTTCTTTTATAGTGTTGAAATATGTGACCATTTTAATATCCTATGTTTTGCGTTCACGCTGGTCTTTAAAATGTCCATTGAGGATTTTAATTCGGAGGTTGTCCCACCGGAGTGCACTCATCTGTGTACAGGAAACCCACAGACAGGCCCAGCTACCTCCTCAAGGCCAGCTTTTATCCCAACCACACCAAACAAGGCATTATCTACAGGTACCACCGAATCTGCTCAGACACTGGGGACAGGGATATACACCTGAACAAGCTGTCCGCATCATTTCAGTGGAAGGGCTACACTTCCCCACTTTGACCATGCCATTTGGCGATTTATGATCTAAATGCCCGATAATGTCTTAATGTTTAATTCTATTTATTTTGCTCAGTATTGCTTCCAGACCTGAAGAAGAGAGGAACACTCTCGAAAGCTTGTATTTTAAATGCAACGTTAGTCCAATAGAAAAGGTATCACGACAGACTGCTATACTCGTGATGATTTTGGCATCTGGACCAACACGGACTACCTAATCTATATATCTATATATATATATATATATATAGAAACAAACACACTTACCTGAAAACAATGTTTGAATGTCATTGTCTAGATTTTCACCTTACATTATTTTCAATATATTGGGGTTGGGGGGTTGTAAATCTGTATATTACAAGATATATATTTCATGCCGGTGACTCCATATACATTTATTTTTCTGACAAATCCACTCCCCCTCAAAAAAATAACGAATTAGCACATACAACAATATTGACCTCATACAGTATATCACACCCTGCATCGCTGTAGCAAATCATCGCTCATGCCTGGACGTGCAGGTTGGGATCTCAGGTGAGTCATTAACTTCACACTTTAGGATATATATTTTTTTACATTTACATGAATCTTTTGCATTCTTTAGGTATTCTTTTATAATCCACTCAACTTTATTCACACCATGACTAACAGAAATACACCTCACCCGGGTATCACTTTGCTGAGTGGAATCACTAAATAATTATACGTATAACATTAAAATACTTCATGTTATACGTATACATATAACATTAAAAAAGTATGTCTTTTTGCTGATGACACAAAGATTTGCAACAGGGTTGACGTTCCTGGAGGGATCAGCCAAATGACAAATGATTTAGGTAAACTAAAAAAATGGTCGGAGCTGTGGCAATTGAGTTTTAATGTGGATAAGTGCAAGATAATGCACCTGGGACGTAAAAACCCAAGGGCTGAATATAGAATATTTGATACAGTCCTAACCTCAACATCTGAGGAAAGGGATTTAGGGATTATTATTTCAGAGGATCTAAAGGTAAGTAGTCAATGTAATAGAGCAGCAGGAAATGCTAGCAGAATGCTTGGTTGTGTAGGGAGAGGTATTAGCAGTAGGAAAAGGGAAGTGCTCATGCCACTGTACAGAGCACTGGTGAGACCTCACTTGGAGTACTGTGTGCAGTACTGGAGACCGTATCTCCAAAAGGATATAGACATCTTAGAGAGAGTTCAGAGAAGGGCTACTAAAATGGTGTACGGCTTGAAGGAGAAAAGTTACCAGGAAAGGCTTAATGATCTTAACATGTACAGCTTGGAAAAAAGACGAGACAGAGGAGATATGATAGAAACATTTAAATACGTAAAGGGAATCCACAAGGTAGAGGAAGGGAGTATATTTAAAAGGAAACAAAGTAGCAAAACAAGAGGACATAGTCTTAGATTAGAGGGGCAAAGGTTTAAAAGTAACCTCAGGAAGAATTATTTTACTGAGAGGGTGGTGGATACATGGAACAGTCTTCCAGTTGAAGTGATAGAGGCCAAAACAGTAATTGAATTTAAGCAAGCATGGGATAGGCATAAGGCTATCCTAAACAAAAGATAAATCCAGGTAAAGTATCCATGTAATTGGGCAGACTAGATGGGCCGAAAGGTTCTTATCTGCCGACATTTTTCTATGTTTCTATGTTTCTATACTTAATTATACCTAGATCAGATCACTTGTGTTCCCCTACACACATGCTGTTGTGCTCTATAACACACAAAAAAGTATAATAAAATTGTTAAAAACATATAACATTTATTTTTTGGCCAGGCAGTGTGTATGTGTATGTATGTATATACACACATATAGTACATACACCCCCAGCCAAAAAAATAAATGTTGTAAGTCTTTAACAATTTTTTTTTTTTTTTTTTAAATGCCTGGGTTTAACTAAGCAAATAGCCAAGAGCCTTCCATTGGATAATTACTGCAGTGATTAATATGTTTCAGCTGGCAAAACATGAGCTCAGCTGACTACCTGAATATACTAAATGAACAGGTTTTTCCATCAATTAATTTTTCTTCGCACAGGCATATTTCAAGATGGCAATGCCACGATTAATCAGGCTCAAATTGTGTGAGAGTGGCTCAGGTAGGTCAAAATACATCATTTTCACACATGGATTGGCCACCACGCAGTCCAGACCTTAACCCCAATGAGAATCTTTAGGATGTGCTAGGGAAGACTTCATGCAGCGCTCCAACTCTCCCATCAGCAGTGCAAGCTCATTGTGACAAATTAATGCGACTCTGGATGGAAATAAATGCTGTGATATTATATAAGCTAATCGAAATGATGCACCAGCGAATGAATGCTGTAATCAGGGGCCAAGTCCTATTAATATATGTGTGGGAACGCACTAACATTTCAGTCCATTACAGTCTTAAAGATTACTGGAAGACTCAGCCGCTGCAGCACTTCTTTATGCACGAAAATGACATTCCCCCGGCAAACACTGTGAAATTGTTATTCCCATTTCATCCCAATGTGCTTAAATCCAGGACAACCCTTAAATATAGACAGTTTTATAAAATGGTGTTGCCACTTCCCAGTATATCAGCCAAAAAGGAACTAAGCTCCTCCTGCTAAAATAGTCAGGGAACTGTGTTCCCAAATGTTCCTGGGTGACTTGACCTCTGATGCAGGACTTGACCCCTGGCTGTAATCAAGCAAAAGGCAGACCATCAAAATATTGGAGAGGGTGTGACTTTTTTTGGCAGTGTATATATATATATATATATATATATATTATAATTTGCAGTGTGAAGGCTTTTAGGCTAATGTCTGATGAACGCAGTCTGAGTGCACTCTGCGTGCGTGCATAACGGATGGACGTACTGACGATACTGAAGATACGGAAGTTACTGTAGACACCACATGGTCCGTTTTTTGGACGGATGTAGAACAAAAAAGGGAAATATGTGAAACAAAATTAATTATAATTAAAATACAGGTACAGTTAGCCAGACCATAAAAACTTCTGAGCGTCAACGTTATGGACGTTGCAAATGCGCTGCATCTGACGTCGCAGCATAACGCACACAGGCCATTACGCGGACTTAGCGCACTCTGCACGTCCGTCTTAGCGGTTTTACATCTTTGCCTAAATTGCATCCGTTGCCATCTGCGTGGTGCGTGCGTACTTCGGTGCGCCCGTACTTTGTTTGTGGGTCTCTATTGATCATTATACTATGCTACGACGGACGTTAAACTGTGCGGCAACACGGACGTGATGACTGCATTTGTCTGACGCTAGCCTAAAAATCAACCTAAATAAGTACTGATTAGCCCTACGGGCCAAGCATCAAACTGCAACTGGCCATGCCTAGCTCCTGCTGAAGAGGGTTCAATGAACCCGAAACAGCACTGTCCAGGAGTGGCTTTGACCAATTGCATAAACTTGATCTCTGCTAAAAAAAAGCCATCTAGTATGGCATGGCATTGATTGAAGGGCTCTGTGTGAAATTGCAGACGTCATTTGCATGTCTTACCCAGAGTTCTGTGCTGCATAAGGGGAATGTAGCACATGAGCTCTGTGATGCAGTTCTTTGAATTGCTGTGATGTGCAAATGGCCTCTGCAATAATAAACTTTCGAATTTGCAATGTGGAGGCTTTAATCTCATTTTTTACCCTCCACCTCAACCTAAATGTGTGTATATATATATATATATAAAGTATTAGTTTATTTTTTTTTCCATAGAGGGCATCTCTCTAATAACAACAGTTATTTTACCTACTCGTATAGACGATTATTTTCCTCCATCTGACCTCTATCCTTTTTAATCTGTACCTGAGCAGTTACTTAGCGATCTTTTTAATGCAGAGCGCAGAATATTTTCATACTTTCCCTACGCCTGACTTAAGCCAGCAATGTTATTATCTCACTTCTAGGCGCACCAAAGTTGACAGGTTCACTACTTTTTAAAAGGGCACAGACATTTTACTTTCCTTCCGCCAAACGTCTGAATGCAAAATGCATCTAAATACCTGCCTAGGTCACAGCACTGATCAAGGCAATTCGTAAGAGCTCCTAATGTATTTAGGGACCATTCTTGCGAAGGACTGTCAGGCACGTGGAATGTCTCGCTCGGAATAAGCAGCTTGTTTGGCATAAAAGGCTTCCTCATGAGTTGTTTTGCTGTTTTTTTTTTCTCTTTTGCCATGGCAGTTTGTTTTGTTCGGCTGTGTTAATGGATCTTTAGATGACTGACCACCTGTTCTGGTTCCGTGTTTATACCATGCAAGCTGTAGCACTATGTGTTTTTTTAAATTATTTTTCAGCACCATTAAAAATTATAGACGACTGATGTAGGACCTTCTGTAACAAGCGAGGAAGGATGATGGAGAGTGTTTCAAATCTGCTCTATGTTTTCTTGGGTTTTTTTATATGCAGGAGGAAAACTGCATGACATATTGTGCCCACACAGCAAAATGTCGGTAATATAAACCACAATACGTAAGTGGAGCTTTACAGAGCTTCTGGGGGAAAAAAAACACATCTGAATGTGCAAGGAGAAATAAAAAGATTATTTCTGAAATTTACTTATCACAGCACACGCTTAATGTCCCATGAGACCTGCGTTCAGAAAGTGCCGACAAAAAAAATCCACTGTTATTTGACTTCTAACACTGTTATGCATTGAACATGTGAAGTAAGAATGCGCTCAAATATACGGACAAAGAAGAAAAAGTGGGAATTTTGTACACTGCAGCACCTGGATGCACAGTCCTGGAGTCAACGTTTTGACTCATAGTTGACTCATTTTGACTCTTATGGAGTAATTGTCAAGACTCAATTTCTTAAGGCTTTAGAAAGACTTACTATGGGGTTATTCAGATATGGGGTTATTCTCCCATTCCCTGAACGTCGGGGAATCAAATTTTCCCACCCTGCGGTGAATTCAGCATTCACTGCAGGGTCCCCGGAGCGCAGGAAACAGACCCGAAAATCCGACGCAAAACCTCCGCAAAACCGCCGGAAACCCACCGAAATCCCACCGAAAAACGCATCCGATACAATCCAAAGTATCGAATCACTCAAGCCGCTGCAAAATAAAAACATGCTGAACACGTCCGGAAAAAGCTGACGAGTCACAGAACACAGCGAAGACAAGCTGCCGGAAAAAGCCGACAAGCTGATGAAAGGGGTAAAAAAAAACCACAAAAACAAAACGATTGAAAGTGTCAAAATTACGACTCAACGAAAATGCCTGGAATTTACATATAAGGTCCTATGAATGATAATAAAAAGGTCTGTTAAAGAAAAAGGAAAATCCGCTATGAAATAAAAAAAAAGAAAAAAAATTTGCTGAGACAATCCTGAAAAATGCCTAAAACATCATAAAAAAATCATTAAATAGACTTTTTTACTGCAGATTAAAAGAATAAACGGTTTATTAGATATTGTATAAAAACGGGAATATTTTTAACCCCTTCCCGACCGCTGACCTACCATGTACGTCCGATCGGGAAGTCTCCCTGAGACCCGCGGACATGCATAGTACGTCAGTGTCTCCTAACCTCCCTCCCTCCCACCCGATATTTACCTCCCACACCGTTCTCCTGCGGCGGTCTGGCAGGCTAGAAGCCTGCCCTGCCTTTTAAGGGGCCTGGCAAGCACGATGACATCATCACAGCCATCTATCTCCCCTACCATTAAAGATAGGGGAAAAAAATGCACTGCTGGAAAGGGGAGAGTTTCCCCTTTTCAGCGGTGTGTTTCATTAACCAATTCGTTGCCGGATTGCGATTCAAACCCGGAGGTGGCTGACATCTTAGATGTCAGCCAAGCCTCTGGGTCACCCCCCACCCACTGACATCCTCACCATATGTGTGAGGACATAAATGGGCCAGTTACCCTCCTTGCGGTCAAGTGGAGATAGGGGGATCTCCCGATCTGTGGCAGCTAGAGGGCCATGTTTTGTGTCATTGGAGATGTCTGATCATGGCCATTCCAATGACACCAAACATGACCAGGTTTGTTGTAAAAATAACTTTAATAAAAAAAAAAAAATGAAAAAATGTTTTTTTAAAAAAAAAAAATATTGTCTGGGTGTGGTTTAATTAAATAGGACTTAAGCTGGCATCTAAAAAGGATGAGCTTGAAACGGTCAGAATAAGCTCAGCGCACAGAGGTGAAATGGCTCAACAGTGAAGGGGTTAAAAAGCAAAAACATGTAAAAATTGGGTATTTCTATTCTCAGGACAAAATTTTGAAACTATTTAGCCGGGGTCTTTTTTGGCGATTGTAGATTTTGGGGATTAAATTTCGAAAAATTGTGTTTTACCATCATATTTCATATTTTTTTTTATAGTAAATTATAGGATATGATGGAAATAATGGTATCTTTAGAAAGTCCATTTAATGACAGGAAAAATGGTATATAATGTGTGGGTTTCATAAACGAGTAAGAGGAAAATTTGATCTAAGCACAAACAGTGCAGAAACGTAAAAACAGCAGCCTGCACTAATGGATAGACTTTCGTAAAACCGCCCGGTCACTATGGGGTTAACATTGAAGCCTATGGAGTTCGCCTGTATAAACCTGCCAAATGAAACCACTGAACAGCAGGGAAATTCAGCACAACTGCTGTTCGGTGTTCTCTGAATAGATTAACCATTGCTTCTCTATGGGGGATTTCACTGCTGTCGAACAGGCACCGTACATGCTGGTAGTCCGCTAAAAACTGGCAAACTGCCTGCTCTCTGAATAGCCGGATGGCCATGAAATGGCATTGTACGGGGAAATAAGCCCTTATGAGTTGAAACATTGCCTGGTCCACTTGGTGGAAAAATTTCCTTTCTAAAATCCTGGAGTTGCATTATCACTCTTGATTCATTGACTATTGTTGGGAACTGAAGGACTACACATCCAGGTATTGCAGTGTGCGATATCTTCACTTTGTTTTATTGATATCTACACTTAACTGTATGAAGACTGATTGCTTGAGGAACCAAGGATGCTGGTTGATAATGGTCCCTTTTCGGCACAGGATACATATAATTGTCACTACTTCACCCAAATCCATAGAAACATAGAAAATGTTGGCAGATAAGAACCTTTCGGCCCATCTAGTCTGCCCATTTACATGGATACTTTACCTGGATTTATCTTTTGTTTAGGATAGCCTTATGCCTATCCCATGCTTGCTTAAATTCAATTACTGTTTTGGCCTCTACCACTTCAACTGGAAGACTGCTCCATGTATCCACCACCCTCTCAGTAAAATAATGCTTCCTGATGTTAAGACTATTATCAGCAGGCCATCAAGAGCTTGAAGACATTTTTTGGATACCCACACTGTAAGGTCCTTATTCCAAATAAGCTATTAACATTTATGAGTGAGCAGTGAGCCCGAGTGGCTTCAATCATAGCTGTTAGCATTTAGGCTGATGCTCCAGGTCAAGCCGTGGCTCCTTCTAAGACTTGACTTGCATTGCAAATGAAAACCAGGAGAACTGGCAGGAGAATGAACAATCTAGACCAAATAGCCATTTGGAAAGTGAGATAAATGGGAGAAAATATTTTTGGTTTGGCTATTCTGGCCTAGAATTTTCACTTCTCCAGTCATTCTCCTGGTTTTCACCGCTCTCTGAATAACCCTCTATGTAATCACAATTGTCACCTACTCTTAAAGAGCTTTCTAAAAGTTTAAAACAGATGAAAAGATCACAACCTCCAAATTCTGTTTTTTTGAGACAAAGGTAGGAAGGCACAGAACGCAGATGTATTCAAAATGCACAAGATGCCCTTTTTGTGTCCCTGGCAGCTTGTCGATGCAATCCTGTACTCATTCTGCATGGAAATCCCACCCAGCACCTGGCATCTGCTGCTAGCCCATGACTTTCAGTTGGCACAGCAAAGCGGGCAGCAAACAGTTGCCTGCAGAACTGATGTCTGTGTTCCTTCCACACTGGAGACCCGATGTCTCTTTCTGATCTCATATACCTCCTGTTACTGGCCCGATCAATGTCTCTTATCTATGCCACTTCCACCAACAGAAAAAACAATGTCTTTCGCTGGCAATCAGACACTGTGCCCATTGCGTCACAGGCTGGCTTTATTGTTTGTAAATACCGAATGATTTGGTTGTAGGTTTTGTAGCAGAGGAACGAGCTCTCTGGCACAAAACAGGTTACAAATTAGCAGTAATGCACATGGAAAAAAGTGAGCAAAGCTCTCTTCACAGCATTTTACTAATGTTTTGACATTTCTGAAACAGAAAAACATGGAAGCAGCCAATGTCTGTCTCACAAGCAACAATATATATATAATTTCTCCTCAGTTTTGTACATTTCCATTTATACACTATGCATCATCCGAATATCAAACCACGAGCATTAGATTCGGAGATTGTGTATAATGTTGGAGAGGTGCCTAGATTTAGCATTTTTTTCTCTTCGCAAAGGAAAAAGAAACACAACATTCTTTTCAACAAATTACCAATACATTTGTTTCAAGGATGTGCAGAAAACAAATTACTGAGGTATCAGGCTTCAGAAAACAAACAAAACCTTGAATGGAGAGAGGGAAATGTATCATAAAAGTAAAAAACATTGTATGAATATATACTGTGTATATAAAGAGCTTGATATGCCGAGAACGTGCATCTTCGCCAATCTACAACCGAAAAGCAGCGTTCTAAGAATTCAGAGAGTTAAACATACATTTCCTCATATCAAGATATAGTCTATTCTGAGACCTGTCATCGCTCATTGATTTTTTTTTTTGGAGAGTCTCCGTGAATCGGAGTCGGTGTCACTGATTTTTAACCATCAGGAGTCTCAGACTTCAGAAAAGTCTCATAGATAAAAATCTGTATTTTTCCATTACAATGTATTTTATTCCCTTCTAGGATGCTGAAATGTTATGGATTTCTGTATCTGAAGGTCAACTATATTTCTTTCACAATGGAGACAAGTTACTTAGCTATAGAACACAGAGGGCCTTGCTCCCTAGTTCTATAGAAAAAAAAATATTTCCCCTATGTGTCATGTGCAAAAAATATAATGTGAAGTGTAGAGGTACTTTACTGAGATGAGACCTTTACTCTGTAGCTAGGTAAAGCATTTGATTTATTTATAGCAAATGCTCTTTGTTGTATTTTTATGCTAATACAAGACAGGTGATTTTTTTTCTTAAGGTTTACATAGATATGCACTTTGTTTCGCTACACCTGGTCTTGGACAACCACCACAAACAGACCTGTTCTAAAACACAACTAATTATTTTCCTCCCTTCTACTTCCCGACACTACCCAAGACACAACAATTACATATTAATACATAAACACATCCAAGAATAACCAATAGCACTCTGTATGATGAGGAGACAACACCGGGAACATACTGAATATTGCACCAAAGGTTCACTTGGGCCTTGACAAAAATCCTTCTATAGGATCAAAATGTTGGCCAAGTCCATCTGTGTTGGAATTAATGTCTACTTCAGTTATTTCCTGGTGTTGCTTGTCCTCTATCGCAAAGCACCATTTCTGGGAATATAGGCAACCCTCTGACTTTACACCCTGGTCCCAGTTAGTAGAGTGTTGTATCCTATACGTACTACTATCTATTGTCATCCAAATAGACCCCAAAACACTGATAGATATAACAGGGAAATCCCATGTCCCTCCCATATTATATTCTACATTTATTGGAATCCAGTGCAATTACTGTCAGGAACATACAATGTTTTCAATCTACATATAATGATACTATGCAGGTCTCGTCTGTATACATTACTCCCTTTCTACACCCCAAGCTACAGACCTATTAACTTTTTAATAGAACACAAAATAAAACCGTCACACGTTTAACGCGTTCACACTGTTCTTACTTTATATGTTACATTACTCCTGCGCATTCTCCATCTCCTTATCTGAGCCTTTTCCTACCATATACTGTATATTATAAGAAACCATTCTTCGGTATTTCATGCTACTTCTTCATAGTAAACCATATACTACACATAACATTTACTCATTCATAATATCTACGCATCAGCCGATCCGGTATTCATCTGTCACACTAGTCTACAGCATTCTATTAAAGTAAGTCAAGATGTAACCCAACATGACAGATGGACCTGCTTGTGATAAAAATCCAAGGGCCCTATTCCAAAGTTGGTGCTAACTAAACCAGAGCTGTTGTAAACTTACCAAAGCCATTATAGTCTATGGAGTTAAGTTGTCAACAGCTCTGAATAAGTTAGCACCAGATTTTGAATATTGCCCCACATTGGTCTGTTTCTTATAACCTTTTTTTTACCTTAAATCAGTTACTCGGGAGTTAAGCTATCAGAATGCACTGCAGCAAATTGCTGCTATCATAAATGTTGTTATATTACACCCGTGTCTCCGTGTCCAACACTAATATTCTGGTGTAAACCTAATCTGCTCTGCTAAACTTACCGACTGATAGAGTTCATTGCAGTGGTGAGCAGACTAGGCCCACCAGATGTTTTGTAACTACGTTTCCCATGAGAGTCAGCCAATCTAATGTGTGGTCGACCATCATGGGAAATGTAGTTTAAAAACCTTTTGAGGGCCAAAGTTGCTGACCCCTGCTTCATTGGCTTTGGTAAGTTTACCCTAGGTTTGCAATCTAGCCTTTTGTAGTCTGTATATACCCTGTAATAATCCTCTAGACTTTAAATTCAGCGGATGCTCTCTACACCTCTTGTTTCTGTTCCTATGTTTTAATTCTGTCTCGTTGACATTAGCTATTGTAAAGTACTGCGGAAACCGTTGGCGCTATATAAATGATGATAATAATAATATAAAACTTTCACCTAAGAACTTTGCACGTCTCAATGTACCATATGTTTTGGGGACCTATGACACAGTTTATATGCTATCTGCAATCATTCCAACTCTCACCAATGTCACAGATGAAGCAACAGTGGAAAATTAAATGCCACCTAGCTAATAAGGCACTTCTCAAAAAATATTACATGCAAAATGTTGGAGGTAGAGTCTCATTGTTGGAAAAATAAAATATTGCTATTTTCTTACTGAGTTTATTGACTCCAAGCCCTCAAAAATCTTTTCCCAGTTAGCTGGGAAACAGTCAGTAGATGCTCTCGGCACATAAATCTCGATCAAGCCCAATAGTAGCACTTTTATTTATTTAGTATCTTGACTTATTGTAACATACCTAGCGTAACATACATACATAACTCATAAATGTGCACAGAATGGTTTGCCTGCTCAGTGCATGGGCCCTGTTTTCAACATCATAGTTCCCCAGGTACATGTTTTGGGCTTTGAAACATGAAAAGTGACAGTTTGTAATTATTTATGGCCAGGGCAGCCATCAGGGGAATGACAGACAATGAAATGTTCAGGGGCCCAGTGACTCCAGGGGACTCTGGGAAAACCTTGGGCAGTTTGTCTAAATGTCACACATATAAGGCCCTTCCATGCCACCCCTGACTGGCCCACAAAGGTATCGAGAAATTTCCCAGTGGGCCGCAGTGTCTGGGGCTGGTAAAAGCACTGTGAACCCGGACTCATCACTAAGGGAGCGATTAGTATGGGCTGCACCTGGTTGATGTGCTGACCAATGCTCTCCCAAAAGGGAACACTATTTATCCCCATAATGGAGGGGAAGAGTTTACTGAAAAGGGCAGCTGAAGGAATGGGGGCCCAACCAGTGGTTTAGTAAGAAGCCCCAAGAATTCTGATGGCAGCCCTGTTTATGGCTTGTATGTTACAAATGTAACACCCTAAAACATTGAGCTGCTCGCGCCTATGCATCAAGTGGTACTGAAAAGAGTAGCGCAATATCTGGCAACCTGCATCTTCTACAACACACAGAACTCCGAATTCAGTAGCAGAATGAGTTCTTTCATCTAAAACATAACTCCTGTGTAAACACAAAGCCAAGGCCAGGACAGATTACTTTGTATACACCTGAACGGGAGGGGTATTGGTTATTTTAAACATAAAACAGGACACTACCTTTCATCTTCACTGTGAGGACATGCAACTGGAAACAAATTCAGATTTGTGCTACAAAGAATAAATTGAGTATTTACAAGAGCCATAATTCTGTCTAAAGCGATGATAAAACGTGTCATAGTGTATCTACTCCTCTCTTTTTATCTAATAAATCTAGAGCTGGAGTGATATCCCAATCTGCTCCCAGTGATCTGTGTAAAGCAGAAAGAGCAAATGAATCTTTCTACATTTATTGAAATTGAGAAACTTTCGAAGTTACCGAGAAAACTCTGTCACAATGATACAAATTGCCCGTGGTCTTTATTAAGGAGGAAATTAAACATGACACTCCAATTTTGCAGTTTTATTAGTCAAAATACATTATAATTAAAAGCCTTGGATTCTGTAATTAGGAATTCAGAGCACTTTACTTAACAAGCTTTAAGCCAGATTAAAATATATATACATTTTAACTGTGAACGCCAGGTTGAAGGGGAATGTGCTCCTGTCCTTTCCGATATCGGTTTAAAAAAACTCATCCAGCTCTTTAAATTAGAACGTAATCAATCAGAAAGCATCGATTTTTGTCTCTTTACAACAAAGAGTACTATTTCTAAGTGTTTATCAATTGGGTATCAACAAAGAGTCAATTTGCTCCAAGGTAATGAAAAAGTAATATTTTTTTTTCCTCTCGTTCTATATCGGAGCACAAAGCGAAAGGTAAATCACAGCACTAGACTGAACTTCGCAAATAGTTTGGTTTTAAAATGGATCTTTCATCTACCTTGTGGTTAGTGTTGACATTTCAACTATGCATTGAGCTACGGAAAATGACAGAAAATTTATAGACTTGTATAACATATCCAAAGCAAAATAATGTATTACTGCTGCTTAGGAGTTCATGAAATAAGATATTTCAATATATTGTTGCAACCACTATACAAAAAAAAAATAAGAACAAAATTATAGGAAACATATACATGTAATAGAATAAATCTACAACAACATAGTAAGACATGTCAAATAGTAATAGGCAAAAACATTTTTAACCCGTTCAATACCATGTGATTTTCCATTAAACCACTGCTAGGACCCAGTGGTTTTATAGAAAATGACTTTACATTACCCACACAGTAAATATATATAGAGCTGTCCCTCTTTATAAGTTTGCTATAGATAAGCTATAAATGACAGGGAAATAAGTGCTACTACATTTACATTATAGCTTGGGCTCTGTACAGGAAAAACATATATCAAAGCTTTTAAAATAATTTCAACACATTGGCTTTTGATGTGTGATGTGTTGAAATTTCCAGGGCATGTTCGGGAGCCCATTTGCAAATGAATTTTGCTTGCTATAAGTAAAATTCCTTTGGATTGCTCAGGAATTAGCCCACATAGGGCCCTATTACATGCTGAACACTAGCATTAGTACCAGGGGTCAAGTACTAAAAAAACATGTGTGGGAACTCCCCAAAAATTCTGTTTACCAATTAGCTATTACCATCTTACACTTAACACAAACCCACACTTAAATTTTATATATTTATGTATATATGTGGATTTTAGAAGAAATAAAATGAATACAGGATTTATGATATGACTTAACAGGGTAAGATGTGATGAAACACAAGCTGTATAGTGTTTGGGACCAATGGGAACAGAGTTCCGTCTCCAAACAAAGTGTTGCAACTGCATTTCCATGCATTCCCCCTGGACTTGACCCATGGTTTGTGCTCAGATACATGAGCGTTAGCGCTAGGTTAAGTGACTGTAACGATCCCCCCCCCCAAATTAAAGCTCTGCGGAATTTGTGGCCTATATAAATAAAGGATAATGATAATAATAATATTACATTCCAAACGCTAATGGTTTAAAAATCCATCAGCACATCGATGATAGAGCTCTCTTGCGGGAGCTTACTGTACTTTGCCTTCCCTATGTTAAGTATAGGGTGCACAATCAGTAATTAGCATTAGGAGAAGGTATTACAAAGTCCTAACGCTAATTACCGCAGCACTGTGGTAACTAAAAAGTTAACTACAGCTTGAAGCTGGTGCCACATCTGTGGAATCAGTTATCACCAGCTGAAACCCCCCCAAATATCAGATACTCACCTCTCATTTCGCAGCACAAACGTTCGCCCGATCCGCCACTTCTGGACACTGCGAGTAGAGTGAGACTCGGGACAGATAATCCCAAGTCTCCCTCCGCGACCTGCATGATCTTGCAAGAGCGAGATCGTGCAGGTCTTGCGAGCCGGCAGCACCACACTCCATGGAGTCCTATGAAGGTGATAATTGCGGGAGCCGCAAGTATCCAGGACATCAGCGCTGCGTTACGGGGCAGGCTGCTGAATCAGTGAACATGTAAAGAAATCTATAATTTTCAGAATCTCAGTGGACACTTCGGGGTTGTACACCACATCGTGTTCTTGCTCAACACAAGAGTTTACCTTAGAAACAACAGTTTACAGCATTAATAAACATAATACAGTTATATATATATTTTTATTGAGGATCGAGTTTATTTCATGGGAGTTTCATTGAAAAGACTAGAGTTAGACATTCTAGGTTGGACTAAGTATCAGTATGCGTGGCTGTGCTGCGATTATTGATTGGATTGAAGAGGTGTTTTGTCTGGTGTGGTGTTCTCTGATGATTCCTTAAAATAATCACTCTTTACCTTAGCAGCAGCCTCTCAAATGTGAAGGATTTACTTCAGCATAAGATCATCTTATATGTTGCTCCAGATCTTCTCTACCAATTTCCAGAAATATAGGACTTTTGTGGTTAGTATCTATTTTGACTCTTCTATATGGTTCACTCTGCAGTCTTCTGCAGCGGAGGGTTGAGTTTCCACTCATATTGTTTGCTCAACAAAGAGGTATGTTTTTGTGTCCTGACATGCGGAGCCACAGATATGCTTTGATAAGCACGGTGGCTGAAATTGACATGAACTTGTCATTGTAAAACACACACACTCAAAACATCATCCCGCCCACCACATATCAGGTTTCTTCAGACGACCACTGTCGGCATCTTTTGAACCTGGTATGTCCACATGTTCTGCTGCCTGTGGGATTAATTACAACACTTCTTCTGGTTAAACCAACTTTATGAAATCACCTCTGAGTAGCTATTGCTTTATGATACTCACACTTCTAGTATTTTAGCTGAGCTTGCTATTCAAAGGCAATTATTCACCTTTTCATAGTAATATCAAGCTTAGGTTTAAACGAAATCTGTAGTTTTTATATTTGAAATTCAATTTTTCAAGCTTTAATGCCACATATTTGGACTTACAGAAGTAAATATTGGGGCAGGGGGGTTATTGGAATGCTTTTCCCATGTATCACGATCAAGGACCCATGTTTAGACCTTTTGTTATTATTGATCATTTTGTTCCATACCCAACTCTTTATTCCGTTGGCCTAACAATCTAAACTTTAAAGGACTCAAGAAAATGTCCCTCATGTCCCTGACCCTATGGGTCCAATATGGCCCAAGTGGTAAGTTAGATTTCAAATACAATATCAATGTCATCTTCCAACAAAAGCGTTCTTTTCTTGGAGAGATTCAGAACACAATGGGGGGCTTTATATCAATAAATAATAATAAACATCTTGTATGAATGAATGCATGCCTCACAAATGAAAACATCCCAAATGTGCCAGCATCTAGTTTGTAGAATTTATATCCGCTGCATGTTGTTGCCTTATTCACCTTATCCTTTCAAATGTCATGTGAACTGACATTCTATTTCTAATGATTGTTCAGACAGCCAGTGTTCATTAGGCTCAATTGCATTACATTCATCCGCACAGCTGTTCCTGACCATCAGGACTATTTTTTGTCGTATGCTGACTGACTTGCACAAACAAGTCATTGTACTAAATGAGATGTGCATTCCAGAGATAAGAAACCATTTCTTTGTTATTATTTACATCTTCGAAATATTACGTGATGAAAGGATAATTTAATCTCTTCATAGGTTTCCATTCAACATCTGGAAAATAGAGAATCTATGCAAAAAAAACTCAATGGCTTTGAACTTAATAAAAACGCAACACAGAAGTAACTGTGCAAAATGAACTAAATAAGTACAGAAAATACATACGAGACGGGACATTTTATAGGAATAGTCAATTTTAAAATAGTGTTCCCCATAAACATGCTGTATACGCATTTTATCCCTAAAACTCTTAATATTGCAATTGTTTTTAACCCTTTCCCATCACGGAGTGTACTATGTCTTCCCCACAGGGGGTGGGCCTTAACACTGTGGGGCGGTATAGCACTCAGGACATCCCTCTACAGCCAATGATGCGCATCAGCTGCGTAGGTGGGCTAGAGGAGGGACCTGCCGCATCCGGAAAGAGGGGCATACTGCATAGGCTTTTTCAGGGGGTGTGCCCAGGCACACCCTAATGTTGAATGAAGAGGTCCCCTTTCACCTCCTACATGGACATTTTAGATGGACCTTATTTGGTTCATGATGAACAGCATAAAAAACGACTTTATCTCTGATTACAGGCTTGTTATTTTGAATGAAAAATAAGTATTTTGTGCAAAAATCTTCTAAACATAACTTTTCACTTAATAAATGTTCCTTTGGTGCAAACTCTAATGGGCTGCATATGCCAGAGGCGTACTGGTACGCCCCGCCAGCATTAACGCACCGCCTATGGGCACAACCCACCCGACGGCAATGGGTTAAGATCACTCCAGGATGCATACGAACAAAACATTTGTGAACATGTGGATAAGATGGCTAGGAATATTCATAGCTACAGTATCTTTCACTGTATCCAGTACTGTGCCTTTCTTATGTCAAAATATTAATGCAGGTGGTGTCAAGACATTATGTTGTGGTGTTGGCAGAGAAACTCACCTCAGCAGCTTTTTCAGAGGTCTTGATTTTGGGAGCAGAAACATTACATAGGGGGGTCTTACATCTGCTTTATAGATGTAAAGAATACATAAAAACAAGTCAAATTATACAAAGTCGTGTAATCTGTTCACCCATGACAAACCTCTAGAACTGATGCTCTTGTAGAGCATGTTCATCAAAACAGTAAACTTAGTATTGGTCAGCTTAGAAATTAAAATAAAAAGTGTGTAACTATGCTTACCTATACAGGAGAAGAAAATGGAAGGAATTTAGTCCCAATATATAATTCAAAATTGTGGTTTATGTTAAAGTGTCTACGAGATTAGTATTCTAACATCTAAGTAACAAGATATGTTGAGTTAAACAGCATATATTTTTTAAAGTTAACAATGCACACAATTAGTAGTAATGATGAACTAAGCAAAGGGATGGTACAGGACACCAAGAGCTATTTCAAACAGGGGACATCGTCAAACATTTGACAACCAGAGAACAAAGGTAAGGAGTCAAGTAACAAGGAGGTGTCTGAATATTAGCAGACCTGTAGCTCCACATGAGCTACAAAGATCGATTGGAGTTGCATCCCAACAGCTGGAAATGGTTACGTTATCCACCCCCTTCCTTGAGGCTTTCAATTGGTCATGGGATTATTGAAGAAATTGGCATTTTATAAACATTATGCCACATAAACCTCAACGAATCGCACAGAGATCATTCTCTTTATTTCATCACCGGTTGATAAATCTAGGCCACGTTGTGAGAAGCAGCATCTCAGCTTTTCTCGACGCGAGACACGAAGAGCAAAGTAGCTCTGAATAAATTATCACAAATCCCTTTTTCCCATAATGAGCAAAACAGCTCTTCTTTTCAGTGACCCTTTTGACCTCTGATAAATGACCTCACGATTGCACCCGCACCTCCGTTGGCACACAATTATTTCTTCTCGCATAGTCCCTAATTTTAATCCACCAGAAATATCAAGGTAATATGTCTTTTCTGCTTGTATGATCCTTCACAAGATGATCCGTGTAAAAATCTTGCCCGTAGGCTCCAAAACCCATGAAAATGTCAGCATCGTTTGTTGTAAGAGTGTAACCTTGGAGAGCCCCCTTTAAATCATTGGGAAAATTTAATAAAGAAACAGCTAAGTGAAACTGTGGTATTATTTTTAACATGTGTTTTTACGGCAAGACATTATGCTATAAAAGGTTTTATTATATTAAAAGTAATACAAAACATTTCAGAGAATTTAGAATTTGGTGATTTTTTGTTAGATTTTTTGTTAGGATAATTTTCTAAATCAGGATATTATCGCTTTACATTTTTATTTTCTTTAGAGATGTTGAGTATGTCTATTTATTTATTTATTTATAAAGGATTTTACCAGGAAGGATACATTGAGATTTCTCTCGTTTTCAAGTACGTCCTGGGTTCAAGAACATTAAAATGTTACAGTTGTTATAGAAATACAAAGTAATACAATGCCTTTCTGTTCCAGCACTACAACTAGTATCCCTTCTCACAACCTATAGACACAAACTAATGTTACATTTTTGTCCACACTGTTATCACCTTTAAAAAATTCCAAAGGTTTACTTTAAAATGATGAAATTCCCTGCACTTTCTATGGGAACCAATATGTTATACGCCTATTACAGGGCAAAGATAAAATTACCAATTGCCTTGTGTACCTTGTCTGTCGACAAAAAACTTGTATTTTTAAAGTGGAGGTCACAATATATGTATCAGATTTTCAAATAAATGTAATAAGTCAAACAAAGCTACTCTAGGGTCCTTAAAGAATTTTTAAATAATAATATCCATTTACAGTCAACGTTGAAGTCAGCGTTTCTTCGCAAAAGGTGAATATATTTACTAGGAGATAAAAATCGAGACCATGATCATCCCTTGCCAATAAATTAGCCATAGGTTTTACTTTTTCCAGTCCACTCCCCATTTTATATTGTAGCGGTATTTGTGAAATGTTGGGGTCTTTCACAAGGTAATAACTGAATATTCTCGTTCCACAATACTGATTTTTAAAATCAATCACAATGGTTAAATTATACAGGAAAAAGGAGCAAAGTTATTTTTTTCATAAATTTTCTATATGTTTAAGGTTTTCTATTAATATAATTATAATTATATTTCTTTATGGCAGACTATATATATATAGATCTATTGTAAGTGTCGGTTCTGTGAGGTTAACCATAATTTCTAACAGTATAACTCGCACATAATTGAGTGTGATTAACAGCAACAATATAGATCTAAAAGAGTTAACATATGTTCATTTTGTAGATTGTACTTTCAAATTCTTCTGATGACTTTCCTTTTAACAGTGATGTCTGGAAATTAGCATTTTTTATTCCTTATTTGTTAATTTTATCTATTTAGATGTTTGCTTGAACTTTCACTTACAGAGAATAAAATTATATAAAATTATGAAAAAACTTGTCACACCTGATTCTGTCTGACATATTAAACCATTTTTTATCATTTTAACACAATTTTAAGATATGCACAGAAAGCGGTTTTGTGCAATAATTCCCTACCTGGGCGTCTGCGTAAACCAGAAGTATCCAGCCCTCTTCATGTATAAAACATAACAAGAAATAAAGGTTTGTCATTTGCGCTCATCCCTATGGCTCCATGCAAAACAAAACAACAGAGGTTTTAGTTTACTTAAATGGCCATTAAAGGGGTAATCTCACCCACCATGTCACCTTTTTTAAGGTGGGTAGTAACCTAATGCAACCAAAAATTGCTCACAGCAACAACATGTCCTCCTGCTGCTTCTCAGCTAAGAGACAACAATGGTGGCTTTATATTTATACCCTCACCAAGACATTTCCATAAAGTTATTTTGTTCAATTTCCAACCAGATAATTTTTTGCTGCTGTGCCTTTCCATGTTTTCTTTTTCAATCCCAACGTGGAAATGTCTTAGTGAGGATATGAATACGAACCCATCATTTTATGTCTCTTACCTGAGAAGCAGCAGGCGGACATGTAGTTGCTGTAAGCAATTTTTGGTTACATTAGGTTAGGCCCACCTTAAAAGAGGTGCCATGACGTGGCGGGTGGGCTTCACAATTTTAAGATAAATGGTTGAAGATATTTTCTTTAATAATGTGGTAACAAGTAACTTAAATTTTTCCTTTTTTTTAATACAAGCTATGACATTACACAAATAATCTTGGCCATTTAAAGTGGTTTGCATTCATTAACATTTTCAGTGCTAGTAGTGACCTACCACTCCATTACTTTTTAACATTAATATTTATAAATCATGATTTCGGCATTGAAAAATCAAGCTTTAAAGAAAAACACCCATCTCAAATCATGCTGCATCCCATATACATGAATCTTAAAACTTGAATAATTCCCTAAACAAATAGCACACAGCACTGATTTCATAAAATGTATAGGTCATCAGATTGAATAGTTCAAACATGACACATTTCTTATTCTTTTTCACTAATAATGTATGAAGTTCAGTGCTGAAGACTCACTTTCAAAAAATAAATCGTTATCTAACAGTTTTGATTAAAAAAGTAAAAGAAAATACAAATTTTCATTCCCAGCACATTTTATAATGGTCTTCACTTACTGAATATAGAAGGAAAATTGTGTAACCTGTTATCCGGCGTAGGATGCCATTTATTTGTTAAACTAAACAGATCTGCAGGCGTGAAGACGTAAGAACACACCAAACAAAACCGCGACAGGCGGAGTAAGCATGTCTACACAGAGCCATTCATGGTAATGACAATATGGGAAATGGGACAACATCCCTTTTGCCTATACTTAACAAGAGTGTACAAGTGACTGATTCACAACCTTCAATGACACCAAAACCACCATGAAACATAATATGACATTCCTAACAATTAGTCCGAATACGAACATTACCACTTTACAAACGGCAATGCACAAAAACAACTTCTACTTAGTCAGAACCATGCCAAAGTAATGTGGAGAACAGCAGAACGTCCTTAACACATTAGGACCTCATCTTAGATGTAACTATTTTATATTTCTGTTCTTAGAAGTCTCTATAGTTCTCTTCTTGGGTATCACTATTTTATACTTACATATTGCTATTTGTACCTTCATTTAGTATATATCACTACTTTCCATAGATATAAAAAGTGTAAAATAGTGATATCTAAGGAAAGTAGAAAGTAGTGATATATACTAAATGAAGGTACAAATAGCAATATGTAAGAAAGGAAGGGAAGTATAAAATAGTGATATCTAAAAGAGGAAATATAGCACTATAGAACAGAGATTTCTAAGAATGAAGGTATGAAAGAGCAATATCGAAAAGAAAGTATAAAATGGTGATATGTAAGAAATGAAGGTACAATAAAGAAAGTAAGAGAAGTATTAAATAGAGATTTCTAAGAAAGAAGTGTGAAAATAGCAATAAGTAGGGAATTGTAAAATGGTGATATAAAAAGAAAAGTGTAGAATAGTGATATCACCATTTTATACTTCCCTACTTACTTATTGCTATTTTTACACTTATTTCTTAGAAATCTCTATTTTATACTTTTTACTTTCTTACATATCATTATTGTACCTTCATTTCCTACACAATCACTATATTATACTTTCTTTTAGATACTGCTCTTTCATACTTTCATTCTTAGAAATCTGTTCTATATTTCCTCTTTTAGATATCACAATTTTATATTTCCTTTCTTACATACAGCTATTTATACCTTCTATTATACCACTATTTTATACTTTTTTTTTATATCACCAAATTATACATCAATACTTCCAAACCTCTGTTTTATAGTTCTCTTTTTAGGTATCACTATTTCATACTTTCTTCTTAGGTATTACTATTTTATACTTCTTATTAAATAGCTCTTTTACACTTCCTTTCTTATAAATCACTATTTTATACTCCGTAGATAATAAATTTGGCAGAGCATATTTGTGAAAATTAAAATGGGTTTCTGCTCATTGATGAATGATTAAATAGTTAATAAAAGAAAAACACAAGGAACAAGCAAATGCTTTGAATGAAGTTCAGTAACACATAAAAAAGTACAGATAGTACATCAGATTAATTTATTAAAGTGAGCCTTTCAGCTAAACACATTTTTTTCTCACATAGATCAATAGAGGGCATTAACTATATTAATATGTTGTGTTAAGAAAACTTCAACTACTTCAGCAGATTTAGGACAATTTTAATAATACCCTTTAAACTGACCTGACTTGGAATTGATTCGACTGGAGGCACTTGCAGCAGAAGCACAAATTAACCTTTTCTCTACCAATGACTTTTTGTTGAAAAAAATAATTAACAATTATTTGAAACATGGGATGTATATTTAACCTGTTTTACTTATTTTTTTAGCTGTCTCAGATAAAAACGTATTAAAATAATGTAAATGTGCTCATTTTTAATTATTGCTGTAATTGTAGATTTGATGAATTACTGGGATGAAAGGTGCCCCTCGATGGTGCCCCTCTCCGTACACAATTTCAAAAATGGGTTTGCATTATTAGCATACAGGCAGAAACGGTCTTTGCAAAAGATACAGTAAATATGATAAAGATATATTACAAAATAGTCAGATGTCCTGCTTATAGGGATTTCTAGCAATCATAATGAGATTATTAGCAATGCAGCTTGCATAACTAACACCTGTATGTGGCATAATGCCGGTATATGGCATTACAGTAACCTCTGTACAGGGATTTTCTGTCATTAACCTCCCTGGCGTTACGATTCTGACATATTTTATATGTCAGAATTGTTACCATTTTTTCAGCCCCCTAGCGGTATTAGTGTGGCTCAGGGTTAACTTTCAATGCTGAAAGCGGTAACTCCAAGCCACACTGGGGCTGGATACATACCTGTCCCTGCGCTTCCTCACTGTCCCCCGCAGTCACATTCTCCTCTGGCCGATTGCGACGTCATGCTTCCTGGTTCCCTTCTCGCGAGAAGGGAAACAGGACGCCGCGTTCGCACGGAGGAGAATGCGATCGCGGAGGTCAGCGATGGAGCGCAGGGACAGGTATGTATCCAGCCCCAGTGTGGCTCGGGGTTACCGCTTTCAGCATTGAAAGTTAACCCAGAGCCACACTCGGGAATACCGCCAGGGAGGTTAAACCCATGAATCTTATCCCTGTACAGTAGTTCGTGATCCCGGAGCCCTCCCTGTATTCTGCCCTCTCCTTGGCTGTTACAATACAGCAGTAACATTTTAAGTGTAAACAGAGGTAAATTAATTTATAGGTTTAACATTGCTACATGTTGTTGTCCTTTATTGAATATATTTTATAAATTATATTTAAAATTGTAAGAAAATAGATACAAAAAAGTACTAAACAAAATCGCAACAGGCGGTTTTAACAGCTGTCTAGTTTGGTAGCAGATGGACTACATTAAGCATATAAACACAGTTACAAGTGCATATACATCGCCAACAGATTCCGTAGCGCTTTATAATGGAGAAGCACAGACAGGTGACATAATAAATAATAAAACATAAGGAACAGATGGCCCTGCCCGTAGGATAATTGTCCTGCTAATGCAGCACTTTATACAAGTGCTCAGCCAGAAATCCTGTGAGTTTACAATCTATGGGACAAAGGCAAATGAGACAAAAGGGAGCAGAGGGAGTGTGGAGATAATTACCAGAGAGAGTATAGCAGACACTGCATGGTGATAGACCAAGAGCTTGGGCATGATAAGGTTAAACAGAGAGAGAAGCAAAGCAGCTGGAGAAGGAGCTTTTATAATTAGGGTAGGGGCTGGGTTGGGTGATGGGGTGGGCAGGTGGGACAGCAGAATATCACCTTAAAAAAAATAGAATTTTATGTACTCCATTTGTGATGTTGCTTTACATTTTTTTAGTAGTTGGTTTTCTTTATTCCCTGCTAGAATGGTATCAACATTTGATGGACCAGAAACCAAGTGTAAGCTGGGAAGAATGAACACAAATAGGGGAGGAAATAAAAAATAACAGTAAATATCAAAATTAGTCATATAACATTTTAGTGAAAAATTATAATTTTTTGTGTACAGCTCTGTCATATTCTGTAGGTATATATTCTTTTAAAATAAATTTCCTATGGTAGGAAACCATGTCACTGAGTGCTGACACTAGATACACTGTTGCTCACGGACTAGATAATGCAAGGAATGATGAGTAACGTCCCGCTCAGTGATTGGCTGCTTTATATCACACTGAGCCATATGAATGGCTTCCCATCCACGTGCCTCTCCCTGATAATAAATTTATTTCTTTGATTCATAGAGGTTTATAATAGGGACTGGCATGTATTGGAATTACTCTTAGAATTTCTACAATACCAGTATTTGATGAATAAACCAAGCCAACTGTGAACAGGTTGCCTGGTTAGTATGTTGCGATTCAATACCCCGGTTTCAAGCTGAGTTCAGTCTAGAGATATTTCATACTAGGATTTAATAAAAATAAAAAAAAGACTTGCAACACGGTGCATCAGCAGAATAATGATTTTAAAGAGACACTATCGGGGTTATCCAAAGAGATCCGAGGCTGGAGAAAGGTAACCGAATGCTGAAAATCAGCATTCGGCTACCTTTACTGGCCATTCGGCTATCCAGAGAGCAGGCAATTCGCCAAATCCTGGCGAATTGCCTGCACATACAGTACCTGTTCGGTCCCTGTTCGAGGGCAGTGAAATCCCCATGAAAAAGCACTGCTTCGGCTATTCAGAGAACACAAACCAGCAGTGAAAGGTTCCCGAAATGCCCTGCCATTCGGTGGTTTAATTCGGCAAGTTTATTCAGGCGAATCCCATAGGCTTCAATGTTAAAAATATTCCTGTTTTAATTTAATATCTAATAAACCGTTCATTATAATATTCTGCAGTAAAGAGTCTCTTTATTTATAGATTTTTTGGGATATTTCACGCATTTTTCTGGATTTTTTTTAAAAATAAAATTCTGATTTTTTCCTTTTAACTTTACTTATTTTTTCTGCAACAGCACTTTTTATTATCATTCCCTGGACCTCATATGTAAATTTCAGACATTTTCGCTCAGTAGTTTCTTTGCAAACAGCGTTTCACTTTTCAAACATTCAAGCAAACTGTTTTTCTAATTTCAAGAGTGGGTGTCTGTGGAGGCGCTTACTAGGTAACTGTGGTTCCTTAAAAAAGGGGAGGGGTGCTGCCTACAAGGGGTTGCACATAAATCTCATCCTAAATGTGTAAATAAATGTGTAGAAAAGGGTAAGGGTCCTAGTGGCGCAGTGGGTGCTTCCAAATATGGAGCAATCTAGATGAGTATTTCTAAATGCTGATATTATGGCTCAACTCTATTTATCAGGTGGTGTTAGATAAAAGTACTCCAGTGAGTCAATGTTACACTAGTATTGTGCAAATAGCAATTCTGTGCAAATGAACAACCTTGTGCAAAATAAGCAACAACAATGGTGATAAATCCTTAAATAATGCGTACAAATCTGCTCCTATAGCGCAAAGTGTATAATAATCCACATGTGCAAAATGCATATAAAGTACATATAAAGTGCTAAAAAAGCAGCTAAATCATAGTATGGGTCAGCACAATCCAACTGCCAGTAGCTAAGGCAAGGTTGCCAACGTTTTGGTGAGCATTTGCCTTTATCAAGGGATATCCCGCTTATGCATATACCCATATATGCCCATGCATGTATAATATACTGTATATGATATGTGATATCAAAAGATCAAAGAAGACAAAAAGAAGACAAATAATTTGTGAGTGATTTTCATATATATATATTCACTTCACAAATTACTACAATCTGCACTATTGTCTCTCTCTTTTTGTCTTCCTCATATATGCTACGGAATCTACCAACTGAGGAGAGGAAGCATAACGTTGGAACATTTTGTCTGAAGTGTGACCTACATACTGTATGGTGACTAGGAGTCACGGACCTTGTTCATTTTGAGATTTGCACTTTTTCCCGTGCACTTTATACAGTCATAGGCCATCCAGAGACTATCAGATAACCTAATAAAAGGACTGTCTTATGACTTTTTTGATGTCACATCAACAGAAATTTTGTGTCTGCAATTTACGAATGGAATAGGATATATGAGCACATGCACTTTATATGTACTTTATATGCATTTTGCACATGTGGATTATTATACACGTTGTGCTATAGGAGCAGATTTGTACGCATTATTTAAGGATTTATCACTATTGTTGTTGCTTAATTTGCACAAGGTTGTTCATTTGCACAGAATTGCTATTTGCACAATACTAGTGTAACATTGACTCACTTGAGTACTTTTATCTAACACCACCTGTTTTTCTAATTTATTCACCTCCTTCGTCTGCGGGGTCGGCTTTTTCCGGCAGCTTCGCTGCGTGTGATCGGCTCCTGCTCGGGTTCGTCTGGCGTTTTTGGCGGGTTAATCCAGATGTATTTCCGGGCTTTCGGCGTGCATTCGCCGGGCTTTGCGGTTAGTTTTCGGCGGGTTTGCTGCGACCTTTCCCTGCAATTTGGGGACCCTGTGGTGCTTGCTGAATACACCGCAGGGTCGCCGAAATGGGATCGGCAAAACGAACCGAATTGAAGAAAACGAAAAGTCACCGAACGTGCGCTGACTTTTCAATTCTCTTTGAATTACCCTGTATATTTTATTTTTAGCTTGACATCTAGGATACCTTTGATCTCAGTATAAAATAACAACAAAAAGACCCAGTTTTATTATGCATATACCCATATAAGAAAGCAGATTGTACAACAAATGCTTATACCGGCTATTGAATACGGAGATGTAGTGTACGCAGCCGCCCCGCAAACACATCTTCAGAAACTTACTACATTGTATAACTCATTCTGCCGCTTTGCATTACAATGTAACTACATGACCCACCACTGTGACATGTTAAAAGAGCTAAACTGGTCATCGCTGGAGTCTAAACGCACCCTTCACCTTTCCAGCCTGGTGTTAAAGAGCTTTTCTGGGAAGCTGCCACCCTATCTGAAAAGACTGCTTCCCCCAGCAGCTCCCTCATCCTATAACCTCCGATCCAGGACCAGCACCTTACTTGCAATACCACAATACAAGACAGTGGCTCGGTCCTCATTTTCCTACAGAGCACCGCAATTATGGAATAACCTCCCAGACGCCATCATATCTTCCAGTCTTATGTCACTCAAGAGCTCCTTACTAACATACCTCAATACAGAATGCACCTGTAAACATGTAACCTAGTGACTATATTTCCTACATATTTATTTTCTGTTAATCTGTAGATTTGTGTTGTTTTTTTTAATATCTTGCATTGTATTACTTTGTATTTCTGTAACTGTAACACTTCAATGTTCTTGAACCCAGGACATACTTGAAAACGAGAGAAATCTCAATGTATCCTTCCTGGTAAAATCCTTTATAAATAAATAAATAAATAAATAAATATGCCCATGCATGTATAATATACTGTATATGTGATATCAAAAGATCAAGGTGTAAGAAATGGGAACCAGGGTTAAACCTCATATTATCGCAAGAGACTGGCTATAGAATACCCTTAGGCATGGCTATTCAATTAGCATATGAGTAAGCTATAATGGCATTTTCTATAAATATATTTGGATTGTAGAAAGCAAGGAGTGTAATGTCTGATTTTATACTCAGGGTTTAAGGTTATTAGTGTAACTAAGTATAGTATAAGATTGCTGCTAGATTGAGTGGGATTTTATATGGATTTATAGCAATTATGTAACTGAATAATCTTCGTAAATATAATGTTTTTGTAGCATTATATCACTTTTATTTCACAAGTTGTGTATATATATATATAAATACATACAAAACACTGTATGTATACACTTTTGAGATATATAGGTATTACAAAAACCTACCGATTATAGTACATTGTTTTACTGGTTTGATGCACAGGACAATCAGATCAACATATGGTACTAGCTACTAGCACTGACAGGATCAGGGGTGGAATGTAGAGATGACAGATATTATTTAGGGCACAACAGCTGAGATGGCACACCCAAAAAGCAAAGAATATTGAATATTATAAAAATAATTCTTTATTAAATACAAAAAGTAATAAACTGTCAAGAAACAACAGAATAAATGAATGAATAAAGCAGTAGCACAATGTCACATGGTACAAATAATAGCAACAATATCTCATTAAGCATATATGTATCAGAGCGGGATATCCCTTGATAAAGGCAAATGCTCGCCAAAACGTTGGCAACCTTGCCTTAGCTACTGGCGGTTGGTTTGTGCTGACCCATATTATGATTTAGCTGCTTTTTTCATCGCCTTGTCATTTGGGTTTTTGTTTTTTTGCAGTAGGGTACTTTTTTGTGCATTTGTTTTTTTGGCTATTTGTTCAGCCTAAAAGTGATTACTGTTGCTTAGAAGTGTCAGATTGGCCGCTCTGATACTCCCGAACTCAGAATTCCCCTAAGTTTTTCTGCGCAATTTGCACTCCCTGCTCTATATCCAAATTGCGCACCACAACGGGACTTGTTCAGCTCCAATCCTTCGCCTCTCAACATATTGGACAAGACAGAAGGTGTGTTACAATTATTTTGACAAGTTTTGAGTTCTGGTTTTCCTTCATGGAAAGACATAGCCCAAGCTATAATGTCAATGTACTGGTACTCTTTGGCCAGCAATTGGAGCCATCTGTCTGTCAAAAAGGGCTTACCTAGAGTGGAAAAACCACAATGGAGACCCTATGGTGTATCTTTAATGTGTGGGCATAGGCAACTCTACAGGGAGGCAAGGGGGAGCAATTGCCCCCCTAGGTTATTCCTTGCCCCCCATGTGCCCCCCACCAAAAATCAGCATCCAGCTTCCCACACTTCTTTGGACCGCTGTATCTCCGTCTCTGTGCATCGTATATGGAAGATCTAGGTGTCATTGTAAAGGGCAGATCCTGTGAAGTAAAAGTCTGTGAAGACTGTGAAGTAAAAGTCATAAAACATTAAATAATAACAGGCACTTAAACTTAAACATTATTCACAGGGTTGAAATGGCTCAGCAGTGAAGTGGTTAATGTTCAGACTATACATTACATTGTGTATTACGTTAGTTTTTGCATTGGTTTAGTTGTATATTAAGGGTTAATGGGTAGGCTTCATCCCTCACAGTATACATTTAATTTTTTCCTTGAGTAATGGCATTGTAGGGGTTAATGGGTAAGCTACATGCCTCACAGTGTATTCATTTTATGTTTTACCTAAGTGGTTGATTATTAGGGTGACTGTGTGGACCATGTTTAAAGGGACATGTGAATAAGTATTGTTTATATGCTACAGCAGGGAAATTTGTGTTGCCCACCTGGCCTTCCTTTTGGATCTATTAAATGCAGTGTAATGATTCTACATGTTGCTGGGTGGCATTTATCATGCAATGCCCATCAGCCTTAATATATGTGTGCATCAAACCATGGATGATACGGCCACCGTGGAGGATTTTAATAATGCAGGGGTGTGAGTTTATTCACTGGATGTGTTCATATTCAAGCTTGTGAGGGCGGGGGATAGGTATGGCCCGGCACTCTGCACTGGAAAAAAAAAACAGTTCTATCCTGTACACGACCGCATTAGCGCTGGGTCTCAGCCCGGGTCTTAGAGTTTCCCTAGCATGCGCCAAACGACCTTGTTCATGGACTACGGTAGACAAGGTGATCTGTTAGTATTTCGTCAGGCACTACGTTTTAGCGACTCGCGCTAAATTTTTCCTTTAGCAATGGTGTTTTAGCTCACACCAGGTGATAAGGCCCTTAGTTTTATTCAGTGATATGATTTAGTGGTGAAAATTATTAGTGTCCCCCCAGTTTTGACTGCGGTATCTTCTGTGCCCCCCTAAATATTGTTCCTAGAGTCGCCACTGTGTGTGGGTAATGGAAAAGTGATTTTTGCCTATTTATTAAGGTTATAAAATGATTATGAGAGAGTAAAAGGGAATGTAGGAAGCCTTAGAATTAAATTACCTTTTAACCAATGATATGGATAGCTTTTTGTGGCTAATATCCACTGAAGCTTTGAAAAGTTCCTTCTGCATCTTTATCATATTTGTGGTGATGTTTTTTGTACATTATTAATTTAATTTGCCCCTAAAATCCTGTACAATACGACCAAAGGACACGCGATAAATAGGAATTTATCTGTTATTGGAACAATATGAAAAGTTTGATTTAGTTTCGTGAGATTAAGACTTTTAAACTGAAAACCACATGTGAGACTGTAGATACAGTTGCCTATTACATAAAACTACGACAGATATAACAGCTTTCGGACACAAAGTGCCAAAGATGTTTTCCACGTATGGCCGGCTCCCTTGACTTGTGTTCTCGAGATTAGGAGAGTCCTATCAAAGCTCAACAGCCAGATTAAGCATGGTGAGTGTCATTTGTCTGGATGAGTTGCTCTTGGACTCATTGTCCGGGAAAGAGCTGCTTTAGTGTCATTCATGTATGTCACCGGGGCACCAGCCATTCCCCACACTCTCTCTGCCTTGCCTGTCTTAAGATATTATACGTTCAAAATAGTTAAGCAAGTCATGTTGGAAATATTTGTTGATAACAGGCCAGCAGCACCTTCTTTCAATCCCCATATCAGCGAGGAAAGTACTTTGTGCCGATAGCCTAAGACCAGGGATTTAAAGCACAGCTTTTCAGTCTCGGCACAGTCCGGTTGTAATCTAGGCAAACACAAAGTATTTACCCTCTCGGCTGTCCGCATCGAATTTACTAATGGACGCTATCAAATCTGGTTTCAACAGCCATATCTACACAGCGTACAAAGATTTACTAATGTGACTCAAAGCATGTGCAGGACTTTTTCCAGAGCATTTCAAGGTAGGGATCGGCGATAAAAATAAGACGAAACATGAAATGCACATAACAGAAAGGAAATGAAGGGAGTGGGATTGCAGATAAGGCAGAAATATTACCGCGCACGTGGTCGTAACAGTTGGCTCAGGTGGAATGTTGTCAGATTTTTACTTTCTTTTACGGCCATATAAGGTAAAAGTGAAGTGGATTTGCATCGAGGGATGAAGAGAATAAAATAGCAGATGATTCACTTAACAGCAAGACGCGTGACCTGAGAAACGACTCGCTACATTCAGGCCAAGACACCAGAGTTTTGAGAAGAAAAAGAAAAATCATGATTTTTTTAAATAAATGATTTAATTCAGACTATTTTCTTCTTGAGTCAGCATGACTAGGTGTTTTTTAATTAATAGACTCCACTGTGATAAAAACGACAACATAAAATGAGATGTTCACACTTGATACTGGGTGATATTTTGATCTCAGCAGGGCATTCATCCTTTACGAAGCTGATGTTTTTATGTAATTTCACATTGTTTGGGGAATAAACCTAAATGTGTGAGTACCGTTTTAGCAGCTTAAAGTAATAAACCTATCAATTTTTTCAATTTCATTTTATTCTGATTTTTCTGTATACCAGCCCTCAAAATTTCCACTTGCCTGCTCGCATTTTGTGAGAGGAAATTAACTGGAGATGCCCCCGGAGGCAGCACGATAAATTACATCGTGCTGCCTGCGCTGTGTATTCCAGCGGCGGCGTTTTTTTTTTCCTGCCGTCAACGTGCTCAGGGCCAGCCAGACTTTGCCTGAGTCATTTCCAGCGCGCTGACCGGCCACTCAGCAGCCTCTTATTTTCTCTGCCAGCTACAGAATGTCCCTGTAAGGAAAACAATTAGGGGGGGGGGGTTGCAAATGAGAGATGAATTGGGGAGAAATTAATTGGGGGGAGAGAAATTAAATAAAATAAATGGGGAGAGAAATAAATGGGGAGAAAGATGAATTGGAGAGAGAAATGAAATAAATGGGGAGAGAGAAATGAAATAAATGGGGAGAGAGAAATGAAATAAATGAGGAGAGAGAAATGAAATAAATGGGTAGAGAGATGAATTGAAGAGAGAAATTAAATAAATGGGGAAGAGATGAATTTGAGACAGAAATGAAATAAATGGGGAGAGAGATGAATTGGAGAGAGAAATGAAATAAATGGGGAGAGAGATGAATTGGAGACAGAAATGAAATAAATGGGGAGAGAGATGAATTGGAGAGAGAAATGAAATAAATGGGGAGAGAGATGAATTGGAGACAGAAATGAAATAAATGGGGAGAGAGATGAATTGGAGAGAGAAATGAAATAAATGGGGAGAGAGATGAATTGGAGACAGAAATGAAATAAATGGGGAGAGAGATGAATTGGAGACAGAAATGAAATAAATGGGGAGAGAGATGAATTGGAGACAGAAATTAAATAAATGGGGAGAGAGATGAATTGGAGACAGAAATTAAATAAATGGGGAGAGAGATGAATTGGGCAAAAGAAATGAATTAAAGGGAGGAAGAAATTAAAGTGGGGAGAGAAATTAATTAAAGGGGGGTCCTTGGCAGAAAAAAAAGGTTCCCCACCCCTGGTGTAAACTAAGGGAAAGTAAAATGCTGCTGAGCTGCCAGTGCACCGGAAGTGACGCAAAAATCAGTGCCGCTACTACAACTCCCGTGAGGAGCCATAATTGGTGAAGTGGAGGCATAGGCTTTTGAGGGTATGCAAAATAAATCTATAAAGAAAAATGGGTGATACAGAAGGAGCAAAAAAAGAACGAGGATGGAAGTATCGCTCACAAATATTAATGGATCCATCTGTATAAGCATCCAAGGGGGAAACCTGACTTTGGGGTCTAACCTCTAGTGATAACCTGGCCTATGACTAATGAGAGTATTAGGTTACACTTGATATATCGGATGCATAAACCACAAAATAATTTGGTCCTAAAAACTGTTGGAGAGGAGTCTGTACTTCATGGATGATACCACTTATCTGGGGCTGATGCCTGGGTATTAATGTTATTTATTTTTGTAACTTTATTCTGAATAAAACCTTTAACGGTGAAATTTCATAAGATAACTTAAGGAGTGTTTAGGGTTGAAGTTTAGCGCAGGGTATGTGGGGCAACTGGTGGCGAGTAACTCTTAAGGTCTGGCTAGTAGCTTGGTACTTGAAATTTTGAGCCCTGGTGTATACTATGATGTCAATTACATATAGATTTTTTTTATCTATATTTAGCACATAGCATTATTGTCATGGTTACATTTTTCCCTCTATTACATATATTTTATCATAATGTGTGCATAACTTCCACTGTGTTAACTATATCTGTGTTAATCTGTATATGTGTTGTTTTTTAATATCTTGCATGTTATTACTTTGTATTTCTGGAACAACTTTGTATTCAGTTCTTGAACCCAGGACATATTTGAAAAAGAGAGAAATCTCAATGTATCCTCCCTGGTAAAATACTTTCTAAATAAATAAATATAACATTAATTTTATTTTTATTTTAAATTGTGTTTTATTATTGCATAATATGTAAATTATTATATAAATATATTATTTTTAGTGTTATTTCTATATATATGTTTTTAGTAATATATTTAAAATATAATCTATGACAATTTGAAAATCTAAGTAAAGATTAGTTGCTGCCTACAAAAAAAGGTACCAATATCTCCTAAAGAGCCTTCCCTAACGGAGACACCTCAAAATAATCTATACGCTGCAACATGCGAGTGAGGTCTTGCCTATTATAGTCTATATAACTAGTCTATGAAATTAAAATGTGCAGAAATTATAGAGAAAAATATAAACAATTAAAATGTGTATTTGTTGCTAATACTTTAATATTTTGACTGCTCACACACATACAGTATATATATATATATAACTGTATAAATAAAAATTAAAAGTTGTGCTTAAAATATTATTTTTGAAAAGGGGCTGACTTTATTAAGTGAATTTACCAGGCAAAATACATTGGAAGAGAAATCCCTTCCATGCATGTCTGCCGTTTGCTCGTAAAGCAGAAACAATAGGTAACATGAAAGAAATAAAAATCTATAAAAAATAAAAAAAAGGTCTTTAATAAATATTTAAGCACTCCGCTGGAATTTCTTTATAATTGACAATGGAATTATAATTGCGAAGAAGAAACTTTACATAAATAAAATAAGATTCCAAATAGGCCAGGAAGACACAATGCAGAGAACACGATCGCATCAAATAATGATCAGTAATATTAGCCCCGCTGCATTCAGTTCAAAGAAAAATTATATTGGTGTAATTTATATACATCCTGCAGGTAAATCAGTTTATGAGATTCTGAACTTTAATTTCTCTTTAATAATTCAAGCACCGACACATAATGCTTTACTATTATGCAACCTGGGATCATGATTAATGAAACACGTGCACAATCATATGTAACTATGGCCTACATTCACTACGCGTCGTCATAGCCATGATTGGAGTCGTCCATGGTGCAAACAGACTCTCTAGAGTCACAACAAATACCATAACCATCATGTGTGAGCTGATCACTAATCGGTTTAATTTCATGGAGAAAAAAAATAGCCGTGTTGGCCACAAGTTAACCTCTAGCCCAGTGGTCAGCAACCTTGGCCTTCCCGATTTTTTGAAACTCCATTTTTCATGAGTCTCTGCCAAACTAATGAGTATGTGAGCATCATGGGAGATGTATTTTGAAACCATCTGGTGCTCTATCACCTCTAGTGTCAGCGTTAGCTTAAAGGAGGTCATAGCGATGTGTCCAGATCGCCTTCAAATCACTAATGCGTTAAAAAAAATGTTAGCGCTCGTTAATTAGCGATTCGTATCGCGGGTTTACTGTACTTTGTGCTCCCTTTACCTAACATGGGGAGCGCAAAGTGAAACAGAGTATCTAGTGTTCGGATCACTTGGTCCTAACGCTAGTTAATAAGAGCTGGTGCTAACAAAAAAGTTATCACCAGCTCAGAGGTGTAGGTGACAGATTGCGCTGCTGCAGAATCCGTTACCTGCAGCTCAACCCCCCTCCAATTTTTTTTTAAAAAAATCACATACTCAGCTCTTATCCCGCAGCAAGAACCGCGGCCCGATCCGCTGCTTCTGGCTGCTGGGAGAAGAGGGAGACTGGGGGAAGAAAGTCCCCTGTGTCCCTCCGCGATCACTCCACCGACCAGCAGGATCTCGCAAGAGGCAAGATCCTGCCAGTCATGTGACCCAGCAGCACAATCCTCCATGGAATCCTATGGACGCCATGGAGCAGATGCTGGGGAAGGCGCTGTAGTGCTGCCCCAGCATCCGCGAGCTTAGCGATTGCTAAGGGGCAGGCTGCTGTATTATGCATCTACCCCGCAATCTGCTGAGAAAACTGGGACATTTAGGCCCAGTTCACACTGTGCGATTTTATCGTGCGGATGTTGCCGCAACGTCGCAGCAAAATCCGCACAACGTCGCGCTATGTAGCTTCTCCAATGCATTTCAATGGAGCTGCTCACATCTCGCCGCGTGATGTCGCATGTAGCACGTCGCAGTAGCATGTCGCTGGTACATGACCCTTTTTTTGCAATTTGCGATTTTGCGATTTGCATTGGTGGTGCTTTGCAAAATCGCGACATCGCGTGACATTATCGCTCTATGTCGCGAATATGAAAATCGCGCGATTTTCAAATCGCACAGTGTGAACGGGGCCTAAAGGGAAATTAGGGAATGATAATTTTCCCCTTAGCGTCCTGATAGTGCCCCTGGAGGGCTAAGGTTGCTGACCCATGCTCTAGCCCAATACTCACCACCAGAGTTCAGATGACGGCATGAACAATCTCACGACCAGAAAACCATTATTACTCAAGTTATCACTATATATTGTACGATGCTACAGACATTTAGTTTCTGGCCACATGTGCGACAAAAGTGACATTTGCAGTGCGTTTATAGTTTCATTGGGATGTGTGAGCCAGTGTTTCTGGCATCCATTTTTCTTACTCTGGTTTACTACTTCTGTATTGTGGATGAGGCAACACTCTTTGATCCAGAGATGGTCAGAACGCAGGTGTTCCATGAGAGTCACTTTTCTTGAAACAGGAGTTGGAATGGTATCACCTGTGTCTATAGTGTGCCTTTGCCTCACTGTCGAGTCTGGGCACTTTAGAGTTGGCCATTTTTTGTTTCTGCCGCACTGGCTGATTTCATTTTGGAGATCTTAATCACTGCTCCATTTTGAGCTTTGCGTAGGTTAACCTGTAGCTGCTCGCGAGTGCAGGTTCCTAAATGAATCATGAAGAGGAGATTGTGGTACTGTGTGAACTTGGAGCGTTTGCATTTTTTCAAATTTGATGAAAAGTGAATGCTGGACATTATCATTTTCTTTGTATTTGTCACCCAAATTTAAAGTGTTTCTTAAAGACTGATAAAGTGTAAGGAATACATATTCTGTGTCAGGTTTCCAATTACTGAGTAACGTGTGAGTCCAGGATGCAGGAATGACAGCACTGCAGACTGATGGGGATAGATCCAGGTAATTTATTGAACAAACAATGAATACAAAAATGGACAAAATGAATATGGACGAGACAGGACCTAGAATAGGGCAACAGGCAGATGGACGGGACAGGACCTGGAATAGGGCAACAGGCAGATGGACGGGACAGGACCTGGAGTAGGGTGACAGGCAGATGGAGGGGACAGGAACTGAAGTAGGGTAACAGACAGATGGATGGGACAGGAAATGGAGTAGGGCAACAGACGGATACTGCAGTCCTTGAATTGAGGAGACAAATGTATGCTGCAGACTTGAAGGTATAAGACAGGTGGATACTGCAAACCTTGGACTCAGGGGGCAACCGGATACTGCAGGCTTGAAGGTATAATACAAAGGATTGTGATCACAACACACAGGGTTAGGAAACAGCTCACTCCAACAGATTGAATCCTGAGTCAATGCAAAGGCATTTGCTTACTGGTGCACCACCCTAATATAGGGAGGACCAGAATCCTCTGCAGGGCAGGAGTGGTTTCCTGTGGTCCCAAACATGAAAAAAGACCTGAGATGGAACTCAGGGTATAGCTCCCACACAGGGCTAGGAAAGGAAAAATCAGGAAAGGAGGAACATCTAAGCGGTGCCAGCCTGGAGACAGGGCCAATTTCCTGACATTATGTCCATCTCTGTAGTGATATGTCTCTGTCTTTCTATCTGTCGACAACAAAGCACAGTCCCTTGGTTACCTGACACTCACGAGGAGACCGGATTAGAACATACTCAGTGTCTCTAAGTAATCAATGCAGATAACACACAATTGTAGAGTATTTTCCAGGAAAACAACAGATTATCAATCGTTAACTGCATGAGGTTACATGCGTTAAAACATTTATTGATTATCCAGAAAATGTCTTCCAAAAAAATTTTTTCTAACAGTTGATCATGTGCATTTATTTCTCTGCTGCGGGAACCACCTCTTTGCCTTTTCAATATGTCACTTCATAAAATGGCATATTCCTTAATATGTATTTGTGATAAAAGACTTGGAGACTACAAACGGAACGTTATATAGATAATGGGTTTCTATAAAACCTTGGAGACCTGTACACAAATAGACCGTCTAAAGAGAAGACTCTTAGTCTATCATTCTGAGACTGATACAGAATAAAACACACATCACTAGACAGATAATACACAATAAGATGAGCACAAAATGACAAACATACAGACTTGAAAACCATACCATCACAAAAGCACACATCAAGAAAGATATTAAGGAAGAGGAATTTGAGCTACCGTAGATACTCGAGTATAGCGCGGCCCGAATAGAACGCGATGGATAGAGTTTTATTATGGAAATGAGAGAATACTCAAGACTTGAATATAACGAGAGGAACAAAATGTTTACCTTACCAGTAAATAATTAAAATCCTTCCAGGTTCTCTTAACACAGTCAGGCTCCCCATCAGGCCAGGGTGCTCTGCTCTAGAATGATTGCAGTTGTTACTAAGTATGAAGCCGCCGGCCACCCGTCTTCTTTACTAGCGATTAGATGGCTGGCGGAGGCAAGCAAGGTGAATGATTATCTTAAACCGAGCGTGCCCTCTGGCCTTGATGGATCCCACTTATCCGGAATCCGGGAGTTCCTAAAGAGTTTGCAAGCTTCAGAGAGCCCACATTCACTTCAGCGAGACTACCAGAATTTCCGGGAGACTTGGGATCCAGAGCAAGGGATGTTGTTTTTTTTTTTTTACACGCAATGCAGATGTCTCAAATATAACACGACCCCTTAAATTTTAAGGTAAATTTTTGTCACCAAAATCTAGCAGTATACTCGAGTATCTACAGTAATAGCAGCATCACAGTGAGGTAGTTACTTCAGATTTTGATCCAGTTCCTACTAGGAAATTATGGAAAGTAGGATGGATTGTATCCACCAGCATCAGAAACTGGTTGAGCTTTCACTGAAAAAATTAACTGAGCATTAAGGTTATTAATACAGAGCTCCTGTGGTCTAGGAAGACACCAGGGGTGTATCCAGAAGCAGCAACTGAATTCGTGATGATGTAATAGTCATGGAAAAAATTCAGATGGGTGATTTCTGTAAATCACAATATTTGAAACCATAGCCTGTCATTTAAAATAAAGAGGGGAGGAGGCCGATAGTGATACATATATACATAATTTAACTAGACTTTTGAATCATGACGGTTATTCTAAGGAAATTGGTTTATGACAACTTTCCACGTCTCTGTTAAATTTCTTGTCAAAAGTGACAAACTTGTTAATCAGATCTTTTTCATGTGACAGACACATCCTACTGGAAGATTGGTTGCATATTAAACATGCAACTTTTTTTGTGAAGCAGGAAAAGACAAAATAAAGACTAACCCAACCATATGAAATGTGGTTCCTGGATAACATAAACCCTCACCTTCTCCTATTGAGCTCTTCAGATTCCTTTGTAATTGAATTGCTTTCAAACACTAGTATAGCTGCGATATCTGGAAATATGATTAACAGATTATGTCATGTGAATGAAGAGTAAATAACTATCAGATCTTTATTATATAGGCATAGTAACCGTTATTAAATGGGGTTACAAGTTGGATGTGTTTAGGGGTTGGAGAGGATATTGAAATGTCTTCCCCGTAAGTTCAAAATTATGTTTGTGTTAAATAAAAACAAATCTGTTTACCTACAATTTTTATCTGTCAATGCATGTCTCATCCAAAAAACATCGGGCCCTATTCCAAAGTTGTTTTAACATATACGCTTCTTGAATTTGATTACTGTCAACTAACATTTGCTATATTTATAATGGGAGATGTTAATCTGCACCTCCACATGAACACGAGGCTATACCAAGGTAGCCTGCGCTTCCACACGAGAGACGGTATTTCACTCTGAAATACCGTCTCATATAAGCTAGTGTTAAGTGATTTTGCTTTAGATAAAATCACATAACACGGTCACCAAATCCTTCATTAAGGCTGGTGTCAAACGAGCATTTTTATGAGCGGATGGAAAATGTCCGTGAGAGAGGACGTTCCTTCCAATTTCACGCCCACCACCTGACCACCTCGTTGAGCGCAGTTAGTGCGATCAGCGCTGCAAGGCTCAATCCTCCTATGGTGGATCACGTTTTGCAGCCCCATCGAATGCACGTTGTAGAGCTTCGATGGGGAGGCTTTCTAAATGGACACAGCATGCCTCCCCAATTCGTTGTCGCGGTACAGCGTGTGGCCGGCCCCATCGCAGCGTCACAATGCTGCGACGGACGCGGGGAGGCACATCAGTATATAGTGCACTCGTCTGACACCAGCCAACACCTCATCCTAACCTACCATCCCGCCGTGCGGACTGAGACTGGGAACAAATGGTTTGTGGCTGGGACCTGCAACTTTCCATGAAGTTGTCAGGGATCTGTACTGGTGTGTGAACAAGAACTGTATCTGCATGTGTGCAGACATGTAAAGTGCTGCCTCAGACCTGTCCAGCACTGATAGGGGTTAACAGTCAAGCACAATCTCAAACACACACCACACCTCCTGTCTGTCTAATAAAAGAGAAACTCCCACTCCTGCAACTTGGCTTTGCATTGACAAGTCAACCCTGTGCTATTCTAACCTGCTTATGTTCCTGCTGATAACCGTGTACCAGACCAGACCCTGCTTAACCCACCGACATTGCCTCCTTGCTACCAGCCCTTTGATCCATGGACCGTCCCTGACTACGCATTCTCTTCACCCCTTTGTACCTCGCCATGAACTCAGACCTGCCTCAGTCAGCTTACTCCCAAGTACCTCCAGAATATTCCTGCCTAATGGGCTCTAACCACCTGAACTCGGGTCCCACCACGGCATATGCCAGGTGCCACCCTGACAGAATGCAAAGCCCACCTACTGAACCCGCAGGTATCCTACCAGCCCTGGAAGATCTGGCCCACCTGTTATGAGTTGTAGTGGGAGAGCTATGGACTGTAATGGCCTCCCTAAGAAGCACCCTTCCTAAAGTGTGTGTTCCCCCAGGGAAGAAACCTAGAGGCCCGCTTACTACAGAGGAGCGCACCAGGGGGATGGTGGATGGTCTCTGTATCTACTGTGCCTCTAGAGACCACTGGCTCGCAGCCTGTCCCGTAAGACCCCCAAAAAGGCCAGCTCCCACACCCGAGCTGGCTAGGGTCTCACGGCAAACCCCTAGAAAAAAGACTGTGTGTGAAAAAACTCTGGTGTTTAAAGATGCACCCCATGCTCATATCTCTGCACCACAGCCCAAGCCTGCCCCCAGGAGACCACAGGTTCCCAAGCCTGCACCCAGACAACTCAAGCCCGCTGTACCCAGGGGTAGGGAGTCTCTGGAGGACTATGCAGAAGAGGAGGAAGAACCCGAACTGCCCATGGAGTATGAGACCCCCATACCTGAGGAGTCTGACCCTCCTATTTCTATGGACTATCAAAATATATCTGCGGAAACAGAACCTCCACTTCCTATGGAGCTTATGTGCATGCAGATTCCAGGTGCAACCACTTCTCTCACCACTCTCAGACAGCAAGACCCGGCCATCTGTAAAGTGGACAGTGCTGGTTATGACTCTCTGTATGATTTCTTGCCGTTTGGCTGCCTCTCCTCTGATTATTTGGACCTAGAGCAGGTACCAAGGGATACCACCCAGGACAGTTTGCCACCCCATATGAGAGCTTGGCGTCACCTTAATCCACCCAGTGAGGAGTCTAACCTTCCTATTCCTGTGGACATCACGACCATGCAGACCCCAGGTATGACTTCCATCGCTCCCAGGCAGCACCGTATGACCAGTGCTGCCAATACCCCGAAACCAGCGCCCAGGAAGAACACCGTACCTGAGGAAAAGGGCCCCTATTGTGTACAGGGAACCTTCCTGATACCAGGATCTGTTATTTCCTGTACCACCCCAGAACCTGCATATGTAGAACAAACTGCTGCTTCCACCACCTGTTCCAAAGACCCTGCATCCATTGGCACAGTGGTGCCTAGGGAAGATCTGGCACGATTTGAGGAAGTTCTGAACATCAGGCAATCCGCAACATTACCCAAGACTGCCCAGGTAATGCTGACAGTTACTCCCATCGCTCCCAGCCAGCAAGATCCACCATCATCAGTATGCTGCTCTCCACATGATTCTGGGGCAGAGGAATGGGACACCTTGTCCTCAGAGGAGGAGCCTCAGCGGCAGGTTTCTTGGCAATCAAAATGACCCCCAGGTCGGCATCCAGGGTACGTTGGCACCACCTTGGAAGCAGCGTCCCACACTGGAGGGGCTCATCATGCTGCGGTTTCCCGGTACGATCCAACTACGGAATTCTACCCACTCACTGATTCATCCTCTGACTCTGAGTCAGAATACATGTTTGATGTTGTAACCCGGGAGTGCTATCCACCAGGAGAGATGTATACAAACCAAAACCTCTGTACAGTGGGGCTATGTGGCCTCATCCCCTACAGAATACAGTCACCACCAGAGGAGGCGCAATACCCAAGACACCCCGTACTGCTGGATCCAGGAAATCTGCTTTTTATATGAACTGATTTTTCTTTGCCCGCAGGTGTCCAGCGTCAAGTCCAGTAGGTTCGTCCTGAGGCCACCCCTTTGGGGGGTATCTGTTAGGGATCTGTACCTGTGTGTGAACAAGAACTGTATCTGCATGTGTGCAGACATGTAAAGTGCTGCCTCAGACCTGTCCAGCACTGATAGGGGTTAACAGTCAAGCACAATCTCAAACACACACCACACTTCCTGTCTGTCTAATAAAAGAGAAACTCCCACTCCTGCAACTTGGCTTTGCATTGACAAGTCAACCCTGTGCTATTCTAACCTGCTTATGTTCCTGCTGATAATTGTGTACCAGACCCTGCTTAACCCACCAACATTGCCTCCTTGCTACCAGCCCTTTGATCCACGGACCGTCCCTGACTACTGACTACGCATTCTCTTCACCCCTTTGTACTTCGCCATGGACTCAGACCTGCCTCAGTCAGCTTCCTCCCAGGTACCTCCAGAATATTCCTGCCTAAAGGGCTCTAACCACCTGAACTCGGGTACCACCACGGCGTATGCCAGGTGCCACCCTGACAGAAGTTCTATGGGCTCCAGGAGCTGATACTCACCGTAGTGCACTGTATCAGCTTGCTCTGCTCTTCCTTCTGGGGCTAGGCACTAATTAAGCACCTACCTTGAAATAGGTATGCAAAAAAGGAAACCGTAAGAAAAATCTACAGGTGCAGATTTTTTTCACTTACCGTCCCCTTTTTTGTGCCCACCTTGGAATAGGTTCCAATATAAATATGATGCTGGCATTGATTGTAAAAGTATGGTATTATACATTAAGGGAGTTATTCAGTTACTGCCAGTGTTTGCTCATGTTGAAAACACCAGCAAAAATCACCATTGTAGCAAGCATCATGATTCATTGCTTCTCAAAAGAAATATCCAAATAGCAGAAAGAGAAGCTTCTCCTGCGGCAGTTAGGCTTTTTGATTTTGAGAAGCAAAGGCGTTTGTCGCCATTGCAACAATGGTGATTTTCAATGGTCTTTGCAACATCAGCAAACACTGGTGCTTTCTGAATAAAGCTGCACGTGTAGTATACTATTGATGAAATGTTAAGTTCTGCTTAAAGCGTCAGTAAAATCAGCTTTTTGAAAAATGACGATTGCCTCGTTCTCTCCCTTATTTTCTCTATTTCTGTATGCAATATTCCAAGATACTGTGGAATACATTTAACGTGCCATGTCCTGAGGCTATTGCACCACCACGTAGCCTCCAGCCTCCCCAGAATGAAGCTTGCCAGCCACCCCTGAAGGTGATTTTAAAGATGCTCCTTAAATACACGGTAGAGTGATGACTTTTAGCTACGTGCAACTATTGCAGATATCCAGGGTCCTAATCTGCACCCAGCTTACATGATTGGAAATCCAGCCACTGTGACATAGACATCAAATGCTTAATTTCCACATTGTCAAGCCGGCATGCTCTGAAATGACACTAAGCTTTTCATGTACCTGTGGCTGATTATTGCCAATAAATCGTGTTGCTACAGTGTCATCCGTGACTTGTGAAACGCCCTGCGCCATCCTCACACAGATTTCCCATATTTTTTTATATCCATGTCTGTAGATATTGGCTTTTTTTTTGTATTAATAAGTTTGACACATCAAACAGTGAAAAATAGCAACCATGCAGGGCCAGCCATGAACATTTGCATCAATATTCATCATTGAAACAATATAAAGCAGCATACGCAAACAGCATAAATCGACATGTAATGAAAAGGAAAAAAAATGACAAAACATCATACAACAATAGCAGGAGACTGTCAGAGTCATAACGAGGCAGAGAATGGTCATTCTGGGAACGAAACAAGCACGCAGCACCTTTACATGAAAGGGGGGGCGGGTGGAAACAGCATAGAAGCGCATGGCATTCCCGGCTCACTCCAACGGTCAAATGGTCAGCCGGAGATCGGGGAGCCCAGGGCCAAATAGAGTGGGCGGAGCCGAGGAAGACACCCAATATGGCACACCTGGGCTGACCCCTGTTTCCACACAAAAAAAGGGGGTGGTTGGAAAAACACCCAGAACCCAGACTAGTCTAAAACATAGCCAGTCTCTGCGAGACAGCAAAGGTCTCAAAACGAAAGAAGAAAAAAAAGGTGAAAACCCCCCAATCAATAAAGCAAGCTCAAATTATCCACGTTACACAGGGGGAGTCTCTCATCCTGAGTAGTCATCTGTCGGGCTTGGGAAGAGGCTCGCTCCGGAAAGCAGAAACCACGCATCAGCCGGTTCAGTATGGAGTAAGGCACATTCCCGTAGATCACCTCGAGGTGCACTGAAGGGCAACCCCAGGACATGACACACCAGGCAATTCACATATGGCTGACCTACTGCCCTAGGTACCGACTCAAGGACACCCCTGATTCGACTATTATGTCTGCGGTCTCTGGATTTGAGGTTCCCCACGGAACGGGTCAGGAGGTCAACCTGAGATCAGAGCTCACCCATCTGGACTGCAAGGTGAGTCTGCGCCGTCGCCACATCAGCAGACTGTGTCTGCACTGCTAGCACCACCTCCACCTGCACCCCAAATACCTCAATCTTCAACATAGTCCATATCTCGTTGATAAACCTGCGAAGATCACCCTTCATGGAGGGGATCGCATTGTCACCTTCAATATCCCGAGTGTTGGAGGCACAGAAATGCAGGGAGGCGACACAGCACCTGGCATGGCAACGTCTTGGCTCTGGCAGTTCGAGTCAGAGCCAGATCCTTCCAGACCAAAGGTAGAGGGCTGCGAGGCTCCGATGAAGGAGCATCCATATCAGTGGGCAGTCTGTCTTCATCAGAATTCAACTGAGACGTGATGCAAGCGGCCACTGGGGCCTTTTGGACCGCCTGGAGTGCCCTAGCCAAAGACATGCGCTTTGCCTGGGCTCGTTTCTTCACAGCAGTTCCGGCAGTTTTTGGCTCCTCCACAGGATGCGTTGGGGTATCTCTACTCCAATAGGGCGTAGGAATAATCACCATCATCCGAGGAGCCATAGCCCGGCGGGAGGACAGAGGATGGGGCCCACCCCAATAAACGCACCCAACACTCATGGAGTCTCGGATGTCCTGCTGGCGAGAGCCCTCGATTAGGCCCTGCCTCCTGAGCGACTACTTGCCCATCTCTGTAGCCGGGTGACAAAAACACAGGCTAAAAGGGGCAATCTCGGCAAGTGGCAAGAAACACTGAGCGTCCAAGATGGCTGATTGGACTAGGCCGCAACAACAGGCCTGGAACCTGCTGCATGACAAAAGGGCAGCATAAATATTTGTTTTCAAAATTGCAGCAGCGGAGCTGGGCAGCATGCAACCTCTCTCATCAGTGGCTAGGTCCACCCCCTGTGACATTCTATAACATTGCTGGAAAATGCAAAAATGGAAGAATAGAGAAAACACTGACTTTCAACAAATGCTATCACCAGGAGGAGTAATAATTCTGCCTTGTTAGTTATTACCTGATGAAAACTGATTTAATGTCATGCGCTGACTCTTTCAGCATCAATAACTTTTTGAGCAGTACGCTTGTTATATCTCCATTTGTTTAATTAAATGTTGCCGCGCGCAAGCATCGTTAGAAGGAAGACAAATTGAAGGCGTCTGATCACTGCTAGACAAAGGCGAATGGATGCACGGCAGCCTCTCACGCCCATTTAGGTAGGAGTGTTCTTGTAGAACATATGAGAGACTCAAATGTCCTTTGTCCGATTATTTTATATACTGCTTAATACCACGTTGGTAAAAGTGCTGTGGATGCGCTCAAGGATTAATGGGGTTAACAGAAGCTATTAAATAACGGTTGCCAAGCGCACAGTGGAGAGTGCTGACAGCTTGTTATACAGTATATAAAAACAAGTGTTTTTCTAAAATAAAAGAATCATGGACTATTCCATAGAACAGCAAGAATGCACACAGCTTAATAAGCACATTATTAACATTACATTAATGGAGGGGGCACAAGGTCACACCAACCATTTAAAATGGAGCATTTCACGCAGCTCAGTATTGGAGTTTACAGGGTGGAATCATTCAAATGCATCTGAAATAGCCATTTGTTACATTAAAAAAAAGACGCTTTAGGTAACCCATGGACCAATCAGAGGTGAGAATTTAAAGACACCTGTTAAAGGATAATATAGGGTTAAACCAGGAGGGGGAGGAAATGGATGGTTTAAACATTAATCCTTCCTAATCCCTTTCACACTTCGCCCTCTCATTTTAACCATTTAATTCCTTTTAAAAACTCACCTGGATCTAACACTGGTCGATCTCTTAGCCCTGCCAGATGTGACATGTCACCTTATCGCAGGGAGCTGGAAGCTTCAGGCAATTCAGTGGCTCTCATTGGTTGGACCCAAAAAGGTTCGAAAGACCAGAACCAGAGCCCAGCATTCAGTTTCTGGGTGGGACTACACACTTGTACTCTGAGTGGGGAGATAAGAAGCTCAGACTCGCAGTGGTTCTCAACCTGTGGACCTTCAGGACCCACAATTGTCCTTGGTCATTAAGTCACGACCCAAAAATAATTGAATTTCTGAAACATTATAATTTATTCCACAAAACAACATGTGCAATATTCTACAATGTATGCACTTTTTAAACTATTTTGTAAACAAACAGGGATTCTTTCCAAAATGGACAGCGCAGTAATCACAGAACTCGTGAAAACCAAAGCGCTGTTGAGGCAAAAGCCCAATAAAATAAACTTTAATTGAAATATATGAAATTAATTAGAACTTATGGGAAAACTGGGGATGCTTCTTGCTCTTAATAAGGATCTCAAAGTCTGGGGTGATGGGAGACAAAGCGACTCTTCGGTCATGTTCAATGTCCAGTCTGTTCCTATCATGCTGAGGCAGCCTGATCAGAGATCCCAGTCCACCCCTGGTTGCGACCCGCTTTGGGTCACGACCCACTACGTGAGAAACACTGGTGTAGAGTATCCATTTAAACCTGCTGCTTTATGGGAAGTCAAATCTGGGACTTTTTTAATGTGATGTGACTATTCCTACCATAAATGTGTGAAGAAGGCTATGCTGACTCCATGCTTATGGATGTGTATGTTCCTGTCTAGACTTTTTAGTTCTTTTGGCAGGTTTCCCCATTTGGCTCATGTCAAAGAACAAACAATCTGTAAATATTAAATATAACATGTGTTAGATTGTAAGCTCACTTGAGCAGAGTCCTCTTTTCCCATCATTTCCAAATGTCAAATTTATTCGTTCATGTAGGTTTTGTCCTACCGATTGTACAGTGCTGTGGAATATGTTAGTCCTTTATAAAAGAACTGTATTGTTTGCTATACCCCAATATAAAGACAGCACATACCTATGCTTTGGACCGCTGCAGACCCTATAACACTTGTTGTCACTTGTCTTCTGTCAAGGTGTAGTATTTTATACACTTTCTGCCCTCGCCTCACTCATATGGTGGAAATGCAAATAAATCCACTGTGTTTTCTTTGGCGCATACAGTATGACACCTTCTGATCATGAAGTAGCCATAGTATTCAAATCACATGCTGAAGAGAAACATGTGAAAAGTTGCGCAGACAGAATAACTCAAGCAGGGCTCGGGCCTAGTATTTGGCCTTAAAATTAAGTCAATCATTACTTAAAGCATTGGCTCAGTTTCCGTTGTAAGTTACATTGTGACCAGAAAGACATGGCGGATTTGTCCATCTGGTATGCATGTCTGTGTACTAGCCCTTCCGGCTACTTCCAGGATCCTCGACCCAGTGACCTACTGACAGCAGCTTAATAATTATTATTGTGTGGATCAATGTCGCCTCAAGCACAAGTCACACAGAATTACAGCAGTTGTCGGAATACACTATATCCTGTACGTCCTCCCACAGAAGGCTGTTGTGGAGATGTGTCTCTGAGTTGGGAGGCATTGCGCATTAACCCTGTACTGTCATGGTATGGACACAATAGACAGGTACTCCTCCCCTCTTTCTATTTTTATACATTTAATAGCAGTTAGCGATTCATACTTAGCTAGAAAATGTATCTTTCCCTGTAGGATTATACATGTATTTGAAAGCAACTTTCTACATTGTCAGGTAGTTGCTGAGCTGTAGGGACTTCCCAATAGGGTTGCCAGATCAGCCATGTTTTTCTGGACACATTATTTATTCAAGCTGATGTGTCATGCATGAAAAATGTAGCATGTAAAGTCCATATGCTGCAGGTATAAAAAGGTAGTCCCATGTGACCTGCCTTGATTTACTTCCTGCAACATATGGATTATACATGTTTCAGGACAGCACTTCTCCCTGTGCTCCCCTCTGCATGAAACAGTAATGTGTTCAGGAAAACATGGCCGATTTTGCATCCCTACTTCCTGTTATTATCCCACTGCCCACAAATTAAGGCTGCCTGTGCAAAGTATAGGAAGAATTAATTTATAGTAAGCAGCCAAAACATCAGAGAAGCGTGGAATAGTGTGATTGACAAAGAGAACACTTAGCAACCTGCTGGGAATATGGCCCTTTTGGATGATGAAGTTCAATATGTATGCAGTCTTGCTATAGCAATGCATCGGCTTGACACAAATGCAGCATGGCATTATAAGTACCTTTTTAGTAAGACGTAGTCTGGCTGTATATAATGTAACGTGGTGATAGAAGGAAGTAAACTGGAGCTGTGCATCACTTTAAAAAGTGTCGCCCCCTCCCCTCGTGATTCATACATCTGCGTGCTACTCCACTGGCACAATGTACAGATTATTTTTCATTATTCCTGACTTAAACACTGTTTAGGAGACAGATTCCAGATGACACATGGTTGCAAACAGGCAATCAAATCACACAGGATATCTATTCAAATCCCTTACTGGTTTCTATAGCAGTGGAGCTGTGCCATGAAGAAATGCTATATACAATTAAAGGGAAATTGTACGTTACGTGCCATTGTTTCAAGCGCCAAGGAACACTTCAATAATCCCAGCTTTTCAGCTGCTAACACGCTAGTTAAAGCTAATTGGGAGACTCGTTCCTCCCATCTCTCATTGCTGGGATTTATGTGTTCACTTCACACTACCTAGGCGGCAAGCTCACACTTTCACAGGAAAGCTGTGTTCTTCGGTGATAAATCAGCAATCAATAATTTGATTGCATCTAATCATTCTAGCAAGTTCAAAGAACAATGATTGTGACATCAATCTTTCATTAGACGTTTATAAAATACAGTGGTCACACAATGAATAAAGCATTACAATTTATAAAAAAATTCTAGAACTTTGTTCTTTTCTCATCTTCCTCTTTCTTTATCTCTGTATATATTGCAAGAGAACATGTTCCAAATAATTTTTACTACACGTCTTACTATATATATATATAGAGGTCTTGCTTACATTTGTTATATATATAGATCTCTGCTAAAAATAAAAAAAAGCAATCTAGTATGGTGTGGCATTGGTTGGAGGGTTTTGTGTGAAACAGAACCAGGATGCAAAAAAATGATACATTGCAGGCGTCATTTGCATGTCTTACCCAGAGTTCTGTGATGCATATGGGGAATGTAGTCCATGAGCTCTGTGATGCAGTTCTTTGAATTGCTGGGATGTGTAAATGACTTCTGCAATAATAAACTTTATTATTTGCACTGTGGAGGCTTTTAATCTAATTTTTCCCCCCACCACAACCTAAATGAGTATTCATTTGCCCTTTGGGTTAAGCATCAAACTGCAACTGGTCATGCCTATCTTCTGCTGATGAGGGTATAATGAACGCAAAACCGCTGTAGGAGTACGCCCTCTCTTCTTCAACAATGAAAACAACAATCAACACTCCCTCATCCTGCAGTAAACAAGGAATAAGCAGGGCAGAAAGCCGAGTCTGCAATGTCCTGAACTGATAAAACTCACTCCCCATAGACAGAAAATAATGAAATAGGTTGAATTGCTAAAATGCTTATTTTACCTAGCATGTTTTTTTTTTAAGACTTGCTTTACCAACCATCACAATGACCGTTTGATAATATCAGAAGAGAGCATAAAACAAGATGCGCTTAGCAAAATATGTAAATACAGCATTACCAATATCATGGAAGAATTTGAAGAATAATGACGAGTCACACACATGCTTCTGAGCTTCACCTGACCCTTCTCCAGATTTGTTGAAGAAAATCAAACACATTTACATTTTGTTACACATAATTATCTACTTTAATAAAATACAGCATAACATAAAACCATTAACACAATATACTTATATATATATATATATATAAGAGGAAAAGTCCTGACTGACTGACTGATCAACACCCAGCTCAAACCGTTTAACCTAGGAATGTGAAATTTTGAAGGTGCTTTGTTTTAAGACGTAAGGAAGGATTTTTGGAAAAAAGGGGGTGAATAATTTAAACAGGATACCTATACAACAACACAGTACGTATCTGGTGGCGCGATGAAAACCGCCTAAGGGTAGCCGATGGTTCTCTTAGTTCACTTGTCCACATGGATCATATGAAAAAACAGAACAAAACAAAATAATAGTGCAGAATGTTTGTACAAATTCCAAAATAAGGTTATACAGTGTTTGCACTCACAAATATACGCTTCTTCGCTCATTGTACACACAGGGAAAGCCGCTGCTCATAACCCGCTCAACGCAGCTGCCGCTTGTTGTGTCTGTCCATCCGCTCCGGAAGAGAGCCGCCGTCCTCTGCAACACTCCGACACAGCCAGCCGGGCAGGGAGTCCGTCCGTCGCCGCCTCCTCGTTGTTGTTTTTGTAGCCGTTGGTTTGTGGAATCGGCGAGGAGGGCAAAGATCGCAGCGGCCTCCCTCCTGCTGCCTGCATGTATTTACTGCCCGCCGGCTCAGCCCTCACACCCTCCAGCAGCCAGGCCCCCCCGGAAAGCGGCAGCCACAGAGCCCGGAGCCCAGCTCGCTGAATGCAGAAGAATCTCCTTCTATGAATGAGTATGGATCACCTTCTCAAGCAAAGAATCTGAAACACCTGAATGCGTTGATCCACTTAGAGCCAGTGTTCGGGCTCCATATTTGTGAGTGCAAACACTGTATAACCTTATTTTGGAATTTGTACAAACATTCTGCACTATTATTTTGTTTTGTTCTGTTTTTTCATATGATCCATGTGGACAAGTGAACTAAGAGAACCATCGGCTACCCTTAGGCGGTTTTCATCGCGCCACCAGATACGTACTGTGTTGTTGTCTATTTACTGGTTTGGGGGAAACCACTAAATCTCTGGTGGGCTTGGGTTGACTGGTGGTGGTATAGGTTTGGGCGCCGTCCATTCTTCGCTTGTTTGTGTTGTTAGGATACCTATACAGGATACCTATATTTCAAAAACCAAAGATGTTACAGGCGTGAAAATTGGTATTTACAATCTTCTTGAAAAATAAAAAAAACACGTGTTTTGCCATTTTCTGAAAATCTAGATGATACACTCAATCAGCAGATCAGAGGGATGCTGTTACTTCACACAGAATGGAGTCTCTATGCACCTCTTCTCACAGCCAGGGCTCGCACACTCCCTCACTGCTCCAGCATGTTTGCTTCCCTCTCACAGTCAGGGCATGCACATTCTCTCACTACTCCAGCATGTCTGCTTCCTTCTCACAGTCGGGCCTCGCACATTCCCTTACTGCTCCAGTATGTCTGCTTCCATCTCACAGCAAGGGCTCGCACACTCCCTCACTGCTCTAGCATGTCTGCTTCCCTATCATAGCCAGGGCTCACACACTCCCTCACTGCTCCAGCATGTCTGCTTCACTCTCACAGCTAGGTCTCACACACACCGTCAATGCTCCAGCGTGGGAGAGCCTGTGATATTATTGCAGAACCTCAACCCACCTAAACTCTGTAATTTCACCAGATTGCAAGTAAAAGCACTACACAGAAATGTGATTGACCCTAAGGTGCTAAGCGGTTCTGGGCAGGGGAGTGGGTGTTCATACCACGAACACCTCTTATACATTCAGAATATCAGTTTCAATTCCAAAGATTTCAGTTCGCCCTAAAGGTTTGTTTTGCTATGACCATCAACAAGTCTCAGGGACAGTCTTTGAAGGTAGCGGAGACTGACCTAAGAGAAGACAGTTCTTCTCACAGTTTTACGTTGTCTGTTCCCAGAGTGAGCTCACCTAACTCTGTGCTGATCCGAGCACCTGGAAGTTAAACTACTAATGTAGTTTACAAAGAAGTACTCTAAAACTTTTAGTTTTCTATGTTACAGATGCAAAAAAATATTAAAAAAATTGTCTGTCTCATTTTTCTGTATTTACAAAAAAAAAAATCATGGACGCATATGAATGAAACGACTTTGTTTTGTAGCCAATACGCCCTGACTCACGTCTACAACAAACATTACTTATTACTTTAAGACATCAACCTGTAAATTATATTATGTACAGTTTGGAGAAAAAACTCATGTTTCTTTTAAAAGCAAATGTAACAAATCCCAAAATGTACGCGAGCGAAGCCGCAAAAGCTAGTAACCCTGTATGTGAATGCTACCTGCATTAGCTTGCATGTTCTGCATGACATTCTCTGAGCAATATGGAAATACGGTTCCTGAGCTGCCTTGCTTGTGACAGGCTTTTTCTTACATCAAGGCTGCATGCCGATTGCTTTGAATAGAATGCTAGAAATATTGTAAGTCAATCTGTGTCTCATTGCTACATTCCTGTTTCTGGTTTTCAAGTCATTCGTATGCTGTGATTTTATACCAACCCATACACAAAATTTACATTACTATTGAATAGCTAGAATTGGGAGGATTTGCACATTATAGTATATATATATATATAATATAATGTATAATGTAATTGTACCAGCTGGGAAGAGTAGAGGTAACATCACTGCTCTATAACCATGGAGACACAGGTTCGAATCCCAGCAAGAGCACCTCTCCAGTAAGTGTCCTTGGGCAAGACACCTGACGGTACCCACTTGCCACCAGGACTTACTTGAAAACGAGAGAAATCTTAATGTATCCTTCCTGGTAAAATACTTTAAATAAAAATAAAAAAATAAAATTACATATCATCCACAACATTAAAACCACCTGCTTAATATCATGTAGGTCCCACTCGTGATGCCAAAACAGCTGTGACTAACAAGACCTCTGAACGTGTCCTGCGGTATCTGGCACCAATACATTAGTTGCAGATCCTTGAAGTCTGGCAATTTGTGAGATAGGGGCCTTTATGGATTGGATTTGTTGTTCCAGAACATCCCAAAGATAGTCAATCAGATTGAGATCTGGGGAATTTGGAGGCCAAAGCAACACCCTGAACTCCTTGTCATGTTACTCAGACCATTCCTGAATAGTTTTGTCAGTGTGACAAGGTGCATTTTCCTGCTGAAAGACGTCACTGCCATCAGAGAACAGAATGGCCATGAAGGGGTATAGTTGGTCTGCAACAATTTGAAGGTAGGCGGTACATGTCAAATGTGTTCTGACATCTTTCTGTCATGTCAGCTCCGCACTATTCAGCAGTTTGAGCTACAATAGCTGTTCTGTATGATCGGAACAGATGGGCTAGTAGACATGTGCACAGCACAAAATTTCGTTTTGAACTAATGGATTAGTCCTAAAATGCAATTTATTTAGTTGCTAAAGAAATTCATTTTCAGTTCTTTAGTATGAAAACTAATTTCATTCATCCGAAAACCAGTGGATACAATTACTATTGTAGTGGCTCCTCAGAGGGCTCAGATTGCTGCTTGTTACAGTATCTCTCACTCTCAGCACAATGTGTCAGGCAAAGCTGTTACAGTAACAGACTGCTGCTCATCACAGCGCTCAGAGTTTCCGTAAAACTAGTAAATAATATTTTTATATATATAAGAGGTTAGAACAATATTATTTCCTTGTTTTACTGCAACAGCTGAGCCTGACACATTGTACTGAGAGATAATATAACAAGCTGCCGATCTCAGCGCTCACAGCCACTGGATTTAAAGGGCTAAAAAAAAGGCTCCTCTCTGTATAATGTATAGAACATCCTTCTGCATTAATTAATACCCCTCTCTGTATAATGTATATAACATCCTCCTGCATTAATTAATACCCCTCTCTGTATAATGTATACAACATCCACCTGTATTAATTAATACCCCTCTCTGTATAATGTATAGAACATCCTCCTGAATTAATTAATGTCCCTCTCTGTATAGAACATCCTCCTAAATTTATACCTTTCTCTGTATAATGTATATACATCCTCCTGCATTAATACACCTCTCTGTATAATGTATAGAACATCCTGCTGCATTAATTAATGCCCCTCTCTGTATAGAACATCCTACTGCATTGGCATGTGGAGGGTGCAGAACTTCGGAATGCAATGCTTATCCAGCACAGGAGTGAGAACTTTTACTTGAACTTTGTATCTCTGTGGGGGAGACACAGGAATATAAAAGCAGGGGAGAGGGAAAATATTAAGGGTAAATCAGTCTGAAAGCTCAGAGAAGAGATGACTGGTGCAAATTTATTTTTGTAATAAAATAAAGCACTTTAAATCCAGGGAAAACATTCAAATAAATCACACTGAAGGCTCATAATGACAGAGTAACTGTGAGAGCTGGATACTAAATGTATCAAACGTAAAAAAAAACTTTATAACTTTATATAAAACGTGTATTACAGATGAGGAAAGGGGGATAGTGCTCCTGGATAATATAAAATGTATCAGACCCTATGTAAGCCCCTATTATGCAGAGCGGGAGGGGAGATAACACACGTTTTATAAAGTCCCTCTTTTCTCCCAGCGCTGCTTGTTATAAAGGGGTTTTACTATCCAGCCCTCCTCTGTCATTAGCTTTCAGTGTGATTTATTTGAATGTTTTCCTTCTCCAGCTGCTTTTATCATCTTGTCTGCCTCATAGACATGCAAGGGTTAAGTAAAGGTTTCCTCTCCTGTGCTGGCTGTCTGTGCTGCGAGTGAGTATTCTGGAGCTCTATCACTGTCTGAGTTTCGGGTAGGGGTCGGGAAGGATTATGCATACAAACCTTTTCTGTAGCTTTGCGATGTTGCGCTCTTCATTGCTGGTCTCCATCACTCATCAATGTAATATCACAAAAAAGTACTGAAACTAAAATGTAGTGCATTTTATTTTCGTTTCTTTCGTTTTTTGTACTGAGCAGTTTCGTATCTCTTGAGTCATACTAAAACTAAATTATCCCAAAATTCTGACTAAATCATTTTAGTACTAAAACGAATGCACATGTCTATGGGATAGCCTTCGCTCCTCACATCCATCAATGAGCCGTGGGTGCCCTTGACCCTGATGTCAGTTGACCAGTTCTTCCTTGCACCACATACTGAGAACACTCCACAAGACTTGCCATGTGGAGATGCTCTGACCCAGTTACCTTGCCATCACTATTCGTCACTCTGTCATTTAGATTTTGTCACTTGCCCATTTTTCCTGTTTAACACATGGCATTAAAGAACTGACTGTTCAGTTGCTGCCTAATATATCCCACCTCATGACAGATGCCATTGTAACTATATAATCAATGTTATTCACCTCAGCAGTAAGTGCTATGCTGTCCTGTGGCGGGAGGGCATTGACGACGTAGGGCACACAGGTCCGCTCCACTGTCTTCATAGAGGCTGCCTCGGCCCCTCCCCAAAAGCTGCACGCGCCGACGTGCGGAGCGCGACATGCGTCATTGGCTGCACGAGGACGGCCTATACTCCAGCCATCCCCCTGCAGCCAATGATGTTGCGCCGTTCATCAGCTGTGGGGCGGGGCGCAATCTGTGCCTCGCGATGGGACCTGTCCGGGTACGGGTATGCCTCACCGCCATTTAGCCTCCCCTGACGAGTGATGCCTGCCTGCCTGTCGTTAAGGGGTTAAATATTGTGGTTGATCGGTGTATCCTATTAAGTGGAGGGCAAGAAGTGAGATTAAAAGCCACACATATTACTAGAAATAATATAAATCATTTTGATAACACCTACACATCCAAGAAAATTTGTTTTCTGATTTGCTGGGACTTGTAGATTTTTTTTGTAATCCTTTATATTATTTCTTATATGTATAGCAAATAAAGCATAGTGTCTTCAAATGATCTGACACCTAACACCATCTTATGATTGCCTTTGAAACACTTCGTGATCATTTCATTTTCTCCTTTTCTTTTGACAGAATTAGGATTTAAGAGCAGTGAAACATTTATCACATGTAACTGTCTGAAAATGGGAAAAATGATTAAATGATGTTTGACTTCAGAATTTTGGGGATGTTTTGGCAGGTATCTGCATTCTACAGGAGTAGTTCAAGCTTCATGTTCAAAGAGCGTGGGAACTCATCATGATTTCTGCCCCCACAACCCCTCACAAGTAATCGTTTTCATCTTACCCATAGTCCACTCTGAAATTTGATATTTATAATAAACTAAGGCCAGGTTGGGTTTTAGATAATTAAAGAAAATGATCCTAAATGCCACATATTTATTGTAACATAAAAGGAAAGAGAGAACTGATACCTAAAATTTTAAATAAAGCTTTCCAGTTGGTGGGCCAATTGGAAATTTGGTTACGTTCTGCGTAAATAGTGGGGGAACTACATTCTCTGGCATTCTCGCAATGAAAACTCTTGGGAGTAGTTGACCCCTGGTCATAAGACAATTCCACCCGATTAGGTATAGATCGATGACAGCAGAAGGTCACTTCATTTTCCAGCACTTGCCTTTCATGAAGAAACCTACCCCCTGGTATTAATACTAGCACTTTAATACCATTATCCCCACCTTGTATGAAAGAATCCTCAAGAAAAGTATCAAGATGACTAAAACCAAAAGTAATATTACCACTCGGTAAAGCTGGTGGCTGACAGTTAAATTATGCTTGGTCCGGGAAAGGATAAGTTGTTCTGTTGTTTCCCATATTGTTCTGCTAAAACAGATTATTAACTGCCTTATAAATAGTTAAATAGTCCTTGAGTGAGCTACAGCAGGAACGAACGGCCTAAGTTGGTTGTATAGAAATCAAAATGTTGTTTGTGACAGTAGCGAGGAGTGTGGCGAGGTCCTTGGGGAGACATCATAGAAGCTTGGACTGCTGAAGAACACATTTCAATATGCTGTTTTCTCTATGGCAACTGACCCATAAACGGCAATGAAGTGGAAGGGTTGCCGTTCCTCTCACCTAGTCCTTCAGTTAGACGCCTGATAAGAAAAGGATACAGCCTTAAATCCAATATCCAGACTTATTGTTTAGATAGTTTAAAGGAGAAGGTCAAGGAAAGAAAAACTGAAAGTCTTCTGTCTCTTCTCCAACGTGGAATGAATCTCGCTTGAAACACGCACTGAAACCTTATTTCCTATTCATAGCTTTCGTTTTAAGCAATCTTTTTTTTTTCTATTTATTATTTGATTTCAGAATAAAGTTGTCTGAAAAACCAAAGGATACACAGGAGGATTTGACGCAGCCAGGCATGTAAAACATATCTGGAACAAATATTGAAAGCTTTATTTATCTACAGGATTTCACTTCTATTTCCTGAAGGTTTTTTTTGTTATTATTATATTATTATTTTTCGTATATGTTTGGTTTTTCTAGCCAATGAGTCCTTTTAGAAATGGGAAAGGGGAAAAAAAATAATATATATACATTGTTCTGGGTCATTGATAACTCCTGCAGTTTATATATTTTTTTTTTTCTCCGGTAATAGAACTTAGCGAGATAAGACGAGGAATAGAGGCTCTGGATTCATGTTTAATGTATGTATTCCACTCCTAGCGAAGGAAAGTCTGTTTGCAATGTAAGCACATTTTCTAAAGGATCTTCTTGAGGGGCGTCTAGGAAAAAAAAAAACTTAGATCTTTTTCGGTGTACCTTGTGGCTTTTCAGACAGGGGCAAAAATTGCAAATGCGGTTTGCACCCTCTGTGCTGATAACAGCATTGAGAAAGTTGTAGAATTATTAGAATACCCTGGGATGCCAAGTCCTTTGAAGGCAAAACTATTATTTCTATTCTGTAGTCACCTTGAGAAAGGGAACAGTAAGGGAGGGCTAATTATCAGTGGCATGCAGACATTGTAGCTTGAAGATGCAGGCAGCAGCAATGAAGTTCGTGTATTGAAAAACAGACAACAGAGATGTTGAGAAGTCTAGTGAGTGGTATGCATTGCAAATCTAAAGCTTACTCTTATGAATATTAACCCCCTCAACAGGTTTCCTCTGCTCTAAAGCTACATAAAACCTGGTATAAAGTGATAGTGACTCGTCGGCCCAGTAATCAAATGGTTCTAGTCCTTAAAGTCACGGAGACCTTGCAACAACATGACTTAAAGCCATGCTTAATTAAGTCATCTGTATTCAATGATGGATTCCACTAAGACCCATTAGTATGACAGGGTGGGGGGCCGAGTTTAAGCGTAGCTGTGTTTTGTGAGATTAGGATTAGGCGATATTGTCCAAAAGCCATTTATTTTTATGTTCATACTGCAATAGCAGTGGTGCATAAAAAAAGTATGCATTGATCAGATGTGAAGCACTTCACCACTATTTTTCCCCTGAACACAAGCAAGCCATAATCAAATCTATCTCTACCTCTGCTCCGGGCGAGAAAGCCAGAAAGGTATACTTCAATCAACACATTTTTTGCCATATTGTCCTGTCTTTTACCCATTGCACCTTGTACATCGCTGTGGAATGTGCTGGCGCTTATTAAATAATAATAATATTGCTACTGCTGATAGTTTATTTTTTTTTCTTGCCTCTTTTTTTTTGATAGGTTAATTCTGTGCTGATGCTCAGGCTGCTCTGCTCCTCCCTGTTGTATATACTCTGCATGAACAAATGGTTAACCCTCTAAACTCTGTATTTGTTTTTATCCACAGTTCACCACCATTTTTCCCTCTGCTGTCCCACCCACCCCATCCACGCTCCCACCCAGCCCCTATCCTTATTATATAGCCTCTTTTTCTCAGCTGCTCCAAACCTCCCTCGGTTTAACCTCATCATGCCCAAGCTTTTGGCCTATCATCAGGCAGTGTCTGCTATACTCTCTCTGATAATTATCGCCACACTCCCCCTGGTCCCTTTTGCTTCACTTGCCTTAGTCCCTTAGATTGTAAACTCACGGGATGTCTGGCTGAGCACTTGTATAAAGTGCTGCATTTGCAGGACAATTATCCTATGGGCAGGGCCATCTGCTCCTTATGTTTTAATATTTATTATGTCATCTGTTCATGTTTCCCCATTGTAAAGCGCTACAGAAACTGCTGGCGCTGTATAAGCACTTGTAACTGTAACAGAAAATCTGGAGTGATACATTGCATCTTCTAGAGATTTTGTGGGTGCTGGTATTTGCCAGCGTTCCAAAAAGCAGCTGAAATCGTGGGTATTTTAGTGCTGAGAAATGCCGGTCCTTCTCAAAACTATAATCCGAACAGCAAAAGGAGAAGCTGATGGTGTGGAACGTATTTAGAGTACTGTAGGTGGAAAAGTCCCTTTAAAAGGGTTCAGGCCTCCTCCTACATATTGCTGAATGATGGCAGGCTGTATTGATGAGGGTTGATGTCCATTAAAAGCTAACGAGTGTATTTAATGAGGTTTGATTGACTCATAGGTAAAATGCCGTATAATGAACTGGAAGGAAACCCTCTGCAGGCTAATGGAAGGCAGGTGAGGGACGGGGAGGGGAGAAATAGTTTATTATTCTCTTCCACATTAAAAAAAATATACAAATGGAATACAAAAACATTTTAATGAAAGCTTGTTCTCATACATCTGGAGCACACAAGCAAAGGCATATAAGGCAAAGACGTAAATGAAAATCTCAAGCGGCTGCTGATCACAAGAAATGGCTTTTTGACTCGGTGATTAATCAGCCAATGGAATTTGCATCAAGACTTGGAAATTGGTAACAGAATGTAAAATGAGACTAAATAGCTTCATTGAGTAAAGAAAAATACACAGATCCAACAAGCGTTTCCTCTAAACTATGTCCCTCAATCAATATATTCTCTATCTCCTAGAATATAATAGTTCAGGATACGCAAACATATGTCTGATGTACATGTGCAATAACAAGTGGGATTTCAGAGTCAACAACCCGTGCACTGAGAAATCCTGGAAAAGATTACTTGTAGTGGGGCTAAATGAAGTCACAAAGATACAAAGACATTGTCAGAGTCTGTTCTTCTCTTCCAACCGTCTGTAAGAAACAGAATATTCTATGACAGTGAAGATCAGTCGGAATTCTCATCCATCCATCCATCATCCATCCATCCATCCATCCATCTTTTACAAGGGTGATACAGAAGCAACAGATATATGTGATTATCCACAAAGCACTGGTGTTTGCAGGGGCAGCAAAAACTGGCCAACACTTAAATCCAAACAGTTAAAGGAGAAGCTTTACTGTATTAATATTAGTTTTGAGAAGCATGCAAAACAAACACCAAAAACAAATGCAGGAGGAGAGCCAGTCACACGACGCTTAGTATGTGAAGGAGCTTTATTCTCGAGCAGCTACTGGTCATGCTTGAGAAAGATCCTGTTCCAGGACCGAAACATTGGGGGACCAGCACCAATGTTTCGGTCCTGGAACAAGATCTTTCTCAAGCAGCACCAGTAGCTGCTCAAGATTGGTCCTGTGCCAGGAATGAAACATCGCTGAAGCTGCCCATACATACTCAGCCTCGTAAGACCGATCTTCTTCCAGTATTTATATCCACTTTTGTGCTGGTGAGTGGTGACCTTGTGTTGTTGGAACCTTGGATGGTGCAGTATTGGTAACCATATCTGCTACTCTGTCTGCTATTTTAAATTAAAAAAAAAACAGACAGCTGAAACGTTTTTGTCCTCTCTAAATTCACAATATTTAGTAAAGCTGACATTTTTAACTTTTCAAAACTATTCAAAATATCACTACGCTAGCTGCCCCCACCTCCCTATACATCTGTGTGTCCCAATCCTGTTCTCAGGACCCACCAATAAGCCAGATTTTAAGTAGAGATGTGCATTCGTTTCGGGAAAAATTCGGAATTTGGAATGAAATTTGATAATTCGTATTCGGAAGTACTTCCGAAAAACGAATCGATATGATATGAATTGCGGAACAAAACAAAACGGTATATAACGAACATATTTCGTTTTATACTGTGTCATCATCATAAAGAAAAATTTTAATAATTGATATCAACTATCGAATTTGAAATTAACTATCAAATCGATATCAAATATCGAATTGATCTTAATTTACAATACAAGTAATAGTCATCAAAGGACTTTATGAAACAAATTAATTTTGTTTAAATGTTTAATTTGACTCAAATACTAAATCTGTGACACAGCTTAAAATTTAACCCTAGCTTTTCTTTTAACAGCAAAATTTGATTAATTGGGGTATTATTTAGTGATCCAAAATTCGAATTGATATCAACTATCGAATTGATATATGAAATTCGAATCGATTGGAAATTTCAAATCGCTCCGAAACTAAACGGAATACGAATTGAAATTAGTTATGAAATTCCGAAAACTAAGGGCCCTATTACATTCTCTGAGCATTTATGCTCGCGCAGTGCAATTTTTGTTGCGCACGAAAAAACGTTATTGCGCGAAAATTAACGTGGTATTACGATCATTGCGCATTTTTTCTTCCTTCAAGATTTTTCGTACGCAAATCCGACGCGCAAAGCCGTTCGCAAATGAACGTTGCGTGCAGGAATCGGTGAGCAGACTGTTTTGTCACGGGATTTGTCACGGGATTCAGCCAACATCAATCACCCATTTCCAATAAAATATTTACAAACTAAAAAAAAATGAAAAAAAAAAATTAACACCCACCAGCCAAAAAAAATAAAAATTAACAATGACACAATTTATAAATTTTAATGTTTGGGTATGTGTAGAATGTGTAACTGTACTGTGCTGTATTTTTTTTCGTGCTAGTGTATTTCGTTTCGCCCAGAATGATCACATTTACAGTTACCACGTGCTTTTCAAAGCATGTTATGAAAATGCGCGCAAACTTTTGTTGCGTGAAGATTGTAATACCATCCACGTACCAGCGCACTAACGCATTGGCGCACACAATGTTAAGTATGGGATGCGCGCACGAACTTGCGCTCGCGCTGGGTTCTCGCAGAGTCACTCGCGTTGGACGTTAACGCGCATCGTTTGCGCGTACATCGTAATACGACGTTCTGCGCAAATGGTTTTGCACTCCGCAAATGCGCATTTGCGGGCGCAAAACAAATGCGCGAAGAATGTAATAGGGCCCTAAATGATTTTAAAACGTAACAAAACGAAACTAAACAAAACAAATTATTCATCCATGCACATCCCTAATTTTAAGGATTCCATTGGGGAAAAGCAGACTGAATGCTGCAATCCCTGTGCTGTGCTTCAGCTATCTGGCCTGGTCGTACGTCCTGAAGACCAGAGCTGGAATCCACTGCTTTACTGCTATAAGTTTGACATGGAGCAGAGACCTCTCTACCGCATGTCTAAGGTATGTATTGTAGCTATGTAACTACTGCAACATCTGTACTGCGCTGTGGAATATGCTGGTGAAATATAAATAAACTAATGATAATATTACTTAGTATTCTGTGGCTTCCTCTAATGCTGGAATGCTTTGCAGATCTTCGTTATCTATACAAATATATATGTTTGTGTTCCTATGAATTACAACCCAGAATGCCCCTGTGTGTAATGTGTAAGCAGGGGGAATAGGACACACACACAGCATTTCCTCTATTAAGTGCCTCTCGTAGTTCTGCATTAATTGCTATAAATAACTGAGAAAACAAGGCTAATTAAAAATCATCATCTGTTCCTCATTTATTTATTTTTTTCTCGACAGTCACTCCCCCCTCCTCCCTATTAATTGCATTACAAATAAATTAATAAATAAAACTCTGGATGACGGAACCCTTCCCTGACACGGTCTCAATTCAGGAGCGTTTCGAGGTCCCACAAAATCCTAAGAGGGGTTCTCAAATTGGTTTCCTGGGACTTGTTTTCCTACACAGCGGTGCCCTAATTTACACTTCATAATTTGCAGCGCGGCGTGTGAGGCATCTGGATCAGCCCGAACAAGAAAATCCAAACCATAATTAATTTCTAAGGCAGTGGGGAATTTAGTTTTAAAGTTTGTACGAAATAAATAAATAGATCAAGGAGAAGGAGTTTTTCTGCTGCCGCCAGGTTAGTGTGACAGGCTTTTCATGCCATTGTCACTATGCAGTGCTAAAGCGAGATTTTGCTTATTTATTTGGCTTGAACGTATTGGGACGAGACGTACGTTTCTGATATACCTATGTAATACTCACTTGGTATAATTATGCAAGAAAGTAACCCTCTATTCAAAGCAGTGACTCCTGGGCTTTATTGTAATGTAAATGTTCCAGTCATAAATATATATATATGCAGATTTGAAACATTTTTTACCACCTTTTGTTTCTCTTCTTTCTAAATTGTTTATAGGAAATCTTTTAACACCTTTAATAGCAAGTGATTTTCCATAATAACACTAGCAGGACCCAGTGGCTTTAGGCTAGGGTCAAACGAAAGCATTTTTACACGCGAACGTAAAGAAGTGCGTTCGAACGCATTGACGTATTTTTTCATGGAATACGCGAAAACGGTCATACGATGCGCATTTTTGTGCGTGATTTTTTACAGATCCAAACCAGGAAACTTTGGGTGTCTGGACGTTATGTTGGCCGGACATGAGCAGGGTCTGACGTCTCCAAATCACGCACACACGCCGCTATGCGGACGCAGCGCACTCTGTACGTCAGTACTAGCGGTTCTGCGTTCTCGAAAAAATGTGTTCATTTTCCACTTGCGTTGGGCGGCCGGACTTTCGTGCGACCGTACTTCGTATATTGGCTGTCATTGCCCATCATTTGCTGCTAGTGCGGCCGTGATTAAGTGCGCCTAAACGCACGTTAAAAGTGCGCTAGTCTGACCCCAGCCTTATAGAAAATGACTTTTCATGACCTACACAGTAAATGTATGCAGTGGTGTCCCACTGTATAAATACACTGAAAGTAAGCTCTACTTGACAGGTAGAGGGCCCTCTGCTGGACAAAAAGTGCTACTACACTTACATTATAGCTTAACCCTTTCCCGCCGCAGGACATACCATTGAACTGTACCATTGTCTTGTTGACGTCTATGGGCCGCCTCGGCCCCTCCTTGCGCACCCTTGGCTGCTGCGTAGTGTGCCAGCTGCATGGGCGGGCTGAACAAGAGGCCCACCACAGCACCTGGCAGCGGGGCGTACTAGCACGCCCCACCAGTGTAAACCCCCTCCCAGTAGGTGCCTCCCACCTGTCCTTAAGGAGTTAAACTATGTGGTTTGTGCTATCACCTTGTCAGCTGTGATGAGGACAATTTCCTGCACAAGATGTGCATGTTTTGAATGAAAATCAGTGGTTTTGTTCTTTTAGAAAGGATTTCACCAGGAAGGATACATTGAGATTTCTCTCGTTTTCAAGTATGTCCTGGGTGGCGAGTATGTACCGTTAGGTGTCTTGCCCAAGGACACTTACTGGAGAGGTGCCCTTGCTGGGATCGAACCCATGACTCCACAGGCTCTCTCTGTGCTATTGTCACTAAGAGTCGGGGCTAATGACAGCAATGATTCAGGAAGGTTTGTTAAGCCTCCTTTAATGCAAGGAGCCTAAATTGACATGGTAATTGGAATGTCTCATTAGCCGTATAGCTCTCTCTCATTTGCAGATTGCTGAATTAAGGTGTCCACAAACCGGGTGCTGAAGATTTTGGTGGCTCTCTGCCCCATCACTCTAGCCCCCATTTGTATCATCGCTTCACATTTCACCACCATTGTGCTCCTTTTCCATCCTTTTCACACCCATCATGCCAATGCCCCATCCCGGCACTCCTTGGTGTCTTGCTATGTACCTTTCACTCGCATTATGCCTATGTCCAATCCCTTTCACTTCCCATTGTGACATCGCTTCATCCCTCAAACACCCCTACTGCGTCTTTGGCCCCTTTCTCTCACTTCTATTGTGTCTCTGCTCAGTCCATATTTTAGGGATTGCCTTGTGGACAGAATACTGCAATCAATGAGCAGCAATTCATATCACATGTCTGTGATTTGGAAATCCGGCAAACCTGGCCTGTTAATGCTCACTGAGGACAGGGTTGGGAATCACTGTCCTAGACAATATCCGGCTGCGATTTGCCATTTTAACATGTACTTTATTCTCCCTCTACATCATATTTAATTAAGCAAATGCGCTGGATTTAACCGTATGCTGTAATAAATAGATCGTATTTGTTGTTTCGTTTTTGTGTATTGCAGGATTTAAATTTTTTTTTTGCATGTTATAATGAAGTGAAACAATGCTGCAGGAAAATAGATTCCTCCACCAACAAATGTAAAATCAATATTACTAAACTAAATGTTTAATTTATGGAGTGTTCTTCGTCAATTGGAAATAGCGTCCGACGAGCTTATTATTTTCTTATGATTTCTTGTTGTACATGTGGAGTTTTGTGCAGAGGTCTGGGAATTAACGGTAAATACAATTAAACACAAGTATCGAGTTTCGGAAAAGTTTAGGTCTGTTGTCAAAAGATATTGCTTTTAGCACTAGGGGAAAAAATATAAAATAATTTTTTTTCCTTAAAAAAAAATAAAAAATGAATTTACACATTCTTCCAGCAGCTGTGACTGATTTTACTAACAAATGAAGTGCACGGTAGTTTTTTTCTGGAATGTGTTACTTGGGACAGTTAAATTGAAAAATTCCTCCCTTTCCTTAATAGAACATGTCAGCATGGAATTCTTCGGCAGTTTTCCCTCTAAACCAATTGTAATATAATGTTCTCGTGAGCCATGTATTCATGGAAATGCATACAGCATTTTTACTCGCACGGTCAGGGCTAGATTTACTGTTCTCTACAGCCCAAGGCTAATTTTCAAAAACCACCCGAACTAAAATCTCAATTAAATAATGTGCCTGTCTCGCTGCTATGTTATTCCATGTGGCAAATAATAATAAAAAAAAAAAACGTATAAATGTTCAATCGTAAGCTAAGCCTGCTTCGGTGAAGCTCAAACTTCAGCAGTGCGTGCAAGCAGACAGTAGTAATACTGTACAAATACCCTTTCCCCCCCCCAGAGATGCCACCCATGATGGATTTTTTTTATTGAATTCGGGCTTATACTATAATCACGGAGCTAGAAGTCAAGGGTTTGTTTGCTTCTTGGATATTGGGTTGCAGGGAAAAAAAAAAAAGAGATGTATTCTCTGCAATCTGGCTGAAGGAATATATAAATTACTTAAAAGTCAAGACAATCACCGTATGCAAATATTGACCAGACGTAAAAAGTTGATTTTCCCAATGCGAAGCCAGCGGGTGATGCATTTTACCGCTTCACTACCACGATCGAGTATACTCGATATTCGAAGCACTGGCAGGTATCCCAAGATCAAATATACTCGATCGGGTCTTTTTCTGGAGCAATGCAAAGTAATCTCGTTTATTGCAAACAAAGTTTTTTGACAGTCTGCAACTTTTAGAACATGTTCTGGAAACTGTGCAAACATTAGAGCCAATGTGCTGCAGATCACTCTGTACGCAAAGAACACTAAAGCCAAACACTGAATGCGCTGTAACGCGGAGCACGTGTAGGCGGTGCTGTGTGTCGGGACGTGCTCAGTGTATACAGGCCTATTGTCTCTGCGCGCTCAGCTGACATCAGGCCGCGTGGCTGAGCACCCATAGGTTGAAAATAGCCAACTACAGGCGCGATGCAACGTGAAGCACATCGTGGCCATTGTGTCTCCTGCTTAAATCCTGTCTGCATGCGTCTCACAAACGTATGCAGCGGTAGCAACATTTGACCCGCAGGGGGATCCCTTTGCCTGTCAAATGAGCATACTGTATAATATTGCATTGTAAGAATGTATATATATACATCTTACATACATTGTTACATTTTGAGTAATGGAAAGTAGTTTTTCACTGGTTTCTTCCAGTGGTTTTATTTATAACTTGCTGGTAGTGAAGGTGGGAAGAACAAAATCTCATTATTAGACTCTGTATACATTATATCTTTGCTGGTGCTGCATGGTGGTGATTTAATAATATCCATTATGCCGGACACTGTCAGGCTTTATTAAATACAATCAAGCAGGACTTCAGCTCAGTTGTTCCCAGGTGGTCCAGTCACTCTGCAGCTGTGGAGATAAGACTCACATTGACCATTGAAAACACCACTCATTATATCTCCTATGATAAAGAGCAGGAGTTTTCAGTACCAGGACATTTACTCCAAACATCCTGCTTATCCGTCTGTCATGTAGTCCATAAGGGAAAAGCAAACAACTCCAGCATGAGCTGTAAATTGGTAATAGGAAATATTAGAACTCCCAAAGCATGGGGTCTTTCCTGGCCCATGCTAACCAGGCTTGGATTATGGTGGTGACATGGGAAACAGCCAGATACCTGAAGTCGTCAGTGAAGACCTTCTCCACCATGTCACTTTTTAAAAAAAAATCTAATTTGTAGCCCAGGCAAATTTGTAAAGAAAAAGTAATGTCCTAAGCTCTTAAAATGGATCAGTCACTATGGTAGCCAACAGAATGGGGAAAATACCCTAATAATTGCTCTTCATACATCATCTTCACGTTACCAGTGAGATGGGATGTTTAATCATTTTTGGGTTGCTTTGCATATCAATTTATGGTTTCTTTATTTGATTCCAACTCTAAGGCCGGGGTCAGACGAGCGCACTATGTGTACCCGTACTGTCTTGCCTCCCGACGCCCGTCACAGCGTGTGACTCTTTGACGGGGCCGGCCACACGCTGTAGCGTGTGCACGAATTGCACGCTCTACGGTGGGCGTGTTGCGGACGATCTGAAAGCCTGACTACGCTTAATGAGGTGGTCAGACGGGCGTCAGAGTGGAAGGAATGTCCAATCTCACGGTCGTTCCTATCGCTCTGCAAAACGCGCGTCTGACCCTAGCCTAAAAGCAGCTGGAAGAACAAAGCTTCATTCAATCGTCCAATTAGGTTATTCTTTTTAATAAAAAATATTCAGTCCTACCCCAATATGTAAAGCTAGTATCGAAGAAAAAAAAAAGAGCAGGAAATGTCCTGAAGACATATCTGCTCCGCGCTATTAGTGTTACGTGGCTCAATGATTCCTCTTTTGGAACCATACCATGGAAATTTATTGCCGAGTTGAACTTTAAAATAGATAACGTTTGGCTGGTAATGCCCATTTTCACATTGTAAATTTCAGTCTTTGTGCCCTTTAAATAATTCTTTCTTTTCTCTTTTCTAGTTTAGTAACTTCTTTTTGTAATAACCGTACGCGAGTGCGTCCCATTCCTTCTGGTTGAATCAACACTCGCAGGTCAGTTATCTGTGCAGCAGCAAAGAAAAACACGGGCAGACTATTGCAGTGACATTGAGGGATGCGATCACCAGGAGTGCAACCATATAATGGGATCTGGAGAATCAGAGAGGCTACTTCAGGGCAAGTGAGGGATGAAATGCTCTTGTGATGAGCAAACTAAGCATATCGCTTAAAGATTTTGACACGCTGCGGGGTCAAGTGCCTAGCTGCTGCAAAACGGGGCTGCCGAGTCACTGCCCTCGTTTTCTGACCTCAATGAGTTTTTGTCTCTGCTGGAGGAAGCAATGGCTGTGACAGCGCCGCTGCCATCAAAACGCTCGTTCAAGGGCAAGGTGCGCAGGGATTGCTACATTCGAAGTAACACTTTGGAAAGCTCTGGAAGCTTAGAAAATGAATGTTAAAAAAAACACAGCAAAGTGTTATTTTATTATTGTTTGTTTTTCTTGGATGTGCTTTGATCTTGTAATCCTCTATAGGTATACTTGCCTGATTTACAGTCGTTAGATGTAATATCAGGTGATGTAGGAATACACACGTAAGTAAAGTATGCATAAGTAGAGAATGCCATTTAAAAGTAAAGCCTAAAGGGGTTGTCCACTAAGCACCCAAAATTGCTGACATAGAGGTGATGGAAAACACAGGTGTTTCTCAAAACTATATATACAGGGCCGTTATAAACCATTGTCTGGAAACCTATTCATTAACAGGACTATACACAGGACACGAGGTCTCCCATTTAGACTGGACGAAAGGAAATTCGGCCTAAGGCATAGGAAGGGTTATTTTACGGTGAGAACAATAAAGCTGTGGAATTCTCTGCCCGTTGAGGTGGTTGGGTCAGAGACTGTACAGACTTTTAAACCACGACTGGATGACTTCCTGCAGACACAGAATATTAAGGGTTATAATATTTAATATGTGGGTAAAAGCTGCTTGATCCAAGGAGAAATCAGACGCCATTCTGAGGTCAAGAACAATTTTTTTTTCCAGTATGTTGCATATTGGCGAGCGCTTCTGAATGGGTTTTTTGCTTTCTGTTGGATTAACAGCAGTAGGTAATGTGTGAAAGGCTGAACTCGATGGGTAATGTAACTATATAACCCCTTAAATGTTCTAAACTTAAGGGAAACATTAATTTCATCACCAATGAAGATAAAAATATCCCATGTGTCATTGCCTGGTTGTGTATTATTTTGTACAACCATAAGTATTTATCTCTTTTCCAGGTATCTCAAGGATTCACCCTGTGTGGTGGCCATTTTGAATCATCATTTATTTAGTACCGGCTGGATGGAGTAGAGGTAACATCCCTGCTCTATAACCGTGGAGACTCAGTTTCGAATCCCAGCGAGCAACCTCTCCTGTAAGTGTCCTTGGGCAAGACACCTAACGGTACATACTCGCCACCCACGACATACTTGAAAACGAGAGAAATCTCAATCTATCCTTCCTGGTAAAATCCTTTGTAAAAAAAAACAAAACACTGATTTTCATTCACACACTATTCGGATAATTAGGAGATGGGGTGTGTTTGTGAATACTGACATCATGAGCATATGTTGCACGTCTCAATAATGTTATCGGAGCCCACTCCAGTCGTTCTAGTTGTGCATTTGGTCTTGGTTTGACTGCTCCTGACTAAAGAGGACAAAAAGTTGGCTGCTTCCAAAGTGCAATGAAATGCCCTATATTTAAGAATACCAAATAATACCTAGATATTCTATTTTAATGTCATTGTTAAAAATGATGCCTTTACCCTTTATCTTCGCAATGTCACAGTGTTCATCAATATTTGCCCATTGATCGGCTCTGTGGAAAATGTTAACAATTAGTGGAAGTTTTTGGGAGTGTTGCGGTGCCATATATTTGATACATAACTTTTTGATCTAGAGGAGTTTCGACTAAAGCCTGGCTTAGCTTCATGGGAAATGTAGTTCCCTAACAGCTGTGGTGCCAGTGTTAGCGATCACTGGTCTAGAAGAATGGGGCTGCACATATGGTGACTGTTAGCAAGGAATACATAAAAGCCAATGAAGCCAGTCTTGAATGCTGTCCAGATTTCGGAGCAGCTCTGTGATTAAAGTGCGTACTTGTCAAAGCACATAGAAATATGCTTTGATGCAACGGGATACTTCTATTTTAAGTTTATAGGATACATTAACAATATTTTCGTTTGGCCAATAAAGTAAGTCCCCAGGTAAGTTTTCCTTTTAGGGCCCTGTTCAGATTATAAATGCTATAACTATACATTTTATATTTCCTGAGGAATAATACATTTTCTAATGCGCAATTGTATTTTTTTTTTGGAGGGAGGATATCTTTTTTCCATTTAAAAAAAATAACAAAGCGAGCCTAGAAAAAGCCTGTTTTTATGGACGAGTGAGATGTTTTGCCTCCTTCCTAAGTATGAAAGCACCATGGAAGTTGTTTTTGCGCTCGGCCTGTTGAGCTTCCATATTGATTTTTTATAACAGTGTAACGTTTTAGTGCTTTGCAAAACAAATTCCTTTAGGTGGTTCATGTCTCAACATTAAAGAACCCTTCCATCAATGCGCGGGACATCAAAATCCCGAATGAAAGGCTGGAGGACTCGCATCCAGAAGAAAAGTGGATATTTCTTTATAGACACTTCTTTATAGACACTCATAAGGGATGGAATTGGTAAATGATAAACAGTTCAATAGTTAATGTGCTTATTACAAATCACTGAAGAACTAAGGTCTAAACATCATAATTGTCCAAACTTTGCCATCGAGTTGGAGGAATCTTTCTAAAATCAGTTCTACGGTGATGTTTGCCTTTCCAGTCAGTGGTGAAGGCTGTTGCCTATGGTAAGAACATATATATACATGGATAAATGCTAAAGAAATGCATTTTAGCTGGCATAGTGAATGGTATTTTGGAATATGTTTTGACAGGGATCACCTAGTGCGGTAGGCATGCTGTAATATGTCCCCTGTAGGGATAGGCATGCAAGGTCATGCTACAGGTAGAATAACAAACAGCGGTGAGATTGTAGGACTATGCTTTTAAAGGAGACCCCCTACAGGAATAGGCGTGCTGGGATGCAGGTATCTCTTTCTATTGAATGCCATCCAAAATTAAAATTTTAACAGGAATTCCCTATAGTGTTAAGCATGTATTGAACCAAACACGTCCAAACTGTTAGCACATTTCAAAGAGCTTTACGTTCTGTCTATACAGTGTGTTAGCCGAATTGCCAATAAATGTATATATATATTTTAGATTTTTTAATGCAAAAACAAATCACTCTCCTTTCCCTTGTGTCATCAAAATTTCCCACCAAGAGCACCGCTCTCCCATTTTCATTGAGGTCTATGCCAATGGAATAGCAGTGGGCAGTGGGAACATTTTGCCCTCTGGACAAATTATACCCGTAATAAAAATAACAGAATAGTTACAGCACTAAATAACGAGGCAGCGATAAAGCCAGCGAACCAGACTGTATTAGTTAGGAGAGAGCTGGAGAGTGTAGGGAGTTGCAAGATGGCGGCACTCTTATCACTAGAGCTGAGACGAGTACAGGTGTGGCATCTCAGTAAGCATTGGCATATTTCGGGAATCTCTAGGACCAAAGATATATTCATAGGTTTCTGAGCTATTATATGAAAAGTTTGATTTATGACAACTTCAATTTAACAGGTACCTCCATATGGAGTTTTCTGTCCAGAATATGCTTGAACATGAGGTTTGAGAAGGCCTTCAAAATGGGCAACACCACAAGATTTGTGAGGATCCTAAGAACAGGAAATAACACAAGTCGGCTCCACGTTGCCATTACAGAGAAGACTATACCGTGTGAAAATCAGACTGCTATCACCCGGAAAGGGCAACCAGAACTGAATGCCAAGGAAGTCTCCTCTGCACGAGAGATACAGCAACCCCTAATGATTGTTTTGATCTTGTTAGGCCTCGTCAGGAGGGTATAGCTGATATCTCTTGGCACCACCATCAAGAGGTCAAAGTCCAGATTACCCTGAGCAAAAACAAGGGGCTGTATTCCAACGCTGGTGTAAATTTATTTAGAACGGTTGTTAAGTTCCCAGAGCCATTATAGTCGATGGAGCTGCTAAGTTTACTGTGGATAAATTTACTACAGGGTTGGAACACAGCCCAAGGTTTGTGAGGTCTGGAAGACTGGGCAACAGCACCAATGGCCTGCCGTATGGTGGATCCCTTCTCAGGTCTCACAAAGTTGCACTGGGAAGCTTTTCCTGTCACTGCCTTTAATTTTGTGAAATGCCAGCATTTGTTGGAGCTGCAATACCGGTGATTCCAACACTGCCAAACTCCAGCGCTTTGTGAATAATCCCTTAGGTATCTACTATGGTGATACACATGCTAGGATATGTTTTAATAACCGTCTATTATAGTGATCGGCATGTGAGAATATGATTTAGCAGGCACCACCTCTAAAGCTTCCCATTTTTCACATTGAATATGCAGAAGATATGGAATCGAGAGGCATAGGTGAATCTCGGAGGCATGTCTCCCTACAGAGGTAAATATTTGCATTATTTTCAGTCCTTGGCTACTAGAGGATAACCTTCCACTGTAATTCACACAGCATATATCAGCCAGCTATAAATGCAAAGGATTTCATATTTTCCTTCTTCACACCAGCGGAATTTTACATCCGCCGAAATCATTTCTGCATAATATTTAATGAAATAATCTGTGGGGAGAGACGTGCGCTCTAATTATTTCTAATGTTTAGAACATTTGCTAAACGCTCACCCTTCAGTGATACGAACGCGCTATTAATATACATTAACAAAATATATAATTTCTTTTTCTATAATAGACGCGGCACCTCGACAGAATTACAATGATAATTCACTAGTTTTTTTTCCCAAATGGAGAAAAAAAAGGACAGGTAATTGCAGCACAGCCATCATCGTTCAGAAAAATATATATGTTGTCTCCAGTTTTATAAAAAAAATTGTATATAATAAATATTTTTTATTTTCTTGAATCCTGTTATTACACGGAAATCAACAGAGAGGCTTCCCTTATCTTAATGAGTGTGAGTGACAGCTGTCATTTTCTTTAACCTTCCGAGGTGCAGTAATTTAAAAACTAATATCCTCCAGATCCAAATAATGACCTTATAAATAAAAAAAGATGCCACACAAAATATAAATTAAATCTATGTTTTCTCCCAAACCAGGAGTTTCTTGTGTTAACTGTTCAGCTAACGCGAGAAGTAAAATGCTGCAAAAACTGGCACCTGAAGGGTTACACCTCAGTGGACCTGACAGCGGAAAAGGTGATGGAATTCACTGGCTATTTACTCGATTTGCTGATGTTTCCTTTCACAAATTGGAACTTTTACCAACATATACAGTGTGTGTGTGTGTGTGTATTAGAGCGCTGGCATCTTCTCTACACGTACCCAATAAAACCAGTGACTGTAAGTCAATATTAACACTAGTCGTCGTGTAGCAGAATCCCAGTAAATCAAAGAGTATTATCATGGTGTACAACACAGTAAACAATAAGACCAGGAATGAAAACATGTAGCTGGTGGTTTGATATTACTTTTGAATGAGGCACATGGTGCTTTAATAACTCCAAGCTATGTGTGTTAGAGCTCAATACAGCCTACTGCAATATATATGTGTGTTAGGATGTGTATGGTGCGGGCATTCAGTTACACCACAGCCCTTCTGTACTCACAGGGGAAATGGAAAATTATGTACATGTGTCAGTTTCTGAATAGAAAAACCACTAGGATTTGTGTATTGCAAGCCAAGACACAATATTATTACTGTGATTATCTATTGCACCAACTATTTACAATATAAAGTAGAAATTCAGTTAACAAAATCACTTTGGAATATATATACATTGGTGGCCAAAATTGTGGATACGCCTTACAGTTTTACAAACGTTTGCAGTTTAAAGTACTTTTTATATAAAAATTTCTAAAAATGTCATAGCACAAGTAAACCTTAATGTAGTAAATGAATGCCTTAACAACAAAAAATCTTTAAATAAGTTCAGTTTTGGCTGGAAATGTACCATGATGCGTCTTGGCTATTATATAGCATAAAAATGATAATTTCACGTTTGTCACAATGTGTTTTTTTAAATAACGTGTTGGATGGCCTTTGGCCTTAACTACTGCCTGACACCTTCTAGGCATTGACTCTACAAGTCTTTTGACATCCTCTTATGTGATCAAATGATGCCAGGAATTGATTATAGCCTCAATGAGTCCTCACTTGTTGCTTGGATTCTTGCTCAAGAACATGAGTTTCAATCTTCACCACAGATTTTCGATGGGATTCAAGTCAGGGCTATTTCCAGGTCAGGGAAGCAGAGGGATATTCTTGTCAACCAAAACTGACAAAATCAGAACGTGTATCCACAATTTTGGCAGTCACTAGTGTGTGTGTGTCTATATATATATATATATATATATATATATATATACGTCACCACAAGTCCTGCAACACCTTAGAATATCTTCATACGATCAATGGTTGGTGCCCAGCCAAAAGCAATATAGACCGAAGGAAGGATGGCGGCAATCAGTCGAAAATAAAACATAAAGAAGTTTATTAAATCATTAAAATAAGACCGACGTTTCGGCCCGCACAGGAGCCATTCTCAAGGTGATACAAACAAGAAATACGTGTGTTTAAATGATAAGCAACGTTAATTGAAATACCAATCAAAGCAAGCTCATTAGAGAGTGGCCACAGGTGTAAAAGTGCGTAGCTCACAGAGCGGCGCACATCTCAACCAGATACATCACGTGATAACGGCCGTGAGCCAGTCGCCTAGGCAACTAAAAACAATACTGATCCATAACGGAAGCAGAAAACAAGAAAGAAAAACATCCCAAAGAGGAAGAGTAAGAGCAGCATATCGAAAAAGAAAAAGAGTGAAAGCATAAACAGGTGAGCATTATATCTAGCCATCATAGAAATAACATAAACAATAAGGCTAGGGACAGATGAGCGCATTTTCTGCAGCCACCGTCAAAATGTACGTCGATGCGTGCGCACGCATTTTTTCACGGAATACGCTTAAGTGGTCAGACGATGCGCAATTCTGGACGTATTTCATGACGGTGGGGTAAAAAGAAGTCTAGGGAAATCCGACTGTTTGAACGTTATGTTGGCCGCACACTAGCAGCGTCTGACGTCTCCTAATCACGCACACACGCTGCTATGCGGCCGCAGCGCACTTTGTACGTCAGTAGCAGCGGTTTCACGTTCTGATAAAAATGCGTTCATTTGCCGGTTGCGTGGTGTCGGCGCACTTTTGTACGCACGTACTGCGTATATTGGCCGTCATTGGCCGTTATGTGCTGCTACTGCCGCCGTGATTTAGTGCGCCTGCACGCGCGTTCCGACTGCCCCACTCTGACCCTAGCCTTAAACGTACAAATATGGACATCTACCATACCTAGCAAATCAAGCTACCCATTGTAAACAAAACATATTCATGTGCTAATAGTACATCACGTAAATCAAAACGTATATAAGCACAATGTAAACAACGCATATAATATTAATGCTACATGCGCGAAAACTGATCAGCCGCCACCATCAGCGGTCATAGAGAAAGCTAGAAAAGGAGACATATTCATTCAGTCCCCTCGGTGCAACAGTATCGAGGGTCCTGATCCAATATGTCTCCCTCTGTAGCAATCGCTGGGAGCGATTACCTCCCCTAGGGAGTGGAGGGACGTGATCAATAGCAACAAAGCGAAGTGAGGGTAGTCTGTGTTGTAATGCCAGAAAATGTTTAGCCACCGGCTTATCAGTTTGGCCATCTCTATAGGCCGTGTTAATGGAAGAACGGTGGCCTCGAATACGCTCCCTCAATGTACGATCAGTCTTCCCCACATAGGTAAGCCCACAGGGACATGAAATCATGTATATTACAAATTCCGTCATACAGGTGATGCGATGTTTTATTGTGTAAATACGGCCAGTGTGCGGATGTGCAAAGGTAGTTGTTGAATTCATATGATTGCATGTGACACATCCCGTACATCTAAAACAACCCATTTTCTGCAGGGGAGTCTTAGTAGCATAGGATCTGACAGCATCCCTGTGTATGAGTAGATCTCGAAGATTGCGCCCCCTGGAATAGCTAATGAGTGGCTGATTTTTAAAGGACATGGGTAGAGACCGGTCATAAGAAAAATTATTCCAGTGTTGCTTAATGGTGTGCGCTATCTTAGCACTATGTGTATGGAATTTTAATGGAAGAAAAATTCTCGATGGTGTCCCTAGTGTGGGTGCCTTGGGTTCTTGTAGGCGAATGTTCGCCTTCCTGAGAGCATTGTCAAGCGTGTTGGTAGAATACCCCCTAGCAAGAAAACGTTGATACATCTCCATGATTTGGTCATGGCATGTATCAACATCACTATTGTATCTGAGTACTCGCAAAAATTGAGACATAGGAAGTGAGTACTTCAAGTGTTGAGGATGGTGGCTATCCATGTGGAGAATAGTGTTCCTGTCTGTTTCCTTCCGGAAAAGAGTGTAGCCCAAGGTATTCCCAGTGCGAAAGATAGTCACATCTAAAAAGGGTATGGAACCAAAGCTACTGGTAGCAGACAGTTTCACAGGGGTATCGAGTTGGTTGATGGTATCAACCATCCGATTAAAAGACAGTATATCACCATCCCATATTAGAAAAATGTCGTCGACAAAGCGGCAGTAGAAAAGAATCTGAGACTCATAGCTTTGAAAGAGATGTGTGTGTTCAAAACAAAACATGTAAAAATTCGCATAAGTTGGCGCCATGGACGCCCCCATCGCCATGCCCGCACACTGTATGTACAGGTTGTTTTCAAATTTGAAGAAATTTTGATACAGGGCAATTCGCAAGAGCTCCAGTATAAATTCAATGGGCGGACCTTTATAATACTGTGACTCTTGTAGCACCTGTTGGACGCACTGTATCCCTGCATCGTGCGGGATGATAGTATATAAGCTCTTCACGTCCAAAGTAGCCATAAGCCACGGTGATGGGGGTAAGTGTAGAGATTTAATTCTTTCTAGGAAGTGTGGAGTATCCTTAATGCATGTAGCTAAATGGGACATAGTATCTTTAGTTACAGAGTCAATATATTTGCCAATAGGCTCAAGTAGACTCCCTCTCGCTGAGACTATGGGACGACCTGGAGGTGTTTGCAAATTTTTATGGATTTTAGGTAATGTATATAGTACTGGTGTGATAGGATGTTTAGCGACCAAGAAAGTCGCAATAGAATCAGTGATATAGCCCGCCTGTAATCCCATCTCAACTAAGGAGGCAATTTTATCAGAAAATTCCTTAGTGGGATCGTGTGTAAGTCTACGATAAATGGTAGAATCTGATAATTGTTGCAATATTTCATTACGGTAATAGGTATAATCCATAACAACAACAGCGCCCCCCTTATCAGCAGGGCGTATGGCAATAGTAGAGTCTGAAGCTAAGTCCTGTAAAGCATCATGTTCCTCCTTGGTAAGGTTAGGTCTACCAGATGGTCGAGTTTGGAGAATACTGGCTGTCTCTTCTTGCAGGATTTTGGAAAAAGTGTTAATGAAAGTGTTACCAGTTTTGATGTCCATAGTACTCTTAAGCCTGAGCCTAGCTATTCCTGTCGATGTTGTATGGTTTTCTTTGATCCTCTCTTGGATGGCCAGGGTTCTCTGAATTTTGTAATTTTGTACCTCAGTATCAAAAATGTTCGGTTTAGCAGTGGGTACAAAAGTAAGACCCTTGTTGAGGACATTGATATGTGCTGCCGTTAGTTTTTTGGAAGATAAGTTGAAAACAGAAGTTATTTCTTGTAAATTGGGGGTCTCCCCCTCGTACTTCTGGTACCTCCGGCTTCTCCTTGTCCTTTTGCTCTGTTTTGGCCCACCCAACCTCTGGTTTGTATACGAGTATCCGTAGCCACCTGTGTGTCGTGTGATTGATTGCCCCCTAAAAAAGGTTTAGTCGAGCATGAGGGGTTCGATTCATTAGGGAAGTCAGAATCTGAATTAGACTCACCCGAAGTCACATCAATCGTAGGGTAGCGTGGTTTCATAATACGTTGTCGAGAACGAAAGGGTTGTGGTCTTGACCAGTCCGCAGACAACCATCTATATACCCTATGAGAGGTGTAGTCATAGTTTACTTTGTCCATTTTTTGTTTTTTAAAACGTATCAAATCAGCTATTTATCCACTTCTTCCTGTAATTTAGTAAGTTGGACTGCAAATACCGCAGTATCCATGGTAACTGAGTTGGCAATTTCATATTTGGCAATTTGTTGTTTAGTGCTAGCCATCTCCTTACCCACCTCCTCAATGGTAATCACCATCCAGTCCAAAGCACACTTGTTAGAGATAGCAACCCATTTCTTACAGTACTCAGGATTTGCTCGACCAATTGTGGGAGCGTTGGTGACCCTGAAGCCCCTGGGTATGCGTTTGCTCCGATAATATGAATTCAACAACTACCTTTGCACATTCGCACACTGGCCGTATTTACACAATAAAACATCGCATCACCTGTATGACGGAATTTGTAATATACATGATTTCATGTCCCTGTGGGCTTACCTATGTGGGGAAGACTGATCGTACATTGAGGGAGCGTATTAGAGGCCACCGTTCTTCCATTAACACGGCCTATAGAGATGGCCAAACTGATAAGCCGGTGGCTAAACATTTTCTGGCATTACAACACAGACTACCCTCACTTCGCTTTGTTGCTATCGATCACGTCCCTCCACTCCCTAGGGGAGGTAATCGCTCCCAGCGATTGCTACAGAGGGAGACATATTGGATCAGGACCCTCGATACTGTTGCACCGAGGGGACTGAATGAATATGTCTCCTTTTCTAGCTTTCTCTATGACCGCTGATGGTGGCGGCTGATCAGTTTTCGCGCATGTAGCATTAATATTATATGCGTTGTTTACATTGTGCTTATATACGTTTTGATTTACGTGATGTCCTAGTAGCACATGAATATGTTTTGTTTACAATGGGTAGCTTGATTTGCTAGGTATGGTAGATGTCCATATTTGTACGTTTTATTGTTTATGTTATTTCTATGATGGCTAGATATAATGCTCACCTGTTTATGCTTTCACTCTTTTTCTTTTTCGATATGCTGCTCTTACTCTTCCTCTTTGGGATGTTTTTCTTTCTTGTTTTCTGCTTCCGTTATGGATCAGTATTGTTTTTAGTTGCCTAGGCGACTGGCTCACGGCCGTTATCACGTGATGTATCTGGTTGAGATGTGCGCCGCTCTGTGAGCTACGCACTTTTACACCTGTGGCCACTCTCTAATGAGCTTGCTTTGATTGGTATTTCAATTAACGTTGCTTATTATTTAAACACACGTATTTCTTGTTTGTATCACCTTGAGAATGGCTCCTGTGCGGGCCGAAACGTCGGTCTTATTTTAATGATTTAATAAACTTCTTTATGTTTTATTTTCGACTGAGTGCCGCCATCCTTCCTTCGGTCTATATATATATATATATATATATATATATACACAGGACTTAAAAGTTCCACTCGCCTACTCGCATTTGGTGAGTGGAAATTAAGTGGGGGCGAGTGGAAATGCACACACAGGCAGTACAATAAATTATTTTGTGCTGCTTATTCCAGTGGTGCCACCATGCAGCCCCCCCCTTCCCCAGGCTGCATGGTGACAGAGATCAGCTGCCTAACCTGATCCAGCTCGTCTCGGTCACTGGCAGCGGGGTGGAGAGGAGCTTCCCTGCCTCCTCGCTCTGCTCACACTGGGCTCTGATAACCGGGTATACATGTATCTGGGGTCTGATGTATGGGTATTAATGTTATCTTTGCAACTTTATTCTACATAAAACCTTTAGCAGTGTAATTTCATAAGATAATTTAAGGGGGTGTGTTTAGGGGTAGAGATAAGGGCTGGGTAGGGGTTAGGTGGAGCAACTGGTGGTGAGTATCTCTTATGGCCTGGTTAGTAGCTTGGGACTTGAAAATTTGAGCCCTGATATATATATATATATATATAAATATCTAATAGAGGGAGACATAATATTAGTCATTGTGAAAAACCTGTACGTCCGAGATTTGCTTTTCCTGCAGAGGTTTTTGGTGGGAATGTCCTCAAATGCAGTTAAGAATTCTGGGTAAGACTTACAATAAGGTTTGTACCAATGTCCTCATGTTTTTGCATTTAAAATCTATATGATCTAGTGAAAAAAACTATATAATGTATATAATATACATTATACATATAGTAACTACACGAAACATGTTTGTATGCAGAGGCAGAATATATACAAGGAGTTCAGTGAATACAGATATAATTTTATACTGTAAATCCAGTTTTTACTGGTTCCATGTCTCTTTGTAGGTAAATAAGAGATACATGTTATTACAATGTAATTACAGTGCTAATATGTCAGCTCATAGCAGTACTGGACACTTGACATAGGGTGCTATGAGAAGATACATTTAATACAAGACAGACAATGCTATACAAGTGTCCAGTAAACACAAACTGCTTGATGCAATAAAGAATTACAATAATGCTTACTCTGTAGGTGTGAAAACCTGAAATGACTTAGAGGGTCTAGGAGTTTCCTCTCTGAGAGCGTTTCCAGTCAGTTCTCACAGTGATACTGATTATAATTCACGATGGAAAGGCATGATGCGTATGTTGTAAAGGATTATCTTTCTTGTTATTAATATCTCCCTGTTGCCTAACGCAAAGAGATAAAGATATAGATACCAATAAAATGAAAGCGAGGCATCAGACAAGCACCATGCATCAATGACACGATGTCCCATCCGTGTTACGACTCCTGAGAGAAAAGCCGATACAAGTATGCAAGTCATTATTTACAGAATTTTAGTAATTCCAGATTAGAGCATTCCAGAAGTGTCCTGCCACCCTCGAACTTCGAATCCCAAGCCCTGCAGCAGACCTAGGCACAAAACGGGAACCTCTAGGCAGCCCCAGCATGTCAGATATTGCTCGCCGTCATGGTACATCATGTCCATGGTGAAAATCCTACATAGCGCTCTCACTGCTGAGCATGTTGATGGCTGCAGCAGGAAGGGCATTGCAGCTCTCCAGCTCCAATACTCTTCCTCACAGACATTGATTCTTCCGGATTCTGAAATCAATAAGAATCCAAAATCCAGAATGCATAGGGTTCTAAGTATTCCGAATATGCCATTTCACACGAATAGCCTTGTTTGAGTCAAGCAATGACAACAAGTGAAGAGAGACTCCTCCATCAATCTGAAGAACACAAGCCAACAAAATATTGTGACTGCGATCTTCGCTAAATCAGCTTCATACAAAGGACACTTCTCAATACTTCTCCGATTTGATCTCTCAGCTGCCTTCGACACTGTAGACCATCCCCTTTTTGTACAAAAAAGGAAGGCAAGATTTGGGACTCTGTCCTCTCCTAGTTCTTTTTTATCAAGCCAAAACTTTTGTGTCTTCTTTGCCAGCACCTCTTCCAGATGGAGTACCACAAGAATAGGTCTTGGACCCCCTGCTCTTCTCTAGTCATACTATCTCCCATAGAAAACAAATCACATATATTGGCTTTAAATATCACTGCTATTCATATGACACACAGATCTACCTGTCAATGCCTGATATGTCTCTTTTTCCCATGGCAACAACTGCCTTTCCGTATCTCTTCCTGGATTGGCTTCATGCCTACAATTCCAATATACTGTAGAGTCCCAATTCCCATATAGGTACGGTTTTCCAATCCTACTGTACTATCTTTGATATGTGCGCTGTAAAATATGCTGGCGCTATATAATTAAAGCATAATAATAATAATGAATACTCTTACTGTCTTTATGTGTTGCATTCATACATTTTCAGCTCTGAAATATGAGACACATAAGGGTTTGAAGGATAATATGGCAGATCAACTGTCAAAGTAGATAGTGAATGACATGACTTTAATGGACGGTCTTCATTCTGCAGGTCTCCTGATGAGCACTCCTGACGAGCCTTTAACGGGTGACATGCTCATTGGGTGCGTTTAGAGCCAGGGACCAAATGCAAAAATCAATCATTGATACAATATTGATTTAACAATCAGTGGGGTCTAATTCGCTGTGTTTTGAAAAAAATCTGGACAAAGACATACTTGCTCCTATGTGTTTTGATACAGGACCACCGTGAATGAATAACCATACACTTATTCCATCTTTGTGGAGCACCAAGGGATTGAATGGTGCATTTCATACACAGGTTATGTGTTTGAATTTTATTTTTCAGTATCCTGTTGTGTTGTTTGTGAAGCATTTTTCAGCCATCTTTTAATGTAAAGCTGGTTTCAACAATGCCACCGGTAGAAATCTATATCCTCCTGAATTTCAGCTGGATATGAGTTTATCTATTCTGTAGGTCTGTTTACCTATTTGCCTTTTTACTAAATATTACAAACATACTGTGCGCTATTGCCTAGTGAACACTAATGGTAGTGTTTGGATGAGTAAGTGTTATCGCTAGGATAAGTAACTTTAACACATTCCCCCCATATTACCTTCCTGACACTAAACCCTTAAGAAATCACTTAGCGCATTGGTGATTGGCTAGCTTCCGCGAGCTTACTGTACTTTGCGCATCCTATACTTAACATGGGGAGCACAATCATTAATTAGAGTTAGGACTTTGTAATACCTTACTTATCCTAACGCTAATTTCCACACTGACGGGTTCACAAATAAAAAAAAATTACCGGCACCCTAAAGCTTGTGCTGATTCCACTTTTTCAGAATCAATTAGCACCAGCTAAACCCCCAATAAATCAGATAATCGCTTCTCATCCCACAGCGAGAATGGTGACCCGATCCCCTGCTTCTTCTGGCCGCAAGCAGAGTGAGACTGGGAAGAAATAGTTCCCAGTCTCCCTCCACAATCACTTCGTGGCACTGCTCACATAGAGCTCGCTGCCTGGAAGCGCAAACCTCTATGAAGTACTATGGACTCCAGGAGGTGGTATTTGCGGCAATGCTGAAGTGCTATCGCGCGTATCCCAGCGGTTAGCGCTGCATTTCAGGGCAAACTGTCGATGTAGCACCTGCCCTGGAATATCAAACCAAAATGGGAACGCTACAGGAAAATCTGCAACACAGACCTTCCCTGTTAACGTCCCCATTTTAGGCTATGAAGGGAATAGGGCCCACTATGTATTTTTCCTTTTGTGTCTCAGTGCTTACCAAGATGTTTTAGAGGAGTAGCAGGTATTTATGCATTTCCCAACATGTCTAAAAAGGAGACCTTAGGAGAGAAAAGCATTAAAGTGGCATAACTCCATCTAGTGTGTGATTCTACATGAAAAGTGTGTGTATAGCCTATTTAAACATAGAAACCTAGAATATGTCGGCAGATAAGAACCTTTCAGCCCATCTAGTCTGCCTAACCATATGGATACTTTCCTTGAATTTATTTATTTAGGATAGCCTTATGCCGATCACATGCTAAATAGGCTTGTGCACCGATTTTTTTTTCGGTTCGATTCGGTTCGATTTGTTCGGATGTTTAAACTTTTCGATTCGGCTCGTTTCGACCGATTTCTGTTTCGATTCGGTTCGGTTTGGTTCGTTTTTCATGTACATTTTTTTTTGGGAATATCGACCACTTTTCGTATTTTCGTGTCACTTTGCTCGTTTTTTATATCGACTTTTCGGGAATTTCGGAAATTTTCGTTTTTTCGGAACTTCTGTTCTCCTCGTTTCAAAGTGTCTACGATAATTCTGCCAATTCTATAGTGTTTTCCAGGACCCTCACAAGCCCCCCTAACTCTGAAGAACAGGATCATTTTTACATTGTAGACTTGGAAACTATCTGCCTATGTGTTAACATAATAAATTGCATTGTTAGCAGCATTCCAAATTTTGTGAAGCATCTCTTCGATATTTTAAAACAAAGAAAGTGTAAGAAATTCCAGAATTACCGAAATGGAACCGAAATCACGAATGGAACCAAAATCATGAATAGAGCAAAAATAAATTTCGATTTAACACATTTCAAGTCCATTCGAAAAATCCTAAAATTTTTCGTTTCGGCTCGGAAAACTTTTCGGATCTATCGGTTTTCGGGTCCGATCCGATTCGGAAATTCGGCTGAATCCGAACACACGAATCGGGAAATTTCGTGAAAATTCCGAAATTCCGAAACCCACATCCCTAATGCTAAATTCAGTCACTGTTTTGGCCTCTACCACTTCTACTGGAAGACTGTTCCATGTATCCACCACCCTCTCAGTAAAATAATGCTTTCTGATGTTACTTTTAAACCTTTGCCCCTCTAATCTAAGCCTAAGGGGGTTATTCAGAAAGCACCAAAATGTCGCCGACATTTCAGTGCTCTCTTGTTCCCCGCACTTACCTGCACTTTGGGGAATCAAATTTCTCCTCTCTGCGGTGAATTCAGCATTCCCAGCAGGGTCCCTGAAGTGCAGGGAAGCGGCTGCTGAATGCCGCCACCAACATGTCGACCACTGCCGCAAACCCACCGCACACCCGCCACAAACTCGTTGCCCCCCACCAACCCGCCGAACATATGCTGCAAACCCACTGGAGGACCACCAAACGCAGCCAAAAAGCCGCCAGACGGGTAAAAAAAAAACCAACAAAACAATACGATAGAAAGTGTCAAAACGGAGACGCTGTTTGCAAAAAAAACTGCGGAATGAAAATGCCTGCAATTAACATATAAGGTCCTATGAATGATGATAAAAAGGTCTGTTACAGAAAAAAAAATGCTTTTAGAAAAAAATGGAAAAAAAATTGCTGGAAAAATCCTGAAAAATTTATAAAAGATCCTAGAAAAAAAATCAATAAATAAAGAGACTTTTTTTACTGCAGATTAAAATAATAAACTTTTTATTAGATATTTAATAAAAACTGAAATATTGGTGATTAATGTGCTGTGGGGGCGATGGCGGCACCTTTCAACGCCAACTGAATCCCTCGTGTGGGTTTGAAGGCTATGGCACGAGGGTCGTGCTGGAGTTGTGGCATCTGTGGGTCCTGAGACAGCCGCCTCTCCCTGCCCATAAAGCAGATCTGGTGGTGGGGCTGACTGCCTCGTTTCGGATTCAGGGTAAAGAAGTTCCCTCGATACCTCATTTAATTTTCACCTCCTTTTATTTTACACATTATTTTTTCTCTCCCCTTTTTTTGTCTTTGTTTTTTCCTTTTGCCGTGCTTCACTCGACTTTTCTGCGGTAGCTGCCTCTTCTTATTTCACGGCCGTTCTGTGGACTATGCATTACTTTGCCGACTGATTCTTACCATGGAACGGTGTTGCCATTGTTTTCCTAAGCGGATGCTCTGCGGACTTTTATTTATACGCCATTGATTTTGCCTTTTCTCTTCTTTTCTCTTTCTCCTACTGTTTTTTGCCCTTGTGCCTTTTTATTGTCTGATGTCTTTTATGCGGTCTCATGTCTTGACCATATTCGTGATACTTTGGATATATTGTATGTGAAAATTCAAAAGTAAAGCATTTAAAAAGAAAAGAAAGGTAAAAGACAGCCTGTATGATAAAACTCATGCTTATGAAACGCCATTTCTACCATGTGACATCATTTTTTTTTGTTTATTGACATTTTGACTTTTTCTTCTCTTATTATATAAATCGAAAAGCTTTAGTTAACAGCCTCAGGTTTCCTGCTGGTGCCGTCAGTGATAATTTGGGATTTATACTTAATATGAGCTTTAATTTGTCAAACACGCATGAAAGATTCCTGGCGATTTCCTTCTTTCTGAAACTCGAGCTGTCTTTTATTTACATAAAGGGAGTGTATAAGGCTTTATACTTCTTGACCTCAAAATGACCGGCGCTTCAGCGAAAAGAATTCTGTACTGCCGCGTCTTTATACGATTCCGAGTCAGATGTGTCAATTAGAGACATTGTAGCCCCTAGTTAGCGTTGATTATCCAAACCCGTACTTTGTCACATGGCTTTAGACCCGGTTGGCTTTTTCCATTCTCTCTGGGAGTCGAGGGATTTTAAAAGCCCTGAATGGATCAGAGAAAATGCTGAATTATATAGAAAGAGCTCCTTATACCCGATGAAGAACAAAATAATCCTGGCTAAAACACCGTTTAAAGGCCAGATTTCTAAAAAAAAAAAAAAAAAAGACACATCTCGGAAAAAAAAATGCGAATGATAAGTACCTGTCTGCCGCTAATTATCCAACTGCAGTTACCATTTTTACAGCTGGCCAGGACGATCATATATCAGACAGTCTCTAGTATTATTACAGAGCGCAGCCTGCTAACAGCTGTTTGACAACACGCAGGGAAATACACCACTGTGAAAATGAGAAGAAGACCGCCGGGCCGAGGTTCTAGACGGAACAGACATAGGTGTCCCTTTGCGACAAAGCTCCGAAGAGCAAGGGGATTCATGGGGGAAGAAATAATCCCCTCTGAATCCTGTATTAGTTAATTTCACTTCCTATTTTTATCTATACATCTTTATGACCCACTTCAGTGCTAAATGTGCCTCGTAATAATTTGCAGATATAAAAGCCAGAATTATTGTAACAATTAGATGCTGTGTTCAGTGTCGGCGTACATCAACCTACTATGCAGCCACCAAATAAAGCTTCATTAATAAACCATGGCGTCTTTCTTCAATTGCCAGTGGCATTGTGTCAGACGTTAGAAATGATTACTCCCTGTGAAGATTAATAATATAATTCAGATACTATTTGCCTATCGCTGCTGCTGCCATGCAAAATATTGCTGTGCTCACTGCTGCCACCCAGTGGGGAGATGCAGTATAGGAGAGCCCAATAGGCCAAAAAAAATAAATAATCCCCATCCAGACCCAGTGTTGAGCGCTCGACCTTCCGCAGCCCACTCATCTGTAAACAATCTGCTGTCCGGACTGAGAATAGCCTTATGGGGTTTCACTTTATGGTCCAGTGCTTTTCCTATGGACTGAATCCAAATGGGTATACAATTACATTTAATATAATCTGATACTCAGTAATGCTATGGGTGCCACTATACATATAAGTAAGCATTCATCAAACCTCATTTGCGATAATCCATTTATCTTCCAAAAGATAGATGCAGCATTCCAGAGGAAATGCCGAATGGATCTGTGCACGTGGCTGCTAATACTAGCAACGCAGCAGTATAGGAAAGGAAGAGAGAAGGGGCAGATTTACTAAACTATGATAAGCCCACATGTCTAAGTATTAACCCCTTGGTAGGTAGCGCTTTCCTCTATGGACAGCATTCAGAATCATAGGGGATTTCATGAAGAATGCGCAGTATAATGCTAGATTTCACTCTATTATTACACCCTGCATGAAATTTATATATACAGGTATATTTTCTAAAGCAGCTTACCTTCCACTTACTGCCCAGTGCTCAGTGTCTGCCCGCTCATGTATATATTCCGTTGATGCATCAGCAGGCCAGGACAAACATACATTTTATTTTTAGCTTTTAGAATATGATTTAGTCATCGTTTCAGTTTGTTTTGGGAACTTCCCCATGAAGGACTTAAATGTCACTTAAATTACATTTTAAAAGACAGAAATAAAAGTTACAGTTGAAAAAGTCCTGGAATGCTGGAGCATCAATGTATATATATATATATATATATATATTACACAAGGAGGGGAGCACTGAACCGTTGCTAAGCTCAGAATTTGGGTGCTTCTCCAGACAAGGTATACAAGCAACCAGAAAGCGCGCACTCCAGCACGCATTGTTGTTTGATGATCGGCTTAAGCAATCCATGCCATGCATCGTGAACAAAATTTCCACCTTTTTTTAACAAAGCTTGGGGTTGAAAACCTATGAAAAGTCTTGAATGAGTAAACTGTTGTAATCCTGAAAGGAGGAAGAGTTGTTGGAGGCTTTGAAGGGTTAAAATTTTATAAAATCACAATGTTTAAATGGTTAAGCTGCTGTTGAGGTCTTTGAATGTATTAGCTGGAATGCTCTCTTTCTGGTTGGATATATATATATTCTCCGAACACTCCAGCACAACGCCTTGGAATCCAAATTGCCGCGATGCAAAATCCCCGTATCGATGAGTCACTTCCGGTCTCCGGGTTGACGGCATCGGAGGCAGCGCGCTACAGGATGGGTGAGTTAATTGATTCATTGTGATAAAGTATAAACAACATGACGGTGCCTTATTGCTTTTATCCTTGAAAAAGGCTCTTGTAAGAGCCGAAACGTCAGATTTTATTAATGCATCGCTGAATAAATATTGAAGTTTTATATTTAAAAGCTAATATATATATATTTATTTGCAAAGTATTTTACCAGGAAGGATACATTGAGATTACTCTCGTTTTCAAGTAAGTCCTGGGTTCAAGAACATTGAAATTTTTACAGTCGTTACAGAAATACAAAGTAATAAATGCAAGATGTTAAAAAACAAACACAAATATACAGATTAACACGGAAATAAATAATGTTAGCTCAATAAAAAAGGTATCACTACAACTGCTATACTCTGGTGATTATATATACACAGTATATATATATATATATATATATATAGACTTTTCTCTTTTTTTATACAATTTTATTAATGGACAATGACAATTGTCAAAAAAAAATTAAAATATATAGAAAGACAATCCTCCCACAACAAAGGTGCAAAGTACAAAAATTGAGACAAAAGAGTGGCCCAAATGCCTGTAGATTCTCTGATATAATCACCAGAGTATAGCAGTTTGTATATATATGCTCTGCCAGAGGTTGGATTAATAGGTTTGTTTATTAGAGACGGATAAAGGGTCCATGATGTGATATGTATTGTATTGTTTTCTTTAATATATATATATATCTTTAGCTAAACATATGTGTACCAGTTCTCTAGGCATATTTCTAAAGAGCTCCTTCAGGTTTGGAGTGGTTGAGTCACATTTTAGCATTCCATCAGATTACATGGTATTTATGGAGACAGAATGTAAGAAGAAGAAGCTTAAATGCATTACAATAGGCTGCATTGTGTAATGCACTCAGAGTGATTAGGCAAACTTACTGGGTGTGTTAGAACATGTTAGTGATAGATTTGGTTAAACTTGCTCTAATAATGACAATGTAAAAGTAGCCTTCAATCAGCACAATGAAGGTCTACTATAACTTAGTGCTTTATGGGCAAAAAGCAGTGTTTTTACATATACAGCTCGTGTTTAATAATATATGACAACTGTGAAAAGGAAGGAAAGGAAAAAGAGAAAAGAAAGAGAAAGAAGAAGTAAAAAGTGAAGGAGAAAAGGGAAGGAAGGAAAGAGTGACAGAGAGAAAGAAAGGGAGAGAGAAGGAAGGAAAGAGTGACAGAGAGATAGAAAGGGGGAGAGAGAGGGAAGGAAAGAGTGACAGAGAGATAGAAAGGGAGAGAGAAGGAAGGAAAGAGTAACAGAGAGAAAGAAAGGGAAAGAGAGAAGGAAGGAAAGAGTAACAGAGAAAGAAAGGGAAAGAGAGAAGGAAGGAAAGAGTGACAGAGAGATAGAAAGGGGGAGAGAGAGGGAAGGAAAGAGTGACAGAGAGATAGAAAGGGGGAGAGAGAGGGAAGGAAAGAGTGACAGAGAGAATGAAAAGGAGAGAGAGAAGGAAGGAAAGAGTAACAGAGAGAAAGAAAGGGAAAGAGAGAAGGAAGGAAAGAGTAACAGAGATAGAAAGGGAGAGAGAGAAGGAAGGAAAGAGTAACGGAGAGAAAGAAAGGGAGGGAAGGAAGGAAGGAAAGAGTGACAGAGAGAATGAAAAGGAGAGAGAGAAGGAAAGATGACAGAGAGAATGAAAAGGAGAGAGAGAAGGAAGGAAAGAGTAACAGAGAGAAAGAAAGGGAAAGAGAGAAGGAAGGAAAGAGTAACAGAGAGAAAGAAAGGGAAAGAGAGAAGGAAGGAAAGAGTAACAGAGATAGAAAGGGAGAGAGAGAAGGAAGGAAAGAGTAACGGAGAGAAAGAAAGGGAGAGAGAAGGAAGGAAAGGGTGACAGAGAAAGAAAGGGAGGGAAGGAAGGAAGGAAAGAGTGACAGAGAGAATGAAAAGGAGAGAGAAGGAAGGAAAGAGTGACAGAGAAATAAAGAGAGTGAAGCAAAACAGAAAATGAAAGAGTGAAAAAGAGAGAATGAGGGAAAAAGAGGAGTGAAAAGAGAGAGAGAAAGAGAAAAAGAAATAAAGAGGATAAAAGTGACAGAGAAAGAGAGTGAAGTGAGAGAAAGAAAAAAAGAAAGAAAGATCCTGCATTAGATTCTCAGACGCTCCGTGCCGTGACATGATGCCAAATGATGTAATTTATTTTGTGTGTTGTTGGTGATCTGGAACTAACACCATGTAACCCTAATCAGAAATGGCAACGGCCACAGAACTCGAAACCGTCTTGCTCACCATGTGTACCTGGCAGTTTCCTGTACAGATTGACTCCACAGGAACCCATCATAATTATTATTATTTTCATATACAGATATTGTTAAACTGCTCAAATGGGTGTAATTGTTGCTCTCTGAGACGTCTATTACATTTCCTGCATATCCGTGTGAGTTCTAAACCCAAGTACTTATCATTTAATTTAGCAAAATGTTGCATGCCCCTGTTATGCCCCCAGGCATCCACACACACGTCCGAAATGGGTTTTCTAGTCCTGGGGAAAGTATTTGTAAATCATGAGTAATGAGTCTGTCTGGATTTGTTGTCAGGATGTATCCTAATTGCTTCTGGGCTTTAGGCAAAACATTTGGGCTGTTATTTGTGCTTCAAGCGAAAGCTGCAATATCTGTGCACTTCCAGTCTGTTTTATCAGGAGAAGATCGCGTCTTGAAGGGTGGATGGGATATAATTATACAAAAGAGTTCCTAGGAAAACATCACTCCCTTTCTGCCAGAGGCAAATTTAAATACTGTACGTGTGGAGCGTTTAGGAGTAAACTTTCAGAAGGTAAGCATATTAATGTCACTAAGTAGCTCGGGTGCTGATACAGGAGATGGGAGATAACTCGAGCATCCTTAACCATCAGAAGGCTTGTCTGCTGCCATTAACTCCCTTTAGCAGAACATTGCTCTGTATAAGGGCACTGGCGTTACTATGGTTGTGTCACCCGGTGCGGTAACTTTTGGTGTCACCCCCCCTCCCCGAGTTTTACAGGTTTTTTTTAACTACTCTTACTCATAAATCAGTACTAACATATAACACTGAATGCTTATAATACACGGCGCACATTACTGTGAGGTTTATTGCTGTGGAGCTCTCTCTTATCCTCACACACAAATTTTGCCGAACTGCCAGCAAGTACAGTGCCTGTTTAAAGGCAGTGAAAAGTCCCCATAGAGAAGTAATGGTTAATCTGTTCAGAAACACCGAACAGCAGTGAAATGCCCTGATGTCCAGTGTTTTCATTCGGCAGATTTATTCAGGTGAACACCATAGGTTTCAATGTTAAAAATATTCACATTTTTATCCAATAGCTAATAAACCGTTTATTCCTTTAATCTGTAGTAAAAAGTCTCTCTTTTTTTTTTTATTATCTTTTAGGCATTTGTCAAAAAAATCCAGTTTTTTATTCTAATAGCGTTTTTTTTCTCTGTAACAGTCCTTTTTATTATCATCCATAGGACCTTGTATGTAAATTCCAGACATTTTCATCCAGTAGCTTTTTTTTTAAAACAGCGAGTGACAGGTTTGCGGCGGCATTCGGTGGCTGAATCCCTGAACTTCACCGGGCAAATTTGATTCCCTAAAGTGCGGGGAACAACAGAAAACTGAAATGTCTGCATCATTTTGGTGATTTGTGAATATCCCCTTTAGTGGTGTTTTTTTTTGCCGCCCCCTGGAAAGTGCCAGCCTAGGCCTTGCCTACCCAGGAGATACTTGAAAATGAGAGAAATCTCAATGTATCCTTTCTGGTATTTTTTTTTTATACAAAAATATAGGGGGTGGTGTAACCCGGTGCGGGCCGCACCCCCACCACCCCTTGTGATGCCACTGTATTAGGGATACGTGTAAATATTACAAGTAAAAAGAAAAAGATTCAGACTGTTTTATTATAAGGGAGGTATTCACTAAGAGCAGTGTTGGTGGAAGATTTCAACGAATTTGAACATTTTAGATAAAAACAGCCAAATATGACAGGAGATATTCCAACCGCTGGGTGGAGTAGAGGTAACATCACTACTCTATGACTGTGGAGACACAGGTTCAAATCCTGACCAGAGCACCTCTCCAGTAAGTGTCCTTGGGCAAGACACCTAATGGTACATACTCACCACCCAGGACATACTTGAAAACGAGAAAAATCTCATTGTATCCTTCCTGGTAAAATCCTTTCTCAAGAAAAAGTGAAAAAAAAATATTTGAATATGATATTATCAGTAACCACCCAAATAGCACTGATTAAGAATCTATTTCTGATTAAGCCACAAATGGATGGATAATACTGTAACAAACAATATATGGCCTGTAAATTTCCCATCTGGTGCTTTTGCTATAGTTACAGATGTCACACTGGCCACATTGATACATTTTCTAATAAAACTTAGAAAACTAACTAGTGGGTGACTTTTTTCCAACACGACACACGTAGGTGGCATTAAATGGGCTTGAGAGCACACCATTAAGTTATATTAGATTATATAGTTGAGATAATCAAGTGGAGTTTAGATAGATTTGTGCACTGTTCCATAGATCAGCACAGGCATACTGCGTAAACTTAAGAATTTTTAAAAGCATGACAAGATATATACACTGTATGTGTAAATGATAAAATATTAAAAAATAATTAATTCAGTAATTTATTATATAATAAATATAACTTCTATAATATAAATATATACTGTATGTGTAAAAGATAAAATATAAAAAAATAACTAATTCAATAATTATTATATAATAAATCAAATTTCTAGAATATAAATATATATACTGTATATGTAAAAGATAAAATATTAAAAAATAATTAATTCAATAATTTATTACTGTATAATATAATTTATATATACTGTATGTGTAAAATCTAAAATATTAAAAAATAATTCAATAATTTATTATTGCATAATAAATCCAATTTATATTATATAAATATATATACTGTATGTGTAAAAGATAAAATATTAAAAAATAATTAATTCAATAATTTATTGTTGTATAATAAATCTAATTTATATAATATAAATATATATAATGTATGTGTAAAAGATAAAATATAAAAAAAATATTAATTCAATAATTTATTATTATATAATAAATATAAAATATATATACTGTATGTGTAAAAGATAAAATATTAAAAAAGTAATTCAATAGATATATATATATATATAATGTTTGTAATATTTCTGTCAAAAAATTATATTCCTCAGAGATACCTCTAGAATATCTGGGAATCTTCTGTTGAACAGCTGTGTCGCAATAAATACCTCATGTATAAGGGTCATTTCAAGACTGAAACTCAGCAGTGGAGCTAGACATCTGCTTAACGCCACAACGAAAAACATATTGCCACCTACAAGCTCGTTTTAACCCTGTCTGAGCCAGTAAGACGACGTACAGTGATAATTCATGTGTCTGCTGCAGTCAAAATGTAATTACAGCGAAAAGAATTGGAATACTTATCAACCCTCAGATACGGCACAAAAAATAATCCTTTTTAATTTTTTTACCAGGTTTCCCATTATTACATACCATTAGTACCATTATTCAATATTTGAGATTGGTTATATGCGGGTCGTGGCGTACGGCACGGAGAGGTGCAGTTGGCAAAAAGCTGAATGGTATCTAAATATTTTAACAGGGCTGCAAAAAGCTCAGAGTGTTAATGATTGCTGCATCAATGTCATCACTGTAGGAAGTCTAGACTGTTTGATCTTTATGCTTTATGTCAGAACCTGCAGCTTCCAGATTCCCATGTAGCAGGAGGCTCCAGCCTTTAAAAGAAATATGTGCAGGGTGATGGTGAACGCCATGCTGTGAATTAGTGTGTCAGATCCATCTAAATGACTTACGCTGGAAACCCTCCTGCATCTCAGGCTTCTTCTACGTTTTTTTTTTTTTTTTTTATTCCTTCCTTTTTTTTTTTTTTTTTAGATAGACTTGTTAAGCAATGATCGTTAGATCTGCAACAGATTTGTAAATTAGATTGTTCCTGGAAATGAGAGATTGTTAAATTACATCAAATTATGGTACTTTGAAAGTGTGATGTGTACATACACTGGAGATAAAAGAGCGAAAATAAGCTGAATGTATAACAAGTGGGAGGTAGCGGGTTGACATATTGAGGTTGAAAGAACAATTTGCATGATGTAACTGTTTGATTGCCTTTTGGTATGTGAAGTCATGGTGTTTAAACACTTCCTAAGACATGTTTTGTATCGTTTAAATGTCCCGTGATGAGACTGGAGACACAGCATGCACATGCCTGTCGTTATGATAGATGTCCAGTTTGGCCAGAGCTTTTCCACTCAAAGTTTGACAGATGATAATTGACCTAATAAACACAATGTGTGCACTGACATATCATGTTGACATTTTTCACCTCATGAAAACTATGTCCAGTCAGGAGAGAGTTGTCAAAGTTTCACCTTGAGGTAATTTTAGGGATGACACCCATGATTCAATTATTACAGCCCCAAAATCTTAAAGACAACTCATATAGGAATGTTCACATATTTCCACTAAGGCCACGGTCGTATGAGCGCTCTGTGTCCATAGTGACCCCTCTTCCCAGCTTCCTTCGACTGGGAGGGCCACATGGCGTGACGTGCATATTAGTATCAAACTTTACACCAGACGTGCTGAGACCCTCCCCGTCAAAACGCTACAAAGGACATTCGACAGGCCTACAAAGTGCAATCCTTCATAGGGAAACACCTTGGCAGCTAGGGGATAATGGTCACACTGACATCATCGCGCCAGGTGTGATGAGGTCAGTGGGCAGGGAGAGGCCCCAGAGGCTTGGCTGACATCCAGGAAGTCAGGCACCTGCAGACGAGGTCTGCGATCTGGTGCCGAATAGCGCCGGATCGTGGACCCACGCCTTAGGGGTTAAAGAGAGGCAGCGCTGCAAAGAGCAGACCTGACCTTTACAGCAGTGCCTCTCTTTCTCTTGGATCTCCTCCCGATGAGAAGGGAGAGGGGTCCGAACCCCCCTTCTTTCAGGCGCTCTTCATGGCTCTGCCGGGGGGGCGCCTGAAACTGACATAATCGTTCATGTTGCAATGATGTCAGTGCGCCAGGAGGGTGGTATAAAGCAGCGTCGGACCATGAAGTCAGATTGCCGCTGGACCCTGGAGGAGAGAGGTGAGGGTAGGAGGGAGATCCTGCTAACCGGAAGACGTGTGGGGAATGTCCTCCACATAAAGCGGGAGAATCTCATGACGTTCCCCATGCGTTTTCTGAAGTGAATGGGTTAAATAATTGGGCAGATGATGCTGAAGGCCTCTGCAGAATTATTTTTCTAATATTCTTTTATTTAAAGTGATTTTGCTCACCTTTTCTCGCTCGCCGCGAGTAACTCCTCCTCTTTGGCTTAGGGACTTCTGAGGCCAGAAATCTCTAAACCCGTACTACACAATTTGCTGTTCTTACACTACACAAGCTGCGTAGGAGTGAAAGTTGCACACCGATACGGACATGTACACGTTGCGTACGCAAGTCCAGTAATGCCTGAGCAGAATGATGTATCAGAGCTATACGCACATGCGCAGATCTGATCCATCAGTTGCCTCTCTGTGACCACTCACTATCACGCGCCATTTCTCAAAGAGGGCGATGTCAACACCCTCATGTCAATAGTGACCGAGCTTGTGACTGGCAGCCAGAAAATTCAAAATACAGGTTGCTGATGATGCTGGGTTGGGTGGAGGAAACTCCTCCACTTCAAACAGTGTTCCTGCCAGATTGGGGCACCAGGGAGAGGGAAGAGAAGGGGGGAGACTCTTCACATCCTACACGTTTAAAAAGCTAAAGTGGTCATGATGAATAGAGTGTTCCTTTAAGAACACAGTCAGGGTTATTCAAAGAGAACCGAATTGCTGGAAAAAGGTAACCGAACACTGAAATTCAGCGTTCGGTTACCTTTCCTGGCCATTCGGCTATTCAGAGAGCAGGCAGTTCACCAAATGTTGGCTAATTGCCTGCACATATGGTGCCTGTTCGAGGGCAGTGAAATCCCCATAGAGAAGCAATGCTTCGTCTATTCAGAGAACACAAACCCAGCAGTGAAAGGTTCCCGAAATGCCCTGCCATTCGGTGGTTTAATTCGGCAGGTTTATTCAGGCGAATCCCATAGGCTTCAATGTTAAAAATATTCTCATTTTAATTCAAAATCTAATAAACCGTTCATTATAAAATTCTGCAGTAAAGAGTATCTTTATTTATAGATTTTTTAGGATATTTTAATCATTTTTTGGTATTTTTTGTTTGAAGAAAATTTCCGATATTTTTTTTTTTTTTTTTAACTTTACTTATTTTTTCTGCAACAGCCCTTTTTATTATCATTCCCTGGACCTCATATGTAAATTTCAGACATTTTCTCTCAGTAGTTTCTTTGCAAACAGCGTTTCACTTTTCAAACATTCAAGCGAACTGTTTTTCTAATTTATTCACTGCATTCGTCTGCGGTGTTGTCTTTTTCCGGCGGCTGCGCTGCGTGTGATCGGCTCCTGGTCGAGTTTTTCCGGCGTTTTCGGTCTGCGTTCGCCCTTGTTTTGCGGTGAGTTTTCGCCAGGTTTTCAGTGACTTTTCCCTGCAATTCGGGAACCCTGTGGTGCTTGCTGAATACACCGCAGGGTCGCCGAAATGGGATCGCCAAATTGAACCGAATTGAAGAGAACGAAAAGTCACCGAACATGCGGTGGCTTTTCGATTCTCTTTCAATAACCCTGAGTATGTAATAATAAAGAATTAGAACATCTTCGCTCATTACAGTAACCATATGGGTGCCAGACCCACGTGTTATCTTGTTTCTCATTATCAGCACTGTATATTTTAATTAAATATGTATCCTGGCAGAAACTGACTTATTTTTCCCATTAACCCCTCTTATTATTCTGTCAGTCCGACAGCAGTTTTCAATCTCACAAGCATATAAACTAGCCTGAGAAATAAGAAGCTATCGAATTCATTCGGCAAACGCTCAGCCGATTCATTTTAAGTTGGGAAAGGCATCAGAATATTTGGATAATGAAACACGCATGCATTGTATACACCAAGGTAATTACGCTTTTTCTGAAGTTCAGTGTTTTGTAGCAATACTGAGAGCTGTGTGCCATATGTTACACTGTGGAGCTGATATTAAACAAGCACATGGTATTAATCCTGGTGATTTCTCATCCTAGTAAATGACAATAATAGTAAAAAAACTAAATCCTTACCCTAATCCACGTGCTCTCTCGTAAAGTCATCGAAAGGCATCAATATGCTTGATCATCTCAATGTTACAATCTAACATTAACAATAGACCTATTTTTTTTATCCTGTTTCTTAATAATACTTTAGATCAGTGGTTTCCAGCCCTGGTCCTCAGGTCCCCTTAAGGCTGGGGTCAGACCAGCGCACTTTTAACGTGCGTTCTGGCGCACTTAATCACGGCCGCACTAGCAGCAAATGACGGGCAATGACAGTCAATATACGAAGTACGGTCGCACGAACATCCGGCCGCGCAACACAAGTGGAAAATGAACGCATTTTTTCGAGAACGCATAACCGCTAGTACGGACGTACAGAGTGCGCTGCGCTGTGTGTGATTTGGAGACGTCAGACCCTGCTCGTGTCCGGCCAACATAATGTCCAGACACCCAAAGTTTCCTGGTTTGGATCTGTAAAAAATCAAGCACAAAAATGCGCATCGTATTACCGTTTTCGCGTATTCCATGAAAAAATACGTCAATGCGTTCGGACGCACTTCTTTACGTTTGCGTGTAAAAATGCTTTCGTTTGACCCTAGCCTAACAGGCCAGGTTTGCAGATAGCTGAAGCACAGCACAGGTGATATGATTTGCCGCTCAGTGATTGCAGGATTCAGTCTGCATTTCCCCAAAGCGATCCTTAAAATTTGGCTTGTTAAGGGGACTTGAGGACAAGTTGAGAAACATAAGGGGTTATTCACTAAGGCCCGAACTGGCCACCGAAGTGCACCAAATGGTGAATATTACCGTATTGTGCAATTTCGGAGCTATTTGTCTATTCAAAATGTTGTCAATTCTCCAGATACTGGTGAATCGATGGCAAAATTTTGTGCAGTTTGCCACAGTACGGCAATCTTCGGCGGCAGTAAAATTGTCCCATAGAAAAGTAATGGTTCCATCTATCCACAGAACGGCAAATTCCACCGAAGTGACGGCAAGATGTCCTGATTTTCAGTGATTCCGTTAGACAGGTTTAAACAGGCGAATCCCACAGGATTGAACGTAAAAAAAAAAAATATTATCATTTTAATTTTTATTAAAAAGTGTATTCTTTTCATTTCAGCAAAAAGTCTTTTTATTTACTTCTATTTTTTACAACGCTTTTTTGTATTTTTTGACAACATTTTTGTTTCCCAATTTTTTTGGAAGGCATTATTTTATTCTGTAACAGACATTTTGTATTATTTAGACACATTTTAATGCATTTTTATTGGTTTAAAGACCATTAGGAGAATAAGGAAGTTCAGTTTTTTGGTGTTTTTTTAGTGCAGTTTGGTGGATCTCTCCAAGGCCAGTATGCCGCTCTTCGGCGACATTTGCCAAATTTTTTATGAGGCATCGGCGACTTCGTCTTAGGTGTGCTATGGTGACCCTACAGTGAATAGTGAATTCACGGTAGTTTTGGTGAAATGGAATGGCCGTGGTGCACGAAATAAAAAGCACAGAAATATCGATGACATTTTGGTACTTTGTGAATAATTCCTACTGCTTTAGATGCAAATATAGCTCATCAATATCATTAAATTTTTTGATACGGTGCTTGCATAAAGTACAAATGTTTATTTGTAGTAGCTACATTTTAATTCCAGTGATGCCTTGGTCCCAAAAAACAAACATTATAAACCTTAGACTTTTAAAAATAATCTTTTATCTGGAGGAGAAGAGAAATATCCAACCATGGATCCCAGCTTTTATAGACCTCTGTAACTGTATCAACTGCATAGGCTGGTAGTCTGACCATTTCCACCATGGAGTTAATTGTGGATACAATATTGCTGAGTTGAAGAACTTGAAGGGTTTTCCAAAGGGAAGCTATCAGTCTGACTAAAGCTTGACGCCGAGACATGTAGTTTGTGGTCTATGAGAAAATTACCATTAAACATTGATATAAATGGTTTTCATTGAAGAATGAATTAATTAAGAGTGGATACAGTTTTATCACCTGGCTCTTAAGTTATGTGTTTTTAAAAATGTTAAAACTATATTAAAGTTGAGTGCTCTGAATTTTGTATGTTGTGTTCATTGGTCTCTGAAGCACTCTATTAATAATTCATGATCAGGTTGAGTGCAACCAGTCTGGTTTTATGTGTATATCAAAGGTGTACAAGGGGGATGTGCTAGATGAAGTTGTCCAAGCTGTCCCTCAATTAGGTCCGTAACTACACAATTTGGATGCTACTAACCTGGGTCAAGATGAGGAGCATGAAAATTGACTGGACTTTGGATACTCTTTACATTTTGTGCTGAACTTGCTTAGCATAAGTGTGAGATTAATTCTCCCATGAAGGCAATCAACAACATATTGGGCTGAGCATACCAATGCTCTGTGTATATACATATATGTATACAGGGCTCAAAATTTGCACTCGCCCTCTTGCCTAGGGCAAATGATAATTCAAGCAGGGCTATTGGAAACTTGACCCTTTGCTACTGTGGACTTTGTCATTGACAAACAGGCATGGCAAGTAACCTTTCAGCCTTGCTAGTACACACATATATATATATATATATATATATAGTGTAGATTTGGTCAGCCGTGTTAGTCCAGATGCCAAAATCACCAGTATAGCAGTAAATAATGATACCTTTTTTATTGGACCAGCGTTACATTTAAAAGACAAGCTTTCCAGAGTATACCTCTCTTCCTCACGTCTTGAAGCTATACTGAGCGAAATGATAGAATTGAACAATATAGAGCCAAGCAGAAGGGGGGGGGGTGTCGCAAATACCAATAGTGGAATCGGATGATCTGTCCTCTCTGTTTGTTTACCTTTCTTGACCATACGATTCCACTATTAGTATTTACGACACCCCCCCCCCCTTCTTCTTGGCTCTTTATTGTTCAATTCTATGATTTTGGTCAGTATAGCTCAAGACCTGAGGAAGGGAGGAACACTCTCTAAAGCTTGTTTTTTAAATGTTACGTTAGTCCAATAAAAAAGGTATCACTACGTACTGCTATAATCTGGTGATATATATATATACACACACACAGACTGAGAATGTGATCCGATTAATAAAAGTCACAAAGCCTAACAATATATTCATACATACATATTTATTTGATATATATATATATATACACACATATACACACAAGGGTTGTAGTGGAGGACAAAAGCCTCCACACTATAATAAGTGTGTTTATTATTGCAGAAGCCACCTGCACATCACAGCAATTTGATGAATTGCATCCCAGAGCTCCTGTGCCACATTCCCCATATGCAGCAAGGAATTCTGGGTAGGATATGCAAATGACCTCTGTCTCACTTTTATGCATCCTGGGTCTGTTATTACACAGAACCATAAAATCAATGCTATGCCACACTGTGACTTTGTAGCAGAGATAAGGTTTATGCAAATGGTCAAAGCCACTCATATATATATATATACAAACAAAACTGTTTGTTGTTATTTATGACCATAAACTGAGTTTTCTTTATTTATAAATACTTTATGTGGGCTTGTAATCCTGTAAACAGATGATAATTGTTATTCAGAGAAAACACTGATTTCCATCACTACATTATTGCAAATTCAATACTGGCTCCATCCAGCAAGGAGTTTGTTGCCAATGTCTAAATGGAGATACGGAACGTTTATAGTCATACAGTAAGGAGGGGGCTGTTATATTGTTTCAGATAATTTCCTAAACTAATTAATTCCTTTTAAAAACTTTTCTGTGTTTTTTTTTTTTGTAGCGAGAATTGAGGGACGAACGACTTAGAAGATGGGGCTGTATCAAATAGCTATCGACGTTATGGGATGTGAAGGTTCTGCTTTCCGTTAATTAGATGGAATGGATAATGTGTGAACAGAGGCCAGAGAATTTATTTAAGTATGCATCAGAGAAATTAAAAAATATACATGTATACAGAAATAACACTATCACAAATGGAACGGAATGTGATTTACTCCAAAGTAGGCATCATAAACTGCCTGTCAAGGACTTTCTAGGCGTTGAACACGATGCCAGACCTAGATGGTGAGACCATTTAAGTGTCCTTCTCTGGTTTTATTGATTGCTCAGATATATGAATTAAATCCTTATTCCATTAGAGGGCTCTAAAGCTGTTAAAATGTAAATCAGCACTTTCAAAAGAATATAATATTTGTTTACATACACCATAAAAAATGGAAACCGAACGACTTATTTGTTGAGTTCAGCTAAGTACACTGTCAGACTTTTCTACTGTTTAAGAAAGAAGTAAAAAAATATACAAATATCCTTTATCTAGATCCTTGAAGGAAACAAAACCACAAACACTAAACTGTCGACAAACATATTACAGTGTGTCCTTGAAAGCAAAGAAGTGCTGTTAGAAGGGAGGACATATATAAATCATACTGAGGAAGTATCCATAGAGATCAGGCACTCCAAAGTGCATTATCTGCCTTTATTCTAGCACAAGTCACATACGTTTTGGTTTCCCTCTAACTGAGGCAATCTTGTAGGTTTTGATCAAGACAGAGTAGGATAACAGTGTTAATATAACTCTCGAATCACAAATACTAATACAATAAATGCATTCATTAATCATTGTAAAGAAAGGGAAAACTCTACACGCAACAACCAACAACAAAATCCACCATACAGTGTACATAGAAATCTTGAGTCTGAGTGCAACTGGAATCCAGGGAAGACAACCCCAAAGTGCAAAGCAATCAAAGGCAAGAAGGATTCAGGCACTCTGGTTGTAGTTTATGCCTTTAACCTCCCTGGCGGTCTATTTATTTTGAAATTCCCTGTCTAAAAGCTGTCAATTCCTTTTTTTTTTTTGCCCCCCCCTAGCGGTAACCCGAGTGTGGCTTGGGGTTAAATTCCTATGTTGAAAGCGGTAACCCCGAGCAACACTTGGGATGCTGCTGGATACATCACCTCTCCCTGCGCTCCCTCGATGTCCCCAGCTGCGTCCTCCGGCGACTGCGACATTATACTTCCTGGTTTCCTCCTCGCGAGAAGGAGTCCAGGAAGTATGAGGTCGCGATCGCTGGAGGAGATTGCAGAGATCAGCAAGGGAGCGCAGGGAGAGGTAATGTATACAGCCCGAGTGTGTCTCGGGGTTATCACTCTCAGCGGTGAAATTTAACCCCTATACACACTCGGGATAACCGTCAGGGAGGTTAATGGAGCATCCCAACCTGCGAAATTTCAGCTTGCAAAGGCCGTACACCTGAAACGTTGAAGTTTGTGATGCACCACTAAAGCCATGAACCACATCCAGAGTGTTTAGATCCTTCTTACCTTTGATTGCTTTTCATTAATCATTATATCCAACATCTGGGGTTTGCACGCCATTTAACAAATTTTTTGGCGTGTCAAGGGATATTTCCTTTTTTGAATATCACAACGTTAAAGGCACACTCTTCCACCATGATTATTTAGACTTATTGGAGTGGTCATGATGCAGGAGATTGTTACCTTTCCCGCTTTTCATCCCATCTCTAACTGCTACATCAGCTTTTCAGAACTTGCTATTAACATTTTTGGGATTTTTAGGCCCTAACACTCTTGCCCTGGCCCAAAAGTCATATTGCTTCTCGATGTATTCAGTGTTCATCACTGCTCAATGTGCTTCGTTATGAGAATCATATTACGGGATAAAGGGTTTCCAGCTACTTCCTGTAGCCTGGTGCTGTAAGAAAAAAGAGGAGTTGATAGGGATCTAAGCAGTAAGTATTGGTTGGGGCCCTTGGGAGTAAGAATTAACCCCTGCTTTGTTTTTGTTTATTTACGTTTCCATTTAGTTTGTAGTGGGCTCAAAGTTCAGTGATGAAATGATTGAAGGTGAGTGCAGATCTGGATCCAAAAAAAAAAATATATGATATGATATTCCTTCAACTAAACTGCTTTATTCTGAAATTTTCAACTCCTTTGCACAGCGCTATGTTAGCGCTTTATAAAAACTTGTAACTGTAATTCACATATTGTAAAACCCACAGTTGGATATGCTTATGTACAATAGTCACCTATCACAAAACCCCCACAAATATCATCAACCAAATAATTGTAAAATGACATTACTGGACCATACATGGGTCCCTATTCCAGTGAGTCGAGATTCACACTTTACTTGGGATTTTGGCTGTAATGGCTCCTAACTGTATAGTAATGCTTCCTATATTTTGAGCCCTATTACATTCTTCGCGTTAAAACGCTCGCTCAGTGCGTGAATTTTTGCGCCCAGCGTTCAACGTTACGCTCGTAAATCAACGCTACAATTACAATCCTTGTGCATTTTTTCATCCGTCGAGCAATAGCACGCGCTAAACGGACGCAAAATGCGTGCACAGCAACGTTGCGCGCAGAAATCAGTGTGCGGTCTGTTTGTTTTACGCGATTCAGCCAATCAGAATTAAGAACCACAATTGTCTCACGTTAAGTTTTTGCGCCTGCCAAAGTCAATCTGAGTATATATGCTGCAGCAATAATAAAAACACGCACAACTTCTCCATTTTATTGGTTTGGTATGTGTAGAATGTGTAACTATACTTTGCTGTATTTTTCTTTTTGGGCTGGTGTATTTGGGTTCGGCCAGATTTGGCATTAATAACAGCTTTCAGGAGTTGCTAAAATTATGCGCGCAAAGGCTGTGCGTTACAAACTGCACATAGATTGTAATACCATCAGCGTACCAGTGCACAAACGCATTTGCGCTCACAATGTTAAGTATAGGATGCGCGACGTAAAGTAAACTCGCGCAGCGTTAGCGCAGGTTCACCCGAGGTAGACATACTGTATATATACTGTACGTGCATTTGTTGCGCTGAGATTGTAATACGACGTTCAGCGCAAAGGGTTTTGGCCCTCGCGTTAATGCGTTTTTGCGCGGGCGCAAACGTATGCGCGAAGAATGTAATAGGGCCCTTTGCGTAGGATATGTTAATTAGCGGCTAGCAGGAGAATGGTAAATGTTTCTGAGATTGCTCGTTAGTCCTGTGCCAATATTTAAAATAAAAATTATAAAGAAAAAGAGAAACTGTCTCGGAGACCCTGGTGTATGGTTTTCTGCGAAATCACCCATCAAATTTAAAAAAAAAACAACTTAAAGGGACACTACCACTTACATAATCTGTAACTAGATTTCTTTTACATTACAAATACAACCACCTTATAAAACACATGCTGCTGTTTTGTTTTCTCTGTTTGAAGTAATTGCATGTAAAAGAAAAATTAAAAATAAAGTAAGGTTTTTATCTCCTGTTTCCATTTTGTGGATTTTTTCCCATGATGCAACATTTACCAAAATCTGTGCAAAATGTTATTTTTGTAGTTGCTGTTTATTTAATCTACAGTAATTAACAGTTAATGAGGTGGAAGAGGAAATGTTTAGATAAGGCGGCAGGAGGCTATTGTTCCCAAAGTTAACCGAGATAAGAGATGGCAGCCAAATGAGACAAGACAGGGAGCTTAAAAGACTTGTAATCTACTGCCTGGTGATGTCCCACACAATACGATGATTTGAGTTGGTGATCGACCCATTCACTCCATTCTATGGCCAAGGCCACACAGTGAGGAGCAAGTGATGTAAAGATACTGAGACAGGGCAGTTTACAACACAAAATATCACACAGTGGATGCGCCCAGTGACACATATAGAGTAAAATATTTTCTTAACTAAACATACAAGAGCAAAGCACATCTAAGATATCAGCAACATAAAATAAACATAATAAGGACATTTCGTTTCAGTGATAGTGGCCCTTTAAGAAATTCCATACACACCTCTGGTCCCACAGTCCAGGGGATGGTCCGATCCACTTTCTCCTCTCACCACAAGAAGAAGAAGAACACTGGGTAAAACAATTCAGCTCACTTTGACATAGCTTCTAATAGGAAGCCACTAATGGTTAATGGCTGAGCAGAAACAGAGCCCACCTTCTCCCTTCGCGGTTTCCGTGCACTGGGTGCAATATGTCCCCAGTATAGTGTTATTCTTATATAATATCATTTCAGTTAGGGTGAGACGCCTGTAGGTTTTCTTGATTCTCCAATACTTTCACAATTAGACCGCTTCTCTGATCCATACAGGATAAAAAAAAAAGGTGATAGTGCTTGTTCCATTACCCTTATCATTTATTTATAATACACAGTTATAGTCAGTGGTGCAGTACAGTATAATGAAGACACATCATGCACACAGGAGCAGAGCCCCGGTCCGTGGAGCTTACGGCGTCTGGAATCATTTGTCAGTGTCTCTCGGATACTAGTCGGAAACATAGTACTCTGGACTTAGAAGGGGAAAAAAATCCCTCAATTCCTTTTCATTTTAAGGGTAAATAATTTAGTCGCCTAATGTAATTAACCTTTACAAGAAGAGTTAATCTATGGAACACACTCCCAGGGGGACTGGCTTTAAAGTGACATTGGTGAAAGCAATACTTGGCTGCGGGAATGCGGGCAGTATGCAGCTTTCTACTTATATTAAAGCGTTTCTGAATTCTTTTAGTAAGGTTACAATGTAAGTGTTGAACGCTGAACCTCCAAATCATGCTACATGGGATGCATCATGTAGAAGTGTTTACTAGATATATATTAGCATAAGCATGGTAGTTTAAAAAAACCAAAACACATTTTGGGAGAGAAGGTACAAGTTGCTTCCCCTTGTTTTAAACTTCAGAGCAATGGTCAGCAACTTTGGCCCTCCCGATGGTTTGAGGCTGCATCTCCTATGCTACACAACACAACCACTTACTATGTTGACAGATACATATGTATCCAAAATATCTGAAGGCCAAGGTTGCTGACCGTTGGTTTTGAAGATCAATTGATGCTGTTGAGTATATAAGTATGACTCACACATTCTTCCGATTGTACTGAAAGGAAATGTTGATAATACTGCAGATGGAAGTGTGTATGGCAATATATCTGCTGAAGGACAGCAGTTCTGTTTTTCTAGGTCAGGTTCTGGCCCAAGTTTAAATTAATTTTGTTTCTGGTGAGTACTAAAGGTTAGAATCCTGGAGAACGGGAAACAATGCAAGGATTGTGAGGTTTAGACTTCTCTATAATGGCACCATCGAGGTAAAACCTTGCTAGACCTGAACCGGGACTCTCCATAGGGCAGGCCACTTATGCTGTTGCCCGCTCTCAGGTCCCTCAGAAACCTTGTGTTGTTGCTCATTCTAAGGGACCTCACAAACCTTGACTTTGCTCACTCTAAAGCAGTGTTTCTCAACACTAACAGGCCAGGTTTGTGGGATATCTGAAGCACAGCACAGGTGATATGATTAGCTACTCAGTGATTGCAGAACTCAGACTGCATTTCCCCAAGGTCATCCTTAAAATCTGGCCTGTAGTGGGTCCCGAGGACTGGAGTTGAGGAACCCTGCTCTAAAGGGTAATCAAGATGCAAATCTAAGTGCTTACTGGGCCTAGAGCATCATCTACATCTCCATTATGAGACTCAATAAATGCTGAAACAATTCTTGGGGGTTGCACAGGAGACCTGTCCATCATTTCTATTATGGACTACTCTTCTGACTGGGATCAGACTGGAATACACATGGTATATATCAGCCAACACCACTTTCAGATCTGAGCAGAAACTTGGAGAAGGACAAATTATGGGAGCTTTCCAATCCTGCTGTCCATATTTGTTTTGGCTCCAATACGTATCTGCCATGTTCTGTCAAAGTTCAGCATACTTACACATGGTTTTGGATACTTAACTCATTAGCTGAAAGTTTGACAACAGTAGACTTTGGTTTGACCTTGTACTACGCTTGACCTACTGAAAGTCAGATGATACTTCTAAGGAATGAAATGGAACTGTGTGACCCAAGCCAACACCCCGACAAACAGCTGCCTAGGAACGTTAAACAACGAGCTCTCTTAATTTGGGACTGAGCCACTTGCGTTCCTGTTTTGAAACCTGAGATTAGTGTTGGACACCAAATAGATTACTGCAATCTCAACCAAACAAAGGTCAAGCCATGTCACGGAAAACAAAGAGCAGGTGGACAACTTCCCAAGGGACCAAGAAAAAGGAATGAGTTTAATTAGTGCCCAAATGTACATACATGCTCAAATGTCTGTGTATCAAAAGAAGGATCGAAGAGCCCTATTACCATAATAATTAAAGAAAACCACGCTAAAAATACACAAACTATTTACACCACACAATCATAAAACCCAGTTGACATAATCTTTTACTTAAAATGGTATTTTGCCCCTTTCAAATATGTTTTTTTGCGGTTGAAAAGACAAGAAAAAATTTGAAATTGAAGATGAAATCCTGTTATTCAGATGTGAAGAAATAATGAGTTGTAAGGGGGAAATTAATTTGACTATAGGGTTGAGCTAAAAGTTTCATCCAGGTATATATTTTATTAAATATATGTTAAATATTAAAATTATGGCTTTATTGTCTTGATATGTTTAAAAAAAATAGAAGAAGCTTTAGATGGGACAAGATTTCTATCAAGGCCAAAATTTAGGCTCATACTGAAGAATTAATGGTGATTAGTTGCAGGAATATTTTATACCGCCTCAGCTATTCTTGGATTCATTAGTAGTACTAGTTGCAGTGCAAAAAATTATAATAATTGCTCAACAGTTGAAAGTAGGTCATAAAATTAGAGAGGACAATAGAGAGGATAATGACAAGATGATAGGACACAGAAGAACTGAAAGGTACAGGCAATAATATATACATTCCATAATTACCGAGCATTGCCTCAGCGTATACGAAAGGCAGGAAGGGATGAGCTGAATGAGGTGCCTTTCTGTGATGCAAATGCAGGTGGGTGCTTTGCGGTCTTTGTCGGTCTGTCTATGTTACGCTACTGCCTTTTTATATATTTTTAATAAAATTCTGGCATTCAGTACTGAAATAAATAGATAGATGCCCTGACTGATATATATATATATAGTGTAGATTAGATAGGCCGTGTTCATCCAAATGCCAAAATCACCAGAGTATAGCAGTTAGCAGTACGTAGTGATACCTTTTTTATTGAACTAACATTACATTTAAAAAACAAGTGTAGCGCTGTGTTAAAATCTTGCTGTGGCAGTACCTATATTTGGCCACAAGATGGAGACAATCGCGATCAGAGACACTGGACATTGGAACTACATTTCCCGGCGTGCTTTGCAAACAGACAGGAAGTGGGTGGGACACAGACGCTTGACATCCTGAGCCTCGTGGAGAACGCGCCAGAGCGCGCCAGGGAACGAGGGAGAGCAGACGCAGTGCAAGATATCGCTAGAGGGCCTAGGCCAGAGCGCGAGTGAGACCTGTCCGTTCCTTACATCGGGTTATCCAGCCTTAGGAGAAGGAGACCTCCAAGTTCCCGAGATTTGCTGCAGATTAAGGAACCAAAGACCTTGAGTGAGGAGTTGCCGCGAGTTGATCGGATACGGAGAGCAGGCGGTGAGCTGGACAAGTCGTGGACAAGCTACGGAAAGTCAGACAACGAATCCGGCCGCAAGTATCCCCAGTCAATATCGAGCGGAGAGACGTCCTGGGTCAGCGGAGCCTAAAGCAATCGGTGGATGGGTGAGAGGCCTCCAAGGCCGTTTGTAAATAAGGAACACGCTGCTGTTTTCTCTTTAAAGTCCACAGGGCCCCAACTTGACTAGTCGAAGACATTCCTTAAGTAAATTCACTGGCCAGTTGAACAGTACCCGGGTACCATACACACACACATACACACCTTTTACATTCCGGCACTTAACCTGTGCAGGACTCATACTGTTACGAATCGGAACTGGGGTTGAAGATACGTTCCGAATATATTTTCTCTTTTCCGCTGCGCGTTTATCGAAATACAAAGAGATTGTATTCTTGGTTCCGCTACGTGTCCTTTTTCCAAAATTTCGTGCAATTGCATTCTTTTTCTGTTCGGTTGCGAATATATTGTTTTTTTCCGAAATACGAAGCCTCGTGTTTCGTTTCTTTCCCGCTACGCGTTTTTTACCGCGATACGAAAGTACTGTAATAATACCTGTGAATACCGTGTCTCAACGTCTGCTTAATATTTTAGTAAACTATTTAAATTATAAGAACCCACAGCAGTGTTGGAGTATATTTATTCCCTAGTGCGGGGAGACTGACCCGTGGTTCATTTTCAGCGGCTCCTCCGGGAGTGAGCGCTACACAAGCTTTCCAGAGTATACCTCTCTTCCTCACGTCTTGAAGCTATACTGAGCAAAATTATAGAATTGAACAATAGAGAGCCAAACAGAACGGGGGGGGGGGGTGTCGTAAATACTAATAGTGGAATCGTATGATCTATCCTCTCTGTTTGTTTACTTTACTTGACCATACGATTCCACTATTAGTATATACGACCCCCCCCCCCTTCTGCTTGGCTCCTTATTGTTCAATTCTATGATTTTGGTCAGTATAGCTTCAAGACCTGAGGAAGGGAGGATCACTCTCTAAAGCTTGTTTTTTAAATGTAACGTAAGTCCAATAAAAAAGGTATCACTACGTACGGCTATACTCTGATGATATACATATATATCCCACCCAGGACATACTTGAAAACGAGAGAAATCTCAATGTACCCTTCCTGGTAAAATACTTTGCAAATAAATAAATATATATCAGGAAACAAGCGACACTCTCGGGTCTCACCATATATCAATTTTATTGGATCAACGTATCAGTTTGTTATCCACAAACTTTCATCAGGATCCTTGATAAATGCTCAGATGGAGCCGAAACGTCGGATTAACATGTAAATGCTTTAATAAAGATTTTTCATTTTTTCATATATGAGTCCTGGAGTGCATCCTGCATTGTGAAAAATATATATATATATATCTGCAAGGGTTGTGGTGGAGGACTAAAAGTGAGATAAAAAGCCTCCACTCTATAAGCGTGTTTATTATTGCAGAAGCCACCTGCACATCATAGCAATTCAAAGAATTGCATCCCAGAGCTCCTGCGCCACATTCCCCATATGCAGCAAGGAATTCTAGGTAGGATATGCAAATGACCCCTTTCTCACTTTTATGCATCCTGGGTCTGTTATTACACAGAACCCTAAAATCAATGCTATGCCATACTGTGGCTTTCTAGCAGAGATAAGGTTTATGCAACTGGTCAAAGCCACTCCTAGGACAGGGCTGCTTTGGGTTTGTTGGACCCTCATCAGTTGGGAGCTAGGCATGATGACCAGTTGGAGTGGATGCTTGGACCGTACGGTATAAATCCAAGGAGTGGCTGCACTCAAGTATATAAAAATACTAAATTATTTTCCAGAATTTAAACATAATGAACGACGTTTCGGCTCTCTTAGGAGCCATTTTCAAGGTTCTTAAAAATGGCTCCTAAGAGAGCTGAAACGTTGGTAATTATGTTTTAATTCTGAATATGAATAATATTAATAATAATATATTATGAATAATAATAAATTTCGGATTTATATATTTTTGAGTGCGGCCACTTTTTTTTGTATATTTTCTTGGGCCTTGCACCACATTTTGCATTGTTTTGCACTTTTGGAACTGCAGGTATCCTGTATACTTTATATATATATATATATTGTGTATTTTATATATATCTGACTATTAACATTATTTATACATCTTTTTGTATATCTCTATTTTCTATATTGCCGCTGCTTTTCTATGTCTTTTTTAGATTTGCTATATTGAACACTTTAATACTTGAAACCTTACCAGGTGGAGTGCTCTGAATTTTGTTTATATGTATGTATATATATATATATATATATATATATATTTATATACACATACACACACAGAATTCCTCGCTGCATATGGGGAATGTGGCACAGGAGCTCTGGGATGCAATTCTTTGAATTGCTATGATGTGCAAGTGACTTCTGCAATAATAAACACACTACCGGTATTTATAGTGTGGAGGCTTTTTATCTCACTTTTTGTCCTCCACCACAACCCTTGTAAGTACTGGTTTACCCTATGGGTCCCAAGCATCCACTGCAACTGGTCATCATGCCTAGCTTGTAACTGCTGATGGTCCAATAAACCCGAAACAGCGCTGTCCTGGGAGTGGCTTTGACCAGTTGCATAACCTTATCTCTGCTAGAAAGCCACAGTATGGCATAGCATTGATTTTAGGGTTCTGTGTAATAACAGACCCAGGATGCATAAAAGTGAGGCAGATGTCATTTGTGTATCCTACCCAGAGTTCCTTGCTGCATATGGGGAATGTGGCACAGGGGCTCTGGGATGCAAATCTTTGAATTGCTGTGATGTGCAGGTGGCTTCTGCAATAATAAACACACTAATTATAGCGTGGAGGCTTTTTATCTCACTTTTTGTCCTTCACTCACCACAACCCTTGTAAATATATATATATATATATATATATTGGTGTTTTTTGACTAACGTTATATTTATAAGACATGCTTTCTAGAGTATTCCTCTATTCTTCAGTATAGTTTAAAGACCTGAAGAAGGGAGTTATACTCTTGAAAGATTGTCTTTTAAATATAACGTTAGTCCAATAAAAAAAGGTATCACTACGCACACTTCTATACTCTGGTGATTTTGATAACTGGACTAACATGGCTTACGAAATCTACACTATATATATCTTTATTAAGGCAAAAAGTGAGAGTAAAAGCCTCCATAGTGCAAACTACAAGGAATAATAAAAATAATTTTGAAGAACATCTACAGTTCCATGCAAATAACTGACCTGCTTTGTCCACAGAGCTCCTTTTCTACACTCCCCATTGCAACAATGAACTGTGGGTAGAACACACTAATGAATTCCACAATTTGTACTTTTTTCTATGAAAAGTCTGCTATAATGCAAGCAGTCACCATGCCAACCATGCCAATGTCGTGCCTTTTTAGATAAATTCAACTGAGTTCACACTGTTTATATACAAACAAACGCACCTTCATAAACTTACTACATTGTATAACTCATTCTGTCGCTTTGTGCTACAATGTAACTACATGACCCACCATTGTGACAAGTTAACCCCTTAGTGACCGGGCGGTTTTACACAAATCCGTACTTCAGTGACCGCTGCTGTTTTTACGTTTCTGGGCTGTTGATGTTTAGGTCAAATTTTCCTCTTACTCGTTTATTCAACCCACACATATTATAAACTGGTTTTCCCGCCATTAAATTGACTTTCTAGAAATACCATTATTTCCATTATATCGAATAATTTACTATAAAAAAAAATATGAAATATGATGAAAAAATGGTAAAAACACACTTTTTCGTAATTTAATCCCCAAAAGCTACAACCACCAAAAAAGACCCCGGCTAAATAGTTTCAAAATTTTGTCCCGAGAATAGAAATACCCAATTTTTACATGTTTTTGCTTTTTAACCCCTTCACTGCTGAGCCAGTTTACCTATGTGCGCTGCGCTCATTCTGACCATTTTGTGCTAATTATTTTTAGATGACAGCCTAGGTCCAATTTAACTAAACCCCCCAGACAGAAAAACTTTAAAAAAAAACTTTTTTTATTTTATTTAATTTGTTTATTATTTTTTAAATTTTTTTTTTTTACAGTTTATTTTCAAACCAAACCTGGTCATGTTTGGTACCAATAGAAAGGCCAGGATAAGGATTCCCCTATCTCTACATGGCAGCTAGAGGGTTAACTGGCCCACTGACATCCTCACACATATGGTGAGGTTGTCAGTGGCTGGGGGGGGGACCTGGAGGCCCCCTCCAGGTTCGAATCGCGTTTTGGCGCCAATTAGCGCCGAATCTCGATCCGGCAGCGAAACTGTTAATGCAGTACACCGCTGAAAAGGGGAGACTCTCCCCTTTCCAGCGGTGCAACTTGCATTCCTCTAGCTTCAATGGTTGGGGATATAGAGGGCTCCGAATGAGCCCCCCTCCATGGATTTCAATGGGGCGCCTGCTGATGACGTCACCACGCAGCGTGGTGACATCATCAAGCTCGCCGGCCCATGTAAATCACATGGGCAGGCTTCCTCCCTGCCAGATCTGCGAGGGATCCAGCGAGGGAGGTAAGTATCGGGCGGGAGGGGGGTTAGGCGCCGCTGACGTACCATGTACGTCTGCGGGTCTAAGGGAGACCCGTGGGCAGGACGTACATGGTACGTCAGCGGTCCTTAAGGGGTTAAGAGAGCTAAACTGGCCATCACTGGAATCTAGACACACCCATCACCTTTCCAACCTGGTATTTAAGATATTTTCTGGGAAGCTACCACCCTACCTGAATAGGCTGCTTCCCTCAGCAGCTCCCTCATCCTATAACCTCCGATCCAGGACCAGCACCTTACTTGCAATACCACAATACAAAAAGAAAATGGTGAGATCCTCATTTTCCTACAGAGCTCCACAATTATGGAATAACCTCCCAGACACCATCAAATCTTCCCCCAGTCTAAAGTCACTCAAGAGTTCCCTATTAACATACCTCAATACGGAATGCACCTGTAAACATGTAACATAATGACTATTTCCTACATATTTATTTTCTGTGCTAATCTGTCTATTTGTGTTTTGGTTTTAATTATTACTTTTTTTTATTACTTTATATTTCTGTACCTACTGTAACAATTCAATGTTCCTGAACCCAGGACATACTTAAAAACGAGAGAAATCTCAATGTATCCTTCCTGGTAAAAATTACTTTATAAATAAATAAATGATTAAGAGTTCTTGCATCTTGGAGACCTGCAAGGTAACATAGGATCACATCCAACCCATAGATTAGTTTAACCCCATCTAGGAACCATGACATAGCTTCTCCATAGCAATACAAAAACAATAACTGTACTCCGATGTGTAAAGGGTTAACGGAATATATATATATATTTGTCAAGTTCATTTCACAAAGAGGCAGCCATACCCTTGTTGAGCGGGTTGGTCCTCATGGGATTATGGATATTGTTCTATTCTACGTCTGTAGATCTCACATTCCCAGTATCCTGCACAGGCATTCAGTAATGATACTGCATTCCTAATGCATACTCATAAACCTCTATAATTTAATTCCCAATACACCCATGCTTAGCTCAGAAAAAAAATGAGATCATGTGTTTAATATAGTGGATTTGGCAGACCCAAATCAATATTACAATATATAATTTTTTTTCTCGCCACAGGCAAAAAAAAAGAAGAAAAAAGAAAGAATGAGGAAAAAATAAATATATGCAACCGTATGCCCCATCACCTTCAGTTAATTAACAATACACAAGGTGTGTGGGCTGCCAGGTTGCATTGGAAACACAGCTGTAACCATAGCATATGTTTTTAATATTTTAACTAATGACTTGACGTTGGTTCCATTTATTGCCTTGAATTCCTATTACTATATTCGAGGCATGAAAAACAAGATGTTTTGCTGTGGAAAAGTGAATTTCGCTCTAAGCCTTTTTTGCATCCAACCATATTGTTATTAATAACAGATACATCAGCTGTTAGGCAGGAGTGCCTTGGAACAGAATTATTGATTTATGAGTTGTTACACATCATGGGGTTAAACAGATGCAATAATTCTTCGCCACCGTCAGCCTGAAGAAAAGACCTCTCTGGTTTTGATCGAGCCGCGGAGTAATTAAAACATGATGAGCCCTAGAATTAACCACTATACTTGGAAATCAAGCTTACTGATCTCTGCCATATGCCGTGAAAACTCTCCGCGAGAGGAAGAGGCAAAAAAAAGAGGGGTTTAGAGAATGAATTACGTTAAGTATTCACACAAGCGCACGGCGTGTAAAGGTGCAACGCAAGAGTAAGGATAATATATTGTTTTAAGAAAGTTGTACAAGACGCAATCACTTCCAGTTCACCCCCAGGACAGGAGGGTGAGAACGTCAGCTACATAAAAAAATAAATATATATATAGAATTCTAGCGTGTTAGATTGTATCCAATAAACACATAATTTCCTGTGAAGGAAATTGCAGCTATATATCTTTCATAGGAGATGCCGTATATAATAGGGCTACATTTCTTGGTTAAGACGAGGCCAGAAATATGGGACAAATCGGAGAATCACTCATGCAGCTTGTGTATCCATCAAAGAGTGGAAATCTGTGACTTGGACAAGAGCTGTTGAGCTTAAATGGCTGGAGATACCAATCATGGTCTGCAGTTCTTAAATCAATCGGCGTAGTTCTTATTTTTTGACACAACGGTACTCTGGATTCCATGCGATTTATTGCCAATGTAGCTTTAACTCATGTAAAACGTCAGTCAGGATTTCTTTGCGATCAATAATGATCATTCCATAACAGCCACATTTTGGAACTACATTTAGGCATGACCTAGTTATGCCCTATTTCTCCTCAGAGATCGGAACCAATGCCAATGAAAGAAGAGTTCCGTTCCAGAATACAATGTTCTAGGCCAGTGTTTCTCTACTCCAGTCCTCGGGACCCTCTAACAGGCCAGGTTTGCAGATCACCTTGGAGAAATGCAGACTGAATCCTGCAATCACTGAGAAGCAAATCATATCACCTGTGCTGTTCTTCAGTTATTTGGAAAACCTGGTCTGTTAGGAGTACTTGAGGACCACGGTTTGGGAACCACTGCTCTAGGACACTGAGCAGAAAAGCAGGTGTTCTCTGGTTGACGGTAATGGTATATTGTGTGGTAAAAGGTAACATTTACAGTGATATGGGTTGGAAGGGTTTCGCATCATGCAGCACCAAGCAATTTGAAGTCAGTGTGCCAGCTTGTAATAAGGTGCACAGAGTGAGCAGAGGGTTTTCCTGTAAAGTGGTTCTTCTGCTCACAGCTGTCAATTATCCCTGCGGCAGCCACCAGAAGTGAGCAATAGCCATAGATGTGTGCAGGTAGGTATGGCCATTTGCTCCTGCTTTTCATCTTCTAGGTCCCCCATGAATACAGTTTGGACTTTTTTAATTTGGTTCATAATAAAGAACACAAAAATGAACAGGTTTTTATTATATGAACTTGTATGTTATAGACGTAACATGTGTGCACACCCTATAATATGGACTGCACACGTCTGCGGTGACAGCTAATCTTTGATATTTGTTTTACTTTGATTTTTCCTATATTTCTCTCAGAAAAGTCCTTCCCGTGTTGGGCATGACAGGAGCACTTTAAATATAGCTCCTCCTCACTGCACCATGTGATTTTTCTGTATAAAAGTCTTTTAATGACCGTGCTATGATTCTCCTTGACCTACGATATTGTGCATGTCAATCAGTTTTTAAGGAGAAAAAAGCAACTTATAAGGACCATGATAACCATCCTGGATTCTGAAAACTGTTTTGGTCCGCAAATTTTCAGCATCGCAATTTCCTGGCGTTTGTCACATATTTCAGTGTTTGCCTTTAATACTTTAATAAGCTCTTCTCTTCTCGGCAGGGGTCTAATAAAACATATTTATCATGCTCTTGCATGGTTTAGACGTATGTAAGACGGCTCATGGTCGGACCTGGAAGATTACCCGTTGTCTTAGCCCCGCACAGCGCCGCACCTTCTGATCTGTGATTGCCCAGCAGCAACTTGTCCCTGGAATTCAGTCGTAATTACTTTTTAATGGCATGTCAGCACACAATGTAAAATATTAATAAACATGGCTTATAACTCGGTCCGGTTTAATCGTTCCCATTTAACTGGCTCCTCCTGACAGTGGTGGTAAATACTGTCAGATGGCCGTTGTGTGTCTTTTTTTTTATCTTACAAGACCCTGATCATTAATCTGTAGCAATCAATGTACAGACCCCGTGATGCATAGATAAGTAAGCTTCCCGATAGGTAGTTAGTAAACAGGTGAAGTGGTCGGGAAGCAGCAGGGAGCAAGAAGATAACATATTTTATCTTGCATTTTAGTCCTGTCTATTCATTATCTAGACAGTTTTATGACTGCCATGGATATCGCAGCCTAAAAGATTCTTATGATGGATGGGGCGGCTAACTTCGGAGATTCCATGGAGCGGTTGCAGCGTATCCCAGGCCTTTAACGCAGTCATTCATGCCTATGGCACTTTATCTTTGATAGATATACAAAGTAAACAACCCTGGAAGCCGGCAAGCAGATAATATTTTCCCAAAGAAGAATTTGGGGACTTGGTAAATTACCAACCGCAATTCCCTGTGACTTGTGGTAACAGTAAAAACTAATAAGTGGAAACAAATAAACGAAACGCTCGCTGTTTTTATTGTTGTGCTAGGATTGTAGCGCTCCTAACCTCTGCGCTGCCAAGGAAATCTACTATAGAAACGATGTGATGCCGGTCCTGCTGACAGCTAAGAGGCTAATACATCAGCGGCGCTAGTCAAAAACATAACAGCGGGCAATGCGTTCTGGAGAAATCCCAATTTTTATTTTTACAGTTTCAGCCTGAGAGTTTCCGAAGGTGAACTTATGAACACAAATCAACATACTGGTGTTATATATAACATGCATTGTGCTGCGCATAGGGCCAATCACAATAAACCTTGTATGATTACCAGGCAATGCATCAACTTGTCTGGAATAAAGTTTGTAGAATCTTTCGATATATTAGTTGGACGTAGTCTACTTTACACGTAGAAGGAAAACATATAGGCCCCTATTACAAATGTTCTTTTGCACGAGGACAAAACCATTTGCGCGGAACGTCGTAGTACGACGTTCCGCGCAAACGATGTGCGTTAACGTCCAACGCGAGTGACCCAGCGCGAGCTCAAGTTCCTGCGCCCATCCTATACTTAACATTGTGAGCACAAATGCGTTAGTGCAGATGGTATTACAATCTTCGTTTTTTCGTAACGTCTTTGAAAACTTGGTGTTAACTGCAAATATGATCGTTGTGGCCGAAACTAAATAACTCCGCAATAAAAAAAAATACAGCACAGTACAGTTACACATTCTACACATGCATGGTGGTTCTTAATTCTGATTGGCTGAATCCCGTGAAAAAACAGTCTGCCCACCGATTCCTGCACGCAACGTTCCTTTGCGCACGAATTTGCGCGTCGGATTTGCGCACGTAAAAAGTTGAAGGCTGAAAAACTGCGCTCGGAGCGTACTACTGCATTAATTTGCGCGCGCTAACGTTTTTTTGCGTGCACAAAAAAAATTTGCGCGAAGCGTGTAGTAGGGGCCAATGTATTTATATGTAATGCACTGTGAAACCACACATAAAAATCACTTTTATTGATACAACAGAAAAATCTTTTTTCATAAATTAAAGGCCAGGAACAACTCAGGTGGAGGGCCCTTGAGTTGCCCCTGATGCCAGCACGCTAGGAGTTTTTTCAGTTGGGGAAGCAGTTAGAGCGGGAAGATGAGGGGGCGGGGCCGAGGGAGCAGTTAAAAGGTGCACGTGCAGTAACTCTGCGTGCCTTTTTCCTGAGGTAACCTGGAGAGCAGCATCCCTACCCTCCCTCCCTTTAATTATAGGGAATATTTTGGGTGTTTTTTGGGGGTAATTGTGGGTTTTTAGGTCTTCCCCTTTGTCACAGCGGGGGGGGGGGGGGGGTTGATAGGCAGTGCTGAGGTAGGGTTCTTGGTATAAGGTGTAATTTGCTGATTAGAATTAAGGGAGATGGGAACTGGGTTTTGGTTTGGGAGAGGTACAGGTGAGATGGAGAGAACTCTTTCAGCACTGTCTTCATTTTATTTTGCGTATGTTTTATATTTTTAATATATGGTGGATATTGTGGCCGATAATAAATATCATTCCACAAAACATGCCAGAAACAAACATATATGTACGTTCACACATTCAACCTATACAGATAAGATATTTTATGTTTTACTTGCTCAGGAAGGGATTTCTCATTCAATTTTTTACAGTATTTGGCCAGTTTATGCTTCTTCTTAACCTTTTGTGTGCTGTTCAGGGCCTGCCGTTACCACTCACTGAACTAATGCTATGTTAATAAACACTACAAGCAGACGAATCGCTGGTAGGATGCTTCGGCTGAATCTTTTGATGGTTATTGCAAATAACAATGCCAAAAATATTTCACTTCTTTAAAATATTAAGTGCTGGTTCAGAAATTGTGTGAAATGAGATTCTTGAAACCCAGCCAAGGCTGACAATGAATCACCGGCAGATTACTGCTATGCAAATCCACAATAATCACATCATGATCAACTCGCTCCTTCCTGAGCCGCTCCGTAAACCTCGTAGAGAGAGCGGAAACCAAACTAACCCCGGTGTCACCACCAATAAGGAAGATACATGGAAGAATGGCAGCGACTTAGATTTGCTTGGATTTTACAAACGAGCTCGCAAATCAGGAAAAAATCATTTAATATGCAGTGGACTTTGGTGAACCGAAAACTAAGTATATAAAATTTGAGATGAAATGTATTCGTTTAAATAAGTTGCCATTTGACCTATATTACCTTGGAGAGTAAATCAAGATAGATTAAAAAAAAATAGACAGGTAGACAGACAGAAAAACAGACAAACAGACACACAGAGATACTCTTCTCAACATTTTAAATATATTTATTAGTAGTATTTTTTGATACCTATTACTAGGGTATATACTATAGCAGGGGTCAGTAACCTTGGCCCTCCTGTTATTTTTAAACTACAACTCCCATGATGCTCAGGTACTCATTAGACTGGGTGAGGGCCAAGGTCACTAACCACCTGGTCCATAGCTCCACCGTGACTTTTCTATTAAACACTCTTTTAAATTGATTGCAGAGCAATATCTCCAAAACGCCTTTCCTTTCATGTTGACTTGACAGCTTGTAGACATTGAAGTCACATTACATAGACATTGTCAAAAAATCAGGATAAATATTTTTTAATATGAAACTTACATCATTACACCTGGCAGAATATGTGTTGTTTTTTTGTTTTACTTTTAAATAATGCATATATATTTGATGCCTTGGAAACCTGGCTAGTACCAGACACTTTTTAATATACCTGTGAAAAAGGATTTTAATCATCAGAATAACTTCACTGAGAAATAAAAATGCTGAGTTAGTTCAAAAATTCCTTCATAGAATGCAGGGTCAGTGATTAGATGCTCTTGTGTTTCCAGAGGAGGCAATCATATTCTTAGGAATCATGCAAACAAGGGCGTAACTGAAGGGTATATTGTGTTTTGTTATAATGCAACTGGAACAGAAGAAATACAAATACATGTGATAAATAATATATTGCTATCTATCCTTTGAATACAATATCCTAGGTTATAGCTGTTTGGTGTTCATGTTGGCTTTCTACCCCAGGCTAGAAGATAAGAGCCTGGTATGTCAAGACTGGATTGTTCTACCTGTCAATTCCTGTCTTTATCATGCACCATACAAGAAGTATCAGAAAACCATAGATGGGGAAGAGGACCACAAGAAGGACCAATCCATCAAGCAGCCAAACCTCTCTAATGCCTCAGAAGGACAGGTTATCAAAAGGACCTCTGATCTCAATCGAACTTGATAAAAGCTGCAGAAGCTGTTGTTACCGCTTAAGGCTGGGGTCAGACGAATGCAGTGCGAACGTGCGTTTAGCCGCACTTTATTACGGCCGTGGTAGCAGCAAATGACGTCCAACACAGACCCACACACGAAGTACGGCCGCACAACGCAAGCTGCAAACAAACGCATTTTTGCAAGAATGTCGAACCGCTAGTACTGACGCACAGAGTGCGCTGCATCCACATAGCGGAGTGTGTGTGCGTGATTATGAGACGTCAGGCGCTGCTCATGTCCGGCCAACATAATGTCCAGACACCCAAAGTTTCCTGGTTTGGATCTGTAAAAAAATCAGAGCCGCAATTGCGCATCGTATGACCACTATCGCGTCTTCCGTGAAAAAAATGCGTTCGGACGCATCAACGCACTTTTTGCCAGTAGATGTGAAAAATGCATTTGTCTGACCCTAGCCTAAGTCCCAGAATGCATTTAATCGGAATTATCATCATTAGCTTTAACACTTGGCTGTTTATCATCGCATATCATTAGGTTATCGACCAATGCAACATTTATTAATTCCAATCTGTACATAATCACAAACAGTCAAATTTGGTGTACTTTATCTTTAACCAGATACAGCGCATCCAATAACCAGAGATGGGGCCCTTAACAGTGGACAAACACGACCAATTCATCCATCAGCCAACCCCTGTGAACACTATTGGTGGTAAAATCATTTAATCTTGGTAATTACTCTGTAATTCAAGTGCCTCGCTCATTACCTCCTTGAAAATTATTCATAATGAAGGGATAGAGAGTAATAGGCAAGAAAACCAAAGATGGTTCTCGGTGACTCTTGATGTAAGTGTGTCTCTTTTGACTGTCCCCAATGTTTACTTCCCAAATGGCTTCAGTCGTCTATCAGCCCGGCCATCAGTCTGCTCTCATCTCCTAACTCCCGGGGAAGATTTCCTACTAATATTTCATGTAACAACTCAAGCTTTTATCTTTGCTGCCTTCAAAGGAAAATACGTCAGAAGTAGTTAGGGATGCTCTGACCTTATTTCTCTGCTTTCCAGATCGCGAAACATAGCATTGGGTAAACAAGTATAAAATATAATAAAACTAATATTCTCCTAATATGCTAGAATGCATGAACACGTTTAACGGTTTTCTGGCAGGTGTTGCATACGACGGATATATACTGTGTCTTTCCTGAACCTGACTGATTATATCTTTGTTCTGGTGATCGGTCAGTGTAGCCTCATCTTCTTGCTCTCACCTTGCATAAGTGGACACTGCCATTGATGTTTCCTGCTATGACTGATTTATGGTTTAAGATGTTGGGTGTTCTGAAATGTCCATCTATATCAAAAAATAAATAGATCACTTGATCTTCTAGAAGAATAAATGACCCTGGTCATCCTCCACGGTCATGTTTCATTGAGATGGTATTATTTTAATTAATTTTTGATGGTTTCTAGATGGTGGAACCTCCATGCATTTTTGTTACAATACATATCATAGTCAAAAATCAATATAATCATATTTAGTCGGAAAATAGATTCAAATCAGAATAAACTTTGTCATTTCAGACAAATACAACTTGTACACAGGGAATTGAGAAGACGTTTCTCCAGGACCATAATGCTACATAAAACAGCACAAGTCTAACTGTTCTAAACAGAACAAAAATACTTCTTTGGCTTCAAAATAAAAGTCTCTAAGAGGGTTGACAGTTTTGTCTCGCCATTCTATAAAACAAACCACATTAATTGGGCCCTACGAGTCCAGTTCATTTAGTGTTTGTTGAATATCATCACATTTGTCTGCATCATTTTTCATATTTAGTTCCATGTTTACGATTTGCTGTTTCGCAATGTAATATGCATATGCTTCTACGAATAAGTAAACCTAGTAAAGTGGCTGGATTTTTTTAAGAGCATATGTAAAAATATATATATTTACATTTTGCATTTATTTAAAATTAATAGATGTGAAAAAAAAATAATACTTAGGAGAAGCAATGGAGTGAAAGAGAAAGAACTGTCAATGGGATCCATAGGTGAACTTAGCTCTGGAAGGAATCATTTAATGGTTATTGTTCCATTGAGTCCATGTCTTGTGAAAATAGGTTAATGTAATGTTTACAGCATGTGACATGCATTTCACAGTCTTGTTAAGCTCAATAATTTCCACAATGTTAAGCTGAAGGAGGTGAAGGGTTTCCGGAGACCTTGCAGTAGCCAATTCCGTAGTTTCACACATGTAAGAACCTTAAAGAAAAATGTCTTCTGGAAATATAGAATCAGTGGGATAAGGGTAGGAGGTTCATGTGTAGCTTTTAGCTACACTCAGGCCTCCGGGAAACTTTCTATATTAACCACTTCGCTGCTGAGGACGCGCTCAGCGCGTCCTCAGCAGTCCCACTGGTATGCGGAGGACGCGCTGAGCGCGTCCTCCCATCGGGGTCAGCGTTCGGCCGGGTTCTGGCCGATCGCTGGCCCCTCCGGTGCGGGCTAACATCCTGGATGTCAGCCCGGCATCCGGACCAGCAGCCGCCAGAATTAGGTGTCATCGCGGGGGCGCGATGACACCTAATTCAGGCGCCCCCCCCCCGCATGTGCGGAGGAGGCGCCTGAAAGGGAGGGGGGGAGGTCCTTCGGACCTCTCTCCCTCCCGATCGGCGGCGCACAGGGGGTTAACCCAGGCATCATTTGGAAGGGCACAGCCTGCCCTTCCAAATGATGCCTGGCATTAACCCCTGGGGAGCTGGATCGCGAATCGGCGCTGAAAAGCGCCGGTTCGCGATCCTTTCCCGGAGCTGGCCGACATCTTGGATGTCGGCCAAGCCTCCGGGAACTCCCCCAGAGGACTGGCGTCATCGTGCGTAGCACGATGACGCCAGTCCTAGACTTAACCCCTAACTGCCACCAACTGTGGAGATAGGGAGTTCCAATGAACTCCCTATCTCCCGATCCGTGGCAGCTAGGGGTTAAATTTTGGTATGGTTGGATCGGCCAGAGCATGGCCGTTCCAACGATACCAAACATGAAAGTGAAAGATTTTGTAAAAAAAAAAAAAAAAATGAAAAATAAAAATAAAAAAAATGTAAAAAAAAAATAAACACTTTTTTTTTATTTTTTTTGGTTTGTTAATGCAGCAATATTGTTCCCATTTCAATTATAATGTGAACAATGATGCTGCACTAACGATTTTTGTATGCGGTGCGTTTGTTAAAAATAGTGTCATTTTCCCCAAAAAAAAATGTAACGAGACCCCATCTCTAATTTTTTTAACAAGCGCACCCCATACAAAATATAACCGCAATTGCTCGCATGTTAAAATGTGGAAAAAAACACTTTACACATTGTAAATTATTGAAAATACATATTTTATTGCATTTTTTGTTATAATATACAGACATGACATAACGTATACATATAATAATGACATATTATGAATCTACCGAGTCTGACGGAAAGAACGATATATAATATGTCTGGGTCATATACTAAAATAAGCCTTCAAAACACGTTTAAACATGATGCGCAAAACAGGTAAAAATGACCTCAGCATAGGGGCGGGAAAAGCCTCAGCAGCGAAAGGGTTAAATTCTACTCAAAATAAAAAAAAAATCAATACATCAATATGCTTTCAAATCAGTACTCATAATATTTTATTCCATTTATTAGAGTATTTAAAGGAACTCACACGGCATTGTGACCGCTCAATGTAATTAGACACAGTGACCTGAGTGCCCTCATCCCTCTCCCACTTTAATGGCTGGGGTCTCCAAAGGCTTATTCAGCCCTTTGAGTGCAGAGACTGAGCTCCACCAAGACTTGAAAAAAGCAAGCTTAGGGTCAGGGTCATGATGAGTTCCCATAAGAAGGATCATTTCCGTACTCGGCTCACTCCATTGACTCACACTGAGAGTCATTGGATTGGCTGGATGCTTGCTCAGTGTCCATCCTCTCCATGGTCACAAGTGCTGCCGTTTTCAGGAAGCCGTTAGCATGTCACATCATTTCCAGTGGCAGGGAGCCCAGAGATAGACTTCCAGGTGAGTTTCAAAAAAGAATAAAGAGTTAAAATATGAAGGGTGTACAGCGGGGGTCAGGAAGTGGTTAATGTTTAACCTTTCTGTTTCTACCCCTTTCCTGTTTTAACCCTAGAGCAGGGCTGTCAAAATCAACAGCCCCCCAGATGTTGAGGACTACAATTCCCAGAATTCTTCCATTGTATTCAATAGCATGGGAATCATGGGAGCTGTTTTCAGAAACATCTAGGGGGCTGGAGTTTAACAGTCCTGTCCTAGAGTATCCCTTTAATAAACACAGATTTTACTTATATATAGCATCCCAATAATGTGATGCTATGGAAAAATAAGTGCCTAGTCAGGTATTATTATTATTAATAATAATATTTATTTATAAAGCGCCAGCATATTCCACAGCGCTGTACAATGGGCACAGTATATGTATAATTTCAAGTATTTTTTTTTGTTTGTATGTTCTTGTTTGCATGAACCAACATTAACATTGATAATCAGTAAATCATAAAGAATGGGCAAACTATATAGTTTCAAGAGCCGCACTCATTGCATGTACATTCTCAAAGCTATTGCTCACAGATAACGTTGTCTTTCTTCTTCTTCTTCTTCCTCCATCAGCTATTTCTTTATGAAATATGAAAGCTGAATATGCATGTAGGTATAAAAATCTGTTAACTACTGCAAAATGTAAAACAGAACGTGTAATGTTACATACTCAAGACGTGTAACTTTAGAGCAATCTAAAGTATGTAGCAAACGAGGGCTTAAAACCTCTACCCTTTGTGGTTACTGTAACAGGCTTTGGCTCCGAGTCTTAAAATGTTTAAAACAGTCTCACAACTCAGAGCCAAGACACTATCCTGCCAATAATTTCCTTCTGAAGTAAATCAATATCATCAACAAAATGAAAATAAAATACTACTTGCAGGTTTCCAACAACATACCGAGCCAACACGATTCTTTCATGTAAATTGTTACAATATGGTTCCTGATGAGCTCATCAAATTTTTCTTTCTTTTTTTTAAAAAGCTCATAAAGGGGGTGTTTGGTAACTGGCACATGGTCGGGCGAATAAAAGAGGAAAGAAACAGGCTCATTCGGAATGTAAACACAGAGGGGATGTAGCAAGAACGTTCCAGCTATAAACCTAGACGGTCTTTAGTGCTCAATGAACGACTCCTGTAACCATTAGGAGCTTTCACACAAGACGGGATGTGAACGTTTAATCCCTCCAATGCCTTCCAGGTGTCTAAAGAAACTAAAAGGTGAACGAAACAAAGCACCACTAACTGCTCCATGAAAAGCAAAGATAAAGCTCAGTCAAAGACCTGGCAAAGAATAGACATAGAAAGAAACCATCCGTCAACTGACAGAGGTTGACCTTTAGCTACCTTATACAAACTGAAGACTGTGATAAACTAAAAATCTAATTTCTGATATAGAGGGTAGAAGGTCAAGCCAGAAGAAATGTCCATTATTATGTCTTTTTTTTCCATTTTGGATATTTTGACCTAAATCTACAGTTTCAATGTTCAGGTTCAATTTAATTCAAAGTTTTTTCATGTGGATTTTTAAATGTTATATCATCACTAGTAACTATGTGCGACAATATTTGTAATTTTTTGTATTTATGATGATTAATGGACTAATAAATGACTAGACAAAAAACACATACGGTTTATAACATTTTTATTTGAAAAGATTTATTTTTTTGTTCATTCTCTTTTGGCAAGGGCCTACTAAATCCCTGATGTAAACAACCGTTTCATACACAAACTTATTTGCACATTTTAAAGTTCTTGGAGTGTTGAGAATTAAATCATCATTCCCTTTATTTGTTAAATTCGAGAGTGTCTCCTAATCTGTCATTTTTATATATCATAAATTTTACTTAAATTAATCTACTTCAATTTACTGCTTTTAATATTTTTTCTTATTTACAGCATTTCCACGTTTGAGTAGAAGACAATAAAGCTGTTACATTAGAAATATTGTTTTCTAAATATATTTGAGATTTAATTTTTTTTACATGTTTACATGTCTTTACATGTTGACTTTCGAGGATTGATTTCTGAAAAAATATAGATTTTTAAGCTCTTTCATCTACAAAGAAGCAATATAATTGATTGGGAAGTTTGGCTTTAATTTATGAACACTCTAGCCTTCATGACCAAACTAACATAGCTATTTTTTCAGATTGAGCTGATTCACCCTCTTCGTCGACCTCCAGGTGTCTTGGCAGGCTTTGACAGCTTTCTAAAGTGGAGGACTTCCTTTCACCCGGAAGGCTGTCAATCAGCTGGACAGCATTCCGAGATTCCAAATGTGCATTGACATGTCGAGATCTATCAAATTCATTTCCTCTGGTCTCATTATAGTAAGATTATAAGCAATTCATCCTTACTCATCTCTGCCACAATTTACCTCTCCTCATTTCCTGGATTTTACTCATAATAATTCTAACAAAGATCCTTAAAATCAGTTTCCCGTATTTCTCATGTCTCATCGCTAGAGCAATAGCTTCTACCTCGAGAACGAGACGCGTCTGAAAGATTATTTGCCGTATCTTATAGCCATATAATATGGTTGTTTAGGTTTAAATTAATCCGGTAGATTGCAGTTCTCTCTTCTCACCTCTAAAACATTTTGACTGCACACATCCAAATTATTCTGCCATGAAAATAAAATGAAATGTGGTGTGAACTGAACGCAACGAGCAATAATACTCTCTACGCGGAGACAGATGTAGATTCTAATTGGCGCTTGGGCACAGGCGTTAGATGAGTTAATAAATATCAGTATGGAAGTTACAGAGTGATTAAAGTTTAACAAGTGGATAGATATTGAACACCCAGGGTAAAGCTTACACTAAATACGTTTAATCCTTCATTTTAAGAAGGTGATGTTCACATTCCACAGAAATCACCTTTTAAATAATCTATAGCGATTCAAGAACTGAGACCGAGCAACTGACAAATCACTGGAAAAACTAACAAGGAGTTAAGAATTAGCTTTAAAATTTACTATGGCCTGGGAAAAATCAATACAGATGCAGAAGGTCGACTCTTTATAACAAAAGAAATCTATATAATATCATGTCATTGTGATACAGGGCAGCTCTAGCGCTGGTACATTATTAATGTCGTTGGTTGGACTATTTTTTTTTTAGGGTATTAATACACATTATAATCATTTAATCATGGTTCCCTTCTTTTACTGACGTTAGTTTTCATACTAAGTGATATATATGCATATGGTTTTAAATATATATATATACATATATACATACACAAACACACATACAGACAACAGTGGAAAATGTTGCACTCAGCCTAAACAAAGCATTACCAGCGTGTGCTTCTAAGAGAAATATATACAACATCCAGAACACAGCAATCCATTTCAAAGATTATCAGGGTTATTCAAAGAGAATCGAAAAGTCACTGCACGTTCGGTGACTTTTCGTTCTCTTCAATTCGGTGCGATTTGGCGATCCCATTTCGGCGACCCTGCGGTGTATTCAGCAAGCACCATAGGGCAGTCGTAGTGCAGGGAAAAGCCACTGAAAACCTGCCGACCACTCACCGCAAAACCCAGGCAAATGCACACCGAAACACGCAAAAACATCTGAATTAACCCCACCGAAGATGGAGAAACCCGAGCAGGAGACGGTCAGAGCGCAGAGCGTTTTCAGTGTTCGGTTACCTTTCTCCAGCAATTCGGATCTCTTTGAATAACCCTGTAAGAATTTTTGAAGGTTTTTCACCACCAAATTTCAGGGATCGTTAAAAAAAAAAAACTTAAACCACTGAAATTGAGTGTTCTTGTGCAAACAGCCACCGAAAAGTATAGTTTACAAGATCTTGAGAAAAGGCCCAGAGGACTCAATCGCTGCTCCTTTTGTAAGCACAATAAAGTGCCTTCCTGGAGAACTAATATATATATATATATATATACACAGTGTATATATATAAATATATTATATAATGTAATTATATGTATAATAATTTTATATTTTTGTAAATTAATAAATCTAGATTTATCTCTATCCATATCGATACAGACACATAAAAATATATTTAATATTATATATTTATTTATTTATTTATTTATAAAGGATTTTACCAGGAAGGATACATTGAGATTTCTCTCGTTTTCAAGTATGTCATATATACATGTATAAGTTATATAATATAAATATATATGTATATATCCATATTTATATTCTTTGAATTGCTGTGATGTGCAAGTGGCTTCTGCAATTATAAACACATATATATATAATTATTTTTTATATATCTCATATATATTTATATATGTATTTTAATTATTATAAATCTTTCTCTATATATTTATATATATAAATATCTTTATACAGAATTAAGACGTATATAATTATTTCTATACATATCTTATATACATTTATATATATATATATGTTAATTATTCTCTCTCTCTCTATATATATATATCTTTATACAAACTTAAGACATATATAAATATATATAAACTACATATAAAAAATAGTTATATATGTATTTTAATTATTATAAATCTTTCTCTCTCTATATTTAAATATCTTTATACAAACTTAAGACTTATATAATTATTTTTAGATATATATTATATATATGTATTTTAATTATTATAAATCTTTATCTATCTATATACATACATACAGGATTTTTTGTCTTTTTTTAACCATCTGGTTATTTAGGTGCCTTTAGTAAGGCAAAACTCGGCTCCTAGATTGGGTTTACAATATGCAGACCAAACATAACTTGAATAAAGTCTCACCGATGGGTGGAGCGAGAAGTAATGGCCTGCACTTTAGCAATTAGACTGTAGGGAGAAGACAGTATAATGGGATGTTGAGGTAAACGAAGGAAAACTAATTAAAACCACCAGTTAAAATGAATATTTTATTAAGCAGAACAGGGCTCCATTGTGGCTGAGAACGCTTATCATTAAATTGAAACAATCAAGAGCGTCTGACTATTCTGTCGAGTCCCTCTTGTTTTTGTTCAATATTACTAGTATTGTAAGTGTGATAATTATCGAATGTAAAAATGATGTGCTAGTTATGTTTGTATCCTTTATGAGTCTTTTGGCGCCCACTTAATCAAGATTTTGTTATAAAAGAAAATGAGGTTCTAGCGGCGTACTTTTTTTTTATATAAACCATTTCTTTCATTTTGTAATGTTTATTAAGTAAAGCACGTTTCTTGATGGCACCCGGAAGGATATCCCTGAAACCCGCTTCGTGTTGAGGGTGAAGGGTCGCTGGTCTCTCGTGTAATTAAATCTCCAGGCTTAAATGCATCCTTGGCATGTTCTAAAACTAAATTGCAATTTTCCAAAGGGGAGGGAGGTTTGTTGCGCGCTTGTGGTTTTAAATAGCAAATTATTAATAAGCGATTTTTGCCCTTGGTCAGACTTTGAAAATTCTGCAGGGATGATCTTTAATTGCAATGTATCAGGTGATAAGATATATTTATGCCAGTGATATGTATGCTTGGTCCCCCCAGGTGTATGGGAACTACGTTTCCCATGATGCTCAGGCAATTTTAAAAACTATGCATTGAAAGCTCTTTGAGCATCATGGGAAATATATTTACAGGGTTCTCAAACTCTGTCCCCCCCTAGATGTTTCTAAACTACAACTCCCATGATTCTCTGGCCATCTACTGCATTCAAAGAATTCTGGGAATTGTAGGCATTCAATATCTGGAGGGGGTTAGAGTTTGAGATCCCCGATCTAATAGGTCATTGCGGATTCTCGTCAGACTTACAATTCACAGCCGTCTGTGCATCATGGGAAATGTAGTTCACAAAGATCTAGAGTACCAAGGTCATCCATTGCTACTTCACACTAATCAATCAGGATAATGGCTCCAGAGTAATGCTATTGTGTTGGGGAACAATTGGGCTAATTTCTTGGTACCCACTCAGCCAGAAAGAATTCAAATTCATATTGACATGCTTAAAAAGCACTAGTCGAGCCATTTGTTTCTCAAGTGTCATTTCAGGGATGAGACGATGCGCTGGAAATTGCTTGATAATATTGTTGCGGGATTATTCCAAGGGAAAAGATCATCAACGAGATTACTCTTGGCATGGTTTGCGCTCAATGTTCTCCTCTCAACTTGAAAATCCTGACACTGCCAAGGCGTGAGGGCCCATATATTGAATGATCTGCCACCATTCAATATCTAATCCTGCAATTGAAGCCACTAAAGGGATACAGTAAAGTTAACAAGATTAATGAAGTGTGACCTCAAACTTGCAAAAAGACAACTTAAATGATTTATCTTGCTGGCCTCTACTGTTTTCCAAAACCTAATCTTTCTTTTCCTTCTACCTTGCTTTTGTGTTTGTAAATAGATCATTGCCATGTTACCAAAGTACCTTTAGATTTATTTATTTGCAAAGTATTTTACCAGGAAGGAAACATTGAGATTTCTTTCGTTTTCAGGTACGTCCTGGGTTCAAGAACATTGAATTGTTACAGTAGGTACAGAAATACAAAGTAATAAAATGCAAGATATTAAAAACAGAACACAAAGATACACAGGGTTATTCAAAGAGAATTGAAAAGTCGCCGCACGTTCGGTGACTTTTCGTTCTCTTCAATTCGGTACGATTTGGCGATCTCATTTCGGCAACCCTGCGGTGTATTCAGCAAACACCACAGGGCCGTCGTAGTGCAGGGAAAAGCAGCCGAAAACCTGCCGAACACTCACTGCTAAACCCAGGCGAATGCACACCGAAACCCGCAAAAACATCTGGATTAACCCGGCCGAAGACGCCGGAGAAACCCGAGCAGGAGCCGATCAGAGCGCAGAGCAGCCGCCGGAAAAACTCGACACCGCAGACGAATGGAGTGAAAAAAAACAACAAAAAAAACAGTACACTTGAATGTTTGAAAAGTGAAACGCTATTTGCAAACAAACTACTGAGCGAAAATGTCTGAAATTTACATGAGGTTCAATTAGTGATAATGAAAAGGACTGTTACAGAAAAAAGAAAAACGTTCAAGAATTATTTTAAAAAAGAAAGGAAAATAATATTTTGCAAAAAAATCCCGAAAAATGCTTAAAAGATCCTAAAAAATCTATAAAGAAAGAGGCTTTTTACTGCAGAATATTATAATCAACAGTTTATTAGATATTGAATTAAAACGGGAATATTTTTAACATTGAAGCCTATGGGATTCGCCTGAATAAATCTGCCACATGAAGCCACCGAATGGCAGGGCAATTCGGCAACTTTTCACTGCTGGTTTTTGTTCTCTGAATAGATGAAGCTATGGGGATTTCACTGCCTTCGAACAGGCACCGTATGTACAGGCAATTCGTCAACATTTGGCGAACTGCCTGCTCTCTGGATAGCCGAATGATCAAGAAAGGTAACCGAACGCTGATTTTCAGCGTTCGGTCACTTTTCGGCAGCCATTCAAATCGCTTTGAATAACCCTGACAGATTAACACAGAAAATAAATATGTAGGAAATATAGTCACTATGTTACATGTTTACAGCTGCATTCCGTATTGAGGTATATTAACCCCTTAATGACCCCTGACATACCCTGTACGTCCTGTCCTCGGGTCTCCCTTAGACCCGCGGACGTACAGGGTACGTCAGCGGCGCCAAATCCCCCTCCCGCCCGATACTCACCTCCCTCGTCGGATCCCACGGTGATCTGGCAGGGAGGAAGCCTGCCCATGTGATTTACATGGGCAGGCGAGGCTGATGACGTCCACACGCTGCGTGGTGACGTCATCAGAAGGTGCTCCCATGTGTTTCAATGGAGGGGAGGGGGGGCTCCTTCGGAGCCCTCTATCTCCCCAACCATTGAAGCTAGGGAGATGCCGTTTGCACCGCTGGAGAGGGGAGAGCCTCCCCTTTCCAGCGGTGTATGGCATTAACTGTTTCGCCGCCGGATCACGTGGCGGCGCCAATTGGCGCCAAAACGTGATTCAAACCTGGAGGGGGGCTGACATCTTGGATGTCAGCCAAGCCTCCAGGTCCCCCCCCCACCCACTGACAACCTCACCATATGTGTGAGGATGTCAGTGGGCCAGTTAACCCTCTAGCTGCCATGTAGAGATAAGGGGATCCTAAGGATCCCTTTATCTCCCGATCCATGGCAGCCTGATTATGGCCTTTCAAACGATATCAAACATGACCAGGTTTGGTTTTAAAAAAAAAATGTAAAAAACAAATTAAATAAAAAAAATTATAAAAAAATTAAATAAAATAAAAAAATGTTTTTTTTTTTCAAAAGTTTTTTTGTCTGGGGGGAGTTTAATTAAATAGGACCTAGACTGTCATCTAAAAATAATTAGCAGAAAATGGTCAGAATGAGCGCAGCGCACATAGGTGAACTGTCTCAGCAGTGAAGGGGTTAAAAAGCAAACGCATGTAAAAATTGGGTATTTCTATTCTCGGGACAAAATTTTGAACCTATTTAGCCGGGGTCTTTTTGGGTGGTTGTAGATTTTGGGGATTAAATTACGAAAAAGTGTGTTTTTACCATTTTTTTCCTCATATTTCATATTTTTTTTTATAGTAAATTATTCAATATGATGGAAATAATGGTATTTCTAGAAAGTCCATTTAATGGCGGGAAAAAGGGTGTATAATATGTGTGGGTCGAATAAACGAGTAAGAGGAAAATTTGACCTAAACACTAACAGCGCAGAAACGTAAAAACAGCAGCGGTCACTAAAAGACGGATTTGTGTAAAACCGCCTGGTCACTAAGGGGTTAATAGGGATCTCTTAAGAGACTTTAGGCTGGGGGATGACATTTCGAGAACTCTTACGGTCAGCGGCATGAATATGAAGAATGTTTAATTTATTTATTTATTTATTTATAAAGGATTTTACCAGGAAGGATACATTGAGATTTCTCTCGTTTTCAAGTATGTCCTGGGTTCAAGAACATTGAAGTGTTACAGAAATACAAAGTAATACAATGCAAGATATTAAAAAACAACACAAATATACAGATTAACAGAAAATAAATATGTAGGAAATATAGTCATTATGTTACATGTTTACAGGTGCATTCTGTATTGAGGTATGTTAGTAATGAGCTCTTGAGTGACTTAAGACTGGGGGAAGATTTGATGGTGTCTGGGAGGTTCATGTTCAGTATAGAGTCTATAAAGAGTATCGAAATGTGATGAAGAATATAGATATATCTTCAGGATTCTAAGTGATGTTAAATATGTTTTTAATGGGACTATCATTCCAAGAGAAGAATAGTGCATGGAGGATGTTATGTGACATGATATTCTTCCTGACATAAATGAAATTCCTGGAAACAGCAGATATATTTTCATAGAGGCAATGATAAATGATATAGTTTGAGTTAAAATCGTATGGTGTATATACAGTATATGGGAGGAATGATATGACAATGATGATATTGCCATTTATACCAAGCCCTGGGGGTTAGATTGCCAGAGAGCAGTTTCATTTTTTATTTTCTATTTAGAAAATGTTAGGGTGATTTCTTGCAGTTCCTAGTTTTTCTAACCCCTTCAACGCCATGCGTGTGTTTACACGATCTGCAGCAGCAGACACAGCAGCCTGAGATGGCGTTAAGACGATCTGGAGCTGTGCTGTATCACTGCAAATTAAGTTTGTTTTGTACAAACACATTTTGATTGCATTTGGACTTCAGAACATGCCCTTAAAGATTTAGTACCATGGCACGATACCCAAGATGCTCACACCTTTTAAAACCAACTGGGAATTGACATCTCAGCTGATCCTGCAGAGAGACCAGAACTGCAGTAACTCCTTTTGACCAGCAGATGGCAACATTTGCCTACCAAATCGGTTATTACAGTAAAAATAAATTGGAAATATTCCCAAATATCTCTTAATGTATAATTAATAATGATTTAAAAAAACAACAAACACTGGTTCCTTTTTTAAGAAAATCACATGGTAGAAGGGGTTAATGAAATGATGCTAATCGGAGAAATTAGGGTTGGATACTGGGACCCTGTAGCCACATACAATGTAGTGATAAAACCTTTCCTAAACTCTTGCTTTTACTGTATTTTTGTGACCACAGTGTGTTTAATATGGGATTTATTTTTATGAGGAAGCATATGATTCTTGAAGTAAAGGTACGCTGTATGAGAATAAGCTCTACCTCGGCAGTCTTAGATATTTCCACCTTCTTTTCAATATCTATAGTTTAATCTTGGATTGGATTACGTGACAGTTTGGACATGGCTTCTGCGATAACTGTGACCAGATCACACGCAGAAGGGTTTCATTATTAAATAGCTCTGCTGCCTATTGATAAACTATGACCTGTATGATTTTGTTACAAGCCAAATTGGAATGTGATGAGATTTACTCGCAATCCTTTACTTACCTGTGGTTTCTGATGAATGTTAGGGACTTATTGTAGGTGATGGTGACCTGTACTGTCTCCACCACGTGGGCCTCTGCTTGTTATAGCAATTCAATTATACATTTAGTTATGTTAGGAACTCAGGAAACCACGGGCCCTGTTACATTCTTCGCGCAAACGTTTGAGCCGGCGCAAAAAGGCATTAATGCGAGGGGTAAAACCCTTTGCGCTGATCGCCATTTTACAATGTCAGCGTAACAAACACACGTATACGTCTACCGCGGGTGAACCTGCGCAAACAGCTGTGCGATCGTACTTTACTGCGCGCGTCCTACACTTAACATTGTGAACGTAAATGCGTTTGTGGGCTGGTACGCGGATGGTATTACAATCTATGCACAGTTTGTAACGCACAGCCTTTGCGCGCATAATTTTAGCAACTCCTAAAAGCTGGTGTTAATGGCAAATCCTATCAACCTGGCCGAACCCAAATACACCAGCCCAAAAAAAAATATGCAGCAAAGTATAGTTACACATTCTACTCATACCAAACCAATAAATTTGAGAAGTTGTGTGTGCATTTATTATTGCTGCAGCATATATACGCACATGGACTTTGAGGCTGGGGTCAGACGAGCGTAGTGTTCACGTCCGTGATTGCGCCTAAAAGTACGTCCGTGAATAGCATGAAAGAAAGCCCATTGGAGCCTGACACATGAAGTACGTCCGCACTGAACTGCGGACGCATGACGGACGCTGCACGACGCAGGTAGCAAGAACGTAATACTGCTAGAACGGACGTGCGGAGTGCGCCACGTCCACAATGTCTGCATAGCTTTGTGTGTGAGTGATGGAGCATGGTCAGACGGACTGCATTTATACGTCCAGCATTTTTGACGGACAGAATGTTTTTTCATTGTAATTTATTTTTCCCTCCTACATCCGTCAAAAAATAACTTCAGTGAAAAAACGGACTGTGTGACCACTACTGCGTCTTCTGTACTGACGATGTCCTTACTGCACGGACGTACAGTCCGTAGAAATCACGCTCGTCTGACCCTAGCCTGACGGGCACAAAAACTTAACGTGAGATAATTGTAGTTCTTAATTCTGATTGTCTGAATAGCGTGAAAAAAACAATCCGCACACTGATTTCTGCACGCAGCGTTACTGCGTGTGCATTTGTGCGCGTTCATTTAACGTGCGTTATTGCTCGACGGATGAAAAATTACAGTGAATATACTATGACAATTTTAAAGATTCATTAACCCTTTAGTGTTTTTAAGCCATTTTACTGAGTGCTGAGCTCATTTTGACTATTTTGTGCTCTTCATGTTGAAACATGATTAGAAGTCATATTTTATTATAGGACCCAGACAAATTATATATCCTTTTTTTAGTGGATTCAGAAGATTCAAATATATTATATAAGTACAATGTATAATGTGTATGTGTCATGTCACATCAAAATTCTATATCAACAAAAGTAAAAAAAAAAATCAAACTGTAAATCCATGATGTCAGCGCGCTGTGAAACAAGTCCGCGTTCATGCTGGATTGATGCTGAGCTGCGGGACTTTGAACACGTCCTCAGCAAGATAGCTCTGTCTGCAGTGAAGGGGCTAAACTGTGAATCAAAGGTGAAAACCAACACTAGACAATTCCAACTGAAATTACATTGGAATATATATTGAAAATTATGTTGACTAACTTCTGCAAAAGCAATGGTGGAAAAGATCAGGGGTCAAGTCCAGGGGGAACGCATGGGAACGGAGTTCCTGCACTATTTTTGCAAAGTGAACGGAGTTCCTTTGGTCCTCCACACTATAAAGCTCGTATTCAGGTGTTCAATCGATCATAGATTACCCTGTTAAGTCACGATAAATATATAATTTATCATATAATCTTGCCAAATTGCACATATATACATAAAGATATGAGATTTGATTGTGTGTTTGTGTTACGTGCGAAATGGTAATTGCAAATTGGTGGACAGAAATCTTGGTGAGTTCCCACATTTCTTTTTTTAGGACTTTACCCCTGGAAACAATGCTAAGTACTACACTACAGTCTACAATGAACAACATTGGTGGAAAAGACAACAGTGAAAACTTTTTGTAGTGTTTTTATATCACCTGATTTTTTTTGTGCATTTGATATATAATAGATTATAGAAAGATCCATAAGAAAAATAACTCCGTAGTAAATGATTAATATATTGACATTCCGCATCCCATTATTATATTAAAAAGATATTTTTGGAAAATTTTGTATTGAAAAAAGTATAGAAAATATCAGTTTGTAGAACGCAAACATGGTTTTCTATTATTTTTTTAAAACGTCACAAACTATCAGGCTGCGTGCGTCTGAACAGGGTGGGAGGTGCAGGATTAATTGGAAGTAATAATTATATCTTCGCTTATAATTCCACAAACGCGTCAGATCTGTTATTTCCATGGACTTTGGAGATGGGATTTTGTTTTCTATCTGCGGCAATAATAAACTGATGAATAAAATGCTAGCACATATGCCAAAACACATCCAAAAGCACTCAGTGCGCAATAACATGCTGGCTGGTTTGATTGCCACCATTTCAAACGTAACGTACGAAAACAATGAATTTCATACCCAGGGCAATGGTGGAATTCAAGATTTTTTATCTCAATACAATTAGATGAAATGTATATCTGGAACATCTGAATCCGTATGCTTGTTTATTTCATTATTAGATGGTAATATGTTGCGCTGAACATATATTCACAGACTGTTTTTGATGGTTTCTTTCATATTCAGCCGTTCTATTCCATATTACGGGTAATAACATGGAATGCCTGCATGAACAGAGGTGTTTATAATGTATCATTACCTTGTTATATGTTAATTAAAGATATAATTCAAAACATTCTAAACCCTACAGTTTGAGGTTTATCTAGACGCCCAGTAGGAAGCTGGATAATTTAAATTCGGCTGTAAATTTCCCTCGCAGTTGTTCTCAGCGGCCCAATGATCATGACCATGGTGTATTTGTATATACTACTCACATAAAAACAGTAAGAAATTACTTGGAGACCATACAAGTGTAACTACCTGTTATGTCTGAGGGGTCTCTGTTTTATGTCTCCATTAAATACTTGACTAAGAGGTCTCTGTTTTGCATCTGCAGTGCCTGTACCCTATTCTACAAAGTATGGCATTAAGTGGAGAAATAGACTTTAACTGTGACTTATTTTCTGATGTTTTGGAAGATAATGATGACCATATGTAGGTGTGCCTAACGAAGTAAGTGGTAACAGAGCAGTGTGACAGATTGAAGAACATTAAAGAGCCAAAAGATACAATTTGCAATGTGATACTATGACAGAAAAAAGAAAAGAAAAAAAAATCACAATCAAAACAGTTCTTTTGAAAAAATAGATGACAGCACGTAAATTATTATTAATTAGGTACGGAGACTGTATTATTGCTACATTATATATTCTATAGATTTTAAATTTTGTCGCACTGTTTATAATCCAGAGTTTAGGGATATATTTAAAGTTATGTTTTAAGGGACATACATACAATGAGCATACGCCATCATATTCTCTCAGATTGGATTGGGATTGGGAAGATATGTTATACAGCAATAAAGAATCTTACATGAAAACATGTGGATTAAACTATGTCACATTTTAATTGGAAGACATGATGTAGCTTGGTTTTGCTGAGACAATAGTTTCATTTTTATTCAATGTATGTACAAATCAAGTATCATAATTTGCTGTAAACATAGTGGAGGTTATATGGTGTCTATATGGGAAGCTGCCACCCTACCTGAATAGACTGCTTCCCCCAGCATTTCCCTCATCCTATAACCTCCGATCCAGGACCTGCACCTTACTTGCAATACCACAATACAAAAAGAAAGTGGTTCGGTCCTAATTTTCCTACAGAGCACCGCAGTTATGGAATAAGCTCCCAGACGCCATCAAATCTTCCCCCAGTCTAAAGTCACTCAAGAGATCTCTATTAAGATACCTCGATACAGAATGCACCTGTAAACATGTAATATAGCGGCTATATTACTTACATATTTATTTTCTGTGTTAATCTGTATATTTGTGTTGTTTTTTTAATATCTTGCATTTTATTACTTTGTATTTCTGTAGCTACTGTAACAATTCAATGTTCTTGAACCCAGGACATACTTGAAAACGAGAGAAATCTCAATGTATCCTTCCTGGTAAAATACTTTCCAAATAAATAACTAAATAAATAAATATATATACACTATATTGCCAAAAGTATTCGCTCACCCATCCAAATAATCAGAATCAGGTGTCCCAATCACTTCCATGGCCACAGGTATATAAAATGAAGCACCTAGGCATGCAGACTATTTTTACAAACATTTGTGAAAGAATGGGCCGCTCTCAGGAGCTCAGTGAATTCCAGCGTGGAACTGTGATAGGATGCCACCTGTGCAACAAGTCCAGTCGTGAAATTTCCTCGCTCCTAAATATTCCACAGTCAACTGTCAGCTGTATTATAAGAACGTGGAAGTGTTTGGGAATGACAGCAACTCAGCCACGAAGTGGTAGGCCACGTAAACTGACGGAGCGGGGTCAGCGGATGCTGAGGCGCATAGTGCGAAGAGGTCGCCAACTTTCTGCTACACTCAATCGCTACAGACCTCCAAACTTCATGTGGCCTTCAGATTAGCTCAAGAACAGTGCACAGAGAGCTTCATGGAATGGGTTTCCAAAGCCGAGCAGCTGCATCCAAGCCATACATCACCAAGTGCAATGCAAAGCGTCGGATGCAGTGGTGTAAAGCATGCCGCCACTGGACTCTAGAGCAGTGGAGACGCGTTCTCTGGAGTGACGAATTGCGCTTCTCCATCTGGCAATCTGATGGACGAGTCTGGGTTTGGCGGTTGCCAGGAGAATTGCACTTGTCTGACTGCATTGTGCCAAGTGTAAAGTTTGGTGGAGGGGGGATTATGGTGTGGGGTTGTTTTTCAGGAGCTGGGCTTGGCCCCTTAGTTCCAGTAAAAGGAACTCTGAATGCTTCAGCATACCAAGACATTTTGGACAATTCCATGCTCCCAACTTTGTGGGAACAGTTTGGAGATGGCCCCATCCTCTTCCAACATGACTGTGCACCAGTGCACAAAGCAAGGTCCATGAAGATGATAGAGTCTGGTGTGGATGAACTTGACTGGCCTGCACAGAGTCCTGACCTCAACCCGATAGAACACCTTTGGGATGAATTAGTGCGGAGACTGAGAGCCAGGCCTTCTCTTCCAACATCAGTGTGTGACCTCACAAATGCGCTTTTGGAAGAATGGTCAAAAATTCCCATAAACACACTCCTAAACCTTGTGGACAGCCTTCCCAGAAGAGTTGAAGCTGTTATACCTGCAAAGGGTGGACCGACGTCATATTGAACCCTGTGGATTAGGAATGGGATGTCACTTAAATTCAAATGCGAGTCAAGGCAGGTGAGCGAATACTTTTGGCAATATAGTGTATGTACAAGTGCACTGTCTGTGATCACAGGGACGTTGGGGATAATAATACAAAAAGAAGAATTGGACGCGCGCACGACCTCCTTTTCAGACACTCTTATTGGTAACACGTTAACAGTGTCTGAAAAGTGGGCTGAGCAGTTCTTCTTTAGTTGTATGAATATCTTGGAGGTGGTCACTCCATGGATTGTTATAGCACCTGTCTGGGTTTCTCTGAAGTGCTTTTCTACATTGTGAAAATGTAGCTTATGCGGGGTTAATAGTGTCAATAATTTCTATAGATAGATTGAAGGGCCAATTATATGCAACGGATCCATGTGCCAAGAGAATATGTGCTGTTATGTATTGTGTTGCTTTAAAGGAATTTTTTTGTAGAGCTCAATTATATCCTAAATATATTCCATTTACTACCAGCTGCGTCATGTTTACGTTTGCATCATGATTCTGTTTAACTCTTTGCAAAGGCTTTCATTTTTAGTTGCATACCCTGCACTTAGTCTGTTTCCTTCTATATTTTTTCTCCATAAACTGTTGTCAATTCCCTTCCCCTCTACCGCAGCACTAAATAGTGGAAAAAATGCCTTCCCCTGCCATAAACGAGGAAGATAATGATGTAATGCAGTGAATAGGCTCAAGAAAGCTGCTGAAAAAATAAGATTAACTCCTTGCGGGGTGAAAATGAGTAAATAAATCGCATGCTAAAATGCTCCTTTTACTGGATTGGATCTAATAAGGTTTGTTTTAAAAACCATTAGCACAGACATGGCGAACCTCGGCACCACAGATGTTTCAAAACCACATGTCCCATGATGTTCAGCCAGTCTTAATGTTACCAGAGCATAAAGGGACATGCGGTTGCAAAATATCTGGGGTACTAGTGCACTAGTGTCACTTTGGATAGTTTGTTGATGGAATGACAAATTCTTTCAGTTTTGTATCGTTTCTCATATGCTCTCAAATGATGATGGCTTGTGGATAGAACATTTTATCAAGTCTAACTCTGACCAAAGTGAAGGACCAACAAGAAATTGGGCTGTATTCCACATGGAATGGAGACGGTAAGTAAGAAAATGTGCGCCTGCAGATTTTTCTCACCATCTCTGTTTTACTGTACGTATTCCGGGTTAGGCACTTTGTTAGTGTCTGGTCCTGAGACGAAGTGTCGGTCAGCTCGATACAGGCTACAACACTGTGTGCCACCGCAAGTATCAGCTCCTGGAGTCCAAAGGACTCCATGGAGCCCTGCACGTCCCGACCATGAGCTTGCTCTCACAACATTGAGCAGCACTGCAGAAGACTCACAGAGGGAGACTAGGAACTATTTGTTCCCAGTCTCACTCTGCTGCAGTGAGAGGAAGCGGTGGATTGATAATGCAAAGTCGCTTAACACCAGCTTTGAGGAGACAGTATTACTCAGTGAAAAACCGTCTCATGGATGGAAGCACAAACTACCATGGAACAGCTTGTGCTTCCATTCTTAGGTACAAATTAATGCCTTCTATACTAAGTAAAGGAGACGTTAATTTACAGTAACCTCGTGCAGGGAAATGCAGAAATTAAGTTGCAAGCCCGTCTTGCAGCAAGAGTGGAATAGTGTTTCCCGGCTCTACAGTTACCTATAGATAACTACAGGAGATGTTATACTTAACATGTAGTTATCTTATCTTATCTTATCGTCAAACGTGGGATAGGGCCCATTGTGTTTGAAGGTAAATAGCATTGAGCTGGAAAGGGACCTCAGTTAGGAGAGAACACTAAAGAGACATTTACATATGAGTTTACAGAGGAGGAGGTTCTAAAGCAGCTGTCTAAAGTAAAGACAAATAAGTCAATGGGGCCTGATGGGATCCACCCTAAATTATTAAAGAGCTCAGTGATGTAATAGCAAAACCGTTAACAGATTTATTTAACCAATCCTTGTTAACAGGAGTCGTCCCAGAAGACTGGAAATTAGCAAATGTTGTGCCTATTTACAAGAAGGGTAGTAGGGAGGAATCGGGGAACTATAGGCCAGTTAGTCTTACGTCAGTAGTAGGGAAATTAATGGAAACCATGTTAAAGGAAAGGATTGTTGAACATCTAAAAACACATAGATTACAGGATCAGAAACAACATGGGTTTACCTCAGGGAGATCATGCCAAACTAATCTTATTGATTTTTTTGATTGGGTAACAAAAATAATAGACACAGGTGGTGCAGTAGACATTGCTTATTTAGATTTCAGTAAGGCTTTTGATACTGTTCCGCATAGAAGGCTTATCAATAAATTGCAATCTTTGAGCTTGGATTCCAATATTGTTGAATGGATTAGGCAGTGGCTGAGTGACAGACAACAGAGGGTTGTGGTAAATGGAGTTTATTCGGCGCAAGGTCTTGTTACCAGTGGGGTACCTCAGGGGTCAGTACTTGGACCCATTCTCTTTAGTATTTTTATTAGTGATATTGCAGAAGGTATTAATGGAAAAGTATGTCTTTTTGCTGATGACACAAAGATTTGCAACAGGGTTGACGTTCCTGGAGGGATCAGCCAAATGACAAATGATTTAGGTAAGCTAAAAAAATGGTCGGAGTTGTGGCAATTGAGTTTTAATGTGGATAAGTGCAAGATAATGCACCTGGGACGTAAAAACCCAAGGGCTGAATATAGAATATTTGATACAGTCCTAACCTCAACATCTGAGGAAAGGGATTTAGGGGTTATTATTTCAGAGGATCTAAGGGTAAGTAGTCAATGTAATAGAGCAGCAGGAAATGCTAGCAGAATGCTTGGTTGTGTAGGGAGAGGTATTAGCAGTAGGAAAAGGGAAGTGCTCATGCCACTGTACAGAGCACTGGTGAGACCTCACTTGGAGTACTGTGTGCAGTACTGGAGACCGTATCTCCAGAAGGATATAGACATCTTGGAGAGAGTTCAGAGAAGGGCTACTAAAATGGTGTACAGCTTGAAGGAGAAAAGTTACCAAGAAAGGCTTAATGATCTTAACATGTACAGCTTGGAAAAAAGACGAGACAGAGGAGATATGATAGAAACATTTAAATACGTAAAGGGAATCCACAAGGTAGAGGAAGGGAGTATATTTAAAAGGAAACAAAATAGCAAAACAAGAGGACATAGTCTTAGATTAGAGGGGCAAAGGTTTAAAAGTAACATCAGGAAGCATTATTTTACTGAGAGGGTGGTGGATACATGGAACAGTCTTCCAGTAGAAGTGGTAGAGGCCAAAACAGTAATTGAATTTAAGCAAGCATGGGATAGGCATAAGGCTATCCTAAACAAAAGATAAATCCAGGTAAAGTATCCATGTAATTGGGCAGACTAGATGGGCCGAAAGGTTCTTATCTGCCGACATTTTTTCTATGTTTCTATGTTTCTATGTATATAAGACTTTATATTTCCAAAAGAAAGATATCCATTGTGCTACTTAAAAGGATACCATTGGGTTACATCGGATGGTGAGAATGGAAGGGTTAAATATTAATTCCTCCTCATCCCCCATGCACCCCTCCCATATTAACCCTTAGAGTTAGTTGAAAGCTCACCTTATTTGCAGTGCCTTGCTCCCTCAACATTAGCTGAAATGTGACAAGCTGTGACTCTTCTAAAGTGCAATTCTTTGGCTGCGTGTGCACTGAGAGCCATCACAGAGGGAGGACATAGTCAGTGTGGATGGACGGGACAGAGACAATATGCAGGAGATTTGCCTCAATGTGGCCAGGCAGATTCTCTGCGCTCTGGTAAGTGTGGAGCTCTCGGGAAGTTCTTCTAATGCCTTTTCATTTTAAGCAAGATTACGGCGCCCCTATTGCCTTGCAGCGATATAGCAATTGGAAAGCAGGGCTGGGTGCAGTGCACCTTCTGCACCCCCCAAGAGCTGGCTCTGAGGTGGACACTCTAGGCACTGTGACTATTCAATTTGCATTAAACAGTGCTTAGAGTGTCCTTTCAATAAAAAGCTAATGTGTACTTGGAAAAATTCCAATTCCCATTTTTATTTAATGTCCACCTGGACACGGGCAGGTGTGATGAGCTCTATCCTGGTCACTTACAGCAATAAAATGAGCCTGTTACTTTTGTTGTTGTTATTTTTTTCTGCATGCTGTAGGTTAAGATAGCACAGCATGCATGTGTTAACGTACACAATGCAAAGTTAGGCATTGTATCCATAAAACTGTAAAACGTAACATAATTCACTGAGAACACACAGGAGAGAAATGTTATGCTATACTTCATTTCTCCGGCAGCTTTCTGTGGGAGGGCTGGTAGGCAAAACAGATTTGCTGTGGAAGGAAAACGTATTTTCAAGATGTAAGATGATCATATTTCAGCCCGTTTTAAAGCAGACACTTTCTAGGCTCTTCTTTCCCCCCTTCCACAATATTCATTGGGCTATCAGTTCAATCGCTAACCTTGAACGTTTTTATGTAAACTTCCAACTGTATTTTTCGAGCTATACATTTCAGCATAAAATATACCTAGCACTTGTTTACAGACACAATTCTTCTGGTAACAAAAAGGCTCACAGACAGGACGCTCGCAAAATATCTAACGATTTGTGAATTTTTTATAACCATGTCGAAATGAGTTTTCTATATATATTTATCTATACAGACGCAGAACAGGGAGGATGTTGAAAGCACTTAAAGGGCCATTACCACCAAAAAATTAAATGTCACTGTGTTTATTCTATGTTGTTGATATCTTACATATACTTTGTTTTTCTCTTGTATCGTCGTTAGTTAAGAAAATATTTTGCTCTATATGTGTCACTGAGCACATCCATCGTGAGATCTTTTGTGTTCTAACCCCCCCCCCCCGTATCTTTACATCACTTGCTCCTCACTTTATGGTTTTGGCCATATAATGGAGTTAAGCGATCAGGCACGACTCACATCATTATATTGTGTGGGATGTATTCAAAGGACATCACCAAGGGGTAGATTGCAAGTCTTTAAAGCTCCCTGTCTTATCTCATTCAGCTGCCATCTCTTATCTCAGGTAGCCTACAGAACAATACCAGTTAATGAGGTGAAGGTTGGAATGTTTAGATAAGGCTAGATATTGTAGATTAAATAAACAAGAGCCACAAAGTAAATATTTTTTTGGAAAATGTTGCACCATGGGAAAAATCCAGAAACTGGAACCCACGGATAAGATTCCTAATTTTATTTTTCCCTTTTTATATGCAATTACTTCAGGCAAAGAAAAAAAAACAGCAGCATGTGTTTTATAAAGTGGTTTTATTTGTAATGCATAAGTAATATAGGTACAGTTTATGTAAGTGGTACTGTCCCTTTAAAAGATAGGGGGCCCTATTACAATCTTAACGCCAGCGTTAGCACTCAGATATGTGAGCGTTAACGCTAGGTTAAGTGACTTTTACGCATGCCCCTATTACAACCCTAGCGCTAATAGGTTAGAAAACCCCTTAGTGCATCCGGGATTGCGCCTGCTTGCACTCCCTCACTGTACTTTGTGCTCCCTATGCTTAACATGGGGAGCGCAATCAGTAATTAGCGTAAGGATTACAAAGTCCTAATTAACCCACCACTGTGGTAAAGAAAAAGTTAACCACAGATAGAAGCTGGTGCTAACTGATATCGCTTCTATGGAATCAGATATAACCAGCTGAAACCCCCCAAGAAAAAAATCAGATACTCGGCTCTCATCCCACGGCAAGAACGATGAACCGATCCGCTGCTTCTGGCCATCCAGAGCAGAGTGAGACTGGGAACAAATAGTCCCCAGTCTCTCTGCGAATCACTCCAAGATCAGCGAGATCACGCAGGTCACGTGACCTGGCAGCACAAGCCTTCTTGGAGTCCTATGGACTCCAGGAGGTGATACTCGCGACGATGTGCAATCGCAAGTATCCAAGGGCTTCGCTCTGCATTATGGGGTTGGCAGTTGAATCAGCATCTGCACCGTAATATGGGCCTAAAACGGGGACGCTAAGGGGAAACCTGCAAGCTCAGGTTCTCCCCGTTAGCGTCCAAATTTTAGCTCCAACATTGTAATAGAGCCCAAAAAGTGCTAAAAAAATAAAACCACGTTTTAAAAGTAAGATTTTCTCCAAGCCCTTTACCCTTTTTACTTATTTCATGCTTCTTATTTTTTATAAAAGCTCAGACTGCATCTCTCCTGATCATCCTATAGGACATATAGCACTTAATAAATTATTAAAGGGAATTTAGGATCATCAGCCCTGGACAGTACAAAGGCTCGGCGAGTTCTGTCAAATAGTGAAACATCGGCAAATCTCCGAAAGATAAGAGCAGCTTGGTAAGCAGAACACAAGGCTCACTTGGGATCCACTTGATAGTCTATCGTCGTTTACAAACAGAGAACAAGCAACTTGGTACCATGATTAGGTAAACGTAAGGTGGGGAGATTTACAAAATGGAATTTAAGCAGAAGACTCAGCCAAAGAGTACAATGTATCCGCTAGTGGCCACTGAATAACATGTAGCAGTGAAACAGAAGACGCTGCGCAACCACTTATAGGTTAATAACTTAATAAGCAGCGTGCAGGTACCACTGATCTATATTATGTGCATTCATTGCCATGAATACACCAACATTACTTAGACTAGAGCAGCGCGTCCAACGTCGTTTGACACATTTAGACCAGGGGGTTCTTAATCATATGCCTGTACTTATTCTTACGCATTCTGACAGCACCAGTAGTACAGCATGTCAAAGTGTTGATTTATAGGACTGTTTTATCATGCGATGTTAAACGCACTTACAGTTGTCTGTGGAACGAAGCTGTGGATGCGGCCATGTGTCATCGTAATTAGATGGGTAACCTATATTCTCATATTCAAACTGAAAAGAGGGATCCTTCACAGTGTTTACAGAACATACTGAGAGAATGGCTTTTTATAAATATATTTGTCGTAAATGGATACTTGTGTAACGATGAACCCGAAACTGAAACCCCAAAACGCAGTACTTAACCCATTGAATATTGTGTACGCCATCAAAGTGTTGAAATAAAAATAGATTGCACTCAGGCAGACACAGTTCTTTAAATCCCGCAATCAGTTATCCAAAAATAGTGTCAGTATATTTATTACATAAAATTAATGTAACCTTAATTTATTGGCAACTTTCTGCGCAGTTGTATGAATGGAGCTTGATAGAAAACACAGAATAGCAGGGCACATGCCTAATCGAGGGCTCACCAGCTAGGTACCATGCAGACAGAGGCGTCACTAGAAACCTCAGGGCCCAGGTGTGGGAATCCTTGAAGGGCCATCCGTGCAGCCAGGCTAGGCCCGACGGCTGATTGTGGGCCCCTCAGACTCAAGGGCCCAGGTGCAGTGGCATTCACTGCAGCCCTGCCAGTTACACCCCTGCATGCAGACCAAAGCATCACAACTCCAAGACAATGTAGCAATAAGAAAAAGAGGACTGGAGTTGGAATCCAATCAAAGGAGCATTACGGAGGACAGACGATACAATGTTTCAGCTCAAGGACTGGAGCCTTCACCAGTACTTGAGAAAGAACCTAGCTTTTGAGTTGAAATGTTGTAGGATTTGTTCTCAATAAAGCTCCTGTGGTTAGATTATTCCTGAGTGACCAGTTTTACTTTTGAGATTTATAGGCAATCATGCTTGTGACTTGACTTGCATTGTCCTGCACAAATGTCTGGTCATCATTTATACTTGTTCTTGTTCATTCAGTAAGTATGTACCCAGCCTGATACAGCAACTCAACAAGCTAATGCACCTTTTTCTATTTATTGAGAGAAGGAAGCCGTAGGTTATATTTCTAAGCGTGCCAGCTCAGTTCTTTGTCATTAGGTCAATAAAATCAGTAGCCATTTATATCTATTCTTAATATGTAAAAAGAAAATCAGTTTGGGCAAATCTCGCTCAAAAAAAATAAAATTTGTTTATTATGCATTTTGAAAGGCATCTTTAAAGAATGATAAATCTAAAATAGAATTCTAATCGGATTTGGTCCTGTAAAATCTATTTTCCGGGTTCTAAATCTCAGAAATATAATTAGGGGACTTGTGGAAACTTCATGTGAAGTGCACTGGAGCTGGTCAGAGTCATTAAGGGAAAAAGACAATAACAAATTGGTTATTACTTGGAATAACATTATGTAGCACAGAAGTCATTTGTTCTTATAGAGTATTAACAATTATTTCTCAGACGGTTATCAGTGAGCTTTGCCCTTATTCCATAGCATGTTGTTGCTGTTTCTATGCAAAAAAAATTTGCTGAGGTTATGAAATTTGTGACCGAAAGTGCCTGACTGATTATACATTGTGAAAAGGTGTGAGCTGGGCGTTTCTTTAAAATTCTGTTTAATATTTATCTTATCTTTCTGAAATATCTTGAGCATATGCCCATACGAAGTCGAGTGTGGACTCATTTTATACAAACTGACCAAAACCCCTGACTAAACTCCTACTTTGGTGTCAGAAGATGCCAATGTAACCTCATCGCCTTGTGCTGAAATTATTTTTAATTACACAATTTTTTCAGATAACAGAGGTAAACTGATTCCACGCATTGCTCCTCTAGATTGGACAAATCCATGTTCTGTAACACCATTGATAACAGCTAAAATGGGAATTTGTCTCTTGCTTTTAAAGAATCAAAAGAAAGATGTTGGTGTTAATCCAAAAAAGAAATGAAGTTCGGGTAAATCTTATAAAACCTTTTTGGGATTAAGAGTTTCAATCTGGACTTTTCAACAGAGGTCTAAACGGACCTTATAACCTGATGGTGGCCTCAATGTCCGCAATGGTGCGCTCTCCATTCTCTACATTTTCAGTTTACTAATTCACAAAGGAGTAACTTGATTATAAATTAATTCAGTTCACTAAAGCTGTCCAGGGACTTCTTCAGGTGCCTCACTGAAGAAGTGAGGGAGGCTGTGAGATTTGCATGACCTTCATTCGAAGGCCCTCACAAAAGGCCCTCACAAAAATACTGTCAGTATCAACAAAAAAGTAAATTTAGACCTAATGTATGGATTGTATGCAAAGAAATATCTGTTAAATTGTGCAATATTTGTGAACTATTTTATTTTCTTAATTGCTGCCTGTTTAACCACTTTACTAGCATGATTGAGTATACTCGATCTTCAAAGCACCTGCTGGTGCTACGATATCAAGTGGCGTAATTTTGGACAATGCATAGAATTTTGTTTAATGCAAATAGACTCCAGAATGTGCCCTCAAAGTTGTATCAACTCTGGCATGACACTTAAGGTATTAAAACAGTCTGAACAGCTGGGACTCTGTGTCTAAAACATGGATCCAGCAAGGAGCCTTAGCTGCAGTAACTCTTTTTGACCAGCAGATGGCAATATCTACCTGTCAAATAGGGCTACTTCAGTTAAAAAATGACTTTGCAAATTTAGGTAGTGATTTTTTTACTGTGTTATTTTCTGCTCGACAGTAAAATAAAGGGAAATCACTAGCTATTGCAGAGGTTACACTTCAGTATTAAAACTGTATGCCTCTCTGGAATGATAAGAACACATGGAATACAATCTTGAAAACAAACACAATTAAAAAATCTATCTTTAAAAAGTTTGTGTGAACATAAGCAATGATGAGATTGATTATATTTTGGCGTGCAAAGGGATGTTTCTGGCGTCTTTTTAACCCCTTCACTACTAGCGATTTTGCAAAAAACTAGGAACCGCTAATTTTTTTTGGATAATCAATTCTAATAATACGGTAAGAAATATTTGGAAATGTTCCCATTGTATTCTTTAGTTTAATAATTTAACAGGTAGATGTCGCCATCTACCAGCTAAAAGGAGTTACTACAGTTCTGGTCTCTGTGGAGGATCAGCTGTGGAAAAGTCCGTTAGACATTCTCCAGCTGCTTTAAAAAGTGGTAGCCCAAACGCAAATGAAATTCACTTACAGCAAATGATACAGCATAGCCTCAGATCATGATAACACAATCTGGGCTACTGTGTATGCTGCTGCTGATTGTGTAAACACAAGCCAGGTATTGAAGAGGTTAAAAGAATCCAGAGCATCATTTTCACTGTGTGCTAATTGTATCACAGATGATAAAATATCTTGTATTTGCGGGTGTATTAAAATGTTTTGCTGTAGCAGTCAGTGTTCTGTCTGAGGCAGGTGCTTAATAGCATGAGAGGGTCCATTGGCAGTGGGAAGCCTCGCAGTGTCTGTTCCTAGCATATCTACAACAAGCTTTGGGATTTTTTTTTCTTTCTGCTTTTTGTACGTACCAGGCAATTATTATTACTTGATTACTTTTTTTATGATAAGACGGAAAAAGTATTTTTTGTCTCCACAAAATAAAAGTCTGTACAAAGACTGGAATTTTTCACATATAAAAATGAAAAGTAACATTTTCCAGATGAACTTGTAAAAGAAAGAAAAAAAGTTAAAGTTATGGAATGAAAAAAAAACTTAAATATGAGCACGTAAAATGATGTTTAGATTTTCCTGTAAAAGTTAAAGAACAATAGTTTTTAAAAAATCTCACTTTCACCCTTTTTTTTCCCCCATAACGGACTCTTACGTTGTTCTGAAATTAAAACTAAAGAAGAGGAATGCATGGAAACGTTCTCATGTTTTTTTTTCCTGGCTCTGTTTTCCATATTGTTTGTTGTTTCCAGTAAATGAATAGCAGCAAAGGTTCGTAGAGGCTTCCCAATATTAACTTATGTTACTGTCAGAAATGGTTTATTATCGGCATCTGCACTGCTACCTTTCAAAATACATTAAAAAACAATAAGTCCGTTTGAAATGCATCCTCGGCTTTAATATGGAGATGTCCCTGTAGGACACTTCAAGGTGGGTGTATAATAAAGATCAGGGAAGGAAGAGTGTGAGAGCTTTGCTTCTACATTTATCAGTAGATGGCTAATAATCAAGGCCATTAGAAAATTGCAGCTTATTCAATTTTCCGACTTTGGCAAGCGCGCTCCTCCAATGTATACTTGGATTTTCGCCAAAAGCATGCCGTCTACAGCAAACAAATAGTTGGCATTGAAAATATCACACTTCTAAGAGAGTTTATTTTTTAACCTAGATCTCAATTGTTGTGTGATAAAGAGACTAATAAATATAAGGTATAAACCTCAAAGTAATGATGTAAGCATGTTTTAATGTATATGTCTTCTAATCTACATAGTATTATATGGTTGTGAGTTTTAGCCATGTAATCTATCATAAGTTATCTATTTACGTCTGTCTTCCACTATGTATTGATGTATCTGTCTGACTATTTATCTATAGTACATCTATGTATCTAACTTTACTTTACATCTAACTATTTAGCTATGACACATCTATCTAGATATGTCCCATCTACCCATTTTTCTATCTGCAGTACATCTATCTCTCTATGGACATCACTATCTATCTAAATCACATCTATTTAGTAATCTAAAGCGGTCTACATCAAATCTATCTTTCTATATCACATCTTTCTACATTATGTATATATATATATATATATAAAGTACAGTATATATATATATATATATACAGTCCAATAATGAACCCAACCACGCCAATGCTAGCATTGGCGTGGTTGGGTTCATTATTGGACTGTATTTATCTTACCCCTGGTGGGTTTGAACCCTCCGCCTACAAATATTGCCTTTTTTTGTCTCATGGTAACAAGCATATTGCTATATATGCATTAAATCTAATCAAGTCCCCTGTTTTTTAACATGGAAGACTTTCTTCAGAAAGCCGGAGCGTATACCGATTTTGCAGAGACTCTACAAATCTCAGATGAGCATGCCAGAAAAGTTCTTTGGCCTCAGACCTCTGATCAATTAGCTCATAACATCACTTCTCGAGACCTCTACTTCGACCTTCTTAAACTTAAACGTAAAGAAATAGATCTGGACCTCCACGGCGTATTTCTATCTGATTACTTCCGTGCTAAGCGTATCCCACGGGGATTCCGTGTGACAAATGAACCTACAATTGGTCGCTCTAAGCCGGAATTCTGTAAAAAGTGGATAGCGGTGGCCAATCGTTGTTCTTTAGATTGGATTGTTCTAGTCATTGAAGAAGTAACACAGGAAATAGCTACAACTCGAGACACAATTTCTAAATTTGAGTTGGAACACAAAATAGCACTGGAAGCCACTGCATTTGAGGCTCAATTGAATAAAATGCGCGATGATGTCAATCGATATAAATCTGAACTGATCAGGTTTAAAAAACAGAAGCTAGAGAAAGTGAACTTTGACTATACGACCCATCGTGTATATCGATGGCTTTCCACTGAACAGAATAAGTTTCGGCGTGGACGCCCTGGACCACGTATATATAAGCCACGTTTTTCAACAATTGATAATACTTCGGGAGAGTCCGGCTCAGAATTAGACACAGCACCAACAGGAGCCACATCTCAAGATCAAGAGCCTTTTTTAGGGGTAGGCCAATCAATCAAAGAGATCCATATACCAACGATATTCCATCGGGGTCCCAATCGAGACGACCGCAACACCGCCCTGTCCGTCGGTCCAAAAACAAGGGGAAGACCACCCAGAAACAGAGGCAGGCTCCCCCTATCGATGCAGTGACCCCGGTCTTCAATTTGTCAACTAAGGTGCTTTCAACGGAACATCTCTCGGTACTCTCTAAAGGCCTATCGTTTATACCTAAGTACACTCCATCTCAATTTGAACTTTCAGTGGAGATGTACAAAATTAATCGTACATTAGCTATTCAAAATAATGTGGGAGAAACTCCATTTTTGCCTAACACCTTACGCCTTAGAAGTGTACATGATGTAAAGACCAACAACTCAACGATTCACACCTTTACTCAACAATTGCATCATATAGTGGATTCTACTCCTAGACAGAGGACTTTTTCAAATATGTCCAAAAAAGAATGGGAGGCTTTACAAGATCTAGCACGTGATCCTTCAATTGTTGTCCGCCCTGCCGACAAGGGGGGCGGTATAGCCGTTTTGGACTATCAGCAGTATCGAAGTGATATTTTACTCCAACTCGGTGATTTGTCTACATATAGAGTGTTATCTCATGACCCGACCTTGCAAATTAAGGCACGAATAGATACATTGTTAACCATGGGACTACAGGCAGGATTTATTGATCATACTATAGTCAAGTTTTGTACTGTGGACTATCCTGTCATGCCGGTGCTCTACACTATACCTAAACTCCACAAGGACCCGTGTTCTCCCCCTGGCCGACCTATTGTGTCGGCCATGGGGAGCTTACTGGAACCCTTGGGAAAATATGTTGACCATGTCTGTAAGTCTTCGGTTATGGCTCTCCCAACATGCCTTAGAGACACCCCGCAGCTATTGTCTAAATTACATCATTTCCAATTACCATCAAATCCAATAATTCTGGTTACACTAGATGTCAGGAGCTTGTACACAGTTATCCCCCATGAGGGAGGCATAAATGCCTTAATACAGACCATATCCGAATCTACTTGCTACAATGGCCCTCCCATTGAATTTATACCGAGTTGTTATCCATAACCTTGCATTGCAACTTTTTTCGGTTTGAGAAGAAAATATATTTACAGCTGGCAGGGACTTCGATGGGTGCCTCCATGGCCCCATCTTATGCAAATTCGTTTATGTTTTATTATGAAACTCAACATATTTTACTACCGTTCGCATCCCAAATTATTTTCTATACTCGATTTATAGACGATATTTTTTTGATTTGGAGTGGCACTCAGCAGTCATTGTTGGATATGGTCTGTACCCTCAACAGTACTCCATCCCCGGTGCGTTTTACCTGTGTTTCAGATAGTTTTTCTGTGTGTTTCCTGGACATAAGAATTACAGTCCAAGATGGCCAGCTATCCTATTCCCTTTACAGAAAAGAAACTGATAGAAACACACTCCTTCGGGCTGATAGCTTTCACCCACCTCATCTCATTAGATCGCTCCCTATATCACAATTTTTACGTGTCATGCGCAATAATTCTGATAGTACAACTTGTGATGTCCAAATAACAGAAATGTATCAGAGATTCCTCAATAGAGGATATAGTAGAGATATCCTTGATTGCGCTTTGACACGGGCCCGCTCTAAATTTAATGACCCCCTGAAATTGGACTGTCAACAGGACCCACGCATTTTTGTTCCATTATCTTACCATACTTCAAGCCAAATTATATCTAAGGCTATTAGATCTAACTGGTCTTTATTCTGTGGTGATAAATCTCTACCTAAACAATTCCATCAAGCCCCAGTAATCAGCTATAAGCGCTCACGCAACATCCGTGATTTATTAGTTAAATCTGATCCAGTTCAATCATACTCGGGAGGTTTACCAACATTGAGATGGGGCTGTTTCCGATGTCCAAATTGTGTGACATGTAGTCATATGACTACTTCACCCACGTTCCACATCCGCATTCAGGAAAAAGATATACTATCCGTCAGCATATTACGTGTACTACGGAATATGTTGTCTATCTTATTACATGTCCTTGCGGATTATCTTATGTGGGCAAAACGGATAGACCACTTAGAGACAGAATTCGTGGCCACAGGTCAAGTATCACCACGGCTTTCCGTGATGGTACATCCGATAAGCCTGTGGCCAGACACTTCCTAAATCTGAAACACCAGCTAACTACGATGAGGGTCATTGCCATCGACCATGTGCCCCCCCTTACACGGGGTGGGAATCGCTCACGTTTGCTACTGCAACGTGAGACATTCTGGATAAAAACACTCGATACTGTTGCACCTAGGGGCCTGAACGAGTATATCTCGTACACGTCATTCTTGACACCTAGATAATTTAGGTCTAATGTTATTGTAGCTAGTAATTACATCTCCAATACACTATGGGATATGTTATTGTGTCAATACAACCAGTTAGGTGTTACTACGTAGCTCCTCTGGACCATACTATTATTATATTTTGGGCACTGAGTGTGTGGGTTTGACCCACATAGTTAAATATGGTGGTCCATGCCCAATATGGTCTAAATAGGAGCAGAGGAGGTCATATAGGTCTAGATCTGATGGATGTTCATCTATTTCTTATTTTCTATGATATGAGTTATTGCACTGTGACTACACGTCTGCTTTTGGCTCCCCCAGTAGGTTTTTGTTTTGTTTGTGTATCATATCCTTCATGATTGCCCGCGCTTCACGCGCGTGGAAGCGGTATCTTGTCATTAATATACATTCTATAGGGTTATGATCGCCGTGAGCGACAAGATTGGCTCTTAGTGCACAAGGTGTACACTAGTGCCCATTGTTTACAATTTCCATGACAACCCGCTATCCACGTGCGTGTCAGCGTGTAATCGTCATCTCTCTGCGCCACAACCGGAAATGAACGCCGTGCGTGTCAGCGGCTGCGCTCATCGTGGAGAGGCACACACCTTCTGGGTATGATTGATCTGATTTTTATGATATGTTTTTGTATATAAATGTGTTGCATACTGAGTTCATGTATACCTTGATAAAGGCCCTAGGAGGGGCCGAAACGTCGGTAGAACTGAACAAAAACCGTATGTTTTTAATTTTCCAATAAAATTTTTTCTTTTAGCATTAAATCCTGATGTGCTGTCTAATCGTTTTTCTATATATATATATATATATAATATCTGTCTGTCTACATAACAATATATATTTATATAGTACTTATCTGGGTTGTGGTGTATATATATATAGATATATACAAATAGCTAGATGTAATCTGTCTGTCCACATAACAGCTACATATATATATATATATATATATCACAATCTGTCTACATAACATCTATTTATTTATCTATATCACGCATATTTATCTATCTCTCGATCTATATCTCTCTCCCTCTGCTGTCCCAACCTACCCTCCCCATCCACCCGCCCACCCAGGCCCAGTCCCTAATTTCAGCTCTCCTTTCCAGCTGTCTCCACCTCTCTCTCTAACTACTCTTACTAAGCCCAAGCTTCTGGTCGCTCCCATGCAATCCCTACAATATTCTTCTGGCCACCAGCTTCACCTTCCCTCTGCTCCCATTTGTTTCAGTTAACCCTGTCCCTTAGATTGTAAGCTCACGGGATGTCTAGGTTTAAAGTGCTGTATTAACTGGACAGTTATCCTACGGGCAGGGTTGTCTTTCCTCTGCTATCATTTACGTCTCCTGTTTGTGCTTCCCCATTGTAAAGCGCTACAGAATCTGTTGGCGCTGTATAAATACTTATAACTGTAACTGTAACATCACACCTGTCAACAGTATCTACATCACATCTATGTCACATCTATCTATACCGCATATTTTTATCTATCGATGTCATATATATTTATCTATCTGTTCTATCAATCTATCTATTTGTTCTATCTCTGCATCTATCTCCATATCTTTCTGCACCATATACAGTATATCAATTTATCAAAATCACATCTGTCTAGCTCTACATCACATCTATATATCTATATCATATCTTACTATCTGTATTGAGTGTACTGTATCTATTTGGCTGACTATCTATATCCTCTCTATCTCCTGTCTGTCTTTGCCTCTATCGATCTATCTATCCTGATGCTCTGTCTCTATAATTCCATCTGTGTAAAGAATAGAACGGTATACACAGCTAACAAAAACTAGAAGCAGTAGTCCTTTTCTCGCAGGTCCTGTTGACAGAGATGTTAGATTTTAAAAAGAGACAAAGGTCCCAGTGGGGATCGAAATGTTGAGCTGCACATTTTTCATTATTGATATTATAAAGATCCTGGGCTGTTGCCTTCTTTTTATTTGTGTGTGTTTTGCCTGCAGAAGTACTAGGGCTATTCTGTGTTTATTTTGTGCATTTGTAATGCAACCCGTCTTCAGATCTTTATTTTCTTATATGTGAGACACAAAGGCAAAAAAATAAAATAAAAATAAAATGAGAAAGTGTCAATAAATAAATTTAAAGCATATAAAGTTTTATTTATTTCAGGTTTTATGTTTTGAGAGATATAATTTAGTAGTAGCAGTTATTTTCACAGAAAAATAACTACACTGCCACATTCATCACTGTAATGTTAGCATTACGGTATTTTTGTACAGTAATGTTTACTGTTAAAACTATAATATATGATTTGTTGTATAATCTCTTGGAAGAACAGCGAATGCATTTATCCAAATTAATATTTCTAGTGCAAGATATCTTCTATATATACATGTCCATATTAATTACAAATTGCTGTTATTGAACTTTTAATCCTTGTCTTGTGTGATATGACATCTCTAGGATTGTCGCATATTGAAAAGCCTGTTTGACGATAAATGGAGAGCCACCTTACTTCTATGAGCTGGGTCATTATTTATCAATTATTTATCAATAACATCGCAGAATAGGCGGATGCCTGATTATGTGTTATGGGGGCATTCTAGTAGTTTTTGAACTTTACCTAAATCAAGTTGTTGTGTAAAAACAAGCATTTTCTTAAACCTCTCCCGCCGTCGGGTGTACCATGCAATCCTTGCAGCGTATGGGCTTAGAAGACGAGCCCTGCCATTGCACGTGGCATCAGGGCGTTAATCCCCTCCTGACAGACGCCACCTGCCTGTCGTTAAGGGGTTAATATATAGCCAATTTTTTTCCTTTATAAATTACTGATTTGACAACTATTAAAATTATGAAGGATAAAAAAAGTGAGATCAAAATCCTCCTATATGAACATTGCAAGAACATTTCCACATTTGAGCAAATCAGAGACTTGCCTGCCTGCACAACAATGAACATTTGATGAAAACAATGTTAGGGATTATGAATTTCATTGTCCACATTCTGTCACATTTTTGGACCAAAATTCTGTTGTAGCGCAGACACCTTACATGCCAGCTCCAAGCCATACTAGGTGGCTTCAACTATTACATAGTGCAGGGATCTCAATCTCTGGCCCTCCACAGATGTTTCTGAACTACAACTCCCATGATTCTATGCCCATCTATTGTATTTAAAGGGTCCTAGGAATTGTAGGTGATCAATGTCTGTGGGTCAGAGTTTGAGATCCCTGGGTTAGGTGATGCAACAACACCAAACCACTCAAGGATGGAGAACCAGCCAAGTTTAAAAAGTTGTCTATTAATGTAGTAATAGAAGGGGTTATTCAATAATCCCCGAACTTGCCACCAAATTGCACCAAATGGTGAATTTCACTGTCCATTCACTAAGCTGTCAATTTCTTTATTTATTTTTTATTTTCTTTCTTTATTTATTTTTATATATAGGCGACTTGACAGCGAAATACAGTGCCTGTTTGATGGCAGAGAAATCTCCATAGAGAAGCAATGGTTAATCTATTCAGAGACACCGAACAGCAGAGAAATGTCAGTGAAATGCCCTACTGTTCGGTGGTTTCATTCGGCAGGTTTAATCAGGCAAATCCCATAGGTTTCGATGATAAAAATATTCCCCTTTTTTATTCAATATCTATTAAACCGTTTATTTTTTTAACCTGCAGCAAAAAGTCTCTTTATTTTTTTTTTAGATTTGTTAGGCTGTTTTCGGGATTTTTTGCAAAAAAAGAGCGATTTTTTTTAAATAACGTTTTTTCATTGCTCTTTAAAAGACCTATTTATTATTATTCATTGGATCTTATATGTTAATTCCAGACATTTTCGTCCACTAGTTTTTTTGCAAACAGCGTTTCAAATTTGACACTTACAATCGTTTCAATTTTTTTTTACCCCATTTGTCAGCTTGTTTTGCGGTATTATTTTTTTTCAAACGGCGGTTTTGCGGTGGCTTTTCCCCGCACTTCAGGGACCCTGAGGTGAATGGTGAATTCATCGCAGAGTAGGGGAACTTGATTTCCCGAAGTGTGGGGAACGAGAGGGAACCGAAATGTCGGTGAATAACCCCTCTAGTCACTAAACATATACATTGTGGCCCCTATTACACGCTTCGCGCAAATGCAAAAAAAGTTAGCGAGCGCAAATTAACAGGGTAGTACGCTCCGAGCGCAGTTTTTCAGCCTTCAACTTTTTACGTGCGCAAAGCCGGGCGCAAATGACCGTTGCATGCAGGAATCGGTGGGCAGACTGTTTTTTCACGGGATTCAGCCAATCAGAATTAAGAACCACCATTTTCTAAAGTTAGGTTGTTGCACCTGTCAAAGTCAATCTGCGTATATGTGCTGCAGCAAAAAAAAATTTGGACAAATTATACATTTTTTATGTCTGGGTATGTGTAGAATGTGTAACTGTACTGTGCTGTATTTTTTTTTATTGCTGAGTTATTTCGTTTCGGCCACAACGATCATATTTGCAGTTAACACCAAGTTTTCAAAGACGTTACGAAAATTTGCGCAAACCTCGCTCGTACGACTTTGCGCGAAGATTGTAATACCATCCGTACTAACGCATTTGCGCTCACAATGTTAATTATAGGATGTGCGCACGAACTTGCGCTCACGCTGGGTTCGCGCAGAGTCAAATCGCGGTAGGTGATAACGCGCATCGTTTGCACGAACGTCATACTACGACGTTCCGCTATACCCGACAGCGCAAATGGTTTTGTCCTCACGCAAAAGCGCATTTGCGCGCACACAAATGCGCTGCGCGAAGCGTGTAATAGGGGCCTGTATCTTCAGTGTGAAAGCAACTTGTAGCGAAAATGCGAGAAATGCAAGTGGTGCGCTTGCCAAGTACTTTCCCACTCAAGCCTTATATAATCCTTCTGAGTCACAAATAGTTAAATATTTTGTGTCACCGTAGGAAAAAAAAAGAAGAAAAACCTGAGTTCTAAAAACCGCAAACAGTACTGATTGTCCTTCTTGCGGAACAATAATAATCCATTGTGGTTATGATTAGAGAAGTAGATGTGAGATAGATGGGGCTATTTCCACACAATCATTCCAATACCTACGACATGCATTATAAAAACTTTTAGTGCCGGATACGGTAGAAAAAAAAAAGGAAAAGCACTAAAGACCGCAATAAATAACGCGTCCATAAATCCCGTATCACTCTGATAGGATATTTCAATCTAGTTTTAGAAAGAAAGAAAAAAAAAAAAGAAAGAGCAGACTCATTTGTGTTTGGAAATATAAATAGCAGGAGGCTGTTCCACATGGCAGGATACCATTACTTTTTAATAATCGTATGGCTGGCTCGCTTTTTCAAGAAGCAAAGTTATATCACCTAAGAGAATCAATTTTTAAGTCTGTTCTGAGTTTTCTCTAATAACCAGCAGATCTAAGGATTTGCTAACATGGGCAATGAATTGAAAGATTATCCCTTGATACTAATAAAAAAAGCGCACTTGTTTGGAATTGAAGTTTAGAGAAAGACATTTTGACTTCATTACGGCTCTTAAATATATGCTGTTTTTGGTTCTGTCATAGCATGGGTGACTGTGCAAAGAAAACATTTTTGCTCAGCCGATATGTGAGCGAACAGAATTGGGGGGGCGTTGAAAGATCATTTTGAATATGTACGTCTATCTAAAGGATCAGAGCTTAGAGAAAGAAGGTTACAATACAACTCAATCCTTATTAATGACACACTTTGTCCTTGACTACAAAAGTTAATCCAGTTTCAGACCTACAGTAGATAGACGGAGCTGCTCTATTTGTCTTCGCCGCGGTGCCAAACACAGGAGGGGAAGGAATATGCTGTGTTTATACTATTGAAAAACCAACTGGGGCACCGTGTTCATTTTCCAAGAACCGAATTAATGGGCAACAGCCAGGATGAGCTTCGAAAAATCACTTTTACGGCAGTGCCATCTCAAGCTGGCTGTCTGATAGGATGTCAAGTGAACGTGGTGGGAACCGAGCAAGCCATACAAGGTGAATTGCCAAACAACGCTTCACATTTTTATCGTTTTGAGACAAAGACATGGGATTATTTTATTCTTTAACCCATTGAGTGTTAAGAGTTTCGACATCGAGCCGAACGCAATGGATGGTAACAATATTGTGCCAGCTAGACAAAACACATACAAAATGCAAATCTTTGAGCTCATAAAATCTACTTTTGTCTTCCTTGATTGAAAATGCGAGCATTAACATTAGCTGCAGTGTCCACCGCATATTACGATCCAAATGCAAACAGGTTAAGTAACCTGTTTGCGTTTGATACCTTGCGCAAAGTTACTGTACTTTGAGCTCCCTATACTTAACATGGGGAGCGCAAAGTGTTAATCAGCGTTAGTATTACAATCTAGTAGCGCTTATTAACGTCCGGCTGTGGTTAGCAATATGTTAACCACAGCCAGGACTTGGTGTTAACGGATTCCGCTTCTGCAGAATCCGTTACCACCAGCCTAAAAAAACAAAAAAAGACTCAGATACTCACCTCCTGTCCCGTGGCGAGGACCACGGCTCCAACCGCCTCCTCCATCCGACGGGAGCAGGAAACGACTGGAGGAAAAGTCCCCCCAGCCTCTCCCTGCGTATCACAAAGCCGAGCAGCTGGATCTCGCGAGGCGAGATCCGGCTGGTCATGTGACTGGCAGGGGGAAACTCAATAGAGTCCTATGGACTCCATCGTGTGGATGCTCGCGAGCATCCCTGGTGTTACGCCCGCAAACAATGCAGGCAGCATTTTTTGCGCCTGCATTGTAATCGAGTGTTAAAACGCGGGCACAAGGGGGAAAACTGCAGGTGCCTGCATTTTAACGCTAGGATTGTAATATTGTTCTTCCAGTGGGCACATCTAGGGCTATAAGTAAACTAAGAGTCCCAATGAAGCTCCATCCCCCTCTGATCAGTCGGACATGCATGACTGTTATTTCACTGGGCACCCATTGTATGGATCAATGAAAGATTGATCCGTGGAGTATAATAAGGAATAGCATAATGGTTTGTGTGAAAGTCTTAAATCTTTTAGCTATATTGGCTTTTACCACTGCTTCTTCACATCTTGCCTTGGCTCACGATGCCTCCATGATGACACATATAAGTGAGATAATTCCTCATATTATTAGACATTTGGAAATAACTTTTATAAGTCTGTAGGCTGAGCGTAATTTAGTTCTCTTTGGCACTGGAAGAGTCTTGAACTCTTATTACGTTACATGGAGCCGGTCATTCTATTGTATGTCTGCAGGTTTGTTGGATACTGCACACACATAGACTGGGCCATGGTACTAATACACACAGGGCCGGCCCGACCATGGAGTGGTTCGGAGCAACCGCTCCAGGCGGCAGATTTTGGGGAGCAGCATTTTTTTTTCCGCTGAGCCCCTGCACTATTTTTTAAGCTGCGCCGGCATCTTTTGGAGGCCAGCGCAGTGGGGCCGCTCTGAGCCGAACATCCGGCCTCACTCCCTGTCTGGGCGCCGCCTGGCGGCATCACCAGACCATTGCATGCTGGGAGGTGTAGTTCTAGACTAGTTCTCTGCAATATTCTGTAATCCAATCTAAAACTACACTTCCTGGCATGCAATGCTCCTGTGATGCCACTAGGCGGCACCTGAACAGTGAGTGAACACGGAAGTTCACAGATGGGGGAACAGCGCCTGTGAAGGCAAAGAAGCAGGAGCTGGGCTACATGGAGGCCGGAGGGAGACAGAACCTGCTGGTAAGTACAAGTCTGTCTCTCTCACCCCCATCCATTCCTCTCACACTCATCTCCCCCCTCCTTCCTGCACTCCCATCTCTCTCTCCCCCTCCTTCCTGGGTATGCTCTGCTGGGTATGTGAGACACTGGGCTCTGCTGGGTATGCTCTGCTGGGTATGTGAGACACAGGGCTCTGTTGGGTATGCTCTGCTGCGTATATGAAACACTGGGCTCTGCTGGGTATGCTATGCTGGGTATGCAAAACACTGGGCTCTGCTAGGTATGCTCTGCTGGGTATGTGAAACACTGGGCTCTGCTGGGTATGCTCTGCTGGGTATGTGAAACACTGGGCTCTGCTGGGTATGCTCTGCTGGGTATGTGAAACACTGGGCTCTGCTGGTTATGCTTTGCTGGGTATGTGAAACACTGGGCTGTGCTGGGTATTTGAAACACTGGGCTGTGCTGGGTATGTGAAACACTGGGCTGTGCTGGGTATGTGAAACACTGGGCTGTGCTGGGTATGTGACACACTGGGCTGTGCTGGGTATGTGACACACTGGGCTCTGCTGGGTAGTTCGAAATTCTGGGCTCTGCTGGGTATGTCAAATTCTGGGCTCTGCTGGGTATGTCAAATTCAGTGTGGCGCACTGTGATACGCTTATACACACTGTGGTTTTCTTTGGGGGGGCAGGATTTTTCGCTCCAGGCAGCACCATGTCTTGGGCCGGCCCTGAATACACACCTAACAGCAGCCCACATGCGAAACAAAACCTCTTCATTTATTTATATTTTTTCCCAGTGTATTTGCTTAGAGCGATGTGAGAGTTTTTTTGTATTTTATTTAAGATATTAGGTATCCGTAATGACAATATGGGCAGAAAAAAATAGGAAATTGTTACTTTAAGATGAATTGAAAGGAAATGCAGTGATATCACTTTATCCAGGGCAGTATTTTTATCATATAAAAGTAGTGATACTAATCGCCCATCCCTGCTGCCTCTGCTTATTAACACCAAATATCTTGTTTTGCTTTGCTATATATATATATAGACGAATCTGCTAGATTCACTGCCGCAAAGCATTTATATTTTTTATTTCCAGGCACTTAACTGGAATCAGACATCCCCAAAAAATACTTACAGGGTAATTCAAAGAGAATCGAAAAGTCACCGCACGTTCGGTGACTTTTCGTTCTCTTCAATTCGGTTCCTTTTGCCGATCCCATTTCGGCGACCCTGCGGTGTATTCAGCAAACCCGACGAAAACGAACCGCAAAACCCGGTGATTGCACGGCGAAAACCTGCAAAAACATCTGGATTAACCCATCGAAAACGCCGGAGAAACCAGAGCAGGAGCTGATCACACGCAGCGAAGCCGCCGGAAAAAGCCGATACCGCAGACGAGTGAAGTGAATAAATTAGGAAAACAGTTTGCTTGAATGTTTGAAAAGAAACTACTGAGCGAAAATGTCTGAAATTTACATATGAGATCCAATGAATGATAATAAAAAGGGCTGTTACAGAAAAAATAAGTTAAAAAAACAAAAAAAAAAAGAAAAATGCTTAAAATATCCTAAAAAAAATCTAAAAATAAAGAGACTTTTTACTGCAGAATAAAATAATAAACGGTTTATTAGATATTGAATTAAAACGGGAATGTTTTTAACATTGAAGCCTATGGGATTCTCCTGAATAAACTTGCCGAATTAAACCACCAAATGGCAGGGCATTTCGGGAACCTTTCACTGCTGATTTGTGTTCTCTGAATAGCCGAAGCAGTGCTTTTTTATGGGGATTTCACTGGCCTCGAACAGGCTCCGAACATGCACCGTATGTGCAGGCAATTCGCCAGGATTTGGCGAATTGCCTGCTCTCTGGATAGCCGAATGGCCAAGAAAGATAACCGAACGCTGATTTTCAGCGTTCGGTTACCTTTCTGCAGCCATTCGGATCTCTTTGAATTACCCTGTATATATAGAAATTTGAATAAAGTAAAAAGTTACGAAAATATGAAATCCCCCTGATGCAAAGATTTGAGATACTTCATGAACAACAAAAGCCATTTTCCCTGACTTATCCAAGTGATTCAATAAACATATGACGTTACTGCCGATATGGAGACACGAGACAGATATGAGTTTCTTCAAGAAATAAATTCTCAAACTATCACTTTTAATTTTCAGTTGCCAGAAATATCCCAATTACTGCTCCCGGTGTAGAAGAAATTTCACAATGGCTGTTTGATGATATTACAGTAACAATAATGATTAACTTGCGACACTTAGCTAAAAGACAGAGTAGACCTTGCAACAAAATGAGTCCCTAGGAGACAAAAAAATTAAAATTCAATTATACTCTGTTTATTACATACTTGCATTTGCAATTTCCACATTATTGAGACCCTACCATACAGAATAGCTATAATGTACACAGGGGGATAATTTTCTATTCCTTCTTCCTATCGCGGCATAATTAACCCTTTCTCCCCCAGAAGCCACTGATTTAAACTCACCATGATTCTACTTATACACAGCATGATTATACTTTATGCTTCCTCTAAGCAGGAATTAGTCATTTTAATTGCACGCCGCTCTAAATTGCTTTGACATAATAAGATGAATAGGAACAGATGAAATCTCTACCAACCCCAAAACTTTTTCTTTGAATTTTTCTGTAGAACTTATGACTTTGCTTCAATTAAATCTGGGAAACCAATGTAATCATATCAACTATATGACACCGATAATCATCCTCCGGCCGGACACCTTATTATGTGATCCTTGGCTATAGAATAGACGTTTATGGGATGCGAAGATGTTGTCCATCAAAAACACGTGTCAAGCAGATGTTAGGACTACAATTTCTCTTAAATATTTTTTATCATCTCAAAAAAACACAACATTATAATCAGGTAGAGGAAGGGAGTATATTTAAAAGGAAACAAAGTAGCAAAACAAGAGGACATACAGGGTTATTTAAAGAGATCCGAATGGCTGCCGAAAGGGAACTGAACTCTGAAAATCAGCATACGGTTACCTTTCTTGGCCATTCGGCTATCCAGAGAGCAGACAATTCGCCAAATCCTAGCAACTTGCCTGCACATACGGTGCCTGTTCGAGGACAGTAAAATCCCCATAGAGAAGCAATGCTTCGGCTATTCAGAGAACACAAACCAGCAGTGAAAGGTTCCCGAAATGCCCTGCCATTCAGTGGTTTAAATCAACAGGTTACAGGTTTATTAAAGTGAATCCCATAGGCTTCAATGTTAAAAATATTCCCGTTTTAATTCAATATCTAATAAACCGTTCATTATAATATTCTGCAGTAAAAAGACCAATTCTGATTTATTTAAATTTTTCTTACCTTTACTTATTTTTTCTGTAACAGCCCTTTTTATTATCATTCCCTGGACCTCATATGTATATTTCAGACATTTTCGCTCAGTAGTTTCTTTGCAAACAGCATTTCACTTTCAAACATAGAAGCAAACTGTTTTTCTAATTTATTCACTTCACTCGTCTGCGGCGTCGGCTTTTTCCGGCGGCTGCGATGCGTGTGATCGGCTCCTGCTCGGGTTTTTCTGCCGTTTTCGGCGAAGTTAATACAGATTTTTTGCGGGTTTCGGTGTGCGTTCGCCCTCGTTTTGCGGTGAGTTTTCGGCGGGTTTGCGGTGACCTTTCCCTGCAATTCGGGGACCCTGTGGTGCTTGCTGTATACACCACAGGGTTGCTGAAATGGGATCGCCGAACCGGATTGAGGCCAACGAAAAGTCACCGAACGTGCAGTGGCTTTTCGATTCTCTTTGAATAACCCTGATAGTCTTAGATTAGAGGGGCAAAGGTTTAAAAGTAACATCAGGAAGCATTATTTTACTGAGAGGGTGGTGGATACATGGAACAGTCTTCCAGTAGAAGTGGTAGAGGCCAAAACAGTGATTGAGTTTAAGCCGGCATGGGATAGGCATAAGGCTATCCTAAACAAAAGATAAATCCAGGTCAAGTATCCATGTAATTGGGCAGACTAGATGGGCCGACATATTCTATGTTTCTATCACCTGGTCCAGCTTAAAAGGGTTAATATCATTTCAAAAAGTAAAAACTCATTAGTCGGTTTAAAATAGAAATGGTTAAAATTTACGTATAATTTGTTTCCTTACAACTTACTTTTTTTGGAAGCAAAAGTTGTAAACGACCTTCAAACTGCTGTTTTACAAGGATATTACTCCTTTTTAATTCTAATTAATATGTCTACAGTCTTTGAAAATGAAGACCACCCACTTCTCCCGCAAATTCTCCACTCCCTTGGTGTTTGGAACAAAGACTTCTCCCTTTCTTTCTTCTAGCTCTCTCATCAGTCCTCTCGTTTATATATATATTTTTTTTTTTACTAACTCTCCATCTGTCTCCAGGAAATTACTTGCCATGGTTTATTGAAACGTCACCTTATTTCCCACTGTCTTGTTCTGACCATTACATTTTGGAATGTTCATCTTGGAAGTGACCATAAGAGCACCCGCATTAGATCCAGCTTTTAGTCAGTGACTGCTGAACCTCGCTGCTTCACTAAACTTCTTAACAAGACAGTGTAAACGGAAAACTGAAAAGAATCACTCAATCACATGCATCCTGAATAACCCAGCTTTCCTCCTTACCCTCATCTCTAAAACTTTCTCGTACTGTTACATTGCATTTTTTATACAGACTCTAGTGATCGTTAGTACAAATGAGCTGCGATTCCTCTTGTTCTTCGACCAGCCTAACACCTCTTCTAGATTATAAGCATCATTTCTACACCTCTTTCCGATGTTCTAAATGTCTTTGTAATTTTGTTTAATTTTCCACTATATTATTATTATTATTATTATTCTTTATTTATAAAGCTCCAGCATATTCCACAGCGTTGTACAATAAGCACAGTATAGACAGGGTTACAATACATTGAACAACATTTGACAAACAGTACAGGAGGAGATGAGGGCCCTATTCCCGTAGGAACTCACAATCTTGTGAGTCTACCATATGTCTATATATTATAAAGTGAAGTGGAAACTGAGCTGTAGAAATGATGATGGGGAGAAGAAGAAAGATGAAGCTGAAAGAAGTTATTGACTGCTAAGAGAATCAAATGAATATTAAAATGTATATAAAATACACAGGTCTACCAAAGAAAAGTGAAACTCAGGTGAATGACTGGGGAAATGAAAATTCTAGGTCAATATAGCCAAACCAGAAAAAGTTCTCCCATTTATCTCACTTTCCAAATTGGCTATCTGGTCTAGATTGTTCTCTTCTCCTGCCAGTTCTCCTGGTTTTCACCTTTCTTTGAATAGACCTGATAGGGTTTTCTTGACATGCGATATGGCATATTTGGAACATCATGTTTTTACAGCTTAGTGTAAAGTAGATTTTGGTTGCTAGAAGAGCTGTAGACATTAATTATATATGGCAACCTGCAGCTTTCAAAGAATCTGGAGTTAGCTGGCATTTAGGAATATGTGGCAAGACCTTCCGCCAGAAGTGGATCTCCAAAGAACAATTCCTATGGGAATAGCGAGAACACATAGAGTTGCTTATAGATTATCTTGTTACCGTGTTCGTCCTGTCAGTAGATGAATGTAGTGGATATGACATGGCATCTAACGGATATCCACTTTAATAATGAACTTTATGAAGGACTATTATACTTTACGGACATTACCTATTATGGTGCTCCATGTCAGTTTAAGCAGAACGCTCTCTGGCATCAATTCTTCCAAACCCTAAAAAGTGGATACATCCCCCTGTACTCTCATGTTGGAGTGAAAACACAGCCAATAATTGTGTGAGTCTACCATATGTCACTGGCTAACTTTAACTTGTCAATCATTGGCTGTGTTTTGTTGCCCCATCATAAAATGTAATATATATTTAACTCCAATGTATGGGTTATAATGAGGCTATCATGGAGCATTCAAGTAAATATGATGTGCTCTGTTAACATAAGTTACGCCATTTTTTTTCACGAATATCAGTTTGAGGGGCAACAAAACAAGCACCCGGTTGATCTCTCATACTGAGTTACTATTGACCAGCTGGAAGATCTGTTTACATTGTCAATCTCAGTTTCAGTAGAGTAGGATGTGCGTTTGTGTGTGGATACTAGACATGTGCACAGCACAAAATTTCTTTTGAACTAATGGATTAGTCCTAAAATGCAATTTATTTAGTTGCTAAAGAAATTTGTTTTCAGTTCTTTAGTATGAAAACTAATTTATTTCATTCATCCGAAAACTAGTGGATACAATTACTATTGTAGTGGCTCCTCAGAGGGCTGAGATCGGTGCTTGTTACAGTATCTCTCACTCTCAGCACAATGTGGGCCATATTACATAGTTGGTGCTAACTTAACCAGAGCTGTTGTAAACTTCCCAGAGCCATTATAGCCTATGGAGGTTTTCAGTTTACAACAGCTCTGGTTAAGCTAGCACCAACATTGTAATATTGCCCCGTGTCAGGCAAAGCTGTTACAGTAACTGACTGCTGCTCATCACAGCGCTCAGAGTTTCAGTAAAACTAGCAAATAATATTTTTATATATAAGAGGTTAGAACAATATTATTTCCTTGTTTTACTGAAACTCTGAGCGCTATTACAGTCAGTTACTGTTACAGCTGAGCCTGATACATTGTACTGAGAGATAATGTAACAAGCAGCCGATCTCAGCGCTCACAGCCACTGGATTTAAAGGGCTAAAAAAAAAGGCTCCTCTCTGTATAATGATTAGAGCATCCTCCTGCATTAATTAATACCCCTCTCTGTATAATATATAGAATATCCTCCTGAATTAATTAATGTCCCTCTCTGTATAGAACATCCTCCTCAATTTATACCTTTCTCTGTATAATGTATATAACATCCTCCTGCATTAATACCCCTCCCTACATAATGTATAGAACATCCTCCTGCATTAATTAATGCCCCTCTCTGTATAGAACATCCTACTGCAATTGGCATGTGGAGAGTGCAGAACTTCGGATGTTGCGATGTTGCGCTCTTCATTGCTGGTCTCCTTCACTCATCAATGTAATATCACAAAAAGGACTGAAACTAAAATGTAGTGCATTTTATTTTAGTTTCGTTTTTTGTACTGAGCAGTTTTTTTTTCTCTAGGAGTCATACGAAAACTAAATTATCCCAAAATTCGGACTAAATCGTTTTAGTACTAAAACGAATGCACATGTCTAGTGGATACTGTTTTATTCTAAACTAACCCATGCTTGAAAGATTTATATACCTACATTGGTGGCCAAAATTTTGGATATACCTTACATTTTACAAACGTTTGCAGTTTAAAGTACTTTTTATGTAAAAATCTCTAAAAATGTCATAGCACAAGTAAAATATAATATAGTAAATTAATGCCTTAACAACAAAAAATCTTTAAGGTCAATTTTGGCTGGAAATGTACCATAATGCATCTTGGCTATCATATAGCATAAAAATGATAATTTCAAGTTTGTCACAATGTGTTTTTTTCAATAACGTTTTCGATAGCCTTTGGCCTTAACTACTGCCTGACACCTTCTAGGCATTGACTCTACAAGTCTTTTGACATCCTCTTCTTTGATCAAATGATGCCAGGAATTGATTATAGCCTCAATGAGTCCTCACTTGTTGCTTGGATTCTTGCTCAAGAACATGAGTTTCAATCTTGACCACAGATATTCGATGGGATTCAAGTCAGGGCTATTTCCAGGTCAGGGAAGCAGAGGGATTTTCTTGTCAACCAAAACTGACAAAATCAGAAGGTGTATCCACAATTTTGGCCACTAATGTATGTAGTATCTTACCTACAGTATATCAGATTTATATACCTATCTAGTTAAGGTACTGTATATAAATCTATATTCTATATAATGTTTTTGTGTGTAATATATATATATATATATATATATATATATCCACCACAACCATTTATATATATATATATATATATATATACATACATACATACCATTAAAATAATTTAATGACTGCATAGACTGCATATTTACATTTGATTTAACAACAAAATATTCTTAACTGCTTTCTAAATTTAACACAGAAATACATTTCAATATTCCATAAAAAGACTCCGATTTGACTAATGTCACGTCTACTCTTAAGAACTTGTCATCCCATTTCTGTCAGAGTTCCAAGCATGTGTAATTATTAGTTTCATGTGCCGCCTGTCTTTTATGACTAACATTTGTCACACATTTAAAATGCACCATTTGCTTTTTTTCTTCCAGAAATGATTATTTGTCACGCAAATGTGACACATTTTAGAGTTTAATACTCCTGAACATCTCTTATGGATATTAAAGGTATGCCGCAGACACAATAATAACAAAAAAATGACAGAAATTCTTGTGTATTCATAGTGCCTATTTTTGTTCAAAATACAGAAAGGGCCTTACTTTTTACAATTTTTGACTCTAAAACACAGATAATAAGTTCAAAATCTCAAAAATATATCCAGTTGCACGTGTATATATCGAGGCCGCTTTGTGAAATATAACATTTCAGTTGAAATGAGTGACAGATTATATAGTTATGTGAGATTTATGAATGCAGCATTCGTGGAATGAAGTTCTCGGTTTGTCTAGTTGATGGATATCTATCTATCAAGGTTCACTTTCAAGTGAGTTAGAACAGTCATAAAACAGTTGTAAGGATTATTAATCTGATGTACAATAAATATATTTATATCATGTCAGTCCACATTATTATACCTGCTGTGGTGTTTTTAAAAAATAATGTGGGTTTTGTTACAATATATGTACCCCATCATGGCAGGTCCTGTCCTTACTAACCGAATGACTACCTGAAATTCACAATTTACTTAGGACATGCATGCTCTGGGGGCTTTCTACAGTACAAGTGTCACGCCCCCAGTGCCTGCGGATCCACAAAGAGGGCCTGGACACTCGGCAGCATCGCTGGCTGGCTGGGTACCAGGAGTTCCGGATCGTCCTGCGTCTGGAGGGGCAGGGCTCAGCGTAGTGACACGAAGCCGCCAGCTTTAAAAGCAGGGTGCAAGATTCTGCTCATCGCCCTGACGTGGAGTTAGTTCCCACATCGCCTGGTTTATTCCTTGTGTTTCACTGCCTTCTATGTCTGTCCTGCATTATGCTGACCCTGAATATCAATCGATCTGCCCAGTTGACAAACCAGAGCGTATGAAAACCCTGCCTGTTGTGAATCTGAATTGTGTATGTGACCAAGTCTATTCTGACCCCTGCTGCATAAAGCTCTACTCAGGCTGTTTTCACTTTTGGACAAGATTAACCCCTTGAGCCCAGTACGTACTCTATTGTGAAACCTGCTGAGTCATATTCCTTATTGCTGGTGTTCCTGTTCTCCCTGACTGGGAGTGATAGGGATAGTGGACCCGACCATTCTCAGGATCGGAGGGTTAGAGGTCTGTCCATAGGGATCCTCGCCATGGTTATCGGGTGTGAACGTTACAACAAGGTTTCAATAATAAAGGTCGTGCAATGAAGCAACTGTGACAGGGAGGTGTGCAAAACCATGAAAGGTGGTCAGTCCTCTGTTATAATAGAGAGCAAAGGTGCATTCGATCTAATTGTGCATACTTCATTAGGGTGCTACTTCAACCAATGAATACAGCATATATAAATCATTTATAGTTAGATCGATACATAGATGATACGATCTATATTTACTGATAAATGGAGTAGAGAACATTGTTTTATATTGCCATAGACCGTATCAAATTGCAAGAGAAATCATGAAGGACATTACCCATACCACTGATTTTGATGCATTGAATGCCATCTTTTTCTTCACTATTTTACATTAATAGAGACTATCCAGTGAATTCAATACTACATACTTATGCAAATGTATAAATCAGAACAAATAATGCGTGGAGTTTTTAATCAAAATGAAAAAATGGATATGACCCAATTTTGGAGGCTACTTCACCTCCTAATGGGGATAACCCCGATTTAATTAATTAACATGTTGGTAAAGTAAGCCATTTAAAATATAACTTTTATTGGAATTCCAAAAATGTGTCTGAATGAACACAACCATCAACCAAAATAGTTAAAACACACTCACACATTGATTATAGCCTGAATGCTTAACCCCTTCACTGCTGAGGCATTTCACCGCTGTGTGCTGAGCTAATTTTTACCGCTTTCGCTCATGTTTAAACGCGATTTGAAGCCACATTTTAATAAATGACCCAGACATATTATATATCGTTCTTTCCGGCAGACTCCGCAGATTCATAATATTTCATTTTTATATGTATACGTCATGTCCTGCCTGTATATTATAACAAAAAATACAATAACAATTTAATTTTTAATCATCTGCAGTGTGTAAAGTGTTTTTTTCACATTTTATCACATGAGCGTTTGCGGTTATGTTTTCTATGGGGTGCGCTTGTACAAAAATTTGAAATGGGGACTTGTTACATTTTGTGGGGGGAATTACGTGATTTTTAGCAAACGCACCCCATAGAAAAAAATCATTAGTGCAGCATCATTGTTCACATTATAATTGAAATGTGAACAATATTGCTGCATTAATAAAAACAACACACAAAAAAAAATATTAAAATTTATTTATTTTTTAATTTTGTTTTATTATTTTTATTATTATTTTTTTACTTTGTACCTAGTCATGTTGGGTATCATTCGAAAGGCCATGCTCAGGCCTTTCAAATGACACCCTCCATGACCCCCTAATCTCCACCAGGGGATTTCCTTGGGAAATCCCCGGGCAGCTAGGGGTTCCCCCGGCTATCTGACGTCATCACGCTATGCGTGATGATGTCAGGCAGCGAGGGGAGACCCGGGGGGGAGCCGCCATCCAAGATGGTGGCCCCCACCGGAGCTAGGCTGCACTTCGGCGCCGCAAGGCGCTGAAGTGCAACCCGGCGCTTGAGGGGTTAAAGCCAGGCACCGCTTAAAAGGGGAGACTCTCCCCTTTTAAGCGGTGCCTGGCTTTTAGCGCTGCTCCTTCCCGATCGGGAGGGAGAGGGATCCGAACGGATCCCCCCTCCCTTCCAGGCTATCTCCCGGGGGGGGGTCGCCTGGAAATGACGTCATCGTCATTTACGCCAGGAGGAGCTTGACTTCAGCGTCTGAGGACGCTGAAGTCAGAACGCTGCGGGACCTCGACAGAGAGGTGAGTATCTCCGCCGGGGGTCCCGCACAGCTGATGACGTGGAGGGCACGTCCTAAGCATGTAACGTGCGTCAATGAGGATGTGTCCCACACGTCGTCAGCAGTGAAAGGGTTAAGTAATAGCCGTATTATTAGTCCAGCGTGGCTTATAGGAGGTGGTATTATATAAACAGTTAAACACTGCAGTGTATTCAGTATGTATTTACCCGCTGGCCTGGCGAGATATTACATATATATATAATAGTGAATAGTGAATTAGAGGTGAACCTATCTAATTCACCACCCTAGACTGGTGAATACTCCATGGTTGCCTGCACGTAACAGATATTACCGCAGAGATGGCTTACTGAACATAAGCTCTCATAATGGATTTGAATGCACCCACGGAGGTGCAGGTTTACCATACAAGGGTGGCTTAGGAGCGAATAATGTGCATTTGTATACTCCAACCAGCAGGTTGCTAACATAGTACCAATAGCAAATGTTTTCAACAGTCTGAAAGGGGAGACTAAATTGGGGAAATCCAGATAAGTGGTTTATACTCACCCTGAATTATTTGAGTGTAATACTCGATTTAATAATCTTGTGAATTATTATGTACTTCTATACCATTTTCCCTAAATAGTGAATTAGAGGTGAACCTATTATGTATATGTAAAATCCCGCCAGCCCAGCGGGTAAATACATACTGAATACACTGCAGTGATTACCTGTTTATATAATACCACCTCCTATAAGCCTCGCTGGACTAATAATACGGCTATTACTTAACCACTGAGGTTATAATCAATCCGTGAGTGTCTTTTAACTATTTTGGTTGATGTTTGTGTTCATTCAGACACATTTTTGGAATTCCAATAGAAGTTAGATTTTAAATGGCTTACTTCACCAACATGTTAATTAAATGTATAAGTCAACAGAATCGGAACTAATGAGGTTTGATCAGTCCATGAGCGTTGTTCGACAATAGCTTCCTGTGTCTGCTTGGATTTAAATACTGCTGGACCGGCTAGATGGAGTAGAGGTAACATCACTGCTCTATAACCGTGGAGACCCAGGTTCGAATCCAGCCCAGAGCACCTCTCTGGTAAGTGTCCTTGGGCAAGACACCGAACGGTACATACTTGCCTACCACACAATATCGGCTGTGGGGTCCAGTGGTAAAGTCTCTACCTTTTGACTGTGGAGAAGCAAGTCAAAATACCATTCAGCACATCCCTCCGATACAACTGTGGAGAAGCAAGTCTCGATTGTACAAGAAGCATGTTCAACCTAACCACCAGGTCGCTGATCTGCAATCATGGAAAGATGACCCGATCCCACTCAAAAGACACCTCCAGCGAGTTTCCTTGGGCAAGACACCTAACGATATGGATGAGCCTACCTAACAAAATACTTGTAAATCTCATAGAGTGTAAGTTCCCTTGGGTCCCCCTGAATCAGGTCATATAATCTTGTAAAGCACTGAGGAATTTCTGGTGCTATATAAATAAAGAATACTGTAATAATACTGGATGGATATTGGTTTTACAGCCCATATGTGAAGCAAACATTTTAATCTAAGGTTTGAGTTCAACCCTATTGCTATCAATCCATGTTTCCCTGCATGTCATTCGGTCACTAACTTCTGTTTAAGTTGATTAACATTCTGCATTTAGATTTTTTCTGGATCAATACAAGCAAAGTGAAATTTTAATGATATATCTCATCTTTACGATTAACAAGGTGGCTCTAGAGAAGGTTCAACGCCAGAAGGCTTATTGACTATTGTGGAGCAAGTGTTCAGAGTGGATCATAAATAGAACCACTCTCACCTTGGGCATTACCTCGCCTGATATTCCAGGTAGTTAAATGTAAGATTCCTAAACCATCGAGTTCCTCAAGTAAGGTAGGAGGGAACCACAGGAGATTGGCGAGCAGTTGAGGGATATGTACGTTTGTTCGGTAAAGGTAAGGTTTAGTACAGATGTAAGATGAGCTGATCAAAGCCAACTTCATGGTGTATGAAAGAGTTCATTAGAAAATCTTTGAACATCACTCAACTAGTCAACCTGAATTTAAATGGCTGAGGCCCCCAGAATAATGTTCATGTCTTGCTAGTCAGATAAACAAAGGGTTAATTGAGACAGGTGCTTTAAAGAATCACATATTGTCTGATGGCACGACGTGGAATAGCATTGATCAGACTTGGCATGAAGGCAATCTAATTTCTCACCTCCACCGAGTCGGCTGACTGTGGCAGGATTCCAGAGGGGGAACTTTGTAGAAGAAAACCTGGCACTCCGCCTCGGGCAAGGGGAACAAATGCTACTTTCAAAGCTTCCTCTTTCACAAGCTCAGTCTTTTATTCCAAGACCATAGGAGAGATAAAATTATTGAAAGGATAAAAAACAAAACAAGAAAACAAACACATTTTAACTTAGTTGATGACTAGAGTACTTTCCATAATGTGAAACTAATGTAGAAGTTTCAGCTCAGCGTTTCCCAAACATCAGGAACTATTCTTGGAGTTTTCTGTACTACTACCACAAAGCAAACACGTGTGATAGGAAATAGAAAGCAATGGTATAAAGTCTGTTTCATCATGGAAGCTATAGTCAGGTGCGTCTTTGGTCAGGTGTTTGGGTTAGTCAATGAGCCATGAATTCGCCTGTTTAAATGGCTGAAATTCATTAGGGCTGGCTATTTTGAGTTGTTAGGTGCAATTTCTGTACATTTACTATAGATTTTATAGAAAGAGAGAAAGCCATTAGAAGATAGAATAAGAAGATAGTTTGCCTATAATGGGGCTGATAACAGGAGAAGTGAATTCACATGTTCTATTAAGGTTTGAAAACAGTGCCATGTATTTCCAGCCCTCTATATTTAGGCCTAGGCCACCTTTATCCAGTTTATTACAATAAAATCCACAGCTCATATTATAAAACTAAACCAACAAACTAAAATTATTCTCATAGAACAGTTTTCATTAATATTACTTAGAATTTTTTAAATAATTTTATAGATATTGACCCCTTCACTGCTGAGCCATTTCACCCCTTTGTGCTGAGCTAATTTTTACCGGTTCTGCTCATCATGTTTAAACGTGATTTGAAGTCATGTTTTTTTATACAACCCAGTCAAATTATATATCCTTTTTTTCGGAAGACTCGGCAGATTCATAATATATCATTATTATATGTATACTTGAATATTGTAACAAAAAATGCAATAAAATTTGAATCTTCAATCATCTACAGCGTGTAAAGTGATTTTTTTCACATTTTATCATCGGAGCCTTTGTGGTATATATTTTCTGAGGTATATTTGCTAAAAAAAATTGAAATGGGAACTCCTTACATTTTTTTGAGGGGAATTACGTGATTTTTAGCAAACCGCCATAGAAAAAATCGTTAGTGCAGCATCATTGTTCACATTATAATTGAAATGGGAACAATATTGCTGCATTAATAAAAATAACACACAAAAAAAATACGTTTTTATTTTTTTAAATTTTTTTTCATTATTTTTTTATTTTTATTATTTGTTCCTTAATTTGAACAATAGCTGCCACTGTTCAGGAGATATGGGAGTTCAAAGGAACCCTCTATCTCCACCATGGGATTTCCTTATCAAATCCCCAAGCAGCTAGGGGTTTCCTGGCAAACTGACATCATCGCGCCATGCGTGATGATGTCAGATGACGAGGGGGGACCCGGAGGTGGAGCTGCCTCAGACACCTCAGGGGTTAAAGAGAGGCATCGCTTGAAAGGGCAGACACTGCTTTCAAGCGATGCCTGTCTTTACCGTCTACCTCCTCCCGATTGGGAGGGATAGGGATCTGAAAGGACCCACCCTCCCTTCAGGTGATCTCCTGGCTTTGCCGGGTGGTCGCCTGAAAATGACATCATCACGTCCGACGCAATGATGTCATTGCACCGGCAGGGGCATTTTAAAGCAGCGTCTGACTTCAAGGAAGTCAGAATGCCGCAGGAACCCGGAGGAGAGAGGTGAGTATCCACTGGAGCTCCCAGTAAGCAGATGGCGTGTGGGGAATGTCCTACGCATACAGCGGGAGACTCCTAAGACATTCCCCACATGTCATCCTCAGTGAAGGGGTTAAAGGGTTATTATCTAAGCACCATTTTTTTAATTGATAGAATGGTAGAAATGGTGCCTAGAGAGGCATCCACTATGCCCTCTTGAAGATGCCAAACAAGACTGAAACGATTGTCGTGGGCTGCGGTTCCTTTCGAACAGAGGAGGCTGCCTTGGCATTTCTGCCATAGCCATCCTTTCTGGGTGATAGCAGCCTGATTTGCATTTGGGTCAGCCTCCCTTATAATGGCACCATTGAGCTACGACCTTGTCCTGAGTGGGGACCCACTGTAGGGCAGGCCACTAATGCTGTTGCCCGTTCTCAGGATCCTCACAAACCTAGTGATGTTGCCAATTCTCAGGACCCTCATATACCTTGCTCACTCAGAATGGTAACTATAGCTCGGCAAACCTCAAGGAACTACGGTGGCTCAAGTACGGCGAAATTACAGTGAATCCAATATTTAGGGAACCGCCATCATAGTTTTCTGTAGTTTTCACCTTTTGATTTACTGTAATTTCTGCACAAGTTATACAGCGTAGGTGTCACCTATAGTTTCAGGTAAAGTTGTCCAATGTTGTTATACTCCGGTTTCTAGCAGAGATCAATGGACAGCACCACTTTAAAATCAACAAAGTATATTCATGGATGTTGCAAGCAACAATGTATTTTGGCTGAATGGATAATAGTAGCAGTTTTCTTATTTTACAGTAGAATATCACTGTACCCATTGTTCAGCCCCGTTCACTGATGTTTGCAGAAACTTCGTCTGCCATTGCTGCATTTTTCTGTTGTGAATAGCAGTTGTTGCAACAATAGTGATTTTTATACAGTGGAACATCTAAGGTATAAAGAGAGCGTGAATGCACATTTTCACACACGCTTAATCAAATAAAGGCACGTCAGAAACAAGATGAAAAGAGTTTCTTTCGACAGGCATTCAGCGTTTCCTGCCAAATTCCAGAATAAGCAAATATGTTAAAACTGAAATATATGGGTCAGCTGGAAGTACTCCAAAATCCCGAGAACAGGCATATGCACGTGTTTGTGTGTGTGTACATATACATATATTGTATTTATTGAAATGTTCACATGATGTGTTGCAGCCCTACTCCATACTATAGAAAGAGACTCTTATATGCTCACAGCCTGGTTTATTTCATTTATAACTCTGCAACCTGTCTAACCTGCAGCAATGAAAGACATCAGTGAAATATATGTGGCTAAAGCATATTGGGCATTATTCCCTAGTGATCAGTAATGGTAGTGTTCGGACGTGTAAGCGTTATCGCCAGGAAAAGTGACTTTTGTGCATGTCCCCCCCCCCATATTACCGTCCGACTGCTAAACCCTTAAGAAATCACTTATCACATCAGTGATTACGTTCGCTTCCGCAAACTTATCGTAGTTTGCGCATCCTTTGACTGTGTTCTCCAACTTTTTCATGAGGCTTCAGCGACTTCATCTCCGGCGCTCTATGGTAACCATTCGCTAAATAGTGAATTCACCATACTGACAGTGTAAATGGAATCGCTGAAGTGCACTGAATTGCGCCAAAGTGAAAAGCACCGGAGGTTCACTGAAATTTCGGTGCTTAGTGATTAGACCCTTATGTAAGTTAGAGTCAAACATGGGACTTGTTGAACATGCTTTGATAAAAAGATGGACTGATAAATCAATATATTTATAAAGATAGATTGTTTTAAAATGAAAAATGATATAGCTTTAAAGCTCTCTGCCACCCATACTTATAACCGGAACAACTCTACTTTCCTGAGAATGTTAACGTCTGGATCCCATTGCAGACATCACCCGAGAATCCCCTTTAACCTGTGAAACCTGCGCTGATCTTTAAACTTTCACTGACATTTCAAACACAAGACCAACAATTGCTTGTCTGTGGCTCTGAAACCCAAGCCTTTCATTTTCATTTCCGTTTATGCCAATTTTAGTTTCAATTTCAATGGGAACAGACACGGTTGTGTTAACCACTTTAACTCTAGCTCTGAGATATCCGGCGTCAGTCCTGCTTTACCTGCTGCTATATATTGGTGTCGGATCTGTATTTGCCAGGACCCAGGATAAATAAACATTTAGAAATTATTAGTAGATTTAGAGAAACCGGAATCTATTGAACTCTTCAGCTAGTCTCTTTTCTCCTGGATTTTAGAGGTTCATTGGTTATAATCCCTTGTAACAAATGTCATTCCACAGTTCTTAACATATGCAGGTTTCCAGGTGTTTGCACTTAAACCGTGACGCTCAGGAATCTAGCCATCCAAAGGATGAATGCAATCAATCTCTGGATCCACAGACTTTTTGGGGGAAAATAGAATCTACAGTTACTCTAACCAGATGATACAATGCAATTAAAGAAAGAATGAAAGTGACTGGAGTTGAATGCTAACGGAGCGCTACAGATAAAATACAGATAACCTACACTGACTGACTTTACAGCTATGCTAAGTCTGATAGGATAGGATGGCTGAGGATGATGACTACATACAGGGTAATAAATGGTGGCTGATGATGGAATCTAATCACTAAAGAATGGCTGAGGATGATGTGTATAGGGTAGTACAGAAACACTGATATTGTTGCATGGTATAGAAGAGCTGTGGATGATGGTTACCTGTTGGCTGAGGATGATGACCGTACGGTGACTGAGGATGTTGACAAAAGGATAACAGGAAAGGTGAGGGAGAGCTCATAGCAAAGTCTAAGGCTGGAGTCAGACGAGCGCACTATGTGCACCCGTACTGACATGCCTTCTGGCTCTGTTGCGCTCGCACGAATTGCGCGCGACAGTGGCTGTGCTGCATCCATGCAGCAAGCCTCCATGTCAAAGTGCTAGGACGCGCTTTGATGGGGCTGCAAAATGCGATCCTCCATAGGAGGATCGAACCTTGCAGTGCTGAGCGCATTAAGTGCACTCAGTGAGGTGGCCAGTCGGGCATCAGACGGGCGTCAGAGTGGAAGGAACGTCCACTCACACTGACGTCTCTTCCGCTCTTCAAAACGCTCATCTGACCCCAGCCTAAGGATGGCTAAGGATGATGTATACAGGATCGTACAGAATGACTGTGGCAGTTCCTATGGGGAGGTTTAGAGAAGCAATCTCAATTGCTGGCACCCAAATGTTCCTGAACTACAGCTCCCATGATTATCTGGCATTTAAAGACATCTGGGAGTTGTAGGCCATAAACATCTGGAGGCCAGCGTTTGGGACCTCTGGTTTAGAGGATGGCTGAGGATCATGGTGTCTGTAGGATGATACAGAATAACCAGGATCCAGGAAAGTTCAGACTGTAGAGCAAGGGGTCAGCAACCTTGGTCCTCCAAATTAGATAGGATGGTGCAGAATGGCTGAAAGGTATCCTATAGAAAGGTTTAAATAGTGGCTGAGGATGATGTCTATAGCATTGTAAGATTGACCGTGTCTGATGCTATAGGAAAGTAGAAGAAGGGCAAGGATAAGGTCTATAAGATGGTATAGAATAACAAGATGATGATAAATGAATGTTGAAAGGGTGGCTGAGGATGATGATAATAGCATTTCACATCAAAATTCCCATACAAATTCAGCAGGAGGACCGTGCTGGTATGTTTTAGAATTAACATGAAACTCTGTATGAATGAAAGGGTTATTATTTAGCGGAGCGCATTTGGGCAGGCTTGGAATGCGAAGTTTGAGGTACGCAGGGAAGAAGACGGACTGCCCTCTCTGTTACTTGCTCTTGAAGAACTGTACCCATCAGCAATTTTTCTCCTGCTCACACTTTTAAAAAATGATCCTACTAAGCCTTTTATGGTTACAGAACTTCCTGTTAGGCACTTAACCTCCAACATCTCCTGCCAGGATTTTACAGATTCCACGCACAATGAGAAGAGACAGAAAATATTTTTCATGTGCTCCACTGTATATGACACAAGGGTAATTTTTCAAAAGTGCAGCCCTACATACTCAGACTATTTTATTTCTTCTACATTACATCTTTTTCTCATTTTGCTGCTTTTCACATTTTATTGCTGCATTTCTGTGCTAGTCTACTTTGATTACATCTAAAAAAAAGTGGATTGTGATTCACTTTTTCCTTAGACATTATGAATAAATTATATTTAAAACGTAGAAAATGAGTCAAAAACTGTTCAATTCCTAAAGACCAAGCATCACTGAACCTAACATAGTAATGTAATAATATGCATCATATAAGGCTGGGGTCAGCAACCTTGGCCCTCCAGGGGTACTATCAGCTGCCCTGAGATAAAACCTGGGTGCTAAAGGGAAAAATTTGTGTTTGCTAACTTCCGCTTAGCGTCCCTGTTTCCTCAGCAGATCACAGGGCAGATGCTGAGTCTGGCAGGCAGAGATCGCTAAGCTCGTGGATGCTGGGGCAGCGCTACAGCTCTGCCCCCAGCATCCTCTCCATGGCGTCCTTAGGACTTCATGGAGGATCGTGTTGCCGGGTCACATGACTGACTCACCTCTCGCGAGATCCTGTTGGTTGGCGGAGTGATCGCGGATGGAGACAGTTGACTTTCTTCCCCCAGTCTCACTCTGCTCCCGGCGGGCAGAAGATGTTCTCGCCGCGGGATAAGAGGTGAGTATTTGTTTTTTTGTGGGGGGTTTTGAGCTGCAGGTAATGGTTTCTGCAGCAGCGCAATCATTTACCTACTCCTCTGAGCTGGTGGTAACTTTTTCATTGGCGCCAGCTCTTAGGACCCCTTGGTGCTAACGCTAGTCACTAACACTAGTTACTCTGTGCTTTCACTTTACACTAAAGTTTAGTACAGTAAACTCGCGCTACGAATCGCTAATTAATTAAAGGGCACTAACAGGGTTTTTAACCCTTTAGCGATTCAAAGGCGATCTGGACGCAGCGCTATGACCTCCTTTAAGGCCAGCGTCAGACGATCGCACTAGGTGTGCCCGTACTGATGCGCTTACCGGCGCCCTTCGCAGCGTTGTGACGCTGCAACGGGGCCAGTCACATGTTTGTGCGTGCGCACGAAATGCACGTGCAAGAAGCATCTGTCCACAAAGCCTCCCCGTCGATGTGCTAGACTAAGCTACGATAACGCTGATGCTAATATTAGCTTGAAGGAGGTGATAGAGCCCCAGATGTTTTGGAACTACATTTCCCGTGAGGCTAAGCCCATCTAATGAGTAGCTGAGCATCATGGGATTTGAAGTTTCTAGAGGGCCAAAGTTACTGACCTTTGATATAAGGCTTCCATGAGGTTGATGGCCTTATTGGACAGAGCCCAGTGCTTTTCTATGACATTGCCTTTGGTGTGTCCTTCTCCTATAGCTTTTATAACCCAAGAGCATCCACATGTACACATGTATGCTTTATATCCAATGCAGTGCAACACAATATGTTACGCTTCAAAAAGATTTTTTATTTTTAAAAAAAACGTAACATTGTATAATAGTTTAAAATAATACAATTATTACTTTCTAACCCTTGCTTTCTATGGAGCTAGCGAGCGACGGATGAAATATTAATGAATTTGCCTTTTCCCCACTATAGAGAGATAGTTCAAGGTATAGAATATGATTATCTCAGCCATGCGGTGCAGACAAATGTTCTGCTTATCTTTTTTTTCTTCCTTTTTTTTATCAATAAACTCGATTCAGCACATTGACTTTTCTTTAACTTAATAATTAAAATTGTTTTTGGCCCATTCGTGACTCCTGAGGAACAGCAAAACAATGAAAATAAAATATAAACCATAGCAACATACAAGGAGACCTCTGAAACTGCATACCTGTGGGAATTAAACAGGAGGGGACCAGAGAACATTTATATAAAGGTGCTGGAAAGGTAAATGTTTCCCATTACACAGAACATTTTAAAGTCCACAAAGCTGGATCTATAAAAAGCTTTTACAGGCCGCTTCCACTGGTTTAACATTATCTCTGTGTTTCTATGAGACACAGGGGGATACCACGCCATGCTCTTTTATCAGTAGGCAGGCTTCACTACATTTCACTAAATAGATAGCTGGTGTATCCTGGGAATATCCTGGCAACATTTTGGGCAAAACAGATAAAGTGGAAAGAAGATTCACTTTGGCAAAATTGGAGATTTTTTTTCTAACCCTGTTGTAAAGTTTGCAAGCTTGGTCACAGGGCCCAAAAATGACTGTGATCCAGGACCCCAAAGCTTGCCTTTGAGTGTACCTATGAGTAGACTGGATGAATGATGTCCCTGGAGACAAAAGGGATGCATGGGGAGCCCCTGGGATACCAGCACAAGGGGGCCTTTACAACCCAGCAGTTCGACTAGAGTTGGTTACTACTATAACTACTGTAATTACTGTACATTAACAGATCCTATACTTTACTAATCACAGCAAGAACAGTGAGCTACTGTATTCCATGATAGTATTCTCAAATTATACTGGCACGCAGACCAGTATATATATATATGTATATACAGGGTGTCCATAAAGTCTCTTTTCATTTGCTTTTGTAATAAATGTTTGAAATTGTAAAGACAGATAAGTGAAAATTATTACAAAATGAGACGTATATATTTAAGGTTTTTTTTGCTTCATTTAATACACCTCTAAATGGGCATCATTAGTTGGACAAAGCACATCAAGATGGTATTCTATTTCTTGCCATGTTGGTTGTAGCATCCCCTCATCAATGGTGACAATGGCATCAGTGGTCCTCTGCTTTAGATGAGTGTGTGTGGTGTGGGATCATGTGCAAACGAATCATTGGTCTGTTTTTCTTTGGCGAGGCATCAATTACTGCAAATGTTTGCCTTGACTTTTTGACTGAATACGTGGCACCACAACATGACCTTCAACCAACCATCATTCTCCAGCAAGATGTGCACCACCACATTGGGGACTGCATGTTCGTGGGTTCCTAAAGGAAACATTTCCAGACCGATGGATTGGAAGGGGTGACCCAATTCCCTGACCACCTCGTTCACCAGATATCACTCCCCTCGACTTCTTTCTATGGGGTTATGTTAAAGATATCGTGTATTGAACAAAGGTACGGGACATCACTAATCTAAAGCAGATTGTGTCTAAAACATTGAGGGTATGCTACAGTGAACATGGCATGAAATCGAGTACCGTCTTGATTTGCTTCAGGCAACTAATGGTGCCCATATAGAGGTGTATTAAATGAGGCAAAAAAACTTAAATATATACGTCTCATTTTGTAATAATTTTCACTTATCTGTCTTTTCATTTGCCTTTGTAATAATTATTTTAATTTGTAAAGAGACTTTATGGACACCCTGTATATGCATATATACACACACACACATATATAATATTTGTCCTTGCTACTGTATATAGTGTATAGCCCTTTACATCCCCAGCCTTTCATGGTCCACATGTATATGAATGCAGAGCACACGGCAGACTGCCAGCTTTCCAGCATCTCTTTCTGATAGAAATTTTCTATTCCCCAAAGCCCTGTGTTACTTAACATCCAAATCTGTGTTTGCAGGTGAGTGTGAGGGGCGCGGCGCCAAGCTGGAACACCTGTCTGTTGGTAGGTTGCTGGCATTGCACCTCGAATGGGTCCGTGCTAGACGTCGCTGTAATGCTTGAGGTATGTGTCTGAAGCCATTGCAATAAAAGTGATCTGAAAATGCCTGGAGCAAACCAAAATGTAAAACACCAGGTACAGCCTCATAAAAGCTGCATATGAACTGGTTTAAGCTAATCTAGAATTAGAGGGGAAAAAGGTAGATCAATTAAACATGGACAGGCCCAGCTGCACGGTCACATTGTGTCGGCTTTTTATAGTAATAACCTCATTCAACAAAAAAATACATCTAAATTGGTTTTAATATGGAGACGGCCATTAGAGGTTTCACATACACGTTCCAATATCTCTGTCCTCAATCTATTATATATGTTACTTTACCTTCTTGTCTAAAAATATAAACCATGAAAGTTGGGGTGTGTTTTGTTATTGTAACTTTATTAGCCATGCCATCCATAAGATGAAAAAACCCGTGTAGTTTTACCCGTTGGTCAAGGTGGTGGATCAGTGCTGTAAATATGGAGGCAGTGCCTTCTAGCTTTATCTAACTTTTACCCTAATGAAGGTAGCATTCCATCGTTTAGTCCAGTGCTTCCCAACACTGGCCCCAAAGTATCCCTAACAGGCCAGATTTAAAATTTGGCCTGTTAGGTGTTCTTGAAGAACAGGGTGAGGAACTGCCACTCTAGTCAAACCCAACCAGGGTTGGTGTAAACTTAACCAGAGCTGCTGTAAACTTAACTGCATCAACTATAAAGGCTCTGGTAAGATTACAACAGCTCTGGTTAAGTTTACACCAAACTTGGAATAGGGTCCCAGGGGTTTCCGGCAGGAATAAGCAAGGGAAACTTAAATATAAGTTACATAGACCTATTACATTCCTGAGCAAAGCCCAGGATGGTAATAACTTCAATGCTGGTGGCTGCAGTTTCAGGGTCTGTAGACGTGTTGGTGCTTTGTGCTTCAGACACATGCCAGACCCATGTGTCCTAAGAGACTTCTCCAAACAATGATAATCTTCATGCAGTGAATGTGGGGGTGTTGGATAGGTATTTGGGGAATCATCCCTCTCCTCAATTAGTAGATTTCTTCATGACAGGTCTCTACATTGGAATTATTTCACTTCCAGTAGGCTCCCTGGAATGCACCAATCTTCAGTCTGCAATCACTGACCCTGACACAGCAGATAACCACTTGACACTCCTCCATTCTCCTGCAGTCTCACAAGGCCATTGGGTATTACTACAGGGAAATTCAATAATAATAAAAAAAAGATTGATTATAGGCCTGCTTTTCTTCATTCCTCTACAATACCAAGACTAAACTCTTTTATCCCCTTAGAGGAATGTTCCTTACAACTCTTTAGCGCACATTCATAGTGTCACACAAACTATTTTGTCAGCCAGCCCAGATGCCTGGCTCGGTAAAGCAGATATATCCAATGCCTTCAAACTACTCCCCATACACCCATCACTCAGACATCTCACAGGGTTAAATGGAAGAATAGGTATTACTGTGCTAAACGCTACACACTTTCATGAGGACTTACAATATACAGATTCCCTTTTTCTCTGTGAAGCATACCAATTGCCGTTCTCCGAGATATTACGATTACACCTGCTCACCTCCATGATCACATCCATGGCTGCAGGATTAAAAAAAATATATATATATTTTCAGGCATATAATAGGTGTCTCTGGAATGATTCAGTCAGCCATGGGTCTTTAATGTGAAGGGTTAAATTTGTCTGAAAAGTAGGCTGGAGAAAAAAAAAAGTGCATGCAAAACAGTATTTAGATAGCTGCATGCCCGCACTTGACTTTTAACAAAAATTTAATAATACATTAGAAAGATTACTATACATAATACTTGATATAAACATTAGTTGCGGAATCATTTCCCTAAAGAGCTAACAATCTAGTTAGGGGGAACATACATGATTAATGGATGCATAGGGCTGCCATGTATTGGGTGCCTCTGCAAGCCTTTGATAGGTTTTCAATTATTTATTATAGCACAAGAAAATTTGCAGACACTTCAGACAGATTTCACAAGGTAAACCCAGATGTCAGGTGTTTATATGCGTTCCTTCATAATTTCGTTAGAATAACTTTAAAATGAACGGTACACCTATTCATTTCAGGATTCGTTGTGTTCCTTGACCCGCAACAAGAGCAATATGGCCTTCCCAAGAGGTAATAAGTGGAGTCGTGAAATATATGTACATAGATTATATTAGATCTGATTTATATTTATAGATATAGGGCCCTATTACATTCTTCACGCAAAAAAAACACGCGCAACGCGTGAATTTGTGCGCCCGACATTAAACGTTAATGCGTGTAAATCAACGCTGGAATTCCAATCTTCGCACATTTTTTAATAGGTCGAGCAATAACGCGCGTAAAACGGAAGCGCAAAAAACGCACGCGCAGCAACGTTGCACGCAGAAATCAGTGTGCGGACTGTATTTTTCACTCGATTCAACCAATCAGAATTAAGAACCACAATTGTCTCACATAACGTTTTTGCACCTGTCAAAGTCAATCTGCGCATATATGCTGCATGAATAAAAAAAGCACACACAACTTCTAAAATTTATTGGTTTGGTATGTTTAGAATGTGTAACTATACTTTGCTGCGTATTTTTTTTGGGCTGGTGTATTTGGTTTCGACCAGGTTGATAGAATTTGCCATTAACACAAGCTTTTAGGCTGGGGTCAGACTAACTCATTTTTAAAGTGCGTTTAGGCGCACTTAATCACGGCCGCACTAGCAGCAAATGACGGGCAATGGCGGCCAATATACGAAGTACGGCTGTGCAACGCAAGCGGCAAACAAACGCATATTTTTAGAGAACGTTGAACCGCTAGTACTGACGTACAGAGTGCACTGCGTCCGCTGCGTCCGCATAGCGGCATGTGTGCTTGATTAGGAGACATCAGACGCTGCTCATGTCCGGCCAACTTAATGTCCAGACACCCAAAGTTTCCTGGTTTGGATCCATAAAAAATCACGCACGAAAATGCGCATTGTATGACCGTTTTCGCGCATTCCGTGATAAAATATGTCAATGCGTTCGGACGAACTTTTTTACGGACGACGCAAAAAATGCGTTCGTTTGACCCTAGCCTAAGGAGTTGCTAAAATTATGCGTGCAAAGGCTGTGCATTACAAACTGCGCATAGATTGTAATACCATCCGCAAACCAGCGCACAAACGCATTTGCGCTCACAATGTTAAGCATAGGACATGCGAAGTATAGTAAGTTTGCGCTGGTTCACCCGCCGTAGACGTATACACGCATTTGTTGCGCTGAGATTGTAATACAACATTCAGCGCAAAGGGTTTTGCCCCTCGCGTTAATGCGTTTTTGCGCAGGCGCAAACGTATGTGAAGATTGTAATAGGGCCATAGATTATATAGATCTTATGTGTTTATTTGTTTTTAGACATTATCACCTTACAGACACAGACAAAAATAGCCGTTTAAACTCCCAGCATGCCAGCTGTGTACATCTGAAGTGGTATCAATAAATAAAGAACATCTTAAAGACTGGGCTTCCTCATTGGTGCCCTCCATGCCGAGACATGCCAGCTATGCGTGAACTTAAATTGCACTATCCTGCTTAAGGCTGAGTGCAGTCATGTAGCTGTCTCCCACTGGCTGCCTCTTCTGATCTCACCTGACTGATAAACAACAGCAGCTCTGATTGGCCCTCAGTTTGCTGAGCCAAACCTTTAATTAATCGGTGATCTAATGAAGTATGAAAAATACAATTTAAGAAACAGACCTTGTGGTAGTTACATTTGCCTCTGTGGTTCAGGTTTGCCATATGTAGACCATGTAAGTGGTAAAGATTATTATATAATTGTTATTACGTTTTACATCTTACTTGAGGCAATTAAACAAGTGTAAGCAACTCCCAACACCACAAGAAGTCTCATTGTATGAGAATTTACTGAGCGCCTTTCTACAAACTAATGCAGAGGTCAGCAAACCTTGGTCTTCCATGGGCCATATTACAGAGTTGGTGCTAACTTAACCAGAGCTGTTGTAAACTTCCCAGAGCCATTATAGCCTATGGAGGTTTTAAGTTTACAACTGCTCTGGTTAAGTTAGCACCAACATTGTAATATGGCCCCATATGTTTTGGAACTACTTTACTTGGTTCATGGGAAATGTAGTTCCAAAACATTTGCAGGGCCAAGGTTGCTGACCCCTGCACTAGCGCCAAAGTTGCAATGCAATTTTCTAGCAGAGTTTCCTTGTTGAAAGTCATGATATCGTAAAGGCAAAATAGATATATAATGTATGGATGGTGGATACTATATCGACTTACATGTGTTCATGACATTTGATTTGCCGTCCATTGCTGTATGGCTTATTCAATGAGTGCAGCTTCTCACAATACCGTGGATTTTCTGCACAAATCAACTATTGAATTTTCTGTAGTGAAAAACTATAGATATTAGTTTAGGAACACATCCATAGCTTACTCTTCAGTTATTCTGACTTGATGCACAACGGAATGTGTTTTCCTCGCTGCAAAATGGTTAAATACACATTCTAAGCTGAGTCAGAGATACAGCACACAGTCAGTGATTGGAGATTATGAGCAGCTGTTACTGTCCTCAACCCAGGGAGGCCAGAGTGGCCAGGTAAAACTGACATTTCTGAAGAACAAAAGGCACAAAGAATGTGTTACAGGCTGTTGGAGACATCTTTAATTTACTGTGGCCAGAGCAGCCAAGCTCCTCCTTTAGCCTGTGCTGGATTAAGGCCTTTATGGGCCTGGAGCTGAAGAGTTCAGTGAACCATTTCACCCCTGTGTGATGAGCTCATTTTGACTGTTTTGTGTGCATAATGTTTAACCCCTTCACTGCCAAGATTGCAATAACTCCGGCTGGGTGGAGTAGAGGTAACATCACTGCTCTGCGTGGAGAGAGCCTGTGGAGTCATGGGTGTTGAGCTGGAGAGTAGTGGTTCGGTGAGATGTCTTCCTGGGGCTACTGCTCGTAGAGACAAGAGACGTATTCTCAATATTGTCAAACAAGCAAAGCAGCAAGGGGAAGTGGATGTTCTAGTCCATCTAGGGACAAATGATTTGGCTAGCAATGAGGTTTCTGAGATTAAGGATGATTTTTGTGTTCTTGGAGGTGAAATACAGCAGATTGCGTCCACTGTGTCATTCTCTGAAGTTTTGCCTGTGCATAACATTCAGGATAGGCAGATGCGCAATAGGGAATTTAATTTGTGGCTTCGGGAATGGTGTCGAGAGCAAGGATTTGGCTTTGTGTCCCATGATAGCTCTAATTGGAGCAGAAAGGAACTGTATAAAAAAGATGGTTTGCATCTTACTCATAGGGGAACATATGTTCTCAGTGAGAAGTTCAAAGGTTTCGCAAAGAAATATTTAAACTAGGAGGGGGGGACAAAAGGGTAAAAAACAATCTGCCTGATTGTCCCCCAAAACTAAATCGGAGGGTGCAAGCAACATGCGGGGAAAAAAATGACAAGCTCAGAGTCGTGTCTATAAATGCTCGCAGTTTAGTCAATAAAATCAATGAACTGGAGGCAATGATGGCAACTGAAAAAGTAGATTTAGTTGCGGTTACTGAGACATGGTTCAGTGAGAAAAATAACTGGCACATAACAATACCGGGTACTCTTTTTATAGAAAAGACAGAGAAGGTAGGAAAGGAGGAGGAGTGGCCCTGTATGTGAAAAACAACATAAAAACGAACCAAATAAAAGTGAGCAAGGTGAACATAGAGTCAGTTTGGGTTACGCTAACATTTGGCAATCATACAGTAGCTCGTGTAGTTGTGATCTATAGACCCCCTGGACAAGTAGAAGAGCTAGATAATCTGCTGCTTGAGGAAATAGCCAAAATGGCAATGAAGGGGGAAGTTATTATCATGGGGGACTTTAATCTTCCTGATTTGAACTGGAAAACCAAAACAGCTGGGTGCACCAGGAGTACAAATATTCTAAACTCCCTACTGGGATTATCTCTAACACAAGTAGTTGAGGAGCCGACCCGTAAAGAGGCCATATTGGATTTAATACTCACAAATGGAGGTTTGGTATCGGACGTTGTTGTAGGTGAAAATTTGGGATCTAGTGACCACCAGTCAATATGGTTTAATATAAGAACAGGGATGGAGCCGCACCACACGAAAACAGATTTTTCTAAAATGAGACTTTGTGTGAAGGAGTCATTATCAGACTGGAGGAGTTTAAAGGGAGTCCAGGAGAAATGGGATTATTTAAAGGAAGCATTATTGAAGGCCACAGGCAATTGCATTCGACTTGTTAGCAAAAACAAAAAAGGGAAGAAACCACTGTGGTACTCTGCAGAAGTGGCCAAAATAGGGAAGAACAAAAAGACAGCATTCAATAATTATAAAACAACTCAGAGTGAAGAAGATAGGCAAACCTATAAGATTAGGCAGAAAGAGGCAAAGCAATTTATAAGGGCTTCCAAAGCACACGCAGAAGAGAAAATAGCTCAGTCAGTAAAAAAGGGGGACAAAACATTTTTTAGATACATAAACGAGAAAAGAAAAGTAAACCAAGGAATAGTTAGATTAAAAACAAAGGAAGGAAGGTATGTAGAAGAGGATAAAAGTCTCGCTGACTGCCTCAATGAATATTTTTGTTCAGTCTTTGCAGAAGAAAAGGAAGGAAAGGGACCTCAGTTAGGAGGAAACACTAACAAGACAATTACATATCAGTTTACAGAGGAGGAGGTTCTACAGCAGCTGTCTAAAGTAAAGACAAATAAGTCAATGGGGCCTGATGGGATCCACCCTAAATTATTAAAAGAGCTCAGTGATGTAATAGCAAAACCGTTAACAGATTTATTTAACCAATCCTTGCTAATGGGAGTCGTCCCAGAAGACTGGAAATTAGCAAATGTTGTGCCCATTCACAAGAAGGGTAGTAGGGAGGAATCTGGGAACTATAGGCCAGTTAGTCTTACGTCAGTAGTGGGAAATTAATGGAAACCATGTTAAAGGAAAGGATTGTTGAACATCTAAAAACACATAGATTACAGGATCAGAAACAACATGGGTTTACCTCAGGGAGATCATGCCAAACTAATCTTATTGATTTTTTTGATTGGGTAACAAAAATAATAGACACAGGTGGTGCAGTAGACATTGCTTATTTAGATTTCAGTAAGGCTTTTGATACTGTTCCGCATAGAAGGCTTATCAACAAATTGCAATCTTTGAGCTTGGATTCCAATATTGTTGAATGGATTAGGCAGTGGCTGAGTGACAGGCAACAGAGGGTTGTGGTAAATGGAGTTTATTCGGCGCAAGGTCTTGTTACCAGTGGGGTGCCTCAGGGGTCAGTACTTGGACCCATTCTATTTAATATTTTTATTAGTGATATTGCAGAAGGTATTAATGGAAAAGTATGTCTTTTTGCTGATGACACAAAGATTTGCAACAGGGTTGACGTTCCTGGAGGGATCAGCCAAATGACAAATGATTTCGGTAAACTAAAAAAATGGTCGGAGTTGTGGCAATTGAGTTTTAATGTGGATAAGTGCAAGATAATGCACCTGGGACGTAAAAACCCAAGGGCTGAATATAGAATATTTGATACAGTCCTAACCTCAAGATCTGAGGAAAGGGATTTAGGGGTTATTATTTCAGAGGATCTAAGGTAAGTAGTCAATGTAATAGAGCAGCAGGAAATGCTAGCAGAATGCTTGGTTGTGTAGGGAGAGGTATTAGCAGTAGGAAAAGGGAAGTGCTCATGCCACTGTACAGAGCACTGGTGAGACCTCACTTGGAGTACTGTGTGCAGTACTGGAGACCGTATCTCCAGAAGGATATAGACATCTTGGAGAGAGTTCAGAGAAGGGCTACTAAAATGGTGTACGGCTTGAAGGAGAAAAGTTACCAGGAAAGGCTTAATGATCTTAACATGTACAGCTTGGAAAAAAGACGAGACAGAGGAGATATGATAGAAACATTTAAATACGTAAAGGGAATCCACAAGGTAGAGGAAGGGAGTATATTTAAAAGGAAACAAAGTAGCAAAACAAGAGGACATAGTCTTAGATTAGAGGGGCAAAGGTTTAAAAGTAACATCAGAAAGCATTATTTTACTGAGAGGGTGGTGGATACATGGAACAGTCTTCCAGTTGAAGTGGTAGAGGCCAAAACAGTAATTGAATTTAAGCAAGCATGGGATAGGCATAAGGCTATCCTTAACAAAAGATAAATCCAGGTGAAGTATCCATGTAATTGGGCAGACTAGATGGGCCGAAAGGTTCTTATCTGCCGACATTTTTCTATGTTTCTATGTTTCAATCCCGACGAGCACCTCTCCAGTAAGTGTCCTTGGGCAAGACACCTAACGGTACATACTCGTCACCCAGGACATACTTGAAAACGAGAGAAATCTCAATGTATCCTTCCTGGTAAAATCCTTTCTCCAAAAAAAAACCTCAGGTCTTCAAAAGGCACCATCAGGTGTCCAATATCAAGGTAACTCGATCTGCAACTTTGCAGGACAAAGGCAAATTAAATTTCTTTGCTGCAAACAAATTTTCTTTGATTTTGGGCTGCAGAAGGTGCCCCCAAGGTTTTAGCTCTGTGGGCATAATGCCCAAGGTGCTAAAACTGTCTAAAAATCCGCTAATTGAATGACCTTATCGGACTTTCAGCAGCCGAGGCAGGGAACCAGAAGCTGCAGCTCTAACTGCAGTAACTCAATTTGGCCAGTAGATGGCAACATCAGTCTGCCAAATAGGTTATTACAGTATGGAATATTCATAAATATTTCTTACTGTATAATTAATTTAAATTACTTTTCAAAAAAAAATCTCTGGTTTCTCGCAATAGTTTTTAACTCATAACTTAATAACTCATTGTGCCATCGTCACCGCACCTCCTGGCAACATCGGAAATGAGATGGTGAGTTAGTGCAGCATGATTGTTCATTTTATAATTGAAAGTGCTGTGTTAGAAAAAAAAGAAAACAAGTGAAATGTTATTTTATTTATTTATTTTTTACATAAAACCTGGCCATGCTCTGGCCTTTTCAAAGATCCTCACATGACGCTGTAGCTGCTCCAGTTCTAGAGAAACAGGGGTCCAAATGACCATCAGTGCAGACTAACAGGGTTATTCAAAGAGAATCGAAAAGCCACCGCACGTTCGGTGACTTTTCGTTCTCCTCAATTCGGTTCGATTTGGCGATCCCATTTCGGCGACCCTGCGGTGTGTATTCAGCAAGCACCACAGGGCCGTCATAGTGCAGGGAAAGGCTGCCGCAAACCCACCGAACACTCACCGCAAAACCCCGCAAAGGCACACTGAAACCCGCAAAAACATCTGGATTATCCCTGCCAAAAATGCTGGAAAAACCCGAGCAGGAGCCGATCACACGCAGCGCAGCTGCCGGAAAGACCCGACACCGCAGATGAATGGAGTGAAAACAGATAAAAAACAGTTTGCTTGAATGTTTGAAAAGTGAGACGCTGTTTGCAAAGAAACTACTGAGCGAAAATGTCTGAAATTTACAAATGAGGTCCAAGGAATGACAATAAAAAAGGGCTGTTACAGAAAAAAGAACAAAAGTTTAAAAAAAAATAAAAAATAAAATCGGAAGAAACATTTTGGCAAAAAAATCCCGTAAAAATGCTTAAAATATCCCCAAAAAATCTATAAATAAAGAGACTTTTTACTGCAGAATATTATAATAAACAGTTTATTAGATATTGAATTAAAATGGGAATATTTTTAACATTGAAGCCTATGGGATTCACCTGAATAAATCTGCCGAATTAAACCACCGAATGGCAGGGCAATTCGGCAACTTTTCACTGCTGGGTTTTGCTCTCTGAATAGCTGAAGCATTGCTTCTCTATGGGGATTCACTGCCCTCAAACAGGCACCGAACAGGCACCGTATGTGCAGGCAATTCACCAACATTTGGTGAATTGCCTGCTCTCTGAATAGCCAAATGGCCAAGAAAGGTAACCGAACGCTGACCCTTCGCCAGCCATTCAGATCTGATAGTTATCCTTTCTCTGGGCCTATTATGGGGCATGGTCCTGGAGCTGCAGCTCCAATAGCCCCCATGTCAATAAAGCCATGCCTACCCCCACTACCAATCACGCTCTACAAGCAGCACAAAAGACAACAACTGATTCCCAGCACACCTATTAATGTATAAATGAAATAAGTAAAACGATTACAGATTTCAGCATTGCAGAAAATAAATAAATATAGTGGGGACATTTGTTTTTATATTCCGTCTACCAGGGACGTGCGGTCAGGGGCGGCAGGTAAGGCAGAGCCTCACCTGCCATTAAGGGCAGCTGCAGTGAAACTCACCTGCTCCTCGTTCCCCTGCCGTCAGCTCCGTCCGTCCTCTGTGTGCGCCACACATTCTTTTTTTTCCCCCTTCAACAGCCTGAGCCTACGCAAATCACGAATGCTGCCAAGAACAGTGCAGTGTGGCACGTCTGTTCAATGAACAGACATCCGAGCACTGCCCACTTCCTGAACATTGCTCTCCCAGTGCCTCAGAGGCACTGGGAGAGCAATGAAATAGCTTGGACCAATAGGAAAGCGCTATTGGCCCAAGTCATTCAAAAAACTCCTGCATGGGAGGCAGGCCTCCCATGCATTGATTGGCGCAGGACAGTCATGTGTCCTGTCTCGCACAATCAGTGGGTGAAGGGCTGTGCTTGAGGTGTGGCCTCAGTGTCACACTAGGCTGCCTGAGGATGACACAGAGATCCTGGGGAGTACCGACAGCAGCCAGATCCTGGAGAGCACTGAACCTGAACCTACGTAACCTGTGTATATCTGGCTCTGATACTAGCCAGTGCCTCACCAAGCTCTGACCTCACCGCACGTCACTGCCGTCTACTAATGTTCAGTCCACTACATGGCACATCTATACTGCGCAACAATTGGTTGTGTAATCTTAACTGCTTTTGCAGAGAATAGACAAATTGTCATGGGGATACAAGTCAAAATTACACGCAAAGTTAAAATAGGGCATTGCATTTTTGAGTAGAATAATTCCTTTAATGTTTCCAAGGACAACCCTGGAAGTCATGGAATTCACTTAACCTCAAAGAATGCAAGGTCATTTATCTAAAGCAGAATGTAACCTCCCAGGTAAAACAAATCAATAGCATATACATAGTAATATAATAGCAAAGTTACATTTATTCTTCCTTACTCCGTAACGCTACCTAAACCGTCACTAACAAAACAAGGGTATAAAAAAAGTAATTCAGTGGCGTTTTGGGCAGTTGAACATCCCATAGGCGAGCCACACAGGTTGTTTGGATGTAGTGATTGAGCTTCTAAAATATGTCCTGCGAAGGTGTGTTTATACCACTGTGTCGACAATACTTTAAAGTCTCTTTTTATTTATTTATTTATTTAAAAACTCCATCAAATAAAATAATGCAGCTATAAAAAGCAATAACAATTGAGTTGTTGCGTTTATAGCGGCACCGATTGAATACAAACGGTTGTATCAATCAGGTACAGAACCAGAAAACCATCCAGTGAGTTTATAGCCAGGTCAAAGCGAAGGTTCCTGATAGGGGAAATGACACGTCGTAGAGGTTCTGTATACCTCATAAATTTTCTCATCAACTATCAGCCGCGGTAATACAAGGTTAAGTAGCCAAACAGCAAATGTGTTATTGTGAAATCGAAAAGTAAAATGCAATACAACAAGCAGCCGCATTAAATCTGTACTGTATAGCTCATAAATTTCTTTAAAAAAGGAAGGGGAAAAAAGGAAATGTTTGTGCTGTCAGCAGGAATCAGATATTAGATGCTGTAGGTCTATAGTATGAAACAGTGGTGTCATCTTGGACTCCAAAGACGATGACCAACTTCCCAAAGTTGTGTTCTACTACAGGTTTATTCAGTAAAGGGAGAATGACTGGAGAAGTGAAAATTCTAGGTCAAAATATCCAAACCAGAAAAATTCTCCCATTTATCTCACTTTCCAAATTTGCTATTTGGTCCAGATTGTTCTCTTCTCCTGCCAGTTCTCCTGACTTTCACCTTTAGTGAATAGACCTACTAGTGACTTTAATCACTGCCTACTCTTTTTGGACTCTTCTTACCTGATTTAAGGGGACAGTCTAATAGTATGCGACAGTATATATACATAGATTACATATATTCAATCCACTACAAAATTGCATCAAGATCCTGTTTATAGCCGTATGAAAAGGCTGGCCAAATAATTGCATTTTTAGATTAAAAAATAAATAAATAGAGCAGATGGACATTTTGTGTTTTGCAGCTGAGCTTTGTGTCTTTCTGCCTCTTAAACCTTTCACTACCAAGTGCTTTTTTTTTTTTGTTGAGAAAACAACAATGTCCTAACAATTATTTGCAACAATGGATTACTATTCTGAGAAAGTTTAATACGTTAATTTTTTTTTTTATCAAGGTTATTCAGAGTGAGGTGAAAACCAGGAGAATAACTGGAGAACTGAAAATTCTAGGTCAAAATAGCCGATTTGGAAAGTGAGATAAATGTGAGAATTTTTCTAGTTTGGCTATTTTAACCTAGAATTTTCACTTCTCCAGTCATTCTCCTGGTTTTCACCTCTCTCTGAATAACCCTGTATGTATTTGTTAATACTGTACAGAAATATACCTGGGTTGAAAAGTTCTAATGTCTAGATGGTATCTCTTATCTTACACAGTGTCAAACAGAATCTGCATTAATAGCACACAGGCAGAAATGGACTTTGTGTCAAACACGGTAAACATGTTCGAGATAAATAATAAAAATGGCTAGATAGCCTGTTTATGGATATTTGTAGTGATCATAATGGGATGCAACACAGCTTAAAAAACCACCAACAAAATATGCATTATATATTTGCATGGGGGCTTTCAAAACAAACAAAGTAACACCTTGTATTTGTAGCGTACAGAGATGATCAGCAACTGTACCCACCTTAATCTTTTCCATGTACAGCAGTGAGTGATTCCAGATCTCTCCCTGGCTGTTATAATGCAGCAGTAACATTTTGGTACATCAAGGGTGGGAATCTCTTTAAAGTAATACTGGGTGACTGGCGTGAGATCTCATTAAGAATGTAGTTTCTTCACAGTGATCACAGTAATCTTACTTGAAAAAGGTATCAAATTGTGTTTTTGTTTGTTAATATACGATTTCATTGTATCACAACGCAAAATCATGCATTGTTTTGATACATAAAGGGTTACCTCTGTAACCTGATATCAATTATCGCCTCCCTGGTCAGAACAGCAGAAAACAACTGTGTACAAAGAATATGATGGACTGGAATGCGAGTCTAACCCGCAGACTGCTGAATAAGTAGGATTAACTGCTCGTAGGTGGAAAATAAGAGTTTCATTTGCTAATATGCCTCTTTTACCAGTTTAGATTTACTAAGGCTTACTATAAAACCCACTATACTCACTATGTATAGTAAAGAGCACAAAAAATAATTATCTTTGTATAAAGCTTGTTATTGTCAAGATCAGAGTTTATAACTTTTGTCACTTTTATTCTTTTACATTTCGCCAGCTATTAAGGCTAGGGTCAGACGAAAGCATTTTTCCCCGCGAACGTGAAAAAGTGCGTCCGAACGCATTGACGTATTTTTTCACGGAATGCTCAAAAACGGTCAGACGACGCGCATTTTCGGGCGTGATTTTGTACGGATCGTCAATAAAACTCTTTTTGCGTCTGGACGTTATGTAGGCTGGACATTAGCAGCGTCTGACATCTCCTAATCTCGCACACACGCCGCTATGCCGCAGCTGCGCACTCAGTACGTCAGTACTAGCAGTTCAGCGTTCTCAGAAAAATGCGTTCAAATTCCACTTGCGTTGCACGGCCGGACTTTTGTGCGGCCGTACATCGTATATTGGCCGTCATTGCCCGTCATCTGCTGCTAGTGCGGCCGTAATTATGTGCGCCAGAACGCACGTTAAAAGTGCGCTGGTCTGACCCCAGCCTAAAGGACGAAAAAAAACTTACAATCTCTTTTGGAATTAATGAATGTTCTACTGTTACAGATCATTATGAATGTAATGTGCACACATATAACCAGGCCCTCTATATTTCTTGGTTTTGGTTCCTACGTTTATTTGTAATTATGTTAACTAAGGCTAGCGTCAGATGAGCACATTTTCTACGGACTGTGCGCCCGTGCAGTACGGACGCACTTTTTGAAGACGCAGTAGTGGCCACACAGTCCGTGACTGACGTTATTTTTGACGGATGTAGGAGGGAAAATAAATTAAAATAAAAAAACATTTTATCTGTCAAAAATGCTGGACGTATAAATGCAGTCCGTCTGACCACGTTCCAACACGCACACACAAAGCTATGCGGACGTTGCGGGCGTGCCGCACTTCGCACGTCCGTTCTATCAGTATTATGTTCTTGCCTAACCTGCATCCATTTGCCGCATCCGTCATGCATCTGCACTTCTGTGCGGACATACTTCGTGTGTGGGGATCCATTTAACACAATTGTATGCTATCACGGACGTGCTTATGTGCGGTAACATGGACGTGAACACTGCGCTCGTCTGACACTAGCCTAATTCCCCATTTTTTTCTTATTAAAAAGTGCTGCGGAAACTATTTTTCAATATAAAGGATGATAAATTATTGATAATAACTTTAAAAGTCTAAAAAAAATGTAAATTTTTCCAAGTTGGGTAAAATCTACCTTTTTATCATTTGTTTTATTGACTTAACCTTCGCAGGTTGGGTATACAATCACAGACAGTACAACTTGGTGTGGCAGGGGTCAAGGCGTTAGAATGTTGAGCATCACTTGGCACAACTACTGTACAGAATCCATTTAATTTCCATCACTTTTATAGAAGCACAGCGGAGTCGGATCCGGCTGGGTTAAGTGGGGATAGAGGTCCAGCAGCTGCAACCCATGTTGATCTAGATGGGACAGCAGGGGATCTGAGCCATCAATCTCTCTGCGCCCCTGCTAGATGCATGCCGTCAGTCACTCTAAAAGACATGGGACACCATATGCAGTCACCTTCATCCCCCCCCCCCCTGCGAAGGCCTGCAGGGGCCTGGGAGAATGGAGTCTGTTCTAGGATCACGCGGCAAACATATTATTATAAAATAAAAAAAGACATAAAAAGAAAGTTCAGAAAGCATTACGTCTGTTCTCTTTCATTTGCAGATTATTTCCACCTCACACTGTACTTTACATTTTGTGCATTATCTACTTATATCTTAACATGCAATTTTCTTTAAATACCTCGGCCTTGGCACATAGTTTGGAAACATTTAAATGCTTTGGAATTTTCTTTTCTTTTTTTTTTTTGGGCTGTAGAATTCTAGTACATCAGAGACGTATTGCATTGGGATGTCACTGCGCATTCTACATCTTTCTTTTATTACCTCCAGTCAGATGGAGCTAGTTGATTAACTTAAAGATACCCATCAGATGAATGTAAACAGGCTTTTTTTTTTATTCTTTGCATGTGCTGATGTAATGCGGTTTTGGCTGACATTTTATTTTGAAGGGGGAAAAAAAGTAAATTTTCTTACTTAATATGTTTACATGTCACTCTGGAGGCTCGTGATTTCTCCTCAAACAAACAAAGCGTTGTATGTGTTATTAGGAAGCGGCTTTCCGGCAGCAGATGAATCGCACATTGGCAGCATATGTCGCACAAACCTGCGCTGGATGCTAAATCTGGGCACGGGGAAACTCGAATAGAATGACCACATGAGTAGCTCCAGCTCAGACCGTGTAATTAAGATTGCAGTAGATGCATTGAACTTGTGGCAAAATCTTTTTTGCTTTAATGAATGCGATCTGAGAGGCAAAGAATGAACGTGACTACACTTTTACGTACAAAGAAGTGGTGAAAATAGGCATTTTAACCATTTAAGTGCCCAGTTTTTGGAATTTGTGCTTAATTGGTCTTTAGATGGTTTCCCAGGTTGGCACGACTCTCGATTTTAATACATTGATTTTTACTTGAGACAAAACAGTACCCTTTAAAGGTAGGTGTGTGTGTGTGTGTGGTAATTCTGCGGGAATACTAGTAATGATGACAAATGATGAACCCTACATTCACTGCAGTATAAAGAAGTACATACATCTCACGTGTCAGTTTCTAAGGGAGGCATTCTATATTTTTGGGATCTAAACACCTGAGCCTCTTTTCTATCTTGATGGTCCTGTATTCTTACCTAATATGTCTCTTCCCTGGGTGCTCTATGTATTTGGAGTGTACAGCAGAGTTGTAGAGTAAAAAACCCTGACCAATGACTGTCAAATTTGTTATAAATGTTGTTTTTAGGGATCGGTAGTTGTTAATAAGATCCCTTGATCTTGTTTTGAGTTACTCTTATGCTTATATAAATATTAACCCCTTAAAGACGGGCTGGCGTCGCCTGTCGGGAGTGGTTAAATGCCCGCGAGGCGTACAGGCACCCCTCGCCGACAGCTGCCGACGAGCTGCGTGCGTCATTGGTTGTAAGGGGACAGCTTGAGTTTTGTTTCTTTTTAAGAAAGTATTTTACCAGGAAGGATACATTGAGATTTCTCTCGTTTTCAAGTATGTCCTGGGTGGCGAGTATGTACCGTTAGGTGTCTTGCCCAAGGACACTTACTGGAGAAGTTGCTCTTGCTGGGATTCTGTGTATCCACAGTTATAGAGCAGTGATGTTACCTCTACTCCACCCAGCTGGTCAGGCCGTCCCACTGCAGCCAATGGTGCGCGGCAAGTGCCGGCCGCGAGGAGGGGCTGATGTGGCCCATTGAAGACAGCAGGGTGTATCAGTACACCCCACATCTTTAAAACCCTCCCGTCGCCCGGACAGCACAGCACGTCCTAGGGCGGTAAGGAGTTAATAGATGGTAATAGCATTATTTTTATTATCAACATTTATATAGCGCCAACAGTTTCAGCAGTGCTTTACAATGACCAATGGAGAATGAAACAAAATTACAAACAACTATTGGACCCAGAAACAAGAGGTATTGAGGGCTGTCCTCAGAGGAGCTTAAAGTCTATAGCAGTGGCTCCCAACCCTATCCTCGAGTAAGTTTAAGGATCACCTTGGGGAATTGCTGGCTGAATCCTGCAATCATAGAACAGCAAATCATATCACCTGTGCTGTGCTTCACATATCTGGAAAACCTGGCCTGTTAGGGCTACTTGCCTTGTCCCTGGTCTCACGTCCAGTGCAGTTCTCTAAACCACAAGTGTTTCTCCAAAGAGGTATGAAGCAATTCAAACACAGAATCCACTATCTCCACAACTCTCTGTAAACAAGACAAGCCACCAGCTTCCATTATTCCAATGGCCGCAGCTCCTGTGTGCTGAGATCAATACCAATGTGACTGCACCACTGGCCCAACAATAACCACTTTTTAGGAGATAAGGAAACAATCACAACTGCAAAAAACTTCCCCAAAAAACTTTTTTTTTCCCCAGCCTCATACAAGAGCTGAAACAATTAAATCCCAGCAAACTGCATCAGGATCGTCGCGACCTATAATTAATTGATCGAATTCATGTGACTCTTTTATTCCCAGGTGATCATGGACAGCATGCAGGGCAGTCCAAGGCTGGCGAATATATCAAGATGCCGCGTGTGCTTCTAAAGCCGCGGGTTTATTTATTTATTTATAAATTTTATGTTTTTTTTCTCGCTCTCATCTTCTGCTCTTGAAAGCCGGTGCATTTTCTTCCTTTGCCTCCAGCACTATCTTCCTCTTATCCATTCCAGACATCATCTCGCTCATTTTCGAATCTTGATTTAAGGCCTATCTTTTGCAAACTTTTCCGTAACCTCCCCGCCGAGACCAACTATTACATTAGCCTCTCTACCGCACTAAATGCACTTACACCTACTCTGATCACTCTCCGCGCTACATATAATGCACTTAACTCTGATATGGAAAAGCACTTGTGTTCGTTTTTTTTTGTCTCTGCCCGTCTGGTGCTTACGTTATAGACGGCTTGAGGGGGAAAAAAATATATAAATAAATAAATAAAAAGGGATTCCCTTTTCATGTTTGTGCCGGCGTCCAGCATTTTCAACCACTTAAACCAAGTGGAGTAAATAAGCAGCAAAAGAGCTTTAAATGAATGCGTCGTGCATAGGAACAGATTAAAACCAAATAAAACAGTGAAGCTCCAAAGCAGAAATACATTAAGGCTTTATTGACCCGAAATTAGATGATGTAGCACTTTCAGTATATTTATTTTTCTTTCTTCCTTTTTGTCTGCATCTAAACATATCATACAACTTGTCATTAAACCCCACCGTATGCTTTCTTATTCTAAGGCAATGATGGCAAGCCGTGACACTCAAGATACTTCTGTAGTACATTTCCCCTTATCATACATAAAACTGGCAGAGCATCATGGGACATGCAGTTCAGAAACTTCTGGGGTGCCAATATTTGCTATTAATGGTCCAATGTGTTTAAAAGATATACAGGGTTACTAAATGAGGAGATGGAGATCGTCACTTTAACCACTTGGCTGCTAAGGACGCGCTCAGCGCGTCCTGCCAAGTGCACCTCCTGTGCTATGGACGCACTGAGCGTGTCCTAGCACAGGAGGCAGCAATCAGCCAGGATTCTGGCTGATTGCTGGCCCCCCCGGTGCGGGCTGACATCTTGCATGTCAGCCCGGCACTCCCTGGCGGGGACATTAGATGTCATTGTGCTGCCACGATGACATCTATTTCAGGCCCCCCCGCGACCTCTCTCCCTCCCGATCACCGGGGTCCAGCGGCTAAAGGCAGGCTTTGTTTGGAAGGGCACAGCCTGCCCTTCCAAACCGTACCTGGCTTTAACCCCTCGGATCCTCTCTTGGATGTTGGCCAGGCTTCCGGGAACTCCCCCTGACGACTGGCGTCATCAGGCATAGCGCGATGACGTCAGTCCCGGAGTTAACCCCTAGTTGCCACCAAAGGTGGACATAGGGGTTCCAATGAACCCCCTATCTCCCGATCCGTGGCAGCTAGGGGCAGAGCATGGCCTTTCCAACAATACCAAACATGACCATGTAAAAGTTAAAGAAAAAAATATATATATATTAAAAAAAAAAAGTTTTTGTTTTTTATTTGTTAATGCAGCAATATTTTACCCATTTCAATTATAATGAGAACAATGATGCTGCACTAACAATTTTTGTATGCAGTGCGTTTGTTAAAAATCGTGTAATTTCCCTCCCAATAAAATGTAACGAGTTCCCATTTCTAATTTTTTTAACAAGCGCACCCCATAGAAAATATAACCGCAAACGCTCGCATGTTAAAATGTTAAAAAAAACACTTTACACATTGTAAATTATTGAAAATTCAAATTTTATTGCATTTTTTGTTATAATATACAGACAGGACATGACGTATACATATAATAATGATATATTATGAATCTGCTGAGTCTGCCGGAAAGAACGATATATAATATGTCTGGGTTATATAATAAAATAAGGCTTCAAAACGCGGTTAAACATGATGAGCAAAACCGGTAAAAATTAGCTCAGCACACAGGCGTGAAATGCCTCAGCAGCAAAAGGGTTAAAATCGCTGAAGGTTTTTCATCGGTTTTGCAAACACCAGTGAAATTACGGGAATTGGAGAATAGCCACAGTTTACCCTTTTTACGTAAGAATAATGATGTCACAGTTGGTCAACTCTCGTCACCTTTGTTTGGGCAACTTGCCTGAATCTTTCTGTGGCTAGCCGATATCACTGTATTTGCAACAACGGTGATTTTTACTGTTTGCAGTAATGTTGCACATCGACATTTAATGATTTAGCGACCTGCATATGCCAAGGTCAGTGTCAGGATGGTGGATCTATACATTGTATGACGGAAATGTATACTGTGCTGATTAGAAGTCTTCATACTATCTTGATTAAATCGTAATAATAATAATTTTTAGAGATTTGTACGAGAATAAGCCAATTCTACCATATTATGAGTTAGCGAGGGAAGGGGTTAAAATACAATTTTTTTTATATAAATCTATGTTTTTGTCCCTTAGAAGTAGGTATGGAGAGAACTGACTTCATAAGGGGTTATTCAAAGAGCACTGAAATCTAATTCCCTGACCTTGCGGTGAATTCAGCAGCCACCGCAGGGTCCAAGAAGTGCAGGAAAAAGGTGCCAAAAAACATCTGAATCGAACGGAAAAACCACCAAAAACATCTAATCCGATCCGATCCGATAAGGCACCGCAAAGCAGCCGAACGCATCTGAAAAAAGCAGACGATACACCGAACAGAGCACCGACAAATCGCCAGAAAAAGCCGACTGGGTAAAAAAAACCACACAGGGTTATTCAAAGAGAATCGAAAAGTCACCGCACGTATGGTGACTTTTCGTTCTCTTCAATTCAGTGTGATTCGGCGATCTCGTTCCGGCGACCCTGCAGTGTATTCAGCAAGCACCACAGGGCCGTCGTAGTGCAGGAAAAAGCCGCTGCAAACCCGACGAAAACTCACTGCAAAACCCAGCGAACGCACACCGAAACACGCAAAAACTTCTGGATTAACCCCGCCAAACACGTCGGTGAAACCCGAGCAGTCGCCAATCATAGCGCAGAGCAGCTGCCGGAAAAAGCCAACACCGCAGACGAATGGAGTGAATAATAAAAAAAAAACAGTACGCTTGAATGTTTGAAAGTGAAACGCTGTTTGCAAAGAAACTACAGAACGAAAATGTCTGAGATTTACATATAAGATCCAGTGAATGATAATAAAAAGGCCTGTTAGAGAAAAAAGGAAAATGATTTAAAAAAAAAAAACAGGAAAAAAAATAAATCGCAAAATCGCAAAAAATGCGTACAAGATCCTAAAAAATCTATAAATAAAGAGACATTTTACTACAGAATAAAATAATAAACGGTTTATTAGATATTCCATTAAAACGGGAATATTTTTAACATTGAAGCCTATGGGATTCGCCTGAATAAACCTGTCGACTGAAACCACCAAACAGCAGGGCTCTGCTGTTCGGTGTTCTCTGAATAGATTAACCATTCCTTCTCTATGGGGATTTCACCGGCATCGAACAGGCACCGTATTTCGCTGGCAATTCGCCAATATTTGGCGATCTGCCAGCATTTTGATTAGCCAAATGGCTACGAAATTACACCACATGGGGCAATTCACTGTTTGGTTCAATTTCGGGGCTAGTTCGGCTCTCTGAATAACCCTGTTAATTAATACTGCTACAGATACCACCTCACTTTTTTAATATTTTTGTAAATATAGTAGGAGGCAGTGTAGCAAAAGGACTACAGAAAATGTAATATCATATTCAGGTTTATGGAAAGCTTCGAGATATATATATCTCAATTATCAAATTACAAAAGCTTAAAGAGGCATAAATTCCCATATCTTAGGTTAATACCGTGACACCAAGTAGGAAAATGTAGGAAACCTGCTGTAGTTACATCACAGTAAAGGTCACCCAGCAAATTTAAAATATATACGATGTGTATTTAATGATTATCTTCAGCAATCACGTTAACTTACAAGTGCAATCTGTTAGATCCATGAGCGATAGTGTAAAGGCACGTTTCACGTTATGCGGGCAACTAATCAGAAACCATAACTGTAAAACGTCTACGTGACGTAAGAAACAAGGAATCCAGCACCCCAAGGGTTAAACCAGTTACATAATTCTAAATCGAAACTGAAGGGAGTGCGGCTCATGCTGCAGACACCGGTCTCAAACTATAAAATCACACAGTTTAACATTATGTTTCAGTTTATAGCTTCCTTTAATTATTTATAAATTGGTATGCAGAGATCCGGAACGTCAGCACTACACAAATGCAGTTCAGCTACGGTGGCAAAAATGATCTGGAATATCCACAGACGTATCACAAACTTGATAAAAGGAATTAAATTAATATTTATAACGGGTGGAAAAATAATAAGTTCTTAGAAGTTACAAAGTCCATTAAAATACAGATTTTAAACTACCAATCAAGAAATAGTATTCTATTCCCAACTCCGCCCACAAGGAACCTGTTAAATGTATAAGAACTAACAGAACTTTTTAGCCATTTGTAACAGCACAAAGGTATAAGAAAGATATATCGGCACTTTTGTGACTTAACCCCTTCACTACTGAGATCGAGATATCTGGGGCTTTAATGACAAATCTCGTGCCAAACAGTGGCGACTCTAGGAACAATATTTAGGGGGCGGCAAATAAGATACCGCAGTCAACACTGGGGTGGGGGGAGGGCACTCATAATTTTCGGCACTAAATCACACCACTGAAAAAACCTAAAAAATAAGTATATATAAATAAAACTCCAAAATCCCAGAGTAATGTGATGCAATGATAGATTTTTGTTGTACCAACCAGGTGCTTAAATTCAATATTTTATTTGGCGTTTTTTGCCAACGTCCGATAACTGCTTCAGCGGCTCCAGTTTTCGCAAATTATGGTGACCGCTCGTTAAATAGGGAATTCATCATAGTTTCGGAGAAATAGATTCCCTGAAATGTGATGAAAAGCAAAGGATCTAAAGATGAATACACTTCTAGATTTTAACTTCCATAATAACCCCTAAAATGCCATCAACCCAGGGAAATACAAAAAATAATAAAGTGTGGCATGCAGCCTAACTATTAACCTCTAAAATGCCAGTAATCAAGGGAAAACATGCAATGAATACACTGTGAGCCATGTAGCCTACCCATTAACCCTTAAAATGCCAGTAATCAAGGGAAAACATGAAGGGCACTATCATGTGCCTCACACTAAAACCAGAATGCTAAGGGGAAAAATTAGCAATTTCCCCTTAGCATCCTGATTTCACCAGCAGATCGCGGGGCTGGTGTTGAGTTCAGCAGCCTGCACTGTTGTGGTCACTAGGCGTTCAGATGCTGGGGGCACCGGTAATGCGCCGTCCCAAGCATCCGCTCCATGGAGTCCATAGGACTCCATAGAGGCTTTTCCTGCCTGGTCACATGACGGGCAGGATCTCGCCTCTCTGGAGATCCTGCTGGTCGGTGGAGTGATCGTGAAGGGAGACTGGGGACTTTTCCCGCTTCCATACACCTCCATTCCAAGCCAGGCAATGCTTGAGCACATAGGGTGCACAGTACCCTAAATATAAGCTCTGAAGGCTTTGCTTATAGCTGGATGGAAAGTGAATTGTAACTTTCTAATGGCTTTCCTTAACCCACCAATGTTCTAAATTCTAATACCAAAATATTCCTGAACTGTTAATCCCAGTGGGACAGCCTCTAAATCAGGACAATGGGGATGATGTGGATCGTTATTTAACCCAAATTGAGACACTTGATATGCTGTAGATCAGGGCTGATAAACTCAGGCACCCAAGATGTTTCTAAATTAAAACTCCCATAATTCCCTGACCATCCATTACATTAAAAGAATTCTGGAAATTGTAGGCTCTCTACATCTGGGAGGCCATAGTCTGACAGCCCTGTTGTAGGTAATTCCACATCTGGTTATTTCAAATATATCCTTATATAACATGGACTTTTCAGACTCACTGGATAACAAACATTGGTGTCTTAATACTCTAAGGGCCAAATTACGATCCTAACGTTAAAACGCGGGTGCAAGGGAGGAGAAACTGCACCCGCAGTTTTCCCACTTGCACCCACGTTTTAAAGATGAATTACAATGCAGGCACAAAAAATGCTGACTGCATTGTTACCGTGCATTAAAATCAGGGATGCTTGCGGCAGCGCTGAGTGCAGCCGCGAGCATCCACTCGATGGAGTCCATAGGACTCCATTGAGTTCCCCCCTGCCGGTCACATGACCAGCCGGATCTCGCCTGCAAGATCCGGTCGGTCGGCGTAGTGATACGCAGGGAGAGAATGGGGGACTTTTTCCCCCCAGTCTTTCCCTGCTCCCGCCGGACAGAGGAGGCGGTCGGAGCCGCAGTCCTTGCTGAGGGACAGGAGGTGAGTATAGGATTCATTTTTCTTATTTTTTGGCTGGTGTTAACGGATTCTACAGAAGTGGAATCCGTTAACACCAAGTCCTGGCTCTGGTTAACATTTTGCTAATCACAGCCGGACGGTAATCAACGTTAGTAGATTGTAATACTAACTCTGATTAACATTTTGCGCTCCCCATGTTAAGTATAGGAGCACAAAGTACAGTAGCCTCGTGCTGAAAAGCGCAAGGTACCAAATGCAAACGGGTTACTTAACCCGTTTGCGTTTGGATTGTAATATGCGGTAAACACCGCAGGTAACGATAATGCTCACGCAAGTCAAGAATGTATTGTGGCCCTAACACATTGATTCCCAACCCTGGTCCAGAAGTACCCCTAAGAGGCCAGATTTTAGGGTTTACCTTGGGGAAATGCAGACTGGATCCTGAGCAGCAAATCATATATCCTGTACGGTGTATCAGAAACCTGGCAAACCTGGCCTGTTAGGGGGAACCGAGAATCAGGGTCGGGAATCACTGCTTTAACCCGTAACCCAATAGGTAACCCCAAAATAGACATTGGGGTTATCCCCTTGAGGAAGGTGCAAGAGGTGCCCTTAAGGGGTGGCTTTTGCCAGCAAGGCATACAGGTACGCCTCGCCGACAGGTGACGTCGCGTGGCACTGATTGCGGCTTGCCCTGCAGCCGACACGCAGTGCATGTCTTTTGGCTGCAGGGAGACGGCTTGAGTTCAGGTGCGCGCAGGCTGCGGGGAGGGCAGCCCCATTGAAGACAGCGGGCGTACATGTACGCCCTGTGTCTTCAAAGCCTTCCTGCCACCAGGACAGCATAGAACGTCCTGCGGCGGGAAGGGGTTACAGACCGCATTTTAACCAAAATAATGGACATTGGAATCAAAATATGGGTCCAGTTTTTCTTATCAAATATACATATATTATCATTGTGAATTAATTTAGAATTCAGGAATGATTCAGACTTCTTGTTGGTCCAGAGCCTTTCTATCCAGCAGCGCCCATGTTGTATAAAGCTAGGGAGAGCTGAGGACAGCGGGTGTTTCCTTCAGAAATATCGTACAAAAAGGCAAGTGTACACCTGGAAATAATGCCTTTTTAAGATTAAATCCCTAATCTTCATACTATACTCATACCCAGCTATTAATTCATAAATATCTGTTTTGAATAATTATTCAGTCTGCTAATATACAAATATACAAATAAATGTATGCTAGGTTTAACATCTATTGCAATGCCCCGTACATACCCTACAACACATCACCTGAGGTATTTCCAGGAATAGTCCCTCTTAATAATAAAATATGCCTGTATAAATATTGAATTACTGATCACTCTTCTGGTATTCCATGAACTTGTAATTTATTCTATTATACATTGTGTTACCATTTATCTGGCGTAGTGCCCGAGTACAAACACCCATAAATTAGCGCTGTATTTTGTAGTGCCTTCATTACAGTCCAGTAACAATTAATGAGGTGACAGCATTAGTCAATATCATTGAATCCTAGAAAGAGGGCTGGCCACAGAATGTGTATGCAAGCAGTTTAAATCAATTATATGAATATTTCTACCTATAAAGCCACAGGAAGGGGGGTAATAAATGGATTAATAGCCAATTGCCCTTATGTGGAAACTCATACAAAAAATATTTGGTGTAAGTTCGGAGTAAACCTGTGAGTGGTAACCACAAAGAGCAAACCAACTATTTGGATACTTTCAGGGTTATTCAAAGAGATTCGATAAGCCACCACACATTCGGTGACTTTTCGTTCTCTTCAATTCGGTTCCTTTTTCCGATCCCATTGCGGTGACCCTGCGGTGTATTCAGCAAACACCACAGGGTCCCCCGAATTGCAGGGAAAAGCTGCCGCAAACCCGACGAAAACAAACCGCAAAACCCAGCAAATGCACGCCAAAAACCTTCTAAAACATCTGTATTAACCTGCCGAAAACCACGGAAAAAGCCGAGCAGGAGCCGATCACCCGCAGCGAAGCCGCCGGAGAAAGCCGAGAAAGCCTAGACCACAGACAGAGCGAATTGAATAAATTAGGAAAACAGTTTGTATGAATGTCTGAAAAGTGAAACACTGTTTGCAAAGAAACTACTGAGCGAAAATGTCTGAAATTTACATATGAGGTCCAGGGAATGATAATAAAGAGGGCTGTTACAGAAAAAATAAGTAAACTTAAAAAAAAAAAATCGGACTTTTAAAAAAATAAATGAAAATAAAATAATAATAATAAAGAGACTCTTTACTGCAGAATTTTATAATGAACGGTTTATTAGATATTGAATTAAAACGGGAATATTTTTAACATTGAAGCCTATGGGATTCTCCTGAATAAACTTGCCGAATTAAACCACCGAATGACAGGACATTTCGGGAACCTTTCACTGCTGGTTTGTGTTCTCTGAATAGACGAAGCAGTGCTTTTTCATGGGGTTTTCACTGCCCTCGAACAGGCACCGAACAGGCACCGTATGTTCAGGCAATTCACCAGGATTTGGCGAATTGCCTGCACTCTGGATAGCCGAATGGCCAAGAAAGGTAACCGAACGCTGATTTTCAGCGTTCGGTTACCTTTCTCAAGCAATTCGGATCTCTTTGAATAACCCTGTTAGTGAAATTCATTAAATATCTTATTTGTGGAGAATATCTGTCTATCTTTAAAGTTTGCCATGACTACAATAACTTAATTGCTCATGGTGACCTTATTGTCCCCTCTTTTCTTCTTTCCCTTTGACTTTTCTTGGGGCTTGTGACAGTCGTCCAAAGTAGAGAGCTTCCCTTCTCCCCAATGGCTGTCAATCAGCCCATGCTGGACAGCCTTCCGGGGTTCTGATTAGCAATGCTTAGGTCAGAGGTCAGCAACCATGGCTCCCTGATGTTTTGGGAACTACGTTTCCCATGTGGCTCAGTCAGTCTAATGGGTGACTGAGCATCGTGGGAGATGTAGTTCCCAAAACATCAGGGAGCCAAGGTTGCTGACCCCTGGCTTAGGTTATATACTGTACAGCAGATTGGCCATTGCCCCTCAGTGCAAAAGCAGTGAGAGTCATACCGATCAGCAGCATTCTAGGGCTTCCTGTGGGGGAGACCTCAAATTAAGGGTAGTAGGTTAGTTTATGGCAGATGGGAAAAGGACAGAGGACGGTCCCGACGGATTAATTGTTAATTCCTCTGTTTCCTCCCCTTCCAGTTTGTAGCGTAGCGTTCCTATAATACAACCTACAGTATATGCAATAGTGTTAAAAAACATGTTAACACAAATACCAAAATAAATTGAACTAATTTTTCATTACTATTTTTGCATATTTTTATGAAATATTACTTTGAATTTTACTTTATATTGTTGGGGTCATGTGAGTCTGGATGCATTGCTTCCTTCAGCCTCTTGATGTGCTGTTCTCTACTGATAGAATATTGTCTTTAATGTTTAAGGGAAAGAAAATCGATTAGCCAGGTAAAGCCAACGATAACTGTAACCAGAATTAATTAATAAACGATGAGAGACTTATCTTCATCTATGTTCCACTGACATTCGTTGTGTTTTTCCATTAAATTTTAAGGAGATGGAAACAAAGAAAAAGAAAAAACGATTCTCCCTCTAGCGTTTCATCCGAACAATAACAATGCACATAAAACAACACATAACAAAAAAAAAAATCAGGCCATTGTTTGTTGGGTATGTTACAGTTACGTCAGGCTTGTATATGTCATTGTACCTTGTTTCGATCAATTCTCACATCTAAGGCCCAATCGAGCAAATAAATTAGGACGTTTCTCTATGACAAGCAAGTATTCTGTTTGGATGTAAGGAAGTACTTCTGTGGATTTTAATTGCGCCGTAATCCATTTCCCCAATGAACATCAAAGGCCACACACTCCTTCTCTTTACTGTGATTGCTCTCATCAGCCAGAAAGTTTAAAGCATGATCAAATTTGTTCTTCAATCACTTGAGCCCTGTTAATAAACTATTCTGTATGCTCACTCATCCATCCTAGGATTTTGCAACTTCTTTGAGATGTCTTCAAGAGGAGCATAGAAAGACATCTTTGATTGCAAACAGGCCCTAGGGATAAACTTTAGCACCACTTGTTTTAAACCTCCGCAGAGTATTACAGGTGACATCTGCAATCTCTCCCCCCCTCTACCTCTTCCCTCCACCTCTTCCACCACCACCACCCCTCGGGCCTACCCTGTTCTCCACAAAGGGAACTTTGAAACAACAGAAAAGAAAAAAGGCAAAAAAAAACGAAAAAAAAAACAAAATCCTCCTAATTCTCACAGCATTTTAAGTCTCTCCTGACGCCGCCGTGATTCTTTCGCTTCCTCTTTTGAAGTATTGCACAGCTCTTCATTGAACCGTTCATGGATTAGTTTGGAAAACCATTTTCGGCGACAATAGGAGAGATGCCCCAACAATAATTGACGGGGTACTTATGAATAAATCCTTTTTCGCTGCTTGAAATTCCTTTAAGCGGGAACTGTATGATTCTTTATAAAAGAGAGAATCTAAAGCTTTGATTCCGATTACAATCTTTTTTTTAATTTTTATTTTTTTTCTTTCATTTTTTTTTATATAATACATTTTTAAAGCACTGACACCTGGACGTCTGCTGAATAGTGACATTGTTTGGTCTGGGGACCTCCTGGATTTCGGTGATATTTGCCAGTTCTCTTCTTATTTTCTTTTGTGTGTCGACAGGAAATTAAAAATAAGGACTAAAACTCTTCGTTCCCACGGTTCACTGAGATGATGATATTGGCTGGTACTGGACATCCATGAAGTAGAGGGAACTGAAGGAGTTTGAATATAATCTGTGTTATGTGGAGGTTGGAGATATAGAGATTATTATTTGGTTAACAATGTTTGGCTTAAAATTAAAATTGTTCTAAAAAATCCATCTAGGAGAAACAGTCAAAAACCTGATTTCCTTGATTATTACTCAAACTGTAGCCTGATTTATCATATGGCTTTTAATGAGCTTTATGGTCTTTTTTCTGGTTTATGGTGTCAAAACGTCATGACTATACAAAATAGAAAATGCTACCTGATCTAGTGGTCCCATGTCTACAATTAATGACAGAAAAACATGTCAGAAGATGCGTTTGAGCTCTAGGTGCCCTAGATCCCTAAATAGCTTTACTGGTTTAAAGAGCATTTCTGAATGTCTACTTTTTATATTTACATTATAAAAGGCTGAAAGCACTGGTGTTTGTTGTATTATCCATCCACATGTGAAAGGAACCTCCTTTTTCGACTTCTTTACCCAGTACGGAAAGGCTACAGGAAGGTGACACAAAATGATTAATGTCCCTCACCTAATACGCATCTCTACGGTTCTTTTATTACAAAACATTACAGCCTAAATTACATTCTTCACGCAAACGTTTGCACCGGCGCAAAAAAACATTAACGCTAGTGGTAAAACCATTTGCGCCTAATCTCGTATTACATAGTCAGCGCAACAACCGGGAGCAATCGTCTACCGCGGGTGAACCTGCGCGAACCCTGCGCGAGCTTACTGTACTTTGCGCGTCCTATACTTAACATTGTGAGCGCAAGTGCGAATGTGCGCTGGTACGAGGATGGTATTACAATTTATTCGTGGTAATTACCGCATAGCCTTTGCGCGAATAATTTTAGCAACTGCAAAAGGCTGGGGTTAACGGCAAGTCTGAACACCCTGGCTAACCCCCAAAAAAAACAAGCCCATAAAAAGTAATGCAGCAACAATATAATGGATGATGGCAGGTGTGTGTGTATTATTACTGTAGCATATGTGCTCATTTTGCATCATAGACGCAGAACCCGTCTCCGATGCCTCTGGCAGACGCAATTCAGTTGCGTTTGATAGGTGTGTTTCTTCATTTTGATTGGCTGAATGGGTGCAAAAAACTGTGCGCGCAAAGATTTTTGTGCGAGATGGCACTGTGCCTGCATTTGTGCTCATACGGTTTGCGCGCGCAACTGATCGGCAGAAGAAAAAAGCCGCGAGGATTGTAATTCCAGCAGGGATTTGCGCGCGCAAATGTTTAATGCTTGCCGCAAAGATTTGCTCTTTGCGCAAAGGTTTTTTCGTGAACATTGTAATATAGCCCTACTAATTTAAAGCCTAAATAAGAAGAGATTATAGTGTGATGCAAATTTTACATCATCTTTATTGTAAACTGATGCCTTATCCCGGTTTTGTGTTAACTTTAATATGCTGATAGAATATGAAAATGCCCAGGATTCAAGTTGAGCGCGGTTCTTGAGGAGTTATTCACTATCCTCTGAATTGGCCCAGAATTGATGCAATTTCAGGTGATTTTGTCTATTCACTAAGATGTTAATGCACCAAATAGAGGCGAATTGACAGCGAAACATGGTGCAGTTCGTCATAATTCAGCGGCACCAAAATTGCCCCATAGAAGACTATCATGTCTTCTATTCACAGAATGCTGAATTGCACCGAAATGCACTAATTATTTTTGCTGTTTTTACTCGACAGGTTTAAACAGGCGAATCCCATAGGTTTCAAAGTAAATAAGTAATATCTTTTTTATTTTTTGCAATACCCCTTTTTCATTTTGTATTTTTGAAAACACCTTTTTGTATTTCTTAGATGACATTTTTGTGGACTTTTTGTAACAGACCTTTTTATTATTTTTTGTATTATTTGGACACATTTTTACTGATTGCAACTCCCTTTAGGGGACTTCTTTTTTAAATTTTTCAGTTTGTTGGAATTTGCCACTGTCAATTCGGCAGTTTTCAACGATGTCCGATAACTGCTTCGGCGACTCCAATTTTGGCAAAATACAATGACCATTCGCTAAATAGAGAATTCATCGTATTTTTGGCAAAATGGAATCACCTGTCAGGGTGGCATCCGGCATGAGCCATGGTGAGACCCAAAAATGAAAATAATAAGTTCTAAGCACTGGGGATATAGCAGGAGATGGTGGGTAAACCGTTAAACAAAGACCAGGCAAAACAAGAAATAAGTACACAAAATCCCAGTAATAGGCAAGGCTGAAGGTCTCAGGATCAATAGGAGTGCAGGCTGGAGCAAGGCAAGGTTGAGGTCGAGGCTGTGCTTGATGAGCTATGGAAATGCAGCAGACTCACAGCTAGCAAGAGCAGTAGGTCTCTGGAGCACTGGCTGGAGCAAAGCACAGCAAGGTCATGGATGATGAGCTCCATAGTGCTGGATGGTAAGGTAGACTCTTAAGTTGCAGGATCAACAGGTCTCTGGATCACTAGTGCACTGGCTTGAGCAAGACATGACAAGGCTGTGGATGATGGGCTCCATAGTGCTGGATTGTAAGGCAGACTCACACCTTAGGATCAACATGCCTCTGGATCACTGGTACACAGGAGGAGCTCAACAGGACAAGGGCACAGGAACCAGGTGAGGCAAGGCTGAGGGTGATGAGAAACAAGACAAACAGGGACTAGGCAAGGCAATGTTGGATCCAGGATAGCAGAGTAGGAACTGTACTCAGTGTCAAAAGAAAGTTCCTGGGTTGTACTGATTGAGCATTAACTGTTGGGAGGCGTAGTCTTTTATTAGGTGCAGCCAATGCTTAATTAGCCATGTGTGTCATAGCATAGATCTGTGGCAAGAGTAAGTCAGAGATATGAGGATATCACAGAAAAGGTGCTGCTTGAATCAGGATGCAGCACTGGTACAGGCCTTTTAATGGCGGCGACGCTGTGAAACTTTACAGCAGAACCAGCACCTCCGCTGTGACTCAATACTAGAGCCTAGAGCAGGGGTCAGCAACCTTGGCTCTACAGATGTTTTGGAACTATATTTCCCATGAGACTTAGCCAATTTAATGAGCAGTTGAGCATCATGCGAGGTGCAGTTCCAAAACATCTGTAGAGCCAAAGTTGCTGACCCGTGTCCTAGAGGAATGGGCATAACTCCATAAACCCTTAGCCACAGGGCTTACTATGCCATTTTCATAGCGGCTTGGCCTTCACACTGCAGGGCAGCATAGCATGTCCCACTAGCGTCTATGGGCTGCAACAGGCCCGCTCACAGTTGGCGTGTGGCACTCGTCATTGGTTGCCACAGAACGGCCTGAACTCAGGCCGTACCGCTGAAGCCAACAATGCGCGTCGTGAGTTAGTTGCTTAAATAGTCCGGAGGAGGGGCCCACCGCAGCAGCTGGCAAGCGGGGCATACAAGTATGTTAACGCCCTGCCACTGGGCACAACCCACCCGGCGGTACAGGGTTAAATAGTTAGGCCAGCTCCATAGATGGCAAGTGTCAGTCAGGCAGGCAGCAGGATAGAAACCCCGGAATGGACGCAATCAATGGACCCGAGTGGGGAAAGAACTGTCCCGGATTGGGGCAAATACTGGAATCTCTAGCCCTCCTGCGGGCTACAGGGTCAGAAGCATGACATCACCGAAGTAAGCTGAAATGCAAAGCACCGAAAGTGCACACAATGTCGGTGCTTTGTGAATAGACCCTTTTGAGTTGCAACACCACTATTTTTCCAATAACAGATTTTCCATGCTAAATAACAATAAATATATATGAAATGTATAACAATTATCAAAAGGCTTCCCTAAAACTCGGTGTATATATTAATATATAAAATTTCAGCATCATATTTCAGTGGGGGGGGGGTATACATACAAAATGGCAACAGTTCCTAGGGAGGATAAGAGAATATTTCCCACACTTTATATTTTAGACTTGCCCACTAGATATCCCCATGTATCAGCCCCAAAAAAGGCTCTGAGAAACAAAGCGCAGGATAAAAGCCTGTCTGCATTTCTCCAGAAACCTCCCAATTGACCAAGTGGCTCTTAATTTGGTGGAAAGCCTCAAGAGAAGAGGTGGTAAGACACTCTTTGCTGCCCTGAGGGAACAGTGTCACATTTCACTTAACCTAATCTAATTATTTATATCATTTGGGGTCAAGAGGACAGTGCAGCTTCTGCAAAAAGGTTAAACAGGGTTAAACTCTTTCATTACCATTTTTTTGTTGAAAAAAAAATATCATTTATTTGAAACATGGGGTCCACAGTAGCACTTAAATGTAGGATAAAATAGCAATTTTGCATAAAGATTGTTATTCTCAGATAGCTAAGAGATTAAAATAATGTAGTAATAAAGTGTAAAGTTTATCTATCCTTTATATTGCTTGTAGACATGTGCACAGCACAAAATTTAGTTTTGAACTAATGGAATAGGTCCTAAAATGCAATTTATTTAGTTGCTAAAGAAATTCTTTTTCAGTTCTTTAGTATGAAAACTAATTTCATTCATCCGAAAACCAGTGGATACAATTACTATTGTAGTGGCTCCACAGAGGGCTGAGATCGCTACTTGTTACAGTATCTCTCACTCTCAGCACAATGTGTCAGGCAAAGCTATTACAGTAACTGACTGCTGCTCATCACAGCGCTCAGAGTTTCAGTAAAACTAGTAAATACTATATTTATATATAAGAGGTTAGCTCAATATTATTTCCTTGTTTTACTGAAACTCTGAGCACTGTTACAGTCAGTTACTGTAACAGCTGAGCCTGATACATTGTACCGAGAGATAATATAACAAGCAGCCGATCTCAGCACTCACAGCCACTAAAGGGCTAAAAAAAAGGCTCCTTTCTGTATAATGTATAGAACATCCGCCTGCATTAATTTATACCCCTCTCTGTATAATGTAGATAACATCCTCCTGCATTAATACCCCTCTCTGTATAATGTATGCAACATCCACCTGCATTAATTAATACCCGTCTCTGTATAATGTATGGAACATCCTCCTGAATTAATGTTCCTCTCTGTATAGAACATCCTCCTCAATTTATACCTTTCTCTGTATAATGTATATAACATCCTCCTGCATTAATACCCCTCTCTGTATAATGTATAGAACATCCTCCTGCATTAATTAATGCCCCTCTCTGTATAGAACATCCTACTGCATTGGCATGTGGAGGGTGCAGAACCTCCAGCACAGGAGAGGGAACTTTTACTTAAACTTTGTATCTCTGTGGGGAGATAGACAGGAATATAAAAGCAGGGGAGAGGGAAAATATTAACGTAAATCGGTCTGAGAGCTCAGAGAAAAGATGACTGGCGCAAATTGATTTTTTTTATAAAATAAAGCACTTTAAATCCAGTGAAAACATTCAAATAAATCACACTGAAAGCTCATAATGACAGAGTAACTGTGAGAGCTGGATACTAAATGCATCAGACGTAAAAAAAAAAAAACTTTATAACAAGCAGCACTGGGAGTGAAGAGGGACCTTATATAAAACGTGTATTATAGATGAGGAAAGGGGGATAGTGCTCCTGGATAATATAAAATGTATCAGACCTAAGCCCCTATTATGCAGAGCGGGAGGGGAGATAACACACGTTTTATAAAGTCCCTCTCTTCTCCCAGCGCTGCTTGTTATAAAGGGGATTTTACTATCCAGCCCTCCTCTATCATTAGCTTTCAGTGTGATTTATTTGAATGTTTTCCTTCTCCAGCTACTTTTATCATCTTGTCTGCCTCATCGACATGCAAGGGCTAAGTAAAGGTTTCCTCTCCTGTGCTGGCTGTCTATGCTGCGAGTGAGTATTCTGGAGCTCTATCACTGTCAGATTTTTGGGTAGGGGTCGGGAAGGATTATGCATACAAACCATTTCTGTAGCTTTGCGATGTTGCGCTCTTCATTGCTGGTCTCCTTCACTCATCAATGTAATATCACAAAAAGGACTGAAACTAAAATGTAGTGCATTTTATTTTAGTTTCTTTCGTTTTTTGTACTGAGCAGTTTTGTATCTCTTGAGTCATACTAAAACTAAATTATCCCAAAATTCGGACTAAATCGTTTTAGTACTAAAACGAATGCACATGTCTAATTGCTTGTACTAACTCAGCTCCCCACTACCTGTCCTCACTAATCACTAAATACACACCAGCCTGCTCCCTAAGGTCAAACAGTGACCTGCGCCTAGCTTCTGCCCTCATCACCTCTTCCCATGATAGACTGAAGGATTTCTCACGCGCAGCCCCCACCCTCTGGAACACTCTCCCTCATACGGTCAGACTTTCCCTTATTTTCCCTTCCTTCAAACGCTCCCTTAAGACATTTCTGTTTAGGCTAATGTCAGATGAACGCAGTCTGAGCGCACTCTGTGTGCGTGCATAATGGACAGACGTACTGACGGAAGATACTGTAGACACCACACAGTCCATTTTTTGTGATGATGTAGAAAAAAGGGAATTATGGGAAACAAAATTAATATGAAAAATTATAAAAATTGAAAAATGTTATGAAAGACATTTTGTGCATCAAGGTGCTGGACGTCGCAAATACGCTGTGTCTGACTTCCTGTCATCACGCACACAGAACACTATGCGGACGTGGCGCACTCTGCGCGTCCGTTTTAGCGGTTTTACATGCCTAAATTACATCCGTTTGCCATCTGCTTGGTGCGTCCGCACTTCGGTGCGCACGTACTTCATGTGTGGGTCTCTATTGATCATGATTCTATGCTACGACGGACGTTAAACTGTGCGGCGACACAGTCATGATAACTGCGTTCGTCTGACGCGGGCCTTAGGGAAGCCTACCACCCAACTCACTGACGCAACCAGTCCATCATTCCCACCTTGCAGTCCATTACTCTCATCTTGCAGTCCATCACTCTCACCTTGCAGTCCTCTCCTCCTGTTCCCACCCCCAACCCTTCTAGATTGTGAGTTCCCACGGGAATAGGGCCCTCGTTTCCTATTGTACCGGTTTGTCAATTGTAGTTCAATGTATTGTAACTAGGGTTGCACCAATACCGATACTAGTATCGGTATCAGTGCCGATACCGGGTACTGCAGGAGTACATGGTACTCCTGCAGTACCCCCGATATTTTTTTCCGATGCCGAAAGCCGGCATTGAGCCAGCTTGTTGGCATCCTAGGGGCTGGGGCGGCTGTCTGAATGCTCTATCGGCATTCGGACAGGCCCTGCAGCTGCTCTCCTCACTTTGTTTATACTTACCTTCCTTTAGCGACGCCGGGAAAGTCTTCGCGCTCCTTGGAAGGACCCCAGCCGTGACCACGTGATCGCGGCTGGGGTCCTTCCAACGAGTGCAAGCGCGGAAACTTTCCCGGCGTCGCTAAAGGAAGGTAAGTATAAACAAAGTGAGCAGCTGCAGGGCCTGTCCGAATGCCGATAGAGCATTCGGACAGGCCCTGCAGCTGCTCTCCGCTCATACTTACCTTCCTTTAGCGATGCCGGGAAAGTTTCCGCGCGTGCACTCGTTGGAAGGACCCCAGCCGCGATCACATGGTCCCATGTGTTCGTGGCTGGGGACCTTCCAAGGAGCACGCGCGAAGACTTTCCCAGTGTCGCTAAAGGAAGGTAAGTATGAGCGGAGAGCTCCAGGTGAGCTGGGGGGGAAACCAAGAGCTGGGGGCATTATCCATGAGTGGAGGGGGGCAAATCCATGTGCTGGGGGGCATTTCCATGAGCTGGGGGCATATCCATGAGCTGGGGGGCATTTCCATGAGCTGGGGGGCATATCCATGAGCTGGGGGGCATATCCATGAGCTGGGGGACATTTCCATGAGCTGGGGGGCATTTCCATGAGCTGGGGGCATTATCCACGAGCTGGGGGGCAGTATCCACGAGCTGGGGGGCATTATCCATGAGCTGGGGCAATATCCATGAGCTGGGGGCATTATCCATGAGCTGGGGACATTATCCATGAGCTGGGCAATATCCATGAGCTGGGGCAATATCCATGAGCTGGGGCAATAGCCATGAGCTGGGGGCATTATCCATGAGCTGGGGCAATATCCATGAGCTGGGGCAATATCCATGAGCTGGGGCATTATCCACGAGCTGGGGGGCAGTATCCACGAGCTGTGGCATTATCCATGAGCTGGGGGCATTATCCATGAGCTGGGGCAATATCCATGAGCTGGGGCATATCCATGAGCTGGGGGCAAATCCTTGAGCTGGGGCAGTATCCATGAGCTGGGGTCATTATCCATGAGCTGGGGGGCATTATCCATGAGCTGGGGGGCAGTATCCATGAGCTGGGGGGGCAGAATCCATGAGCTGGGGCATATCCATGAGCTGGGGGGCATTATCCATGAGCTGGGGGGCAAATCCATGAGCTGGGGGACATATCCATGAGACCTGGGGGCTTTATATGAGGTCTGTTCTTATTGGAAAGCGGTCACATGACATAAAAGTATCGGTACTCGGTATCGGTGAGTACTTGAACAAAAGTATCGGTACTCGGTCTTAAAAAAGTGGTATCGGTGCATCCCTAATTGTAACCCTGTCTATATTATGCCCTTTGTACAGCTCTGCGGAATATACTGCGCTATATAAATAAAGAATGATAATAATAAAAGGTTCTAAACTCAAGATGGTGAGTTGTATGGTTCACCCAGTGATAACCATGACACACACTTATCAGATATACTGCACAATAGTCTTTTCTTTGCAGTTTTTTTCTGTGCATTTCCAAAAGAGAAGTGGATTTTGAAAGACTGAGGGCTCTATTACACTCTTCACGCAAAAATGTGCGCGTGCGCAAAAATGCATTAACGCGAGGGGCAAAACCCTTTGCGCTGAACGTCGTATTACGACGTTCGCGCAAATGATGTGCGTTAACGTCTAACGCGAGTTACCCTGCGCGAACCCTGCACGAGCGCAAGTTCGTCCGCGCATCCCATAATTAACATTGTGAGCGCAAATGCGTTCGTGCGCTGGTATGCGGATGGTATTACAATCGATGCACAAATTTTTACGAACGACTTTTACGCGCATAATTTTAACGACTTTTAAAAGCTGGTGGTAACTGCAAATCTGAACCTTCTGGCCGAAACCAAATACACTAGCACGAAAAAAAATACTTCACAGTATAGTTACACATTCTACACATACCCAAACAATAAATTTGAGAGATTGTGCATGTTTTTATTATTGCTGCAGCATATATACTCAGATTGATTTTGGCAGGTGCAAAAGCTGAACGGGAGACAATTGTAGTTCATAATTCAAATTGGCTGAATCATGTGAAAAAACAATCTGCCCACCGATTTCTGCGTGCAACGTTAATGTGCGCGTCTTTTTTACGCTCAACAATTTTGGACGGATGAAAAAATGCGCTCGGATCGTAATACCATTGTTAATTTACACGCGTTAACGTTTAACGCTTTGTGCAAAAAAATTGCGCTGCGCGTATGAATTTGTGCGGAGAATGTAATAGAGCCCTGAGTATATAAGTCAAAATGCTTGAAAAGTTTATTCCCTCATATACATATGTGAGTACAGAATGTGATATGTGCAGTGTGTATCTCATTATTCCAGTGAGCGTATAGCAGGCTGGCGCTACACTTTGTTTGTATACAAAGTGTAAAATGTATCTATTCTTCATGGAAATATTGTTTGGACAAAAGGTTCTGAACTCAAGATGGTTCTAAACTTACATAATTTATTTTGCATAACTGGCATCCAGACAGAAATGGCCTTTGTGGAAAATAAGTCATAAAGACATAATAAAAATGGTCCGATCTCCTGTTTTGAGGTATTTGTAGTGATCATAATGAGATTATTAGCAATGTAGCTTCCACAAAATACAAATAGAATACAAAAATAATATCTGTATGGGGGCACAGTGTCTGCATCTGGAAATTTCAGTAACATATTGTATCTGTACTGTCCATGGATTTTCAGCAATCGTAACCCCCTGAATCTTCTCCCTTTACGGTAGTGAGTGACCACAGTGCTCTCCCTGTATTCTGCTCTCTCCCTATCTGTTCTAATAATGCAGTAACTGTTTATGAACTTTTTCTTACAGTGAGGATGGGGGTTGCTCCTTGCTCCTTTTTACAGTATCACCGGGTGACAAGAGTAAGATCTCACATAGATTATCATTTCTACTCTAAGCAGTCCAGCATTAAAAAGGTAAGCAAATTTTAGTTATTTGGTAGAGAAAGGGTTAAACATTCTATAACCTACTGAGCAAGGCCCCTACACCTCTTTTCTGTTGTAATGTGATTTTTCTTATGTTATTATTTGCGGTTTTATTTTTCAGTGGTTTATATTACAAATTGCACAATACATCTATAAAATAATAATGACAATATCTAGATATGGACCAATCCTCATAACCTTTCAGATACAGTGGCTGATCTATAGGAAGGCAGTTGTTTTTTTAATCTAATAGCACAGTTAAATCATTAGACTTTTAAAATGCTGTAAAAAATGTCGGTAAAGCCAGAATATCATTTTTATTCCCGTACAGCCATACGACACAGACACATATACTACACTTTGTGCACTCCTAAAAATAATATCATATCATAATAACAAAGCGGAATGATTATTTATGTCCTAATGAAGAACTGTCAATCTTAAAGATGGACACCGAGAAAGTATGTGAATGGTAAGTAAGTTTCAATCTACAGTTGTTTTGGTTACTCTACAGCAACCTGAAAACCACGTAACACAATTACCCAGAGACTTTATTACGGGTCCCTGATAAGACCTGAGAAATAAATTAAAATTATGTATGACAACACATTTTGATAATGTATTTTGACACACAGATGGCAGTATAACCAATTTGCTGTCAGGCTGATACATGAATTGTTGTCACTAAGAAATGGAAAAGTTGTTTTATTATTATTTTTTCCATTTAAATTTAGATCCCTGGATATTTTTTGGCCATTTTAATTAATTTTCAAGTAAATGTTTTAGGCTGGTGGTGTAGGGAAAAAAAATCTATATATTCATGGACGATGGTGACATATCTTGGTTTTTATGTCTCAATATATTTTTATTTAAAAAAATGTTTATTAGCACTATCCCCTCCATTAACAAGTCCTAAATAATATTGTCAAACTGTGAGTATAGCTGTGTTAGATATTCATAAAGTTTAATATTATTATAGAATTGTTAAAGACTGTGGAAGGGAATATGTCGCAAGCTCCCTTTCTATCCCCCCTCCCCCCAAGTCATACCATGTCAGATTGCCATAAATTGGAGAACACCGTAATGGTTGGATTTTAAATATAGTGCTTCTGGATGCATGGAAATAATAGACTGCATTTGAACCCAAAAGAAACCTTAGTCCAGTGTTTCCCAAATCTGTCCTCAGGTCCCCCTAACAGGCCAGGTTTTCCAGATAGCTGAAGCACAGCGCAGGTGATATGATTTGCTGCTCAGTGATTGCAGGATTCAGTCTGTATTTCTCCAAGGTGATCTGCAAAATCCGGCCTGGTTGAGGGTCCCGAGGACAAGTTTGGGAAACACTACCTTAGTCCATGCCGTCCAAAAAAAAATAAGTCTTACTGAAGGGTACACCTAGACAAACTTACTTTTGACCTCTTTACACTCCTGTAACTCAGAAGGTCCATCATGATCACGGCGCATAATCTTAGCATGGGATGGGTCACAAACAATCTTGCCTTATGTCCAACTTCTGCTTAACCCTCAGATAAGCTCATCACATATTTATTAGAGTAGAAACACAAAAGCAGAGTGATAAACTGAAGAGAAAGAAACTGAAACCAAAAACAATAAAGAGGAACCTACAGCAGGAATGGATGGAAATGACGCCAGTCGAGATGCTAGGTTACAGTTCAATTTAAGGATCACATTTTTTAATAATTTCTATACTACTGGACGTATGCTGTAGAATTTTACATTTGCTTTACTTTTTGCTTTCACAAGTTGGTTAGGTCTGAAGCAAACCTCCCCTGCATTACGTATTGTGCATAAGCCCATTTCTTCCACCAACCTCCCTTGATTCAAGACATAAAGCTATTTCTTTGCTAGTTTGACTGACTGGTCTTGTGCGTTGATGCTGTCAACTGTTGAGATAACAGATCTGATCAGTCCATGCCAATAATCAGAACTATGACAAATCATGCTTTTTGTATTGTTGTGCCCCCTTTAACTCTTCAATTCCTTAGTATCTTCCACCTCAGTTTTCTTCTATAAGGGTAACTGTCATGACCCGTATCTTGGTGGCAAACATTGCAGGATGCATTTTAAAGCTATAGGGTAATATCCCAGTAGGAGAAGGAAGGGAGTAGATACAACTGGCCACTCATGTATTGCCAAAAACTTCAGAAATTATGATCCCAAAAGAGATCTTCACCTAAGACCAGAACAATAGGCAAAGTGGTCAATATATCAGGCTATGTAAAAAAGAGAAAAAAGCAATAATAGTGCAGACCGCTCATTACTGCATTGAAAGGTAAACACCTTTTTCTCCAGTCTTCTGCAACATCCTTGAGGACTCTTTTGGCTATCTGCCATGCTAATATGACTTTTGTTTCTCTGTTCATAAGACGCCTAACAGTTGACCTGCTTTGGCCCTGCGCGGCCTTTTGTCCTATATGTCAATGCAAAAATTCAAAATAAATAATTTAAATAGCTGCTGGAAGTGTGGGGAAGCAGATGGCACTTTTTTCACATTTGGTGGTCGTGTTCACACCTTACCTCCTTTTGGGATCAGATGGCTATCCTTAGTTCAGAAATCTTGGGCTCAGAGATTGTCCCGTCCCCTGCCCTGTTCCTCCTTCACTGTTTCCCGACTCTCTCACTAACTTCCAGAAACGACTTCTGTCCCATTTGCTGTCCGTTGCCACCACTCTCCTAGCCGCTAACTGGAAATCGGCTGTGGTGCCGTCCGTGGGCGCTGTTAAAACCAGGTTGGGGGGGGACTACGATCCTTAGATTCAATGGTCAGGACTCTAATGAGTTTGCCTGGGGTTAGAAAAGATCATTGGTCTATATGGGACATTTATTACACTGTGAAGATCTGAGGTTCCTGGTACTCTGGTTTCTATGCCTTGTTGTTCTTTATACCCTGACAATAATTCTTGTTTGTGACATGGTTGCAAATATTGTTTCTGCTGCATACAGTATGTGTTTTATTGTCCCCCTCCCCTTTTTCTTTTTTGTATCCCTAATTATGTTGTGTTTTTTCCTGAAAACTTAATAAAATTTATATTTAAAAAAAAGGTAAACACCATTTATCACATTCACAAAAGTAAAAAAGTAAAAGCAACACAACACTTTACTTTGCCCCTGAGAAAGTCAGTGTCCCTGACGAAATGCAATGAGCCTCTTGCAGCTCTGCATCCAGACCTGGACCAGGCGGGCTACCTACCATTTGTTGTTGTTCAACATCCTGTTTTGTCAGTATCTTGCTATATCAATGCACTTTTAGTTTTTGACTTCTGTAGGCGCTGATGTTCTCAGGAATATATGAGTGGCCAATTGTATCTACTCTATTCCTTCTCCTTTTGGGATATTACCCTTTATGTATATTTCTTTGTTTTAGATTATATCCCACATACAGTGGCAAGAAAAAGTATGTGAACCCTTTGGGATTACGTGGAGTTTTGCATGAATTGGTCATAAAATGTGCTCTGATCTTCATCTAAGTCACAACAATTTGAAAACCACAGTCTGCTTAAAATAATACAACACAAACATTATATGTTTTCATGTGTTTATTGAACATAACATGTAAACATTCACAGTGCAGGGTGGAAAAAGTATGGGAACCCCTAGCCTAATGACTTCTCCAAGAGCTAATTGGAGCCAGGAGTGAGCCAACCTTGAGTCCAATCAGTGTAATATTATTGGATGTGTTGCTGAAAGCTGTCCTGCCCTTTAAAAACACACACGAGTTTTGGGTTTACTGGTTTCAAGAAGCAATGCCTGATGTGAACCATGCCTCGCAGAAAAGAGCTCTCAGAAGTCCTACGATCAAGAATTGTTGACTTGCATGAAGCTGGAAAGGGTTACAAAAGTATCTCCAAAAGCCTTGATGTTCATGTGTCCACGGTAAGACAGACTGTCTACAAATGGAGAAAGTTCAGCACTGTTACTACTCTCCCTAGGTGTGGTCGTCCTGTAAAGATGACTGCAAGAGCACAGCACAGAATGCTTAATGAGGTAAAGAAGAATCCTAGAGTGTCAGCTAAAGACTTACAGAAATCTCTGGCACATGCTAACATTTTTGTTGACACATCTACAATAAGGAAAACATTAAACAAGAATGGAGTACATGGGAGGACACCACGGAGGAAGCCATTGCTGTACAAAAATAATATTGCAGCACGTTTGAAGTTTGCAAAAGAGCACCTGGATGTTCCACAGCACTACTGGCTAAATATTCTGTAGACAGATGAAACCAAAATTGAGTTGTTTGGAAAAAACACACACTATGTGTGGAGAAAAAAAGGCACAGCACACCAACATCAAAACCTCATCCAAACTTTAAAACATGGCGGAGGGAGCATCATGGTTTGGGGCTGCTTTGCTGCCTCAGGGCCTGGACAGATTGTTGTCATTGATGGAAAAATGAATTCCAGAGTTTATCAAGACATTTTGCAGGAAAACGTAAGACCATCTGTCCGCCAACTGAAGCTCCGCAGAGGATGGGTGATGCAACAGGACAATGACCCAAAGAATACAAGTAATTCAACAAAAGAATGGCTAAAACAAAACAAAATACGCTTTCTGGAGTGGCCCAGTCAGAGTCCTGACCTCAACCCGATTGAAATGCTGTGGCATGACCTTAAGAGAGCGATTTACACCAGACATCCCAAGAATATTGCTACACTGAAACAGTTTTGTGAAGAGGAGTGGTCCAAAATTACTCCAGATCGTTGTGCAGGTCTGATCTGCAACTACAGGAAACGTTTGGTTGAGGTTATTGCTGCCAAAGGAGAGTCAACCAGTTATTAAGTCCAAAGGTTCACATACTTTTTCCACCCTGCACTGTGAATGTTTACATGTTCTGTTCAATAAAAACATGAAAACATATGATGTTTGTGTTGTATTATTTTAAGCAGACTGTGTTTTTCAAATTGTTGTGACTTAGATGAAGATCAGAGCACATTTTATGACCAATTCATGCAAAACTCCACGTAATCCCAAAGGGTTCACATACTTTTTCTTGCCACTGTGTTTCTGTTCTGCATTTTAAAGTTTCAAGTTCATTCTAATTTCTTATAGACATACAGATACCTTATATATATATATATATATATATATATAGTTTAATTGTTAATATAGTAATAATCACTATAAGGTAGCAGGCATGGAGGAAAGCCGTGAATAAGAAATTGTACAATATGCAAAGTATATGTAGAGGTAGATTTGAAAAGGTCCACTGCCTGCCCATTTATCACTTATTAGGAACTTGAATCAGCAAACAGTAGCTAAACATAACAGCCGCGCTATTCATGGAAACAAGATGTTTAATACCAGGCCATATGGCTCTTACACTAAACAGTGTTTTATTTGTTTTTATTTTATTTTCCAGGCACTGGAAATAAATGAGCAGTATTAAAATAATACATGCATTTTAGTTTTACTTATATTTGTTTCACATTTTGAGTATACAAATCTGTGTTACTAGCACTTGTGTTTTGGGTGGAAGCAGTATCGGGGGGGGGGTGTTTATATTTCTGTAGTAATATTTAGCTTGTAAAATTAATGGCAACAGCATATGTTGTTTGGGTAACTAATATAATGAATGGGGCTAGGCAGATCCTTTATTGTCATTTTAACGGCATAGGAAATCCAACTTAATTTCTTTGAAGTGCACTCTCTTCCCCCGGCTGCTCTCCTTATGTGTAATATAAATGCTTCCCATACAACCTTGACAACTAAGTTATGTTGACTTACAGTTGATTTTCTTTGATGACTACATGGAAACATATTAAACTAAAGATGAAGGATCCCAGCTCTCCAATCTCTAGAAAGACCAGTTTATTGGACTAGCAGCATCTTTTTGAGGGTAACAGCTTTTATCAAATTAGTACGGAGCACGTGAAAGGCTGTTACAGCTAAGACACTGCTGCTGGCCCAGTAAACTGGTCCTTTTACAGATTGGAGTGCTGGGTTCCTTCATCTTTAGTTGAATTTCATGTGGAGTTTTCTTGGACTGTTCTATGGTTTGTAGACTATGACTATGAACTGGCCAAGCCTGTGAGTGCACGACCCTTGCCATGTTTAATGTTCCAGGAAAAATGTCATAATGACAACCACTATTGCTCATTTACAAAATTTTATAATAAAGTAGGATGTCCGCTATCCTTAGTGAATTGTAAATGGTGGCCTATCATCTTCCAAGAGGCCGAGTCGACCAACCCTGCCAATTTATATCCTAGAACCCTAATTCTTAGCACTGTTACTGAATATTCTACTATTTATGTCAATAGCATAAATACATGATGTAAATATAATCAATTTACTGCAAGGACTGGACACATTTGATATAAATTTGTCATTACTTTCTGAAATCATCCAGTGACTTTAACATTTGACACAATTGATATCCTTGTTATTGGACCTGACAGAAAAACATTAAATATTCATGAGGCAACCCAGGCTACATTGACTCTTGTCATCTTGTTAGTGTTTTGACTGGCAAACAGATCAATGTTTATTTTGCAAATCTCACATTTTAATTCTGTGACATCTTTGCGGTAGCCAAAGCTGAAATATTTTCCTGGCTAGTTGGCTTCATTTTAGGATTGCCCTGAAAAGCTAAAAAAGATTAAATTATAGAACTTAAATAAAACTTACCAGGCTCACTGTCGGATTTGTTCTCGTGTTCTGTGTCGGTGAGTGTAAGGGCTGAGTTGGAACGACTTGAAAGGCAGGAATTGCGTCCCGATTTCACCCCTCTCCCCCACAGTCTCATTGCATGCTCTGGGGACATCACACCTTCATTTTGGGTCTCAGCATCTGAACCTGCGTTGATGTTGTAGCCTCGGTGAGGGAGTCCCATGTCAGCACAAAATGCCAGTCCCCGGCGAGATGCTGGTTCACAAATGCCCAGCTGCCTCAGGGTAAAGTTCTGTCCTGAGAAGACAAAAAAAAACACAGAGTGGATGAAAAATGTGAGTTTTCTTAACCCGGAAAACCATAAAACCAAACAATTTGTCCATTGTGTAAATTTCTCAAGTATCACGCAAGGTATTTTGAGTAAGATGCATAAGTTACGGTCAAGTAGATCCTTTTGTCATGAGCACTTTGGAGCTTCGAGAATGTATTCTTCTTGATGTCAAAGAATTTAAGAAGTGCTCTCAGGTGTCAAGAGAAACCAAAACATCAGATTTGTAGAAAGATGGTCAATGTAACACATCAAAGGGATGATATTTACTGGCCTAGACACTGCTAGAGAAAAAAAAGATTTTATGCATTTGCGATATGAGCTACCATCTCTTGATGTACAATTGAAAAGGCTGGACATTATAACAATTATGTTTCAAGTGATAAAACTTAACTATATCAAATCATTACAGTAAGATTGGAATGTTTATCATTGATCTTAAGTTCACTCGGATCTCTTCCAGAGTGGCTCGCAAAGTCCACAGATCAATAATTTGTTTTCTGTGACTTATAGAAGATATTTTATCATGGAGAAATTTTCACCATACTTTTTCAGAAAGCAATGCATATAAAACATTTTTTAAAAACGTAATAATACTAGTTATTTGCGGAGCCATTATAAACTCCCTGCAAACACGGCTATTGAATTTTCTTCTCCAGTCTCGGAGGAGGATGTCTCAGCAATTCTCATGTCCTCCTGCCCGACCAATTGACCCCATGCCCTGGCATCTTATTCGGTCAGTCCTACCTGTCACTGTCCCTGTTTTGACTCACATGTGAGTCAACTGTCTGGACTAGCCCGTTGCACTGACTTGTCTGCCTCACTTAAAGAGTCTAATTTTAGGGTTTAAAAAACTGGGATTACAGGTTGAGTATCCCTTATCAAGAGTTCCAGAATCTGAATGATATTCTGAGCGTAAACATGATACGAAAGGTAGAAAAAACATCTCTCCTTGTACGATGGAAGAAGAGAAACCGATTAAAAAATATTGTATAAAATTACCTATATAAAAGGTGTTTGAGGTGTATATGAAACATAAATTCAATTTGTTTAGAATCAACTCCGACCCTCTACATATATCATTGTTATTATAAGCAGAAATTAAAAAAAAAATGTATCTGGTCCCTAAAATGTCAGATACAGGATACTGGACCTGTACTATAATTCCCAACCACATGCACATGTAATAGGAGACAACCAAAATACAAGAATAAGGAGATGCATGACATGAGATGGCTAGATCCAGGTCAGATGCCACCTATGGTTTTGTGATTTCCTTAAAACACCAAAACTACTTTAAATTCTGTTTACTTATATAGAAATGAAGAAGGGGATGAGGTTGCAGTGCAAATGCACTAAGGATGAGACCTGGTAATGGGACAGCTGGACATATGTTTGTCTCCACATCACTTGACAAACTTGCTCCTACCTCTCTCTGTCCTACACGCAGGCCTAACTGCCAACTGTGGCACATTAAATACATACGCTATCTTCGGCGGTGTTCTAAGGCAGCTGAACGTGGTTGGAGGAAGTTACGCACATTGACTGACTTCCTGCAATACAAATTCATGCTCCGTTCCTACATTCTCGCTCTATCCATCGCTAAACAATATTATTTCTCGTCCCCTATCTCCAACTTTTTCCATAATTCCAGACGTCTATTTCATTCTTTCAATCTATTAATGCGCCCCACTTCCACTCAACCATCCACAGACCTCACTGCTGTCAGCTTTGCTGACTACTTCACCAATAAGATTACTAAACTTAGACTAGAAATCACTTCACCACCCTCCTCCATTAACCACTCGACTTCATTCACTCTATCACTCCCTGCCCCCTCTTCTACTAATGGGGTTATTCAAAGAGAGCCGAATTGGCCCCAAAACAGTGAATTTCCCCGTACGGTGCAATTTCGGGGCCATGCAGTTTTGGCTATTCAAAAAGCTGGCAGTTTTGGCAAATTGCCAGCAAAATACAGTGATCTTCAGCGGCAGTGAACTCCCCATAGAGAAGTAATAGTTAGCCTATTCAGAGAACACCGAACAGCAGAGAAATGTCAGTGAAATACCTGTATTTTCATTGGTTTCATTCGACAGGTTTAAACAGGAGAATTCTGTAGGTTTCAATGTAAAAAAATTTTTTACGTCTTTCTTAAATATTTATTCAACCGTTTATTCTTTTCATTTGCAGCAAAACGTCTCTATTTTTTAGGATTTTATTTGGCAATTTTTTTTCCCCTTATTTTTATTAAATGGGGTTTGTTTGTTTTTCTGTAACAGACCTTTTTATTATTGTTCATAAGACCTCATATATTATTTCCAGGCATTTTCGGGTAGTATTTTTTTTTTTAAATGCCTTTTGAAAGTCCTGGTGATTTGCTTTTTTTCCCTTGTTAGGCGGCTTGGCAGCTTTATCCGGTGGCTGGTCGGCGGCTTTTTTTGGATCAAATCAGCGGCAGATTGTCGGATGCTTTTAGCAGGTTTTTGGTGTTTTTTCGGATCAATTTGGTGGCTTTGCAGTGATCTTTCCATTAATTCGGCGGCTCAATTCGCTGTACTTTGGGGACCCTGCGGGGAATGCTGAATTGTGGTGAGGCAAATGTCAGTGACATTTCGGTGCTCTCTGAATAACCCTGTATGTCTTCCTTTTCTCCAGTCTCGGAGGAGGATGTCTCAGCAATTCTCATGTCCTCCTGCCCGACCAATTGACCCCATGCCCAGGCATCTTATTCGTTCAGTTCTACCTGTCATTGTTCCTGTTTTGACTCATATTTTCAACCTCTCCCTCTCCTCTAGGCTCTTCCCCTCTGCATACGAACATGTTCTAACCAACGCCATTCTAAAGAAGCCATCTCTTGATCACACCTCCCTCTTGAATTACCATCCCATCTCTTTTCTCCCCTTTGCCTCCAAAATCTTAGAATGCCTGGTCTATAACCAGCTCATTGGTTTTCTCACTGCGAACTCTCTACTTGATCCGCACCAATCCGGCTTTTGGTCCCAGCACTCCACTGATACTGTTCTGACCAAGGTGACTAATGATTTAGTTGCTGCTAAAACCAAAGGTCACTTATCTCTGCTTATTCTTCTTGACCTTTCTGTTGCATTTGACACTGTTGACCACCCTCTCCTGCTCCTCACGCTGCTTCAACTTGGCCTCAGTGGCAACACTCTCTCCTAGTTCTCTTCCTATCTTTCTCTTCACTCCTTCAGTTTCTTCTTCACTAGTGCCTCTTCACCTCCCAGTTACTCTTGAAGTTGGGGTACCTCGGGGTTCTGTTCTGGGGCCCCTACTATTTTTGATCTATACTGCCTCTCTGGGCAACCTCATTTCACCTCTATGCTGAGGACACCCAAAACTACCTTTCCTTCCTGATCTCTCGCCTCCTGTGTTGGAGCGATCGGCTGTCTCTGACTGAATGACCTCCCCTTTCCTAAAGCTTAACCTCTCCAAAACCGAACTTCTGGTCTTCCTCACTCTAAAACCAACAATCCTGAACCCATTTCCCTGCAGGTGAAAGGTGCCACCATTACTTCTACCTCTCAGGCTCATTATCTCAGGATGCTCTTTGACTCTATCTCCGCTTCACTCCTCACATTCAGTCACTAACCAAATCTTGCTACTTCTAGCCTAAAATGCTCACCCAAGCTCTTATTATCTCCTGCCTTGACTACTGTAATCCCCTTCTCTCTGGCCTTAAGAGATCACAGATTCTCCCTCTGCATTCTATTATGAATGCCAGCACCAGACTCATTCACCTCACCTCCCGCACCTCTCACACCTCACCCCTTTGTCAATCTCTACAATGGCTCCCTGTTTCCTTTAGAATCCAATTCAAAATACTGGTGGTCGCATACAAAGCTCTCCATAACTGCGCCCCTGCCTACATCTCCTCCCTTATTAGCAGGTACATCCCATCCTGGCCACTTCGCTCTGCCAATGATCTGATGCTATCAGCTCCACGTACCCGCACCCTCAACTCCCGCCTTCAAGAGGTCTCTTGATCTGCACCCTTTCTATGGCACCCCCTCCCCCACAACATTAGACTCTCCCCGTCTCTCCAGTCCTTCAAGAAGCCTCTGAAAACACATTACTTTAGAGAAGCCTATCGGCTCACTGCATGATTCTCCCACTGCACATTTCTTGCGCCATCTTCTTCCACAGCCCACATGTGCCCTGCTATTACAGTTTCTCTATTTACCTAGTGTGCCCTCTCCTCTTAGATTGTAAGCTCTCAAGCAGGGTCCGCTCTTTACTGTTCTGTGTTTAACTTGTATGTATATTTGTTATTCGGTTTCATCCATTATACAGCGCTAAGGAACTAGTTAGCGTTTTACAAATAATTGTACCTGTATGAGCCTGTATGTATCACTGAAGTTATGTCCATGCCTGCCTGAGTACATGTGACATTCGAGAATGGCATGATATTATATTGCTAATGGACATCTGTGGACCACATTATCTGTCTGTCATATCAATTTGTCTTCTGCCTTCCTGCCTGTCTGTCTGTCTGCCCATGTTTCTAGCCACACAAACAATTTAAGACATAATAGTTTTGGACTGATACAATTGCTGTGCATCTCCAGTTGCTGATCTCATTAATTTCACCAAGTTTATAGTGTGAAAGTTAATACTGAATATTTTTCTGGAATAAAATAAAATACCATCAACATGTGACAGAGGAGAGTAAATCTGCATTGCTTTAGTGCACAGGATAATCCGTTAAACCATTCCAAAAGTGTTTTACATATAAAATATACAAAGGAGAAATAAATGGGGAAAGCTGTTGATTCAACAGATATTCATCTTATTCATTTATACTTTTTTAATCAACAGCATAATGCCAGCAGACGTTATCTATTTTGCCAGGGACAACTGCATGTATTAGGGACGAAGCAGTAATACATCAAGCTTTGAGAGAAATCAATCTTCACCTGCGTTTTGTCATAGGGTGCTTTTTTTAATGGAAATCTCCCTTGCCTGTATTTGTTTTACATAGCTAGGAAGCGACGTGTACAATCCTCTATACTCTTTATTATTAATTGAGCTGAATAAGTACGGGAGGGTGTTTTTTTGCTGGGACCCTTTTTACATGCATTTCTGAGGATTTATTTTTACCTAATGCAGGTTCACTTCCTACAAGCTACCCATGGACATCGCCACACCCTCTGTGGTTTTGCTCGAGTCTTTTGTAAAGAAAATAACAATAGAGCGTAAAACACATGAGCGAAAGATCACCGGCAGATCCCCTTTCCGACCACAACCATTTCATGCCTCTTATTATCCACTACACCTGGAGTTCAGCACTTTTTTCTTTCCTTTTCAATTTTAACCCATGTCATGTGTAATTTTATCTGACATGAGAATCTTTCCAAGTGTCTGCAATGTTTTATTTGGAGAGCTTCAGCCCCTGATGTTCTCCTGTACTAGAGAATACAAGGGTTTTGCTTCTCTCACATACTGCAGGTTAAAACATTACCTGTAATCTCTTGAATGTTAGTTTTCAAAGCGTTTTAATGCTTTGCTATACCGAGGGATGAAAGGTTTATTTGGTGTTAATGTTGTGGGTTACAGTTATTTGTCAGTTTTGTTCGAACTGTTTTTACCTCACAAATGTAGCCATTCTCTAAAAAAACTCAAATAACCATATAGTAGGACTGTCTCATCTGGTATCCTTCAAAACACGTGCCACCTTCGGGCCACTTATGGGAATGCAGAGATAAAAATGACGCTGATTTATAAAGGTAGCTTTCAGTTAAAGGGAAACTTATTATGTTTATTTTATGTTGCTGATTTCTTACATGTGCTTTGTTTTTCTCTTGTATGTTTAGTTAAGAAAATATTTTACTCTATATGTGTCACTCGGTGCATCCAATTAGTGATCTTTTGTGTTGAAAACTGCCCTCCCTCCACAGTATCTTTACCTCAGGTGATCCTCACTCTGTGGCTTTGGTCATATAATGGAATCTGGGTCGATCACCAACTCAAATCATTGTACTGTGTGAGATGTAATCAAGAATAAAATCAATATGCTAACTCCTTGTATTCTTAAATATAAAGTGGGTTTATTCCTCAGTGGAAAAAAGACAATCAGGGTTATTCAAAGAGATTTGAAAAGTCACCGCACGTTCGGTGACTTTTCATTCTCTTCAATTCGGTTCCTTTTGCCGATTCCATTTCGGTGACCCTGCGGTGTATTCAGCAAGCACCACAGGGTCCCCGAATTGCAGGGAAAAGCTGCCGCAAACCTGACGAAAACTAACTGCAAAACCCACCGAATGCACGCCGAAAACCCCCAAAAACATCTGGATTAACCTGCCGAAAACCAAGCCCGAGCAGGAGCCGAACACAGCCGAAGCAGCCGAGACCGCAGACGAGGGAGGTGAATAAATTAGCAAAATAGTTTGTGCGAATCTGTGAAAATGAAACGCTGTTTGCAAAGAAACTACTGAGCGAAAATGTCTGAAATTTGCATATGAGGTCCAGGGAATGATAATAAAGAGGGCTGTTACAGAAAAAATAAGTAAACTTAAAAAAATATAAAAATTAGACTTTTAAAAAAAAAATTCTGAAAAATGCTTAAAATATCCTAAAAAATCTATAAATAAAGAGACTCTTTACTGCAGAATTTTATAATGAACGGTTTATTAGATATTGAATTAAAACCGGAATATTTTTAACATTGAAGTCTATGGGATTCTCCTGAATAAACCTGCTGAATTAAACCACCGAATGGCAGGGCATTTCGGGAACCTTTCACTGCTGGTTTGTGTTCTCTGAATAGCCGAAGCAGTGCATTTTCATGGGGATTTCACTGCCCTCGAACAGGCACCGAACAGGCACCGTATGTGCAGGCAATTCGCCAGGATTTGTCGAATTGCCTGCTCTCTGGATAGTCGAATGGCCAGGATAGGTAACCGAACGCAGATTTTCAGCGTTCGGTTACCTTTCTCAAGCAATACAGATCTCTTTGGATAACCCTGAATGTTTCAACCGTGGTGGGTCTTTGTCAAGTCCCTGAGATGTATTCAAAGGACATCACCAGGGGGTAATTACAAGTCTTTTAAGATCCCTGTCTCATCTCATTTCACTGCCATCTCTTATCTCAGTTTGCCAGAAGAAGAATACCCTCTCACAACCTTATCTAAACATTCCCTCCACCACCTCATTAACTATTAAATAATGTAGATTAAATAAACAAGAGTCACAAAGCAAAGCTTTTGATAATTGTTTCATCATGGAAAAATACACAAAATGAAAACAAGCGATTAAGACCTTACTTTATTTTTCCTTTTTACATGCAATTACTTCAAAGAAGAAAAAGCACAGCAGCATGTGTTTTATAATGTGGTTTTATTTGTAATGGACAGTAATCAAGTACAGCTTATGTAATTGCTAGTGTCCCTTTAAAAGCTAGGAAAAAAATTTCATATTTGACACGAAAAATAGAGTACTCTTTTTTTTGTGCAATTTAGCACCATAATCACACTTTTTTCATAGTGTTGAAAATTTAAAAAGACCCTGTAGGATTAAAGTGGGAGGGGGGAGACAGGGATTAAACATTAACCTAACTCAATCAACATTCCTCCTTTTATATTTACCCTGAAGATCTTTTTAAAATTTACATTGTATCCAGGATAGCACTGGCTTTTTAATCTTCTGGTCATGACATGCTGACAGCTTCCTGTCATGTGGTCGCAGGGGGTCTGGATGCTTCATTATGTGTCAACGAAATTCAATCGCTGGAAGGGAGCAAGGTAGATGAGATCCAAATTGGTTCCTGCTTCCAGGTCCTGATGTCTAAAGCACCTGCTGACCTGCACCCCTGGGCTTGACTAATCCCTAGCCTCAGAGGGCTGAATCAGCCCACTGAGCACCCTGCTAGAGAGGGGAGAGCTGTGAGGATGCTCACGGCACTGTGACAACTCAATTTATACTGACTGGTCACAATGCATAGCCTGTCCCTTTAAATAAGACATGAGACTCATAGTACTTAACCAGATTCAAAGCTCCACAAGCTCTGTTGTAGTTTACAGCAGCTGAAGCGACTGGCTAAGGCTTCCATGAGCATGACTATTACATCAGAGACCTTTAATGCTACAATAAAACCATAGAGTCAAATATGTCTGGTCAACCCCCTTTCTCTACTTACAATGGGCCATTGTATCAGTTTCATAGAATAAACATTTTGAGTATTTTAGTTTGTCATTAGATGCCATAGCCTGTAGGAGATGGAAGGCGAAAGGCACTTTGAACGCAAACAGTTTTAAGCCGTCTGTTAATTACTTTAGTGCTTTGATATCCTCAGTGGCTGGATTTCGATTTACCATTGTAAATGGATTACATTAATGAGACACAAACATTTTTAAAAAGTCTGTGATTAACACTGAATCAAACAGTACTTATCAACAAGTTTCTTGGAATGGAACCATTCATCTCTTGCAATTGTTTGCTTTTCCCCATTAGTGCTTGATGTCTCAATCCATCAAACATTCACTTAGCGGAGTTGTGCTTTTAAATACATTGGCTTACTCCCCTCTGCAGGGCGGCGGACACAATTTCCTTTTTATGAGCTCACCTACTTTATGCAAGATGCAGAGTCAGCTGGATTGACCACAAATACGAAATCAACAGAATGTTGGTTTAAGTCCCAGGAGGCTGACAGTGCTGACCTAAGGGCTATTTTCATGATAATTATCATTTACAAAACCAACAACCAGACATTTCCTTTCCTTTTGCCCTCATAAAGTGTGTTATCTTGTAGCTCAAAAAAGGTTTTAATTCTTGTATTTTAAATCAAGATATATTAAAAAAAAAAGGTCACTTGTTTGGCGAACTGAACAAGGGAAACAATTTAGTGTAGTAAAGACATTATTAAAGAGAGAAATTGTCTTAATTGAATACTTTATGGATTTCATGGCATAAACAAAGCTCGCCATACATATTTTATGATTATTATCTTAAGTGCTGTAATGAGGAATCGCTGCGTGGAGGAAAACTATTTTCAAGTTTTATTTTTGGTAAAGTGGCCTTCCATGTATGACCTTTGGGCTCTCCAGTCTAGTGTCTCTATGTGCTGCACTGTTTAGCATTTTCTGTCTTTTTTCTTTTTCTGATGTCAGAGAGAAAAAGAAATGCCTTTATGAAAAGCATTAAAAGAATAATTTGGCACTATCTCTGAGTTCCTTCCACTCTAACTAATGGACACATTCCATAACAAATAGCACAAACAGAATGGATTAAATAAGGAAAATAAGATTGTTTACCAGCTCTCGATGTCACACAGTGTGAAACAACATGAAATTTAGCGAATTTTAAAATAATATTTGAAATGACTGGAGGAGTGGTTTAGTTTATCAAACCTAAGGCTAAGATAATGCCATCCTTAATGCCTTTAGGTTCGTGTGAAAATATAATACATGTTGGTGCCACCTTCTGGTACAACTATTAAGGTCACAGTCTATTGTAAGAGACATAATTATCAAAGCAAACCCTTGAAGGTATGGTCACATCCCTCAGAGTAATTTAAGTCATGTTTCCAGAAGCAGTATAGGAGTTTTATACTGTCGAGAGGCCTGGAAGCGGTGCTGCCTGTTAGGATGGAGCATTCACATTTTAAATATGTTGTTGAAGATGTGATCACAATAAAACATCTTAAAACAGACCTGTCGTACTTCCTTAGAAGGTTATCTTGGTTATAGCATTGGCTTAGCTTGCTCAGGTCCAGTCAGACCCGAAAATGGTTACCTGCTTTTACCCCTTGGACATAGTACATCCTGGGGAAAATTCCGCTTAAGGACCAAGGACGTACTATGTACGTCATGGTCCTTTAACCCCCTCCCTCCTGATACGCAACTCTCTGCCCGGGGTCCCACGATTGTCTGGCATGCTTGAAGCCTGCCCCACGTATTTATAGGCCCCGGCCCCGATGATGTCATCGCCGGGCACCCCCACGGCACCTGCAGTGATGAATCTGAAAGGAGAGAGGTGGCTCTTTTGAAGACCTCTCCCTTCCAAATGGCTCTACATAGAAAAAAAGAGTGGCCCTGCTGAAGAGGGCAGAGTCTACCCTTTTCAGTGGTGCCTCTCTTTAACTCCTTAGGTGCTGGATCGCAATTCGAACTCAGAAGTGGTTGGAAAAAAAAGCATGGCCTATTCAATGATTCTAAACATGACCAGATTTTAATTTAGAAAAATAAAATAATAAATATTTACTTTTTCATTTTCTTTCCAACAGTAATATTTTTCACTTTTCAATTATAAAGTAAACAATGATGCTGCATGGTACAATCCATTGTTACGAATGGTACATCAAAAACCTAAACCGCTGCACTGCAGTGAAGAGCACTGCAGAGAACTTTGGACCCCTGCGTCACTAATCTTTACACCTCACAAGGTCAAGTGAGGTGTCATTGGACAGGGCAGAGTCTGGCCTTTGCAGTAATACCAAACCTGCCCATGTAAAATTTAAAAGAAAAGAAAATAATTTTTTATTTATTTTTAGTTCCAAAGCGATGGCATTGTCCATTTGTCACCCATAAAATGAGCAATACCACTGCTATTAATCACCTTCTCATTTCCCATGCTGGGAGCAAGGTCAGTGTTTTATACATAGTCATACACACAAATATGTGATTATTATCAATATTGGAACTACTTAACCACGGATCAATCCGGCTTTCGTCCAAGTCACTCAACTACAACCGCCCTTTTAAAAGTCTGCAATGATATCAAAGCTGGCATGGAACAAGGAAACCTAAATGGAGCCATCTTCCTTGATTTTGCCAAAGCCTTTGACACTGTAGACCATGGCGTCTTGTTAAAAAAACGTAAAGACTCGGGTATTGGTGATCGCACGCTAACCTGGTTTCAATCATATGTATCCATGTCTGGCAGCTCCTCCCTCCCCCTCCCAGTCACGTGCGGTGTACCCCAAGGCTCAATACTCGGCCCCCTGCTATTTACAATATTCATAAATGATCTGCCTAACATCTGCAAAGCCTCAACTGTACACATGTACGCAGACGACATCGTAATCTATACCAGCAAACCAACTCTCCCACAACTGGAGGCCGTGCTGCAAGAACAATTCACAGAGGTAGAAAAGTGGATCAAACACAAAAAACTTTTTTTAAATACTGACAAAACGGTAACGATGATCTTTGAAACAGCACCTAAACTACATAAATTGCAAAATCCCCATCTATGTGTTGGGACAAAATCAAATGGCATGCTGACCACAGTCACTTCTCTCAAATATCTAGGGATGTGGTTAGACCCAAATCTATCCTTTGGCCCCCACATCGAAAAAACTCTCATCTAAAATTTACCCCAAACTAGGTGCCCTGTACAGAAACAAATCCTGCCTGAGCCCCGCGGTAAGAAAGCAGATTGTACAACAAATGCTTATGCCAGCTATTGATTTCGGAGATGTAGTGTATGCAGCGGCCCCGCAAACACACTTTCAGAAACTTACTACATTGTATAACTCATTCTGCCGCTCTGCGCTACAATGTAACTACATGACCCACCATTGTGACATGTTAAAAGAGCTAAACTGGCCGTCGCTGGAGTCTAAACGTACCCTTCACCTTTCCAACCTGGTGTTTAAGAGCTTTTCTGGAAAGCTGCCACCCTACCTGAATAGGCTGCTTCCCCCAGCAGCTCCCTCATCCTATAACCTCCGATCCAGGACCAGCACCTTACTTGCAATACCACAATACAAAAAGAAAGTGGCTCGATCCTCATTTTCCTACAGAGCACCGCAATTATGGAATAACCTCCCAGACACCATCAAATCTTCCCCCAGTCTAAAGTCACTCAAGAGCTCCCTATTAACATACCTCTATACGGAATGCACCTGTAAACATGTAACATAATGACTTTATTTCCTACATATTTATTTTCTGTTAATCTGTATATTTGTGTTTTTTTGTTTTTTTATTACTTTGTATTTCTGTAACAACAGTACATTTTAATGTTCTTGAACCCAGGACATACTTGAAAATGAGAGAAATCTCAATGTATCCTTCCTGGTAAAATCCTTTATAAATAAATAAATAAAATATTATTCGTAAAAATACATGTTCCAAAACACAAGGGAAATATTATTTTTTTTTAAAAGAAATTGGCTAAAATTGTATATTTTCTCAGACAAATGCAGTAACAGGTTTACATTTCACTTTTTTTTTTAACAAAAACGCCCTATAGAATATATAATCACAAAGGTTTGGATGATAAAATGGGAGAATTTTTTTTTACACTCTTTATCTGATTGAAATCTGAAAGAAAAATTAATCACACAGTATCTGCCTGGTTAGATATACCAATATCTGCACTATTAAATAACCAAAAATATGTTTTCATTTCACTAAATTACAAAAAAGCCACGAAAATCTTCAGCTCCAGGCCCATAGAAATCTTAATCAGTCCCTGACCACAACTAGGACCTGGCGCAAACCGATTGTGCTTCTGCAGAATCAGTCAGCACCAGCAGAACCCCCCCCCCAACCAAAAATCACATACTCACCTCTCATCCCGCAGTGAGAATGGCGGCTCCATCCGCCTCTTCTTGCCGCCGGAAGCAGAGAGAGACTGAGGGGAAAAGTCCATCAGTCTCCCTCTGCGAATCACTATGCCGATCTGGTCATGTGACCTGCAGAGGAAGCCTCAATGGAGTCATACGGACTCCATCGAGGGGATGCTCCCAGCGGTGCTTAGCGCCGCCGTGAGCATCCTAAGGCTTAGCGCCCTGTTATGGTGCAGGCTGCTGGATTAGCATCTGCCCCGTAATATCACGCTAAAACGGGGACGCTAACATAGCTTACGTTCTAATGATATCTTATTCAGCTGCCTATTAAAATTCAAGTGCACCATAAGCATTGTGAAATCTTTGAGAGCAATGTGCTTTATAGATTATTATTGTTATTTTTTAACAAGGTTTGAAAGAGATGCCCTGTCCATCAAGATTAACCTTTCCACGCACACTTTCTTGTATATCCAGGGGATTAGTACCATGGACACAGTCTCACGTAAATAAGAGTCTCAAAAAAAAAAGAAAGTTCCCCCTCTTCTTCAGATCCCTTTTGCTGTTTATAAATCTGTTATTAGAATATCGGTCTGAATCCTTCAAGCTTACCGTTGCAGTCAGGCAATTTAATGCCTGCTTAAACGAGTACAATGTAAAAAGCAACTGCTTAATCAATAAAAATGTAAAACTAATTGACTGCTTAAAATTAAATCTAGCACAATGATGATGAAAGTGCTTGTGACAATTATGAATGATCTAAATAACCCAGGAATTACTACACTGTTTATACGCAGGAGGAAAGGAAGGAGTTCCCGTTGCCTGGACAAATATGCATCCAGCTGTTTTATTCATAAAGATGAATGGGAAATACCATCCTGTGGATAAAGGCATGTGCAACACTTGCAGTAAGAGCATTCTGCCTGTATGAGCGAAGGTATTTCGTGTATTTACATGGGTGGTGTATGACAAGAAGCCTTGGGAGATGTCATCATGTTATTCTAGGCTTGGAGCCGACGATGGCGGCATATTGCTCATCGATGTATTCAAGTTTTAATCCCCTTTCTTGCTGGTTGAGAACTTGGAAAGTAAAAAAAAAAAAAGAACTTCAGACACAAAGGAACATTGGAATCTTTGTGTTGTGAATAAAGTCATTCCCACTATTTTAGGAAATCTTGCTGAGCGGTTCTCAAGCTATTCGATCCTCAAAGCTTCTTCCACCAAATACCGCACGATGTTCTCAAAGAAAGCTCAAACGTAGCCAGATTGAGTTTACGAAATTTGGCAAGGTAATAGAAAACGAATCAAGTTACTTGCTGTTTCATTTTTTCTTTATCCCCCCCACCACCCTTTCGTTTCTTTTATTTAAACCTTTTCTTTGGAGCACACACACAGTTCAGTAAACCTAAGCAGGACGGCGTGAATTGAATACCACACTGAAATCAATTTTGTCACTGGAAAAGAACAAAAAGAAGCGTTTTTTAATGCCGATTTTCAACCTGCAGTGGTAACAGTGTTGTAGCTAACCAAGAAATTTAAGCAGAATTGGCATCTGTTTACTTATATGCGGCTCAATAATTTTCAACACATGAAGACAAAACAGATTATTTGGAAGCGTTTTAGTTGCTATAGCGACAGATGCTTTCAATCTATCAATGGCATCTCTCAAGTCACGTCACTAGAGACTAGAATAATGTTCACCCATAGATATAACGAATGAGGCCCAATTTTTCTGTTTCAACAAAGATACAGATTCCTAGAAGGATTACAAAATAGTTCTTCAATTTGTTAAAGGGATGCTCTGGGGTGAAATGGGATGGAAGGGGTACCACACTTCATGGATTAAGCCCTTAGTCAATATGCAACTCACCCTGTATCCAGCATGGGGCTCACTCGGTGCTGAGCCAGACCCGACTAGCTGTTACATGACTGGGAGTAAGCAGGATGCTTAAGCGAGCATCCAGCCAATCAAATGTCTCTCAGTTCAAGTGCTTTGAGAGCCACTGACTAGAGAAATAAACCAGTGTTCATTCTTGACCTTTCTCCAGGAAGCCTGATAAGCGCTCCCTGATTGGATCTTTCTGTACGGGGCTTTCTGGATAAACCCCCACACCTCGAAGGGCTGAATTAGATCTCTTGGCCCCCAAGCAGAGGAACCCCAAGCATTGAATGGTCAAAAAGCATGGAACATCAGCATAATTTCACAAATATGCATTATAAAAACCTTGTGTTCTCGTTCAGTTGTTTAAAAGACCCGTTACATATTCATTGGGAACAAAAGAACACTTTAAGAAAAGGGAGCAGTTTATTCTGAAAATATCTACAATAATTTATATTAATGTATTTAATTATTAATATGTTAATATTAAAGATACCATCAATGTCTTGTTGTCTACATAGAACTTCTTTAACTAAATTGTGATATTTGGGGATTTACCTTTCAGGCTATAAGCCAAAATGGCAACACTGAAAGGAAATTAAATCATCACCCCAACTGTCTACTGCCTGTTTGTCGATGAATAAATCCTTAGCCTTTGATAGCATAACAATAATAAGGCTAATGTCAGACAAACGAAGTCTGAGCGCACTCTGCGTGTGTGCATAACGGACAGACGTACTGACGGAAAATACTGTAGACACCACACGATCCGTTTTTCTTGACGGACGTAGAAAAAAAAGGGAAATATGGGAAATAATTAATTAAATAATTAATAAGAAAAATGCTAAAATTATGAAAAGGATATGAAAAGCCCTTGTGTGCGTCAAGGTGCTGGACGTCGCAAATGCGCTGCGTCTGACATCTCATCACTCTCCCAGAACGCTACGCGTACGTGGAGCACTCCGCGCATCCGTGGTAGCGGTTTTACGTTGTTGCCTAACTTGCGTCCGTTTGCCATAGTGTGGACGCACATAGTGTGTGGGGCTCTATTGATCAGGATTCTATGCTACGACAGACGTTAAACTGTGTGGCAACACGAACGTGATCACTGCATTCGTCCGACAAGGACCTGAGACAGAGTATGCAAACGAGTTAGGCCATCAGATGTCTATGGAACAGGTGGAAACCTTTGAAGATGAAGCAAACGCGCTTCCAAGTGCCTAATACACAGTGACGTGTCACTAATGAAGCATTAGCAGGAAGTTAGAATTGAGATTTATTTGTTTGGTACAGAATTGAAGTTAAATATTTTATTTACCAGTACCTGACAAAGGCAATTTAGTGCCTAAATCACTGTGCTTTGCTTAATCAAGATGCTGAAATAAATCTGAACTCTGATGCCCCAAATGATGTGCAACTACATTTCAGCCTCCTCTTCACCAAGACATTTACAGTAGATTACAGCTGATGTGGAAAGGTAATACTGTATAAAATATGTAACATTACGAGCTCTTATTATGATGGATGTAGAATTGTAGATCTCACTGTTGAATTAACTAACCCTACAATTGGAATGATCAGTTCTATCCTAAAAGAAAAACAAAGGTGGGTCAGAGTCTCAGGTAAAAAGAAAAAAAAAAGCGAGGAATGGTACAGCAAGGTTTAACCCTTTCGCTGCTGAGGCATTTCACGCCTATGTGCTGAACAAATTTTTACCGGTTTCGCTCATCATGTTTAACCTCGTTTTGAAGCCTTATTTTATTATATGACCCAGACATATTATATATCGTTATTTCCGGTAGACTCGGCAGATTCATAATATATCATTATTATATGTATACGTCATGTCCTGTGTTAGCATCAGCTTCTAGCTGTGGTTAGCTCTTTAGTTACCACATCGGTGTGGTAATTAGCGGTAGAACATGGTAATTCTAAAGCTAATTAATGATTGCGCTCTGCATATTAAGCATAGACAGCGCAAAGTTTAGTAAGCTTGCGCAAGCGAGCGCAGTGGATTTTTTAACCCGGTAGCATTGGAATGTAATCTGAAATACATAAAGTCACTTAACCTAGTGCTAACGCTCACATATCTGAGCACTAACGCTGGCATTAAGATTGTAATAGTGCCTTTAGTGTCTGGTATCTTCTACTACAAGTCTAATTGTCATGGAACCAGATTCCTTATTTGTTTTCACCGTATGCTTTTACTTAAAATGGATTAGTCCACTCTCCCTGTCTAACTCACATAGTTAGATTGGCCCAGACCCATTTCCTCCTTAGCAAAGCGTGCCTTCCTTCAGTTCACCACAGAAGCATGTGAGGGAAGATCCCCCATACCAAAGCATACCAAGAAGCCCTCTCTACTCTGCTCTTACTTTCCAAATAAAGTAAAGAAACTATAAAGGACTTTGTGTACTTTCAAAAGAGGATGAGCTAAGCTATCTGCCTTCAATCATATCCTGCATGTGACATTCACTTCTTGCATACGACCCTGGGGTTCCAGAATAGAAGGGGATCTGATAGCCTTATATAAATATATACGGGGCCATTATAAACCATTGTCTGGAAACCTATTCATTAATAGTAGGACTATACACAGGACACAAGGTCTCCCATTTAGACTGCATGAAAGGAAATTCAGCCTAAAGCATAGGAAGTGTTATTTTATGGTGAATAAAGCTGTGGAATTCTCTGCCTGTTGAGGTGGTTGGGTCAGAGACTGTACAGACTTTTAAAAAAACGACTGGATGACTTCCTGCAGACACAGAATATTAAGGGTTATAATATTTAATATGTAGGTAGCTTCTTGATCCAAGGAGAAATCTGACGCCATTCTGGGGTCAAGAAGGAATTTTTTCCCAGTGTGTTGCATATTGGCGAGCGCTTCAGACTGGGTTTTTTGCCTTCTTTTGGATCAACAGCAGTAGATGATTATGTGAGAGGCTGAACCCGATAGACGCATGTCTTTTTTCAGCCTATGTAACTATGTAACTATGTATGTAATACTAATCGCTAATTATAACAGCCAAGCAAATTTTGTTTGTCCGACATTTCTTGTCAGACCTATGGGTTAAGAATTCCAGAGGTTGTAGCTTAACAATATAAGGAGGGATGTAGATGCCATCAACCCTGATTTATGTGAAAAGAAACTGAGAAATTCGAATTTTGCATCCTTTTTATAGCCAGATGAAGCAAGGACAAATACAAGAAGAATTGATTGATGAATTCCAGTCAAGAAGGATGGAGGATCTCTTATGGACGTAAATCGACTTAAGATAACAAAGACAAATTGATGAAGGTCTAAGGTTAAAATGGTCTCCATGTAGAACTTAAAGTGTATGAGTCAGAACATGCAGGCAATGGTAAAGGGACAACGTGGGGAAACAGGTGTAATGATGCAGTGAGGATTGTTATTGGATGGGTACCACAAAGAAAAAAAAATATATACATGTAATAATAATATACCGCTCTAGTTAATAATATAAGGTATAAGAAAGTGCAGTGTATACCCATTTTGGATAAGCCTAAACACTTGAAAAAGACTGGAAGTGAATCAGAGCTAAACGTAAATCTGTAAGGTTTATATTAGACCCATTACATGGCTAACTTCTAATTCATTTCATTCCAATAAACTATATTCACTTGCTGCAGTTGTGGTCATAAAAAATGTTTTACTGTATATAAGTGCTTTTTTAAGGCGCTGTATCAAAATAATAAATGCCATAAGGGAATGAAAAATGTCTTTCTAGAATATAAACTTTCACCATGGCAGCCAATACAGGCGGGAATTTCGCATAATTAGACCTACATTGGTTTAATATGATTAAAAATTTACAATAGCCAGTAACCTACTACCTCCCTTTCAAGAACATGGCATACATTATTCCTTGTCATAATTCTTAATAACGTTGTTTGTAATTTTGAACAGTACCTTGACACCTTCTGAGGAATTAATATGTGAATCACCTACGGGTTTCTGCATTGCTCATTGTTGATGGAACATCCAGGATTCCATGGTTGATCTTTGCTTTCATGTCTATTGGTGGCTGTCTCTCTCCGTATAGAGGCACCATATGCTGTTCTTTGGTAACATGAGAGCTGGTATAAAGACATTGCAGATAATAATACTGAAGCATTTCCAAGTTTGTTTTCAAATGTTGGAAAAAAGCTTCATCATTTCGGAAGAAATGTAAGCGATGACAAAATATCTTTAAACAGAAAATTACTACCAACCTGGCTCGTTGATCAAGAATCTATACAATATACATGTCACAAGAAGTGCTCAGTGCGTTTACATCTTTTATTATGGCCGATTGGGGAATACATTATGGTTATAATATAAGGCATTTATCTTCTTTCTGTCTCACCTTGCTTTTTTCCATATGCATCTTTCTCTCAGGAGTGCAATGTGTGTCTTCGGTTATTTGCTTTACAACCATTTTTCTTTCTTTTTGACCCATTACATCCTGATTCTTGCATTTCTGTTATAGTGCGGCATTGCAGTGGCGATTCTAGCTTCACAGGAGCTGGTTCCCTTATATGTCATGGCCATTATTATTCAACAAGACAGACATACACAGAGATCTACTGAGGCTTCTGGTAGCTCTGGGACACATTGATCTATGAACACTCGTTCAAAGTCTTCAGATCTCTGTTACATCATGTATACATTACGGATCTATTTCTACAATAACCTGGTAAATATTGCAGTTCATAGAAGTGAGGTTCCTTTTACATCTTATCCTAGGAAAGACACAAGTAAATCTCATCTATTTTCTTCGATCTTGTAAATGATTCAGACATAACAAAACAAACATGGTCTTTGATTCTGTCTGACTCAGATAATAACTGGATGAGTAAACATTGATTGAGGTGAGTCCAACTGAAATTTCGTTGGCATCAACAGACCGGACGTGACCACTGAGCAACCTATGGCAACATCCACTAGGCTTCTATCACCATGGGCTGCAGGCTTAATCAGATGACCAAAATATCTTCCAATGAAAGGACTGCGCTGCAGCTAAATTGGCTAGTTAGGAAAATCAGATGTCCCTAACTAGCCTATGACAGGCTTCAGTGCTATACTGCAGTAAAGCAAGGCAGGTTTCTCTGATCTGGCCCATACCTCATCCTCAGCCAAGTATATAACTATGACCTTGCACAAAGGCCTGTTGAAGAGTCAGGCCTTAACCAGCTCTCCACTACAGGAGATTAGTGGAACGATGGGTATGTCAATGGCGCTTTGAGCAGTTAATACCTACATAAGTCTTAATCATCAATGGACTTCCTTTCTTGAGTTGTCAACAAACAAGCTTATATTTCTTCTTGACTAGAAAGAATGACATCTAAAGTAGATATGAATATTTGCTGTAGCCGTTTAGTTAAGCCATAAGCATAAGACCTCCCCAAGTTAGACCTCCCCATTTTTTTGTAATCAGAGATACATTCAATTTTTATGCTATGCATCGTGAACCAGATAAGGGACACCTAAAATATCAATGTAATAGGTGAAAGAGGACCTCTACACGCAACATTTGGGTGTGCCTGGGCACACCCCCTGCGCACGCTTATGGCAGTTGTATTTCTTCTTCATCACATTCTAGGAAAGGCACATAGGAAGGAGCATCTTTTATTTCTATTTTTTGGAAGTCTTGATGGCCACTTTGAATGTGCCAATTCATCATAATGTTACCATAGTGGAGCATAACAACCATAGCTCCTGATAATGGCTTTACTACACGGATCGCTGAGAATGTACAGATGTATTCCCAGAAGCACAATTATTCCAATAAAAATCTGATTTGTGGAGTGGATGAGTGTGGACGTGTTTCTGCGGAGCTCTCTGAAGACCTGGCCTTTCTGGCAATATTATACACGTCCCACCGTCCAGGAGAGCTGTTGCCTGGGTCATTTTAATTCCTGCTGTGCTGGAGCATCATTTATGGCCCGAGGCAACCCTCAATCTACCGTTTGCGGTGGAGTTTGAGCACACTGAAGATATTTGCGGCCTAGCCGGAGGTGGCCATCTTGGAAGCCTGTGCGGGAGTCGCCGACTCTCCCCCTGGGGTAATCTTACCTGATTTGAGGAGTGACCTGATGGCGGAGTGGATTGGCAGAGGGTCCTGCTTGGTGGAGGGCCCCCACCAGCGGGATGTCGAAGCCTTAGTGGAGCCTGCTTCCTCTTCTGCGGTGACGGCTGTTATCGAGCGTCCTGATGACTTGTGCCCGCTTACGAGGGGGGAGGTCTGGCGCCTCATAGCGGAGTTCCGCACGCTGTGGAAGGCGGATTTCCAGGAGGTGAGAGCTGCGGTTGTGGAGGTGAGCTCCCGGTTGGAGGCGGCCTCGTGTCGAGCTGTCGCAGACTGGCCAGAAGATACGTCGACCGTGGCCCTGGCAGCTGGCTGCTCTGCCACAGAGGAGGATGGAGAGCGGTGCCCCGGGAGCGCCGGGACAATGCAGGACTCCAGGCTGCTGGCGGAGGATGATAAGTTGCATGCCGCAGCAGTCGGGCGGCCAGCTGAGACACTGATTGCCGAGACTGCGGTGTCTCTTGGAAATTTGGGCCTTTCTGCTGCGGAGGTCTGGCACCCTAACGTGACATCAGGGGAGATGGTGATGCAGAGGATCTTTTCCCTTACACTTGGAGCGGAGTGCTGTGGGATTTTCTTCCCCTGCGGAGCTAGTGGAGGGTGCAGGGAAATGTTGTGCCTTAGTTTCCCGATCGCTGGGCCTAAATGGGCTGACTCTTTGGTCCCCCTCGAGTTTCGTGACACTGGCTAAGGCCTATATGCTGGACTTCGGATGGATCGGCTAACGCTTTTCTTTTGACGAGACCCCCCCCATTTGATGCTGATGGTCTACCCCCCTGATGACACCCCCTCACTGATGTCTGTGAATTAACACCCCCTTATTCATGTCTGCTATCTGTTCCTATCCTCTTACTTTTTGTTCCCCCCCTTTTTATGTTCTCCTGACTGATTTTATGGTCATGCCTGCTGATTTTTGGGTATAGTGGTGTTCGTCTGGTGTTCGTTTGGAGCACTGGGACTTAAGCCCCCTCTTCTTATTTTTTTTTTTTTTTTTGTGTAGGACATTGGGAAGCGCCTGGGCGAGCCACTAGGGTGACTACCTAGGCTCTGTCCACCCTTTTGGCCCCAGGTCTCCCGGCCAAGGGGCCTCTTCCATGGCCCTCAGTTCCTTCAAGGTTGCCGGGGTGAGCCAGGAATACCACAATATATTTGGCAGTCCCTCACTACCCTTTCCCCATCTCCTTTTTTTTTTTTTCTTCTTTTTGTTTTCCTGGTGCCCCCCAGCGAACTCCATCGCTCTGTTTTGCTCTTGCTGGATCGACCCTCCTGACGAGTTTATACATCCCCCCCTGTTATTGTATCCCCTCCCCCAATTTTTGATATTCTGCAGTTTCTTTTGAGATCCCCTTTTTATGTTTTATGTGATTTCTCTGAGCATGTCTTATCTGGCCCTGTGAGGCCACCTGGCTGGTAAGTCTGTGACCCTTCGTTTATTGCAAAATAAAATTTTGAAATACAAAAAAAAAAAAAAAAAAAAAAAAAAAAAAAATCTGATTTGTAAAAATCCGAGTCCTTCATAAAAATCTATTATTTCCACCCCAAGAGTAAATATTGATCTATTTCTAAATAAAATGACAAGCGATAATGAATTTAGTTATTGGTAAAGAAATGTTGTCATGAAATATCATGCTAACCTGCTGAAGAAATGTTACAATGGAAAAGAAGAATGGAGATCGAATGATAATACAGAAAAACAAAACATACTCTTAGTTTGAATAACTTGTTCTAGAATGCCTAATTTTATAATGCTGTGTATTAGCCTGAACCATATGTGTCAGTGCTGCCTTTGCTTCCATTCTGTGTATGACAAGAGGGGATTCTATAACCCAAAACATAATTTACGGCTGCAACTCCATAAATTAGAATGTCGTGGAAAAGTTCATTTTATTTCATTAAGTCAACTTAAATTGTGAAACTTGTGTATTAAATAAAGTCAATGCACACAGATTGAAGTAGTTTAAGTCCTTGGTTCTTTTAATTGTGATGATTTGGCTCATATTTAACAAAAACCCACCAATTCACTCTCAACAAATTAGAATACTTAATAAGACCAATACAAAAACATTTTTAGTGAATTGTTGGCCTTCTGGAAAGTATGTTCATTTACTGTAAATGTACTCAATACTTGGTAGGGGCTCCTTTTGCTTTAATTACTGCCTCAATTTGGCATGGCATGGAGGTTATTAGTCTGTGGCACTGCTGAGGTGCTATGGAAGCCCAGGTTTCTTTGACAGTGGCCTTCAGCTCATCTGCATTTTTTGGTCTCTTGTTTCTCATTTTCCTCTTGACAATACTCCATAGACAATACTCCATAGATTCTCTATGGGGTTCAGGTCTGGGGAGTTTGCTGGCCAGTCAAGCATTCCAACACCATGGTCATTTAACCAACTTTTGGTGCTTTTGGCAGTGTGGACAGGTGCCAAATCCTGCTGGAAAATGAAATCAGCATCTTTAAAAAGCTGGTCAGCAGAAGGAAGTATGAAGTGCTCTAAAATTTCTTGGTAAATGGGTGAAGTGACTTTGTTTTTCAAAAAACACCAGCAGATTACATTGCACCCCAAATCATCACAGAATGTGGAAACTTAACACCGGACGTCAAACAATGTGGGCCAGGAGCTTCTCCACCCTTTCTTCAGACTCTAGGATCTCGGTTTTCACAGGAAACACAAAACTTGCTCTCATCTGAAAAGAGGACTTTGAACCACTGGGCAGCAGTCCAGTTCTTCTTCTCCTTAGCCCAGGTAAGAAGCCTCTGACACAGTCTGTCGTTCAAGAGTGGCATAATTCTTTGACACGTCTGTGTGTGGTGGCTCTTGATGCCTTGACCCCAGCCTCAGTCTATTCCTTGTGAAGTTCATCCAAATTCTTGAATGGATTTTGCTTGACAAGTCTCTCAAGGCTGCGGTTCTCTCGGTTGGTTGTGCATCTTTTCCACACATTTTCCTTCCACTCAAATGTCTGTTAACATGCTTGCATACAGCACTCTGTGAACAGCCAGCTTCTTTGGCAATGAATGTTTGTGGCTTACCCTCCTTGTGAAGGGTGTCAATGAATGTCTTCTGGACAATTGTCAGATCAACAGTCTTCCCCACGATTGTGTAGCCCAGTGAACCAAACTGAGAGACCATTTTGAAGGCTCAGGAAACCTTTGCAGGTGTTTTGAGTTGATTAGCTGATTGGCATGTCAACATATTCTAAATTATAGAGAATGTGAATTGGTGGGTTTTTTGTTAAATGTGAGCCAAATCATCACAATTTAAAGAACCAAAGACTTAAACTACTTCAGTCTGTGTGCATTGAATTTATTTAATACACAAGTTTCACAATTTGAGTTGAATTAATGAAATAAATTAACTTTTCCATGACATTCTGATTTATTGAGATGCACCTGTATATGGGATTCGGAGACCCTGAGGATCAATTGTACATTGACTAACAATACCCTTTAATTTATTGACATAGAGTTGCTCGGTAAAAAACTACGATTATCTGATCTGAGCATATGCATCGGATCTGAATGACCAACTGCAGGATAGTAAAAATTTTAATGGTCTCTAGGATCATTGGTGACAGATGTAGTGCAGGAGTAAATAAATCAGCCAAATACCAATTTTCAAGACAAAGTGCAACAGAGGAGTTATACAGATGTGCAGAGGAGAATGAGTACCATATCTAGAGATATATTAAGAAAAGGAACATCTTCACATAAATAGAAAAAGAAAACCAGGAATTATCTGGTTTGGCTCAATAGTGCTCCCTAACAGATACAGTTGTGTTCAAAATTATTCAACCCCCCACTGAAATTGAGTGTTTTGGCCAGTTTGACATTGATTTTGATCATTCAGTCATCTTGCTTACAATTAAATCAAAGAGGCACGTGTAGGTCAGACAAATATAACATTTATAATGAAATAACCACAAATGTCTTTTCTGTGCTTACATCATTATCAGTTTTATTCAACCCCCAAGTGACATTCAATCTTGGTACTTAGTACAACATCCTTTTACAGTTATAACAGCTTTTAAACGTGAAGCATAGCTTGACACAAGTGTCTTGCAGCGATCTACGGGTATTTTCGCCCATTCGTCATGGGCAAAAGCCTCCAGTTCAGTCACATTCTTAGCCTTGCGCACTGCAACTGCTTTCTTTAAGTCCCACCAGAGGTTCTCAATCGGATTTAAGTCAGGTGACTGCGATGGCCACTCCAAAATGTTCCAGCCTTTAATCTGCAACCATGCTCTAGTGGACTTGGAGGTATGCTTGGGATCATTGTCCTGTTGAAAGGTCCAACGTCTCCCAAGCCTCAGGTTTGTGATGGACTGCATCACATTGTCATCCAATATCTCCTGGTACTGAAGAGAATTCATGGTACCTTGCACACGCTGAAGCTTCCCTGTACCTGCAGAAGCAAAACAGCCCCAAAGCATGATTGACCCCCGGCCATGCTTCACAGTAGGCAAGGTGTTCTTTTCTTCATAGGCCTTGTTTTTCCTCCTCCAAACATAGCGTTGATCCATGGGCCCAAACAGTTCTAATTTTCTTTCATCAGTCCACAGAACACTATCGCAAGACTTCTGTGGTTTGTCCACATGACTTTTGGCATACTGCAGTCGACTCTTCTTATTCTTTGGAGACAGCAAGGGGGTGCGCCTGGGAGTTCTGGCATGGAGGCCTTAATTACGCAGTGTGCGCCGTATTGTCTGAGCTGAAACTTCAGTACCCACATCTGACAAATCTTTTCTCAGATCCTCAGCAGTCACACGGGGACTTTTCTCCACCCTACGCTTCAGGTAGTGCACAGCAGTCGAAGTCAGCATCTTCTTTCTGCCACGACCAGGTAGCGTTTCAACAGTGCCCTTTGCCTTGAATTTGCGAATGATGCTTCCTATGGTCTCTCTTGGTATGTTTAACATCTTTGCAATCTTCTTATAGCCATTGCCCTTCCTGTGAAGAGTAATCACCTCTTCTCTTGTCTTCCTGGACCATTCTCTTGACTTCACCATGTTTGTAACCACACCAGTAAATGTCTAGAAGGAGCTGAGTATCACAGTCATTTTAAAGCTGCCTAATTGGTGCTTATTATGCTTTATTGCTGCTCCGTGACATCCACAGGTGTTTTCAATACCTGATTGAAAACACTTGAATGAACCTCTGTTCTTCAGAGTGGTAGTCTTTAAGGGGTTGAATAATTGTGTCAATGAAGAATTCGCAAAAGAAACATTTACTACTGTATTACAAAACCAATTGATGTCATTTTAGTTGCATATGGTTCTTTAAAAAGTCCTTGTAGGATTTCATTCTGAATACAATTACAAATGTACACTAAATTCCCTAAAACCCTTTACAGCATTGGGGGTTGAATAATTTTGAACACAACTGTATATAAAAGTAAACATTTCTATAGAATTTACTGACATGTGTGAAATTGAAATGTCAGCCATTAAAATGATGACCATTCCTCTTTTGCATGTGAAAAGTTAGAGCAAAAGAACATTGTGATTTTCATCCTCTCGTCCTGTAGTGGCATCAGCAGGTATTCCTTAATGGTCTTTTACACAAGCTGGAGCTATGACCCCACTTGTACTCCATAGGGGTTGCTTTATTTATGTTCATTAACTTATCTTGATGTCTGTATAGGATATAACAATAACGCGTATACCGCAAAGGCAGTGGGAATCGTGCACCGACTGCTGAAGAACGCCATAAAAATCAGCTTGCAATCCATTTTAACTAATAAGCCACTGCCGTGTTAAATAGTCTTATAATAAGATACAATTCATACACTGATTAGAAATATGGGAAATGCAATTTGTCCAATTTAAGAGGATCAAGGTAATAATCATTATTGTGCAGCAATCCGAAGAAATTTCAGCATTAATACTATGCCTCATGCCATAGCAATCTCAGTTCAGTTTTCGGCGATATATCTCTGTAATTCGTGAAAGTAGCAGGAATACAAAGGAATAAAAAGTAGAGAACGCAAAATAACAAAACAAGAAAACAGCCTTCTAAACCCTTAATTGTTACCATAACAGCAGCTGACCTACGTTTCCCAAAAAACCCAAAAAAACATCACATAGATAAGAAAAGAAAAAGATAATTGTCTGAATCATTTAAAAGCAAATTGATAAGGACGCGGCTGTAAGCGACGATGGAATAGAGTCGGCTAGGATGGTTGTAAAAAAAAAGATATTTGAAATACTGTCAAAACAAATCATTTTACTTGCTTTGTCAAGTAAAGAATTTGGGGTGAATAACCTGATCTGCCGAAATCCCTTACACTTAGCAGAGATATTTATTATGACAGATTAAATGCTCCGCTTCTAAAATGACTTGAGTGGCTAATATTTATAAAGCAATAAACTTGGGAATTATGGTAATTAGTACAACATCGTCAATTAATTTATTTTCTTTCATTTAAAAACTATCAGAACAATGGAGGCGCATATTAAACATGCTTTATCTCATCCACTATAAGTGCTTGTGCAGTAATCGTGAAAAGCGTCTCACAGTACTTGTCACAAACTTCTACTGATGACTCAGGCACGTTAATTGTCAGATAAGACACACACACACATGTATATATACATGTCAAAGACGGAGCTCCTACTTATTCCTCCCTCCAATGCCTCCCCACCTCCTGACTTCTCTATCACGGTGGAGGGTATCACCATCTCCCCATCAAACCAAGTTCGCTGTCTTGGAGTTACACTTGACTCTGCTCTTTCCTTCATCCCCCACATCAAGTCTCTTTCCTCCTCCTGCCGATACCAACTGCGTAATATTTCCAGAATTCGGCCATTTTTTACCACTGTCACCACAAAACAACTCATACACGCCCTGGTAATCTCCCGACTCGACTATTGCAATAATCTCTTATCTGGCCTCCCTCTGTCCCGCCTCTCCCCCCTACAATCCATCCTGAACGCCTCCGCCAGGCTAATTCACCTCACCCGCCGCTCTGTCTCTGCCGCTCCCCTCTGCGAGTCCCTTCACTGGCTCCCCATCCACTGCAGAATTAAGTTCAAAATCCTTATCTTTACCTACAAAACCCTCACTAACTCAGCTCCCCACTACCTGTCCTCACTAATCACCAAATACACCCCAGCCCACTCCCTAAGGTCAAACAGTGACCTGAGCCTAGCTTCTCCCCGCATCACCTCTTCCCATGATAGACTGCAGGATTTCTCACGCGCAGCCCCCACTCTCTGGAACGCTCTCCCTCGTACGGTCAGACTTTCCCCTAACTTCTCTTCCTTCAAACGCTCCCTTAAAACGTTCCTATTTAGGGAAGCCTACCACCCAACTCACTGACGCAACCATCAATCACTCTCACCTTACAGTCCTCTCCTCCTGTTTTCAACCCCAACCCTCCTAGATTGTGAGTTCCTACGGGAATAGGGCCCTCATCTCCTCCTGTACTGTTTGTCAAATGTTGTTCAATGTATTGTATTGTAACCCTGTCTATACTGTGCCTATTGTACAGCGCTGCGGAATATGCTGGCGCTTTATAAATAAAGAATAATAAAAATATATTAGTTTTAAGCTGATGAATGTCCATATAAGACTGAAAACTATCAATAAATTTATGTATACGGTGAAGCTATTTAGGAATTCCAACACATGCTGCCTTACATATAGTATATACACACACACATTACCTGGCCAAAAAAACTTTTGCACTGGATGAATCCTGGCATTGCCATCTTGTACCGGCTGGTTGGAGTAGAGGTAACATCACTGCTAGGGATGAGCTGTTCGGTTCGACCAGTTCAGAGTTGGACTCGAACATCGGCAGTTCGCAAGTTCACGAACTTCGAACTTTTTGACGTGTTCGGTTCGAGTTCGAAATTTTTTTGTTGAAAAAAGTATTTCAAATGCTTACAAAATACTAAAAAATCTAGAAATAAAGAGACTCTTTACTGCAGAATATTATAAGAAACGGTTTATTAGATATTGAATTAAAAAACTACCCAGGGCACGAAGGCACGCATGTGGGTGATGATTAGTAATGGATGGACTGTGTACGTCGTCAAGAAGCGGTAGCATAAACATGTTACATGCACATAACACACATTACATACATCTACCAACATATGTCAACACATGCTGCAGCGTAATGTATTATCTGTTTGTCAGACAAATGTGACTGTCATAAAATTATTCTGGCTTTATTTAAAATATTTGCACACGTGTACATTTTTCTGAAACTTTCACACCTCAATGGGTGATGTGGATTTTCTAGTTTACAAGGAAAGCATGCTTTACAGTCTGCCTAATGTGTAGGTGCAAAGATTCTCACCTCTAAATGACCTGTGCTTACAGCAGGGCCCTCAAACGGAGTAAACAACAGGTGTTAATTAGTGTTTGGAAATAACATCTGCTTCTAATTAGTCTGGTCTCATGAATTTGATATATTGCCTGCAGACAGGGTGTGGCTCCTGCACATGTAAGAACTGTGTATGCTTCTGAATTCTAAGAAGTGTTCATTTTTATTACATGATCCTCTGATATGCTGTTTAATCCCTTAAGGACCAGGGCTCTGTAAAGTCAATCATTAATTATGTAGATGTTACGTCATTTGTCATCAAGGGCTTAATAAAATCTTTATCACACTCCTTAGATTTAAACGTAATATTCCAGTATTTGTATGTCATGTACCTCTCCCGAAGGGCCTATGTGAGCATACAATTATTATTGTGTTAGATCTATAGTTTTGGTGCAAACGTGGTGGAAGGGCTTGCTGCTTCTGCATTAGTAACACAACACAAGAGCCAGGCTCTTGTGACAGTCACAAGTGACAGTCTTAAGTGGACGCTTAGAGTTGATTCCTGGAGTTGCGTGACTGGAGGAAGGAACTGCAAGGCCCAATTTTACTCTGGGTAAACGCAAGTCTATATCATGCTTTCTCTCACGCTTCTCCTCTTTACTTCTACCTTTCTCCTTAAATGGAACTCCTGCCCCTCTACCACCGACCCCTACACTATCTGCATCTCTCCCTCCCTCCTCTCGTCCCACATGATGGCCTCGCATGAGCTCCTTTGTTTCCTCAGAACATGGTCTCCCTCTAACTCTCGTGCTGCCTCCCACTCCCACAAATCCCATTCCCACCTTCTCTTTCTCACCCTCCTGCTGTTACTCTATTCAGGTGACATATCCCCTAACCCTGGCCCCACAACACATCCAATACTTCCCTCTCATCCTATCTCCATCGCACATAAATCACCTCCCTGCAAGCCCAGCAACCTCATTCCCATAATCCCTCAGCGCCTGTCCTCTTTCTCCTGCGCCCTCTGGAACGCTCGCTCTGTGTGCAACAAACTCACAGCCGTCCATGACCTCTTCCTTTCAAACTCCTTCAACCTCCTAGCTTTAACTGAAACCTGGCTAACTCCCTCTGACACGGCCTCCGTTGCTGCTCTCTCACATGGCGGTCTACACTTGAGCCATACCCCCAGACCGGGTGAGAGAAATGGTGGCGGGGTCGGGCTCCTGCTCTCTCCCACCTGCACCTACCAGCATCTCCCTCCACCCCCATCCCTCTCCTTCTCCTCCTTCGAGACACACTGCATCCGCCTGTTCTCTCCTCTGGCTCTCAGGGTGGCAGTCATCTACCGCCCACCGGGACCAACCTCCCAGTTCTTTGACCACTTTGCTACCTGGCTTTCTCACTTCCTGTCTTCTAATCTTCCATGCCTAATTCTCGGGGACTTCAACATTCCCATTGACGATCCTTCCGCTCCTGCTGCCTCCAAACTTCTTTCACTCACGTCCTCCCTTGGACTCACACAATCCTCCCTCCTCCCTACCCACCGCGATGGTCACGTTATTGACCTTGTCTTCTCCAACCTCTGCTCCATTTCTGAGTTCAACTGTCGCCCTTTCCCCATCTCTGACCACCACCTTCTCTCTTTCAACCTATCTGGACTTCCTAAACACCCTGCTCCCCCACCCCGCACACACACTCGCAGAAATCTACATGCTGTGGACCCCCATCAATTCTCCAACCTACTTCACCACCTCCCTCATACCTCATCCTTCACCTGCCCTGATGCTGCCACTAATCACTACAACACTACGCTTATCTCTGCTCTAGACACTCTTGCTCCTCTTCGACTCTGCAAGGCCCCACGCCGCCAGCTTCAGCCCTGGCACACCCTCCAAACTCGCTACCTGCAAAGATGCTCCCGCACTGCAGAGCGTGCCTGGAGGAAATCCCACTCTGAAGCTGATTTTGTTCACTTCAAGTTTATTCTCCGGTCATACACCTCTGCCCTCCACTTGGCCAAACAATCCTTCTTCTCATCTCTTATATCTACGCTGTCCTCCAACCCTAAACGGCTCTGGTCCACCTTCAACACCCTCCTCCACCCACCTGCACCTCCCCCCTCAGCTGCCTTCAGCGCTCAAGACCTGGCAGACTACTTCCTCAATAAAACTCTAACTATCAGAAGCAACATCCCAACACAAGATAGTTATCTGCCACCTCCACTCCCACAGGTCCCCTCTGCCACCCTCTGCCGCTTCCTCCCAACCACTGAGGAGGAAGTCAATTCCTTATTGTCCTCCTCACATCTCACCACGTGCCCGCTCGACCCCATTCCCTCACATCTAATTCCTCCCCTCTCCTCCTCCCTCACCCCTGCTCTCACACACATCTTCAACCTATCTCTCTCCACTGGCTCCTTTCCATCCGCCTTCAAACACGCGCTAGTTACCCCTTTACTAAAGAAACCATCCCTAGACACCAACTCTCCATCCAACTACCGCCCTGTATCCCTGCTTCCCTTCACATCAAAGCTCTTAGAAAAACTAGTCTTCAACCGCCTCTCCCTCTTCCTGTCCTCCAATTCCCTACTTGACCCCCTGCAATCTGGCTTCCGTCCCCTACACTCAACTGAAACTGCCCTCACCAAAGTCACCAACGACCTCCTAACTGCTAAAAAACACGGCCACTATTCTATTCTCATCCTGCTTGACCTCTCGGCTGCTTTTGACACTGTTGACCACCCCCTCCTTCTACAGACCCTCAACTCTCTGGGTCTCGGTGACACTGCACTTGCTTGGGTTGACTCCTATTTATCCAACAGGTCCTTCTGTGTGTCCTTTGCTGGTAACTCCTCCTCTTCATTGCCTCTATCTGTTGGTGTACCTCAAGGCTCTGTCCTTGGTCCTCTGCTCTTTTCCATCTACACCTCCTCCCTGGGCAAAATCATCAACAGCTTTGGCTTTAATTACCACCTCTACGCTGATGACACTCAGATCTACCTCTCTACCCCTGATCTCTCTCCCCCTGTCCTTTCAAAAGTCAGTGACTGTTTATCTGGCATCTCCTCCTGGATGGCCTCCCACCACCTAAAGATCAACATGTCAAAGACTGAGCTCCTACTTATTCCTCCCTCTAATGCCTCCCCACCTCCTGACTTCTCTATCACGGTGGAGGGTATCACCATCTCCCCATCAAACCAAGTTCGCTGTCTTGGAGTTACACTGGACTCTGCTCTTTCCTTCATCCCCCACATCAAGTCTCTTTCCTCCTCCTGCCGATACCAACTGCGTAATATTTCCAGAATTCGGCCATTTCTTACCGCTGTCACCACAAAGCAACTCATACACGCCCTGGTAATCTCCCGACTCGACTATTGCAATAATCTCTTATCTGGCCTCCCTCTGTCCCGCCTCTCCCCCCTACAATCCATCCTGAACGCCTCCACCAGGCTAATTCACCTCACCCGCCGCTCTGTCTCTGCCGCTCCCCTCTGCGAGTCCCTTCACTGGCTCCCCATCCACTGCAGAATTAAGTTCAAAATCCTTATCCTTACCTACAAAACCCTCACTAACTCAGCGCCCCACTACCTGTCCTCACTAATCACCAAATACACCCCAGCCCGCTCCCTAAGGTCAAACAGTGACCTGCGCCTAGCTTCTCCCCGCATCACCTCTTCCCATGATAGACTGCAGGATTTCTCACGCGCAGCCCCCACTCTCTGGAACGCTCTCCCTCGTGCTGTCAGACTTTCCCCTAACTTCTCTTCCTTCAAACGCTCCCTGAAAACGTTCCTATTTAGGGAAGCCTACCACCCAACTCACTGATGCAACCATCAATCACTCTCACCTTACAGTCCTCTCCTCCTGTTTCCAACCCCAACCCTCCTAGATTGTGAGTTCCTACGGGAATAGGGCCCTCATCTCCTCCTGTACTGTTTGTCAAATGTTGTTCAATGTATTGTAACCCTGTCTATACTGTGCTTATTGTACAGCGCTGCGGAATATGCTGGCGCTTTATAAATAAAGAATAATAATAATAATAATAATAATGTGAAAATGTCTATCATAAAGCGTACAAGCTGAGTCCCTAGAGTCTCTGACTATCCATTGTCATATATACCTTGCTTTATACATATAATACATTCCCTCATCTAACAGGATAGTAGCCAGTCCCTGTGCATTTTAACCCCTTAACCCTTTCGCTGCTGAGGCATTTCACGCCTCTGTGCTGAGCTAATTTTTACTGGTTTCGCTCATCTTGTTTAAACGCATTTTGAAGGCTTATTTTAGTATATGACCCAGACATATTATATATCATTCTTTCCGGCAGACTCGGCAGATTCATAATATGTCATTATTATATGTATACATCATGTTCTGTCTGTATATTATAACAAAATATGCAATAAAATATGAATTTTCAATAATTTACAATGTGTAAAGTTTTTTTTTTCACATTTTAACATGCGAGCAATCGCAGTTATATTTTGTATGGGGTGCGCTTGTTAAAAAAATTAGAAATGGGGTCTCGTTACATTTTTTTTTGGGGAAAATTACACGATTTTTAACAAACGCACCGCATACAAAAATCGTTAGTGCAGCATCATTGTTCACATTATAATTGAAATGGGAACAATGTTGCTGCATTAACAAACAAAAAAAAACAAAAAAAACTTTTTTTTAAACTATTTTTTTATTTTTAATTTTATTTTTTTTAAAAAAACTTTGTATATGGTCATGTTTGGCATCATTGGAAAGGCCATGCTCTTGCCGATCCAACAGTACCAACCATTGACCCCTAGCTGCCACGGATCAGGAGATAGGGGGTTCCAATGAACACCCTATCTCCACCATTGGTGGCAGTTAGGGGTTAACTCCAGAACTGGCGTCATCGTGCTATGCATGATGACGCCAGTCATCAGGGGGCATTCCTGGAAGCTTGGCCGACATCCAATATGTTGGCCAGCTCCGGGAGAGGATCACGATTCAGCGCTTTTCGGCGCCGAATCGTGATCCGGCACCCAAGAGGTTAACAGCAGGCACAGTTTGGAAGGGCAGGCTGTGCCCTTCCAAACCGTGCCTGCCTTCAGCCGCAGGACCCCGGCGATCGGGAGGGAGAGAGGTCTGAAGGACCTCCCCCCTCCCTTTCAGGCACCTCCTCGGCACACGCGGGGGGGACGCCTGAATTAGATGTCATCGCGCCGCCGCGATGACATCTAATGGTGCCGGCGGCGGTCCCATTGAGGATGTCAGCCCACACCAGGGAGCACAGCGATCGGCCGGAATCCGGCCGATCGCTGGCCGCAAAGAGAGGACGCGCTCAGCACATCCTCCGCACGCAACAGTATCTGCTGAGTGCGTCCTCCGCAGCGAAAGGGTTAAGGGTGGCTAGGTGTCGTGTGTGGGTCTCTGATGGCGATGTTTCTATACATCCTACAAATCTGCCACCTCACGGGCAGGTTATGGGGACCTCCTAGGCACGATATTTGAAGGAATTTTTCGTTTTTATTTTTAACCCTTATTTTATGGAAAACTCACTGTTCCTTTAAAAACGTCTTTTTTTTAACTTTTTGTCCTTTATTCCTGTCCCCCAGGGCACTACCTGGACCCCCATACACCTTTTATGGCAAATATCTTGCATATATGCCCTCTTGCAGGGCACTCTAAAAACCGAACTTTTGAGTCCCATTGACTTGCATTTAGTTCGGTTCGTGTTCGAGTTCGAACTCGAACTTTTGAAATTGTTCGATTTCGAATGCGAACCGAACACGGGGGTGTTCGGCTCATCCCTAATCACTGCTCTATAACCGTGAAGACACAGGTTCGATCACCAGCAAGAGCACCTCTCCAGTAAGTGTCCTTGGGCAAGACACCTAGCGGTACATACTCGCCACCCAGGACATACTTGAAAACGAGAGAAATCTCAATATATCCTTCCTGGTAAAATCCTTTCTCAAGAAAAGAATTAACATGACCGTGCCATCAGGGAAGAGGCAATCCTTTGATTAAAAATCCTGCTCATTATATATATTCAGGTAGTCAGCTGACCTCATTTTTTCAGCACATAACATTGCTGAAACTAGACCTGAGCAACTGAAGCAACCCCAGATCATAACACTGCCCCAACAGCACAGCTTGTACGGTACGTGGTAATTTTTGTTGGACAGGCAGTGTGTGTGTACATATATATATATGTATATATAAAAAAGAATTTGGCTGCACTCAAGAAAAATAAAACAAAATAAGTTTATTGATATCTGTTAAAATAGAACCGACGTTTCGGCTCTCTCTGGAGCCATTTTCAAGGCTACAAATGTATAAGCAAACATTGTTTAAATAACAATAGAAATAGATTACCCATCAGACTGCCCTCTCCCATCATATATATATATGGACAGGCAGTGTATATATAATATATATATATATATATATATAAAAACAAAGTGCTCTGGAGTGCTCTTTCTTGGTGTTTTGTATTTGATGTCTTTAGAGGCACCCGCTTAGTTTTGAGGTTTAGTGCAACTTTTACTGTTTTGTATTTTATATATATATATATAATATATATTATATATCTACAAGGGTTGTAGTGGAGGACAAAAAGTGAGATAAAAGGCCTCCACATGATATATATATTGTAGATGCATTGTTTGCCCCACAAAAAGTATTTAATGCAACCCTGCTTAGCAAATAACCAACTCTACATTAGCCTCTCGATAGGTTAGAGGTCACAGCTTCATAGTGACACGTTAAATATGTGAATGTGTGCAGGTTAGATGTCCTTCAAATGGTAGATAAGTTCTACTCAAGCCCTTCTGACTAGGCTTGTGCACCGATTTTTTTTCTGTTCGATTCGGTTCGGTTCGTTCGGATTTTGTAAATTTTCGTTTCGACTCGTTTCGGACGATTTTCGTTTCGGTTCGGTTCGTTTCGTTTTTCTTATCGACTTTTTTTTCGAGACTTCGGAACGTCTTTTCTCCTCGTTTCAAAGTGTCTATTCGTTTTGACGTAAACTAATGTTTTTTCGGATACGATAATTATACGATGCGATAATTCTGCCGATACGATAATTCTGCCATTGAGATTTCTCATGTTTTACAAGAAGGATACATTGAGATTTCTCTTGTTTTCCAGGAAGGAAACATTGAGATGGGAATGATACAAAATTTAATTACAGAATCAGCGATATAAATACGATGTCCGAAATTACTGAAATGGAACCGAAATCAGGAATGGAGCCAAATCACGAATGGAACGAAAATTAATTTCGATTTTACACATTTCTAGTCCATTCGAAAATTCCGAAAAGTTTTCGTTTCAGCACGAAACGTTTTCGGATCTGAAAATTTTCGGAAAATCGGCCGAATCCGAATGCACGAATCGGGAAATTTCGTGAAAATTCCAAAATTCCGAAACCCGAAACGCACATCCCTACTTCTAACCAGCTATTTGCTCAATAAAGTCTCAAACAGCTGGAAAGAGTAAAATCCAATGTATTCAAGATGAAAAAGTTATAATTTCATGTTCAAGATTAACTCTACTTGTAGTGAAAGTAATTACACGTTGAGCACTCATTATCTGAATCTCTTGGCAGCAGAAGTGTTTTTTTGGTGCTCAGATTCTTGGGAATCTTGACAGGGACTTTACTTTTGTGGTATATTTATCTGTAAGCTTGTATTTATGTCCAGCTATCCCATTAAGAGCACTCGTCTTTAGTGATTCTTCTCTGTAACCTCATCCCCCTCTACAGTTCGAAAACAATGAAAACACAAGTTAAAATACTGTTGGTGATCCAGGAATTTACAAAACCATAGGTGTCATCTCAATTTTATCCCTTTTACTCCTCTACTTACACTCGTATTGTATTTGTCCTCTCTTCCATATGCACGTAATAGGAGAATTATATTACGAGTCACTTATCTGAAATGTTTGTGCTGTTTCAGATTTTGGTATATTTGTGTATAGTAATCTTGGGGATGGGACATTTGCTTATGTTTCAGATTCACCTTATACACATAGCCTGAAGGTATTTTTTCCAGTCTTCGTAACAATTCTTTTTCCCCATCAGACAAGGTCAGGTGTGGATTTTCCACTTTTGGTGTCATGCCGGTGTTCAAAGAAATTTTTCCCTAACATGGAGATAGCGATGTTGGTGAACCTCCTGATCCCGGTGGAGGCTGAGGGAGCTGCGGACCCCATATCTGCTGCGAGTTTGCTGCACCTTTGTGATCTCGGGGACCCCGTATTGATAATGGCGTTGCTTCTCTCATGCCCTCTTTATCGAGCCTGTCTACCTGGAGGGATAGGTAGACCTGGGCGGCCCCGCGTGGCCCTGCCTGCGACACCACGGCCTCCTTTGTTAGACACTGGATGACTTTTTTCGCTGAGCTTTTTTGTTGAGTTTTGACATACTTTTTTTTATGCTGAGACTTTGTGTTTTGTTTTTTACCTTTTCACATTTATTCTGCTGACACCTGCTGAGGACTCAATGTTTTTTTTTCTTTCTAGCTGAGTGATTATTAGCCGTGTATTTTGTAATATCGCTGATTCTTACGCTGATGGTCCCCTACCAACTGCTTAAATCTGGAAGTCTCTTTTGTTCTGTACCTGCTTTGATGTCTTGCTTTTTAATATTTTTCTTATGAAGTGCTTATGTTGATGGCTTAATGTGGCCCTGTGCGGCCCTCACTCTTTCTGTTTATATGATGACTTCTTTATAAAATAAAAATTTAAATAAAAAAAAAAAAAAATTTGAATTTCGCATTTTTAAGATTTCGGAATAAGAACTGATATTTTTAAGTGTTTTAAAAATGCAAAGTGATGAGAAACAGGCATATTTTACAGAATATTGTCTTTATAATGTGTTGTGTGTTTAAATATATCTAGTCTAATAAGAAAGGCATTTTAGAAGGTATACCTTCTTTTTTTAAGGCATTAAAATCAGTTTGTCACTCTATTCCCACTGCAACATACATTGTCAGTATTAACCAATTGGCTGTGAAGGACGTGCTTGGCGCTGAGCATGTCCTCCGGGATCTCCCTGCCCACTGATGTCATCACGCATGGACGAAATGACATCAGTTCCGGAGTTAACCTCTAACTGATACCTATGGTGGTGATAGGGGGGCCCAATGATCCCTGTATCTTCCGAGCAGTGGCAGCTAGGGGTTAATGACTTGAAAGACGAGAGCATGGCCTTTCCAATGATACTAAACATGACCATGTTAAAAGCTAAGAAATAAAAAAACAATAAAATGTCTATATTTCTTTTTTATTAATGCAGCATTATTGTTCACTTTTCAATTATAATGTGAACAATGATGCTGCACTAACTTTGTTTGGGGGGCAGTTTAACTAAAATGGCATAATTTCTCAGAAAAATAAAAGTAACAGGTTCCCAGTTCTAATTTTTTTAACAAGCATACCCCATAGAATAAATAACTACTAAGGCTTGGATGATAAAGTGTGAAAAAAATATTTTACACGCTGTAGATGATTGGAGATTCACATTTTTTAAAAAATTTCTGTTATAGCATTCTGGCAGGGCATGACGTATACATATAATAATGATATATTATGAATCTGCCGAGTCTGCCGTAAAAAAATTATATATAATTTGTCTGGGTTGTATAATAAAAAATGACTTCAAATTGCGTTTAAACATGATGAGCAAAAACGGTAAAAATGAGCTTAGCACACAGAGGTGACATGACTCAGCAGTGAAGGGGGTAAATTCCATATTTAATGCATGAAACATAATCTACATTAAGGACCCATCTTGAGATGTTTGCCTTGACGTTGCCGGTGGGCTTAAGACTTCAATGGCCATTTAAATAAACTAAAGACCTCTGGTTTGTACCGTGGCTATATGCTATTCAAAACACATATAGCACATTATTGCAACCTTGTTATCTACCTACATTGATCCTATTTCTTCTGCATCGTCTGGAGACACCTAGCTCAGCGCTGTGATTGTTATATCCCTAGTTCACAGGACAGGGCAGTAGTATCTGTTGTTGTGTTCAGTATTGAGAAAGAAGGGGATATCATCAGCTTATAGAGGAATAGTGGAAGAGATATAACAGCAGAATATAAGCATAAGATGCCTTGTTTATCACCTATAAAATATGTCGGGGAGGGCTTGCATTGAGGCCTAGGAGCAAGGGGCAAAGACTGTCTGTCAAGAATTGATGTTAAGGAATTTTGCAGCCGTGGGTAGGTACCGCCAGTGGTATCTCATCAAGGGATGAGATATTGCATCAATCTTTAAGACGATTGTGATGTCCACCCCTGATGGGATATTGCAGGGAAAGTGCACGTGGCCGGTATAAATGCACTTTGAGATGTCACATTACTACAGTGCTATAATAAAGTGATATATGTATATAATGATGGGCAGAGTAAATGTTCATATGTACCGTACTTGGGGATTAATACGAAAGCTGCTAGTACCTGGTTAGTGAGGAACTAGTTACAAATATACCCGTTAGCTATTCTTTTTGGTTTTGTCATTCATTTCCTTCACTGTAAAAAATTAAATAAATAAAAAAACCTCTTAAATAATTCTAATGCATGCCATGTCTTTATATTCTCTTCTATTGGTCTGCATACAGGGAATTCAAATCATTTCTTCCGTCCGTTCTTTTCCTGTACTCAGTGAATGATTGACTTTCAGCATTAACTGTTAGAAATATAAAATACATATAGTCCTACGCAAATGCTGTAATTAATCTCGCACAGCAGTTACGTGTATTTATTTCGATGAGACAGATTTACATATAACAGCAACATGTACTTATTGATTAAACAGAGGAATTGTGAAGTTATTTATTTTTTCCACAAGATTCCTTAATATTGTTCCCTGAAGCCACCGTCCCCTAAACACAGAGGGCCTTGTAAATTGGAATTTTTTAAGAGCGCTTCAACATCGCTAGGAAAATGAAAATAATTTTAACATAAGCATGTTCGAGTTAAATTGCCAATTATATTGGCGGCCAGTATTGCTTTTTTAACCTTTAAAAATCACGTGTGACGAATTGCAAGTTTCTGCGTTTATCAAGTTTTAACTACATCTACACACTGGTGTGGAAATACCACTGAATTTTGAATTTTCCGTTGCTTAAACAAAAAAAAGTGGATAAAACTGATTATTAGGATAGAGTATCCACAAAAAACTCATTTTATTTCCAATTTGTAGGAAAGAGTCTTTCGATCCCTTAGGTACCAAAGGGGTGTAATTAGTTGTTTCTAGCACAAAAAAAAATATGAAATACTGAAAATCAGGGTAAGCGAGTAGGTAGTTTCTTTTGACAGAATCAATCATACTACTATTGCCTTCGAGGAACTAATGTGCCAGACATAAATAATAGGAGCACACGAGATGAGGTAATTTACACAGATGCACCTCTGTGCGAACGTGTTTTAATATTTTATTTGACCCCTTTAAATAAAGCAAATGTGGAAGTTTAATATTTCAATAAAAAGTCTTAAGGAGAACGCTGACGCATTTCACAGTAAGAGAATCGTTTTCATGATCTAAACCCAAAGGCAATTCAGAAACAATTCATGAAAAATTGCCTACTGAGCGCCCTAACATCTTCTTAACTCTAGCGCTTACATAAATCAGCATTAACGCTAGGTTAATTGAGGGAATAGCGCGACACCTGCATCACCTCCCGATTGCTAACGTGTTAAAAACCCATTAGTGCATCGGTATTAGCGCTTTTTAGCGCAAGCTTACTGTACTTTGCGCTCTCTATGCTTAACATGGGGAGTGCAAAGTGTAAGCAATCAGTACTTTGCGTTAGGATCACATAGTCCTAATGCTAATTACGCCTTGCTATCGTTAACAAAAAAGTTTGCTACAGCTTAGAGCTGGTGCTGATTCTGTTTCTGCGGAATCAGCTGCAGCTGTAAACTCCCCCCAAAAAAATCACACACTCACCTCTCATTCCAAGATGAAAATGGCAGCCCAATCCGATCAGAGGTTTTTTTTCCCCAGTCTCGCTCTGCGATCACTCAGCGGTCCTGCAGGATCTTGCGAGAGGCAAAATCCTGCAGGTCATGTGACCTGGCAGGAGAAGCCTTCATGTAGTCCATAGGAAACCATGGAGGGGATGCTCACGATGGCGTGTTAGCGCTGCCCCGAGCATCCCGGAGCCTAACGGCCGCTACGTGGCACTCTGCTGGCAGGTCAGCACCTGCCCGTAATCCACTGGTAAAACAGGGACTCTAAGGGGAGATTTGTGAGTGTAAATTTTTCCCCTCAGTGTCCCTGTTTTAGCTGTAGGCAGGTGAAAGGGGACCCGAGTTGGGAAAATGTATGTCACATTAAACTCCACAAGATCTAGTTGATATATAGAAACTTTACTACTTTGTCTTAAAGAAATAGCAGCTCCCAGCAATTTTAATCAGCAGAAAAATAGAGGCCTAAATCTCCTGCATGCTGGTGGCCAGAGGAGCCAATTTTCCAAGCCTCTTCCTATTTCCGATCCACTCAGATTCACAAGACATTCAGTAGCTTTGGTGGAATGTAACCAGAATTTGTTCAGATTGAATGGAAAGATCTCCTGCCATTATATACGCCTACTCAATTTAGATCTTTGGTGGTGTGGGGGGAGAGAGGTGTTGAGTTTGTATTTCACTTTAGAAAGACCAATGTTTGCAGTGTTTTCCTACAGCATTGCTGTTTCAGATCCTATTATTTAACATTGTTTCCTACTTGCATGTTACTACCTTCTTTGCTGATATAACTATGCAAAACCCATTCTATATTTAATGGCATTACTGCTATTAAATTGAAAACATGGCCGTCCTTGTTGTAGCTTGCCATAGCAGTGTTTTGTGTGATGAAATGTCTACATTCTACATGGTTTAATATCACTCCTGGTCGTCCTAGTGAATGTCAAGATAACGTTTAAAAATGTTTCCTAACATTAGGGCAATAGGGAAAAAAATCATATTTGACACAAAATCCCAACGCACTTGTTCCGTTTTTAAAATCACACTTGGTTCCATACTGGTGTCACTTTACTGATTTTGGTGATGGTTTTATGGTTATGTTCATGTCAAAAGAAGAAACAGAAAGAAACTGGTGCCTAAAAATAAGGCAAAAATGCAGAAAATTCTGTTTGTTGTTGTTAGGGTTAAACCTAACCCTAAATGTAACCCTACCCCTAAAACAAGCATAAATAGCTACCCTAATACTAACCCTAACCACAATCTTAGTGCCAGTTTTTCCGCCTTACTGACAACTGAAAAATTAAGCTACTATGGTGGTAAGCTCCCTGAGAAACTACTCTTTTTTTTTTGCACCAATATGATTTTATTTCTTCCTAATGCCAGGAAACATTGTTTAACTGGCAAATATATTGACACATTGTATACAGCAGCAGTCAAGAGGTGGCAACTTTGCCACAGGTTACTGTTCAACACATATCACATTGCATTGGTTAGTTCTCCAGTGGTCTTGGAAAAAAATGCTCTAAATGGCCAATATAATTGATCTACACCCCATAGTAAATTTTTGACATTTATTCACTGAAAATGTTGCGCTAGCAGGTCCTGCTTTGTAATCGTAAAATTAATAGCAAAGTAAAATATTCCAAACCTTGCCGTGTACACATTATGTTTTCGCTTTCCTAAAATGCAATCAAAGCTCTAATACGGCAAAGCGTCTGGCTCCTGACATACTTCTAGGAAAGTCTACTGTTACTTTCATTTTGTTTTAGTCTCAAGTGTATAACTAAGGTAACCATTAGTGTTTTACACAATTAGCAGAGCAATAAATGCTTGTAAAAGTCATATTTCAGTACCCACGCACACGCAGTAGCTTGTGTGTAACCCTTTTAATATCTCTTGGGTCTGAGATACATTGCTCTTAGAGGAAATCATTTCATATGTTCCGTACACAAAACCTGCCTACATAATGTCTGTGCATAGCTTAACTCTGTAATAAAAAAAATTCTCTTGTCATTACTAGTTCTGCAGAAATTACAAATGAAATAACTTTGTGTTATGTGTGAAAGGGAACCTTGTAAAGTTCCTAGAATTATTGTTAAGCCAATTATTGTGGAAAGTGTGGCTTGTGACGACCAACAAGCCCGGTGTATGAGGTCATGCTTTATATATTCCACAAAATTCATTTACGTTTTCACCCTGTGACCATTTGTTAGCGTCTGTACTCTGCACTTTTTATATATTCATTTTTGGGGCTGAGCTTTATTTTATTTTGTGAACAATTTTTATTTTATCCTGAAATACTTAGCAAGGGTAGATTTATTTAAGGGTAAATAAAAATATTTATATTCATATATAAGTATGTTGCTGTGTAAAAATAGTTTTACATCTAAAAATTACTCCATCTACTTTTTATTTATATATATATAAAAGTATATATATATATAGATAGAATTGTTGCAGTTCAGAATATCATAGTCCATCGTTGTGTGGGGCAATACTTCTTGTCTTACTCGTAACATGTCTATAGTTTTATTTTCAGAGTAGGTGAAGCTATCAATATTTATTAAATAGAGATAGAACTGAAAATGTACGTAGTGTGCCTTATCATAAGACACGCACATGCCCTACACAATGATGTTTTTGAAGAACAATGAAAGAAGTGGTTTATTGTTTTGTTTTACACAATCTCACATGATTTACACATGATTTTTTTAAGATGCTCCTCTGATTCTCTCCAGTGCACCATTCAATCACATTTTTTAAACATGTGTTTAGGGAGCACTACTGGGTAGTCTGTATATGTCTGTCAGCAATTAATATGTGTATCCTGCACTGTTGACTGTAGTCTCAGACAGTCTTGTTGTCCACAACAATTGAAACATTGAGGTTACATGATATCTTAATTGGATTCATGGAACGAAGGTAGTTCATAAGGCCTGACTCTGTAAAGCTGCTCCAAGAAGAAGGTATAGGTGGTGTTAGAGTCCACATAAATGTGCTGAACGCCACCTAGCACTAGACATGTGCATTCGTTTTAGTACTAAAACGATTTAGTCCGAATTTTGGGATAATTTAGTTTTCGTATGACTCAAGAGATACGAAACTGTTCAGTACAAAAAACGAAAGAAACTAAAATAAAATGCACTACATTTTAGTTTCAGTCCTTTTTGTGATATTACATTGAGTGAAGGAGACCAGCAATGAAGAGTGCAACATCTGAAGTTCTGCACCCTCCACATGCCAATGCAGGAGGATGTTCTATACATTATACAGAGAGGGGTATTAATGTAGGAGGATGTTCTATACAGAGAGGGACATTAATTAATTCAGGAGGATGTTCTATACATTATACAGAGAGGGGTATTAATTAATGTAGGTGGATGTTGTATACATTATACTGAGAGGGGTATTAATTAATGCAGGAGGATGTTCTATACATTATACAGAGAGGAGCATTTTTTTTGAGCCCTTTAAATCCAGTGGCTGTGAGCGCGGAGATCGGCTGCTTGTTATATTATCTCTCAGTACAATGTATCAGGCTCAGCTGTTACAGTAACTGACTGTAGCAGCGCTCAGAGTTTCAGTAAAACAAGGAAATAATATTGTTATAACTTCTTATATATAAAAATATTATTTACTAGTTTTACTGAAACTCTGAGCGCTGTGATGAGCAGCAGTCAGTTACTGTAACAGCTTTGCCTGACATGGGGCAATATTACAATGTTGGTGCTAACTTAATCAGAGCTGTTGTAAACTGAAAACCTTAGGCTATAATGGCTCTGGGAAGTTTACAACAGCTCTGGTTAAGTTAGCACCAACTATGTAATATGGCCCACATTGTGCTGAGAGTGAGAGATACTGTAACGAGCAGCGATCTCAGCCCTCTGAGGAGCCACCAATACAATAGTAATTGTATCCACTGGTTTTCGGATGAATGAAATTAGTTTTCATACTAAAGAACTGAAAACGAATTTCTTTAGTAACTAAATAAATTGCATTTTAGGACTAATCCATTAGTTCAAAACGAAATTTTGTGCTGTGCACATGTCTACCTAGCACTCACATCTTTTGTCACATAGGACTATGCCAACAGATTGTGATGGGGGAGAGCAGGAAAGCTACCCTACATAAGGTTCTCCTTCTCCCTGCAGCCATTGATTAGCTGCTACTGCTCTTGCTGAAGGGTCATGTAACGGTTAGCCCCTGCTTGGGCCATCGTGGTGGCTTGGAACATGAGATGAAGCCCTTAAGGCAGGTGAGTAACTGACTGGACACAAGGACAGACGGATTTCTCCAAAACCAAGGAGCACCAAAAAACAAACCAGAATTGCCACTAAGCTCCGAAGGCTTCAAGACCGACAGACAACTTAGGACACTCAGAAACACAAAGATACACTTGACAATCCGTGAAGGGAGCAGGCTGCAGGACAGTAAACAAAACAGACAGACTATACTAAAAGAGGTCCTTATAAGCGGCCTCTGAATATAATACTAAACTAAGACAGACAAGGTACATAAAACATGAAACATACAAGAATCGTCAATCAGGCAGAGGTTGGCAACAGATCAGAAATATACGGTACCAGGGGGGAGTAGAAGGGATAGTCAAAAATAAAGCCGAGGTCAGAACCAGAAAACACTTGAACAGGAATGCTTTGCAGCAACTCAGGAAACACGAACCAGACAGAACCACCATCAAACTCCACAAACAGTCAATGAGGCTCTGTGCTGCTGGGAATATATAGGGAGTGGGTCTGTGTGATTGGGCCATGTGACCCCAGACCAGGAGATCACAACAGAACCCCAGATCAGCCCTAAACAGCACAGCCAGACACACCATAGGGGAAAAACAAACAGGAATACCCTTCACCACCAGGGGGCAAGGCCGAGACGTGACAGGTCAGAGTCTCATGTCACCTCAAGGAGGCGTATGACGTAACCTTCATAAGACTACCCTTTGTAACCCAAAATCTGTGGACCAGTTCTGTAGCAGTGCTTGGTATTTGACATAGTTAAACTGTGGTTTGGGATAACTTTTCAGGAGATTAGATAAAGAACTCATCTTTATGAATTCCTCTTTCAGCAGTTGTCCCACTAAAATTGATTCTGTCGATGACAGGTTAACTTTAAAGAGCAGGGGGAGTGAACACCTGGATGGGACTATCCTGACCCATAACCTACAAGCGAAGCAACTTCAACTGCGGAACTTGAAATGTCTCTTTGAATCGGGGGCATGAACTAAAAGAAGATCAGTTAAAAAGATGCTAATGTGAAATAAGGTTTATGTTTTGACAGTATTTTCCTGCAATATATTAAGAAGATTAGAGGAGAACAAAAAGTAGAATTGGTAGAGACAAGGTGGAGATCTGTAAACTGCATTCCATGGGAAGGAATGAATGGTTTGCAACATGTACAAACTTCACTTAAGCATTAGCAGACCCATTCATGTTTACATTATCTGCTACAACAATACAAGTGTTTCAGTAAAGAACCTAGAGAGATCATTTAAATGTCTCAAAAATACTCCTGGCATTAGTACAGTCTGAGCGTTAACCATTTCATAACTAAAAAATGTGTACACTTGAAAGAGGGCAGACAGTAGGGATGTGCGTTTCGGGTTTCGGAATTTCGACGAAATTTCCCGATTCGTGTCTTCGGATTCAGCCGAATTTCCGAATCGGGTCGGACCCGAAAACCAACAGATCCGAAACGAAAAATTTTCGGATTTTTCAAATGGACTTGAAATGTGTCAAATCAAAATTTATTTTTGCTCTATTCATGATTTCGGTTCCATTCGTGATTTCGGTTCCATTTCGGTAATTCTGGAAATCGGATATTTAACTATTATCGGTTATATCGCTGATTCTGTAAATTTTGTATTTGTAAATGCGTATCACTTGTTTCTTGTGGCATTCGGGTCAGTTTAGCGTTACTTTAAATCATTTTGTTCATTTTTTTGTTCCTTGGCTTTCATACCATTTTAATATGATTAAATAAAGTTGTGAAATGTATATTCATAAGAAAAAAAGGATCTTTATTTAATAAAAAAAAACACGATAGAATCGCTAGAATTATCGTAGACACTTTGAAACGAGGAGAACAGACGTTCCGAAAAAACGAAAATTTCCGAAATTTCCGAAAAGTCGATACAAAAAACGAGCAAAGAGACCCGAAAACACGAAAAATGGTCGATATTCCGAAAAAAAAATGTACACGAAAAACGAGCCGAACCGAACCAAATCGAAACAGAAATCGGTCGAAACGAGCCGAATCGAAAATTTTAAACATCCGAACAAATCGAACCGAAAAAAAAATCGGTGCACAAGCCTAGCAGACAGGGCTGGATGTATAACTAGGCAGAGTAGGCACATTCCTACAGTCGCTTGCCACAAGAGGGTGCCTTGCTCTGTAAAAAATATATATATATTTTTTTTTACAATTTACAATTATTTAGACCACTGTATCTTTGGAGCCCTAAGGGCTAGAGGGACATATAAGGTATCATTGGAAAAGCCAGATTATGGCCTTTCCATTAATGCCAAATATAACCAGGTTCGATTTATTTAAAAATAAATTAACAAATAAAATATTATGTTCGCTTTTTTCTCTAACGCAGCTATTATAATTATATATTGCAATTATAAAGTGAAAACTGATGCTGGGCTAACTCACCTTCTCATTTCCCATACTGCCAGCAAGTGTAGAGGTGATGATGAAATGCATTGTTTCATAAACAACCTAGACCGAGGCACTGCAGTGGCAAGATAAAGGGCAACTTTGGAACCCTGCATCTCTGAATTGTACACCACACAAGGTTAAGTGAGGTGTCATTGGAAAGGTCAGCGTCTGATCTTTACAATGATACCAAACAAGACCATGTAATGTGTAAAAAAAATTGAAACAAAGTAAATGCAAAATGTATTTCTTTCTCTGTTCTACGGCAGAGGCAATATATGCTTTTACACGTAAAAGAAACAATGTCGCTGCACTAACTCAACTAAGGCAACAGATTCTGCCTCTTCCTTTGATTTGATGCAGAGAGAAACTGTTTGAATTAAAAAAAATAATAATTATCTTACCTCAAAACAAAAATTTAAAAAGACATTTTGGCATCTTCCTTTTTTTCTGTTGGGGGGTAGGGGCGTACCACATTTCTGTGCCTACAGGCTCCTGAGATGCAAATCTGAGGGCAGACAGTTAATATTTTACACTCAACCCCCATTTTTTTTACCCAGAAATGTATCCCGTCAAAGACTACAAATGTGCATGCCATGGACAAATTGTGCTATGCAATTCTCAAAGTCTTCCACTGTCCCTTTGTAAATTGATCTCAACCTAATCCTCTCATCCAGAGTCCTTTACATAACACCCCTCCCTGTGATTATGACCCCCCCCAGAATCCACCTAATCTAATCCAAGAAGTTAAGAGTGCTGTAGTGATCAGGATACAGGCGGTTATTAAAGAAATAGGAACAATTTCATATAGGGGTGGGCTGGGACCAACTATGGCCCCAGGCCAAAAAATATTGAGAAAACACCCTTTCTATGTCTATGATCCACTCCATCTGTCCTTTCCCTGTTAAAATCATTTCCTAACCCTGTTCCAGAGAGGGACACATGCACACATATATACACAGAGAGGGACAAATACACATGCACAGAGACAAGTAGAGACAAAGGCACAGAGAGAGACACACACTTACACAGACACATGGGACACACATAAACAAAACAGAGATGTGCATACAGATAAAGAGAAGAATAGAAACCGTCACAAACAGTGGCAAAAGTACCAGGGTCGCAGCGGTCACACTTGCGACTGGGCCCTGGTATTCCGCCACTGGAGGGGGGCCCAGGCAGCCCGCAGATTCCGGCAATCAGTGCTGGAATCTGCGAGCAGCGCCGCCAGCATGCAGCTTGGCCGTAACCACCTGACCAGCGCACGCGATCTCGCGAGAATGCGGCTGCGCTGGTCCGTTGGGTCCCGCAAGCGGCCAGGCTGCATGCCAGCAGCCGTTCTGAAGAAAAAGGCCGCAGACAGGAGGTGAGAGCCAGGGGCAATTATATCCATATGAACTGGGGACAATATATAATCATGTGAACTGGGGGCAATTATATCCATGTGAACTGGGGGCAAATATACCCATGTGAACTGGGGGCAATTATATGCATGTGAACTGGGGGCAAATATACCCATGTGAACTGGGGGGCAAATATTGGGGGGCAAATATACCCATGTGAACTAGGGCAATTATATCCATATGAACCGGCTGGGTAGAGTAGAGGTAATGTCACTGCTCTGCATGGAGAGAGCCTGTGGAGTCATGAGCTCGATCCCAGCGAGCAACCTCTCCAGTAAGTGTCCTTGGCAAGACACCTAACGGTACACACTCGCCACCCAGGACATACTTGAAAACAAGAGAAATATCAATGTATCCTTCCTGTTAAAATCCTTTCTCCAAAAAACTGGGGACAATATATAATCATGTGAGCTGGGTGCAATTATATCCATGTGAACTGAGGGCAATTATATCCATGTGAACTGGGGCAATATACAGTATAATCATGTGAGCTGGGGGCAATTATATCCATGTGAACTGGGGCAATTATATCCATGTGAACTGGGGGCAATTATATCCATGTGAACTGGGGACAATATATAATCATGTGAGCTGGGGCAATTATATCCATGTCAACTGGGGCAATTATATCCATATGTGCTGGGGCAATTATATTCATGTGAGCTGGGGCAATTATATCCATGTGAACTGGGGACAATATATAATCATGTGAGCTGGGGCAATATACATCCATGTAAACTGGGGAAGATATATAATCATGTGAGCTGGGGCAATTATATCCATGTCAACTGGGGGCAATTATATCCATGTGAGCTGGGGGCAATTATATCCATGTGAACTGGGGGAAATTATATCCATGTGAGCTGGGGCAATTATATCCATGTGAACTGGGGACAATATATAATCATGAGAACTGGGGGCAATATACATCCATGTGAACTGGGGACAAAATATATTCATGTGAGCTAGGGGCAATAATATCCATGTCAACTGGGGCAATTATATCCATGTGAGCTGGGGGCAATTATATCCATGTGAACTGGGGGCAATTATATCCATGTGAGCTGGGGGCAATTATATCCATGTGAGCTGGGGCAATATATATACATATGAGCTGTGGCAATTATATCCATGTGAGCTGGGGCAATTATATCCATGTGAACTGGGGACAATATATAATCATGAGAGCTGAGGGCAATATACATCCATGTGAACTGGGGACAATATATAATCATGTGAGCTGGGGGCAATTATATCCATGTCAACTGGGGGCAATTATATCCATGTGAGCTGGGGCAATTATATCCATGTGAACTGGGGGAAATTATATCCATGTGAGCTGGGGCAATTATATCCATGTGAGCTGGGGCAATTATATCCATGTGAACTGGGGACAATATATAATCATGAGAACTGGGGCAATATACATCCATGTGAACTGGGGACAATATATATTCATGTGAGCTAGGGGCAATAATATCCATGTCAACTGGGGCAATTATATTCATGTGAGCTGGGGCAATTATATCCATGTGAACTGGGGGCAATTATATCCATGTGAGCTGGGGGCAATTATATCCATGTGAGCTGGGGCAATATATATACATATGAGCTGTGGCAATTATATCCATGTGAGCTGGGGCAATATACATCCATGTGAACTGGGGACAATATATAATCATGTGAGCTGGGGGCAATTATATCCATGTGAGCTGGGGCAATTATATCCATGTGAGCTGGGGCAATTATATCCATGTGAACTGGGGGCAATTATATCCATGTGAGTTGGGGCAATTATATCCATGTGAACTGAGGACAATATATAATCATGTGAGCGGGGGGCAATATACATCCATGTGAACTGGGGGCAATATATAATCATGTGAGCTGGGGCAATTATATCCATGTCAACTGGGGCAATTATATCCATGTGAGCTGGGGCAATTATATATCCATATGAGGTGGAGCAATTATATCCAGGTAAACTGGGGACAATTAGATCCATGTAAACTGGGGGCAATTATATCCATGTGAACTGGGGGCAATTATATCCATGTGAGCTAGGGCAATTATATCCATGTGAAATGGGGCGCAATTATATCCAAGTGAGCTGGGGCAATATATATCCATATGAGGTGGAGCAATTATATCCAGGTAAACTGGGGACAATTATATCCATGTAAACTGGGGGCAATTATGTCCATGTGAACTGGGGCAATTCTATCCATGTGAACTGGGGGCAATTATATCCATGTGAGCTGGGGGCAATATATATCCATATGAGCTGGGACAATTATATCCATGTGAACTGGGGGCAATTATGTCCATGTGAACTGGGGGCAATTATATCCATGTAAACTGGGGGCAATTATGTCCATGTGAACTGGGGCAATTCTATCCATGTGAACTGGGGGCAATTATATCCATGTGAGCTGGGGGCAATATATATCCATATGAGCTGGGACAATTATATCCATGTGAACTGGGGGCAATTATGTCCATGTGAACTGGGGGCAATTATATCCATGTGAGCTGGGGCAATATATATATCTGTGTGAGCTGGGGGCAATATATATATCCGTGTGAGCTGGGGGCAATATATATCCACGTGAGCTAGGGGCAATACTATCTTTTTATATTGCAGGAAAAAAAAATATAGATCTTTTTTGAGGGGGGGAGCCCTTCATGGATTCTTGCACCGGGGCCCTCAGGTTTCTAGTTACGCCACTAGTCACAAAGAAGCTGGAATAGAGAAAGAAACACAGACACAGAAAGAGAGACATAAAGTGTGAGAGTGGCAGAGAGATATAGACACACTAATACTTCCAAGATGCAGATTCTTTGTAGGCAGAAAAAAGGTAAGCAGTTTCAGTTGCTACAATGCTTCCTTCACCAAATTGGATTAAATTAAAGCTGGAAAACCTATTTTAGAACCGGTCATCAAGTGTGTATCAGGAGTATAAGTAGAGTTCACTGGAGTGGAAAGTAAGGTCTGTAACAAGATATTTGCGACATCTGCAAGCTTTGATAGTTAAGCCTGAGGTAGGTATATCTGTTAATCTAGACATTAAGAAGTTTTAGTATCATTTTATATTATCTTGCCTTTTTAGCAATTAAGAACCCATGTGACCTTGGGTGAATGAGGCAAATAATAATTTGATTGGGCCTAAATTGCTACTAGGGCCCTATTTCATTGCAAGGACAGAATGTGAATGTCTTTCAGGACTTTAGAAAGATATTGTTGTTTAATGATCAAGTCAGCTTCTTCATTTTGGATTATTCTCTGCTATCATCAGAATCAGGACACCAAAGAAGACATTGAGACAAAGGAATGACCCAACAAGCGCAGGACACTTGGGAGGTGCAACGAAGACAGTAAACTACTACATGAATAATTTTATGCATTACAGTGTATGTTTTCTGTTGACAATACCATCACAGAAGAATACAAAGTCCCTCTCAATTAAAACATAGACAACAAATCACAGAGTAACTGATTGCTTATTTAAAGCATTAAAAAGATTTGTTAAATGGATACGGCAACAGAAAATGTTTATTTTCCATAGACAAATAAATGGAAAACAATGCCTTCAGTGTTCAGATGCATCTGCGGATTAGCATAAGCGATGAACAATAATTTTGTTTGGAAGAATCACAGATAGGGTTACATGTAAAACGGAATGCGTAAAGAATTCTCAAGGTCATTTTTGAAAAATAAATACCTTTTAGAGGCTCTAGCACACAAGTATTTGTTGTGGCACCGATGAAAACGATGTAGATATTTTACTTTACACGCAAAGCTTTTACATGACATGTCGAATTGAGGTTACTCCGAATGTGCTTTTAAAAGAAAGCATGAACACGCACATATAGCGCAGTGCTATTTACATGCATTTTACTTGTAACACTAAAGACCTTGAAAACCACTTTGAGGCTTTTGGCAGAATATTACCTCTTTTCAGGAATTTATTATGTAATGCTTTGATTTCAGAAACAATTAACTATATACGTTTACCTGCGTATTTCATCCTAGAATGTTCCAACTCACAAGATAACCTCCACCTTTACATATAATGACAGAAATATATAAATATCTGCTCTGTGCTTCTAAATAGATAAAACATACAGCATTATTCAGAGAAAGGTGAAAACCAGGAGAACTGGCAGGAGAAGAGAACAATCTAGACCAAATAGCCGATTTGGAAAGTTGGATAAAATGGGAGAATTTTTCTGGTTTTGCTATTTTGATCTAGAATTGTCACTTCTCCAGTTTCACCTTTCTTTGAATAGACCTGCCACACTCATTTCAAGTAAGAGAGTGCTCTATTTTGCACTTTTCTACAGAGATATATGTATGAACAGATAATCGGGTGGACAGGCGAACTGACAGACAGACAAACACTAGATAGGATGGATGATGTGTATTTGAAGTAAGTGCTTATTATAGGTCATACACATTCATAGACTGAACATCTCGTTATACGCTTCTCTATATAATAAGAATAACACAGTGGTTGACTTGCAATGTCATTTTGCATTCAAATGACAATAAAATAAATACATAAATAAACAACTCATAAATACATAAGTGCACTCGCAAGGATTCCAAGAAGAGTTATGTAGAGCAATAATGTGAAATAATTATTCAGTAAAGTGTGATTTTTCTTATTGTACAGAGAAATCCTGCTTGATGTAAATGATTTATTTTTCAAGTGTTCCGCATTTGACATGCCTTAATAAACAGCTTCCAATATCGTGCATCATCTGCCGGCTTCTTAAAGGTTACACAGAATATAATGCTACAGGATTAGCATTTCCTTGAGGTTCTACGGCACATGCAGATTTGCATATCAGATGCAAGTGTGGGGCTTCAGTAAGACTTGTGATGGGCTTTGGGCGCAATGTTCTAGAGGCAGACCCATGTGTCTTATGCTCTGTACAGGACACGCACAGCAGCACTAGTAGTAGGATCGGAAGGTAAAAACAAGTTTAAAAGAGGATTGGGAACAGGCAGGCAGCCGTTTTAGTGGTTTGCCCTTTAGTGCCACCCCACTCAGGTCTCATAAGGTTTTAGCCTGATGGTCCAATTTCAGGGAAGACTATAACATATTTAGGCTAGGGTCAGACGAACGCATTTTTAACGTGCGTTTAGCCGCACGAAATCACGGCCGTGCTAGCAGCAAATGACGTCCAATGCCGGGGAACATACGACGAACGGCCGCACGAAAGTTCGTCCGTGCAACGCAAGTGGCCAACGAACGCATTTTTTCGAGAACGTCAAACCGCTACTACTGACGTACAGAGTGCGCTGCGGCCGCATAGCGGCGTGTGTGCGTGATTGGGAGACGTCAGACGCTGCTAATGTCCGGCTAACATAACGTACAGACACAAAAAGTGTTTTATTGATGATCCGTACAAAATCATGGACGGAAAGGCGCATCGTATGACCACTATCGCGTATTCCGGGAAAAAATACGTACGTTCGTTCGAACGCACTTTTTCACGGACAACGTGAAAAATGCGTTCGTCTGACCCTAGCCTTACTGTTCACTGACAGAGAATCCAGCAGGGCACTTGTTTGTCTTCAAAATCTATAATGTCACCACTCTGGTGAAAGGTCCCAGTATAGATCCCAGGTTGGCCAACACCATAGACTTGTAGAGAATAAAATAATCCAGCACTCCTACAGAGGTCCAGTCAAGCAGGTTTATTAGGATCAGGACTGGACTGGCCATTGGGTGTGTGCCTGTGAGAGGCCACCGGTGCCTTAATTAGGCCCTTCTGCCACTGGGGCCTCGAGTAGGCTAGCAGACCGCGAGGCCTCGAGCAGGCCCACCGGCCGCTGGGGTCTTGATTGGACTGCTCACTTTAAAATGTACAGGCCTATTTTCCCAGTCAGGGCCTGATTAGAATGAATGCTGTGGCAATGTTTTCGTCATGTCACTGGTTTGACAAAGACTAGTTACATGGCTGAAACTTTGCCACAGTGTACATCCTAAAAAGCCTGCTTGACTAAGCCTTCTTAGGAGCGCTGGATTCCTTTATGTTCTTTATACCATATGCACATCAGACTGCCATCACCCAAAACTGCAGCCAGAACTGAAAAGTCAAGGTGAGATACAGCAATTCCTGATTACATCCTTAGTTAGGCCTTCCCTTTATCTCTCTAAACATGTTCACCTAGATAGGTATAATCTATACCCCCTGACTGCGCCCAACTGAATCCGAAATGATGATTGGCCTTGCTCTATACCTCAAACCGTGGAAACGTCCGTGGCATTTCAGTTCAGCCTGCTATTCGGTAGGAAGCAGGCCGATTTGCAAATATATGTATGAATATAGGCTGAAAACAGACAAAGTTCATGAAGGGTAAGGGTAGTAAACTAATAAACTAATTTGCAGTAGATTAATCATACTATACCAAACATGCCAATTCACATGGTCCGACCATGTGACACCCAATTTTCTCTCAGACCTCCTGATCACTTGACAACACTAGACTGTCACTCTGCTTTCAGGATGCTTCGGGGAAAAAGCACCGCAGGCACCTGTTAAATGGCAGTCATGGTGCTTAAATAATTAAACCAGGTCTTATGAAGCCCATAGCAAGCTGCACTCATGCATGTGCAGCCCTAAGTACCTGCTGGCCACCCTTTCATGCAAGCACCATCATGACACAGCCCTTTTGGTGGCATGGCCATGACGACAATGACGTGAATTGCATCGGGGAGACTCCTCCTGTCACCCAAACCTAGACCTGCCGAATTAGACAGGTCTACTATATCCTTGAACTGCCTCATACTGAAACGACAACCTTCCTGTAACACACAAATCACAATGATATACTGCAAGTGTAAATTTCTAAATGAAACATTAGTACTTCCCTTCGTTCAACTGGTTATACGGACCCTGATCATTAAACACTACAAAAATCCTAATAATTATTTTCTCCAGTTCCTGTGTAAAAGTTTCTTCAGTTTCTTTTTTATTTGCTTTCCAATACGCCCTGTTAAAAATAAAATGTCTTCTACATCTAGTTTTCATTCAAGGAAAATGATTTAACCTTGAAAACGGTTACACTGTAGTAACATTTGCAATCTAATGTGGAAGACGGTTTATCGCGTCACACGTCCTCTCGGCTGTATTCATCATGTATCATTCTTCATAGGATTTGTGATGAGTAATTTAATCTGCTGGAAAGCTTGAAATATTAATAATAGGAATGTTGTATCAAAGTAACGGCAATATGAACAAAGATATGAAAACGGAGTATGTGGTAATTTACAGACTATATCCGCTGTGGGCACTGATTACACTAGTCCTAAGGGTATACGGATAACATTTTTGGTTCATCGATCTAATCCCATGCTTCGGTTTAAACTTTTGTATAACAACAGGTGATATGATATTGCTGTTTGCGTATTGCAGCATGGCAGTGTTGGAATTGTGTGTCATGTAGCCATTTCTAAGAAAAGTAGGACCCACATTTTGGATCAACAGTAGTGATGGGCCGAACACTCTCGTGTTCGGTTCACATTCGAACTCGAACTCCCGAAAAAATTAGACCGCGAACTCAAATACAATTCGAACACCATGCCAATCAATGGGGCTCGAACGTTTGAAAATTACGGTCCCCTCCAAGAGGGCATATATGCAAGATATTGGCCATAAAAGGTGGATCTGGGTACTGCCCTGGGGGACAGGAAACAATCCAAAGAAAAAAAAAAAACATTTTTAACCATTTCACCGCTGTGGGCTGAGCTCATTTTTAATGCTTTTGCTCATGCTTAAATGCGATTTGAAGCCATGGGAAATGTTTGACCAACGAGGTGTGGGAAATGTTTGACCAACAAGGTGTGGGAAATGTTTGACCAACAAGGTGTGGGACATGTTTGACCAACAGAGAGTGGGAAATGTTTGACCAACAAGGTGTGGGAAAAGTTTGACCAACAAGGAGTGGGAAATGTTTGACCAACAAGGAGTGGGAAATGTTTATCCCATAGGCTTCAATGTTAAAAATATTCCTGGTTTAATCCAATTTCTAATAAACGGTATATTGTTATATTCTGAAGTAAAGAGTCTCTTTATTTTTAGATTTTTTTAGGATCTTTATTGCATTTTTTGGAATCTTTTTGAAAAAAAAATTCTCGAACTTACCGCGAACGTCCCGAAAAAGTTCAAAGTTCACGAATTTTCGAACAGCTGATGTTCGAATCGAACTTTGAACCGATTCGAACCGGCAGCCCATCCCTAATCAACAGCAGTAGGTGATGCGTGAAAGGCTGAACCTAATGGACGCATGTCTTTTTTTCAGCCTATGTAACTATGTAACATTATTCCTTTTAAACATAGTCATCCAGGTTTGAGAAAGAGCTTATCTTTTAATCTGATAAAATAGCATCGAGATACTGGCGACTTAATCGAAATGTGAATTTGATTCATACATCCATCACTTTTTCTCAACTTGATATGTGCTTTAGAGTGCATTTGCTTCAACATGTTGTAATTATCTCCTACCAGACGCAATGCCAAATCTTTACATGGCAAGTCTAGTAATAACCCTTGCAGTTGGAAATTTGCTCATTTCCTTTTTTTTGCCTTGGGTGAAAAAGTGACTGCAAGAATCAGTGTGCTGATATTAATAAAAACACAAAGCACACACAAAAAAGTATTTTTCCGTAATGACTAATGTTCAGCGTGACTCTGATATGATGACCTAATGACAAAGTGATTGTTGGAAGAAAAAGAAAAATGAGTAACTAACAAAATCTCCTAATCTTTTTTTCATTTACTTTTTTATATTATTGTTACAACATGCATTGGGTTTTCCAATGGGTCGCTTGTTGCAACAGATATGTAGCCTTAGAAATGGCAGGTTTCACTAACTAAAGAAAGAATGATTCATTTGCAGTGATGGCTGTGACAGGGCCAGATTAAGATATGTGCTGATAGAGCTACAGCTCCAGGCCCACGGTCAAAAATAGACCCATGGCAGTGGATGTTCATACTGCAAGTAGGGGTATGACAGATGGGGGTTAAAGTGGAATGGGGGCACACAATGGAATGAGAACAGGAATTGGTTCTTAAAATTAAGTAAGGCATAACAGCAAGAAAAGGAGTAATAAATGAAAATAAAGGCAAGTGGTGGGGGTTTGCTGCTCTGTCTGTCTGTCCGTCCAGCTGAATATGCCTACCTGCCCAGTTAAATATACACACATATCTGCTACCTATATATGCCTATTTGTTCAGCTGCATAGATCTGTCTATTTGGTTTAAACAAATACTGTAATGTGTTTTCATATCACATGGTTCCAAAAAATAGGCCCACCAAAATCATCAGCTCTAGGGCAATAATAATCTTAATCCGGTCTTGGTTATGTCATCAAAAGTCTAGTCTCATCTGGTGCTGTGTGGGACAGAAAATCAGTAACTCACGTGTGGAGAGACTAGCTGAGTGTCACAGAAAACAATGTGCTCCATTCGCAAAGGGTAAGTACCGACCTGTGCAACTCAGGTGTAATCACTGTGCTGTACTTGGCAGTCTTAAAAAAGTGCAAGAGCCCAACACTGGTATGATCCAAAAGTGTCTTAATTATGAAAACAATAAAAGCCTTTGTTTCTTCAGGTGATCACATAGGGGGAACAGCTAATACACCTGATTTAAATCTGGATGCAGATACATTATGATGGAATGACGGCCCTATGGCACATTTTGGGTAGAATAAGATGTTGTCACAATAGTGACTGAAAAGGATGGGTCAGGAGCACAGCAGGGAAGAGAGGGTTTGCACACCAAAATCTTCAGCACCAGGCTATATTCCAGCTCTACTATCATGCACTTCTAATGGCACATGCTGACGTTGTTGCCGGCCATGCTCCCAAAATGGGTTTGTAGACGTGCATGCATGCGCTCCAAAGTAGCCTGTTGCTGTGCTGAGCAGCCATTCAGGGCTGCTCGTGCATGCATATTACATTAGCACTCTATGGCTTTCAAAGGTCCTGATTTTAAAGCACCACAATCACAATTAAACAGGAACTCATGACACATTTTCCCTCAGTCCTCCCTAATACCAATGGACAGCCTAGAGCTGGAATCGGTGATCGGGTGGATTAAGGGAAAACTGTGTGTCACACGTTCAGTCTGTATGAAATGGCAGGATTGGGTGTACCAGGAGTTTTTTTATTGTTTAATATATAAAGACAGGCAAGTCTTTATAACTAAATGGTAACCACACAGTAAGGCTGGCGTCAGACGAGCGCGCTATGTGCGCCCGTACTGACGTGCTTACCGGCGTCCGTTGCAGCGTTGTGACGCTGCAACGGGGCCAGTCACACGCTTGCACACGCAACAAGCGTCCGTTATCCTAGCCTCTCCGGCAAAGCGCTGAGACGCGCGTTGACGGAGCTGCAAAGCGCGATTCTCCATAGGAGGATCGCGCTTTGCAGCACTGAGTACGCTCAGCGAGGTGACCAGATGGGTGTCAAGTGGAAGGAAGGTCCACTCTCACAGACATTCCTTCCGCTCTCCAAAGATGCTCGTCTGACACTAGCCTAAGTAGGATCTTCCAACAACCACTTCCTGCCTGTAATGTTTTAACATTCCCTCTTGACCATGAGAGGTGTCTGTCCTTCACATTTTTATCTAGGTGCATTTCGATAGTAAAGACGACCTTTCATCTGATTGTGAGCTATATTTCCCATATATCTTAAAGCAGGCAAACTGGAAATCGTATCATGACACCATTTACTGAAACATTTTTTTTGTCAAATTTGCAGGTTTCAAAAATTCTCAAGGTTTATCAGGCATTAAATTAAGATGAAATGACTATCAGGCATCTTCTTCTGTGGTAATGAGTTCATAAAACACCCAGGATATAGCTTGATGACCATTCCTTCCTATAACTGTGGGACGCATTGCTGGGTAAAGTATAATATACTGCATGCTGGCCTGTCTGCCTGCCAGGATAAAAAAAAATAATATTAAAACCTTTTTTTTTTTTTTTACATAATCAGTTTTTCTGATGTTAGAAACACAATCAATTTAAAATTTAAGTTGTGACAGCTTCATTTTAGTTGTATGTCTGAGCATTACCGGAGTTTCTCGTTTCCCATGCAAACAAAGTATGTTGAAAATCTCATAAAAATAAAATGAATGCTCTCGATGTTTAATTTTCCCACTAAAATATATAAAATAGAATATCCATGACCCCGATCTGTTTTCTTTTTTGCTTTAGATTTTTTTTTCTACTTTTTTAAACTTCTGCTGAACAGGACCAGAGAATGGTTGACATTCATGGCTGCGCAATGTACATAAAAGTTAGCACAGTCATAATCCCTCTTCAAATCGGGATGTTTTTAATCTCACCGTGCAACATCGATGTTAATCCTTCACAATGCATTTTACTTCCCTGTTCCTGGTTGAAATTCCTGTTCCCCAGACGTTTCCTCTACCAGGTGTAATTAGGGATACACCATACCCCTCTTGTTAGTGCAGTATAATTGGACCTCGGTTTGTTCTGTTTAATTTGTATCATATGACATCACCATTGGATTAAAAAATAAATACCAGGAAATGTGTAGCATATGTATAAAAATAAATAACGACTGTTCCCTAGCAGTCGTTTAATTACTCCAATGAGTGCCATGTGCAGAAATCTACAGAATGGTGTTTATACAGAAACGCTGGAGCAATGGAATAAGCAATATGCGTGCAAATTTGACATCTGATTAGTTGGCTCTGTAAATTAACCCTTGCAGAGTCTACTCACATTAATACCCCCAAGAAACTATAGAAACACACACACATATAACTTTTAAAATTAAGATGGAGGACAAAAATGAGTTTTATTGCAGTTCTCTGATTTGGTTGGACATGTAAATTATTCATATTGTTTCTTGTGATATGTGGAATGGAGGCTTTAACATACTGTATCTGCTGTGCTTGAATTTGTAGATGTTTTTCACATATATATATATATATATATATATTTATAAAAACAAAACTGCTGTCTTGTATTATATATATATTATACTGTATACTCATTTAAGTTGTGGTGGAGGGCAAAAAATTTAATTAAAAGCCTCCACACTGCAAATAATAACGTTTCTTATTGCAGAAGTCATTTACACATCTCAGCACTTCAGGGAACTGCATCACAGAGCTCATGTGCTACATTCCCCATATGCAGCGAGGAACTCTGGGTAAGACATGCCAATGACATTTGCAATTTCTCATTTTTTTGCATCCTGAGTCTGTGTTAACCCCCTTAAAGACAAGCGGGTGGCGCCCTTAAGGGGTTGATTTTGCCGGCAAGGCGTACAGGTATGCCTCGCTGACAGGTGCTGTCGCGCGGCACTGATTTCGAGCCTTCTCCGCAGCCGGCATGCAGCGAGCGTCATTGGCTGCAGGGGACGGCTTGAGTTCAGGCCGTCCCCGTGCAGCCAATGACGCACGCCGTGAGCAGGCTGTGGGGAGGGGCAGAGACGGCCCCATTGAAGACAGTGGGCGTACATGTACGCCCTGCGTCTTCAAAGCATGCCTGCCACCAGAACGTCATGGAACATCCTGCGGCGTTAAAGGGTTATCACAGAACACTCTAATCAATTCCATGCCATACTAGATGGCTTTTTTTTTTAGCAAAGATCATTTGCCCTGGGGGTAATGTATCACACTGCAACTGGTCATGCCTAGCTCCTGCTGATGAGGGTACAATAAGCCAGAAATAGCTGTACAGGAGATGCTGTGACTTGCTGCATATATCTGATCTTTTGCTAAAAAAAAAAAAAAGCCATCTGGTATGGCATGGCATGGATTAGAGGGTTCTGTGTTAAAACAGACTCAGGATGCAAAAATAAATGAGAAATTGCAAATGTCATTTGCATGTCTTACCCAGAGTTCCGTGCTGCATATGGGAAATGTAGCACATGAGCGCTGTGAAGCATTTCGCTGAATTGCTGAGATGTGTAAATGACTTCTGCAATAATAAACTTTATTATATACTGTATATATATATTTACATACTCTAGAAGTATGTGTATCTACATAATCTACATATATGCACACACTATAGATCTATATATATATATATGTATACATATATACATTATATATATTATAACTATTCCATTTTATTTATTATATTATCTCACATTAGCACAAAAGTACAAATGTTTATTATTTATAAACGCCTTTGGTTTGACTTCTTTTCTATCAGTAGTTGAAAGCTCCGTTGGTGAGCTGAAACGTTCACCTTTTAATATACATGTAATATTTTTATTTTATTTTATTTTATAAGACCCTGGAGTGCTGGCTCACTACCACTGTTAATTAAATATATATATATAACCATGGACCCCGCAAGCCGGCACCGCATATCTGTCTATGATCTGTTTGAGAAAAGTCCATGTGTGGACTGAAACGTTGACATATCTATGGAATACATAGATATTAAATCTATATGAAGAAAGTCTCCTGTGTGCACCTTTTTCAGCAATAATATATGTGTATATATATATATTTATAAATAATTAATTATTATTATTATAATTTTTTTTATGAAGCTCCAGCATATTCTGCAGCGCTGTACAATGGGCACAACATAGGGTTACAATACATGAAACAACATTTTGACAAACCAGTACAGGAGGAAACGAAAGGTGTGGGAACTTACAATCTAGAAAGGTTGGGGGGTGGAAACAGGAGGAGAGGACTGCAAGGTGAGAGTGATGGACTGGTGAGAGTGATGGACTGGTGAGAGTGATGACTGCAAGGTGAGAGTGATGACTGCAAGGTAAGAGTGATGGACTGCAAGGTGAGAGTGATGGACTGCAAGGTGAGAGTGATAGACTGGTGAGAGTGATGGAGTGCAAGGTGAGAGTGATGGACTGGTGAGAGTGATGGACTGCAAGGTGAGAGTGATGGACTGCAAGGTGAGAGTGATGAACTGCAAGGTGAGAGTGATGAACTGGTGAGAGTGATGGACTGGTGAGAGTGATGGACTGCAAGGTGAGAGTGATGGACTGCAAGGTACCGTAAGAGTGATGAACTGCAAGGTGAGAGTGATGGGCTGGTGAGAGTGAAGGACTGCAAGGTGAGCGTGATGGACTGCAAGGTGAGAGTGATGGACTGGTGAGAGTGATGGACTGGTGAGAGTGATGGACTGCAAGGTGAGAGTGATGGACTGCAAGGTGAGAGTGATGAACTGCAAGGTGAGAGTGATGAACTGGTGAGAGTGATGGACTGGTGAGAGTGATGGACTGCAAGGTGAGAGTGATGGACTGCAAGGTACCGTAAGAGTGATGAACTGCAAGGTGAGAGTGATGGGCTGGTGAGAGTGAAGGACTGCAAGGTGAGCGTGATGGACTGCAAGGTGAGAGTGATGGACTGGTGAGAGTGATGGACTGGTGAGAGTGATGGACTGCAAGGTGAGAGTGATGGACTGGTGAGAGTGATGGACTGCAAGGTAAGAGTGATGGACTGCAAGGTGAGAGTGATGGACTGCAAGGTGAGAGTGATGGACTGGCGAGAGTGATGTACTGCAAGGTGAGAGTGATGGACTGGTGAGAGTGATGGACTGGTGAGAGTGATGGACTGGTGAGAGTGATGGACTGCAAGGTGAGAGTGATGGACTGCAAGGTGAGAGTGATGGACTGCAAGGTAAGAGTGATGGACTGCAAGGTGAGAGTGATGGACTGGTGAGAGTGATGGACTGCAAGGTAAGAGTGATGGACTGCAAGGTGAGAGTGATGGACTGCAAGGTGAGAGTGATGTACTGCAAGTTGAGAGTGATGGACTGGTGAGAGTGATGGACTGGTGAGAGTGATGGACTGCAAGGTGAGAGTGATGGAGTGATGGACTGCAAGGTGAGAGTGATGGAGTGATGGACTGCAAGGTGAGAGTGATGGACTGGTGAGAGTGATGGTTGCGTCACTGGGTCGGGTGGTAGGCTTCCCTAAATAGGAATGTCTTAATGTATTTATTATAATACAAATAAAGAAAAAATAATTTTCACAGGAGCACAAAACTACTAATGTTCGATATTTTTAATAACCTTTGGTTTGACAAACTTCTTTTTCCATTCGTAGCTTTTTCTTTTACACAGTTCTAAACATGAAAAATATCAGATTATTAAGATCATTGTTTCAGAGGAATTAGTTTCGTTATTTTAATGGTGGAAATCTAACTGGATAAATGGCGGTGACTAAATGAGAAGGGAAGATGCTTCTCAGGGTTTAAGGCTAGTTATTTTTCTTATAATATTTATACTACACGCATTAAATGCTAAAAGTGCTTCTCGCTGGGCTATTAAACCACAGAAGCCACGTCTGCGCCGAGAAATCATATTTATTCTTAATGGGATACTGACAATTAGATTTTGTCTTCAATGATGGAGATCGGTCTAATATCTGTTAAAGAAAAATAAGGTTTTTGGAAGCCTTACCTGTAAAACTAAATGCACATTAATAATAATAATATTCTCTGCGAGGTACCCTAAGTAGCTTACATGAGCTCTAAGGTTCAAGTGAATAGGTCTGTGATTAATCGTTGATACAGTTTCCCAATTTAACGTTATTAATTCTATGAGAGCTGGGTAGGTGAAACACCAGACTGGAATAAACCCAGCGGAGGGATCGTTCTGGAACAGTATATGAGAGGTCTTTTATTTTCATGATAGTCCTCAATTGCATTTAAAGCATGTAGGACTAAGCTAAGGGAATTAAATGGCTGAGTCTCCTATTATCGTAATTAGGTTAGGACCTACAACAACAGGATACATAGGATTAGTACAGGATGCACAATCTGTGTGACTAAATCCCTCTTTCTTAATGTAAAGTGGTTTGGAGAGTTCTTTAGTTCCTTGTTCAGGGGCTGCTTTGCTGCTTTTAAACATGTAGCACCTGGTCTATAATCTGGTCAAGTATTTGCCTATAATACTCATCCCTGTTAGGGCTCCTTAAGTAACGTTTAACTTGTTATTACTAGTTTGTCATTGATTTTACTTATAACAGAGACAGTAACGTTTAATTATTGAGGAATATTTTATTTTTTTTGAGAAAGGATTTTCCCAGGAAGGATACATTGAGATTTTTCTAGTTTTGAAGTATGTCCTGGGTGGCCAGTATGTACCGTTAGGTGTCTTGCCCAAGGACACTTACTGGAGAGGTGCTCGTCGGGATCGAACCCATGTCTCCACAGGCTCTTTCCATGCAGAGCAGTGATGTTACCTCTACTCCACCAGTCGGTAATGGAATATGGTTGAATACCTATCAGAATAGCGAAAACCAGTTTGGATGTGAAAAAAATGGGGTATGTTGGTAGACTAAACTAGGTGTAACCATAATGTGCCATAGCAGTTTATGGAGTACCTTTTGTGATATCCTGTGGGATGCTACTCCAATCATTTACCTGGCTCAGAATAGTGGGCAACATAGTACATTGTTTTCTTTCTGGCTACAAAGGTTAGAAGTCACATCTGTAGGTGCAACAAACTTAGTACTAAGCACTGTTTAAGGTTAGTAGACTACAGTATGCAGGTTAAGTATACTTAATGCTGCTTAGATTTCAGAAGTTAAGAATGGCATGAGATTAGTTTAACAAGGTTAAGAAGACTCAGCATGCAGTTAAGTGGGCCCAGCACTGTGTATACTTCAGTAAGCACGGTGCTTAGTAGACTAAGTAGGCTCAGAACTGTATATATTTAACTAAGCATAGCATTAGGTAGATTAAGTATGCTCTGCACTATGTATAGAAAACTCCCATCTAGCGCATCTAAACAAATAAATACAATGTGAATTTACTAGTGTTAATAATCTATTCTCTTTGTGTTTTCCTTTTGTTTTTGAGAGACGTTGAGGACAACATAAACTCATCGCTAACACATTAAGGAGGACCAAACTGATAATTTCTGAGTATCATTCCTTTTTTTGAACACTCATGCACTACTGCCTTTTCTGAGCATATCCACTCTTACATATTTCCTTCATTTTGCTTTGGACTTTTATGCATTATGCATCTTGCTATTTTTGCACTATTAGGATCAAAGTGGCAATAAACACCGCTGCACTTTATTGACTATCTACAGGATATATAGGACTTTATAAGCACTGTTGCACTTTGTTATTTATCGCTTGGTTTGGATTTTTATGCACTTCTGCACTTAGTTGCTCTTTTACCACTGTTTGGATAAAGTGAAACAAGCACTGTGGCACTTTATCAATTATTAACACTAATAAGTTCACATTGTATTTATTTGTTTAGATGCGCTAGATGGGAGTTTTCTATATTCTCTATTTATTGTTTGGCACATATTTTGGTTGTTTTATATGTGTTTATGTCTATCCTTTATGCAGCATCGCACTATTTACTAGCTTTCATTGTAACATCTACTAATTCCTAGTTCCCCAGTGATACTATTTAGGCGCCTACACTATAATATATATAAAATATCTATTATATATATACTTCTACATCTCTGCACTATGTATACTTAAGAAGGTTCAGCATTTAGTAAATTAAATATGATCAGCACTGTGTAAGTTTAGGTATTGCTTCAGTACTGTGTATACGATAAGTAAACTCAGCTTTAAATAGGCTCAGCATCAGGTCGGCTTATTATTATTATTGTCATCATTTTTATAGCGCCAACAGTTTCCGCAGCGATTTACAATAACCAAAGGGAACAAAATACATAAACGGACATAGGATGGAAACAAGACGTGTAGAGGGCCCTGCTCATAGGAGCTTACAGTCTAGAGAGATTGGGGTTGAGGAAGACCAGAGGAATTGCACTAGATAGCAGGATCATTAGTGCTAGTGGTTTTGGAATGGTAGAGCCACAGAAGCGGCTTCAATCAAGTGTGAGTAGGTGAGCAGGGGGATGAGTTGCATCAGTGATGTGGTACGCTAATCTGAAGAGATGGGTTTTGAGGGATTTCTTGAAGGCCTGAAGGTCAGGGGAGAGTTTGATAGGGTGAGGCAAGTCATTCAACAAGACTGGTGCTGCCCTTGAGAAGTCTTGGAGGCGAGAGTTGGCTGTGCGTGTGTAGACTGATGACAGGTGGAGATTACCTGCTGAACAGAGTTGTCTAGATGGGACGTGCTTGCGGAGTAACGAAGACATGTAGGGAGGGGTTGAGTTATTGAGTGATTTGAACGTGAGTATCGGTATGTTAAACTGTATCCTGAAACGTACAGGAAGCCATTGGAGGGACCAGCAGAGGGGGGGGAGTATGTGAGGTGCGTTTAGTGAGAAAAATAAGCCTGGCCCCTGCATTCATTACAGATTGCAAAGGGGCAATACGGGAGTTGGGGAGGCCAATAACGAGCGAGTTGCAGTAGTCAAGTCGTGAAATGACAAGAGCATGAACCAGCACTTTTGCGGTATCTTGTGTCAGAAAGGGCCGGACAAGGGCATTGTTTTTGAGTTGAAAATAACAGGATTTGGTCACTATCTGGATGTGGGAAGAGAATGTTAGGTCAGAGTCAAAAGTGACACAAAGGCAGCGAGCTTGGGGTGTTGGGCTAATCGATGTTCCATTTACTCATAGAGAGATAGGTGGTATTGGGTTCTTATTGGAGGGAGGAATGACGAGAATTTCAGTTTTGGCAAGATTGAGTTTAAGGAAGCGGGAAGCCATCCAATTTGAGACAGTGGAGAGACAGTCAGTGACTCGATCCAGGAGACCTGGAGAGTGATCAGGGGAGGAGAAGTAAATTTGAGTGTCATCAGCGTATAGGTGGTACTGGAATCCAAAGGAGCTGATCAGTTTACCTAGAGAGGCCGTGTAGACTGAGAAAAGTAGGGGGCCCAGTACTGAACCTTGGGGCACCCCAACAGAGACTGGCTGGAGGTACTTCCAGCAAAGGAGATACTAAACGATCGTTGACACAGGTAGGCTTAAAAAGCTGATCAGAGCAGTTTGATTAGGCTCATCATTGATTAGATTAAGTAGGTTCAGGATTAGGTATGTTTAAATCGGATCATCACTGAGTAGTTTAAACTAGCTCATCATTAGGTAGATTAAACTGGGTCACTATTAGACACGTTTAAGGAGTGGTGTGTAGGATTAAGTAGGTTCATTATTGAGTAGTTTAAGTAGGCTGAGCACTACACATGTTTAAATTGGCTCAGAAGTGTGCATATTTATATATGCTCATTATTGAACAGATTATGTAGGCACCGCACTAGGCATGGTTAAGGAAGGTCAGGTATGTTTAAGTAGGCTCATCACTGAATAAATTATGTAGACTCATCAATAGACATGTTTAAGTAGGCTGAGCTGTGTGTAAACTCATCATTGAATGGATTAAATCAGATTAGCATTAGGCATGCTTAAATAGGCTGAGCATAACACATGTTTAGTTAGGCCCAGTGTTACATAGTTACATAGTTACATAGTTATATAGGCTGAAAAAAGACATGCGTCCATCGGGTTCAGCCTCTCCCACATAACCTACTGCTGTTGATCCAAAAGAAGGCAAAAAACCCAGTCTGAATGCTTGCCAATATGCAACATACTGGGAAAAAATTCCTTCTTGACCCCAGAATGGCAGTCAGATTTCTCCTTGGATCAAGAAGCTTTTACCCACATATTAAATATTATAACCCTTAATATTCTGTGTCTGCAGGAAGTCATCCAGTCGTTTTTTAAAAGTCTGTACAGACTCTGACCCAACCACCTCAACAGGCAGAGAATTCCACAGCTTTATTGTTCTCACCGTAAAATAACCCTTCCTATGCTTTAAGCTAAATTTTCTTTCTTCCAGTCTAAATGGATGACCCCTTGTCCTATGTATAGTCCTGTTAATGAATAGGTTATCAGACAATGGTTGATAATGGCCCCGTATATATTTATATAAGGTTATCAGATCCCCTCTAAGGCGCCTTTTCTCTAAACTAAACAGGTTTAAGCTTGTTAGTCTTTCCTCATAACTTAACCCTTCCATCCCCTTATTAATTTAGTTGCCCGTCTCTGCACTTTTTCTAACGATATAATATCTTTTTTTAAGACAGGTGCCCAAAATTGCACGGCATATTCAAGGTGCGGCCTGACCATTGATTTATACAGAGGCAAAATTATGTTTTCATCCCGTGAGTGAACTCCCCTTTTAATGCATGCCAGTACTTTGCTGGCCTTGGCGGCTGCTGTTTGACATTGCACATTGTTACTTAGTTTGAAGTCTATGATTATTCCCAAATCCTTCTCCTGCTTGGATTTCCCTAACTCCGTACCATTTAGGGTATAAATTGCTTGTGTGTTCTTCACTCCAAAGTGCATAACTTTACATTTATCTAGATTAAATCTCATCTGCCATTTAAGTGCCCAGTCCCCCAATCTATCTAAATCCCTCTGCAGGGAAGTAACATCCTGCTCACATTGTATTACTTTTCCTAGCTTTGTGTCATCTGCAAACACTGTTGGGTAGGGTTAGTACCACTAACCTCTGTGTATATTTTATGAGATAAACCCTGTGTACAACTAACAGTGCGCTGTGACTGAGGACTTCACACTGTGCAGACTTCATGGCTCACTATTGTGATGGTTGTTTACAATCATGATTGTGCAAGTTTCGGTTTGCTCAGCACTATGTAGGTTTAGTACACTTTGTGCTATTTAGCTTTAATTAGGCTGATTACAGGGCAGGTTTAGTACATTCTGCATATAGTAGATTTAGTACGCAGAGTCCTCATTGCTGTGTAGGTTTCAGATACTCAGCACTGGAAACTACTCTAAAAAGAATATGATATCTTACACCACATGTTTGGGCTCCTATTAGTTATAACAAGAGACGTATTTGATACATTTTCTAGATGAAATGGGCATCACTATTAAATTAGCTATTTGTTTTGGGTTGAATTCATTAGTAAAACTTCCCCGCTGCCCGTCTTAAACGCGATCTAAATTCAATTACTAAATGTGTGATATCTTTGGGATCCGAGAGATTACACATTACCATGCAATATATTTAATCCAATGTGTAACTCCCAGTAATTCCCTTTCTATACAATACCACATTAACCTCCAATAATGCTTCAGTATGATATTGCATTGATATTAAACTTACTAGCCTGAGGCAGTGTTCATACTACCTCACATATAGATTGAGAGTTTGGAACAATTCGATTTGCTATAACTAACAATTAAAACGAACCAACATGTGACTTCTGAGCTTCGCTAATCCGTAGCCCAACCTTTCAAATGGAGAACACCAGTCTGTCTGATGATAAATCATAAGTACCCCTATCTCTATAAAGCATTGATAACTGAATAATGGCTGTTTTGTAAACTATCAGCTGTCAAGTTCACCGGCCCACCGGACAACTTTGTACTTACACCATAGGCGTGCGCACAGGGTGTGCCAGGTGTGCCTGGGCACACACTAATCAGACAGCTTTTTTTTTTTACCATGACTGCCGCTGGCCCAACCCGCAGCTCCAGCGCTCATCGCTGATATCTGCTCTGAGAGCGAGGAAGCTTAGGCAGCAGGCTGCCACAGGAGCTCCTCCAAACACCCTCTGCTGACTGATCGCGGAGGTGCAGGTGCACATGTGACGTGTCATCACACAGACAGACGCCCCACCCCCACATGCTTGCAGAGCTGAAATCTCCCATGAAGAAGTAAGCAGCAGCTAAAGCAGGGGGGGGGGTGAGAGAGTCAAGGGGGGACTGTAGTGTGTGTGTGGCATTAAGTGTCTGGGGAGGAAGTCATAGAATGGGGGGGGTTAAGACAGTGTCTGGGGGTGGAGATGAGCCAGTGTGTGTGTGTGGAAACTGTGTGTGAGGGGTTAAGACAGTGTCTGGGGGTGGAGAGAAGCCATTGTGTATGTGTATACTATATAATAAATATAAACTTTATTATATATTTTAAAATAATTAACTAAATATAATTAAAATATTTTATTAATATGTACTTATTATAATTTATATTCACTTTAATAATTATTTTAAAATAACATTTGAGTTCTATTTCTGTGGATTCTGTGATACGCTCATACGCACAGCACATTACTGTGTTATACTGTGATGCTCTGTGATACAGTAATATGTGCTGTGTATGTGCGTATCACAGAGCTCCACAGCAATAAAACACACGTTCATACACAGAACAAACACAATACTGTGAGTTTTATTGCTGTGGAGCTCTGATGTGCGCTTTGTACGAGTGTGAGTTATATTGCTGTGGAGCTCTGTGATATGCGCTGTGTATGTGCATATCACAGAGCTCCACAGCAATAAAACTCAAACACAGCACACAACTGAGTTTTATTACTGTGATGCTCTGTGATACAGTAATGTGCAGTGTGTATGAGCGTATCACAGAGCATCACAGTAATAAAACTCACAGTAATGTGCGCTGTGTATGAGCATAAGTTTTATTACTGTGATTCTCTGTGATACACTCATACACACATGCTGTCCTCCAAATCATCTGGGAGCAGGCTGCTTGTTGGCCCTGTGGAGCCCCATAACGGAAATTTGCCTAAGACCTCAACATATCTGGAGCCGCTTCTGCATGCGAGTACCAGACCAGGACCTGTCAGCAAACCAGTGGCAGCAAGACCAACCATACCAGTGCCAGCCAGTTTCACCAGCCACAGCCAGCCTGAGCCACACACAAAGTTAAGTTGAGCTTGGCGGAGCCAACCTGGGACAATATTCCATAGTTGTCGATAAGATAACTGCAGGAAACATTACACATAGCCTGTCCTGTAGTTATTTTATCGTCGGGAGACGCTATTCCATTTGAGCCGCATGCTGAGCTTGCGGCTCTAATGTAGCATTTCCATGCGTGAGGTAACTGTACGTTATCGTCGCCTATATTTATTATGGGAGACGTTAATTGTGAGCTTCGCGTGGGAGCACAGACTATTCCAAAGTAACCTGCGCTTCCACACGGGAGATGGTATTTCACTGTGAAATATAGTCTACTCAAAGCTGATTTTGCATTCTCCTACCCCCCCATCCCATTAAATTCCATACTCGCCTCTCATCCCGCAGTAAAAAAGGTAGCGCGATCCGCAGCTTCTTCTCCCCGGGAGCAGAGTGAGACTGGGAACATATAGTTCCTAGTCTCCTTCTGCAATTCTTATGCGGTGGAGTGCGATCTCACGAGAATGAGCTCACGCACAGCTCGCGTCTGGGACGCGCAAGGCTCCATGGGTGGAGTCTGGTGGGGGGCCCTTGCTTTATTTGGTCCGGGGGCCCTGAGTCTTGTCAGTCCGCCCCTGGCACTGAGGCAAAAAGAGTCAAAGGATACTTGTGAGAGGCGTGAGTGCTGAAACTTGTGGATATATATATATATATATAGTTTGTGTTTGAACTTTTGGGTGTACACCCTAATGTAGTAGGCTGCGCACGCCTATGACTTACACATTTATATATACACTCAGTGGGCTATATTACAATCTTCACGCAAAAACGCTTGGGCAAAGCGTGAATTTTTGCAGCAAGCGTTAAATGTTTGCGCGTGCAAATCACAGCTGAAATTACAATCCGCGCGCGTCTTTTCATCCGTTGATCAATAACGTATGTAAACTGGAGGCGCCCAAATGCTCGCGCAGTACCGTCGCGCACAGAAATCAGTGTGCGCACTGTTATTTTCTCGCGATTCAGCCAATCAGAATTAAGAACCACAATTATCTCACGTTAAGTTTTTGTGCCTGCCAAAGTCAATCTGAGCATATATGATGCAGCAATACTACATGCACACACAACTTCTCCATTTTATTGGTTTGGTATGAGTAGAATGTGTAACTATACTTTGCTGTATTTTTTTTTTGGGCTGGTGTATTTGGGTTCGGCCAGGTCGTTCAGATTTGCCATTAACACCAGCTTTTAGGAATTGCTAAAATTATGCGCGCAAAGGCTATGCAGTAAATCCTGCGCATAGATTGTAATACCATCCGCATACCAGCGCACATACGCATTTGCGCTCACAATGTTAAGTATAGGACGCGCGACGTACAGTAAGCTTGCGCAGCGTTCGCGCAGGTTCACCCGCGGTAGATGATTACGCACAGTTGTTGCGCTGACTATGTAATACGGCATTCGGCGCAAAGGGTTTTACCCCTCGCGTTAATGTTTTTTTGCACCAGCGCAAACGTTTGCGTGAAGATTGTAATTTAGCCCAGTGTGTGTATATAGACAACATTGTGATGATCATTTATTTTACACACACTATATCATATTGTTTTATATCACTTTATTTAGGTCTGTCAAAATGATGTTCTTCTATGAGAACCAAATAAGACTTTGCCCAATCATAGGGATACTTTGTTTCTTCCATACATTCTTTACTGTCAGAGCTTTGTGATAACTGAGGCCAAGATTATATGTATACATTTTACTGTGGCTGTCTAATTTGTTATTATTTTGTCCTATAATTACTTTTATAATAATATGCTAATGTAAAGTAAGATTTCTTTATTGTATGAATCCCATGGGTTAAAATATGTTCTATATTTCCGCTTTGTGTCTGAATCCTTTCTTTTAGATTCCCCTCTTGAATGTGTTGATTTCATACCCAACCTCAGTGTTTAATCAATCAGCTTCAATTTTTATGATTTTCATTACCCTTCCAAATCTCTGATTCAGCCACATTTTTATTTCATATTCCAGTAATTTCTCGTCTTAACTGCCACATCTTTCTTTTTCTAGTTTACCTTTGCGCTGATCTTTTTTATCCCTACGAAGGTCTTAGAACACTCGCCACACACTTCCTAGGCTCATTAGTTGAAGGGTAATTCCAGAAGCTGTAGCTGTTACCTTTGCCAATAAGGAATACAACCCATGGATGGCAAGGGTTCCTGAGAGTTGTAGTTTGCAACCTCTGTCAGTGCAGTATATTACTACCATTGCTTTACACGTGGGTTTAAATAAAGAAGGAGCATTCTCAGTTACTATCAATACATTAGTCATTACCCTCTGTCAGAGCACTTCGATTAACGCCACATTTACAGTTCAGGTCAACAGAGAAATGACAGGCCATGCTCAACATTAAACATCCTCGGAAATGTGGGGTGACTTGGAACCTTTTTATTTACAAATAATGTCATCTTTACATCTGGTGTAAGTGCCCAGAGGACAGCTAGAGATAAAAGACTCCAGGGTCCTCCAGTATCTCATCCAGCATCATCTATGCATCTTGGGTGGAGCAGAGAGGATGCTAGGTGTGATGCAGGTATCTTTCGTGATTCTTTTTTTACTTTTTCACTAAACATACCATTTTCATTTAACTCATAGTTGATTAAACTCACAATAAGTGAGCTAATTAAAGCAATTAGAGATGTAATTCTATTAGGTGGGAATCCTTATCAAGGACAAAGCTTGGAAAAAGCTCAAATTAGGCAGACTTTGCACAGTGAGTGGGTTTAAAATCCACTTTGTGACCAGCATGGTATGTCTGTGTGTTTCTCCTCCTGGATTGTACTTTATGGACTGACTGTCCTGACTGTGTGGAACCTGTTTGTTGGTCACTGGCCAGTTGTGGGTGTGTGTGTGCCCTTTTCCCTCTATATCTGCTGGAAATGTTGCTCTTCTAATCGCAGACTGGACTATTTAATGGACCCGGTATACCCTAATGTACTTGACATAACTAGACAACACTTGGTAGGCGTGACGGCAATAGAATATTTTAGATGCAATGAACTGTCACTATGTAATATGCATTTTTACTGAATCCTTCCTAAACTGATAGACAAGGCCTCCCAGTCCTCTACAAGCAAACACATATACACACACACTGACATGCACACACACGTGCACCCACACACAGTCAGACACACAAAAGTAGACACACTCAAACAAACCCAAAAGCAGGCACACACACAGCCATGTCCACCAGTTCTGGCAAGGATCCCCATGCCCTCCAAGCCCTAAAACATGGGTCCCTATATCACATGGGTCCCTATATCTGGGCACTTACACCAGATGTAAAGATGACATTATTTGTAAATAAAAAGGTTCCAAGTCACCCCAACTCATACACGCCCTGGTAATCTCCCGACTCGACTATTGCAATAATCTCTTATCTGGCCTCCCTCTGTCCCGCCTCTCCCCCCTACAATCCATCCTGAACGCCTCCACCAGGCTAATTCACCTCACCCGCCGCTCTGTCTCTGCCGCTCCCCTCTGTGAGTCCCTTCACTGGCTCCCCATCCACTGCAGAATTAAGTTCAAAAGCCTTATCCTTACCTACAAAACCCTCACTAACTCAGCGCCCCACTACCTGTCCTCACTAATCACCAAATACACCCCAGCCCGCTCCCTAAGGTCAAACAGTGACCTGCGCCTAGCTTCTCCCCGCATCACCTCTTCCCATGATAGACTGCAGGATTTCTCACGCGCAGCCCCCACTCTCTTGAACGCTCTCCCTCGCACTGTCAGACTTTCCCCTAACTTCTCTTCCCTCAAACGCTCCCTTAAAACATTCCTATTTAGGGAAGCCTACCACCCAACTCACTGACGCAACCATCAATCACTCTCACCTTACAGTCCTCTCCTCCTGTTTCCAACTCCAACCCTCCTAGAGTTCCTACAGGAATAGGGCCCTCATCTCCTCCTGTACTGTTTGTCAAATGTTGTTCAATGTATTGTATTGTAACCCTGTCTATACTGTGCCTATTGTACAGCGCTGCGGAATATGCTGGCGCTTTATAAATATAGAATAAGAATAAGAATTAGAATCACAAGAAAGAGCATCCCTTCCCCTGTGATTAACCCATTTCCGTAGAAAGGTGAATTGTCCCATTCTCTTCTCCCAGAATATGCAAAGAAAACTCTGAATCACTTAACTTATTAGTGAAGATAGGATCTCCCCTCTGCGGGCGCCCGGTAAACCCGTAAACAGTATACATAAGAAGAAAGTAGAGGGTAATCCTACAATAAATTTGAAATTACTTAGAGGTGCATGTTAAGTAAACAAATAGTATTTGAATCAATTCACGCACATCAAAAAATAAGATCGTTATCACCGTTCCATGGGTGCCTGGGACCTGGGGTATGATTTCCTCCACAGCTGGCGCTGTGGTGCTTTGACTGGAGAAACTTTGGTCTTGGCGGATTGATCCTGAAGTGTGCCGGCTGTGGAGGAAATCATACCCCAGGTCCCAGGCACCCATGGAACAGTGATAACGATCTTATTTTTTGATGTGCGTGAATTGATTCAAATACTATTTGTTTACTTAACATGCACCTCTAAGTAATTTCAAATTTATTGTAAGATTACCCTCTACTTTCTTCTTCTCCCAGAATGAATGACTCACACCACTTCCACCAAAGTGAGTGGCCCCATTCCTCTTCCCTATAGTAAGTGGCCGAATTCCTCATGTTCCCCCAGAATAACTGACAAAATTCATTCCAGAGTGAGTAGTCACATCCCTCCCTCTTCACCTAGAGTGATTGTTCCCATACTTCCTGAACTCAGAGCGAGATGTCCCATTCCCTTACCTAGCACTCAACTTTCTTACTCTGACCTGCCTGCGTGCATTAAGTAGGGGGTGATCTCTGTGTTGCTCCCGTGTCTGCAAAGGGCACTGAAAAGAAGTGACATCACCTCCGGATAGACCCAAGAAACTTTGTTTTTTTCTCAAACTTTCCAAACCTAAGTTTTCTACTCAAAGTGATGCACCTAAAACAGTACAGGAGACATGACACCAGCAGTGGCATACCCCCGGCTGCCTGGAGCCCCTGTGCTCATGATGGCGGTGTGTTATGTATATTAATGTGAAAGTATTCACAAATAACTATATACATTGTGCTTCCTTGCATTTTAACATGTCACCAGAATCTCCATTCTAGTTACAGAAACAGAAATTCTATAAATAATATTTAATACTCAATTGAATTCTATGTATTCCATGCTTATGGATGTACCAAAGGCTATCCTGAGGTTGTTGCATTTGAAAGGAATATTTTCACGTGATCCTTCTGCACATTAGCGTTTTACATCTATTTCCTTTTCATTAAGTTTCTCATTAGGAGGTATGGACTATCATGGGTTTCAAACAATACATTGAAATCAGTGTGTGTCCGTATCTCATACATTAACACGTACCTTGTCTAGGATACTCATCTGCTTCTCTGTGAACCAGGTCCTTTACCCGGTTTCCATAAAGCAGTCTCGAAGAATCATGATCAAAGGCTTTCAGGGTTTCGCTTGAACTATATGATTTCTGTGTAGGAACTCTACACCCGTCATTGTCCACCGAGGAATTTATGTAACGCCTTTCTTTGTCTCGCCGGCTCTTTGTCAGGGAACAATAAGGCCTACGTTCTTTTACATCCATATTAAGTTCATTCTGTGCCAACGACAATCCAGGTCACTTGAAAAATTGCTTCTCGAACTTTATTTTCCTACAAAAAAAACATAAGAGCAAACAATGGTTTCATCAAGTTCTTCAGTGAAATAGATGACAATAAAGCTGTGAAGCAATACATGGTTAGTGGAAGTGAAGGCTGAAGTTGGACATGTTCTATGTTTCTATTCCATGACATTAAGAAACACGTGTTACAGAAAAGATTGAGAAGACTATGGGGGTTAATCATTCACACCATATCTTACCGCTATTACAACTGCAATAAACTTCGGCCTTCCCCAAAATGGAAATCCAAACAGAGGAATGAGAAAATAATTTGATGAAGCTTCTCCTGCCCCTGTTTGAATTCCCCTATTGGTATCGTTGAAGATTATCACCCGTGCAAAGGTGATACTCAGTTTTGATTGCAACAGAGTACACTACAGTTGTGAATAATCCTATTTATATATATAATTATTGAAATATTCTTGATATTACCGTGTATCTCGGATATTCTGGTGTGCTCCATCCATTTCATTACAGCGTGCACCCATGACAACTTTATTATTTCACGTTTCAACACAGTATACACATTTTTATTACTGTAGATACTCGAGTATACCGCTAGATTTTGGTGACAAAAATCTACGGGTCGTGTTATATTCAAGACATCTGCATCATGTGTAAAAAGGGCTCCCTGATGCTTGCAAACACTTCAGGAACTCCCAGATTCAGGAGAGGTGGGATCCATCACCAGAGGGCACGCTCTTAAGCCAATCTTTCCCCCCGCCGGCCATCTAATAACTAGTAAAGAAGGACAGGTGGCTGGCAGCTTCAAACTTCGTAACAACTGCAATCATTCTAGAGCAGAGCACCCTGGCCTGAGGGGTAACCTGACTGTGTTAAGAGAACCTGGAAGGATCTTAATGGTTTACCGGTACAGTAAACTTTTGCTCCTCGCGTTACATTCGAGTCTTGAATATTTTCTCATTTCTATAATAAATCTCTATCCATCGCGTTATATTCGGGTCGCGCTATACTCGAGTATCTACGGTAACTATTGAACAATGAACCCACCATGGTGGAGAGCCGGTGTCAAAACACAAAAATTTTCTCATGGCTGGAGTTGTTGCAGGAAATTTAACAAATATTGAATGAATGGAATATGTCAGTATTTTAAGACAGATGAAAGTCATCCATGTTCAATATAAAGACAATACCGGGTCTTGAATCGTTGCCTAATTAAACACTTTTTCCCTCTGTATATGGTAGCTTTAATAAGCTTCATGGACATCTGCGAGGAACCTCATCTAGCTGTAGGCTGGCAAGCTGCAAGGTTGACTACCCCTAATTTAGACTTGACATTTTACATTTAAAACCTAGAATGCAAAGTAATTGTTAGCAATAGGTGGGGAATGAGGCAGCCAAGAGTAAATGTATGGCAGCTGGTGACGTGCTGTGATTTTAAAATGGCCAAGCACATGTAACAGCATGTTTTATTTAGTGACCGGCACTGGGAAACTGCCACCAGCAGATCAAAGTGTGAGCCTTTAACCCGGGCTTGGGTAACACAAAAACCATGGGAAATTCAGCCCAGCAAAGGCCGAAGGGATGCAGATTTATGGTTTCTGAGAATTCAAATTATTTTATTTATCTTTTTTTTTAAACAAAAAACACAAATGTTAACACATGCAGTAAACATCACGAAGAAGGCATGTTAATAGTCAAACTACATACACATTGTTATGGGTCTGTGCTTTAAGAAGATAGGTAATGCTGTTAATTTTGCTTGTATTATGTCTTAGTTGCATTTTGGTGGAATTGGCAAAGTTTAACCACTAGTAGAAATAAGACCAGACCCCACAAATGGAGACCCCAAAGTTGTCTGTGGCCTGAACCCCACATGCCGTACCTAATCCTAATGTCAGGCTAGAAGTCAGATTTTGTGGTAATATTGGTGACGTTTTGAAGTTCCTAGCTTAAAGGGACACTCTACTCATCCCGACCACTTTATCTTTCTAAAGGGGTCGGGATGTATAGACTCTCCCCCTTCTCCCCCTCCTTCCTATTGCCCCAACCTGGAAGAATCATTGGGTGAAGTGGAGGGGTTTCCTCCACCCTACCCAGTGTCCCCAGCAGCCGGGATTTTGAGTTTCCCAGCTGCCAGTCACCAGATCGGTCACTACTGATGGCAACACAGAGTTCGTGCTGACATCTTCCTCTCTAAGACCTCCGCAGTAGTGATCAGTCTCAGACAGGCAGTGATGGATCAGATCTGTGCATACATCCGCAGCTCCGATCCATCCTTTCTGCACAGGTGCCATGAAATTGCATATGTAAAGTGTGAAAGTCCTGTAGTGATGCACAGTTTGTGGTTCCTACTCTACGCAAGTTGTGTAGGAGTGTAAATTGCACAGAAAAGTGTCAGGGACTTCCGAGTTTAGAAGTCCCTGAGCTAAAGAGGAGGAGCAGAGCACGACAAAGGAGAAAAAGTGAGTAAAATCACCGAGAGTAAAAATAAATAGTTGGGCAAAGGCTGTCCCCAATTAGTTAAGGGCAATAAAATGGGAAATCTGTTAATTGAGTATCTCGGAAAAGACAACTTAAAGAAACCTATTGCTTAGCGGTATGGAATAACTAAGGTGAGGCGGTAGGGAGTACTCGGATCCTGTAAGAAAGATGTGGGAGGGCTTATGGGTAGAGACAAATTCATTTTTATAGGGACTCAGCCGTGACATTTTTTTCACGTGTGTGATCTTGCTTAAAGTGCCGCTGTGCCCATTTGACAAGGCACATCTCCCTTTATATAGATCAGCATTTTTTTGCTGATCTATATAATTGAAAAAAGGAGATATTTGCTTTTAATGACAAACCCTCTCCCGCAGGGCTGCATCATGTCGCAGGCGGAGGAACCGCTGCATGCTGGGATCTGTCCTACATGACAGGTGCATTTTAACCCTTTAAGGATGGGAGTAATTTTACAACTTCGGCGATGTTTCGGAAGTAGAAGTTTGCTGACCTCATTTTGATCATTTTTAAGTCACGTATTATTATACCACCCAGACAAATTATATATCGTTCTTTCCAGCAGACTCAGCAGATTAATAATATATCATTATTATATGTATATGTCATGCCCTGCCAAAATGCTATAACAAAAAATGTAAAAAAAAGTAAACAAATTTGAATTTTCAATAAAATTTAAATCTTCCACAGTGTGTAAAGTGTTTTATTTTTAAATTTTATTATCCGAGGCTCTGCGGTCATATTCTATGGGGTAGATTTGTTAAAAAAATTAGAACGGGGAACCCATTTTTTTTTGGGGGAGAAATTGCGTGATTTTAGCTAAACCCCCCCCAAAAAAAATCATTAGTGAAGCATCATTGTTCACATTATAATTGAAATGTGAACAATAGTGCTGCATTAAAAAAACCAAAAAAAAAACACGTATTTATTTTTTTATTATTTTTATTTTTACTTTTTTTTAACTTTTATTTTACTTAGAACATGGTCATGTTTGATACCATTGGAAAGGCCATGCTCTGGCCTTTCCAGCAATATCATACATGACCCCCTAGCTGCCACCGATCAGGAGATAAAGGGGTTCAAAGAACCCCACTATCTCCTCTAAGGGATTTCCATAGGATGAGGCATGGCGCGATGAGTCAGTTGACCGGGGGGGACCCAGAGGTGGGGGCTGCCATCCAAGATGGCGGCCCCCACCGGAAATAGGCCACGATAGGGCACAAATTAGTGCCCGGTCGCGACCTGGCAACTAAGGGGTTAACCCCCCATACATCGCTGGAAAGGTCAGGCTGTGACCCTTCCAGCGATGCTAGCCACAGCTGCCTGGTCCCCGGCGATGGGGAGATAGAGGGATCCAAAGGATCCCCCCTTCCCCTTCAGGCGCTTTCCCTGCTCCGGCGGGGGGGGACGCCTGAAACTGACGTCATCGCGCCACCGGAGGAGTGAGGGTCACTGCGCCGGAGGAGGGATTCACACTGATCTGACTCCGCGGGAGTCAGAGCAGCGTGGGAGCGACCGGAGGAGGTGAGTATTAACGGAGGGGGGCTGTAAACGCCGAGGACGTCAAAGCCCGCCTAATGCAGGGCGTAAATGTACGTCCTGCGGCGTTAAGGGGTTAAAGGATAATCACTTTGCAGCACTATGTGTACAGGTCATGTAAGCATGCAGTATAACACAAGTGACACACTATTACCATATGAATACGGCCCAACATAGATGTGCGCACAGGGTGTGCCGAGTGTGCCCAGGCACACCTTAATGCTGGGTGACATCTTCATCAAACCCCTACATTGATATTTTGGATGTTCCTTATCTGGTTCATGATAAATAGTATGAAAATTTACTGCAACAATGCATAAGCAATATTAATTCCCACCTAAAAATAACTGCTAAATGATCTGAGCATAAATGTCTAATTAATAAATATTCCATGGGTGCACACCCTATTGAAACGGGCTGCGCATGCCGTTGCGGCCCAATGTTTTTTGAAATATTTTAAGCGAATACATGTGTATATTCAATTTAAAAAATGCAGATATAAATGTTTCTTCCCTTTATTTTCTGTATAAACTGAGTTAATACAAAAAGATAAATGTAAAAAAAAAATCTAAAGTTGCAATTGACAGGCACATGTCCAGTAAAATATCACTAATGACTGGTTTTAACATTGGAAATCAGCACAGAAAAAAATTACATTGCATGAATTTGGGAAGTATGGAGTGCAAATGCTCACAAGAAATACATGTTCCAAATTGTAAGATTTTAAATATATATGTATATATACTGTCTCTACATATATATATATATTTATAATAATACGAAACATTATGCAGTGCTGCTGGAAATGTGTAATAAACAGCCGCACTGTGTCTTCTCCTTTATTTTAAACAAGAATAACCCATGGGTTTATTTGCAAAACAGCGGATAGTAAAGAATTGACAGGGGAATTGAAAAAAAAAATTAGACAGAAATAACTCAATTGGAAAAAATAGCTGAGTTCAGAAATTATTTGTCCTACATATTACAATTCCCTTGTCAGTTGGCTGTTTAGTGGATAAACCCCCCAGGTATCTTTCTCTTCTAAAGGGGATTGGTGGTGAGAAGCTGAGGATCTCTCATTCTAGACCCGAGACATATCATTTTCGTTCCAGAAATACCACCGTTAATATGCAATTTTATGCAAATTGTCAGATTCCTCCTTCCATGAAAAGATTATGCTGTGTTTGTAGGTAATTGTGATTAATGCAAGACGCATCAACGATTCATGTAACCTAGAATTACGATATTTAACAATGGGCACATTCTCAGATACAGCGAGAGGATAATAACAGAGTATTAGTAAAACATTCTAGGGCACGTTCCCTGTAAACCTATTGTGTTGTGCCTCTTATTCTGAAAATCGCGGTGATGAGCACAAGTCAACCCATTTTAATCCATAGGTCATCAATTAATAAGTATTTGTATTTATAGCTAGAGAAATAGATATTATTATTAATAAACAGATTATATATTGATAGTAAGAGATATTAGGATCGCAAGAAAGACTTGGAATTGAGCTAAAACATTGATAATAAAGGAATTATTCCAAATGCTGTATAAAACCGTAGACAATAAAACCCAGATGCTACTCACGAAAAGATGGGTAAAAAAGGAAGGAAATCCTTGCTCCATGATACCAAATTCAAAACAGCATTAATAAATTCCAAGAACCCATGTATTAAATCAAAAAGTGGATTTATTCCAGCACTAACAAGGACGACGTTTCGACCAGAACTGGTCTTTGTCAAGTCTATATAAAACCAGCGGGATTATCCTAAGAAAGTCTAAGGCTAGGGTCAGACTAATGCATTTTTCACGCTGTCCGTGAAAAAGTGCGTTCGAACGAATGGACGTATTTTTTCACGGAATACGCGATAGCGGTCATACCATGCGCATTTTCGTCCATGATTTTGTACGGATCATCAATAAAACCCTTTTTGCGTCTGGACGTGATGTTAGCAGCGTCTGACGTCTCCTAATCACACACACATGCCGCTAGCAGACGCAGCGCACTCTGTACGTCAGTACTAGCGGTTTGACGTTCTCGAAAAAATGCGTTCATTTGCCACCTGCGTTGCACAGCCGGACTTTTGTGCGGCCATTCTTCGTATGCTGCCCAGCATTGGATGTCATTTGCTGCTAGCACAGCCGTGATTTAGTGCGGATAAACGCACGTTAATACTGCGTTAGTCTGACCTTAGCCTTAGGGGACTTCTTCTGGATTGTTATAACATTTCATTGGATTGTTTCACTGGCCTGTGTGTTCCATATTGCTGATTATTAAGAAACAAAAGAAGTGTGCCTAAATTATTTATTTATTTATAAAGGATTTTACCAGGAAGGATACATTGAGATGTCTCTCGTTTTCAAGTATGTTTACATAATGTATATAGGGCAACTAGGGCTGCAACTAACGATTATTTTGATAATCGATCAGTTGGCCGATTATTATTTCGATTAATCGATTCATCGGATAAAAGAAAAAAATTGTTTACTTAAAAGGAATTTTATTTAAAAAAAATAAATCACCACAACCCCTCCCTTTTCATAAGCAATTTGCATAGTGTACGTAACTTTTGTACATACATAAGCAAATTGTGCATCTTGCGTACTTTTCACACAAGGTATGCGAGTGCTTGGTCAGAGGGATGGATTGATGCTGCATGCGCAGCTTGCATGTTTGCTTTCTCAAATGAACGTGGCTACAAGCACTTGGTCATTGATGATGATGTCAGTATGAAATCAGGGTTAATATGCTAAAGTGGTCAGGGTGCGTAGAGTGTCCCTTTTAAATAGTTTTGTGAAGAAACCGAGTGGGAGGAGGGACTGGAGGTGGAAGGGAGTGACTTTGCTCAAGTGACTTGACCTGAGTGTGAGAGGGAGTGGGTATGGACAAAAGACCGGATCTGAGTGTGTGAGTAAGCTTGGGGAAAGGGACCTGACCAAAGGGAAAGAATGGCAGTTCCCGACCAAAGAGGGTAAGGCAGGGAGGGTGTGGTGGTGGCACAGGACTCCATCTTCAAGTAAGGATTAAACACAGGCATACAGCTCCTTCACCCACTGGCAGTATCCTATTGTTTGTGTTATAGTTCTACTGTTGTAAACGGAATAAAAACAAACTGGTTGCGTCTGACATAACCGTAGAACTAAATCATGCTTAGTAAAGCAGTGGCGCGTCTTCTCCAATCAGCTCCGAAGCTGAGGTTATTTACGTTTAACTCGGTCTGACTCTAAACAGTGTGTGCCGTACACAGGAAAATTAATCGACGCTGATTACTGGAGTGGTAATCAATAATGGAAATAGTTGACAACTATTTAATCATCGATTAGTTGTCGATTAATCAATTAGTTGTTTCAGCCCTGAGGGCAACTATTACTTTCCTGACGCTAAAAAGGGGACGCTAAGGAGAAAAACCTGCTCCTGCTCACACAGCACTAACGTTAGCGTTATCAATGTAATATGGCCTATAGTGTCCAGGCTCAAACTAGCATGTGTTACTTTCAGACGGGACAACCTGTGTTGCATATACAGTATATCCAAGCACATAGCAGGCATTCACCACAGTTTAATACACAATATTTTTGCTCGTGCTGTTGTCCAAAAATGTTCATATATATTCATTGTATCATTGTAGATAGGACGCACTCCTGAGACTTCAGTAAAACATAGCCTTTATTTTATAACACTTAATAATTGTGGATCGACATTTCTATCCTCACAGGGGTCTTTCTCAATATTGAAAAAGACACTTGTGAGAATGAAATGTTGATCCACAATTTTTTTTTTTAAATGTTATAGAATAAAAGCTTTTATTTTAAAGATTTACCGAAGTTCCAGGAGTGCGCCCTATCTACCGGAATATATTGTATATGCAGTAATCTCACAAGTCTTGCGCTCCAGCAGACACTTCTAAGGTCCTGAATGATGAAAGTTAACCTGGTTTAAACAAAAAATGCTTTCTGCATTCTCTATCTATGGATCAGAGTTGCACTGGGCAGCTAAGAATTGCGTGCCAGAATGCAGGATTGCTACAGTAAACAATATATGTATGTGTGTGCTTGCATGTTTGTGTTTATTGTAAAAACACATACGTTCAACCCCCTATGTTAAATCTAGGTTATTCCATTTGATCTGTACTTATTATTTACAAAATATGGTGGATTGTTATTTAGGAGCCACTTAACACACATTAAATCTTTTAATCGCTGGTTGTTATCCTCCTCCAGATTCAATTGAAAGGCTAATTACTCAATTTATTGCACACAAATGCACTCATGGCCTCAGGTGTTCTTATACAAATACCAATGCACAGTTAACCCTTCTGCTGCTGATGCAATGCAACACCAGCGCGTTATAACATGTCCCCCAGTTAACTTGGCACTTAGTGTTATTGCTTGTTAGAACTTTGAGGTTTACAAAGGAAACCTTTCCCGGTGACCTAAATTTTGTAAAGTTTATAATCAATCAGAATGTGTCTCTGCAGTCCATATGTAGATGATGGATAGGATGGGTAATGCAGCATAAAATGATTGTACATACCAAAGAACTGTCACTTGTAAGTCCTGGCTGAAATTTCTGACGAATCATTTAGGGACAAGAGCATATCAATTCTGCAAACTACTGAGCATCACATTCAAAGGGTTATTCAAAGAGCGCCGAACTTGCCACCGAATTTCACTGAACGGTGGTATTTTGTGGCAATTCATCTTTTCAGAAAGCTGTCAATTCACTAAATACTGGCAAATTGACAGCGAAATACAATGCAGTCTGCTGCAGATCGCCGCAATTCAGTGATCTTTGGCGGCAGTGAATTTGCCCCATAGAGAAGCAGTGGATAATTTATTCACAGAACGACAAACTGCACCGAACTGTCAGTGAAATGCCCTGATTTTCAGTGGTTCAGTTCGACAGGTTTAAACAGGCAAATCCCATAGGATTCAATGTAATTTTTTTTATAATTTTCATCCATTTTTTTATTCAACCTTTTATTCTTTTCAGCAAACCGTATTTATTTTTTGGATTTTGTTTCGGCAAAATTTTTGATTCCCATAATTTTTAAAGGCTTTTTTTTTCTGTAACAGACTGTTTTATTATTTTTTATAGGACCTTTTTTTACTATTTCCACACATTTGCAGGATTTTTATTGTTTCAAACACCTTTTAAAGAATAGCAGATTTCCGTGGGTTTTTTTCTGCAGTTTGGCGACTTTTGGCTGTCAGTTTGGCGGCCTTCCGAGGCATCCGAAGGACTGTTCGGGAGTCTTCGGCGGCATCTGGTGGGCTGATCAGTGGTCGGCAGCAGTCTTCGGTGGCTTCATGTTCAGCGCACGTCGCGGACCCTGCGGTTTCACCGATAACGCCTTATGTGTGCTCAATTACTGGCTGAGTTATGAGCCAGATGCTATAATCTATCTATGAATGATTGGGAGATGCTGGGATGAAAGATACCTGTAAAATAATCTATTCAAACACAAACTATAAGACACTGATTATTAGCTAATACCCATTATCTCCTCTAGTTGTAAATATATTTGGGAAGGTTTTTTCCCCCTATCTATGACAGATAGATATGCTATTGGAATTTTTTCTTTTGCTGTTTTACATTAGTTTATGTCTTTACATAATTACTTACTAAAAGTTAAGTTTTATTGTTCATGGGTAAATAGCACATCAACCATTTTTTCGTCTTAAAACATTTTTCTCTTGATTGACTATAGGATTTGAGGTAAGTGATTTTACAGATGCAAAAACCTTGCACCAGCCTTTTGAAACACCTGGGGCTCTATCACCTCCTTCAAGCTAACACTAGCGTCAGCGTTAGCGCTAGCTTAAAGGAGGTCACAGCGCTACAGCCACATCGCTTTCGAATCGCTAACGGGTTAAAAAACCATTAGCGCTCATTAATTAGCGATTCGTAGCGCGAGTCTACTGTACTTTGCGCTCCCTATACCGAACATTGGGAGCACAAAGTGCAAGCACAGAGTAACTAGCGCTAGTAACTAGCATCAGGACCAAGTGGTCCTAAGAGCTGGCGCTACCTAAAAAAGTTACTACCAGCTCAGAGGTGTAGGTAACGGATGGCACTGCTGCAGAACCCGTTTGCTGCAGAAGCCCAATCCGCTGCTTCTGGCTACCGGGAGTGGAGGGAGACTGGGGGGGAAAAAGTCCCCTGTCTCCCTCCGCTGACCAGCAGGATCTCGCGAGAGGCGAGATCCGACCGGTCATGTGACTCGATAGCACGATCCTCCATGGAGTCCTATAGATGCAAAAGAGGGGCTGCTGGGGACGGCGCTGTAGCCCTGCCCCCAGCAATTTATTTTGTGTTGAGGATCACTCTGATCACCACAATGGCTAAACACCTCTCATTTTAAGTATTATTTAGCGACACTCTTTAACCCCCTGACGGTTTTCCCGAGTGTGGCTCGGGGTTAACTTTTTATACCGAAAGCGGTATCCCTGAGCCACACTCGGGCCGATACTTACATGTCCTGCGCTCCCTCACTGATCCCCACGGTCTCCTCCAGCTGCTCGCAACGTCACACTGCCTGGTTCCCTTCTCACGAGGAGTGAACCAGGAAGTGTGACGTCGTGATCGGTTGCAGTGTGACTGCGGGGACAGCGAGGGAGGGCAGGACATGTAAGTATCGGCCCGAGTGTGGCTTGGGATACCGCTTTCAGTATTGAAAGTTAACCTCCGAGCCACACTAAAATATGTCAGAATCGGACCACCAGGGAGGTTAAAGAAACACTGTAGTCATTGTGTCCATTCAATGTTTAACCCCTTCCTGTTTTTATGGGATCAATTGCTGAGAAAATAGGGGTCATTGCGAAAAAATTTACAAGTTCATGCAAATGGGAAATTCTTGCTTTTCCCTCAGAACTCCTTTGCGTGCATTTAGACATACATGCATTGAGCAGGGAACTCTGGGTAAGACATACTGTTGTTTTTAGTTGCCTTCTTTTGGATCAACAGCAGTAGGCAATGTGTGAAAGGCTGAACCCGATGGATGCACGTCTGTTTTCAGCATATATAACTATGTAACATACAAATGGGGTCACTCTTTGGCATGTAAATGCCTGTTACACAAAAATCCCTCATTCCAGTACAATGCCGCCATAGATGACTTCAGGCATAGCTGTGTCCCTGATCTATGCCATAAGCCCAAAATTGTGATAAAAAAGTGACAGACATTGTAGAACATAAAGGTGATAGGAAGAATCTCAATAGATTGCTTTATTTTTGTGGATTAAAGATGGATAGTTTATGTAATAAATGCTTAAAGTTCATGTAAATTATCTACACCTACTTAACCTTAGTCAGGGCCACTCTTGGCCTTTGCAGGACCCTGAGATAAGGGTGGTTGTGGGCCTCCTCCAAGACACCTGGGGATGGACTTTATTCCTTGACAGTCCAGGTGGATAGGGGCTGCATGAATTGAGGAATGTATTCTCCGTTGCACATACAATACGGTCACATCCTAAAGCTGACTGCTGACTAGGCCACCAGGATAAACCAACCCGTCACAACAAGAGCCATCATTTGCAATGGATCGGTAGTTCTGGCTATAGTGTATCCAAAGTAACAAGGCCGAGCTCACCCCTCCTTGAAGGAAGGCCTGTCTCCTCCAAAAGGAAGAGAGACAATGTAGCAGAAAACATACATCTAAAAGTTATCAGAAAGTCATGTCATCTGAGAATATCGGCCGATTCCTGGTGGTGGAAATGACTGTGCTGTGTGAAAATCAGAGCCTGGGAACCTGTACACTGATTTTGTTTTGCATAATCCTCAGTCTTTTTTAACATAAAAAGTTGGTAATAAATCTGTGACTGTGTTTAAATCTATATTTGCTGTGGGAGTTGCAGGTCAATGTCGTGGATGTGTCATGGTTTAGTGTTACAGGTTTAATGCCAGCCCAGACATATTTATCATATGCACATCCTCACGGGTCCTATACATCACTGCATAGTGAAACCAGGTCTGGGACAAACTGACATATGTCATTTGACTTGTATTACAGAGGTTTTTTTGAGGTTTCTTATTTTCATTTGTGCGTAAGAATTTGGGATAGCAAGCAGAAACAATTCACCTGCAAAATCTAAACTCGCTTTAACAGAGCCTCCCGCACATCTAGCTGCTGCTCACGTTAATGGGAGCCATTTACATGCTGCTTTATAACCCCATTCTATAGTGTGTAACACCGCTTAATATATTGCTGGATAATGATAATAATAATAATTACTTTATATGCACGACTCTTTTCTGTCCGATAATTACGAGCCTTTATTGGGGCCACTCATCTCACATCACGGGCAGAATCCATCAAAATAATGAAATAATTTTATTGATTCTTTTTATTAATGTTGTCATGTTTCAGGATCAACGGTTTCCTCGTTTTGAATTTATCTATATTATCCTGGAGTTCTCACCAGTAAGACATATATCAATGGCAGACTATACTTCATAATTCCTTGCATGAATTTTATATTGATTAGGGTCTTCGTGTTAAGCTCCACTGTTAAAATTATATATATATTTTTATTTTTTATAGTGGTAAACTGCCATCTCTCGCTCACTCTATATATTTTTTTTAAATGGGGAGATTATACTATATACCTTGATCTGCGGGAGGTCCAGGAAGGATTTGATCCTCAGTAAGTGTGTTTATCCCATGATGGGCAGTCATTAGGTTTGCAGAGTAGGACCTGCCAGAGGGTGGATTACATTGACGCTGTTGGCAGGCTTAAGCAATTCATGGCCATTCATTGCAAACTAAATTTCCACCATTTTTTCAACAAAGCTTAGATTTAAGAATTTTTCAACATGCGGTAAAATCTGGCACAATGTTCACATGCATGAAGCTATTGTTGGTTTTTGAGTGTGCTGACTGGAATGCTCGCTCTCTGGTTTGTTTATATATTTATATATATATATATAACAATCTCCCCATTTAAAAAAGTATAATATATTTATATAATAAAGTTTACAATTGTTGAAGACATTTACACGTCCCAGCAATTCAGAGAATTGCTTTGCCCACAGAGCTTATGTGCTGCATTCCCCATATGCAGCAAGGAACTCTGGGTAGGAAATGCAAACGAGGTTGCCAATTCCTCTCTTTTTTGCATCCTTTAATCCACAAAAAGTTCAGCACTCTCTATTGCCGGAGTATATGTATGGGCCATATATATGTGGGTCTGCAACATTGTTTGCTGATTCCACAAAAAGAAAGGTGTTTGAAACAGAAACAAAATTGCTCTTTTTTAACCTATGAGTGTGCCAGCCATATAAATAATATCGGCGATCCAAAATTCCACCCGAGCACCTGGACAATAAAACCAGTCTCCTGTTCCTCTCTGTGTTCTTCCTTTGGAGTGAGCACATGAATAGCTACAGCAAAGCAAGCCAAAATGAATAACGCCCTGTGTAAAGTTGACATGGCTGCTATGTGGCATGTAAATCATACTAGACGCGGGGATCTGGGGCTTTTTTGTTTTGTTTTCATGCGTTTTTAAGCTGTTTGAATCGTATAATCTAATCTGAATTCTGGCAATGGTTTTCCATGACAACCCAGAAACTTTACTTTGCTCTGAAGCCAGTTTTTCAGCATTTTAATGTTGATTTAATGGAGCTTGTGCTACACCTAGTAGTACAGAAAGGTATATGTTATTTGGGGGTTTAACCCAAACACTCTAGGCTTTTTGCTTCCTTGACAGTCCATGAAGAAAAGATCTTGAACAGGTTATCCAACCTCACTGCTTCACCTGATCTGCTCACTCTTGTGCTGGTCTTTGCATGGGATAGCATCCATTGTTCTTGTTTAGGCAGGAGAAGCTGGTCTACAGTCTGCTCTGATTCAGCATGGGCCTCAAATATACAATTGGAACAGTGTTTTGCTGATGGTTGAAATATCCTATAATGTAGTGTATTCCTTCACCACTTTTGAAAGACCAGTTCTGGGGAGTTTTTTGTGTTTTTAAGCGAGCCATAATAAATCCAGTTTAGTAAACGAAGCATTTTAGCAACTGCAATTATAATCTTATTTTCTCACAACAAGGTTTTGACGGTATTCTTTCAAGCTCTTATTATCTCCCACCTTGACTACTGTAACCTCCTTCTCGGTGACCTTAAACCATCCCAGATTCTCCCTCTGCAGGCTGTCATGAATGCCTGTGCCAGACTCGTTCACCTCACATCTCGCACCTCTCACACTTCACCCCTTTCAGGGCCAGATTAAGATCTCTATGGGCCTGGAGCTGAATATTTTGATGAGCTTTTTTGAAATTTAGTGAAATTAAAACATATTTTAGGTTATTTAACCACTTGGCTGCTATGGATGCGCTCAGTGCGTCCAGCCAAGTGGTTCTCCTGTGCTATGGATGCGCTGAGCGCGTCCATGCACAGGAGGCAGCAATCCGCCAGATTCCGGTGGATTGCTGCGCCCCCCCGGTGTGGGCTGACATCTTGGATGTCAGCCCAGCACTCGGGACCCCGGCGGAGCAATTAGATGTCATCGCGGCGGCGCGATGACATCTAATTCAGGCGCCCCCCCCCGCATGTGCGGAGGAGGCGCCTGAAAGGGAGGGGAGAGGTCCTTCGGACCTCTCTCTCTCCCGATCGCCGGGGAGCAGGAGGTTAATTCAGGCACCGTTTGGAAGGGCACAGCCTGCCCTTCCAAACGGTGGCTGTCATTAACCCCTGGCGAGCCGGATCACGAATCGGCGCTGAAAAGCGCCGGTCCGTGATCCTTTCCCGGAGCTGGCTGACATCTTGGATGTCGGCCAAGCCTCCGGGAACTCCCCCTGAGGACTGGCGTCATCGTGCATAGCACGATGACGCCAGTCCTGGAGTTAACCCCTAGCTGCCACCAATGGTGGAGATAGGGGGTTCCAATGAACCCCCTATCTCCCGATCCGTGGCAGCTAGGGGTTAATGTTTGATGTCGTTTGATAGGCCAGAGCATGGCCTTTCCAACGATATCAAACATGATAATGAAAACAGTTTTAAAAAAAATATATATATATATTTAAAAAAAAATCTAAAAAAACCCCAAAAAAAACAAGTTTTTTTTTTTGGTTTTGTTAATGCAGCAATATTGTTCCCATTTCATTTATAATGTGAACAATAATGCTGCACTAATGATTTTTGTATGCGGTGCGTTTGTTAAAAATAGCGACATTTTCCCCAAAAAAAAATGTAATGAGTCCCCATTTCTAATTTTTTTAACAAGCGCACCCCATACAAAATATAACCGCAAACGCTCGCATGTTGTTAAAATGTGAAAAAAAACACTTTACACATAATAAATTATTGAAAATTCAAATTTTATTGCATTTTTTGTTATAATATACAGACATGACATAACGTATACATATAATAATGACATATTGTGAATCTGCACAGTCTGCCGGAAAGAACGATATATAATATGTCTGGGTCATATATCAAAATATGGCTACAAAACGCGGTTAAACAAGAGGAGCGAAAGCGGTAAAAATGACCTCAGCAGCGAAAGGGTTAATAGTGCAGATACGGGTATATTTAACCAGGCAAATACTATGTGAGTAAATTTCCATTCAGATTTCAATGCGTGAAATTATTTTATCAAATTTTATCATCCAAACCTTTGTGGTTATATACTGTATTTGTAAGAATATAAATTCTTACATATTCTATAGAGAATTTGTGTTAAAAAAATTGAAATAGGAACCTGTTACTGCATTTTTCTGAGAAAATATACAATTTTAACCAAAAAAAAGAAAAAAATTAATATTTCCCTTGTATTTTGGAGGATGGTGTTTTATGAATAATTTGACTATGTATAAATTACTGAACTTGCTCCCAGCGTGGGAAATGAGAAGGTGAGTAATGGCAGTGGTATTGTTAATTTTGTATGTGACAAATGTGACATCGCTTTGGAACTAAAATTATATAAATATTTTTTTTATATTTACTTTTCTTTTAGATTTACATGGTCACGTTTAGACTCTGACCTGTCCAATGACGCCTCACTTTACCTTGTGAGGTGTAAAGATGAGTGGCACGGGGTTCCAAAGTCCACCCCCCCCCCAGAGCGCTTTGCTGCAGTGCGGTATTTAGGTTTTTGATGTAACAATTTGTAGTGATGGATTGTGCCATCACCTCCACTTGGTGACATGAGAAATGAGATGGTAAGTTAGTGTAGCATCATTGTTCACTTTATAACTGTAAATTGAAAAATATTGCTGTGTTAGAAAAAAATAAAGAAATATTTATTATTTTATTATTATTGTTACATAAAACCTGGTCATGTTTGGTACCATTGGAAAGGCCATAACCCTTTAGCTGCTACGGAGTTGGAAATACAAGGGTCCAAATGCAGACATAGTTATCCTTTCTCTGGGCCTATTCTGGGGCATGGGCCTGGAGCTGCTGCTCCATCAGCCCTATGTTAATCCGGCCCTGACCCCTTTGTCAATCTCTACACTAGCTCCCTATTTCCTTTAGAATCCACTTTAAAATACTAGGGCTCACGTACAATGCTCTCCATAACCGTGTCCCCGACTACATTTCCTCCCTTACTAGCAAGTACATCCTGTCCTGACCACTTAGCTCTGCCATTGATCTGACACTATCAGTTCCTCGTACCTACACCCTCAACTCTCGCCCCAACTCCCGAGCTGCCTCCTTTATATGAAACTCCCTCCCCAGCAACATCAGACTCTCCTCGTCTCTCCAGTCCTTCAAGAAGTCTCTGAAAACACATTACTTTAGAGAAGCCTATCGGCTCACTCCATAATCCCCCATGGTTCATTTCCTGCTCCATCTTCCCACAGTCCACATGTGCCCCAATACTTCATGCCCTCTACTCACCTTCACCTAGCGTGTCACCCCTATTCTTTTAGATCGTACGCTCTCGACCAGGGTCCTCTTCCTACTGTTCTGTATGTAATGTGTATACATATTTGTTATTCTGTCTCTCCCATTGTACAGCGCTACGGAACTTGTTGACGTTTTATAAATGCTTGTAACTGTAACATCCATAACTCAGCTATTTGATCCTTATCTTCTTTGTTCATAGCAAGAGATGAGGGAGAGTTTGTACTGTTATATCCAGTGTGCAAGAGTAGGAGTTGAGGGATAGAGATCATGTTACGGAGATATAGAGGAAAACAGATGGCAGTAGTAAATAAGAAGCAACTATACTCAAACGATGCCTCAAAAAGTAATTACTTGGCAAGGCTTTTCAAAGATTTAAAGAGACTCAGTCGTGACACAGTTGATCGTAGATAAAACATATACAGTATATTGTACAATTAAACAATGCGTTATGCAAAAATATCTCTTTAACAATACATTGATGCACAATTATCCTTGGGAATGAGAAACATATTGTATGCAAGAACATCCTTCAGTTTTAGCCACTTGTAGTTCCAAAACGCAGTACGGTTACTGGATTCTTTAAATAATTGCTATCGCAATTCTAAATTCCTATTTCAATGTCATTAATACATGTCCCGGTATTACTGCTTTAGCACCCTGCCAGCAATGCAGTGGGAATAACTAAATTGTTAACTCAAGTAGGATTTAATAGATTATTTATCATGGTCATAAATTATAGAATCGCGCCACAGTGAAATAAAAACTGGAAACGTGGACCTGGCATTACAGGTTGACAATAAAGCTTTTTTTTTTCTTTATCTTATCTCATATTTGGTATATGATTCAGATACAACCAGACGTTTCACTTGTACCTGGAAAGGGTTTTTTATTTTATTTTTATATATCATTTTGTTTGTGGCTAGATTAAATGTAATGTTTGTGTTAATCAGAAAGATCAAGCACCTGAAACTTTTCCTCTGAAAATTACAATGTAAAAATGCCAGACGTGATATATCCCATCCATAGAGGAGCAAATACGGTGCTTAATCTTGTTACTCTATTTCAACTTCCACAATCTTTTCTTCTGTGATATGCATACAAGTATTTATGAAGCTGGGACACCATCACAGACACACAGCCTGCAATATTTTCAGTATGTGTAATGATTATCCAGTCACACGCAAATTTAGGAGTCTTAAATATTGCAAAGGGTCCTAAAAACCCGTCTGAACACTGGCAGTGAGTAGACACGAACTGGCTGCGCGTAGGATATGTTGTATTATATTAATTGATCATCCAGATAAAGAACCCTCTGGAGCCCGATCTATCTTTTCTGGCTCACAAACTCGAATTCCAAATACTGGACCTTAGAGACAATATTGGCAGATGCCACCATGTTTGGATGAAATCGTAGGCCGCATTTCAGTATGTTGTTGCTGATGATCACCAGTTTGGAAGATGCTTCAAGGCTCTTGAGATTAAGGAAAAGAGAAAATGGACTGAATGAACAAAGGCTGGGCTACATAATTGATTAAAATGTACATATTTCCAACATGGAGATAATGTAAATTGTGTGAATTAACGCATCAATTACCACTCTATTAAACAGTTTAACTTATCCAGGGTTGGAGCCACAGTATGGCCGGGAAGACTCAACTGTGCGGTGCAAAATCATAGGGATGTTTGCCACCAGTTGCATGTTTGAAATGTTTTAGGTGCCCAGTGAGGAAGGTGTTTTAAACCTTTGTGTTTACACTGTGCTTTCTTTAGCCTGCGCCCTTGTACTTAGCAGGGTATGCATCAAAAATCACAGTGGTACGCAAAGGGACCCAAATCCAACCTGCCTGTTCCTTGCCAAAACCCAGTGAAACAGAGATGTGGTGTTATATCATGTCCCCGCACTCACAACACATTCAGGGCCCTATTACATACTTAATACATATTCGTCAGATATGTATTAGATAATTCGTCAAATTTGTTTTTTTAAATCATTTTTTCTTTATTCTGTAGCAGACCATTTTATTATCATTCATTGGATCTTATATGTAAATTCCAGACATTTTTGTTCTGTAGTTTCTTTGCAAACAGCGTTTAAATTTCAATCTCTCAAGCATACTGTTTTTTTTTTCCCACCAGGTTCGTCTGCTTGTTCGGTTTTTCCAGCAGCTGCTCTGCGCTGTGATCAGTGGCTAGTCGGGTTTTTCCGGCACTTTCGGTGCGGTTTTTGCAGCGGTTTCTGTGGGTTTTTGGTGAGTGTTCGAGTTTTCCCTGCACTATGGAGGGCCCTGCGTTGTTTGATGAATACACCGCAGGGTCGATGAACTAGAATCGCCGAATCGCTCCGTAGTGCGGGGACCAAAAGGTCAAAGAACGTGCGGTGGCTTTTCGATTCTCTCTGAATAACCCTGATGGTAAAAATCCTACAACTTCTTGTATTCTTAAGCAGCTAACCAGCAAAAGGGGGTTTTATCACAAGGGGTTAGTAAAAACACTAAAGAGGTTATTCAATAAGAGTAAAACTTGGAACCAAATTAAACAAAGAAACAGTGCAGTGCTCCCGTACCAATACACCCCAACTCTTATCGTAGCACACATCACATAAAGTCCAGGAAGATGATAGACCCCTGGACGTTTTTCTGTAAGTGTTCTTTTGATGTGGGTGCTTATCACATTGCTGCTATATAAAAATACAGAAAAGAACAGTATATAGTGTACATAAACTGATCTGATATGTACTGTATGCACTATATACTGTTCCTTTCTGTATTTTTATTTAACATAAATGTGATATATGCAATATATGGTGGTTCTGGTAAAAATCACTTTTGGTGCTATAGCGATCAGTACCGTTGAGATACACCTGTAGCGCCACTGGGTCTTTCCTTTTATTGCTTGGAACCAAGTTACACCAAACAATGAATTTCACCGTAGGATGCAATTTCATGGCAGTTTGGCTATTCAGAAAGGTAGCAATTCGTCAAACATTGCCAAATTGCCAGGGAAATACAGTACAATTTGCCTCAGATCACCGCAATTCGGCAGCAGTTTAGTTCCCCATAGAGAAGTAATGGTTAATCTATTCAGGGAACGCCGAACTGCACCAAAATTTTGGTGAAGTGCTCAGATTTTTGGTGCTTCAGTTCGACAGTTTAAACAGGAGAATCCAATAAATTTCAATGTAAAAAAAAAATACAGTTTCTATTATATTTTTTAACTGTTTATTCTTTTCATTTGCAGCAAAAACTCTGTTTTTTTGAAAAATCATTTTAAAGTAATAAATTATTTGGCAAGCAGATGGCCAGATTGAGTTACAGCCGTTACAGTTGCAGCACGTGGTTCCCTGCATCGGATGCTGAATGTTCGAGGTCAGGACATTCTTCATCAGATTTTACACAGTTTTAGCTCTTTGGGCATTATGCCCACAGGGTTAAATCTTTTCTGGGCACCTTCTGCAGCCCAAAAGCAAACAGAATTATTTTACAACTATTATGTATATTACATCAACCAATTTTGCTTGTTGGAAGAACAATGCCTTACATGCCAAGCCAGATTTTATAGGATGGTCAACGCATATGTATCAAAGGTTGAGGCTTATAATACTTACCATATCATACACAAGCAATATATATATATATATACATATACCGGCTGGATGGAGTGGATGTAACATCCCTGCTCTATAACCATGGAGACCCAGGTTTGAATCCCGGCCAGAGCACCTCCTCATTAAGTGTCCTTGGGCAAGACACCTAACGGTACATACTTGCCTACCACACAATATTGGCTGTGGAGCCCAGTGGTAACGTCTCTACCCTTCAACTGTGGAGAAGCAAGTCAAAATATACCATTCAGCACATCCCTCCAGTATAACTGTGGAGAAGCAAGTCTTGACTTTACAGGAAGCGGAATCAACCCAACCACCGCCGATCTACAATCATGGAAAGCAGACTCGATCCCACTCAGAACACGCCGCCAGCGAGTGTCCTTGTTCAAGACACCTAACGATATGGATGTGCCCACCTCACAAAATACTTGTAGATCTCATAGATTGTAAGTTCCCTTGGGAACAGGGTCCCCCTGAATCAGGTCATCATCCATGTGTGGAATTCCAATGTATCAATCCATTGTACACTGATCTTGTAAAGCGCTGCGGAATATGTGGCGCTATATAAATAAAGGATAACGTTTTATATATAATATATATATATATATATATATAGTATGGACACTGCCTTCACATACAGTTGTGTTCAAAATTATTCAACCCCCACTGAAATTGAGTGTTTTGGCCAGTTTGACATTGATTTTGATCATTCAGTCATCTTGCTTACAATTAAATCAAAGAGGCACGTGTAGGTCAGACAAATATAACATAACATTTATAATGAAATAACCACAAATGTCTTTTCTGTGCTCACATCATTATCAGTTTTATTCAACCCCCAAGTGACATTCAATCTTAGTACTTAGTACAACATCCTTTTACAGTTATAACAGCTTTTAAACCTGAAGCATAGCTTGACACAAGTGTCTTGCAGCGATCTACGGGTATCTTCGTCCATTCGTCATGGGCAAAAGCCTCCAGTTCAGTCACATTCTTAGGCTTGCGCACTGCAACTACTTTCTTTAAGTCCCACCAGAGGTTCTCAATCGGATTTAAGTCAGATGACTGCGATGGCCACTCCAAAATGTTCCAGCCTTTAATCTGCAACCATGCTCTAGTGGACTTGGAGGTATGCTTGGGATCATTGTCCTGTTGAAAGGTCCAACGTCTCCCAAGCCTCAGGTTTGTGACGGACTGCATCACATTGTCATCCAATATCTCCTGGTACTGAAGAGAATTCATGGTACCTTGCACACGCTGAAGCTTCCCTGTACCTGCAGAAGCAAAACAGCCCCAAAGCATGATTGACCCCCCCGCCATGCTTCACAGTAGGCAAGGTGTTCTTTTCTTCATAAGCCTTGTTCTTCCTCCTCCAAACATAGCGTTGGGCATGGGCCCAAACAGTTCTAATTTTGTTTCATCAGTCCACAGAACACTATCCCAAAACTTCTGTGGTTTGTCCACATGACTTTTGGCATACTGCAGTCGACTCTTCTTATTCTTTGGAGACAGCAAGGGGGTGCGCCTGGGAGTTCTGGCATGGAGGCCTTCATTACGCAGTGTGCGCCGTATTGTCTGAGCTGAAACTTCAGTACCCACATCTGACAAATCTTTTCTCAGTTCCTCAGCAGTCACACAGGGACTTTTTCCACTCTACGCTTCAGGTAGCGCACAGCAGTCGAAGTCAGCATCTTCTTTCTGCCACGACCAGGTAGCGTTTCAACAGTGCCCTTTGCCTTGAATTTGCGAATGATGCTTCCTATGGTCTCTCTTGGTATGTTTAACATCTTTGCAATCTTCTTATAGCCATTGCCCTTCCTGTGAAGAGTAATCACCTCTTCTCTTGTCTTCCTGGACCATTCTCTTGACTTCACCATGTTTGTAACCACACCAGTAAATGTCTAGAAGGAGCTGAGTATCACAGTCATTTTAAAGCTGCCTAATTGGTGCTTATTATGTTTTATTGCTGCTCCGTGACATCCACAGGTGTTTTCAATACCTGATTGAAAACACTTGAATGAACCTCTGTTCTTCAGAGTGGTAGTCTTTAAGGGGTTGAATAATTGTGTCAATAAAGAATTCACAAAAGAAACATTTACTACTGTATTACAAAACTAATTGATGTCATTTTAGTTGCATATGGTTCTTTAAAAAGTCCTTGTAGGATTTCATTGTGAATACAATTACAAATGTACACTAAATTCCCTAAAACCCTTTACAGCATTGGGGGTTGAATAATTTTGAACAAAACTGTATATATGTGTGTGTGTATATAAACAAACTGCATATGCCGATGAATAATAATGATATATCAAAAAGCAAGTTTAAAAAGCTACCCTATACACGGCAGCTTTAAAAGATTGATTATGTTCATCAGAATGGAGCTGGCGTGCTACATGGTAAGAAATCTCTCCACAGCATCAAAGTAAACATTAATAAAGTCCTGATAATAAAAAAGAATTATAAATTCTCCCTACTGATAAGTAAACTCTCTGATCTATTGATATCTAACATCTACATATCACGAGACACATAACAATTACTCACCCTGTTCACAGCAGCTCTGGTATAGCTTTCCACACTCTCTATCCCATGCAAAATATTTACAGATATAACACATACCATACCATAACACACGCAGTTTACCAATAGTGAATAACTGATGGGTTTGTGGCAGAGCATGGTTTAGGATATGAGTAGTCAACTGCTTGTGCAACCGATTCAGCTTATAGTTTTGGGAATTTTTTGCTTACAGTAAAGGTATATAATAAGGGTCCACTCATTTTACCAGCCAGGGTTGTCAGACATTCTTGTGAGTGAAGATACCCCAGATATTAGCCTAAAATCTTCCCGAGCTCTCTCAACCAAGACACAAGCTTTGCTTGTAACTCTGTGTTTGTGTGAGCTTACTGTAAATTCACATCTCCTAGACTTTGTTTTGAAGACGTGGATTTGGAGGAGAATCAGCTATTCCAACCTAGCTTGTCCTCCTCTAAGCAACCAGTCCATCACTCTCACCAGTCCCATCACTCTCACCAGTCCAATCACTCTCACCAGTCCATCACACTCACCTTGCAGTCCTCTCCTCCTGCTTCCATACCCCAACCCTTCTAGATTGTACGTTCCCAAGGGAATATGGCCTTTATTTCCTCCTGTACTGGTTTGCCAAAATGTTGCGATGATTAGCTTTAAGATAAGTAAGGAATTACATAACTCTACTTACTGATTGCAATCTCCATGTTAAGTATAAGGTGCACAAAGTACATGAAGCTGTCCCAATCTAGCGCAATCACTGACGCACTAACAGATTTTTACAGGGTTTAGCGTTAGCAAGGTAATATGGGTGGCATGCGTTAAAGCCACTTATCCTGATGTTAACATTTACTCACCCGAACGCTACAGTTCACAAGAGAATAGTGCCCTACCTTTTTCTTTAATACAAGGCCTACTGCCTACTCCATTAATATAGTGACTTACTCATACGTCTTCCCAGGTAAAAAGGCTTTTCAGCTTGTGCATGGCACAAACCAGACTTTAACAATAATCTTGAACAGAAGCAAGATCTCTATAGCACTGCACCTTGTACTCAACTCAAGGAGGCTAAGTGTTACTAGGCCTGTGCGATGAAAAGTCCTGCATATTTGTATTTTAGTATATATCTAGCTAATATGTAACAGCATGCAAGTAACCTCCAATAGGTTATTGATTTAAATATGGGTGTGAAATTTGAATAAATATACCATAGTAGAATGGTTTCCAACCCTGGTCCTTCTTAGGTACCCTTTACAGACCTTGTATTAAGGATCACCTTGGGGAAATGCAGACTGAATCCTGCAATCACTGAGCAGCCAATTATATCACCTGTTCTGTGCTTCAGATATCTGCAAACCTGGCCTGTTAGGGGTAACTAAGAATCGGGATTGGGAACCACTGCATAGTACCATGAAAAGAGCAGAATCGGACACAGAAAACATCTGATCAAAGATAAGGCTGCATAGAAATTAAAAAGGAGTACAACAGATAGACAAGATGCACAGGTGATTATATCATGCTGGATTTACAGGAAGATGGGGGTTTGCTCCTTTAACTACCGTAGATACTTGAGTATAGCGTGACCCGAATATAGCGTGATGGATAGAAATTTATTATTGAAATGAGAGAATACTAAAGACTAGAATATAAGGCGAGGAACAAAATTTTACTGTACCAGTAAACCATTAAAATCCTTCCAGGTTCTCTTAACACGGTCAGGTTCCCCCTCAGGCCAGGGTGCTCTGCTCTAGAATGATTACAGTTGTTACTAAGTATGAAGCCACCGGCCACCCGTCTTCTTTACTAGCGATTTAGACGGCCGGCGGGGGCAAGCAAGGTTAATGAATGGCTTAAACCAAGCGTGCCCTCTGGCCGTGATGGATCCGACCTCTCCCGAATCTGGGAGTTCCTGAAGTGTTTGCAAACATCAGGGAGCCAGCATTCAATTCAGCGAGACTACCGGAACTTGCAGGAGACTTGGGATCCAGAGCAAGGCAAGGTTTGTTTGTTTTTTGTTTTTACACGCGATGCAGATGTCTCGAATAGAAACATCTAGCGGTATCTCGAGTATCATTGCTACTTCAAAATAAATGCCAGGAGTAGCTAGAGATTATCAATTTGCTTACTATGTCCATTTATTTTATTATGATAAACTTGAAATACAAGGTAACTCTTGTTTTTGTCAGTGTAGGATGATCATTGGTTTCCATGTGATGCTTTCTAGGAAGAATGTATGAAGTGAAAAAAAAAGGAAGAATATGTATAACTACGCTGTACCAAAAATAATTCATCAATCTCCCACCCAGTCCCCATAGCGCAGTTTAGCAATGGGTTAAACACCCTTGCGACCTTAGTGTCTCGTAATAGCACATCTTTGTTTCCCCGGCACGGTGTGGCATGATTAGCTGGAGCAGGTGTACACGAACCACATTAACAGAGTCAGCATAACGCAATCTATTTGGGGAATACGGTAAATGGCACTCGCTCCTGGGTTTCAATATGCATACATACCAGGAGACATATATTGAGGCGAGGGGAGAGTGATGGATTTACAAATGCACCCATTTACATCCCTAAGTGAGCCCTTTTCTTCTTTTCTCCTATGCTTCACGTGCTACTCTAACGCTGAATTATTAGAAAGTCAGCCTCCCGCTTCGATTTTAGCAACAGCTGCTACCTAACAGCAAAAACAAGGCTGGCAGCCGGGATATGCAACCAATTCCCTGCCGCAAGTCTGGCTGAGATCCCTGGGACTTGCAATATATAGCAGCTGGAAGCCACAAGAACGGCTAGTAAACATCGTAACTGAATGCTGGAGGTCGCTTATTAATGGAAAACGGCTGAACGGCACGGTCGATACTTTCCAGGGAGGTCCTGGTGCTGGATAGGAAAATAAAAAGAAGAGAAAATAGAACCCACGTCGGCAGCACGGTGATTTTGTGTAATTTATATAAGATTAAGACACCTGTCACACAAAATTGCTTTGAGATATCAGCACAGTGCAGATCAGGGAAGAGGATGTTATGAGCTTTGCTGGGATATGAAGAAGCAAGACACAGTCTATATCAGAATTTTTTTTCTCTTATAAATTTCAAAATCTCTGTTTCGGAACATTAATAATAAGCAGGATTATGATATTTGGCAAGCACTGTTTTACTTTAGAAATAAACCCTTAGATGTTTAACCTGCTGCTGTCTCCTGGACTCCTACTGTGCGGATATTACTGGATGTTACTTCCTTTACGGTTGGTCCTTTTCAAACTTTAGCTTTGTAATGTTTTGCAATAAGTGGCCTAAGTGACCTTTTATTATATGTATTATTTGTAGGAATGTCGATTCATTTATCATTAAATCGGAACCGCATAAGAAACACGTGGACATTGGTTAAAAGATAGTCATTAATTAAATAATCTGTTCTGATTGCATTGGGATAGAAGACCAGAAATGAACACTACGATAATAAAAAATAATTTTCCCAATGGTCTTTTATTGAATGTATCCATCTAAAAATCTGTTGTGCAAGTTATATTCTCAACACAACATCGAGAATGGTGACGGAAGAAAATCCAAATTGGAAAAGCTAATTCTTCCAACTCTTCCAGCTTGGATTCAATGTACAGAAATGGTATTAGATCATCATTTACAAAATGGTCTCCTGAGGTCATGACGTTCAATTTTAAAACCCTACCACCAATACCTGTAGTAGGTAACCATAGAATTTTTAACTACGGGGGAACACGAGCTAGGTGAAGCAACCTCTGGCTCCTGTAGAGAATGTCTTTCACCATACTAAAGGATGACTAACCATCATGTAAATCCTGGTAATACCGAATTGACCAATAACGCTGAAAGTCGAAGTTAGCCCAGCTGATAATAATTCATACAAAACATTCACATCTCAATAGACAGCACACATCATCTCATGAATGTACATTAAATCGATCTCGGTAGAGTTAAGGGAAGACTTACGTGCCTCTATTCATTCCCAACGTCTCCGGCAGAAGTACGATTACTTCTCTCCCATTAAAGAGGTAAGACGAAGGTCCCATAGGATGTGGGTTTAACGCAAGAGGTGCTAAGCATCTTCTTACACAGCGCAGAAAGACAAAGAGCGACGCAAAGAATCACTGAAGGGTTTTGGAGATAAAAGGAAGCTATTTCATCGCATCTCTCTTGAATGCAGCTTGTGCTATAGGTTACACTGCAAATGATTCCTTTCAACTTCTGAAATCCTCAGCACGTCCAAGTGACCTCCCGGTCACCCAATTTCCAAAGTGTTTTACATTTCCCCCAATTTTCTTCCTTAACATGAGAGCAACGTCCCAGAGGGAGCTACCAGAGGGCACCGATGAACACAGAGTGTCCTTTTCCCTCCACTACGTCTTGTAAAAGCTCACACGAAATAACAAGTACAACACAAAGACCCAGAGGGAAAGTAGTGACTCATTTGACACATGAGTAGCTTTCCTGACAAATCACATAAAACATTTAAACATAATAGAATTAGGACCTTTTAATGCAATATTATATAAACATTTCAGTCTCCACACTCCCAAACTCATTGGGAGAAAAGAACATTCTGGAGCTGAACATATATTTATACTGACACAGTTCTGAATTCTGGCATGGTCGGTCGAACATACATAGTATATCAAAATGGTGATGGATTTTTTTTAACCTCAAAATCTGAAACTAACCCGAGATTTGCTTTAGAGATTTTTGTGTTTTTCTGTATTCTTTTAATTGAAGCGTATTATGTAGCAATTTTTTATATTTCATGGGTCAGTATTGCATATTGTCTTTCCTTGTAGGGAGAAAAAACTAATGGTGAGTTGTAATAATGTAGCTTTAATCAAATTAACAATTAATTTTAAGATGAGCATCAGGAGTACCATTGTAATCTGGCCAAACAAAAACCAGTATAATTGGTTGGTTTTCATGAAAAGCTAAAAGTAAATGAATCTTAGTAAATAACGCAATAACTTTCTTACTAAATTGTGCCCTGTATCAATGAAATGTCATGCGTATCACAATAAGCTATCTTTCTATCATATATATGTGAGGTGACATTTCTGGAGTTCAAATGTTGAATGCAATTTATTATCATTATAATTTATTCATAAGCGTCAACATAATAAACAGAATTGTACACTGGAGAAACACATCGTAAAACAGATGTGATAAATTTAAATGAATCGTATGGAGTCTGATGTATGACAGACTGTGAGCTATAGACGAACTATGCAAAAGTAAAATAGCCAGACCTAAGCCTCTGGTATACTCTGGTTCAGACTGTGTATTATGGACGGATAACCTTTTTTATATGAATAGTATTGCAGATATGTTAATTACAATAGGTGTTAATGTGTTGCTACATCAAGAAAGAACTGAACTGGAAACCAATGAACATAATAAATTTTATAAAGAGAAGAACACAAACGGATCAGCGTAATGTCTAGATCTGTGCATTTAATCCAGTGTAATGTGTACATTACACAACATTTTATAGGTCTGATGCATGCAACTGTCCCTTTGGTCTGTTTCATTCCATGCATAGGTCCTTAAAGTCTGTGTGCTTAGTCTACAGGTCTCTTACAGTCAATGGCTCCTATTCCACTGGATTCATTAAAATGATCAAACGAGTCATTATAATATTATTATAATTGATTATTGATTAATTATCTCTTGTTAATGCTACGTTCTATTCCAACTTCTGCTGTGTCTCTGCTTATGAGGCAGACTCATACTGTGAGTGTGTACAGGAAGCATAAACATACAGGGAGATGGACTTGAAGGTTTCTCTTTGATCTAATTTTCAGCTGTAAGCAGAAAAATAGTGCCAACTTCCAAAAGAGGTCACTAAGTGATGTTGCATGTACAAAATCACTGATACTGAACCTCTCCATCCCAATTCTTGCTTCTGGTTCCTCAGTGTAGAGGAAGGTACAAATCTTGCTGCCTCCTTTGGCCTGAAACCGAAGGGCGGAGAACAAATCTGAGAACTTCATTGGCATCTCTCTGCTGCCACTGTGCAATCTTGTGAGACTGAGGACAGAATACTGTCTGCCACCAGTATCCATTACCAGCTTCCAACCTTTTTTTTTTTTTGAGAAAGTATTTTACCAGGAAGGATACATTGAGATTTCTCTCGTTTTCAAGTATGTCCTGGGTGGCGAGTATGTACCGTTAGGTGTCTTGCCCAAGGACACTTACTGGAGAGGTGCTCTTGCCAGGATTCAAACCTGTATCTCTGACGGTTATAGAGTAGTGATGTTATCTCTACTCCGCCCAGCCGGTTTATGAGTTAATCTTCTATTACAATGGCTGGCTTTTAATTGAACAGGGAATAAGTTGTCATTAAGATGTCTTTTTTTGTCTTTAAAGCTTCCTATTACCAGTCTGGCCAATAACTTTATATCCCCTCCCCAAACTTATTCCCTTTACTCAATTGTTGATTTCTTCCCGTTCCACTTTTGACTTATTTTCCCTGACACCAATACTTTCCGATTGCTGGAGTTCCGTGCTGCCTTTCCCTCCTTTGCCAGCTCTTTACTCGGTCTTCTCATTTATTGCATACTCCCTCTCTTTTCCTTTTTTCATCCCACTTGTCTATTCGGAGCTGCCCTGCTTCTTTTTTTTATTGTAACAAAAAGGTTTTATTGAGTTTCACAGAGTACATGAAATAAAGAGAAACATCATACAGTATATGGAGCAGTCTACAGTACATTGTAAGAGCAACAGACAAGCCACCGGTCAACCAGCCAGTGCGGCGGCGGAAAGCAGTAAAACAACCTGACTACTATCATGCTTCTTTTCATTTTCATTATTGTTAGGTATTTTATTGTACATCTCCTTCCACTTCTGAATTCTCCTTCTCTTACGGTCTCCTATTTTTCATTTATTCACTGATAGTAAACCATTCAGATCGGGTCCTGCTTGTCTGTGACCTCCACATAGGGCTTGTGAGTTCCTGGATTTAATGTGACTTAGTTGAGGTTGGCCTTGATTTTACTTTTTTGAAAATCAAGGTCTCTGGATTTGTTAATTGATGGATCATCCATCTGAGCATCAATAGAGCACAGCCATATAGGTTCAGCAGGTGCCGTGAATGGATACGCCATTAATTAACAAATTCAGAGTCCTCAATTTTCAGAAGGGTAAAATTAAAGTTGACCTTGATTAAATCATGCTAAAACAAGGAAATCGCCCAGCCCTACTCCCACATATCACTTCCTCTGTACCCTGTTCACTTTCTCCTCCTTTGGGAGAGTACATCCCGGTGCATGTAATCTCATAACTTCCCTTTAATTTTCCCTTGTAATTACCTACTTTCATTAACTAACTCACTGATTATCATCTATTTTTTGTTTTACTCAATACTCTGATTATTTCATCATCTTAACCTCTAGACTAACACAGCTTCTACCATATTTCCTTAGGTTCCCATTGCATATTTCCATTTTTCCACACTGTCTCATAAGATTCTTCCCCATGTTACTAAATGCCTTCTTTCGAGTGCAGAGGGGTGGTTTCCCTGGTGTCTAGAGGAGCAACCTGTCTTTGAGAGCTTTTGCAGCACAGACACATTCAGGGCTCCCTTCTTCTTACGAACGAGTGCATTTGATTCAGATTAAAACTCACCAAATGGGATTTCCATAGAGTAGAAGAGCTTCCTCTGCTACTAGAACGTGCAAAGATGGAGGTTAAGGTTAAAAATATAGTGGTATTTATTCAAAGCCAAACAAACAGCCCTCACAGTCATTAATGATCAAAGCAGGTACCTTGAGCCTGTCATGAAAAAGTATAGTGCCCTAGAGGGTCTCAAGGACCTGAGTAGGATTAGGCAGTAGTAGTAAGCATTTCTATTATTGAAAATCCTCTACTCCACGTTCTAGATTTACATTCTTTTCATTTGCTGCAGCAGGCATTTGAAACTAAATATAAATGCATAATTATTTTGTTTGTAAATGCAGGAAGTAATGTGTTTTTAGCTATTTGTAGTATCTGCAGGTGGCAAATTTCATTTCGAGGAGTTTCTCACACACAGATCAATTTGATATATTGTTGTTTCCTAAACAAGCACATTGCCAGCTTATTACAAATATGTTATGCTGTCTGACCATCTGGAACCTCTTGCGAAACTGTCACAGAGACACCTATGCATGATAACGCAACCCCCTAATTACAGGATAAAATGAAATGAATTAGAGAAATATTTAGAAAGGCAAATTATTATGACAAAACGACTTAAGAATACAAATTAGAATAATGTATATCTTGTTAAAAAAAACAAAGGCAATTATTAGAGAAATCGTGTTAAACTAACATTTCGTTAGTAAACTGTTAAGTACATATCTCATGTTAAAAATAAAATGAATCACCACTTACCTATACAAAAATAAATCAAACAGTAAAATTTGATACTAGACAGATAAAATAGGTGAAGGCTCAGCAATAAATGGGCTCAAATGTTTTTCATGTTTAAGTCATTAATGTCTATTACCAGTAGTGTTAGTTTATTTCACTAATAATTTTCTCGCAAGATTTAGTTATAGTCTAGTTTTTGTCACTGAAAAAAATGTAGTTGACTAAATTCTGATGACTAAAACTGTGAAGAAGATCTATTGACATTTCTTTGTCTAATAATATTGCTCACCTACTCACTCAGGACTGAAGCCGCTTCTATGTCCCCACCATTCCCAAACCAGTGGCACCAATGATCCTGCCATCTAGTAAAATTCCCCTTGTCTTCCTCAACCCCAGTCCCTCCTAGATTGTAAACTCCTATGAGCAGGGCCCTCTACATCTCTTGTTTCCATCTTATGTCCGTTTATCTGTATCTCGTTCCCTTTGGTTATTGTAGAGCGCTGCGGAAACTGTTAGCGCTATATAAATGATGACAATAATAATAAAATAATAATAAAAACCAGATGAAAATGTTAGGAAGGGACTAATTTTAATTTAGTTTTAGTCATAGTCCTTTTACGAAGATGCTATTTAGTATCAGTCATAATTTAGTTGACGACTGAAACTTTGATGAAAATCCATTGACATTTTCGTTGATGGATAAAAACTATAAATAATATTAGTGAGGGACTTCTTTTAATTTAATTTTAGTCTTTTGACTAAAATATAATTTTGCTTTATTCTTTTTTTTATTCTACCAAATGAACATTAATGCTAAATGTATGATAATGTATCAAGTATGCCTTGTATCGTGTGGCCAATTCATTTCCTAACATGAAATCGGCATTACCTCTATAAATATTTCTAATAATACAAATTTCAATGTATAAATCGTTAACCTGTTAATAATTATTATTTGCCCTGTTTCTTTTTGAACAATCAATTTTAATATTGGTTACAAAACCACATAATCCCCCATGCCACATGGTATCTTTATAGTCTCCAACATTCACTAAAACTAATCATAAAATCCATTTTTACTTGAATATGAAAACTTCATTTATCAGAAACCAGCAATATCCTAAACATACTTTGCTTGTACTAAACTGCGAAATCACAAATCTTTCGTTTGGAGTCTTACAGGGACATCGGTGCCAAATAAAGAACAATGTGAACTGTTTCAACCTATAATTTCTTCTTAGAAGAGGCAATAAATAATTGATTGTATAACGTCTTATTGGAATGGTCTTTTTTAATGTAAGTTGGCAGCATTTCCAACAACATCAATTTATAAAATCATGGAGTCCTCAGAAGGCACCGAGAACAGCTATTTTTTGTACGGCGTAAATGCAATGTTGAGGTCGGGAAGTTCAAGTTCAAAAAATGATCCCTTATGGATTCATGGCAGGTGGACTGAGCCGAAAGGTTATAGACATTTGAGAGGTCTTCGGCATCTCCTCACCACCAGCAATTGTTATCTCTCAGAGTTCCTTTGAATAACATTTCTGTTGTTTGGTGTACTAAAATCTGCTTCATATCTTTCTAGTAAAAATAGAATTTGTGGATTTTAAATACAACTTACGAGGCCGTATATATCCCCAGGAACTATATATTTGCAGGTTTAGACTATTGGGGGTGAGACACTTCCTGACAGGAGGCTGAGAAGTTAGAGATGACCTGACCCATTTTGAAATCGCCATGCTTTGTGTCAGGAGAGACACATGGCCCTTGTAGCTGATGGGAGATGCCTTCTATGCATTTATGATTCGTCTTGGGTATTTGATTTGAAGACTGATCTTGCAACATTGTTAATTATCATTCTATTAAATATACACCATTACTTATATATTCTAATAGTGGTCAAATTTACTTAAAATCTATGTTTATCTACTATGAATTGCATCATCGTTCTCTCTTCAAGTAGGCTTTCTAAATAAAGCCATTTTTTACCTTTTAGTTGAATACCCCATACTTTTAGGTAGTTTTCTGACACCTCTCTGTCTGTAACATGATCTCAATCCTCCAATCCTACTCCTCAACACGAAACAAAACATGAAAAATAACTCCCCTACAGTATACCAGGTACATAAAAAGTGTGTGGCACGCGTGAATGCTGCTGAATAAATAGGTGCAACGTCTTGTAGGCAGAAAATAGGTAAAGAGATTCTTCATGTCTAATTTAACTAGTCATAAGTCCCGTGCTTTAAATTTAGTTGCTCCCTTGTTTTACCATTCTTTTCTACAGTGCTAATGTTTCTCCTCTCCTGCATGGTGGTTGGCGGTGCTGGCAGTTACAGGTTGGGCCGTTTCCTCCCCACCATAGGTGATGACCTGATGGAGCACCTTGGAGAAACTGTCTGTGGTGGACATTCTCACTTGAGGTCCATTAGATCTCTACTGGGGCACAAGTAAGAGGTGCTCTGCTGCAGGATCAAGTGACAGTTACATCCTCTTGTGGGCTGAGGCATCTAGTTATGATCTCAGAGTCACCAATCTGTATATAGTTGTTGGTGCTATTATTATCATCAGTTATGAATATTTTATTAAACGGCCCAAGGTATTTTATGCTTTTTCTAAATTTCCTTGTTTTATTATAGTTATGAGGTGGGGGTGGGAGTTAAGTCAGGAGGAATTTGGTGACTTTGAGGGTTGAGTTTTAAAAAATGTGTAATTGAGTTTACTTCATGGTAGGACAATAAATAGGAGCATTTTCACATGTGTTCTATCACTTAAGTAACCAAGATGACAACCACTTCAAACAGACTCAACTCAAATATTGGACCACATTAAAAGTTATGAATAAAATACAGAAATGAGAACTAGAAATTTGCTTTAAGTCGCACTCGTATTAATATTTACGACATTATTGCACCTTTACCATTTGCATGTCATAAAATACAGAGTTGTTGTGGCAGAAAGGGAAATGCAAAAAACTGTTTTTTTTCATCATCAGCGTCATTGTGAATGAAAAGTACATGGTGCAAGGGGTGCAGTATGTTATACACCCTACTTTTAGTTGTTCGTTACCAGTAAGCAAATTATTTGCTTTATATATATATATATATATATATATATATATAAATATTCATATAGATTTATATCTGCGTAAATACTTTTACATCCCTTAAGACATTAGGCTACAGCAATGGCAAATAATACTGAAAGCAAAGTATAGAAAATGAAATAATGTCATCAATCTGAAATCTTGAATCTAATGCATGTATATTCACCCACCTCGGCATTAATTCTATCACCATACATGCTGTGCAAGGAATACTAATCGTGCAACAAAAGTAAAAATACAAAGACCAAATTACATTACTTTTATCGGACTGTATTGCATTTAAATGACTGTATGGCAGTTAAAGGCTGTTCAGGATAATATTTTCATTGCGGGAATGTAAATGAGAAGTTAGGGTCATCTCACAGAGTGCTAAGTGTAACATCCAGAGATGGCTTTAGTATGCCTGCAGGCCCTTTAAATTGGGAAGGGAAATGGCTACATTCAACTCACTACTTTTCTCACCGAGCGTCCCTTAGGCTTATTACAACCAGGCAATCGGATGTCGATTTTAACGAATGTGGATAATGTTATGAAAGAGTATTAAAAAAACCAAAAAACATAAAGGCTGGATTATTAACTAGCAACTCAGTAAATCAAAAACATTAAAAATAATACGCTGATAGCAGCAGGGTCATTTATTACTTAAGTCACTTTTTTTTAATTGTAAAAAGTGACCTGAGTGAGAACACCCAACGATGGTTATTTAGAAAATGAACATCTTGGACAGGCCTTATGAATATCGTCTTAACTTACTGCCAAGTTTATGATGGAGGAGATTGTCTATTGTTTTATGATGTGGCTTTAATGAGGGATATGTATTGTGAATCACCCTAGCATCCAGACAGGGTTACGCATGAGTGGGTGCAGTAAATGACAAGCTAGGGCACTGGTCAACAGCTTTGCCTCTCCAGATCTTTTGGAACTACATATCCCCTGATCCTCAGGCATTTGGCTCAGCTTGGTAGAGACTCTTGGGAAATGTAGTTCTTAAACATCTGAAGGGACAAGGTTTCTGACCCCTGAGCTAAGGTATGCTTGGCATAGACTCTTGGGAAAAGTGGTTCCAAAACATCTCAAGGACCAAGGTTGCTGAGCTAAGGCTTGCACACTTCGCACCCTTGTATATGGTATTCTATTTATCTTGTTTTTTCTCTCCCTTTATAGCACACCAGAAAATCAATCCAGGATAATGAATTCATTCTGGGTATCTGTGATAACTATATCTCCACTCTGTTTGCCATCATGCCAAATGTCTCCTTTTTGCCCATTCGTAGTTCCGAACAACATCTAGGCATGGGTAAATGGACAGGATACATGTGATTGATGGGCTTGACCTGTAGTTACTTCAGGATGCTTTCAATTTAAGAGGGACCCCATAAAATTGCTTATAAATCCAGCAGTAGAGTAAGGTACAATGTGTTAGCGGAGTCTGAATGGTGACCTTGTGTCGAATGAGGAGAATATACCTTGACAACTAGTCCTGTGTCGAAAGCGCAAATGCTTACTAATCATCATTATTATTGTTATTATGAAATTTGTGTAGGCAGTATGTGTGAAAATTAACATTCATCACGCTTTATAAAATACATTGCCACTGCTGGAAACAAACTCCCAGCGTGATTTGAGAGCGGTTCCTATGTGTTATTACATAGGTCTCGTCATACCAGACATAACAACGGATTTATTTAAGTAGTAAATTGCAGTCAACTGACATACACATTGCAGAGCTGTGGGAGAAAGTACTTTGAAGAATGTTTCCAAATCGCCTATTATTACCCAAATTTAGCAATTTGTTTGTCAATTCTCAGCCACCCACTGATAGCTATCAAACCCTTACTTGAAAATCAACTCAGCTCTTCCCAGAGTGGCTACGGTAGCTTCAAATCTGCAACTGTTGACGAGTCTTTGGGAAATGCCCATGGTTACATTATCCTAAAACATTTCATGTTGAGTTGCTCATCTTCTTTGCCCTTGACTTGCTGAGTGCTCATCTCATCTCACCCCTCACACCACTCTGTCTTCCCAAGTTACCATCACCCACCACCCTTATTTACCTAAAGCCCCTTTCAATGAAACCACACTTTACTTGTGGGTAAAACACACCACTGTTTCTTTAAATAAATTTCAGATTGGATTTAAATTCAACTTTTAAAAAACCAGCAGGGCAACAAAATTATAACTATGGGATATATTTATATTCATTTTAACAATTCATTAACAATTTCTTAACGAAGCCTTGCTTATTTTCTCATAACAGCATATAACACCCCTTTTTAGAAAACATTGCGGACCCATTAGTAAGTTTTCTCTTCTTCCTTTTCAAAGAATTATAACCCTATTAGGCCACTCTCCAAGGTCCTGTGTGGAATGATTGCCATTAAAAGAGCCTTCAAAGAACATTTTGTGCTCCATAGCCACTTGTCTCCTCTACCCACCGTGACACTAGGCCAAAAAGTGAAGACCAAACAGGACCATCATCTCAAAGCAAAATAGGATGGATGGATGGATGGATGGATGGGTTTCTCTTGGTCGTCCAGTTTGAAAATAATACATCAAAAAATGCCTTTTTTAACTAGTGCAATCACATACTCTATTTTTGCCTTCTAAGGACCCACTGGTACCTCTGTCGCCATGCAAGGTAACATATTTAGGACCCCTATAGGCAGTCCTTACAGGGTTCTCTTCCCATGGTGATCCTACCTCTAAGAGTAAGAGCTCCTTTTCTCTGTCAAACTATCCTCCACTTTCTAAGACTTTACCCACTGCTTGAAACCTCATCTCATCCCATAATCTGCCCCCCAAGATTGTTGACATCGCACAATTTCACCACCTTCTGCATGCCGACCCTTCTCTCTGATAATTATTCCCTCATTATCTAGATATCCTTTTCCCTTACTGTGCTTCTACCATTCCCAGTCTTCCCAGTCTCCCATTAGATTGCAAGATCAGGACCTCCAAGTTTTGTTCATTATGTATGCACATTAATTATATATTATGGGATATTTCCAAAACGTCAACATGTGCAACTCGCCATGAACTATGAAACTTACTGGTTATTTAAACTAAAAATGCTAACAACAGCATTAATAATAATGAACTCCACTCAATAAAATATCTGCAGATGACGAATAGACAATTAGTATATTTTTTTCACAATACATCATCAATAATTTCTATATGTTTATATATGGAATCCTTGACACGTGCAATGCCAAACAGTCTGAAGGCATGATGATGAGTTTTGGTGTAAAGAAACACATGAAATAGATATTATAATATAAGAAGACATATGAAAGACATATGACATACTATACACAAATGCATAAGACATATGGAAACCATACACACATGCATGACACACACTCACAACATTTATAGAACCATGAAGTGAAAAAACCCCAAAACTAAAGGCATAAATAAGTATAAGATCTGCTTTTGATGTTGCATCTACTTTAGATAGAAAAAAACTCAACATATTATGAAAGGAAACAAGGGGGAAAAAGGCCAGAAGAGGGGCTTCCTGATTAACATTTAACGTTGATGGCTTTCGCTACTGCCTGACATGTGGGACTGCCTAGAGAGATGTTTATGAACTGTAGGAAAGTCAGTAAACATATTTCAATGAAGGTGGAAGCTAATGGACAGAATTGTAAATCACTTTGACGCTGCATAGCTTTAACACAGTCATTGTGATACATAGATCGCTTTGTTCGTCCAGTGGGAGCTCATTCCTACATAATTGAACAATACGAGCATTATTATTTAACTATACTTGTTATTTATCAATTGTGTATTATAGATTTGCACTGGGGCAAAATGGAATAGATTTATCAAAGTAAGTATTACTTTCCTTGGGAAATCTTTTTACTTATTTATACCCAATGCTATTATTCCCCTCCAAATGGAGATGGAACTTTCATAATAAGTTTACATTTCATATTTTTTACATAATATCCTATCAAGGGATGTGCGGACTTTATATCGCATTCATTATGTTTTACAATAAACCAAAAGCATTTTGTTCTCAGGGGAATTAAAGGTCCCAAATCGCTGTAATAGAGTTAGACTCGTGTGTTTTGAAAATTATATATATATAGTATGCCTTTTAACTTATTCGATTCATGAACCCTGAGTGCAGAAGAATCACAACTTTAAGGTTAATGAGAGAGAGGGAACTAGGTGCAACTTGTTGTCAACCAGGGATAAATTAACATCACAGTGATTGGAGATGCAGCTCCAGGACCATTCCATCAAACTATGCCCAAAGAGTATTTTGTCACCAAATGCCTCCAACGTTTGACCAATGGTACTGGGACGGGGGAGGGGGCAATAGAATAATGAAGAGTGAGTGTTGATAGTGCAACGGTACAATGGAAGGTGAGAAAGAGATGTAACAAGTAGAATGTTGGACAAAGGTCCACCATAATAGTTGCAAGCTGATTATACTCTTCTTAATTCAGTACTGCTGACAATTTAGTTGACTATTTTGTTTTAAAAGGCCTCACAACTTAAAGGAGTAAATTAGACTCTTATCAGGTGTGATACAGTAATATGTGTGGGTTAAGAATGTACTAGGGCAAAGTTACCGAAAGGCTTAGCTTAAAAGAAAAAAGTTAAAAGGTAGGCAGCATATATTATCACGAGAGACATTACTATGACAATAAGTACTGATATCCATATTTATATCTTGATCTTCGGAAATCGAACATTGGTAGCAAAGAGGCTTGTGAAGTCCTTTAAAATAATGTACCTTTACCGAGACTTGAAATGAACAAAACAGACACAAATGTGGGACTTTGGCAATTATATGACCCTTTGAGAATACTGAAGGGCAAGGTTGTCAAACCCCCAAGATGTTACAGAATTACAACTCCACTGGTTCTCTTGCTTTTATTGCATTCAAAGTGTTTTTGAGATTGTAGGCCATCATCATCTGAGGGGTCAGAGTTTGACAGCCCTGCTGCAGGTCAATTGTTGGATTGTGCATGGTTTCATGAGTGCCCTCAGGGACTGGATTCTGATGAAGCAAATCTGTTCCTTGTGCCCCCTTCAATAGATCAGACCCTGCCACAGCTCCCCAAAATCAGAAATCCTGGTATGGAAGTATTGGGAAAAAATGTAGGGAAGACATATTTAGAATTCATAGAAATATATTAAAATATCTTTAGGAAAAGAGATACCGTTACCTTTAGATACATAAAATATTCAGAAAGCTAATACCCAATGTTAACATACAGGAATATCTAGGTCTTCTTGGGTCTGTTAAATCCCATGCGTATATCCCTTATCTGTAAATTATAATCTGTTAGTCTATACTAACTGGCATTTATTAAACTAGTTTAGCTGAATTTGCCAGGACATAAAATTCTAGAAGACAGCAAATATAACAAGCAAGCTTCCCTTTATACTATTAATAACAACAATAGTCTTATTCACGCCAGGCTTTGATATTTTTACAGTGTCGTAAAATAAGGATTGAATTCTAATTTGTGTGTTATAACTACACTGCTCGTGTAATTTAGCCTGACCGGAGTGTTTTGTGTTCACCGACAAAGTATAATAAGCTGAAAAATGCAGCGCATTATATTTTCTATTATATTTTTTTTAATGATAGAAGAATGCTTTGTAAGAAAAATCCTTCAAATCATTCTGAATCATAAAAATGACCTTACCAACAGTGCAATCCTGTTGAGCTTTCAGACACTCTCCTATTGCTACTAATTAAAAATTAATTAATGCAATAATTCAAAATGTAACTAATGCTAATTATGAATAATGCAGATTTATTGTCCAGCTGTTGAACCAGAAAGAAGGTAATTCACATTAGTGACTGTTAACTCTAGTGCTGCGTGACAGACTTGGAAAGAGTACTCCCAGCAGATGTTCTGTGCAAATAGAATCCAGGACTCCAGGAGACAACCGGTGGTATGTGGGGCGCTACCGCTGTTAGCGGCTCCCATTTATTATGAGTCAAGCCGCTAGGGCTGTGGCTAACTTGTAGTAGAGCTGGTGAAAGGCAGCCGCAAATGGTTAATTGCTTGGTTTGACGTTTTTCATTAAAGTAGTTTTTCACTAGAATAGTCTAATAAAAACCCCATCCTTTGTATGTAATTAAGTGTCTCCGTCAGCTCAGTGCTTTCGAAATGAGGAAGTCCCTGAAGTTTTTTAACAAACATTGCGAGTATCTACACAATATGCATTGTGTATGATATGCAAATTGTGCATCGCTAAGACCTTTATGCAAGTTCCGTAGCACAGAACAATGTATTGGAGCTATGTCAAGCAATCCAATGGCTGACTTCTCTCAGGACACTAGCTACTGCGGGCATTCTGAGAAAGGATTAGAGCGCTGAACAGTCTGAGATCAAAGATGACCCATCTGGTGACTGGCACCTGGAAAATTAAAAATCCTGGCTGCTGTTGATGCTGGATGGTGTGGAGGAAACTCCTCCAGCTTATCCAGTGATAACACCAAACTAGAGGGTGGGGAAAGGGAGAAGAGGGGGCACTCCATACAGCCTGACCACTTCAAAAAGAAAGTGGTCAGGGTGTGTAGAGTGTCCCATTAATGTCTTCCTATTACATCTCAGCAAGAATTGGGCTCATAGGTTGTTCCTCTGTATGGGATGTGCTATAAACAATATTTAAGATTTAAAGGATAGCAAAAAAAGATTCACAATGTGGCTTAGATTGTTATATATTAAGGAAAGAAAAAACCCACAAAAAACTAATAAATAAAAAGAAATCCTCCGTAAAAACTATTATAAATAAAAACAAAAAAATGAAGTCGCTAGCAATGGAATTTCCAACTCACTGACTGATCAAGTGAGGCATATCAGAACTCCAGTGATGTGGAAAAATGACAGTTTGTGAAGAGGTGCTTGGGATGATATGTAGCTCTGGTCTACCATTATTCAAAAGAAATGGCTCCAAATATACAGTGATTCAAAGCCATCAAATCTAGAAAATCGAATTTTTTTATATATATGCTGTGACTTTTTGGGTGAGTTAGTTAGCAGGATACGGTATAATGTGCTACCTGTTAAGCATTTAGGAGGCTAAGGAAGCAGAATGAACCAATTAAAATGTCAATTTGTGTTCAGGGCTAACGGCTCATTAATAGGCTCAGTGAGGCAATGAAGTAAAAGGTCTGAAAGCGAGGACACAAGCGACTGCTGAACATGGTTAATTATTGTACGGAAAGAAAAAAAGGTGCCTTTAATATATATGCAAGTTAGAGCCAGGCAGAACATGTTTTCAACAGAGTGCCATGTGGAAAGGATAATATATGATAACAGCTTAAATGCACACCATAGAATAGAACACCATAGAATAGTGTTTCTCAGCTATGGATCTTCAGAAACATTGAGTTCCATGAAGGATTACTAAAAGTGTGTGCCCTTTCCATGTAGGCCTCTAGCAATGCCTCCTTCTCCTCCAAGGTGTACCTCTCCTCCCGTATCCTTCCCCTGGAGGAGCCTTGTGACTCCTGTGTCCCATTTTGTGATGGTGCACTGTCTTCCTACTATGTCCCTCCCCCTAGATGGGTCTGGTCTGTCTCTATCACCCTTCCTTCTATGCCTCCTCTCCGCCCTACTCCTCCTCTCTCTGTCACCTCTACTCAAACCCTCAGGCCTCCTCTTTGGCCTCTTCTCCCTGCCTCCACTCCTATCGCCTTCAGGCCTCCTCCTCTCCACCTCACCTCTCCCCTCCTCTCCTTCTCCAGCGCTCTCCTCACCTCCTCATCCTTCTCCTCACCAACACTTCTCCCCCTCCATCTCCTCTCCCAACACCCTCCATTACACATACAGTGATGTAAAATGACAGGATAGAATACACTGGGTAAGGGGACAGCATGGATACAAGAGGGGGGCAAGATCCAGGTAATAACAGGAATGTGTGTGATGTGTAGTGACATATTATATTAACCCATTGCACATCACACATACATACGCCCATATGTAGTGAAAGGGTTAACAATGGTGACAAGATAAGACAAAGCAAAACTCCTTCCTATGCCCGCAAACTCCACACACTATTTACTCACTGTTAAACACCAAACACCAAGTGTCTGACTCAGGAAAGCACGATCACAGTCACCGTGTTGCGTGTGTAGATGGTATTTATAGCGCTTGGATGGGTGCTCGCAGACGAGAACAAGCCCAGAATTGGGAATTAACCGAATCTGCACGTGCACCCTTGATTGTGCTTGGCGTTGCTAATTGTAGCATCTCGAGTTGGGAAGTGAATACGTCGCGTCGAGACTCTAAACGATCGAGTGCCAATACCTGCACAAGCTGTATAATACACTCGGCAATCGGCAGGTGCTAACATTTACCATCTCACACTAATTTTTAGCTGTAGTGTCAGCCTTCTAGAGTTAACTATGGAACAGGGCCCATAATCGCATATAAAACTGTGTTCCTGATGTGCATTCTTCTCTCAGGGTAATGAGCTGAGCTGTGTAAGCTACCACCCCAAAAGTGGGATCGTTTAGTAATGGTACGTTTTTTGAGACGGAATTTCCTGCAATTGAATCCTCAATCACAGCCGAGTATATGATGGTCTGCTGCTTAGAAGAGATCTAATCAGAAGAAGCATATGGAATGCTTTTATTAAACTAAACAAAAATGACTGCTGCTAAATGTAATTAACTTTAGTCACCAATATACATTTCCTGGAAGCTACTTGTCAGAACAATTTTGCTTTGTTGCTGTCTAAAAATGTAAATTTTACAATTTCAGACAGCTTGTGCAATAATTTGTAGCCACTCTTACGAAATGTATTTGAGAAAACAGACAGCCATGCGTATCCACCAGCAAGTGGGCTTTCGCCACTTAACTCTTTCAAAACACATTGGTCTGTAAACCATCCACTAAAAAGCCTCTTGTAGTAGTAGCGACACATAATACATGCCTAATAATAGCTAGCTAATACACTTTCTAAAATTAAGGCAAAATATGATTTAGTTATGTTGAAAATGCTTTTTTTTCCTTGTAAATCATGTGGAAAATCTCTCAAGCTATCCATATTAAAAATATCTCCGTGGTTCAGTGTTGTGAGCTCGATCCAAACCAGGAAGTGGCACAAAAAAAATAAAATTTAGAGGGTAGTATGGCGCTCAACTTCAGGAGAAAAAAGTTTAAATTTTAAGAAGCTCACACCGATAAGTTGTACATATAAAGTTATATCACCCAATACAGATTTTTTACAATAGCGGAGCGCTGTAACCTTATTTATATGAGATATGCACACTAACAAATGGATACTTATTGATTGTTGTAAATTAATTCCAATCACTTGAAAACACTCCTTTCCAAAAGAGGTGTTTTTAATCATCTTACAGTCTCTTGCTTTGTTGATTAAAATCTTCCTCTGCAGTGCCAGTCTTGTGTTTCCCCAATCACGCCAGCAGCACATAGGGAAGAAAAAACAGAATATGGTGCAAGAGACCTCTAGGCAAAATACATATATATCGGTTGGAGTCAAACTCACATGGTTCTGAGCCTCAATAAAGGGGCTCTCCTGTGTTTCTGCATGCGGTGTAGTTCATTTGGGAACACCACCCCTCAAAATCGATATCCTCCTCCACTCCACTTTTCTCCAAAAGAAAGAGGGATCTCAGGGATCTGGAGATCCAAGGTGTAACACAAGGGGTAATCCAGAGAATTATCAGTGTGCAATCCGTGGTCAAGGAGCTGCTACAGGGCGGTAGTTGGTTGGCAACCAGGGTCTGGTACACAGTAAAGCAGGAGTATCACAACAATAGGTCTGAACACCAACAGAGTATGACTTGCATATCAGTAGCAAAAATGGGGAAAATGTCCCAGTTCATAATACACAACAAGACTAAAAAGCCTTAGTCCTTAGCCTGGGGTCAGACGAGTGCACTTCGTGCGCCCGTACTGACATGCTTCCTGGCGTCCGTCGAGCATTGTGACGCTTCGACGGGGCTGGTTACACTCTGTAGCCCGCGCACAAATTGCTCGCGCTACAAGCGTCCATGCAGAAAGGCTCCTCGTCAAAATGCTAGACGCACATCGATGGTGCTGCAAAGCGTTATCCTCCATAGGGGGAATCGAACCTTGCAGCGCTGAGCGCACTAACTGCTTTCAGTGAGGTGGCAGGATGATCGCCAGAGTGAAAGGATGTCCACTCTCACGGACGTTCTTTCCGCTCTCAAAGACGCTCGTCGGACCCCGGCCTTAATGGGTAGATGATTGGTCTTAAATTACAGTTTTGTTATACACTTGTCCACATTAAACATACTGGACCTCTAGAATAAAGTACATTAGGAAAATAGAATGCTATCCCCTCCAATCTACCATCCCAGGCCAAGGCCTAGCTCACCTATGCAAAAATACTAGCATGAGAAAGTAAAGGCTCTCATTGTAGCAAATGAGCAGTGAGCATCTCTCAGGAACCAGGACTGACTCCTGGAAATGAGAAGCTTTAGTGATTTGTACAATTACAAATAAGAAGCAGGAAATTTAGTTTTTATAACCAAAATGATCAAAATATCAGAGACACAACAGTTAACGGTTAAAGGATTACGGAACATTCCATTTTTAAAATGTTTCAGGCCCAATTATTTCATTATTCTTAGATTCTATGATGGGAAACCTTTGCACTGTGCCTTTAGGTATGCTCATTTTTAATTTCATTAAAAAAATTATTTTTTTTTTTCTCATATACAATCACTGATCTCGTAATCCCGTCCCGTTTAGACTTAAATTACCATTTAGACTTGCTACATATCTCTAATGTATTTCTATGTCTTCCTTTAATGAAACATTAGATGCGATATTTAAACCTACTAAAGACGGTTCGCAGGTCGGCCTCTCAGGGATTGCTGGTGCTCTGTAGGTCGTCTAGCCACGACCTAATTGTCTGTTGTAGTAGATTAGCATATATACTTCCTCTGCTAAATGAGTTTGTTTTGCATATAATTGTTGGATGTGAAGAATTAATGACACAACTTACTTTCAATGAAACATCTATTCAAAATACAAATGGGTGGCTGCACACTTAAGGAAGGAGCTATGAGCTGTATACAAGAACACTGCACACAATGGGCCCTATTAAATTTTTAACGCAAACATTTGCGCAAAAACACATTAACGCGAGGGGCAAAACCCTTTGCGCTGAACATCGTATTACAATGTCAGCGCAACAAACGCACGTAATAGTCTACGAGGATGAACCTGCGCGAACGTGAGCTTACTCTACTGCGCGCGTCCTATACTTATCATTGTGAGCGCAAATGTGTTCGTTCGCTGGTACGCAGATAGTATTACAATCTATGCGCAGTTTGTAATGCACAGCCTTTGCGCGCATAATTTTAGCAACTCCTAAAAGCTGGTGTTAATGGCAAATTCTATCAACCTGGCCGAAACCAAATACACCAACACAAAAAAATATACGGAGCAAAGCAAAGTAGAGTTACACATTCTAAACATACCAAACCAATAAATTTGAGAAGTTGTGTGTTTTTTTTTATTGATGCAGCATATATGCGCGGATTGACTTTGACAGGCGCAAAATCGTAACGTGAGACAATTGTGGTTCTTAATTCTGATTGGTTGCATCGCGTGAAAATAACAGTCCGCACACTGATTTCTGCGTGCAACGTTTTTGCGCGTCCGTTTCCGCTCGTTATTTTTTGACGGATGAAAAAATGCGCGAGGATTGTAATACCAGCATTGATTTACGCGCGTTAAAGTTTAATGTGTAGTGCAAAAATTCACATATTTACCATGTGTTTTTGCGTGAAGAATGTAATAGGGCCCTATATTATTACACCTTTTGGAATTATTTTGTGGATTTATACATTTATCACGGTGATTTTTTTTTTACTATTTTTAAGTAAAATAACATCTGTTCCTTCTTTTTTCTGGAGGAACATGTAATTGTTTTACAGCATGGCAGCTTGTTTTCCGGTTCTGATGTATTTTTGAGATAGTTAAAAATATACTTTTTCCAAATAATATAAGTATAAAAAAACTTCACTGTAGAATCTTACGCCCTATTTCCCACAAGCAAAGTAGCACTAAGAGTCCCATCATTCATTCACCCATTAGGTTAAGTGAAGATGGTTGTTGGAGACAAGTGAGGACAACATTGTGATGTGAGTCTTGATTACATACAAGTATATCTCCATCCTTTTCAATCAGGATGGACAATCTCCTCTACCTGCGGCAGCTGGTGGTGGAGCTGAAATAATGACGAGACTTATCTTGATCCATGGTAACACTTTTCACATCCTATTCATCGCATGTTCTTCTGACTACTAAGATGACCTGGTATGGGAAATCAGGACTGCAGAATGGCAAACGGAATGAATGGCTCTGATAACACATGATCTATATCTTGATGTATTTCGGACTTTGCATAATATAGACTAAAACAGCAAACTTGGCAAACATGCAGGTCTTATTTCGAAGATATTACTGCTTTAATACTCCATAGAAAACAGAAAAATATATGTCAGACCAATATTTGAACTTACATCGTGACATATATATATATACACACACAGGTTTGTTAATAGCCTGTGTTCAGGAACAATAATTATCTATACAGGTAAAACATACTTTTCAGTTATTTTATAATGCCTTGCAGAAATATCCAGGCTACATAAAGTATTAATTGATAACCTCGCTAGCATTGCAAAGGTTCTGAATAATACGCTAGAAGGAAAAAAAAACGCCTCATTATAAAACCAACCGCAGCTGTGACCGTGAATAACTTAAGGAATGACAGCAATAAATTGATCACCGACTATTTGTAACAATGCAATTAATATAAAGCGCCAACATATTCCACAGCGCGGTACATTGGGTAGGACAAAACAAATGTAAAATTAACAGAATAAGTGTGACGGAGAATAATAGGAAAAGACCCTGCACCAGAGCTTACCATCTAAGATACAGATTATATTTTTTACACAACTGCTGTTCAAGTGTTTAATATATGTTTTGGTTGTGGCTATATGTAATGCAAAAGCACATTGAATGAGCTGATGTCCTATTTGCCTCTCCTTGTGTTAACTCTCAGCTCCCACACCCACCATTTCCCTAGTCATGGGCATCTGGTGGGGTACAGACCATCAGTAGCTCACTGCTTCTATCCCAGCACCACTAGGGTTAAAATATTAATAAGTGAATAACTTTTGACGCCCAGTTACTAATAATAAACAGAGGGAGGACCTCTCACTGGTCCCCCAGACCCCAGCCATTGGGCATCGTATGGGGTTACAGTTCTTGCCTCCAGCCTCCACCTGAACTAAATTGGTTAGTTCAAAACAGCAGATATTTTCATAAGAACCAATTCCGATGAACCTAACCTATCATAGAGTGAAAAAAGAACTGGACTGGACACTCAATCTCCTTTTTAGACAGGGTTTATAGGATAACACAATTAAAGTAATGTTTTGGCAAAAAATAGAAGCCTTTGACAAGCTTGGACCAGTTCTTCTTTCATTCTATGGAAACCTTGTAGGTGGTTGCTTCATGGATCCTGGTGGCATCTGCCTGACCTTGCATGATGGAAGTGCTGCTCTACATTGTGGAATTACTCTCGTCACCATGGCCAATTAAGCTATATTAAGAGGTCATGGTGGCAGGTGGGTGCTACCCCCTCCCATGTTGTTCCTAGCCACTGAGTCACTGTTTCAAAGTAAAGGGGTTACCTATGCCATGAAGGCTGTCAGTCATTAGTACTAGACTCTTGGTTACGTTCTCTGGGGTACACCAACTAAATCTCGGGGAGATTTACCTCACTGTGGGTAGGGTTCAGTATGGGTTATCAGTTAACTAAATTGGATTCTTCTTGTTTTTTTGGGTATAGAGGATTCCATTAAAACTATCGTCCTTTACCACAATTCTCTTATAAATGAATGAAACTCTACTTTCATAATTACCAGTAGGGATGAGCCGAACACTCCCCGAGTTCGGTTCGAGCCCGAACCCGAACTTCCCATTTGTTCGGGACAGAACCCGAACCCCCATGCAAGTCAATGGGGCTGAAAATTCGGTTTTTTAGAGTGCCCTCCAAGAGGGCATATATGCTACATATTTGCCATAAAAGGTGTATGGGGGTCCGGGTAGTGCCCTGGGGGACAGGAAATAAGGACAAAAAGTTTTAAAAAAATGTTTTTAAAGGGACAGTGAGTTTTCCATGAAATAAGGGTTAAAAATAAAAACGAAAAATTCCTTCAAATATCATGCCTAGGAGGTCCCCATAACCTGCCTGTGAACTGGCGGATTCCTAGGATGTATAGAAACACTTAAAAACAAAAAAATGACGTTTCATATGACGGTAAATGCTTTTCCTTTAATCTATCCATAAACAACTGCTTGGGGCGGCAGCCTGTATGAAAAGACATTTTAGGACGCACAGAAAAAGTTTAGTGTTTTTTTTGGCTAAATTATTGTGAAACTTATGCAGGCTTTGGATGAAAGTAACAATAGGTGCTTTAAAATTGGGCTTTTAGCGTCGGCAACAGTGCCGTCACACCGTAACCCCTCTGAGGATATGAATCTGATACAGGCGTCAATGGCAGTGCACCCAGATATTGTGCCTTTAGTGCCAGGCATGCAAGTACTATCATACAGTAACCCCTCTGTGGTATTGTGGAAGAGTGCAGGGGTGGACCATGCGGTCCTATATTAAAAAGATATGAATCTGGGATTGGGCGTCAGTGCACCCAGATATTGTGCCTTTAATGCCAGGCCATCAAGTATCATCATACAGTAACCCCTCTGTGGTATTGTGGAAGAGTGCAGGGGTGGACCATGTGGTCCTATATTGAAAAGTTTTTGATCTGGTGGTAATGGGCGTCAGTGCACCCAGATATTATGCCTTTAATGCCAGACCATCAAGTATCATCATACAGTAACCCCTCTGTGGTATTGTGGAAGAGTGCAGGGGTGGACCATGTGGTCCTATATTGAAAAGTTTTTGATCTGGTGGTAATGGGCGTCAGTGCACCCAGATATTGTGCCTTTAATGCCAGGCCATCAAGTATCGTCATACAGTAACCCCTCTGTGTTATGGTGGAAGAGTGCAGGGGTGGACCTTGCGGTCCTATATTAAAAAGATATGCATCTGGTTAAGGCGTCAGTGCACCCAGATATTCTGCCTTTGGTGCAAGACTGCCAGGCAAGCAAGTAACATCATATAGTAACCCCTCTGTGGTATTGTGGAAGAGTGCAGGGTTGGACCCTGCATTTCAAAAAATTAAAATGATATAAATCTGGCACAGGCGTCAGTGCAGCCAAATATTGTGCCTTTCATGGCAGCAAGTGCCTTCACACCGTAACCCTTTTGTGGTATTGTGGAAGAGTTCAGTGCTGGAGGTTTTGTGAATGCAGAAGAGGACATCCCTATCTATTCCATTACTTCAGCATCAGGGGATTGATAGCTGCTGATCCAGGACTGATTCATTTTTATAAATGTCAGCCGGTCTACAGAGTTGGTGGACAGACGCACTCTTTTGTCTGTGACAAAACCTCCAGCGGCACTGAACATCCTTTCGGAAAGCACGCTAGATTAAGGGCAACCTAGCAGCTGCATAGCATATTGGCTAAATTCTGGCCAGTGATCCAATCTCAACACCCAGTAAGCCAGTGGATCATCTGCTGGAAAGGTATCCAGGTCTGCCCTTGCCCCTAGGTAGTCCTGCACCATATGGTGAAGACGCTGGCAATGAGTGCCTACATTTGACGTCCCTGGGCGTCGAGGAGTAAAAAAATTTAAAAATGCATCAGTCAAGTGGCCCTGGCCTTCACCGCTATTCCTCTGATCACCTGCAGCCTCAGAAGCACGTGTGTCAGCACTTGGTAATCTAACAGTGCCTGGAAAGGTGTTACACAAGTTTCGCTTTAGAGCATCCTCAAGTTTTGTCATCCTGTGCTCCCTCTGTGCGGGCAGGATGAGCTCTGCAACTTTCCCCTTGTATCGTGGATCAAGAAGGGTTGCCAACCAGTAATGATCCCTCTCCTTGATAGCACGAATCCTGGGGTCCTTTAGCAGGCTTTGCATCATTAGGGAGCCCATGCAGCGTAGGTTGGAGGTGGCATTAGCTGCCGAGTCTTCCTGGTCAATGAGGATGACCGTATCGTGCACTTCCTCCTCCCAGCCACGCACAAGCCCTTCTGTTTCTGGGCACATAAAACCCTGCCTTGAGGAATCCCCACCTTCAATGCCCCCACTACTTAAATAGTCCTCCTCCTCCTCCTGTCTGATCTGAGTAGGACCCGCTGGAATGCTGTCTGCGGAAATACTGGGGCCTTGAGAGCTAGGGAAGGCCTCCTCTTCCTGCCGCTGCTCTGCCTCTAGAGCCACATCTATAATTCCCCGCAGAGTGTGCTCCAGCAGGAACACTAAAGGAATTGTGTCACTGATGCATGCACTGTCCCTGCTCACCATCCTCATTGCCTCCTCAAATGGTGACAGTACAGTGCATGCATCCTTGATCATCAGCCACTGCGGGGGGGGGAACCAAGTTGACCTGAACCTGTCCTTGTGCCATACTCACACAGGTACTCGTTGATGGCCCTCTGCTGCTTGTGCAGACGCTGCAGCATTGCTAATGTCGAATTCCACCTGGTGGGCATGTCACAGATCAGACGGTTTGTGGGAAGGTGGAATTCTCTTTGAATTTCTGCCAGGCGAACGCTTGCTGGGAAGGACTGTCTGAAGTGGCTGCAGACTTTTCTGGCCTGGATGAGAAGCTCTGGCAGCCCTGGGTACTTGGTTAGGAAACGCTGTACCACCAGATTTAGGACGTGTGCTAGGCATGGTACATGCGTCAATTTACCCTTGCGTAGGGCGGAGACAAGGTTGCTGCCATTATCGCAGACGATGATTCCCAGCTCAAGCTGGTGTGGTGTTAACCATCTCTGCACCTGCCCCTGCAGAGCTGACAAAATTTCTGACCCGGTGTGGCTCCTGTCCCCTAAAAAAACCAGCTCAAGCACAGTATGGCATCTTTTTGCTGGAGCCATTGTGTAGACCCTGTCAGGTGTGGATTTAACTGCCACTTCGGTCAGAGACAGAGAAGGAGGAGGAGGAGGAAGAGGTGGTGGTGGTGGTGGTGGAGCAGACACACCTCATACAAGCAGCTTTCTGGAGGCGTGGTGGATGAACAAGCTCCAGCACAGAGCCCGTCTTGGATCCCTCCCAGCTGCAATCAGAGTTACCCAGTGTGCCGTGAAGGAAATGTAACGACCCTGTCCATGCTTGCTGGACCACATGTCTAAAGTCACATGCACCTTGCTACTGATTGCCTTTCCCAATGACTGGATAGCATTGTCTTCCACGTGCTGGTATAGTGCTGGAATGGCCTTGGGTGAAAAGTAATGGCGTTTTGGAACCTGCCACTGTGGTACAGCGCATTCAGCAAATTCACGGAAGGGAGCAGAGTCCACCAGCTGGAAAGGCAGCAGCTGCATTGCGAGTAATTTTGCTAAGTTGGCATTTAGACGCTGTGCTTGGGGATGTTTGGGACTATATTTTTTCTTTCGCTGCAGCAGCTGCGGCAACGTAATCTGACTGCGTAAATCTTCAGCTACTGGGATGATGTCACATTCTGAGGAATGACCTGCTGGTACATCCATTACTGTAGCATCATCCCTGTCGGTGGAGGTTGTAGGCAATTGCATGGCAGGACATACAGTGTGGGTAGAGACAGATGAGGAGGAGGAGGACCTATGCAAAGTTTTGCCCCAACGGGATGTGTGGCACTTGTTCATATGTCGCCTCAAGCACGTGGTACCCAAGTGTCCGGTGTTTATCCCACGCTTCAGCCTCCTCTGACATACATTACAAATAGCAATGGTGGGGTCTGCTGCACATTTCTTAAAGAACTCCCAGACAGCAGAGTTCCTGCATTTGTTCTTTGAGACAACAGCGCTCTGCACCGGAGCAGCTCTGACATGTGATGCCTTGGACTGGCAAGTGCTACGGTTGGTCACAGAGGATGTTGTGCCTCGTGTTTGCTGTGCCTCCTCCTCCTCCTCCTCCCCCTCCTCCTCACTTGATTCCTCAGTTCGATCTGGCACCCAGGTGGAGTCAGTGACCTCATCATCATCTTCACCCCCTATCTCCTCGTCACTGGAGCCAACTTGGCAGTATGCTGCAGCTGCTGGGGCAACATGAGTGCCAGTTATTTGTGTGTCATCACTGGCACCCCCTTCCTCTAGGTTGATTATACTCCCTTGCTCAACCTCAGAGATTGAATCAGAGCACTGTACTTGCTGTGCATCCTCAAGAAGCATGTCACGCTCATTGTAGTCAAACAATTCAGCTGACTCCTCTGTGTGTGATAGCGAGGCTACGGCAGGAGTAGCTGTGGACATGGAGGCTGTATTAGATGCTTTGGCAGCTGAGGTGGACTGTAAAGCACTAGAAGCCTGGCTGGCAGAGGACTCGGAGGATGAGGATGGCCTGGTTAGCCAACCCACCAAGTCCTCTGTATGTTGCTGCTGCTTAAGACGGCCAGCACCAGTTAGAAAGGACAAGCGTGCCCCTGCAGAGGATGCACCACGTCCACCACGACCAGAAACACAGCCTCCCGACACAGGGGCTGCTTGCCCTCTTATCTGTGGCTGGCAGCATCTGCCTGTCCTTTTTGTTCTTTCAGACGCGGTGAGTGATATATAGATTAATATATACAGAACTCTGATTCAACTCTGGTATAAAGATTTAAATAACTCTGGTATAACTCAGTGAGACACACTGATAGCTGGTAGCCAGTGACAAGAGACAGATCACCTTAATTCACAAATGTTTTAAATAAATTAGTGAGCCCCAAAATACAGCGTGGTACTGTATGTATGACGAGACACAGATCACCTTAATTCCCAAGTGTTTTAAAGAAATTAGTGAGCCCCAAAATACAGCGTGGTACTGTTTGTATGACGAGACACAGATCACCTTAATTCCCAAGTGTTTTAAAGAAATTAGTGAGCCCCAAAATACAGCGTGGTACTGTATGTATGACGAGACACAGATCACCTTAATTCCCAAGTGTTTTAAAGACATTAGTGAGCCCCAAAAAGATTTGCTGGCACAGTGACAAGACCCAGAAAATCACCTCAATTCCCAAATGTTTTAAATAAAGTTGTAAACCCCAAAAAAACTTGCTGGCACAGTGACAAGACACACATCACCTAAATTCCCTGATATTTGGTCGAAATGAGACCCCCCCAGTAGCGTGGCAGACCGGCAGTAACCACACACACAACTATCTCCTTTGAAATCTCCTCTGAAATGCGTGCAGAAGCGCTGCGTGGAAACCTTATATAGTGTGCTGCGGGACTTAGCTCTGTGAGCCCATGATTGGGCAAAATTTGCCCAATCAGGACTCTGAGCAGTGATTGGCATAGTGTTCAACCAGTCTTGCACCAGACCTGTGGTCAGGTGCAAGGCTGTAGCCAATTACGAGCTTCAGGCAGTGGGAAAATGCATTGTGGTCCATTGTGGTCGAACATGAAGCGAACCCAGGAAATGTTCGGGGTTCGCGATCTGCTCGAACAGGCTAAATTCGGGTCGAACTCCGAACCGTCCGAACCCGAACAGCTCATCCCTAATTACCAGCTGGGTTATGCATGAGATGCAGGCAGTTTCCTATAAATGGAATCTAGCAAGATGCCTTCAATATCAGGTTTAAATCCGAGCATGACAGAGGAGTGTTAATCCCATGTTCAAACCGGTAAATAGAAGGAGCTAAAGGTCTGCCAAGTAATAAATATCATCGTTGTCACAGAACGGACATGAGAGCTCTTTTCAGCGAGCCACATGACTAAAGACTGAACCCTTTTTAAAGACCATTTTTCCCGTTTTCGTTTTGCGTGTGAGCCTATGGACCTCTTATTTTATTGCTAGATGTGGTTTTATTGGTGTGATGTAATAAAAAATGTACCCTGTATGATGTGACTGTAAAAGTATGAAAGAAACCATTTGTATGTGTTTTTCCCCGTCGCCATTTTGCTCATCTCAGCATGGTCTCACAGGACAAAGGATCTCAGGCCCCAAGATGGAGGATACAGCAAGCCAGCTGATTTGAGGCTTTTCAAAGACCTCATCTGCCTAATCCCCTGGACAATGGGGGAGCCTGAAAGGGCAAGATAGAGGATACAGCAAACCAGCTGATTGGAGGCTTTTCCAAAACCTCATCTGCCTAATCCCCTGGACAATGGGGGAGCCTGATAGGGAACAGGAGGCTGGGAAAGGAGCCAATCAGTGCTGGTTGTGTGGGTGGGGGAGTTGGTAATCGGTTTGTGTGAAGTTGTATAAATGACCCTGTTGAAACCCATAAAATTAAATTCACTGTTTTAAAGCATACAGCCACGTCTGGTGTCTTCATTTCAGAGCTACAATTACTATTGCAGGAGACACTCAGCGGTCTCCTGCATCACCACTCAACCCAGGAACGGGATCCCCAAGGCAACACCTCATCATCTCTCCAGACGCCGGACCAACGCCATTTCAACCTCCAGGCCGCTCGAGATGCCGAGTGCCGTGCCACTCGGTAGTCGGGCGGACGCCATCAAAGGGAGGGTCAGATAGAGCAGGACCGCAGGCGGTCTTCCATCCCGCCACAATCGTAAACAAAAAAATGTTTGGTTACCGCCATAAATGTATCTGTTACTACAATGTTTCCAACATACAACTGGAGTTTATTGACAGTTCCTGTGAGTACCTTCTGGTGTCTCTGTTTCAGGATGCGATCCTACACATTATAAAAATATATTAATATCGTAGCCTGTAGCCGTGGTCCATATTAGCTCATACTTTTTTCTTCAATCATATTGAGAGCATTGTAACACTCGCTTATTTATGCCTCATTAATAAATGATTATGCAATTGGACTCATAACTCAAAGTAAGCTACTGCCATTATTAAATTTTCTTCCTCGCAAAAGTCTGTTCCTTTAAAAAAGCACTTGACAGAAACCCAAAGAATATAAATAATTTAATAGTCTAATTGACTTCCGTAAACACGTAACGGCTCTAATAGCAGACATTTGTTTGCTCCTCTTAAATTAAATTTCAATTGAGGTCAATAATTGATGAAATATATGCAATTTGTCTGGAAAATATCAAATGTTTATCACAAAACCATTAGTTTTCACGAGGTATGCCCAAAGAGGTTGCTTTGATAATCGAATGGTCTGGTTCTGGTATGATTGTTGCAGCTATTATCGAGGGATGTGGCAAGGGAGCCGCAATATGCTGGCTGCTCCAGCACCAATGTGGAGAAGATGCACAATGCTTTGTCAGTGACATGCTGCACAGATCATGATCCACTGATTCTGTGCAGCATGTCACATGCTGGAGCATAATAGAAACTCCCACATGTTCCTAACAGCGCTACAGCCTCCAGAAGTACCAGACTGCAGGAGGACTAGCAGAACATCACTGAGGTAAGTAAAAATTTAATCGTGAAGACTCCAAAAATAATGATGGAGTCTTACAGATTCAGTATCCTAGATAATAGGTGTCCAACCAGTGTATCTAAAAATTAGATTTGGGGCTGTCATCAGGACATATCTGATATCTGTACTGTAGATAAAATATTTGGCAACCCTCCTTATCGCTGTCTTCCAAAGTCATCAGATCAGCTCTAGCACATTCCACACTAAGAGCACTATTACATACTTAACGCTAACGTTATGCTCAGCTGTGTGAGCGTTAACATTAAGTGGCCCGAGCGCAGGACGCCCATATTGTATTCTGAACGCTAACAGGTTAAAAAACCCATTAGCAAATCAGAGATTGCGCTTTTCAGAATGAGCTTACTGTACTTTGCGATCCGTATGCTTAATATGGGGAGCACAAAATGTAAATTAGCGTTAGGATTACAGTCCTAATGCAAATTACGTCCCACTGCAGTTAACTCAAAGGATAACCACAGCTAGGAGCTGGTGCTAAATGATTCAGTCAGCGGAATCACTTATCACCAGCTACAAATCCCTCCAAAAATCACTTACTTACCTCTCATCCCGCGATGAGAATGCCGGCTCGATCCACCTCTTCTGGCTGCCAGGAGCAGAGTGAGACTGGGGAGAGGCGATATCCTGCCGGCAATGACACACTAGCGTTAGCACTAGCTTAAAGGAGGTCATAGCGCTGCGGCCAGATCTCCTTCAAGTCGCTAGTGGGTTAAAAAACCTGTTAGCTCTCTTTAATTAGTGATTCGTAAAGCGTGTTTACTGTACTTTGCGCTCCCTATTCCTAACATGGGGATCACAAAGTGAAAGCACAGAGTAACTAGTGTTAGGATCACTTGGTCCTAACGCTAGTTACTACGAGCTGGCGCTAACGAAAAAGTTACCACCAGATCAGAGGTGTAGGTATCGGATTCCCCTGCTGCAGAATCTGTTACCTGCAGCTAAAAACCCCCCCAAAATTCATATATACTCTCCTCTCATCCCGTGGCGAGAACTGCAGCCCACTCCACTGCTTCTGGCCCCTGGGCGCACAGGGAGAATGGGGGAAGAAAGTCCATGGAGCAGATGATGGGGATGGAGCGTTAGCGCTGCCCCATCATCTGCGAGTCTAGCGGCCGCTATGGGGCTGGCTGCTTGACTCAGCGCCTGCCCCATAATCTGCTGGTGAAACCTGGATGCAAAGGGGAAATTACCAATTACTAATATTTCCCCTTTGCGTCCCGGTTTTAGCTCCGGGCCCGCGACATGTTCAAGAGGGTGAAAAGGAAATCTAGAAATAACAAAAATATACAATACGAGATCTAGATGCAAGATACAAAAAGTTGAGTATCATCTGAAAATACCTAAAATACTCCAGAATCTACACCTGACATGTAACGGGACAGTATTATTTTAAATACTGCATAAAATTCCCTTCAGTATAGGTGTATAATGTTTATCTGAAACCAAAATTAATTTCTTCTATAGACTTGGGTCCCACCCCCAAGATATCTCATTAATATACGCAAATATACTAAAATCTGGAAAAAAATAAGGTCTGTAACATTTTGGTTACGGGACACCCTACCTGTATTGTGTACAGGTACGGAATGACCCTGAGCGTTTCCAATCCATTTCCATAAATATCACAAGTATGGAGACAATGGCTGCAACTGTGTTGAATTCCCAGTATTTATAATCTGGATTAAGGTTAGGGAGTAGGATATAGTATTTTAAAATTAGATGACCAGGGGATTGTGGAATGTTAAAAACTTGATATGTTGATATGAGGAGGGTAGATTACCAGCCCGGGTATATACACTGGCGTTTAAAAGATTGCTATCACCATAGCAAATATCAAAGACAGAGAGTGGCCTGCTGGGTAGGGAGACAGGCCAGACAATTGACAGAAAGCCAAGGGGCGTGCTATGCCACCCTACGGTTTTTAATCCCGCCTGTCACCAAGACGGAACCCAGCGTTAAGGGGATAAGCTTGCAGACCATGAATCACTTGTGAGACATTTTCACCCACAATAGGGACTAATTCTTCAACCATTCACTTGCGGGACAAGTCACTGACCACTTACAGTATATACCCTAATATGCTAACACATCTTTCGGAAACAATGGTTCCGCTAACGGTTATAATTATTAGCGCTACTTTGTCTTGTAAAATTATAGTTTCATCTCGGTTACTTTGTATTTTTGTGGTTGTTGCTGCGTTAGATCAGTTGCTAATTACACAGACCCAAATGACTTATGAATCAACCTACATGATCAACGCCAGCTGTGTGAAATTTGGAAACGCAAATGATTCAGTCTGTGGGACATTACATAATTTTGTTATCCTGTCGACTAATATAGACCGCCTTCACAAGAATCTATAATCTATAAAAACAATACGACAATTACAACGAAAGAATAAAAAGAAAGACAAGCGTAGCCCCTTAATCATTTAACCCACATTCTATCCCATCACCGTAAACCAGAAATGGCACAATGTATGGTAAACACAGCAGTCTAAACGGATCCATATACCTCAGCGTTTTTTAAAATTTGCACACTGCAGTGTTTTCAAGCTCTTTAACGCATAAGTGGTATGTACGCTTATGTTACAAAAGTATCTTACTAGAGAGTTCAAAGGTGATTGCACAACACACATATATAATTAAATATGACTGAATAATTAAACAGTGCAACATTCACTATGTCACTGAAAGTATTTAATATGTCTAGTGTATCCTCTGCTTTATGTGGTCCAAAATTAATTTTTTAAAAGCCTGTCTACAATGGAATGTCAGAGCATATCAATTGTGCTTCAGTGATTGCAAGTTATATGCTCGAGTCAGGTTGCACATGTGTTTCTGCAAGTCGTTGGTATTTTTTCGGTACAGGTTTAGAGTGCCGCCAAGCATATACAAAGGGCAGGATGGCCGAGCGAGTGTTAACTACTTCACTGCCAGATACGCGAGAGTAATCGGTGCCTTTAAAAAAGTGCTGGGCTGAGAGTAACTTTACAAGTCATCACGTTTATTGGGAACTAGTGAACTGCGTATGATAGATCTGTACAATAATAAAGCCCAAGTGCAATGTGAAACAACCGATAATATACAAAGTAGCACGGTCTGTCTATCCGCATAATTATCATCTATTTACACATGAATAGAGGTCTGTACATATATACGTCTTTCCCTCTCTTTATCTGTGCGTATCTATGTCCCTCTATCCAACTTTCTATCAATCTATTTTTCGCTCTTTCCCCCTGTTTGCCTATTTTTTAATCCATTTTTATAAGATTTGAATTTGTAAATCTCAATGTATTGCACAGATTTTGTTAAATGTATCAACAGACAAAATTACCTTCAGATATAACAGTTTATCTTGTCCAAAATGTCATATTATTCACCTCTGGGTATGATGGGAGTTGTTTCCAGAGAAACAGCTGGCTTTGGTTATGTGACCTTTTCATCGAACATTGTATTAAGTGTGTACAGATCATATGACCTGAGTCACTGTGCTACGCTTCCCCTTTTCGCTATTTTGTCTGACGCAGTGGGTGTATAATCACACATCCCACATATTGCTATATTGTAAAGTTTTTGAAACCGTTGTGATACGGTCACTGTCAGGACTGGAAATAAAACACCAACATCCTTACAGTGAACCAGTAAACCTAAAACAAGTGCGGGTGACAATCTATGGATCAGAATGAAGGGGCTATTTAACCTATCAGGGTTATTCAGAGAAAGGTGAAAATCAGGAGAATTGGCAGGAGAAGAAAACAATCTAGACCAAATAGCCAATTTGGAAAGTGAGATAAATGGAAGAATTTTTCTAGTTTGGCTATTTTGACCTAGGATTTTCACTTCTCCAATCATTCTCCTGAGTTTCACCTTTCTTTGACTAGACCTGTATATGTTTTGTACACACACACACACACAAACAATTACCTGCAAATACACAGAGAGCACAATAAGGGACCATGCCATTTTTTCAAAGTGGTACAAGCTACTCCTGATTACATCAGACCTATTGTAAACTGCTGCAGAATATGCTTAATCTGTTAAACAATGGGAATTGTAATTAAATCGAATTTAAATTGATATTTCACCCAGAGCAACCTGGCCGAAGCAGACACACATGGCACTACTACAGGAGAGTACATAAGAGAAAACCCAATTTAAAAATCAACAAAAATAGATTTTCACGTTTGTAAAAATGTTTATATTTAATTTAATGTATTTTTGTGTTTAATTTGCCACATTCTGTAAAAAGTAAAAAGTCTCAATCAACATCTTACAATACAAACGAATTTCATAAACATGAGCGGAGCACTTATTTATTTATTTATAGAGGGTCACTCTATGCATTTTTCCCACTCAACCTTATTTGAGCAGTCACATTGTCCCGAGTGCTCTCACCTTTTCTGCTACTCTGGGAAGGGGGCTCAGGGAGCTGGTTCAGCACAGGGGCATAGTCCTAACTAAGTTTATGTTCTGAAGCTTTTAGGAAGAACCCAATGGCTTTTAATGCACTCGGCTTTGAGAGGCATTGGATTGGTTGCTTCTCTGTGGTCACCTGTTATGCTGCAACTTTCAGGAAGCAGCAGCATATTACATCTGGACCAGCACCCAGAGAGCCAGGTGCTGGTTTCTAGATGATTTATGAAATTAATGATTTAACCATTTAATTATGAAATTAAATGGTTAAAATAGGAGGGGTTGCAGAGGGGGTTAGGAGGAGCTAATTTGTACCCCCCTCCAATACCCCCTTCCCAGATCAACACTATGTATTCATTTTAATTTAAGTGGATGCTAAAGTACGCTTTGAGGAGAGGAGTCATTTTTAATAAACAGTATTTTTAAATACAATATTTGTTTTGGCAATGCACTTCATTGCTGTTAATGGAGGACACCATGTTTTCTGAACATTTTAATATGAACTTGCCATGGTCAACAAACAACAAAATGGATTAAATAATACTTCATTAACCCCTTAAAAGGTGGCGCCTGGTGGGAGAGGGTTAAGACTAGTACACCCCGCTGCCCGGGCCTGCAGCGGGCCTCTGCTTTGGCCCAACTAGGCTGCTGACGTGTGGCATTATCTACAGGTCGAAGGCCCAAGTTCAGGTTCATCACCTCCACATGACATTGGGGGTTACACTGCAAATAATAGAATATGAGCTGGCGGCACAGCTAGACATACAAGAGTCTTCGAAACCACATTTCCCATAGTATCCTGTCAAGCTTAAATCTGGGTTAGCACACCTGGATATGTAATTGTGAAACATCTGAAGGAGAAGGGTTGACATTGTTGTTCTTTGGCTTTGCATAAATTGATCACCCAACAGGTATTGGGCCCTATGCCAAACCTGGTGTAAACATAACCAGAGATGTAGCAAACTTCTCAGAACCATTAAAGTCTATGAAGTTGTTAAGTTTCCAACAGATAAGTTTACACGAAGATTGGAATAGGGCCCATTGTTTATCTATTCCAATTTAGGATAGATTTTATGGTGATGTAGTTGGGATATATTTTGGCTGTTTGACTGTACATCAAAATGGCCCTGTTTAATATCAAAATAATTGTTTCAGCCAATTATCTTTGCTTTTAATGGAGGGTAGCCTTAATATAAGAGTAGCAATAAACATTTCTTAGGCATATCAGATGCTCAACACAACATTGGACAGCCTCCAAGACCCATCCAAGACCCAGCCATGCAGAGGATAAAAGTAGCAGACGTCAAGTGGTCTGCCTTCTGTAAGATGGAAAACAACTTGTGGTGATGAAGTGAGCTTCTCTTTCTTCTTCAAATACTTCTTCAGATGCTCGTAGCTAAAGGCTAAAAGGCAAAATAAAAAAAGTTTGTAGAATTCAAAGCAACTCTTCTAAGGGCTGGATACTGTATAATGTCAGCAGGAGCATGGCACTGAAGGAAATGTGGAGGCATAATTGATAAATCCTAATTAATAGAGTTATTAAAGGGCCCTGTGAACATAAGTCAGATAAGTATAAAGATGTGGACTGTACCACCTGCAGCTGTGAGATCCACCACACATCTATAATACTAGTAAGCTATAAAGACATGGGTGATTTAATGTAAAGATCTACTGAAGAATTCCATAATTAGTTCCCTATTGATGAGTCTCATGCTGGCAATCAATATAAATTATGCCAACCCTTCATAATCCACTCTGTGAAGTCAATATGGTATGGTGTATGGGGAAAATGGCTTTCATAAATATATCAAAATTATATAATTCTCTGTATCATTAATTTGTATGGGTTTCTACCTGCTGGTCTCCATACAATAGCATGGTTAACATTATTTAATTGATGGGGATTTGAAATATATACAGAGTGTCTTAGATAAACAAGTAGCTAACACAGAGATTTATTTGAACTCGCTATTTTAATAGCAGCACACCATTCATAGCTTTCATTTATTTCCCTGACACAATGGTGTAAACTGTCCAGAGATTTGAGTGATAGGAGAGAGCAGGAGAACAATCCAACACACATTTCTCTGACACTCTCCCATCCATTGTAACAGATTATTCAGTAAACACGGTTGATTCACTGAACTGTCCCATAGTTCCATACGATGGTGAAAATCATTGTTGTGTACAACAACAATATACAACAAGTATAGTGAACTGAGGCTATCCAGAAAAGAATGAGTCAAGAGTAGCTGTCAAAATGGCTTCCAACAACGGTGAAAACCACCTGTTATGAATAGAGGGTAATCCAACACGCAGACAAATCCCAGTTAAGCAAGGAAACCCGTAATCTGATAGGCCGGTCCTTAGAGTGGCTGGATTTGAATTTAATAAAGAATATCAAAAGAAACACAAGGACAATACAGAGAAGTACTGAACCCACAGGGACAAGAGAGAGATTGCAGTATAAATACAAAGCCTAAGGTTGCTACATGGAATCAGTATAATATATAACCATTCAGGGAAAATAGAGTAAAACCAACATCCGTACACAGAATCAGTAATAATAATCAAACAAGGAGAAAGAGCAGAAACCAGAAACGAGACTATTTAGCCAGAAGTCAAACCGAGGGATCAACACAGAATCAGGAACACGCTGAGGGGTCTACTGGAAGCCACAATAGCGCACAAAGCTCTGTCAGCTCCTGCTATTCGATCCCTCCTAGGCTTCTGACCAGGTGTAGCAGCTACAGAGTATAGATATCCAAAACAGGGTCCTCTCTTTCTGAAAGACCTAACTGCAGCCCAACCAGGCACAACAGCACCAGCTGGCAAGACACCACCATTATTCCTTCTTAAACAAGTCAGCTCCAGCTATTCTCTATTACAAGAACGATACCATTGTTTCAGGATTGATTGCAGCAATAGTGAATGTGTATGTGCAATTTTAAGATGGGCTTGTTTGTTGAAGTCTACTGAAACAATGGTAAAAACAAAATTGAACAACATCGGCATAAACTAAGGTCGAAACGATGGTAAATGTCATACTTAAATAAGGGTTGAACAAACTTGAGTTGAAGACACTATGGGTGATAGGTGAAACCTACAGCAAGTTGCCATGTAACTTAATTAATCAGGATCACTAAATAGGATAGTAGATTATGTAATTATCTTATCCTATACGAAGACAACCCCCACTGGTAGCAAATATGAGGGTTTAACCTGCACTTGTCCAGTCCACTATCGAAAAGCCCCTCACTAGAACACAAAGCTCTAGCAAAAACACTGGGATGAGAAAATTCAGAACGCAGACACACCATTACCATAAAACCAATGTTCCTCAACCTTTTTCAACTATTACAGATTTTTTTTCTAATCAAGTACCCAAATATTATTATAATTCTATTAAATGAAAAACCCTAATATAATTGTCAATTTGAAGAGCCATTCCACTCCTTCTTTAATTGCTAATTATACTGATAATGCTAGATAGATATTTACATCCAAGGAGAATATACATTCATTTTACAAACACTACACTTAACGGTTCAGAAAGGTGAACGGGGCAATATCATTTAATACGAAACCTTCATTATTTATTTCCCTGCTGAGTTACAGTGAAGTCACAGCCATTACTAAAGCTCTCATTACAGTCCTATTTACCTTGAAATCTTGCCGCCCCTGCTTTAAATGGCTCTATCCCTATTGCTTTAACCTCTTTTCACTAATTCCGTAATACGTCTGATCAGTGGGATATTGCTGTTTATGAGTAAGAGGAGCCGATGATTACAGAGATAATATGTAGGTATAATGGGGCTTCTCACAACAGGAGCCCGAATGTAAACTGGTAAACCAGCGAAGAATAATGTATATTGTTTATATATCCCCTCGTACACATGGTATGGTAATAATGCTAAATTTTAGGGAAGCGGAGAAAAATATATGTATGCTTGGGGGCTTGTGGGCAAGCAAAACCAACCTAGTGAATATGTAGGCCGAAAAAAAGTATAACATATACAAAAAATATCAACCCAGCACAACTTATTCCAAAATGTCGTTGACTGTTATTATGTTTGACAAAGATCCTGAGGGATCTAAATGTTGCCCGGAGAAGCAGGCACAGTTGGCTTTTCTTGGAATGACGTTATTTGAAGTCTAGAGATTTACAGGGTTATTCACAGAGGTCCAAAATGTCACCAAAATGTAACCGGACGCTGAAATTCAGCATACGTGCCATTTTGGGGCCATTTGGCTAATCAGAGAGCAGGCAGTTTACCAAATTTTGGCAAATTGGCTGCATATACGTTGCCTGTTCGAAGGCAGTGAAATCCCCATAGAGAAGCTATGGTTAATCTATTCAGAGAACACCGAACAGCAGTGAAACATTGCCGAAATGTCCTGCTGTTCGGTGTTTTCATTCGGCAGGTTTATTCAGGCGAATCCCATAGGCTTCAATGATAAAAATATTTCAGTTTTAATTCAATATCTAATAAACTGTTTATCATTTTATTCTGTAGTAAAAAGTCTCTTTATTTTTGATTTTTTTTTAGGATCTTTTAGTCATTTTTCGGGATTTTTTCTGCAAATTTTTTTCACATTTTTTTTAAATCGTTTTTTCATTTTTCTTTAACAGACCTTTTTATTATCATTCATAGGACCTTATATGAAAATTCCACACATTTTCATTCAGGAGTTTTTTGCAAACACCATTTCAATTTTGAAACTCTCAAGCGTACTGTTTTTTTCGGGGGGTTTACCCCATTCGTCAGCTTGTCGGCTTTTTCTGGCAGCAGCTCTGCGCTGTGATTGGCGGCTCGTCTGATTTTTCTGGCGTGTTCAGCGTGGTTTTTGCGGCAGCTTCTGCAGGTTTTTGGTGAGTATTCGGCCAGTGTTCGGCGGGTTTTCCCTGCACTCCGGGGACCCTTGCAGTTGTACTTGAATACACCGCAGAGTCGGCGAACTAGAATCGCCAAACAGCCCCGATGTGCAGGGAATGAAAGGGCACCGAAATGTCAGCAACATTTTGCTGCTCTCTGAATAACCCCTTTAGAGTTTTTTTTTCATCCAAATTTACTTGATACATCAGTATGTGTGACATTATTCGACTTTTCCTTTCTTCTTAAGTCATACCAAAACTTTGTTTTTAGGTCACTTGCGAGCATCCCACTCCACCTACCCATAGACCCAGCCAATTCCATAGACTTGGTTTCAATTATTCATCTGCTTCCTGGTCAAGTATGAATTATTTTATTATCTTTTGTCTATCTATATGTAAATTGAAAAAAGAAACAAACAGAGAATAATAATAATAAATAAATAAATAAAACTAAAATCACCAGTGATTAAATCTCGATAAAGATTTACAACCACCATACTTTGCGATTTAGTCATTTTCAAAATTTCTCTTTATGTCAAATACCAATGAAATGGGGGAAAAAAATCATTCAGCCAAAAGTTTGTATCTTGAAATGTCTTAAAGAGATTTTTCTTCTTGGCAGATATTTCCCCTCACTGTGCATCCATGTATAATTCAAATGGTAAGATTAAACCACAATGAAACTGAATTACAAGGCATTCTTATGATGGATTGAGAAAGAAGGAGGGGGGTGCTGCTATTGTTCAACACCAAGTTTTTTTTGTTGTTCTGCTCCATGATTAAAACATCCTATTTCCACAAAGAAAAGGCTACACACTGATCAATATTGTACTTTCTACACACTTTACTATAAAATAAGTTCTGGTGTCTCCTGCCAAGAATGAAATAGAATACACCTTCATGCAAGAGAAAAGTGGATGAAAGCTGTGAGCTACAATCAGAGAGAACCCCTGTTAAAATGTAATATGCAGCATCCCCTTGACCACTGCCACACACATCGTTCCCAAACCTGCTCCTCAAGTCAGGTTTGACAGATATCTGAAGCACAGCACAGGTGATATGATTTGCTGCTGAGTGATTGCAGGATTCAGTCTGCTTTTCCCCATGGTAATCCTTAAAATCTGACCTGCTAAGGGTACTTGAGGACAAGGGTTGGGAACCACTGATTTAGAGCGCACCCTACATGACCGCTTGGTGTATTTTCATGACAATAATAATGGTGACGATAATGGTTCTTGTGTCATGATATATGAATAAACACTAAAAAGAATGTGTGTATCTGTGACCTGAGTTACACTTTGGTTTGTAAACAGGGGTCTTGTGGTTTATGAAACCCCAATATATTCCAAATAAATACAGAGTAGAAGAAGGTTAGGTTTTCTAGAAGCTGATGGACCTCACCAGGATTACTGCTGGTTCCATCAGGGAAAACTGACATCTGTATCATGGCATAATGAGACACAATTTAGCTCACTCCATAAGCAAGTTTGGGATTTATTCTTCCTTTATATTTCAGGTGTGCTTACAGGGGGACAGAACTGTTATGGATACTTCTAGGTGACTTTGGGATCTAACACATTACATATTCTTGTTCCTGAATGGCTTTGCTAACATTTGATGGCACATTACATGGTGCTATAAAAAACAGAATTCTATAATACACCAATGTTTGCTATACAGTTCAAGAGACAAAAAATGCCTGGCATGGTAATCTGATATCGGATTACAGAGAGTAAACAAATAGGAAAACTGTTAAACAATAAACACTGTTCTATTTTTTAGCTTAACCCCTTAAGGACTACTGATGTACCTAGTAAGTCCTGGAAAAAATTCCCCTTAAGGATCAAGGACATACTATGTACGTCATGGTACTTTATCCCCCCTCCCACCCTATACTCACCTCTCTGGCTGGGGTCTCACACTGGAATGGCTTCTCTGAAATCTGCCCGATGTTTTTATGGGCCCCAGCCATCACGATGATGCCATCGCCGTGTGCGATGATGTCATTTTCAGGCACCCCCAGTGCCTGCAGAGGGAACCTGAAAGGGGAGGTGAAGGTCCTTTTGACCACTCTCCCTCCCCAACGGCTGTAGATAGAAAAAAAAAGGAAAGGTACCGCTGGAGAGGGCAGCGTCTTCCCTTTTCAGCAGTACCTCTCTTTAAACTCCTAGGTGCTGGATCGTGATTTGGTGCCAATCGGCATCAGATCATGATTCGCACCTGGAAGTGGCTGACATCAGGGATGTCAGCAAAGCCTCCGGGTCATGCCCCACCCACTGACATCATCGCCATATGTACGATGACGTCAGTCGGCTGGTTAACTCCCTAGATTTTGGCTTTTAAGGTTTGAAAAAGTGTGTTTTTTCAATTTTTTTTCATCATATTTCATAAATTATTTCTAGTAAATTATGCGATATGATGGAAATAACTGTATCTTTAGAAAGTCCATATAATGGCGAGAAAAACGATATATAATATGTGTGGGTTCCATAAACGAGTAAAAGGAAAATTAGACCTAAACACAAACAGCACAGAAATGTAAAAACAGCAGTGGGCACTTTCGGATAGACAATGGCAAAACCGCCTGGTCCCTATGGGGCTAGAAGGCAAAAAAAAAAAACAGTCATTATTTGGCATGTCTTTTCAAAGAATTAAAGGGAATTAGGATGCAGTTGGTAACTGACAGAATATATTCAGAGTACAAATAAACATGATAAAAACATCCCTTTAAAAGTATATCCCTTTAATGCACACAATTGTATTAGCGGTGGCTCGATTCTCCACTATCTGATTCCTATATTTGATTTCCTTCCAAAAATCTGGTCAGCCAACATATCTTTAAACTTCTAATAAAACAATAAATACATAATTAAAGAAGTAGACTTTAGGATGCAGTGTGCCGATAATCATGATTAATTAACACGTATTTCCTTACACCCCCTAAAATTAGCATTACTTGGATACATATCCATTCTAACAATACAGACACAGGAAGTCATTATAAAGATGCAAGGCTCAGCAGCAATCTGCTCCAAAAATGACCGCACATGCATTTTGCAGCAGAGAACTTCATTAGTGCTAAGATGGCATAATCGTCACCGAAATCATCTACTTGTTCATGAACCATAACATTTTAACACTTCTTCCCCATCTTTAATTCATGATGTGATTGCAATCCCCCCGACCATTATTAACCTCTTCTTATTAAAGAAGAAGAAAAAACACATAAGAAAGAACTGCATTAGAAATGCTACCCAGGTGAGGTGGATCATCAGTGGAAAGAAAAAGTGGGCTTTTTAAGAACATCTTGGAGAGAAGAAGAGTGTGATGCACAGAGAACAAAGAAAAAATGCATACTTGAATATAGAACAGGATTTTATTGAATGTTTTCTGTTCTTTTACCTATTTTGTAACGAAGACATTCAAGTCTCCCATTTCACGTGAATTTGGATGTAGCGCATAATATATTGGAGACAGAGGATAGTGGTGATATGTGTCAAAAACTGTCCGTCCAGTAATCAATGGTTATAAATTAGCAGAGGATAAACGTATTTCAAGAATATATCAAAATGTCAAGTGGTAAATGTTTTATATTGGGCTTCCCCTTATCTTCCTGACTTTTCATTCAGTAACCCAAATCATTTTTGGTAGTAAGCACACTTATAATCAGATAAAAAGTACCGAAATGATACATATATGCACACAAACCAGTAACCCACTTAAAGGGACACCCAACGCACCCTGACCACTTTAGTTTTTTAAAGTGGCCAGGCTTCATGGAATGCCCTCGTTTCAAATACTACCTTCATCCCATTTGGCTGAAAAGAAGGGCTTCTTCCACCCAGACAGCTGACAATCAGAAGAAGGGATTTTGAATACCCTGTGTACCGGGGACTGATGACGTCAGCACAGGTCATACATGCTGAGGTCTGGTCCTCTATACATCTTTTGGAGTGGATAAATTCTGAGCAGCCAGTTTGGTCCTTATCATGCGAGTGGCACATGTGTCGTTTGGACACCAACAGGGTTATTCAAAGAGATCCGAATTGCTGGCGAAAGGTAACCGAACGCTGAAATTCTGCGTACGGTTACCTTTCCTGGCCATTCGGCTATCCAGAGAGCAGACAGATTGCCAAATGTTGGCGTATTGCCTGCACATACGGTGCCTGTTTGGTGCCTGTTCAAGGGCAGTGAAATCCCCATAGCTTCGTCTATTCAGAGAACAGAAACCAGCAGTGAAAAGTTGCCGAAATGCCCTGCCATTCAGTTGCTTCATTCGACAGGCGAATCCCATAGGCTTCAATTTTAAAAAATATTCCCGTTTTAATTAAATAACTAATAAACCGTTTATTATAATATTCTGCAGTAAAGAGTCTATTTATAAAATTTTTAGGATCTTTTAAGCATTTTTCGGGATTATTTTGCAAAAAAAATTTTCCGATTTATTTGTAAACTTTTCTTCTTTTTTCTGTAACAGCCCTTTTTATTATCATTCATTGGATCTCATATGTAAATTTCAGACATTTTTGTTCAGTAGTTTCTTTGCAAACAGCGTTTCACTTTCAAACATTCAAGCGTACTGTCTTTTTTTTTTTCACTCCATTCGTCTGCGGTGTCGGCTTTTTCCGGCGGCTGCTCTGCGCTATGATCAGCTCCTGCTCGGGTTTCTCCGGCGTCTTCGGCGGGGTTAATCCAGATGTTTTTGCGGGTTCCGTTGTGCGTTCACCCTGGTTTTGTGGTGAGTTTTCGGCGGGTTTGCGGCGACTTTTCTTTGCATTACGGCGGCCCTGTGGTGCTTGCTGAATACACCGCAGGGTCGCCGAAATGGGATTGCCAAATCGAACCAAATTGAAGAGAACGAAAAGTCACCGAACGTGCGGTGACTTTTTGATTCTCTTTGAGTAACCCTGCAAGACTCCTGGCGACCTCTGCAATTTGAAGCCCTGGAGTGGGAGAGAATGGAGAATTCAGCATCACTGGAGGAAAGTTACGTTTTTGTATGCTTACTAAAAGAGATATTTAAAAAAGTATTGTGCAGATGTTGTCATCGGTATCTACACAATTATTTAAGCGGGGGAGGGGAATTGAGGGGAGTCATTTTTTCTTAGAGTATTAGTTTAAGATCCTTTGCTATACTGGAATTCTAAACGAATAGATTAAATATAGATATGAATAAATATAATAATATATTAGAATAAAGATGTATAGGAAATGATTCAGTTCAAAAGTGCACTTCAGAATGCTTCTACCGGTTTCTTTTTTAGTATTATTTTTCACATCACAAGAACACATTAAAACCAAGCTTGCATGACCTTGTGTGCATAAATAACATCTAGTATGATGCCTGTGTTAAAGATTTAAAGTGTAAACAACACGGACAAACACCAACAACAACAAAAACAACATTCCAAGCTACCGACATAAACTTTTGACCCTCTCCACTAGGAATTAGAAAAAAAAGCCAGAGTGTCACATTAAAAATGCAATGTAAATCTGGACACAGTGCATGAACTCTGTTGTTGGCAATAGCAGATATTAATTCAACACCAAAAAAAATGTTCCTAACTTTATTTATTTTCAAAAATCACTGCGATCGCGTGTACCTAGCCAGGAGGATGCTTCAATAATATGCATGTCCTAAAACGAACTGTAAGGCTAATGTCAGACGAGCGCATTCTGAGCGCACTGTGCATCCGTGCACAACGGACGGACGTACTGACGGAAGATATTGTAGACACCACACGGTCTGTTTTTCTTGACAGACGTAGGGAAAAAAGGGAACTATGGGAAACAAAATTAATTTGAAAAATTATAAAAATTGATACATGATATGAAAAGCCATTGTGTGCGTCAAGGTGCTGGACGTCGCAAATGCGGTCCTTCTGACTTCGTTCCATCACAAACACACAACGCTTCGTGGACGTGGCGCACTCTGCGCGTCCATTCTAGTGGTTTTACGTTCTTGCCTAAATTACGTCCGTTTGCCACGTGTGTTGTGCGTGCGCAGTTCGGTGTGGATGCACTTCGTGTGTGGGTCTCTATTGATCATGATTCTATGCTACGACGGAAGTTAAACTGTGTGGCAATACGGACGTGATCGCTGCGTTCGTCTGACATGGGCCTAAAAGGTCTTGAGTCTTTTTCCTTAGAAACAGAATACATTTTAGTATATATTAATCCTAATTTCACTTAACCTCTTTACTGCTAAGGACATGTGGGACACATTCTGCATATTGTTTGTGTCATTTATCTCCCTGTAGCCTTTGAAGTGAAGTAAACTAGTTAATTTCATTTGTGTTTGCTTTTCCCAGATATCAGAGTTTAAGGTCACTGTGTATGTGTAAGATTGCTCACATCGCCTGCAAAACTCAGACCAGAGGAAAAACAGTGCCATTTAAAATTTGACAACCATAAACATAGTAAGGGCCTTATATCACATGCCATAAAACTCACATACACAAGAGACTCTTTTGGAAAGGGAAGAGTCTGCTCTTTCTAATGATATGTAATTTGTTAATATGACATGCAGCAGATTTATAGAAATGCAAATAAACCTGAAGCAACTGTTTCACTGGGGCTTAGCAGGGCTGTAATTCAGCCTCTGTCTTGTCCACAGATTTACTTACTTGAGACAGAATACTGCAAAATCAATAGAACTTAAAATGAGGGGTTACTTGCCCCCCCCAAGAGGCAGGTAATCACTATAAACAAGTGAATATGTGTCCCCTATGAAAGACAGACAACCAAAATGTTGATCTTATTTTATTTGGATGAAATAAAACATTTTATTGGTGACCTGTGAGTGTGTCCTTGCTACAATTGATAGATAGGGCTCTATTACATTCTTCGCGCAAACGTTAATGCGTGCGCAAAAATGCATTAACGCAAGGGGCAAAACCATTTGCGCTGAACGTAGTATTACAATGTCCGCACAAAAAAAATGTGCGTTAACGTCTACCGCGGGTGAACCTGCCCGAACGTTGCGCGAGCATACTGTACTGCGCGCGTCCTATATTTACCATTGTGAGCGTAAATGCGTTTGTGCGCTGGTATGCGGATGGTATTACAATCTATGCACAAAATTTAACGCACAGCGTTTTAATGTCTTTGAAAAGCTGGTGTTAATGGCAAATCTGAACGTCCTGGCCGAAACCAAATACACCAGCCCAAAAAAAAAAAAACAGCAAAGTATAGTTACACATTCTACTCATACGCAAACAATAAATTTGAGAAGTTGTGCGTGTTTTTTTTTTTGATGCAGCATAAATTCGCGGATTGAGTTTGACAGGCGCAAAAACTTAACGTGAGACAATTAAGGTTCATAATTCTGATTGGCTGAATTGTGTGAAAAAACAGTTTGCACACGGATTTCTGCGCGCAATGTTAATGCGCGCTCATTTTTTGCGTCTTTTTTACACGTTATTTTTTGACGGTTGAAGTAATGCGTGAGGATGTAATACCAGCGTTAATTTACGCGCGTTAACGTTTAGGCTGGGGCCAGACCAGCGCACTTTTAACGTGCGTTCTGGCGCACATAATTACGGCCGCACTAGCAGCAGATGACGGGCAATGACGGCCAATATACGATGTACGGCCGCACAAAAGTCCGGCCGTGCAACACAAGTGGAATTTGAACGCATTTTTCTGAGAACGCTGAACCGCTAGTACTGACGTACAGGGTGCGCAGCTGCGGCATAGCGGCGTGTGTGCGTGATTAGGAGATGTCAGACACTGCTAATGTCCAGCCTACATAACGTCCAGACGCAAAAAGAGTTTTATTGACAATCCGTACAAAATCACGCCCGAAAATGCGCGTCATCTGACCATTTTTGCGCATTCCGTGAAAAAATACGTCAATGCGTTCGGACGCACTTCATCACGTTTCTGGGGGAAAATGCTTTCGTCTGACCCTAGCCTAAACGCTTCGCGCAAAAATTCATGCGTTTACCGTGAATTTTTGCGCGAAGAATGTAATAGGGCCCATAGTCAGGCAAAGGCACAGAAGACATTCAAGGTTATTCAGAGAGAGGTAAAAAACAGGAGAATGGCTGGAGAATGGAAAATTCTAAGTCAAAATAGCCGATTTGGAAAGTGAGATAAATGGGAGAATTTTTCTGGTTTGGCTATTTTGACCTAGAATTTTCCATTCTCCAGTCATTCTCCTGCTTTTCACCTCTCTATGAATAACCCTGCTTTACTTTGAGGATGAATAGTTTGTGTTACCTTGTGGTGGGCAATAAAATCTTTGATTGGTGGTCCTTCCTTGGGACCTAGTCTGGGAATATGTGAATTACATTTTATTATGACATGTTCAAATTTTCTTCTTTTAAGTGAATAAGCAAAGAAGGAATTGGAGCATAAGCAAATCAATTTCAATTTACTTGAAAGATTCAACAATTTTAGTAAATAACAGATTATGGGTGAACGCAATGATACGGCATATTAAGATAAGTGTATAAAACATGGTTTATATATAAGGGGTAAAAAATATAATAATCAAAATAAAAGAATAACAAAGAAACCATTTACTGTGCAAGTTTCACTTTATTTCAATGTAAAATAAACATTATTTTATGATTAATTTTCCTTTGATAGGCTTATACCTGCATTCCACAGGAATTCCTATTAAAGAACATGAGGGTATCCTTTCATGAATGGCAAAGTCTGAAAATCTCCTTGACCTAAATGTTGAACTAGAGCAACACTCGAGGACTGAAATCACAAAAAATTATTTTAAAAAATAGAAAAGTTAAAAAAAACAAATAATATAAAAAAAATACAATCAAAACCAGAAACCTTTTGAAATGCCTTGTCTGATGTACAATGGAATGGCATTACAAGGGAACAATCATCAAATGTTCAGAAAGTCTTCTTTATTACCGAGAAGCATTGGTTTGTTGCCACCTGTACCATTTACAAAGCTCACATTTATACTGCTCTGATAAGCTCTTTTTTAAATGTTCTTTTTGAAACATCGGCACAGTTTTTTCAAAGTAAAGAGTGATACGACATTAACTGCTAAAATGCAGAGGATCGGATATTTAGAGAGGAAACGTTTAAACATTTTATATAAATGCGTGTGTGAAAAAATTCTTCACAACACATTCTATTGTATATTATTATTCTTTATTTATAAAGCCTCAGCATATTCCGCAGCGCTGTACAATGGGCTGAACATAGACAGGGTTACAATACAATAAACCACATTTTGACAAACCATTACAGGAGGAAATGAGGGCCCTTGTCCCTTGGGAAGTTACAATCTAGAAGGTTTGGGGGTGGAAACAGGAGGAGAGGACTGCAAGGTTAGAGTGATGGTGGGCGTCAGTGAGTCAGGTGGTAGGCTTCTCTAAATAGGAATGTCTAAAGGGAACGTTTGAAGGAAGGGAAACTAGGGGAAAGTCTGACCGTACGAGGGAGAGTGTTTCAGAGGATGGGGGCTGCGCGTGAGAAATCCTGCAGTCTATCATGGGAAGAGGTGATACAGGGAGAAGCAAGGAAGTACTGTTTGATCTTAGGGAGCGGGCTGGGGTGTATTTGGTGATTAGTGAGGACCGGTAGTGAGGAGCTGAGTTAGTGAGAGCTTTGTAGGTCAGGGTAAGGATTTTGAATTTAATTCTGCAGTGGATGGGGAGACAGTGAAGGGACTTGCAGAGGGGAGCGGCAGAGACAGAGCATACTTATCACATCCAGGAGTTATACAGAAGGAAAGATGCAGAAGAAAAGGACAGGCTATTACGAAAGCATTTTATAAAGCATAGAGAGTGTTTTTTTTTTTAAGACTTTAGACAAATCAGATGAGTATACAAAGAGCAGAATGGGGCGGGGGGAAAAAAGGAAACAGAAAATCACCCATTATCCAATATATTCAAAACCCCCAAAAGAAAGGAGGGGGCAGCAGAGACAAGCACAAGGAAAGAGAGAAGGAAGGGAAAAAAGGGAGAAGAGAGGAAAAAAAAACCCAAAACACTCCGGGCTACATTACGATCCTAGCGTTAAAACGCTGGTGCAAGGGAGGAAAAACTGCGCCTGCAGTTTTCCCCCTTGTGCCTGTGTTTTAACGCTAGATTAAAATGCAGGCGCAAAAAAGCTGCCTTCATTGTTAGCGCGCTACGGGACAAGATGCTCGCAGCAGCGCTGAGCGCAGCTTCAAGCATCCACTCGATGGAGTCCATAGGACTCCATTGAGTTTCCCCCTGCTGGTCACATGACCAGCCGGATCTCGCCTCGCAGTCGACTTAGTGTTACGCAGGGAGAGACTGGGGGGACTTTTACCCCCAGTCTTTCCCTGCTCCCGCCAGACTGAGGAGGCAGTCGGAGACGCGTTCCTTGCCGCGGGAGGTGAGTATCTTATTTTTTTTTTTATTTTTTTAGTCTGGTGTTAACAGATTCCGCTTCTGCAGAATCTGTTAACACCAAGTCCTGGCTCTGGTTAACTTTCTGCTAACCGGAGCCGGACGTTAATCAGCGTTAGGATATTGTAATACCAACGTTGATTAACACTTTGCGCTCCCCATGTTAAGTATAGGTAGCACAAAGTACAGTAACCTTGTGCTGAAAAGCGCAAGGTACGAAACACAAACGGGTTACTTAACAGCTAACGTTAATGCTCACGCAGGTGAGCGTTAATGTTAACGTCATGAATGTAATGTGGCCCTCCCTGTGTCGACCCTATTCAAAGCAAGCTGCTCTTGTGAACAAGTGAGCCATTAAGTATAAGCACCCCACTATTAAATCTAAACGGCTTTCTGACCTATTCCAACGAGCTGCAAACTTTGCCTACTGCGGGTAAATTAGAATACCATACAATATTCAATAAATATATGTAGTGTCCTCTCATTTAATTCTCTGAATATTCAATCAATTTATCGCTAAAACAGAACCACAACAAGTATATAAATAGTCATAGATGTGTTGACGGTTACCAATTCATACAAGGAAGGTATTTCAGAGAAATGGACGAGCAGAGAATTAGTTCACAAAGCTGAGATTCTAGTTCACGTGTACTATGTCATTTCCTTTACCTTGGCTTTAGAATCCGTAAACAAAGACATTATGCACATTTCAAAAGTGATCACTCATAAAATTACTAGACTATTGTATGGGTATGATAATGTGAATTACTAATGATCTGTGATTTGATAATAAACAAGGGTTTATAAGAAAACCCTTCAGAAAATACGGTTGCTGGTGAAAAATGCCGTACTTTCACCAGCAACAAAGACCACTACTTCACAAAACAAAAAAAACAATCAGCTGCAGTGGAAGCTTCACAGTGAAGCTTCTCCAGGGGCTGTTGGATTCTCTTTTGTATAATGCTGGAATTTTTCTCCTTTGTAGCAAGTGTTTCCAACATCGATGCAGTCTGAATGACACCTAATTTAATGTTATTAATGTACTAGTAATTGAATAGGAAGTCCCAGAGAAACGTCTGTTATGCAAAGTAACAAATAGATCACACAAAGATCCCATCCCTTTCTCCAACTTCTACTTAGCATAAAAATGAAATCCAAATACCTCAGTAGCGATGTGTTAAAATGTGTCACTAAGGTTTCTAATATTTTATAAAATTCACAGACCAACATCATCTTGGTAGTAATGGTTTTATAAAGGACTAATTGTAATATTGGTCAGTGTTAAATTACTTGGACTTGATTGTGTTTCATCAAGATGGCTTCAAGGATACATCTTCCAACCTTAAACACTCGGAGAGTAAGTTGAAAACTAGCCGACCAATATGCTGCAATGATAATTGAACATACTGTCAACCGATTGTTCAAAATTACTATGGCACGCTCTACTAATTGAGGTGTCATTTACTGAAGTTACAAATGACAGGTTGACAGTCTACAAATGCTTTACTGGCATTGGAAGAGGCAGAGAGACCTCAACAAGAAAAATAATGTTTCTGAAAATACTATATTCCTGTCACATTGATTCATTTGGAAGGAGTAAACCAATCAGATAAGGAGCAAATATTTAACTGTATCTATTTATTTAAGCTCACGAAAGCAGTAGGCGTGAGCTTATATGGACTCCTGAAGATGGCAGAGGACAGGTAGTCCTGGAGGAACGTTGTCCATGGGGTCGCAGCGGGTCAGACACGACTTCGCAACTAACAACAACAACATGATATCTACTGTAGCCACACAAAAAAGAAACCACACTGCATTCTGTCCATGTCCTGGACTCAACAGAAAATTGCTAAAGACCTAGTCAAACAAAGGTAAATCCAATGGTCATATAATTCCGGAGGAACAGAAAGGCAAGCATGCATATAAAGAATAAACTATAAGTAGCAGAAAACGTATTGTTTTATAACAGATTCTAGATTTCTATACCACCTATCAGAGAGCAACAATTTCTTACACCACTAAGGAGCCAACCACAAAAATCAATGGAAGCTGCTTGCGGGTTTTTGGTGCATGAAGGAACGGTCAGAACAACCGGAAAGTCTTAAGAAGCCATGTCTAACTGGTAAAAGACCTGCAATGGAGGTCAGTCATGCATGGCTTCATGTCTTACTACCGGTGGAGTAAAAATAAATTGGTCTTCTTGTGAATTCAGCTTCATTAATAAAATTCTCATAGCTAGATGCACATTACAAGGTTACTCTTCTGCAAACATAAACCAACCAGGGAATTCAATTCATGTAACCAAAAGGATTTTTTTTAATGAAGACGAAACCATAAAGCTTTGCGTCTCCCCTTGAAAGTTCATGTCTAGTTTACTGGACACCTGCAAGCATGGGAACACTTCCCTCAAGTGCGAGATCTAGCAAATCAGTCTCCTGGGGGAGCTTTGGTGTCTTTCTGGGTCAGCAGACCGCAACATCTGAAATGCCAGCTGTCTTGCCTTAAACGCTAGAGGCAAGGGACTTGCCTCAAACAGATTAGACATGTTCCGCGACTGTGAGAGGGGCAGGAAGGTTTTGCCAAAAGAAAGGATTGGATACAAAGGACTAGGTAACATACAACCAAAAGAAGAAGTAAATATAGAACCAACAAGTGTGTGCAACAAGATCAGCAATGTATTTTCAAAATGTGAAAGTTTAGGTAGGATAGAAAGCAAAGTCTAAACTGAATGTTGTATATTGAGATTTCATCTGTGATTTTATTTTGCCTCCGACATTATATTAGACGGTTTAAGCACCATAAAAAAACATGGGAAAGCAATTAACATATACCAATATACAAAGGAATATCTCCCCCAGGATCACTTCAGACCAGAACCAAAAATTATTTTCAATGCATTATACAAAGGAATATTTACGAAAACTAAAACAAAAAACAATCACATTCATACTTTCAAATCCCAGAATTACAGTGCATTGGAGTCGGATCTTCCCAGATGAGGATGTGATCCAACCAGTCATAGAACAATGATGACTATTTCATTCTTTCCAATAGAGCATGGACATGTCTCTTAAATCCATGCCTAGTTTCCATGAGCCTACAGGTCAAGCTATAGCCTACTACTTTACGTGATGCTGGTTTGAACCATACTGTAACAGCAACTGGGGTATATTGGTCTCCAGCTTGTGGACCAGACCCAAAGCTGCTATAGCGTCCGTCTCTTCTCTTCAGCCAAGCTGATCTGTAGCATCTTTTCTTCTCACAACCCTCAGCCAGAACTTGAGGGAGTGCAATATATTTATATGTAGCTCTCCCCAAAACACCAGGCACACGCTTAGTGCAGGGGAAAAATGAATGAATATCTTTAATGAAAATGAGAGCAGTTTTATGGACAGCAGAGAGGGGGGTAACATGACACAATCAACCAAACACATTATCTACATGAGGGGGAGTTGAAATCCTAGAGAAGACACTGAAACCTAATTAGTTCAACAATAGATAGGATTAACAAACACAGCGCATCAGATTAATCTAAGAACATACAGATAGAGAACAATACGTCTACATTGTAGACACAAACTCACTCCTAAAATACAGTTTCAAGATAAATGTATTTTTAACTCATTAAATTTTAGGGGACCCTTATGCCCATTGTCCTTGAGAACTGGCTTTTCCAAATTGGTCCACGATCCCTTGGCAGGAGATCGGCATTTACTCCTCTCCAACAGGCACAGAGGCCATGTAAAGTGTGGACAAGGGTGCCAAGGAAGGTGAGGGCACAAAGATAGAGTATGTGTAACCAACGCTCCCTCTAAAGTGAAAATGCATGCTCTATATCTAAATAATTTAATTTGAATGTAAAACCTACCTACACCTTGATCCTTAAAATGATTACTCTATTACAGAAATATTAAGGAATTCAAGAATTTCCTACTGCAAACCAAACTACTATATGTGGGTTATTACATATATGTTAAGGTTGTAAAACTGTAGCTGTGGGAGAGAAGTGAGAAAGCTATCAACCAATCTCAATTTAAAGCTGCCCGTACTCTAGGGGAGATGTCATTGCCAAATCTGCCAGTCCCTCCCACCGATCCTTCTATTTTATCATTTTGTCTAGCAATCTCTTACCTTAGGTGAGCCCTCTTTTATAGACTCACGTGTTGGTCCTGGCACACCTCTATTGACTTGCACTTAGTACATTAAGAGAGTTATTTAAAGAGGACCGGTGTTTTCTGAAATTGCAAACACCGGTGAAAATAGCCATTCTTGCAACGGCAATGAACAATGGTGTTGCACATAATAAAAATCTGAATTGCAGCAGGAGAAGCTTCATCATCCGCTCTTTGAAATTTTATTTTTTGAAACACTGGCGATTTTGACATTGCAACAAAGGCAAAATTTGCCTGTGTTTGCAACAACAGAAAATGCCAGCACTTTCTGAATAACCCCCAAATCCTTTATACAATTCTCTCCATTTAGAGGTAATGTAAATATCTCGGTACGCTCAGCGTTTGTCTCCGACCACAAATATATACATATATAATCCTACAAATAAATTTACCAGCAGCCGTGGACTCCATTGAGATGCATGATGTTCTGCCGATATAAATCTTTGTAATAATTTGACCTCCCCCCACTCTCATCTGTTCTCTCATTATGCAAAGAGGAGGGAAAAAAAACAACAACAATGGAATGAAAAACTGTAAACTGCATGAAACAAAGTCTGAAGAAAGATGCTTTAATTGATTTGTGATTGTTTTCAGAGAAACTTATTTATGTCTACACAGAAGAAATTGATGTATCTGTAAGTGGTCCTGACCGGAGGATATTCATTTCACAGCATCTATACTTTTGATGGCAATAGCTAAATGTTCTTGTGATATAATTTGACTGATGATAGCTGTGATAACAATCACGTCCAATTAACAGAATATAAATCACTCTAAAACTTGCTTAAAAAGCACTTATCTCAGCCTTGAGCCCTATTTCATTGCTAAATGCTTCACAGCAGGAGAAACAGCTGCCTGAAGCTTGGCTTGCATCAACAAACATCTCAAAGCCCAATTCTAAGGTGACCCTTTTATTCATAGAGTAGAGCAATGAATATTACTAACATTAACTTATTAACAATAATATTTATTATTGTGTCACCTTGATCGGATTTACAAGCACAATAAATCTGTGCCTAGCAGGCAGAGAGAAAAAAATATCAACAAAAGAGAGGCAGCGACAAATAAATAAAAATGTTGTCACGAAAAATTTAAATAAATTGCTGGGTAACGTCGGAATGGAATTAAAAAAAAATAACAGTTTAATCTGATAAGAGATGGTAAACAATAAATGTACATCTCAATAAAATCATTTTGGCCAAGTGTCGCCAGCCCTACAAGAGAATTATAAGCCGCCTTCTACCTAGTGTCCCCATGTGTGCTATCCTATATAACTGTACTACTGGTGTATCTAGGTGATTCCTTTTATTCAACTATATTATTTGCAGTACAGATGTTTCCAGTGGGAGGCTTTAGAAGACAGTGGACCCTATTCCACCGGAGATTTTAATGAACATCCACAAATGGAAAATTTGTGTGTGAGCCATTTTTAGATTGCGACTCGCCATTAACATACGTATTCGGGCCGAGTCGTGGTGTCAGTAGCTCAAGTCATAATACTTTCGAGCTGCAGGCGGATAACGGCAGTGTCGCAACGCCATCTTTATCAACTCCAGTAGTCCATAGGACTCCATGGAGCCAGGAGCAACCCCATTTGAGGTGTGCAGCAGTTAGCAAGAGCAGGATTACGCTCAGACAGTGGAAGGTTTCTGTATTTGTTCAGTGTTTAGCTGCATATGGAGAGGAAGTGGCGAATTGCACCGCTCTCTTCTCCTATAAAATTTAGGAGCTACTAACATATTGCAAGGAGCTGCAATGTCCAAGTCACATGCTGAGCTTCCGGCTCGGTTGGCATAGTCTGTGAGGGGATAAAATCTCATTCTTGAGTCATAATGTTGTATGGCTTGATTGTTTAAACTTAACGTCAACCTTGGAATAGGGCTCAATGAGTTCTACAATTTCTGAAATAGTAAACGTAAGGTACCAATTTCTATAAAAATGCATGACTAATGATAAATGATTGCCTAAAAGATGTCCTAGCAAGGATGAATGACAGATGGCTTCATTTAGACTCCAGATCCTCAGTGATGCTCATGAGGTGAGGACACCAACTGATGTCAAGAAGATTGCCGAAAAAAATCAACCCACATTGTAAATCTAGTATTCTGAAATAAGATTTTATAAATAGCTGGGTAGAGTAGTAGCAACCTCACTGCTCTAAAACCATAGAGATGCAGGATTGAATCCCAGTTAGAGCACCTCTCCGACAAGTGACTTTGGGCACCACACCTAACAATACACAATTGCTCACCTCACAAATATTGGCTTTGTATTAAGAAATATGTCTGCTATACAACTGTGGAAACCCAGGCTTGGATCCTGACCATAATCTCTGACCAGCAAGTGTCCTTGGACAAGACATCTCACAATATTTACTTGCCTCCCTTAAGTATACACATATATTTTAAAGCAGGTAAGTAAATAATCATAGATTGCAGGTTCTCTCAGGAACAGTACCCTCCAATCATATCATATCAGTCCTGTTATCTGTTGCTCTACTGTATTATTCCCTTATCTGCCTGTTTTGTACAGCACTGCAGAATCTGCTGTCGCTATATAAAGTATAATAAGAAAGCAATTTAAAGACGGCCCTTAAAACTGAGTCACATCCTTCAGGACTTGACAACTCAACATTGAATTTCTCCCTTTTGTAAAGATATGAGGTACACTGAATAAATTGCATTTGCTATTAATAATGTTGAATCTAGGGCATGTGCTGGACATGTAATCAGATTATTACACATGGACAAACCCGGAGGAGAGTAGTATGTGTCAAATGGATGGTAGGCTGTACAAAATAAAGCTTGCACAATATTACATTTTTTACGACTGATAAAATAATCTTAAGCATTCTAAGTATTATCATTGTATAATGGTGACTCATTCAGTAGTACAAATACATCAGGTTGCAATCAAAAAACGTTCAGGTTTTCACACTTTTATGAGATTTATTCTACATAGGTTATGAAGGTCTTCTCCAAACCGCCTTCTGTACTTAAATACTCCAGATTTGTCCGCAGAATAACTGTGCACTTTTTTTATTTTAAGCATTAATATGAGTACTAATGCCTCTCATATGAACATAGCTCTACATGGAAAAAAAAATACGCAAAAACTTGCAATACTTTAAAATACTGAGGTAGACTAGCTCACAGCTACATGTGTCCTCTTACACGGTATCAGAAGTGTCAACTCACGTGAAAGTTCTTGTTTGGTGCTCTGTTAAAATAAGGTTGAGACATTCCCCCTCCGTGTTGTCTAATGTCATAAATCCACGTATGTGCATTCGATCACACCGCTAAATGAACTTTTACTCTTATTAGATTTATGTATTTTAACATAAATACTTATAGGAGAAAATAACAATGTTGCATCACAATTTCTAAAAGTGATACGACGCGGTGCATCTGATTCAATTCTTTAAGATTATAAAAACAATACTATGATTGCATATATACTGTATACAGGTGTAGCGCTCACTCCCAGAGGAGCCGCTGAAAATGAACCACGGGTCAGTCTCCCCGCACTAGGGAATAAATATACTCCAACACCGTTGTGAGTTTTTATCATTTAAATAGTTTACTAAAATCTTGAGCAAATGTTGAAACACGGTATTCACAAATATTATTACAATATTTTCGTATTACGGTAAACGCGCAGCGGAAAAGAAACAAAACACGAGGCTTCGTATTTCGGAAAATAAAATATTCGCGACCGAACATAAAAGAATGCAATTTCCCGATAGTTCAGAAAAAGGGACACGTAGCGAAACCCCAAACATACAATCCCTTCGTATTACGGCAGACGCGCAGCGGAAAAAAGAGAAAAATGTATTCGGAACGTATCTTTGTCTTTAACCCCCGTTCCGATTCGTAAAAGGAAATGAGTCCTGTACAAGTTAAGTTCCAGAATGTAAGAAGCGTATCTGTGTGTGTGTGGTACCCGGGTACTGTTCAACTGGCCAGTGAATTTATTAAAGGAAAGTCTTCGACTAGTCAGTTGGGGCCCTGTGAACTTAAAAGAGAAAAACAGCAGAGCGTCCTTTAATCATACAAACAGCCTTGGAGGCCTCTCACCCATCTGATGACTGCTTTAGGCTCCGCTGACCCAGGACGTCTCTCCACCCGATTTTGACTGGGGATACTAGCGGCCGGATCCGTCGTCTACCTTCATGCAGCTTGTCCAGCTCCCCGCCTGCTCTCCGTTCGATTCCGCCGGTCTGCAGCTGTTGTCTGGGTACTGGCAAGTCTCCTTCTCCTCAGGTTGAGTGACCCAAATAGGAATTACAGGTCTCCCTCGGGCTTTGGCCTAGCTCCTCCAGCAGTCTCCTCAGTGCGTCTGCTTTCTCTCATCCCCTGGCGCGCTCTGGAACTTTCTCCACGAGGCAGAGGATGTAAGACTCCAGTCTCCACCCACTTCCTGGCTTCTTGCAAAGCATGCCAGTTATTGTAGTCCCAATGTCCAGCATCTCTGATTGCGATAGTCTCCATCTTGTGGCCAAAAATAGGTACTGCCACAACAAGATTTTTAGCACAGCGCTACACAGGGTTAAAAATTTCAAGTCCCAAGCTACTAGCCAGGCCTTAAGAGTTACTCGCCACTGGTTGTCCCACCTAACCCCTATCCTGTACTGCCTGCGTCTTCATTTCCACTCGCCCTCATGTCATTTCCACTCGCCAAATGCGAGCAGGCGAGTGGAAATTTTGAGTCCTGCTGTATATATATATACACAAAGGGCCTTATTACAATCTTAACGCTAGCGCTCAGAATTAGCATTACAAAGTCCTAAAGGTAATTAATGCACCGATGTGGTAACTAAAAAGTTAACCACAGCTAGAAGCTGGTGCTGAACCCCCTCCCCCAAAATAAGATACCTCTCATCCCACAGTGCGAAACTGTGGCCCGATTCGCCAGGATTATTCCATGGCCCTGTATGATTTTACAAGATCATGCAGGGCTAGCCCCCCTGCAGAAACAGCCTCCACAGAGTCCTGAGGACTCCCGAAGGTGATTGTCCTTAGGCAGAAGCGCTGCCGCGAGTACTAGGGAGGTTTGTGTGTGTTATGGGGCAAGCTGCTGAATTAGCGCCTGCCCTGTAATATGGTGCTAAAACGGGGATGCTAAAGTGTCCCCGCTTTAGCATGTCAACAGTGTGAATTAATGTCATTGATTTCATAAAAACCTTGTCGGCTTGCGGGGGGGGCGGCACTGTTTAAGCTATACAATTCAGGACATTGTAACTATGGCACTATGGTAAAAATGTTAAGTTTGAAAAATGAACATTCCTTAAACAGAATCTTTATTCATACTTCATTTTCCCTGTTATAGCATATCATTGCTGCTAAACAATACTGGACATTGTAGGAAGAAGTGTCACTCGTGGGAAATTGTAGCCGCATAATACAAGGTCAAGCAGCAATTGTAACAGTAAGGACTATCTTTGACTTGGAAGTGCCTGTACGCAAGTGCTAAAATTATTTATATAAGGTATGCATGAAGCAGTTAAGTTCCAAGGGATCGCTTAATTTTTCATCCATCTGCGTCCATGATGCATTTTTAACGTGCCTTGAATTATACAGATGCGACCTATGCCATTAGGCCTATTTAGCTTCTTACAAGCAGTCATCGTAATCCGACTGTTATCCCGGCTTCTGTTTTTTCCCATGAAGTAAAATTCAGTAGCAATTATACACCAGAATACTTAAAAAAAAAACAGTTTTACATGGTGGTATATATTTTAAAATTGCCCATAGGAGGCATAAACCTGAAAAAAAAATGGGACTGTGTATCATGATCAGATAATGACTTTTCCCATTTTTCTCTCATGAAAAAAAAATTTGATTTAGGGGAAAAAGTAATTTTTAGTAGAATTACTGTAACTACGTTTTGTAAAATGTATTTTTTTATTATTATAACTATTATTATTATCGATATGCTTAACGTATAGAGTTCCAATAGTTTCCGCAGTGCTGTGCAAGAATACAATTCTGTACATGCTCCTGTGTACAAGGACACAATAAATACATTTGAACATGAGGTAATTTGGCGCCTCAATGCAGGATGAGTGGAACCTACAATATTAAATGTAAAACGGAGATATAGGGACCACTTTAATTTAATTCAATGAAAACAAAATGATAAAGTAACATAATAAGATGATTTTGTCAGTTTTGTTCCTTTCCCAGAAAATATATCAGCAGACTTCGCTCCCAGGAAGTAGATTATCACCACCGATTCACGGGGAGGTTAAATACAAGCTGGTCAGAGGAGATGAAAACGCTACATCACTGAAGGCCTGATTTTGTTACACAGATTGTAACTGATTCTGTAAAGATTAGCAGTGCCAAAAAGCAAACCTGCTGCACAGACATCCCTTTGTTCTTGGAGGAACTGGCCTAAAACGTAACGTGAAATATTAACTTGGACTTTTCCGACCTGAATTCTGACAAAATGGAGAAATAAACTTTTTCTTAAAAAAGTGTGTCCTAGTCTATATTGTACTCGCTCGAGGGCTTTGTGCATAGGAAAAGGAAACATGATAGCTGCAGGAACAATGATATTAGAGCCAGGTTTACAATGCAGTGCTCTTTCACGGGCGAAGGCAGCATTCAGCCCTTTCAGGGTGTCTGGAGGCTTTGTGTCCTTATATCTGGTCCAGATAACGCTTTTTCAAGCCATGCTGTTGTAGTACACACACCACACCAGTGTTTATAATCTCTATCGAATAAGACTCTCAGGACCATCTTTGTATATCTGTTTCAATTATATTATAATAAATATAATAAATTATAATAAATTACAATTATTTCTCCTTTGGATTGCAGCATTGCTGAAGCTGCACCTTCTAAATAAATGAAACCAGTCAAGAGTGGTTACGTGTTAGTTGGTATGATGCAGGAGGAATGTTAATATCTTTACTCGCTGGCTAAATAGAATGTAAGCTTACAAGACCACAAAGGTCCCCGTTTAAGATGAAAAAAGGAAAATTAATCCAAAAGATAAAGGGCAGTATTACAAACATCACACTAAAACGGGGACGCTAGGGAGAAAAACCTGCGCCTGCAGTTCTCTCCCTAGCGTCCCCGTTTTAGCGTGATATTACGGTGCAAGCGCTAATCCAGCAGCCTGCACCATAACCCGGCACTAAGCCTCGGGATGCTCGCGGCAGCGCTAAGCGCCTCCACGAGCATCCCCTCCATGCAGTCCATAGGACTCCATTGAGGCTAACGCTGCTGGTCACATGACCTGCAGGATCTCATCTTGCGAGACCCAGCCGGTCACACTACGTACAGGATCTCGTCTCGCAAGATTCAGCAGGTCAGCGGAGTGATTCATGGAGGGAGACTGGGAGACATTTTCCCCCCAAGTCTATCTCTGCTCCCGGCGGCAAAAAGAGGCGGTTGGAGCCGGCATTCTCGCCGCAGGATGGAAGGTGAGTATGTGATTTTGGGGGGCGGGGGTTTCAGCTGGTGCTGACTGATTCCACAGAAGCACCAGGTCCTAGTTGTGGTTAACTTTTCAGTTAACTGCAGCAGGACAGTAATTAGTGCTAAGACTTTGTAATCCTAACGCTAATTAACACTTTGCGCTTCCCATGTAAAGTATAGGGAGCGCAAAGTACAGTAAGCTCGCGATGAAAAGCGCAAGATCCGTTAGCGTATGGATTGTAATATGGTGCGCCCGCGCTAGGGCCACTAGAGTTAATGTTACTGCTCACACAGGTGAGCACTAATGTTAGCGTTATCGATGTAATAGGGCCCATAGCATCCAAGAAAAAAAAGGTAAATTAGAGCAGTACGAGATAGGGATGTGCATGGCTGAAAATTTTTTTGTTTAGTTTCTGTTCGTTATGTGTTTAAATATTTTGTTTCGTATTTCGTTTCGTTTTGGATCGATTTGAAATTTCGAATTTCATATATCAATTCGATAGTTGACATCAATTCGCATTTTGGATCACTAAATAAAACCACAATTAATCAAATTTTGCTGTTAAAAGAAAAGCTAGAGTTAAATTTCAAGCTGCATCACAGATTTAGTATTTGAGTCAAATTAAACAGTCAAACAAAATTAATTTGTTTCATAAAGTCCTTTGCTGACTATTACTTGTATTTTAAGTTAAGATCAATTCGATAGCTGATATCAATTTGATAGTTCATTTCAAATTCGCTAGTTGATATCAATTATTCAGATTTTTCTTTTATGATGACACAGTGTAAAACAAAATAAATTTGTTATATACCATTTCGTTTCGAATTCGTATCATATCGATTCGTTATTCGGAAGTACTTCCAAACTACGATTATCAAATTTCCTTCCCAAATTCCGAATTTTTCCGAAACGAATGCACATCTCTAGTACGATATTGGTCACATTAGAGTGGTCAGAAAAGAACATCCTGATTAACTCTGATAGTGTCACCCTGTGTAATGTCACATATTACTGGCATGATCAGCTCAGGTCTCTGCACAGATGTAATCAATGAAAGGAAATAAACCAGTAGTAAAAGAAAAGACTCAGAGGGGTTATTTACTCATCGTCTTTGTTTTACCTTTTTTGCAAACAATGGTGGAAATTCCAATTATTTCAACCAGAAGAATCTTTGGCGATCCAGAAGTGTAAAACATCGGCAGGGCTCACTTCATCAGTGAACCTTCACCTGCTGTTGTCTGAATTTCCCTCTCTGAATCTTATGTCAAAATTCACAACAAATTCAACAACGGCGATTAATGAATAGCCCTCATAACATATATTAATAATCATATAAATAGCAAAACCATAAAATAATTGAATAAAATAACCAATGTCATCCAACACAGATGCTGTGGTTTCATTTGAATGATGAGACAAGCTAATACAGACCATTGTATCAGAATATTCTGACAGGATGTACCTGCCAACCACCATGTTTTCCTTTTGTATGTATACACTGTCAAGCTAAGTATGTGAGCTTTTTGTAGCAACAGTGAATGCATCCAAATATAATTGGGGTGCATGTCAATTTTCCATACATATTACTGGAAAAAAACAGTGCAAGTAACTGAGAAATGCTTAGAAATTGGACACAGGTACCAAGAAAAAAAATATTTGTCTCACAGGAGGAATCATCATTCCGACCGCTATCAGTCCATAAACTCAATTTGGCCTTTGCCTGCAACTTGGGTTATGGAGCAATAATACACAATCAATAGGTGTACAAATGATCATATAATGTTTTGTGGATGAAAACAAGGACAGAAAGAGTTAATGGGCCCAATAAAGGGGGGGCTAGTTTTTTTTGAAGACATAGTGCTGGGGTTACAGGGGTGACCTGTGCGTATAACCTGTGGTACATGCTTGTCTGAGTTCAGATTACAGCAGGAGATTAGCGATGACGGGTGAACAGATTGTGAAATTAACTTGTCATCAATACCAGCCAATGTTCTTCCTGATAGAGTAAGATATTTTATAAAGCAATGAAAGGTCCTGGCTCTCCCTTGATTGAGTATGTAATAAAAGCAAGTCTGTGGAAGTTTGTTTCTAAGAGTAAAGCATATCAGCAATAAGGCAGTGATATTACAAAGCGCAAGAAATTATTCCAGAGGCGCAGGGTTCACCTATTAACAAAAATCAGAATGCATACAAACTCTAATATACAGAGGTACACATACACAATATAAATTGCAGTTCTCTCCAGGTGAATCACATATTTGGTGAATGCAAACAATCAGTGACAATCTACTCAATGGGGTGGGGGTGCTTTATTATCCTTTTCGGCATTGCAACAAAATATGGAATGCATTCAGGTGTCTCAAAAACTGGAAAAACTACTAAGATATAAACACATATAAAGTCATTCACACTTTGCACTTCATTAAAATTCATTCTTGATTTACTTAATATTAAATTATTTCTTTTGAGAAAGGATTTTACCAGGAAGGATACATTGAGATTTCTCTCGTTTTCAAGTATGTCCTGGGTGGTGCGTATGTGCCGTTAGGTGTCTTGCCCAAGGACACTTACTGGAGAGGTTGCTCGCTGGGATCAAACCCATGACTCCACAGGTTCTCTCCATGCAGAGCGGTGAGGTTACCTCTACTCCACCCAGCCGGCACATAATGCAAAGATGTAAGTCACAAACATAATAAATAGAACTGTAGCCTAAAAAATGGTGTGGGGGAATGGATGGACAACTAGAGGTCTTGCCTGTAAAGGAGTTCACAGGTAGGCAGGTACCCATCACTCTGTGCCCCTTCTTTCGCTCTTCCTCTCTTTATGCCCTTTCATACCATGAGACCCAGCACTTTTCTGACAAACCACTTTGTTTTCTTTTCTGCACTGAATCGCCTGGAAGTTCCATGGATACATGGAGACATCAGATTAGCAACCACAAATTTGTAAGGGAAGCTACAAACACACACACACACACTCACACTTTCTACCATTTCTTAAAATATCATAGCAATAAATAGGACATGACTCTTGTCCTCAAAGTGTCTCGTCTGTTTTCTTTTCATGGGGGAATGGACACAATCCGTTGACTGGTGGACAGGTCCCATGCTTGATGTTGTCCCCACTGGGTTTATGGGTCACGTCTCTGCTTTTCTTTCTCTTCATAACCCAAAGATGAATGAGGTCCAGAGGGAAGAGTGATTGAAACCAAGGAGAATTACAGTAGGATGTTGTTTATGTCCATCATCTGTTATCTAAAATTGTCTATTTCTATCTATCTATATTATATGTGAACATGTTATATTAGATGATTCTTTTAATATCTTTATTAATATGTGATCCAATTGCCCCCTTCAAGTTCCCTCACTCCTGTATCCCACATGATATTGGATATGAGATGTAGTAGGTCCATCTCTACACCCTAGTCTTCACTTTATGGGATAGTCATGTAACCACTCGCACATTTTTATGAAATATCAAGAAAACAAATCAATAATCATTATGTGCATGCGGATATGAAATATCATGACTTGCTGAAGAAATGCTACTAGATAGACCTCTGCAAATCTCTAATACATTTGCCCAAAAATCTAGAACGCAACATCCAAAGGAGGATGATATTCTATCTTCTAGGTAGGTCTATATTCCTTTGCTTAATGCAACGGAACAATCTCCCCTGATACAGAAACTCAGCACCTGACCCAAGCACTTTGACTGGAGCCCAGTCCAAAAATAAAATCAGCATATTGAATCAAACACTCGCACGAAAAGAGACACAAATAAATCCATTCATAGAATTTTTTTTTTTGGACTGCTGCTTTGTAAAGCGAAAACTTTGATGGTTTACGAGATCAGACATTTTGACAAAGAGAAAAAAATAACCTGTGTCTCTATATGCCGCTGCTGTCACCAGTGTTAACAATTATAAGCTTTCAGACACGTGAATAATTCAGGATCTCATCTGTTCCTTTCAGTGTAAAGACAGAATGTTGAGAGAACAAGGTCAGTGCACCCATCCCTCGAACCGGTGACTTTTCCACCCCGACACTAGTCTGAATGCATGATACACCTAGTGTTTGACACGCATCCCCAGATACCTTCTTAGCAGCCATTAGTCTATTTGCTTATTGCAAGACAAATAATGGGAGAGCACTCTGTGTGACAAATAAAAATCCCGAAACAACAGCCACGTGTGAGTGCTGTTTCTTATACCACGTACTTATCCTTGCCGTAATTAAACAGTCAGTTATTATAGTCTGACATCGCTGCTAGTGATATTTCATTGTTTCCAGACGTGCTGCATAATAATTGTACAAGTTCTTGGTGAAACTAAATTAGAAATGTACATCAAGTTTCCATCTTTTTTTCTATTCTTCAAATGAATGAATGAATGAATAAATAAATACATAAATAAGAAAGCCTGCCTGATTACCGGGTACATCATGTGCTGTTCTCCTTCTGGCTATCAGTTAAAAAAAAATAATAATACAAAAATGTAATCATCAATATATCATTAAATATGTAGCTCATAACATTTTTTCAACTTCTATTGTGAACTCCTCAACGTATATTAAAGCACACTATACTGTAGATCAGGGATGTCCAAACTCCGGCCATGTCCATGAAGTACAACTCCCATGCTTCTCCATCCATCTAATACAGTCAGAGATTTCTGGGAGGTAGTTTAAGAACATCTGGGGGGGCCAGAATTTGGACATCCCTGCTATAGGTACTGTGTGTGTATATACACACCGTGGCAACCTATAAAGGCCCTCGAGCTGCTTGGGAGCTCTAGGGTGAGTTGATCCTGTAAATGCAGACTCAGTCAAGTTAGATAGGACCTGTCAAAGATGGGGTACATTGGCGACTGTGACAGGCTTAAGCAAACTATGATCAATCTTTGTGAACTGAATCCCCATCATTTATTCCCTCAGTCAGGTTTTTTGAAGCTGTATTTTTTTGCTGCAGAAAATGATGGAAGAAGGTGGTCAGTGATATGGAGTGCTCTTTCCTGTTGTTTTGTATGTATATATATATATATATATATATTTAAATATATTGATTTTCCGTATGGTTTAAGCATCAAATAGCAACGAGTCATGACCTATCTCCTGCTGATGAAGGCATAATAAGCCCGAAACAGCTGTTCAGGAGTGGCTGTGGCTCGTTGCGTAACCTGACGTTTGTTAAAAAAAGCCATCTACTATGGCAAGGCACTGGCAATGGGGGTTCTGTATTAAAACAGACCCAGGATGCAAAAAAGTGGGAAATTGCAGACATCATTTGCATGTCCTTCCCAGAGTTCCTTGCTGCATGTGGGGAATGTAGCACATGAGCTCTGTAAAGCAGTTCTCTGAATTGCTGGGATGTGTAAATGTCTTCCACAATTTTATATATATATTGTGTGTTTAAAATGATTTTTTCAGGCGTTACCTAGGTCATCTGCGGGCTACCCAAACACCCTTAGGTAAAGCTGATGTTTAGGGTTAGGGTTTGGCATGTGTTTGGGTAATCCTATTTTTGGGTGAACTGTATTCTACTGTCAAGGCTCTTAAAACACAACCAGAGGCATTTGGGTAGATCAAGCTTTACCCAGGTAAAGCCCAATGTTTAGTTATATTTTAGGCTTTACCCAAAGCCACTGGGTAATTTCAAGTGTACCGTGGGAATGCTAGGTTTATCTGGATTTCGGACTTTACCAGTATTATATACATACATATATAAATATATAAATACACACTTTCAGCCTTCAAGTGCCTACAAACTCAGCAAAGTAATTTTTTCTCTTTCACAGCAAGCGATGGAAGGAGGGGGATCATCGTACAGACAGAGAAGGCAGCTGGAAATCAGCAGAAATGCAGGGTATCCAAATAAAAAGGTAAAAAATATATTTTTTTGGCAAGCAATGGTAATTGAATGCTGCAAGAATAACCCTTTATCAACTGAAACATCCATCAATCACATCTTACAGAGGTAGGAAATCAGTAGCGTTTGATGTCCAAAAAGTTCCAGCCCGATATACTCTGGCTGCTTACTCCCGCTGAATCATTATTGGGAATTGTTTTATAAAATCAGAAAACAGAGAGCTGAGATCAATATATTCAGGGCATTAATATTCAGGAGCATTGAAAGTGTGGTAGCTACATATTTTGTAACATAAATAGGGATTTAAGCTTCTTAATTTGGCTTCTTTGCAGTGACTGCATGTCAGTCAGGCGAGTGACTCAGGTCATTGTGTGCCTGGAATTAGCGCAGATATGTAGAGGGTTTTAGCTTCACCCTCTCGGCAAGTCGGTGCACGATGCCCAGTGCCTGTCAAGCGGAAAGTCTATGCTTCCAGTGAAAGCAAAATTCTGTATAAACAATGACAGCTTCAAAAAACTTTAGAAGAGCAAAAACACGTTTTGTACACAAAACGCTGTCCTCGAGCTCTGGGAGCTCTTGACCTTCCACTCAAGGGAGCAAGGCTGGATTAGCATGGAGACTATTGGAGCAGTGGCCCCAAACCGATGCCCCAAAATAGGTCCGAAGTAGAAGCAATGTTAAATTATCAACAGCAGTTTCCTGCCAGAGTGCAATGAAAGGTGAGAGAAATAAGTTAGCCCAGGGATCAGCAACCTTGACCATCCAGATGTTTGGAAAAACATCTCCCATGGTGCTCAGCCACTCATTAGATTGGATGGGCACTTGGAAAATGTAGTTCGACAACATCTGGAGGGCTAAATTTTCCTACCTCTGGATTAGAAGAACAAAGTGGGCGGGAGGATAGCGCAGAGGAAAAATAGGGCCGCAGAATGGAGGTTAGAAGGCTGGTATCGTGGTCCACCAAAATCCTCTGACACGAGATGATGGGTAGAAGATTGTAGGTACTGTTTTAGCTATTGTTGATGGTTTTGGGCAGAGACGGTTATAATAAGTGGTAGCAGGAGGTTAATAAATCATTTTGTGTGGTCCATAACAATAATAACAACCATTAACCCTTTCGCTGCTGAGGCATTTCCCGCCTCTGTGCTGAGCTCATTTTTACCGATTTTGCTCATCATGTTTAAACGTGTTTTGAAGGCTTATTTTAGTATATGACCCAGACATATTATATATCGTTCTTTCCGTCAGATTCGGCAGATTCATAATATGTCATTATTATATGTATACGTCATGACCTGTCTGTATATTATAACAAAAAATGCAATAAAATATGAATTTTCAATAATTTACAACGTGTAAAGTGTTTTTTTTTCACATTTTAACATGCGAGCAATTGCGGTTATATTTTGTATGGGGTGCGCTTGTTAAAAAAATTAGAGATGGGGTCTCGTTACATTTTTTTGGGGGAAAATTACGTGATTTTAAACAAACGCACCGCATCCAAAAATCGTTAGTGCAGCATCATTGTGGCAATTATAATTGAAATGGGAACAATATTGCTGCATTAACGCCCCTAAAAAACGAAAAAAAAAATTGTTTATATTTTTTTATAATTGTTTTTTTTATTTAATTTTTTTTTAAAAAAACTTTTTTCATACTCATGTTTGGTATTGTTGGAATGGCCATGCTCTGGCCGATCCAACAATATCAAACATTAACCCCTAACTGCCACGGATCGGGAGATAGGGGGTTCATTGGAACCCCCTATCTCCACCATTGGTGGCAGTTAGGGGTTAACTCCAAGACTGGCGTCATCGTGCTATGCACGATGACGCCAGTCCTCAGGGGGCATTCCCGGAAGCTTGACCGACATCCAAGATGTCGGCCAGCTCCGGGAAAGGATCACGAACCGGCGCTTTTCGGCGCTGATTCGTGGTCCAGCCCCCATGGGGTTAATTCCAGGTACCGTTAGGAAGGGCAGGCTGTGCCCTTCCAAACAGTGCCTGTATTAACCCCCGAAACGCCGGCGATCGGGAGGGAGAGAGGTCTGAAGGACCCCACCCCCCCTTTCAGGCGCCTCCACCGCACATGCGGGGGGGCGCCTGAATTAGGTGTCATCGCGCCACCGCGATGACACCTAATTAGGCCGGTGGCGGTTCCGGTGCTGGGCTGACATCGAGGATGTCAGCCCGCACCGGGGGGCCCAGCGATCGGCCGGAACCCGGCGATCGCTGGCACCAAAGGGAGGACGCGCTCAGCGCGTCCACCGCAATGAACGTTACCTGCGGGTGGACGCGCTGAGCGCGTCCATAGCAGCGAAGGGGTTAAACAGCACAAACAAAAACGTAAACAAAATTAAATATATGGAAAGATCTAAAAGTCATATTCCATGACTTTTTAAAAAAATGCATTGTGTCATTTTTAGCCCCTGTCTACACCTTATTTTTCGCAAAATTAAATAAATACTTAAGGGGTTATTCAGAAAGAGCCGATCTGGCCCCGAAATGCCACCGAACAGGGAATTTCCCCGTATGGTGACATTTCTGGGCCATTCGGCTATTCAGAGAGCAGGCAGTTCGCCAAATTTTGGCGAACTGCCAGCAAATACGGTGCTTGTTCGAGGGCAGTGAAATCCCCCATACAGAAGAGAAGCAATGGTTAATCTATTCAGAAAACACCGAACAGCAGTGAAAAGTTGCCGAAGTTCGGTGGTTTCATTCAGCAGGTTTATTCAGGCGAATCCCATAGGCTTCAATGTTAAAAATATTCCCATTTTTACTCCATATCTTATAAACTGTTTATCATTTTAATCTGCCGTAAGAAGTCTCTTTATTTATTGATTTTGTATGACCTTTTAGGTATTTTTCTGGATTTTTTGGGCAATTTTTTTTTAAACGCGTTTTTTCTTTTTCTGAAACAGTCCTTTTTATTATCATTTGTAGGCTCTTATATGTAAATTCCAGGCATTTTCGTTCAGTAAAATGTGAATTTTGCAATTAGTTCTGGTGACAGGAGCACCACAGTGGGTGAATATAGCGAATCCTTAAAAGTGTATATCTAGCGCCACGGAGTACAACCCATTTTCGTTCAGTAGTTTCTTTGCAAACAGCGTTTGAATTTTGACTTTCAATAGTATTTTTTTTTTACCGGTCTGGCGGCTTGGCGGCTTTCTCCTGCGACTGGTCGGCGCTGTGCTCAGCAGCTCATCGGCTGCATTTGGCGGCTCTCCAGTGTGTTGTGGCGGCAGGAGACGAGTTTGCAGCTGATGGGTTTACGGTTGGTTGGTGGCAGCATTTGGCGGCCAATTCCCTGCACTTTGGGCAGCCTGTGGTTAATGCTGAATTCACCGCATGGTATGGAAATTTGATTCCCCGAAGTGCGGGGAACGACAGAGCACCGTAAGGCTAGGGTCAGACGAGCGCGTTTTCTATGGACTGTGCGCCCGTGCAGTACAGTGACTGACGTTATTTTTGACGGATTTAGGAGGGAAAATAAATTGAAATGAAAAACCATTTTGTCCGTCAAAAATGCTGGACGTATAAATGCAGTCTGTCTGACCACGTTCCATCACTCACACACAGAGCTATGTGGACGTTGCGGACGTGGTGCACTCCGCACGTCCGTCCTAGCGGTTCGACGTTCTTGCTAACCTGCGTCCGTTTGCCACGTCCGTAGTGCGTCTGCACTTCCGTGCGGACGTACTTTGTGTGTGGGCCTTCATTGATCATGATTATCTGCTACCACGGACGTACTAAAGTGCGGCAACACGGACGTTAACACTGCGTTCGTCTGACACAAGCCTAATGTCGGAGACATTTCGTTGCTCTCTGAACAGCCCCCTTACATTTAGCCCCTTGTTGTCTCCTGCAATATCTTCCATTTTAGGCATCCAGTCAAATGTTTCAGCTACATCTGAAGCACAATAAAATCTAAATATCTAATAAAATGATTGCCCAGACTTAACTAGACATTGTTATTCAATGTATTACTGCAGTTACAGAAGTAATAACTTCCCTTAAAATAAAAATGTACATACTACTAGTTTTATATTTTATAGGACGTATAGAATATATGGAGGATGTCACACTAGGCCGTGGTGATTTATTCCAAAGTGTTTGTAATGCTTTAATCAAAACATAACAAGAGAAAAGGCAAAATATTAATACAGAGATAACGCAAGCAGCACCTCTGGAAAACTTCTTCAATCACTGAAATATTGGACTGAAAGCTTCATCTTTTATTCAACCACTTAATTGGCTGCTCACAGAAGCAGTATGGATCATGTTAGATTTGTTATAGTGCTTTGAACAGCAGACGGTAAAGCTGCCAACCTGATTAAAATACATAATTACTGCCAGCCGACGGCTAGGAAAGTGTTAACCAGAAGTGGCTTGATATTTCCAGGGTACATTTTATAAAATGTAGGTGTATTAAACATTAAAAATAAAAATAATATAACCTATCGTATTTCATTGCAAGCCTCAAACAAGTTATTGTTTTCTTCTTATTCTTCTTCAGAAGTCCATTTTTTTTTATAATCGGAAACTACAAGTCTTTGCCAGACGCTCAGTAACAGGGATCACAAGCTGTAATTAATAAGGACATTTGATAATCTTTTGTTGTGGGTTTTAGAAAGAACGAGGATTTTTTGGAGGCCCCGTCTTAGCAGGTCCCAGGCCCAGGGTTTCAGTTAGAGTTTAATTGGAGGAAGGTCGTGCCCTCGTGTGATTTTGGAAAAATAAAGTTGTAGGTTGTAGCGACTTTCCCACAAAATCAAACACACACACAAACTGGTGCATGGAGTGAGAATGAAAAAAGAGATTATTAAAAATATCATTTAAAAAAAAAATAGATTTGTTCCACCTAATTGAAAAAAACAATTATGATCTTTTTTTTTATGGTTCACGCAACTCTGTAAGGTAGAATTTGGAATCTAAGCACATTTATTTTTTGAGCAAAAAGAAAAAAAACAAGTCATAATAGAAGTACATGGCATTGTTCATTAAACACTGTGGGCCCTATTCTGGCTGAGTCACTAATAGGGAGTCGCAGATGTAAAAATGTGGGACGAGCCATTAACCATCAGCCTATTACCAACCCTATTAAAAGTGAGCCACTCCATTAGTAGTAATTAGTAGTAATTTTAAGCTTTTATTTGTATGCTGGTTAACAAAAAATTGAAGATCATACTAATCCGTGGCAGTCTCCCTGGTGATCCTTGCTGGGACGCTGAGGCAGTAGACGTCTGGAGATCTGATGATCAGTGGTAACACTTCATGTGCCTTATATCATTTTATGTCCTGGGAAAGTGGTCTTAAAGGGGCTTATAAAGACTGTAGTTGTGTTGCACTACGGAATATCTATTTTTTTACTATTGCAGGTACACTCCCTTTAGTTGTTTTATGTATACAGTCTAATACAGGGCTCAAAATTTCAAGTCCCAAGCTACTAGCCAGGCCTTAAGAGTTATCCGCCACTAGTTGCCCCACCTAACCCCTACCCTGCCCTTCCTGCGTCTGCATTCCCACTCGCCATCATGTAATTTCCACTCGTCAAATGCGAGCAGGCAAGTGGGAATTTTGAGGCCTGGTCTAACAGTAGCTTAATATATGGGAGCTGCTAATAGTTACCAGCAGTGGTGCAAGGCGCTACCACTAGTAGAGTCTCCTTGATTCCATAAAACTCCATGGAGATGATAGAGAGCCCTCGATGAGATTACACCTATATTAAAAAATAATTGGTGTTTCAACATTTCCAAGGAGACGTCCCCATTATTAGCTGGAGGCCAACAATGATGTAAGTGATAAGTATCACCCTTTTATTTATCGTAAATATCAGAGACACAGCAATCATTTTTATGACAAATTAGGAGCAGCCCTATTTATTAAACTGGTGGATGGACATTGCTTGCCCAGTTCCAGCCGAACCATCAGCATTATCAAGTGAGACTTTACGTATAATGGCCCCAGTCACTAAAGTTTCCCGTTCCCATCTTATTCCAGATAATCTCCCTTAACACCAGATTCTTGGAGTCGGTAATTGTTTTGTCATTTCACAGCTGCTCCCATATTAATACTTCCTATACAAAGCATCGGAAATGTTAATTTACAGTAGGCAACTGTAGGCAAGCATAGGCAACCAAGTTGAGGCACAAGAGAAGTTTACGTCTTGGGTGGAATTGAATCTGAACCTTTATGATTAAGGAGTTGGGCCTTTCTACTTAACGACTCACTAGTTATCCTTACTGGATCAGTCGGAATAGGATCCTGGATTGATAAAATTGTTTGAAAGATCCGGTCTATGTAAATCAACTATGCAAAATAATTTTGAATAAGGTAGAATATATAATGCTAATAATATTTATTTTATTGCCTACATTTTGCAAATTGAATTTAAAAACACAAGGTATTCAGCACATGCAAAAATGTCTCGTCCATTCCAGTCATGGTTCTTTTAACTGAATTTATTAAAAAATAATTTATAAAATGGCTAAGTCAAATTACAAATAAGTGATAAGGCAGAACTGATGTATATAAATAAAAAAACAACATCACAAGAGATATCCTCCATGACACCATCTTCACCCCAGAGAGTTGCGTGTCCCTTGTTGGTTCCGACTTCAATCAAGAGTGTGCGCAAGATTTATGAAACAGAAGCTGTAGGAGGCAGCTGACATGATTTCCCTCCACCTATTTCACATTTTGTGCACTGGACATTGTAGGTTTAATGTAGAAATCAGTCCACTCGGGGTGTCCAGGCAGTTGGAGTCATGCTGGGTCCCTAAAAACAGGTTTGTTTTGTTTATAAACCACCCGCTGAGAGCATTATCAACAGTGGTCTAGTTTTCCTATCTCTGAGAAGTGCAACGACAATTAAATTTATTTTCCTTTCAAAAAGAGTATCATAATCTATGTTTTGACAAGAAAACTAAATTGTAGCATTGATTCTTTGAGAGCAGAATTACATATAATGTGCGCAGAGGTTGAATGCTGTACTGTATAGCTTGGCGTTTCGGTGGAATATGGAAAGAGAGGAGCTACTGCTGCAAATTAATGTCGATCTACAGAGATGGAGTGAGTCTACACCGAATACTGTAATAATCACTTTTTCTGCAGATTTAAACGCCTCAATAAACACTTCCAGCGTGCATATGTGTTTACTATTAGTAGTATAAAAATCATAGAAATATCTTGGTGCCCAGGATTTCTTCTCAAACACTGAAAGCTTAGCGCCAAGGGCCAAGCCATCTCTACAGCTGCTGTTGAAGTACATTTTCTAAAATCCTTCATTCGGAAACAGCTGGTTATATACTCCAGGTATAAACAATACAATGACTTAAGGCAGGAACGGTCTTTTTTTTTTCCTATTTTTTTTCTGTGCTACTTGGACTGGGTCAGTGATACATCTCTGTGACAACAGAGTCAGCTTCTCAGGATTGATTATGACAAGGTAAATCTCAATGCAACATAAGCCAGGGCTATATAACTAAACAATGGCCCACAGTGGTCATTATGTGAGAACACAGGCCCTTGTGGATACGTATATCCTTTACCAGATTCCACAGACTGCAAAAACATAACACGAATACTGTCTTGTGCTGTGAACTAATGGCTTTTGTTCTTTTAAAGAAGAAACTACAAAAAAAAAAAAGATCTTTACCCTACAAAAGAAAACTATCATTCACTCTTAAATATGTGGAAATTCAATAATTTGGGTAGGTAGAAAAAAATTGGTAAAACTGATGTAACAAAGCTCTTGAAACTGTTCAACATTCATAGGCATAAACATCGGATTCTTGAGTAATAAAAGACAATTTTGCAAAATCTAGAAGAAAACTGTAAAGGTTGCCATATATACTGTACATGTGATGGAAGTATATTATGTATTTATTTATTGTCATCATTTATATAGCGCCAACAGTTTCCGCAGCACTTTACAATAACCAAAGGGAACAAGAAACAGATAAACGGACATATGATGGAAAGAAGAGGATAGAGTGGTCCAGCTCATAGGAGCTTACAGTCTAGAGGAGGTAGATACATTGCATTTCTATTACAATTCAAAATTTGAATTTCAATTCACTGATCTGTAAACAGAAACCTTGGATTCTTTAGCCACTTTAAGAGGATCTCTTGGATGCTCGTGTTTGAGCTCCACCTCTGCACGTCTTGTAGGTATTTATCAAACATAGGCAAAGCTGACAAACATAACAGTGATTTCCAAAATGATTGCAATGGAAATTCACTAAGTGGTGTTAAAATTAAAGGGGGAAGTAAAGTAGCTTCAAAACTAAATTGTGATTTCTCATTTGGCATCTAAAGGTATTTTTATGTACAGCTAGTGGAACTGACCAAATTTTGGTCAAGAGTCTGTTTCCACTCTCTAGATGTCTGTCAAGTTATGTTTTATCTCAGCCAACCATTAAACCTCTTTTCAACTTCATTATATAAAATATTTAAAAGCAATGATATGGAAACAATCAAGGCCCAATAATATAATTTACAGAGATCATTTGTAATACATACTATAGTCATTATAACTCCCTGAAAACCAAACCCAGTGAAAAGCTATATACTGCAGTGTGTATGTCTAGTCAGTCCTGTGCAACTCATATTGTATTTAAACAGCATAAGAGATGGGCTGGGAGGTTATGACCCATAACCACACTACGCTTAAGGCCCAGAGGGCAATAGACTTTTCTCCCTTTCTACATCTCCCCAACACCAATTGAAGCCCTCTTCGTGTTCAAGTTCTCTATCATTAAAGATAACATACACTGTGAAGCAACAGGCTTAGGCCTTGGTTTGCCCAGTTTATCAGTTTGAAAATAAGAAGGAAGGCTAGTTGAGCAATGACCTACTCTAGTTGAGCTCAGTCGGCCATTTTGAATATCAGGCTATCAATCATGAAAATTGTGACAACCATCATAAAATTCATATGATCAGTCATGAAATGTTAGAGAGTCTCCTCCCAGCGTGTCATGAAAACTGCTGACCGTTACATAAATCCAAGAGGTTCCAAGTCTAAAAGAGAGCATGTCTATGGAAAAACACCGGTATAAATAAAGAGGAAGCAAACCCTGTGGCTTATACTACGCTCTATGACTTTTTCTAAAATACAACTTAAAATAGGAAGATATATCATTTGTTCTATTAACATGAGAATGATCTCTCCGCTTATTTCACAGTCGGTGGCCTGTTATCATTTAGATTGAAGTTCCTAGGGACCAATATGACCTATGAAACAGTTGTGCTACCTGATAACACAAAATAAAGAAATAAATAAATAAACCTTGTATAAAACTATAGTACTTTTATGCCATTACGTACATCCTTGATATAACCACAGGATTATTCTTATTCAAGACTGTAAAAAATAGTGTCTGCTTTTCAGAAACGTTGAATGTCAGCCTGTAATTTAAGATCCCGGATTAATGTTTCATCAGAACAAATGTATCTCTACATAAAATGCCAACATGACTGTTAAATTAATTTACTCATCTATTTGTCTTTCATCAGAATTATGGGTAAAAGGCACACAGAGGTCTCCGTTCAGGTACCGTACTTCATTGTTTATCACCTATTGGCGTATTGGCGGATGACCTCTTCAGTGTTAATTTACAATTTCTTAATGATGTCTTGTCTGGGCATTTTTTTTATTTTAAGGCTGTCAACGTGTTAAAAAAAAACACATTTACATTTGCGCTTTGAACGGCACGTAGCCAATTGATGTATGAGCCAGATGTCAGCAATGCAATACAGTTGACTTGCACATGGATTGGCTTGTGTTTTTTAACCTTCCTGTAGGAGTCAAAACCTTATCTTCTGGTAATTTGGATTGTTTTAAAAGTTACATATTAAAATAGTGCGTGTCTTTTCACTATGGAGAAAAGTACACTGTGGAGGGCACACAAAAGTAACGTGAAGGAATGGAGAAAAATTAGTCACCGTCCCTGAGAGACACCCAGATGAAAATCGCTATTACATCTAAATAGAATAGAAAAAATAAAGGAACAGGTGCCCAGCACTCAAGTGACATTAAACAGTAATCAATAATATTAATAATAATAAAAACTTCTTACGTAAAATGGATATTCAGTGATTTTCACAATATACAGAATCGCATATTCAATATTAGATGTCCATATGTACTTCTAAAAACCAAGATGGGTGTACACAATAGTGAAGTCCTATATGACGATATAATCACAAGGACTAAATAGTAACGCTCACACTTTTCTAAACCTAATAAGGCTCGATGATCGTACCTGTGGGTGTCTTAAGAGGCTTGCCCACTAGCCTGAAATGGTTCCACGACCCTTGGGGACCAAGATGATGTTCCTCAGTCAGAATACGCAGGGAGATGAGGACCCAGTCTGTGTTGGGGATATTTCCCAGATGGAGAACAGTGTCACCAATATACAGCCCAATTTATATAAAAAGGGAGTTTAATTGGTCACAACAAAAACAAAATAACATGATAGTAAACACCAAAATGCGTTTCACCCATTTATGGACTTCATCAGAGTCTTTTCACTTCAACTGAGTATTTGTGGAAAATAAAATGAAACAAAATAATAAAATAAAAATTCCATGTTAATATAAGTATTCTATGTTTACAAACTCAAGAATACACAGTAAAAAAGTGATAACAATTCTTATGAATCCCAATCCAAGCCTAATCCGGTTCAAACTGCCGCTGAAGTCCCATAATGCCGAGTAAGCAGCTCAATATTTATTTGGGCTTCTGTAAGTGCTGCCATTGACACAGCAGAACGTTAAAATAATAGTAATAATTCATAATAGAAGCAACTAATAAGGGTTCTCTTGATTAACTGAACTACACTATGTGATTGCTTTAACAGCTCTGCAATTGCTATAGTTTGTATTATTAATTATTTTTGAAAACGTACAAAGGATACATTAAATTCCTTCCCAGAGTGTATCGTCACTTCTTCAGTTTAAAAAAAAAAAAGTACGCACATATACAACCTGTGGTAAACCAACTTAAAAAAGCTCCCTGAAGCCAAGATAAATTATGCACCCAGGGATAATCAACCAGCTGCTACACAATTATTAACTTGAATTAGAAAAAAATATATAAAAACAACCGTTTCTCGAGGGATGGAACAGGCCTCAGCTGCTGAAAATTGCCTTGTAAATGTCCCACCATGGGACGGAATGCTCTCATTCTTCTGATCCTTTATATCACCCTAGGATCCCAAACCTTGCATAGTTAGTGTGTGTACCACTGAGCTACAGAACTCCAAAAATTCATTAAATACAAAACTGATCCCTGATACAGAAAGGAAAAAAAAAATACAAATACATGAGATTGCTGTTCATCTATTCACAAACCGTCAAATTTAGGATCAAGGTGGGAATTAAACCAGATGTGCTCAGTATCTTCTGATATATCAGTGCGGCACACAGAAAAAGTACTCATTCAGAGTTCTACACTCCGCAGTGTTCCATGTATACATTTTCCACGATGCACTGGATGCCTCCTGACTGCATGGGCATCTTGGGACATAAAGTTCTGAAGCATTAAGGACTGGTCATCCCTTCTGAAGGTCTCAAGATACAAGTGCTTACTTTTTACTGCATTGTGGAAATGCACTTAGGCTTGCGAATATTTTCTTTAATCGGCCAAGTTGAAAAATGGAAACATCACAGAGGGGAAAGGTGAATATATGTATAAAAAGGTCATTCAATAACACAAATTCCAGTGATACCATTTATGAATACATCTTGGATTTCTCGGTGCGAAGGGTTTCAATGAAATCAATGGTAATCTAAGAATGCTTTATATAATTAGATTTTTATTTCGTTCAATGGAGCAAGAAACTGAAAACTAAAATACAGAAGGCTTGTATTGTGATTCATAAAAAATACTCAGCTTTCCTACTTTACGGTTGTAAGAGAAAGTTTGTGTACTCTTTTCAATTAATTTGGATTTCTGCACAGGATCTGGCTTAATTAACATTAGTCAAGTGTTGTAGTTTTTAAGTTTTATTGAAGATATTAAGTAACAGTCACAATACCTAAGGGGGGTATTCAGAGAGCACCGAAATGTCTCCAGACATCAAAGTTCCCCACCCTGAGGTGAATTCAGTTTTCACCGCAGGATCCCTGGACTGCAGGGAAAACCCGCTGCAATCCCGCTGAAAACCCACAGAAACCGCCAGAAAAACCACGCCGAATACGCCAAAAAAAGCAGTAGAGCCGCTGATCACAGCGCAGAGCAGCCGCTGGAAAAAGCTGACAAGCTGACCAACGGTGCAAAAAATAAAACAAACAAAAGACAGTACGCTTGAAAGTTTCAAAATTGAAACGCTTTTTGGAAAAAAAAACTACTGAACGAAAATGTCTGGAATTTACATATAAGATCCTATGAATGATAATAAAAAGGTCTGTTACAGAAAAATGAAAAAACGGTTTAAAAAAAAAACTGAAAAGAAAATTGCTCAAAAAATCCTGAAAAATGCCTAAAAGATCTTAAAAATAAATCTATAAATAGAGACTTTTTTACAGCAGATTAAAATATTAAACGGTTTATTAGATATTGCATTAAAACGGGAGTTTTTTTAACATTGAAGTCTATGGGATTCACCAAGACAGTACACGCTTGAAAGTTTCAAAATTGAAACGCTTTTTGGAAAAAAAAACTACTGAACGAAAATGTCTGGAATTTACATATAAGATCCTATGAATGATAATAAAAAGGTCTGTTACAGAAAAATGAAAAAACGGTTTAAAAAAAAAACTGAAAAGAAAATTGCTCAAAAATCCTGAAAAATGCCTAAAAGATCTTAAAAATAGAGACTTTTTTACAGCAGATTAAAATATTAAACGGTTTATTAGATATTGCATTAAAACGGGAGTTTTTTTAACATTGAAGTCTATGGGATTCACCTGAATAAACCTGCCGAATAAAACCACCGAACAGCAGGGCACTTCTGCAACTTTTCACTGCTGTTCGGTTCTGAATAGATTAACCATTGCTTCTATATGGGGGATTTTACGGTCTCAAACAGGCACCGTACGTGCAGGCAATTTGTTAAAATTTGGCGAACTGCCTGCTCTCAGAATAGCCGAATGGCCCCAAAATGTCACCGTACGCTGAATTTCAGTGTCTGGTTACATTTTGGCGACATTTCAGACCTCTCTGAAGAACCCCTAAAGTGAACTACTGTTTTGGAAATTTTTCCAGAAACCATTTACAGTCTGGAGGGTTTTAATTAATGCGATGAGATAGGAAGTATGGGTTGTGCAGGTGCCCTGACCTTTGGATCAGTGTTTCCCAACCCTGGAGCCTATTCCACGGTTGGTGTAAACGCAACCAGAGCTGTTGTAAACTTAACATCTCCATAGACTAGAACGGCTCTCGTAAGTTTACAACAGCTCTGGTTAAGTTACGACCACATGGAATAGAGCCTCCTGTCCTCAGCATCCCTAAGAGGCCAGGTTTGCCAGATATCTGAAGCACATGATCTGCTGCTCAGTGATTGTAGGATTCAGTCTGCATTTCCCCAAGGTAAACCTTAAAATCTGGCCTGTTAATGAGTCCGGAGGACAATGTTGTGAAACACTGCTTTAGTTAATGTCACACAAAATGCGACAAGTCTGAAAGATTGGTTAGTGTGCACCATGCTTCAAACACAACAACTTAAACAGGACCATAGAAGACGCAGTTTAGAGACACAAAAGGCTGAAAAACAAGATCGCAAAAGCATTGCTAAAGACCTAGACCTTTGCTGCTCTCTCAGTGAAAGGACCACAGGGTAACAGGAAAATACCTCCAAACTACTCTACAAAGTCTGAAACTCTTCATTCGAGTTCTCGCAACCTTTTAAAGAACATTGAAAAAGTCTGGTTCTCATGGAAGGACATTAAAAGAAGTCCTACACGGCCTAAAAAATACATTGTGTCACGTCTGAAGTTTGTCCAACACAACCTAAATGTTACACAAGCCTTCCAGTTACGTGGTATAGACAGATGACACAAGAGATGAACATTTTTGTCAAACCAGAACAACACTATCAGGGTTATTCAGAGAGAGGTGAAAACCAGGAGAATGACTGGAGAAGTGAAAATTCTAGGTCAAAATAGCCAAACCAGAAAAGTTCTCCCTTTTATCTCACTTTCCAAATCGGCTATTTTGACCTAGAATTTTCACTTCTCCATCCATTTTCCTGGTTTTCACCTCTCTCTGAATAACCCTGTACGTGTTGAGGAAAGAAGGTACCGCACACAACTCAGAAGCCATGGATTCAGCATCATTTGGGAAATCTTTGCTGCCTCAAGGCCTTGCATCATTGCAGTCATAAGGGAACAAGAAATCCAAAATGTATGAAGATATTTTGCAGGAGAATGTCAATGCTGCAGCCTATGACCCTATGCTTAAGAGAAGGTGGGGAGTGATGCAACAAGACAATCCGAAGCACACAAGTAAATCAAGTACTGGAGGGCTGAAATGTGGGAGGGTTTGTGTTTTGGAATGGCCAAATCGGAGTCCTGAAAGAGACCCAAATGAAAATGTTTTGGCATGACCTGAAGAGGGCACTGATATCAAAGCAGCACAGAAACTTAAGGAGATTTGCAGGGAGGACTTTCCCAAAATGTTAGTCTTATATGCAACTAAGTAAATAATTGAAACTAAAGGATCTGCAAATGTCAGATTAAAGGTTCACATACTTTTTACAGTCTGCACTGTGAATATTTACTCAATGTCCAGAAAAAAAACGTTGAAAGGTACAAATGTTTGCACGCTATTAATTTAGTCAGATTGTGTTTGTGAACGGACGGAGATGAAATTCAGAGCACATTTTACAAACAAGCAGATATACAGGTAATTTTGAAGGGTTCACAAAAAATTTCTAGCACCTGAAAATACAAATATTTATAGTTGACTGCTCCCTAAACAGCATGATGTGCCGAATTAAGTCAACTCAACACATCTCAAATACATACATTGCTTTCTCCAGTCTTCTCCATTCAGAGACTGAAAGCATACACGCACACTGCACTTTCTGCATCAGGTTCTGCCTGAGCGCCTTGGTGCTGCAAAGCATCTATATGTATGTTTTTTTTCCAATCGGGTGTTAAGGACTTGCTGTTTTCCTTACGGCCCTGATGCGAAGTTACAGCAAATTAAAATAAATAAATCACACTGTGAAATGGATAATCAATGTATCGCAGACATTCCAAATCAATTTGCCATGATATAAATTCATAAATCCTTTATGGATTTTTAAAGGCATTTCATTTCGACTTGACATATGTTGTGGTCGACAGATTGGAAACAAACTCAGTGTATAGCATGATCAAACCACCGCCGAGGCACAGACATGGACAAGGTCTTTTTCTACTACAACTAGGTCACGCTAGAGGTGATATGAAGTGTCACAGTTACTTTAGGATATTTTTTTGGCATCGAAAGGCAAATCATTGCATGTGAGAATGTAACGTTAAAATATCCTGCATTAAAAGAAGCCGTACTTCCAACCCGAGAATCATTCCGTGGTAGATTTGTTACCGACCCACTGCTAATGAACAGAAGCTTTAATGAGGCGATCATTTTATTTTAATTGCCATATTTTTTAGAATTTGATTTGTGTTTTTTTAAAAGCAGTATCTAAAATGCCAAAATGATTTCCTTTTAAATTTCCAGAATGCATGCCATACAGCTGTTCATTAATTATTCAAGTGAGCGATTTAAAGTTTGTGTTTGGAACAACTGACTATCATTTTGTGGCTTTTATTACGCAATAAGAATATTTTTATAATTATGATGATATAACAGCTGATTTTCTGAGTGAACCTATGCTTCTGGGTTTTTTATACTATGCTGGACCCTATACATTCTTTCCAGACTCTCATACATAATGCAGTTTCCATATGTTTGTTGTCCATTCAACGTTCTGTAGAAATCACTTTAGACCAGAGTGCGCACTCAAGACTTTGGGTGTTCATAGCCCATTGGAGCTGAATAGTCTACACTAGGGATCTTAAAGTCTGTCCCTCAACCCCCCAGATGTTGATTGCTTAGAATTTCCTGAATTCTTTGAATGCAATAGATGGCCTGAGAATCATGGGAAAAATCTGGCGTGCCAGAGGTTCAGATCCCTGCTCTAAACCTTTTGGATGCATTCAGCTGCCCTGAGCTAAAACGGGGACACTAAGGGGAAAAATTTACGTTTACAAATCTCCCCTTAGCATCCGCTGTTAAGCAGTAGATTGCGGGCAGGTGCCGAGTTCAGCAGCCTGCCCCGTAGTGGCCGATAGGCTCCAAGAAGCCGGACCAGCGCTAAAGTGCCTTCGCAAGCATCCTCTCCATGGACTCCATGGAGGCTTCTCCTGCCGGGTCACATGACCAGCAGATTCTTGCCTCTCGCGAGATCCTGCAGGCCGACGGAGTGATCACGGAGGCAGACTGGGGAATTATTTCCCCCAGTCTCACTTTGCTCCCAGTGGCCAGAAGCAGCGGATCGACCATTCTCGCCGTGGGATGAGAGATGAGTATTTGATTTAGGGGAGTCCAGCTGCAGCTAAAGGATTCCACAGCAGCGACAGCGGGGTTTGATTAGGGTTAGGACTATGTGATCCTAACGCTAATTACTGATTGCTTACACTTTGCACTCCCTATAGTTAACATATGGAGCGCAGAGTACAGTAAGCTTACGATAAAAAGCACCAATACCAATTCGCTAACAGGTTTTTTAACCTGTTCGGTGATAGGGGCGGGCCTTTTTTGTCTGACCTTTTACAACTTATTTTCATATTTTAAAAAATACGTATCTGGCGGCGCGATGGCAGTCGCTTTTGGATCGTATGATGGTTCTCTTTTGTAGTACCATCCACATGTGACATGAAAAACAATAAGGAAATGCAATAGTGCAGAGCAAATAAAATTATAAATTGGAGTGCATGTGATACTACTCCCACTCACAAAAAAAGAGCCCCAACACTGGCTCTGAGCGGGTCAACACATTCGGTCATTTATTTCTGTTTTGAAGGAGGCGACCCACTACCTTCAAAGATGACGGTCCTCTTCCGATGTCAATGCATAAAGGGACATGCAACAAAAGAAAGACTTCCCTGTGTAGGTCTGTTGGAAATATAATGGAAGTACATATAAAGGGATTGCACTCACATGTGTTGGAGCTTATAGCCAAGCTCTGGGATCAGACGCCTGTGGACTTCTTTAAGGTAAAGCCCATGAAAAACCTCTGTATTCAGCAACACACCGGGGACTGGTGCAGATATAAAAATTTATTTGAACATAAAAACAAATAAAATGGATTAATCTGGCTCAGCCAGTATACCCAGACGCGTTTTGCCACGTGACGCGGCTTCCTCAGTCGGTTTATCACATGCACTCCAATTTATAATTTTATTCGCTCTGCACTATTGCATTTCCTTATTGTTTTTCATGTCACATGTGGACGGTACTACAAAAGAGAACCATCATACGATCCAAAAGCGACTGCCATCGTGCCGCCAGATACGTATTTTTAAATCTTTGCACACTGGTTTGGGGGAAACCACTGATTGCTGGCTGGCTTTGGATATTTGGTGGCGGTACAGGCAGGGGCGCGTACCACTTATTTTCATATTTGTTGCTTTACTCCTCCACTCAATTTTGTAAAATACTTGTAAATGTTGACATGATATAAATAATGACAACATAAATAATGACTAGAGATGTGCGTTTTTGTTTCTTTCCGAATCAAAATTCGGACTAAACTTTCCCTATTTGTGTTTCGGAAGTGCTTCCGAAATATGAATCGGTTCTGTTCGAATCGGTCTGAAAACGGAACGAAAACTAATCGATTCGGACCGAAATCGAGTGAAAACTAAACTGTATGAAGCAAATTGATTTTGTTTTTACTGATCAATTATGGCTTCACAAACTTGGCACCGCATCCCTGTCCACTGGCCGTGGTTGTATTCAGCACCACAGGCCATGCCCAGCACCATGGTGCCGTTCGGTGCGAATCAAATTTTTTTGCCATGCATATCTATGTGTAATACAGACAACATTTATCTGTATAATAATTAAATGTGGCCTTTTGCTTGTTTGGCTTCTAACTTGCAATAAGTGTAAGTTTACTGAAGTCTCAAAATAACGCCATTATAAGATGTTTGGATCTAGGTTTTCACCGATTAGATATGGAAAAGGCATATTTTTACAGTGTTGTGAGAGGGGTGAAGTGGTGCCAGTTGGGGTGAGAGGGGTGAAGAGGCACAGGCACATTGGATGAATGGGATGATGCAGAAGCACAATATCCCATAGGTAAATAATACAACTGGGTTAAAAGGAATAGGTGAGAAACTTTGAGCGAGGACACAATTGTAATAATTGGGATTAATGGCTCGAAGAATTACGCAGAGGCACGAAAGGGTAAGAAAGATGGAACTGATACATATTACGTAAGAGAGGGATGGGACTCCTTAGTCTGTAAAAGTGATTGCTTTTGCGACTCTGCTGCTGCTATACATAACAGCTGGAGTTATTACACGCAATGACACCAGCCATGCTACAGCAGCTCAGAATTATAGGCTCCTTACTGTACATTAACAAATCCTATACTTTGTATGGGAGCCGTTAATGACTGCTAAGCTAAAAAACAGTGACCTCCATGACAGTTCATTGTTCTTGGCTTGAACTGGTATTCCTGAAAGAATATAAACTCTGAGTCTCTTGTTAAGGGATCTTGCTGTTAGTGTGTCCTTTCACAGCATCAACGCAACCTCACATATGTGAGCTTGCGCAGGGTCAAACTGGACTCCATGTTCCTACGCAAGCGATGGTGGACATGTCTCTTGTAGTGGCTCCCAAGTATTTTTACTCAAGCTACTAATACAACGGCTTGGGTGGAATAAAGTTTATAAGAGGGAGCTGGTAATGGTTATCAACGTGCGTTGATATTCCCTCTTATAGGCTCCCAGTTACTGATAGGAGAGGAATAGGGCCACAGGTCTTTATAAATCAATGTAGCGATTAGAACATAGACTTATTACACATGCACACTTACATCTTAGATATATAGATGGATAGACTAATATCTAAGTCTAATAGACTAAGTGAAGCAACAGATAGAAAGATATAGAGGGATATAATAATACAGAACTGACATTATCAGTAATTGCCAGCTCTAGAAGGATTTTTTTTGATAATTTAACTTTTTGTGCATCTATTTGTAGCGAAATAATTTACATGCATTACTATAGGTTTATGCCCTACATTTCTCTGGTATTAAGATGCGAACATCAAACACACCACAGGAAAAAAAAAAACTTCACACATCAAAAAAATGAGTCTTTTAAACTAAGTGTGGCATTTGAAGCTTTTAGTCATCTATTACGTAGGACTACACATCTATCACATTAACCCCAATTATTGGAGAAATTCTTGGAGAAATGTAGTCATTTGCCTTTCCGTACAATTATTTATTTTTGCATGTTTTTCAGTATCTGCTTTAAGACGGATTGACATGAATGTAATTAATGGTAAACTGTAAGGATGTACGAAAACAAAAACAAGACCTTTGTACTAGTTTACAAAAAAAATGTAACAAAACAACTAAAAGCCAAGCATTATGATAGATCTGAAAAAGGAACATTAATAACTCAAGTCACCTCTCACTTCGCACCCACATATACTGATAAGAAATGTACTAATAAGCCTGCTTAATTAAAGTCTTCAAAATACATTGAGCCATGCCATTTAAGTTTTAACAATTACCGTGTAGTCATTAGATTATCAGGTAGACCTCCTAATTGCTCTGTAAAAAATATAGTTCCCTATTATCCATCTTTGTGTCTATCGACTGCCAGGAAGTATAGTATTTTACAAAGGACGCATTGATTTCAAGATAATAACAGGTGCTAGTCTGCCTTTCTTGGCAGTTTTCCTTCAGAAAGTGGATCAAGTGATAATGCAATGTTGTGATTCTTAAAGGCCATGGCTCGAATTCTCGAATCAATCTATGTGGCATTTGTAAACTCTGCATTTTTACATTTAAAAAAAATACTTGATCTTGTCAGAACATTTTTCTATTTAGTAAACAAAGGAAGAGCTTAAAAAATGGCATGAGCCGTAGCAAACCAAAAAATCATCGTGGGAACGCATGGAAAAAACGAATAAGCCTAGAACCCTTTACTATAGGGGCAGGGCCAGATTAAGATGTCTATGGGCCTGGAGCTGAAGATTTTGGTGGCTTTTTTGGAATTTAGTGAAATGAAAACATATTTTAGGTTATTTAATAGTGTAGATACAGGTATATCTAACCAGGCAGATACTGTGAGTTAATTCCCATTCAGATTTCAATCAATCATTTACAGCATGTAAAAATATTTTTTTCAGATTTTATTATCCAAACCTTTGTGGTTATATATTCTAATGGGAATTCTTGTTAGTTTTTTTTAAATGGGAACCTCTTACTGCATTTTTCTGAGAAAATACACCATTTTAGTCTTGCTCCCAGCGTGGGAAATTAAGAGGTGAGTAATGGCAGTGGTATTGCTCATTTTATGCATGACAAATGGACAATGCCATCGCTTTGAAATTAAAATAAATAAATAAAAGTGTTTTGTTTTCTTTTCGATTTTACATGGTCATGTTTGGCATCAATGCAAAGGCCAGACTCTGACCTGTCCAATGATGCCTCACTTGACCTTGTGAGGTGTAAAGATTAGAGATGCAAGGTTCCAAAGCCCCCCCCTCCCCAGTGCTCCTCGCTGCAGTGTGGCGTGTTTTTTTTTGAGAAAGGATTTTACCAGGAAGGATACATTGAGATTTCTCTCGTTTTCAAGTATCTCCTGGGTGGTGAGTATGTAACATTAGGTGTCTTGCCCAAGGACACTTACTGGAGAGGTTGCTCGCTGGGATCGAACCCATGACTCCACAGGCTCTCTCCATGCAGAGCAGTGATGTTACCTCTACTCCACCCAGGTTTAGGTTTTTGATGTAACAATTTGTAAAAACGCATTGTGCCATCACCTCCACACTTACTGCGGACATGAGAAATGAGATGGTGAGTTGCTGCACCATAATCTTTTACTTTATAATTGAAAAATATTGCTGTGTTAGAAAGAAAAAGTAAAGAAACATTTATTTTTACAGAACACCTGATCATGTTTGATATCATTGGAAAGGACATGCTCTGGCCTTTCCAGTGACACCTCACATGACCCTGTAGCTGCTATGAAGGTGGAGATACAGAGGTCCAAATGCCCATCAATGCAGATACAGTTCTCCTTTCTCTGGGCCTATTCTGGGGCATGGGCCTGGAGCTGCATCGTTAATTAAGCTATGTTAATCCGGCCCTGTATAGGGGTTATTCAACGAGAGCCGAATTGGCCACGAAATTGCACCCAACAGTGAATTTCCTCGTACGGTGCAGTTTCGGAGCCATTCGACTATTCAAAAAGCTGGCAGCTCGCTAAATATTGGCGTATTGCCAGCGAAATACGGTGCTGTTCGATGGCTGTGAACTCCCCATAGAGAAGCAATGGTTAATCTAATCAGAAAATGCCGAACAGCACCGAAATGGCAGTGAAGTGCCCAGATTTTTGGCAGGTTTAATCAGGCAAATCCCATAGGTTTCAATGTAAAAAAATATAATTTTTTTATGAAATATTTACTCAACCGTTTATTATTTTCTCTTGCAGCAAAAAGTCTATTTATTCTTCAGGATTTTTTAGGCTTTTTTCAAGATTTTTTTTGGTGAAATCTTTTCCCCCCAATTTTAATATATAGCCTTTTTTTTCCTGTAACAGACCTTTTTATTATTATTCATAGGACCTGGTATATTATTTCCTGGCACTTTTGTCCAGTAGTGTTTCTGCAAACTCGTTTTTACAGTTGCAGTGGTTTTTTTTTTATTACCCCGTTTGTTGGCTTCTCGGCTTTTTCCATCAGCTGGTCATCGTTCTGTGCGGTGGATCGTTGGCCTTTTACGGATGCGTTCGGCGGTTTAACGATTAGTTGGTGAAAAAACAATAAGTACCAGGCTCTCATGATGAACCTGGATCTTTCATGCATGGACGCCATCACAATGTCTCTGGTCTGTATGGCAAACGTGACTTGGACCTTTTGATAGGTGAATGCTGTTCCTCCTATTTGCTTTGAATGATTAGTTAGGGAGCAGAAATCTTGGAGAGTTCCCAAACATATTTGTTCATGACTAGACTCCTGAATTTCCTGCTTTCCTTTAATTTCCCTTTTTTTCTCCTCAGAAAACCCTCTATTTGCAATGCTCTTGTGGCAGAATTGTGAAGGCAAGTGAGTCAGCTGTAAAACAGTGATAAGGGACCCTAACAAATGGAGACATTGAAGTTTTGTGTGCTTGCAATGAAGTGCAGTTTGTGAGCAGCCATCCATAAATTGCAGGGTATTGATGCAGAATGTCATTATCACCACTGCCTTCAAATGCCATTCAAAACATGCCACACAATGAATAGACCTAGACAATCCATGCCTATATCCCCACTATCAATATAATGTACAACTCTATCTTCCCCCGTTGTATAAATGTTGCTGCTTATGAAATAGCGTCTCAGACTCCAGCTGCGGTGCTATGGTAAATTTATTAACAGAATAACTCATAACAAGTTCTATAAACTTCAGCTCTAACTTCTAGTCAGTGTCCATGTGTCTGACTTCCTGATTATCTACTTCCTGTTGAGCTGCAGTGCAACATATATTAAACGTCCCCTGGAACCAAACACTCTCTGTTCTGGTTCCATACATATTGATACACCCATGTCTGTTTTAAAGCATGAAGATGGGCACTGTATAAAAATGTAGGATACCTGTTTCTTTTGACCCACTTGGAAAAGGATCAATAAACTAAGAACCAGCCAGTTCAACAACAAAACAGTATAAATAAATGTTGTATACAGTGTTCTGTTCCAATCGCTCCTAACCAGGAAGCTACATTTAAAAATAAAATAGAATTCTATCTTTAGGAATATTAAGGGAATCTTGTCTATTTTACATGATCCTGTTTGTGTGTTATTGTATTGTGCTTTATCTTCATCCTGCCTCGCTTGCATAAAATCGGTGCATCTGGTCCTTTTCCCTGATTGCTATATCTGTGAATACATATTATTTTTTTCTACAGCTGTCAAAGGGATGAAAATACAGACACTGAAGGCGTTTATATATTATTTTCTCTCCAGCATTGTCAATGCATGATTTTTGTCATAATGGTGCCTCATCAGGCAGCTTGCAATATATGTCATCAATACGGAGATAAAAAATAAAATATATATATATATATATATACACATAGATACGTACACACACACACTAGATTCCTAGTTTTATGGTATTTTAGACATTAATCGCATGCACCAGGTTTGTGATGAGAAAACTCATGAGAAACAATAGCTGACCCCTCCGATCTCCATGTATTACCAGTGCAGGTTTATTCAAATTGGAGTTCTGATTGTTCAAACCCTATGTGGTTGAGAGAGTTCCAAAACATATATTCTCAGCTGAACTATAACAGCACACATACCTGTGTTCTAGAGCAAAGAAACTCTGGGCTAGTCTCACAGGAGTCTATTTATCATGAATAGTAAAAGAGAGCAAAATCTCACTTGTGCAACTAAAATAATTGTAACACACTTCAATAGCTGTAACAATTTGTCACGTTGCATGAGGTGCGATATACTGTGGTTCAAAACAGAAATCTAGAATAATGAAATGTTAGATATTCGGCTTTTGTTACTGCCCTCATTAAATATTGATTTCCTAGTTAGCGTAAATATGGCTCACGCTAATACGTTGTTTGGAACGTATCAAAATACTTTACGACTACAGATCAGAAACATACAAATAAAATGTCGAAATAGAAAGTGCCGACTGGATATAACGCAACCAATGCACCTCAAAAGCAGAATGGCCTTGTTTAACCTCCTACAATCCCAAGATGAGGTCTACACATCAGTCTCGGCCATGTTTATAGGGATATGAAATGCCTGGCAACGGTTTTACAGCCAGTTCATTTATTTAATGTAAAATGTCTCATTCCAGCCAGAATGATGAGGTCATCCAGTGATCGTGGGCAGCTTTAGTGCACTCTCTGTCACCTTTTCAAGGCTTGTTTGATGGATTTTTTTTTAAAATATATGCATAAAGACAATTCAGAAAACCATAGGGACTCATAGCCACTGGGCAGTCGCTTTGTGTTTTCAGGTGTTGAAAGGGTCAAGGTCCGGAAAGTGGCCAAGAGTGGAGCTACAAGGAGCGTTACAGAAATTCTATTTCAGAAACATTAAAGACAGATATAGATACCTCAAAAATGTATATTACTGTATTATGCCATACATAGCGTAACATATAGTTAGGACTGGGAGATATTCGATTTAACCTGATTTAATCAAGGTTGACTGATTTTACTCTTGCAAAAATCTAGGACTCTGGATTTGTTAATTGACTGTTGAATGCTCCACCTGAGCATCAGCACGGGGTTTGACAGGTTCATTTAACAAATCTAGAACCCTCTATTTTCCCAAGGGTAAAATCATGGTAAACCTTGTATAAGGTTTTTGGATGTGGGGTAACCCAGGTGCGGTACCAGTCCTTTATATGGCTGGGATTCTCAATGGTGGGACAGAGGGTAGACCTAACAAGCAGGGATAGGAAATAGGCAAAGGAAGAAAACCACCAGTCCTTAGATGGCTGGTACAAAAAGACAGGAGAGAAGAAAAATCGGCACAGTATATGATAGTAGGGATTGCTACCAATATACTTGTAGATCAACAAGTAAGCGGGTAAAGGAAAACCAAGGGCTATATTACAAAGCTGGTGCTACTGTAACCAGAGCTGTTGTAAACTTAACAACCCCATTGATTTTAATGGCTCTGGTAAGATTACAATAGCTCTGGTTAAATTAGCACCAGTTTTGTAATACTGCCCCAAGTGTACACGTAATCCTAATACAATAGCCAGGTCAAGGGAAGTCAGAGGTACACGTAATCGTAATACAATAACCAGGTCAAGGGAAGCCAGAGGTACACGTAAACCGAATACAATAGCCGGGTCAAACACGGAAAGACAGTCAGTTCTATATAATCACTAACAGGTCAGAAATACCGAAACCACGAAAGGGCACCTGGAATTTGAAGTAGGCAGGTTAAATAAGGCACCGGTCCTCCTAATTCCCTGGCTCGCATGCGTTGACATCACACATGTGCCGTTCCGCTGATCGTTTAAAAGGCATAGAAACAGAGGAGACCCGGAGGAGGAGGACACTGTGGGAGCAGTCTAGGTGAGTTCTGACACTTAGATTGAATTGGGCTAAATTGCTGATATCTCCCAGTCCTACATATAGTGTATCCATACCTGTATTTTCAATATGTACCATACCCTTATAGGATTCCGATGGTCCTTCATATGATAACATGAAAAGGTGAAACACTCTATAACCCAATGGTGCTTTTCATCAAAAGCAGGTCTTCTTGGTTATGATGTCAGTGCACTGGGATGGGTATAAATTTGGAGATCTGACTTCAGGGAAGTCAGATCTCCGTGGAACCCTTGAGGAGAGAGGTGAGTATTGTTGGCAGGGACGGTACTGTTATGTCGAAATATATCCAACATTGGACCGCAACAGGCATTTTGTCAGATATATTCCAACATTGGACAGTAAAGGGTTAAATGTTTATTGCTGTATCATGTATTAGAGTTATTACAGTTTGATGTTATAGAAGGTGGGAGACATGAGCTTCATAAGAGGGATCAGCTATGAAAGAGACACTGGTGTTCTTAAAATCCTATCATAAGGTGAAAAACATTGCAGTTATTCTGAGTCCACCTGTGATGTCTGCCCTGTGCATAGGTTTCATTTACCCTGGAAGTATGGTAATAACAGCTAAGAAACATTGCAAGCCAGTCTTGGCATGTCAGATTAGATTATCAAACCCACAGATATGAGAGAGAACAAATGTCTGAGCAAACATGATACTAGCTGATAAAGCACAAACTCGAAAGGAAGGAAAAGAGAAGCCTAAACTAGGAGGTTGATATAGACTCGAAGCTCACACATTCCAGCCTCCTTAATCAATAAATGGAGGTCCGATTAATGTGGCGATGCATCTTGCATGGAGGCAAAAGAAAAGGAACAATGTTGCCTGTGTTAAGTGCTTTTTCACTCCATTCGCAAAGCTCCCAAGAGATCAGACAGCTAAAGTAATGAACAGACCACGTCCACAGTACTATTCAGTCTCCAATTAAAATGCAATATCAACAGGCTTGACCTGGTATTGGCTTTAAACGCCGACTCCGATACAGTCATGTTATTAAATAATAAAAGTGCACCTTTCAGTCAAACAGCGGCTCAAAATTATAGCCTCTACTGAATGGAAATGAAAAGCACAGACAGTGGAGACATCGGCACACTATAGGCGGTGCAGATGTGTGACAGACTATTATAAATTAGAGGGCTAAGCAATGATAACAGCGCTGGAGCGAGGGAAAAGATATGGTTGTGCAAAACAGAATAATTGGTTTTCAACATCATTTTACAAGAATAAATAATTGACTAAAATTATAGAATATAAATTGTGTTTACTCAGACACATAGCTTCTCCACTGATCTATTTATTTTAAATTCCCTCTAATCCAGTGTTTTATCAGATTAGGACACAATCTTCTTCCAATGGGTAAAATCAACAGCTTAGCTAAAATTGTACAGTTGAATGATTAACCAGCTATGTGCAGCGGTTTTCCTGATGTTCTTGATGATCTTGCTACCATTATGCAATAAACCCCCTATTTGAACTGTATTACTTGTCATGTGCCCTTTGTATTGCTGCACCTTAGACCTCAGATCCCCCCAGACTGCAGCACTGTGTATCTCAAAATCACTCACTTAAAAAAAAGAAATAAAATGAAAAATAGGGATTTTGAGATGCACAGTGTTACTGTATGTCTGGAGTCTAGGGGATCTGAGCCTAAGGTGCAGCAATACAAAGGGCACATGACGAGTAATATAAAGTCAGGTCCAGAAATATTGTGACAGTGACACAATTCTAACATCTTTGGTTCTATACACCACCACAATGGAATGAAACAAACACAATGTGCTTTAACTGCAGACTGTCACCTTTAATTTGAGGGTATGTATATCCAACTCAGGTGAACAGTGTAGGACTTACAGCAGTTTGCAGATGTGCCTCCCACTTGTTAAGGGACCAAAGGTAATGGGACAATTGGCTTCTCAGCTGTTCCATGGCCAGGTGTGTGATATTCCCTCATTACCCCAATCACAATGTGCAGATAAAAGGTCCAGAGTTCATTTCAAGTGTGCTATTTGCATTTGGAATCTGTTGCTGTCAACTCTCAAGATGAGATCCAAAGAGTTGTCACTATCAGTGAAGCAAGCCATCATTAGGCTGTAGAAACAAAAACAAACCCATCAGAGAGATAGCAAGAACATTAGGTGTGGCCAAAACAACTGTTTGGAACATTCTCAAAAAGAAGGAACGCACCGTGAGCTCAGGAACACCAAAAGACCCAGGAGACCACGGAAAACAACTGTGGTGGATGACCGAAGAATTATTTCCCTGGTGAAGAAAACACCCTTCACAACAGTTGGCCAGATCAAGAACACTCTCCAGGAGGTAGGTGTATGTGTGTCAAAGTCAACAATCAAGAGAAGACTTCACCAGAGTGAATATAGAGGGTTCACCACAAGATGTAAACCATTGGTGAGCCTCAAAAACAGGAAGGCCAGATTAGAGTTTGCCAAACAACACCTAACAAAGCCTTCACAGTTCTGGAACAAGATCCTATGGACAGATGAGACCAAGATCAACTTGTACCAGAGTGATGGGAAGAGAAGAGTATGGAGAAGGAAAGGAACTGCTCATGATCCTAAGCATACCACCTCATCAGTGAAGCATGGTGGTGGTAGTGTCATGGCGTGGGCATGTATGGCTGCCAATGGAACTGGTTCTCTTGTATTTATTGATGATGTGACTGCTGACAAAATCATCAGGATGAATTCTGAAGTGTTTCTGGCAATATTATCTGCTCACATTCAGCCAAATGCTGCAGAACTCATAGGACGGCGCTTCACAGTGCAGATGGACAATGACCCAAATCATACTGCAAAGGCAACCAAAGAGTTTTTGAAGGGACAGAAGTGGAATGTTATGCAATGGCCAAGTCAATCACCTGACCTGAATCCCATTGAGCATGCCTTTCACTCGCTGAAGACAAAACTGAAGGGAAAAAACAAGCAGGAACTGAAGACAGCTGCAGTAGAGGCCTGGCAGAGCATCACCAGGGATGAAACCCAGCGTCTGGTGATGTCTTTGCGTTCCAGACTTCAGGCTGTGATTGACTGCAAAGGATTTGCAACCAAGTATTAAGAAGGGAAAGTTTGATTTATGATTATTATTCTGTCCCATTACCTTTGGTCCCTTAACAAGTGGGAGGCACATCTGCAAACTGCTGTAAATCCTACACTGTTCACCTGAGTTGGATGTACATACCCTCAAATTAAAGCTGACAGTCTGCAGTTAAAGCACATTGTGTTTGCTTCATTCCAACTCCTTTGTGGTGGTGTATAGAGCCAAATATGTTAGACTAGTGTCAATGTCCCAATATTTCTGGACCTGACTGTAGTTTGAAGAGGGGGTTTATTGCATAATGGTAGCAAGATACTGGATGGGAATAACAGGGCTGGACACAGAGGCTAAACAAGTAATAAGAAATTCAAAGCACAGGGGAACATGGAGGATACACACAGACTATACAGGGAGCATAGCTTGTACAAGAAACAAAAGGGATCACCGACTATAGAGGAGTACTGGATGAACACAGAGACTATACAGGACTACAGTAAGTGCAGACCCAGGAAGAGAGCTGACCACACAAGAACAACACAGAAAGGGTACAGCAACAGGGAACTAGGAGCAAGGGGTAATACTCAAGAGGGAAGCAAGGGGCAATACTCGGTATGTAGCAATGGGTAATCCTCTGTGCGATGCAGGACAAGAACTGCATAGGTAGCAGGGGAGGAACTCAGTTAGTTGCAAGGCAGAAACACAGCAGAAGGGGCAGCAGTGGAGGAGAGTCAGGGGTGACAGGCCTCATGAGTAGCTTCAAGGTGGACACACCAAAACTAACTCAATGCAGAAGCATTGACTAGTAGGTGGAGCAATCCTTTGAGGGAAACCCATCAGTGTCACGGTCCTGGCAGAGGGGAATAGGGTATGAGCCTGATGTGCGGTGATAAACAAGCTGAGCCACGTAGATAATGTAAAAAGGGGGTTTATTGTAAATATATAACAATATGGACAGGGCAGCAATGGAGATGTCTGGGGAGGCAATGCAGGGAGGAACCAGACACAGGGAGACACTGAGGGAAAACACAGCAGGAGACTTACATACAACACGAGACAGGAAACAGGGCACTGGAGGTTTGGAAGCAGCGGGCACTGGATGCTTGGCAGCAGCGGGCACAGGATGCTTGGCAGCAGCGGGCACAGGATGCTTGGCAGCAGCGGCACAGGATGCTTGGGTCATATAGTCCATGCAATAGGTCGTGGCAGGTGGCTGGCAAACGTAGTCAATGTCCAAAGCAAGAAGTCGGTACACGGGGAATCAATAATAGCAGAGGATGGGAGCAGGTCTAGGAGGAAGGCTACCAGGGAGTAAGTGAGACAATGCAGCACTGGATCATGGGTGCTCCACCCTTATAAAGGGAATGACAGGCCTATTAGTGGTAGCACCTGAAGTTCACACAGCCTGAGGGAAAGTGCAAGGTGGCGTAGCCAGAGAGATGCTGTATAGATCCAGTCAAGAGGGTGCAGTACCACCTTTGGCCTTCTTGCCACGGCGGCGACGGCATGAACGTGACAGATGCCCCTCTCCAAGGACGCACTCCGTGCGGACAGAGCCTGTTCAAAGGTTTGCAGGTCTTCCTGGCGTACAACAGTTCCATTGGAAGCAAGCACAGAGTTCGGCGGCAAGGAGTCAGCATCTGTGATAACTGTGCCACCAGTTACCAACAAAAGTTCGTTGTCCAGGCAGTTCTGGACCTGTTTGGCACACGGATATACAGGTTTCAGGGTAACCATAAGCCATGCAGGCCACATCGGTCTCAGAAGGCAAAAAGCAACTGAGAGAAAATATAAAGTCCACATCAGCCGCACTAAAACTCTTGGTGGCAACAGTGTCACTTAGGGAAGCGGCTGGATTGACACATGGCACAGCACTGGTTGTGCCAAGGTAAGCCCTTCCTGGGCCAGGTGGTCCTTGGCTGCGTCGTGCTGTTTGTAGCGAGGGTTCATCATCTGAGTCGGTGTCCCATTCAGCTTCTGTGGGTGTCTCAGATATAAGGGACACCTCCTCTGGAGCTTGAGGACGGGGGTTACTGGAGGTAGTAGTTGGCTCTGGTTTTGGCATATAAACAGAGACCAGAGCGTCCTGTAGCTGTGATCGCAGGGATGCATTATTGCGTTGCAGGTCCTGTACGTTTTGGGTGAGGGCACCGACCTGGGTAGCGAGGGCAGTAACGGTGGCAATGATCGCTGGGTCTTTCAAAGCCAGGGCAGCAGTATCAGAGGCTGGCACTGTGGTGGTAGAACTGGGTAACAGGGGACAGGTCTCAGCAGCATTCTCCACAGACAATACTTCAGCAGCAACAGTCCTGGCTTGTGGCACCTCTGCAGATGGCATCTCCATGGGGAACGAAGTCTCAGCAGCGGGTGTTTCAGGAAGTTCAGGCTCAACCACCTGGTTATCCTCAACGCCAGCAAGACCGGGATCAGCTTCCAGAGTTCTGGGTTCAGATGCCACAGCACACATACAGACTGGAGACAAAGGGGAGACATATGCTTGAGACTGCTGCCTGAGAGTTGTGGGAGTGGTAGTCTTCTTACTTGCTGCATGGAGACACATGATATCCATTAGGCACAGCGTGTTCAGACTCCAGCTCCATGGGCACGGTAGGGTCATACTCCTCGGGCAGGGTTGGTTCAGTCTCCATGGGCATAGCAGGAATATTGTTCTCTTCAGAACCACCCTTAGGAGTCTCCTGCATGATTTTTTCAAGCAAAGTTTTTACACGCTCCAGGGATAAGGATCTCCTGGATTTAGCAGGGACAGCAGCTTTAGGCTTGGCAGAGGTTTTAGGCCTGGCAGAGGCTTTAATCTGGGGGGGGGGTGTACCAGCCTTGGGAGGTGAGGAGTTCTTGGGGGTGGATTTCTTGGGAGCAGACTTTGACACAGGGGTGGATTCAGGGATGGAAGCCAGCTTTGGCAGGGAGCTGGTTGGGGCATGGAAACAAGTCTTTTGGGTGGCCGCAGTGGGCATTGTGATATCCAATGCCGGCCATCCCCACAGTACAGGCATAAGTTGGCAGCACGCCTTCTGGCTTGTTCATCAGCAGACAATGGGTCTCTGTGCCTAGGTTTGGGCGTTTGCATACACACACTAGGTGAGGGATTCCAAAGCTTCTGCAACAGCTCGTTAAGCAGGTCCACCAGGTGTCTACACAGTTCATGGAAGGCTTTGTGGATTAACCCTGTAAGGACCTGTATCACCGTGGGCTCAATTTGTAATGGCTGCATTGTTCTGTCACGGTCCTGGCAGAGGGGAATAGGGTATGAGCCCGATGTGCGTTGATAAACAAGCTGAGCCACGTAGATAAAGTAAAAAGGGAGTTTATTGTAAATATATAACAATATGGACAGGGCAGGAATGGAGATGTCTGGGGAGGCAATGCAGGGAGGAACCAGACACAGGGAGACACTGAGGGAAAACACAGCAGGAGACTTACATACAACACGAGACAGGAAACAGAGGGCACTGGAGGTTTGGAAGCAGAGGGTACAGGATGCTTGGCAGCAGCGGGCACAGGATGCTTGGCAGCAGCGGGCACAGGATGCTTGGCAGCAGCGGGCACTGGATGCTTGATAGCAGCGGGCACTGGATGCTTGGTAGCAGCAGGCAGTATACGTGGGTTATATAGTCCATGCAATAGGTCATGGCAGGTGGCTGGCAAACATAGTCAATGTCCAAAGCAAGAAGTCGGTACACAGGGAATCAATAACAGCAGAGGATGGGAACAGGTCTAGGAGGAAGGCTACCAGGGAGTAAGTGAGACAATGCAGCACTGGATCATGGGTGCTCCACCCTTATAAAGGGAATGACAGGCCTATTAGTGGTAGCACCTGAAGTTCACACAGCCTGAGGGAAAGTGCAAGGTGGCGTAGCCAGAGAGATGCTGTATAGATCCACTCAAGAGGGTGCAGTACCACCTTTGGCCTTCTTACCACGGCGGTGACGGCGTGAACCGTGACAATCAGGGCTGCTAAATCACACATGTAGAAGCCAGGGAGCAACAGGCAAGCATGGCATGGATCCATCATGGGATGGGGTGCACCTGAGCAGCAGGGAAAGCCAGGAGTAGAATTTAGGATATGAAATGAAGTCAGCCAGACAGACTGATTCTAGTGCAAATACGGGTCTTGGGGCATTTGAGTTTCTCAGGGCTGGCTTCCTGACAGATACGTGACACACGTATGGTAAAAGGGATGCATATGCACAATGGATACAGCTGTAATGCTGACTTGGTTGACATTACATTAAAAATCCTATCTGATGGGGTTGTTATGGTCAGGTATTACCATATTATGCAATGTCATATCCATGCGGGTGTATGCAGTCACAGAGAGGACAATCATCAATAGCAAGTTTTATCAAATGAAAGAGTATACCAAATGGCTGATGGAAAGCATCAACCGGCTGGGTCGAGTAGAGGTAACATCACTGCTCTGCGTGGAGAGAGCCTGTGGAGACATGGGCTCGATCCCGACGAGCACCTCTCCAGTAAGTGTCCTTGGGCAAGACACCGGGACATACTCGCCACCCAGGATATACTTGAAAACAAGAGAAATCTCAATGTATCCTTCCTGGTAAAATCCTTTCTCAAAACCCCCCGAAAAAAAAAAAAACATCAATATGAAGTTCTTTATAACTACAGGATTATTCGCATAGACCCAAATCCAAAGTTTTTGTTATAAACCATAAACGAATGAAAGAACTTAGGGGTATCACGTTTTCTAGGATTCTCATTATCACAAGCCTATCCCGTCAAAGCACATACTGGAAATTGCTCTTAAGTGGCAGCTCAGCCACGACAACAGCACAGCAAAGAGAACAGTACTGAAATTAAAAGCACCGAAACTGAACTCAATTTCAGTGCTTAGTGAATAACCATCAACAAGTCTTTGAATGAGCATATGTTAATTGTACAAACCTATTGGGTTAGATGTCACAAAACATGTGAGTTAATGGCAACAGCTTTGTGAGAAATTTCAAAAAATCTTTTGCCAATCCAAACTCCTGATCTTACCAGCCTGCACTTCTTTCTTATGGGCTGTCTGATGGATCAAGTGTACTCTAACAAGTCCCCATGATTGATGCCTTAGCGTATAACATTAGGAATTAGATCCATGCAATATTGAGACATGGTAGCATTAACATGCAGTGCCGCGTCAACATGTGCCTAACAGAAAACAATGCCCATTTCAGGCACTCGCTGTGATAGCATCTGTTCAACATGAGAGGAGGTACGTTTCCTGAAACTCTTATAGATTTTACTACATTCATTTAAGATCTACAACAAAAAAATGTAGGGTTCTAGCCAGTATGAATCACCCTGTAGCATTCTGAATACAGTGAATTAATTTAAGGACTCTACTGTTGGAGAGGAGGATAAGAAAATATTTAGGATAAAGTAAAACCAAATAATATAAACAAATATGGCACCATCCCATCCTAGACTATAATAGGAAGCTGGTAAGAGAGAAAATCTTTGAACGTCAATTCCCATACTGACTCCCTATTGCCAATCTTATTCCGACCCAACTGCTATATTTGTGGCTGGGCTCAGAAAAATTGTCTGCAACAGGTAGATACCAGCATTGGTGCTGCTTGCCACCGTGGGCATTGACTCTGCAAGAGCTTGATTGTGCAGGGGCTGCGAAGGGACACTGGGAACTGTTTACTTCCCGTCTTACATTCTTCACAGACAGAGGAAGCGGCTGATCACTTCGTCCCCTGCACTAAAGGACCTGAGGTAAGTATGGGATTTTTTGACGGGCTTACCTTGAGGTATGAAGTTGTTTTGCAAAAGCAAAATCCCTTAACCACAGGATTTCAAAGTCATTTACCAAATACTGTCCAATTTAGAAGAGAACGGGCATCATTGGAATCGCTCATTCTCTTCTAGGTAGGTGCAAAGTAACATCTCCTATAAAACGTATAGGAGACGTGAATTTACAAACATCTAAGCAGCAAGCAAGACATGTGACTTTGTTGCAATTGCTGATTTGCTGTAGAAGATTTTAAGTTAAAGGGATACTCTAAGCAACATGACCACCTAAGCTTTTTTAGGTAGTCATGATGCCCGGAGTATGCCCCCCTCTGTCTCCCCTCCCTCCGCTCAGCAGTTCAGCTGAAAAAGCTGAAAACAGCTGAGAGAGGCGGAGGAGTTTACTCCGCCCTCCCAGCTGTCAGTAAGCAGAGCGGGATTCAGATTTCCCACTTCTGCCGGCTATTGCCGAGTAGGAGACGTCATTGCGCTTTCAGCACGATGACGTCTCCAACTCGCCGCAGTAGCTGGTGGCAGCGGCTGAGGGTTAGTGTTGCGCGCATCCTCTTGCGCGCAACACTGATCCTCAGAGGGAGCCGGGAGGAAGCCTGCCGATTGGCTGGCTTACGTGAGAGGCGCGCATGCGCGCTTCTCACGTAAACCAGAAGGCAAGAAGGACGGGAGAGGAAGAGGAGGGAGGTGAGTATAAAAAGAAAAAAAAAGACGCCGCTGGAAACAAGTGGATTTTAGGGTAAGTATTACAGTTACAAAAAAAAAAACCTAACGATTTATTAAGGGAATAGGGATAGATTAAGTTAAAAAAACTGGGGGTGATTTTTGAGTAGAGTGTTCCTTTAACACCTGGAGCAGTTTTGACTAACTGCTCCAGGCACAAATCTAATGTCTAAGTTGGAATTGGGCTCATAGTATACAGGCTGCATAGGTCTAAATGAGAACCAGGTGAAGGACAATTAGGTACAAGAATGGATTGAGGAAAAACAAAGGTGACCAAGAGCAGAATAGAAACACTAGAACATCAAATGTATATGCTACATGATAAAAAAAACTCTGAAAGGGCAGTGGGGCAATAGGTCAAATAGGTCACTCTAGATCAGTAGAAGAAGACTTGGCTATGAAGGAAGAACAAAAAAAAAAAGAAAGGACAATAGGAAAGGAGAATAAAGAGACCATTCCGAGACAGAATATAATAGCTTTATAGACTAACAATAGGTAGTCAGCTGCTCTTTTTAGCTTTCAAGCCTTAGAGACAATTTTTACTTTAAATTAATGTTGAGAAAGACATTTGATTCGATTGTTTGGAAGAGTTGGTACATTTGCACATTACGTGTAACCTAGCTCCAGAACGTCTATTCTACATCTATGAGCTTGGGTTTACATATGATTAAGGCAAAATATGTATAGCCATGTCTCCTTGGACGTAGCATATCATAACAAACATCTTGCATTCATATCTGCTCAAAAATCAGACAGCACCATAATCAAAATTCATCCCATTCCTCTTTTTATTGCCAATCCTTTGAGCACTCTTGGATTATGTTCACCCTTACTTCAGACATGGCTCCTCATTACGTGACACAAGACCCGCTCCAACCTCTAATAGAATAATTAGTGTTAGAAAGTGGCTGAGGCTAGCCAGAAATGGAGCAATAAAAGAAAAAAGAAACATATTACCCATTAAATCATAGAGAGAAACAGGTGTCTGGCGTTTTATAAGCCAACAGCATCATAAAAGTGCCTATTTTGCCTAATACATGTGGAAAGTCTATACCATATTTATGCACCTTTTAAAATCCCATAACTGTTTTATATATTCATATATATATATATATTAAGCGCGTTTTGAAGATGACATGCGTTTAATAGTACTATTTTTAATTTGTTGCAATGAGAATGGCCATTGGTTTTCTTGAAATTTAGAGCCGATCCAGTGAATCTTTCAAGCGGTCTCTCATACACAGAGAAAGATTTATAAAGCAGTCATTTTGAAATGTGTCTACGAGATCACGGTAGAAACCTCTGTGCAACAGAATCAAATATATCATCAGTGAAATATGCAGGCCTCACATTCAAAGACTGTTTGTGACTGCAACGTTAATCCATTAAACCATCCAAACTTTAGTATGAATCATAATACCACCAGAACGCGCAACGCCTAAAAACACGAGTAAAAACCTGCGCAAAATCTGTTCTTGCTTCAGGCTAAAGAAATCATTAGGAAAGAATGGTATGGAATATGGAGTAGGCCTAATTGTATGGCAATAGTGTAACATAATATGTTTGAAAAAGGCTGGTGAAATCATGGATCCCCAATTGTGGATTTACCTATGGGGCAGAGATTAGCTAGACAATTTTTTTTATAGGTACTGTAGAGGTATTGCAGTACTTAGAATTATGAGAGAATGCATGACTAACACATTACACCATTGGGAAGCATTATGTGGGATGCAAAAGAGTTGTGGCATCAGTTGTCCTGCTTCATAACATTCTCAATGATGCAACAGGGAGGTCACACCCATATCATGACAACAATGATGCAGAACATTGTAAGCCCTCTTAAAAAAGTCTACAGAGGTGCAATTCTATGCAGTGTGCTTGTATACCAAAAAGAAAAGTGAAAGACGTACGATGGGACAATAATGTGTCCGCCAGGAATGCACAGGCATAACTAATGTAAGAACACAATACTAGTAAATGGCACTAAAAGTGCATATGAAGGAACTAAAACAACCAATATTTCATGAGCAACAATGAAACCACACAAAAAGTACATAAAACATGAAAAGTGAATCCACAAGCTAGGGTCATGCATTGACCCGATGATGTACTGAGGGTATACAATGAATCAATATGACATATAGACCAAAGAAAGCAGAAAATCAAGAAGGGTAAGTAACCACACCCTATGTACTAGCTATTACCGCGGCAGTTCAAGCTGCCTACATTAGCAATAAACTATACTGGATAAAGAGGGGGAGGCAGGGTGCACCCGAATAAATCAACCGAATAATATACAAGTATCTCACAGAAGTGAGTACACCCCTCACATTTTTGTAAATATTTTGTTATATGTTTTCATGTGACAACACCAAAGAAATGACACTTTGCTACAATGTAAAGTAGTGAGTGTACAGCTTGTATAACATTGTAAATTTGCTGTCCCCTCAAAATTACTCAAAACACAGCCATTAATGTCTAAACTGTTGGCAACAAAAGTGAGTACATCCCTAAGTGAAAATGTCCAAATTGTCCCAATTGGCCCAAAGTGTCAATATTTTGTGTGGCCACCATTATTTTCCAGCAATGCCTTAACCCTCTTGGGCATGGAGTTCACCTGAGTTTCACAGGTTGCCACTGGAGTTCTCTTCAACTCCTCCCTGACGGCATGACAGAGTGGGTGAATGTTAGAGACCTTGCGCTCCTCCACCTTCCGGTTGAAGTTGCCCCACAGATGCTCAACAGGGTTTAATTCTGGAGACATGCTTGACCAGTCCATCGCCTTTACCCTCAGCTTCTTTAGCAAGGCAGTGGTCATCTTGGAGGTGTGCTTGGGGTCGTTATGTTGCAATACTGCCCTGCAGCCCAGACTCCGAAGGGAGGGGATCATGCTCTGCTTCAGTATGTCACAGTGCATGCCAGCATTCATGGTTCCCTCAATGAACTAAATGACTGTTACAGGCAGCACTCATATAGCCCCAGACCATGACACTCCCATCCACCATGCTTGACTGTAGGCAAAACACACTTGGCTTGTTCTCCTCCCCTGGTTGCCGCCACACATGCTTGACACCATCTGAACCAAATAAGTTTATCGTGGTCTCATCAGATCACAGGACATGGTTCCAGTAATCCAAGTCCTTAGTCTGCTTGTCTTCAGCAAACTGTTTGCGAACTTTCTTGTGCATCAACTTCAGAAGAGACTTCCTTCTGGGATGACAGCCATGCAGACCAATTTGATGCAGTGTACAGCGTATGGTCTGAGCACTGACAGGCTGAGCCCCCACCCCTTCAACCTCTGCAGCAATGCTGGCAGCACTTATACTTCTATTTCCCAAAGACAACCTCTGGATATGACGTTGAGCATGTGCACTCAACTTCTTTGGTCGACCATGGCGAGTCCTGTTCTGATTGGAACCAGTCCTGTTAAACCACTGTATGGTCTTGGCCACCGTGCTGCAGCTCAATTTCAGGGTCTTGGCAATCTTCTTATAGCCTAGGCAATCTTTATGTAAATCAACAATTCTTTTTTTCAGATTCTCAGAGAGTTCTTTGAGATGAGGTGCCATGTTGAACTTTCAGTGACCAGTATGAGAGAGTGAGAGCGATAACACCAAATTTAACACACCTGCTCCCCATTCACACTTGAGACCTTGAAACACTAAGGAGTCACATGACACCGGGGAGGGAAAAGATGGAATCCAAAATTATCTGAAACCTGAAACTTTTTGATCTCAGACATGGTGTAACGAATGGAAAATTCCACCATTGGCCTCATGTTTCCTCATGATGTGAGACACAAACACAAACATTTGTGTACAAAATAATGAAACATATTGGCAGGGACACTAAGGAGGAAAACCTGCGCCTGCCGGTTTCTTCCTAACATTCCTGTTTTAGCTCCATATTACGGGGCAGGCGCTGATTCAGCAGCCTACCCTGTAAATCAGCGCTAAGTCTCAGGATGGTCGAGGCAGCGCTAAGCACCGCAGCAGGCATCCCCTTCATGGAGTCCATAAGACTCCATTAAAGCTTTGACTGCCGGTCACATGACCTGCAGGATCACACCTCTCGCGAGATCCTGCAGGTTCGCGGAGTGATTCACAGAGGGAAACTGGGGACTTTTTTCCCCCAGCTCTCTCTCTGCTTCCAGTGGCCAAAAGCAGCAGATCGAGCTGCTGTTCTTGCCACGGGATGAGAGGTGAGTATGTGATTTTTGGGGGGATTTGTAGCTGGTGATAACTGATTCCGTAGAATCTAGGAGCTGGTGATAACTTTTCACTTAACCACGGCGGGACGTAATTAGCGTTAGGACTTTGTAATCCTAACGGTAATTAACACTTTGCACTCCCTATGTTAAGCATAGGGAGCACAAAGTTCAGTAAACTCGCGTTGAAAAGCGCAAGCTCCGAATCGCTAGCTGTTTTTTCAATCTGTTAGCGTTCGGAATGTAATATGGTCGGCCCACGCTAAGGCAACTTAAGCCAGAGTTAGCGCTCACACAGCTGAGTGCTAACATTAGCGTTAAGTATGTACTAGGGCCTGTTGTATAAAATTAACCCATGTGTACAGTTGCTCATAATTCCTTGTTTAGACTTGGATTCCATCCACAAGATCTCATTGCTGTATGGAAATATCCCAAATTTCAAAACAAGTGGTCCCAGGCATTTTGAATAAGGGATACTCAACCTGTACAACATCTGTAACCCTTTCTTTCGGAAGCAGGTTCATGGATTGTGCTGCAGTAAAGCTTTTCTTATGTGTGGCTTTATTGAGTTTGAATATAACATGCGCTAATCCCCTGCATAACCTATTAATCACATTATTTTGAATCCTAAAAAGAAAATGTAAATTGGAATGTAGCAAGAACCATTACCCTAAAATAAATGGTTCAGTTTAGGGACTATAAATCTTAGATGGAAAGTATACACAATCTGTGCTGCAGACAGTACAGTACACCATAATGGTCCTCCCCCTGCTGTGCATTCAATGATGAAAGATACGGATTCTAGTAGGATATCCTTGGTGCTTAGGAAACTGCTATTGGGCAAATATTTTGCGGAACTTCATAGAAAATGCAGCAGGGATGATAAATAACTCTGTATGATCTTTGCTTTTGTATTTTCATAATATGGAGAGGGCCGTATAAATTCGGGAAATGTGAAATAAGTTCTATTGCTCAATCGTAGAAAAAGATTCAGGAAGGGTTGACGGTTTTTCTTTTTTAAAAAGGCGCAATTGCTTCAAGCTTGGTTATTCACCTTTTGCTGGATCATGGCAGGTTCAGGTAGGTATGAAAGGTTGAATTTGCTAAAAAAAAAAATTCTTTCTGTGTAGACTCCTGTTTGTATTGCCTGCTTTGTGGTCCAGCTTGAGATACATGCACGTCATCGATCACGTTTTCCCACTTTAGATTTGTATTGAGAGTACATATTGCCCTTGCTGTTGGTTGGCTGACAGATGGCCAACATGTCACCATTCCTCTGTCACATATTTGCGTTAATGTTTCACCTGCAATTTTTCATTTAACTAATAATGACTTCTTATGTTCTAACCACAATGTTGTGTAGTGAAATAGGTTTCGATTTGTCACATCTAAGGATAATGTAACCTGTCATTGATCAAGAATTCTACAAGGAAGAGTTTAAGGAAGGCAGGCTCAACCTTAATTAAGAGCTGTTGCTATGTGTGCTGAGGTTACCATTACATCACAGTAGGCTTTTAGAATAGCCGGCCTTTGTGGTCAAATTCCACCGGCACTAGGATATAACCACTATGATTCTACTGTCACTTTTCAGACTCTGCTATACCTTTAAGGACAATGTATGTACTGTGACTGCTCAATGTGCCCTCTGAGTGCAGCGGCTTAGTCCCACCCAGAATCTAAAGACTGAGATCAGGTTCTGGGACTTCGGTACTGTCAGGAACCAGCTTTCACCAATCCCTTTCAATGTGATCACCATTGAGAGACATTGGCTGCCTCATGGCTGGTCATGTATAAAGCAGTAATAAATCCCAAAATGTTTTTTGTAGGGTACCAACACATACCAGAACCAACCAATTCCCAATTGATCATCCGAGAAGAAGGTACGGGCAATTCAATCCTCTGATCAAGGGCAACTTATATTGATATGAAATCGTGCGATGAGACAATGTTTCAACTCTTGACGAGACAAACAATCGTCAAGAATCAAAATGTTGTCTCAATGCAAAAAGTTACTTCAATAAACGTTGCCATGAATCAGATAATTGGAGTGTCCATACCTTCTCCTTGGATCCTCACGGTCACTTGACATAACGCAGCTTACTGGAACTAGACCCAAATCTGAACTAGGGACAAATGAGCACGGTGCTGGCATCCATTTGAGTTTAAAACTAAACTAAAGCGTTAAAATGTAGGCGAAGGGTGTATATAAGGGGTCATGAGGGTTGACCTTGTTTTAACCCTGTATTATCCCTTAACAACCAAAGGTTACATATTTTTTTAATATAACCAGGGAAAACATGCATGTGTTCACTAAAGTTGCAGCTACGTTATTGCAACTTGTCTATTTAAAGCTGATATATGCTCTTGCATCTGCTCCAGTACAAGCCATTAAAACACTGCTAATATCACAGATTTGCAAAGCAGATAGCCATCAAAATCCATACATTAATCAGAATGCAGCTAATTTTATTAGATTGATTGTCTCGGGCAAACCTCAGACATTAGTGAACTGCCCTTTCAGCAGGTAAGATGAGCTGACATTTGGTGTACCATGCCACAGCTGTCAAAACCAGAAATTATGCATTGATTTTGCCATTTGTTTTCTTGCTTTGTAGATAGTCATTGAGTGCCAGATCTCAGGACACAAATCCCAAATGGAGACTACCCAAAAGAAAACAGGACACAGGGGAAGTACTTGCTTGCAGATTGCCTTCCAGGCAATCATGGCAGGTCATTCAGTTGCACTAAGAAAGCTCATTTTATCTTGTGCCATTATTCAGTATAACCTTCTAATCAATATAGTCTAGTATGGGCAAAATTGGATTGACCTCATTCCTTTTCATTTCTTTAGCTGTAAAGTGATTTTCTCATAGTAAAGTCATGAGATAAGATACAGGAATATGAAATGTCAAAAATGTCTAGTAACAAATTACACTCAAGTTAAAACTTTTGCTTTTTATAGAGCATCTGTCACACTCAACGGAAGTTGGGATCATCGGACAGAGAATTTGTAAAAATGTTACTATATACAGTTGTGTTCAAAATTATTCAACCCCCAATGCTGTAAAGGGTTTTAGGGAATTTAGTGTACATTTGTAATTGTATTCAGAATGAAATCCTACAAGGACTTTTTAAAGAACCATATGCAACTAAAATTACATCAATTGGTTTCGTAATACAGTAGTAAATGTTTCTTTTGTGAATTCTTCATTGACACAATTATTCAACCCCTTAAAGACTACCACTCTGAAGAACAGAGGTTCATTCAAGTGTTTTCAATCAGGTATTGAAAACACCTGTGGATGTCACGGAGCAGCAATAAAGCATAATAAGCACCAATTAGGCAGCTTTAAAATGACTGTGATACTCAGCTCCTTCTAGACATTTACTGGTGTGGTTACAAACATGGTGAAGTCAAGAGAATGGTCCAGGAAGACAAGAGAAGAGGTGATTACTCTTCACAGGAAGGGCAATGGCTATAAGAAGATTGCAAAGATGTTAAACATACCAAGAGAGACCATAGGAAGCATCATTCGCAAATTCAAGGCAAAGGGCACTGTTGAAACGCTACCTGGTCGTGGCAGAAAGAAGATGCTGACTTCGACTGCTGTGCGCTACCTGAAGCGTGGAGTGGAGAAAAGTCCCCGTGTGACTGCTGAGGAACTGAGAAAAGATTTGTCAGATGTGGGTACGGAAGTTTCAGCTCAGACAATACGGCGCACACTGCGTAATGAAGGCCTCCATGCCAGAACTCCCAGGCGCACCCCCTTGCTGTCTCCAAAGAATAAGAAGAGTCGACTGCAGTATGCCAAAAGTCATGTGGACAAACCACAGAAGTTTTGGGATAGTGTTCTGTGGACTGATGAAACAAAATTAGAACTGTTTGGGCCCATGGATCAACGCTATGTTTGGAGGAGGAAGAACAAGGCCTATGAAGAAAAGAACACCTTGCCTACTGTGAAGCATGGCGGGGGTCAATCATGCTTTGGGGCTGTTTTGCTTCTGCAGGTACAGGGAAGCTTCAGCGTGTGCAAGGTACCATGAATTCTCTTCAGTACCAGGAGATATTGGATGACAATGTGATGCAGTCCGTCACAAACCTGAGGCTTGGCAGACGTTGGACCTTTCAACAGGACAATGATCCAAAGCATACATCAAAGTCCACTAGAGCATGGTTGCAGATTAAAGGCTGGAACATTTTGGAGTGGCCATCGCAGTCACCTGACTTAAATCCGATTGAGAACCTCTGGTGGGACTTAAAGAAAGCAGTTGCAGTGCGCAAGCCTAAGAATGTGACTGAACTGGAGGCTTTTGCCCATGACGAATGGGCGAAGATACCCGTAGATCGCTGCAAGACACTTGTGCCAAGCTATGCTTCACGTTTAAAAGCTGTTATAACTGTAAAAGGATGTTGTACTAAGTACTAAGATTGAATGTCACTTGGGGGTTGAATAAAACTGATAATGATGTGAGCACAGAAAAGACATTTGTGGTTATTTCATTATAAATGTTATGTTATATTTGTCTGACCTACACGTGCCTCTTTGATTTAATTGTAAGCAAGATGACTGAATGATCAAAATCAATGTCAAACTGGCCAAAACACTCAATTTCAGTGGGGGTTGAATAATTTTGAACACAACTATAAATAGGGAGGAGATCATCACACAACGGCCAACAGGTGAGCTGATCAGTCGAGAAGCAATTAACCCCTGGGCTGCTACCCAGGCAAAAGCAGCATAGGTCCTGGCCTGCACAGGTATACATGAATACAGAGGGCAGGGGGACAGGGCTGGAAAGTGACACCTGATCAGATATTATATACAGTATGGCTGGTTAGGTGTACCTATGGACCAGTGTTAGCAAAAAATAAGCACTAACACATGAATAGGAAGTGATTACCTAAGTTTCACTGTCACTCTCTTCCAGTCGCATGTCACTGGGGTGACTGAAAGCTGCGAGCGCAAGAGCTGTACTACAGGATGGCCAACACTTATTCCAGACAGTTGACTGACTGCCGACAATAAAGGTCACTGAAGACGCCAATTGCACAGCACTGTGAGATGACCAGTAATGATCAGTAGATGATCAGGAAGCATTTGTCATGGCTCATTGTACGGGATTGCAGGTTCGGGCCCAGTGCGTGGTTTAAACAAAAGTGGAGTGAGGCAGATATAGAGGGGTTCAAGAAATAAAGATTTATTGTATGAAAATACCGATGGGAGTAAACCAAAGGGGGCACTGAATGACAAAGGGGTGGCTTGGTGAGACAGGAATGGGACTGGTAGATACACACATTATACAGAACAGAACACACCAAGCAGACAGGACAGGAAAGGGGTTGACAGATAGGTGAACAGGACTGGAACTGGGCTGAACACTGAGTATCAGGCAAGGAGGGCAGGACAGGATGACTATAAATATAAAAAGAGATCAGGAAACTCAGAGAAACTAAATAACAAAAGAAGACGTATGGAATATAGATAGACCAGGAGGGGGCTAAGGACCAGGAGACACAGAGGGCAGAAGATCAAATAAACAAGGGATAATCAGGCGAGGTCTTCAGAAGGGGCAATCCGGTAGAGTGGTAATTTTCTTAGCATAGTTCAGGGCAGGCGGCTGGCAGAAGAATATCAGAGTTCAAAATCAAAAAGTCCTACATGGGTAATCAGTGCACTTGAGGTTCAGCAGGATCAGATGATACAGGGACAAATATGAAGGGTAGCGATGGAGGTCACAGTGGGAGTCCAGGAATATGGATGGAGGGTAGCAATGGAGGGTCACAATGGTAGTCCAGGAACATGAACAGAAGAAAACAATGGAGGGTCACGGTGGGAATCCAAGAACACGAATGGAGAGTCACGGTGGGAGTCCAGACAGAGGAGATGTGTGCTGCACACATACAATGAAGAACTTCAATGCAGAAGCAACATCCTGTGGGTGGAGTGTATCTATAAGGAAGACCAGGCCCAGCCCACACCTGAGGCTGGAGAGGAAAGGGGAAACCTGGCGTGGACTCCTGGATGCCTGGACACCAGACCAGGCAGGGGCAAAATCTGGTCCGGAATCATAACATGAAAGGGGCGACAGCACTTCATTTGGCCTTCTTACGCTGCCAATGGCAAGTGATGTGAGAGCATTGCACCCAGTATATTAAGCATGGAGGCACCCGACAATGGAGCCAAGATACTAGCAGCTACAATATCGCATCAAGGGATGAGATATCACATTGATCTTATGACCAATGCAATGCCTTCCCATTATGGAATATCAAAGTGAAAGTGAAACTGTCGAGTATAGGTTCACGATAAAGACATGTACATAGTAGTGACATTTCAGGTTTGTTTATTCTTTTACGAAGAAGTGAGTTGGTGGCATTTATTAAGGGAATTGCATAGTAAAATTTAAACCTGACTATCCTGACCTAAAATCTTGCAGTTCTCCTTTTGTAAAGTGTCAGCCCCTGTATTTTTAAAAGTAATTGAAAGCTAAGTTTGGCAGCGGATAAAAGTCGATTGGTTTTCTATGCAGGCTTAGAGCAACCCATTTCAGACATCCACCAATGCGGGTACAAACAAAACAAAGAAAAAAATGGTTCAAATAAAAAATCCAATGAAGACAGAAGAGACATTTTTCAAGTAATTAAGTCATATATTTTTTGTTCAATTTCCCTTTAAGATTTAGTACTTACATTTTCACTGCTTTCCCATTAAATGTTAATTATTCCAAAATTGCTACAGCGTGCACAAATAATAAAAAAAATAATGCAGTATGTTAAGACTACTTTGTCTTTACATTTTTTTTCTTTTAAAAAAAACGTGAACCATTAAATAAAATCTTTATGATTTAGATAATCGTGAAGTGGATCTTCTGCCTCTGCTTTATTACAGCATCAATCCTTCCAATTTAATTTTAAAATGCACACTTTTGTGTTAATGAACTCTCTTTAACAAGTCTTCCTAATGTTTTGGGGGATGATTTATACATTTGTTTTATATTGTGTCACACTCTAGATATATCTTTGGTTCTAATTTGGGCTTTTGGGGATTGGACAAAATATTTGCCTGTCACTTCCTTCATTACATTATTAAAGTTCATACGGCACTTATTTATGCTGCACTTGTATAGTATGCAGAGCGTTCACTAGAACGTAGACAGAGTGAAGGTACAGGAAGAAAACATTACAAAAGATTTATGTATGGCAAGAACAAAAAGCCTTGTATAAAGGGAACAGAGCAGTTTAAAGGTGTGTTTGTGGAATACATTTAAAATGCATGTAAAGGAGTACATGTGATATGGAGCTATAAAAAACATAAGCACATTGATTGTATGTTCTGTTTTAGTTCATACGATAACAGAACATTTAGGCTGGGTTCACACCTCAGCTTTTTTCATATGCGCGTAATACGCGTGTTTTTGGCGCGTATCGCGCAAATGTGAAAAACGCGTGAACACGCATTGCCACACGTTCACGCTGCAGTCTACGGCCGTGAACGCGCTACAATATGCCCCAAAGAAGCTCCTGTACTTCTTTGGGCGTATGGCGTTTTACAGCGCGTTTCTACACGCTGTAAAACGCCCATGTGTGAACGGGCCCCATAGGAAATCATGGGATTTCCGTGTTTGGACGTTTTACAGCATGCAGGAACGCGCTCTAAAACGCCCAGGTGTGAACGGGGCCTTATACATTTCTGGAGCTATATTAAAACTCTTTTCAGCTTCACAGGTAATAAAGTGTCAGAGGAACAAAAAGAAAGATATTGATATACAGACAAATTAACAGGTAGAACATGTTATGGTTTGTTTTTAAGGATATGTCATCCTACAATATTTCATTAGGGTTGCCGGATCGGCCATGTTTTCCTGGACGCATAATTATTTCATACAGAGTGAAACACAGGGAAAATTGCCGCAACATGTATAATTTATATGACACAAGAAGGAAATCAAGGCAGGTCTCTTGGGATTCCTTTCTGTTTTTTACCTGCAGCGTATGGATTGTACATGGTACGGGTCTGCATTTTTTTCATGCACTGCTCATCAGCATGAATAAATTATGTGTCCATGAAAACATGGCTGATCTGGCAACCCTAGATGTGTGATAAAACAGTGCTAACATTTTTAGATAAAAAGTCCAATATTCATATACAAAAACAGTATCTAAGAGTCACTTTAAAATATATTGCAGGGCAAGCAGTTGCTTCAAAAAGCAAATTTTTCAGTTGCCATGTACCGAGCAGGCAGACCTGTGTTCTATGCTAACCTTAATTTTTTTACATAGCACCACTTGTTAGCTAGAATACATTATCTCATGCAGAGACCTGCATAATAACCCCTTCACTACAAAGTCTTACTATATTTGATCTGCATGGCACCTCCTGGTGCCCCAATACTGTGTGAAGTTGATAGGGTTTTCCACAGGAGTAATGCAAAGGAATTAAATTTATTACATTTACATTTGGGCTTCAGAACATTCCCCTAAAGTTTTAGTACTGATAGTTAGCATTATGCCCGTGGTGAAAACACTTTCAAAAACCAGCGGGCAATGAGCTTGAATGGCATCTCCTCATCTGATCCTGCACGGAGACCTGAACTGCAGTAACTCGTTTTTGCCAGCAGATGGTGACATCTGCATGCTAAATAGGTTATCACAATAAGGAATACATTGGGAATATTCTCAAATATTTCTTTCTGTATAAGGAAAAATCCCCCACTACTTCCTGACAGTGGTTTTCTGGAAAATGTCTTGGCAATGAAGGAGTTAAAACGAAGCCCAGGTATATTGATATATACTGTATAATAATAACTGATTAAGAAGTTTTGTAGCTGAGGAACTGATTAGATTGTGCTATTGATTTTACTTTTCAAAAGCCCCAGGATTATTAACCCCTTCCCGACCACTGATGTACCATGTACGTCCTGCCCACGGGTCTCCCTCAGACCCACGGACGTACATAGTACGTCAGCGGGCTCCTAACCTCCCTCCCACCAATACTTACCTCCATCGCTGGCTCCAACGGCATTCTGGCAGGGAGGAAGCCTACCCCTCTGTCTTAGAGGGGCCGGCGAGCACAATGACGTCACCACGCTGCGTGGTGATGTCATCGGTAGGCGCCCCCCGGCACCTGCATTGAACACAAGGTAGTGGAGGGGTGGATTCTTTGGAGCCCTCTACCTCTCCAACCATGGCACCTAGAAAGATGCTTTTTACACCACTGGTAAGGGGAGAGTCTCCCTTTTCAGCGATGTATAGCATTAACCATTTCACTGCCGAATCACGACTCAGCGCCAATCGGCGCTGAATCGCGATTTAAACCTGGAGGTGGCTGACATCTTGGATGTCAGCCAAGCCTCCAGGTCACCCCCCACCCACTGACATCTCCACCATATGTGTGAGGATGTCAGTGGGCCAGTTAACCCCCTAGCTGACAAGGGGAGATAAGGGGATCCAAACAATCCCCCTATCTCCCAATCCGTGGCAGCTATTTTTGGATATCAATGGAAAGGTCTGATCATGGCCTTTCCAATGATACCAAACATGACTAGTTTGGTGTAAACAAAAGCTACAAAAATAAAAACAAAAAATAAATATAAATTTAAAAAAAAAAAAAAAAGAATTTAGTTTTTTTTGTCTGTTGTTTTTTAGTTAAATAGGACCTAGGCTGTCATCTAAAAATAATGACCATAAAACGGTCAGAATGAGTTCAGCGCACATAGGTGAACTGGCTCAGCAGTGAAGGGGTTAAAAAGAAAAAACATGTAAAAATTGGGTATTTCTATTCTCGCGACAAAATTTTGAAACTATTTAGCCGGGGTCTTTTTTGGCAGTTGCAGATTTTTGAGATTAAATTACGAAAAAGTGTGTTTTTACCATTTTTTCATCATATTTCATATTTGCTTTTATAGTAAATCATAGGATATGATGGAAATAATGGTATTTTTAGAAAGTCCATTTAATGGCGGGAAAAACGGTGTATTATATGCGTGGGTTGCATAAACGAGTAAGAGGAAAATTTGACCTAAACACAAACAGCGCAGAAAAGTAAAAACAGCAGCGGGCACTAATGTACGGATTTGTGTAAAACCGCCCGGTCACTAAGGGGTTAATAAAGATAGATAGGCAGAAAAAAAATCCCAACGCTTTGTCCTGACTCTTAACTCCTTGAATAAATACCACAATTTATGGCAGTGATGGATACCCTTGGCACCAAAGAGGGTTCAAAACTAAAAATGTCTGCATAAAAGGGTTCCTTTAAAATCTTTTTTTCAGCCTTACTCTTCACAAACAGAACAAACAAACTGCCTTCCTTTAAGTGGTGGAAAAGAAGTAGGTGCATGCGCTTGAAGGGTGGTATTCTGTATCTCTACAATGATACAATTTAGCAGTAAGTGATATCTTCAGTCTTTACTTTATCCTGGTTACATAATACTTTATCTGTGACCGTGTAAAGAGACTTGTCAATATTGAAAAACCAGGAATGACGCTAAAAGGTATGTCTTATTAATATAAATCGAGGGATATCATTTGACGCATGTTCTAAAAATAATAAACACTCTTAACCCCTTCATTAACAAGGTCAAGCATGCTTAGTCTTCAAAAGCAATTGTTGGTGCCCCAATATCAAGGATAATCGATGTGGACCAATTCGAGGGAAATGTATAGGAATTTTGTTTATTGCAAAATAAAATTGTTTGCAAATGGGCTCCAGAACATGCTCCTGCAACATAATGAGCATGACAGCCGATGTGTTGACATTATTTGAAAAGATTTGAGATACAGTTTTCCATCACGGAACCAGGAAGTTCGAACTACAGTGTAAATGTAGTAGTGCTTTTTCCCCAGCAAACTTTCAAAAAGGGCTTTCTGATAGTGAACAATGGGACATCTTTGTACATATCTGCTGTGTGAGCCGTTTTCTGTAAAACAACTTGGTCCGTGTAGTTTTTTTTGTAAAATCACTTGGTAGTGAAGTGGTTACGCACCTCATAGTAATACCCTGACTATGTTGCTTCTATTATAATGGAAATTTTGCGTTTTTAAGTACTATAATTTGTGGTGGGATCCTAACACGAAGGCCGACTTGTGGCAAATTATGGAATTAGATTAGCAAGTGGTATACTGTAGCAACATATAATTTAAGGGGTGAAAAAACATAAAGAATATAATCTTAGCGCTTCCACTTCTGAGAAATTCTCCTAAATTCTTCTATTTACTTCGTTTCTTTTTACTTTTTTTCTTCATCTGTTTGGTCTATATTTTCATATGAGGACCAATTCCATTTTACAAGACTATTAAAATCTACATTTTAGAAATCCGTACATTTTATACATTTCATTTATTTCTCTTCTACCACTTACAGGAACTTCAACTGGTTAGTTTAGTTTGTGTGGCTACTTTTTTGGGTGTTGTGCCTTATACAGTGGAAAGAGTATTGTCATAAGATACTAGTGATTGGTTCTTCTTTTGTTGTTCTTCGTTTAGTTGTTGTTTTTTTTGGGTGTGTTTTATGTTTGTTCTTATGTCCACCTAAGTATCATGTGATATGTAGTTAAGAGTATTTAAGGTGCCAATGGAATAAGTAAAAGCCTTTGGTTGACACCGCCAAAGTGGTAAATTAGCTCTCCATCCTGTAAGAATTCTAATGCAGGGAGACAATGACCTCATGTGCTTGTTACCTCTCAGACTTTATTTTATATTTAATGATAACCAATGTCTTCAAGATGATGTTAAAGTCTGGATGGTTACCAAAAACAATGTATCAGGGGGTAGGAGCTCATTCTCAGAATTCCCGGGAATGGAGATAACGTATGTGGGATATCGGAATTCTTGCTTGTTAGTGATCAGAACAACATGTTATACATTTCTTTTAAGTGAGTCACAAGTACAGAGCTTGTTAGGTACTTGTCTTACCTTTGATGCTTTTTCTGTTTAGGATTTATACCGCCACAGAAATTAAATTATTCTTTTGATTCTGGAAAAAAGGAAATGAAAAACAGTATTTTAAAAACAATCTGAGCATGAAAAGTTGACTTGTATTTATTATCATTATTATTACTATTCCTGTATTTGTATTTAGTCAACATATTTGTTGTCCTCTGTTTGTGTTTCATTGTGCAGTTTGTCAAATGTTTGGTTGTTTTGGAGTGATCCTGGCCAGTGGTGATCCTGGCCAGTGATAGGGAGAAAAGATGCAGCTCAGAAAGTTAAGGGGCTTCCTACTTTGGGCAGGGAGATTGCGAAGAGGAACTCTGAACAGTTTTACCTGTCTAGGAAGAAGGGCTCACTCTCTGCTGGCATTTTTGGAATTTAAAGGGTTAATTCTGTTATATTACAGTGATGTTATGTTAAAATGTTTCAATATAACTGTGACCAATAAGCTTTGCCCCATAAATTCAGATCTGGCTGGGTGCTCTATAACTGTGGAGACACAGGTGCGAATCGCGGCAAGAGCACCTCTCCAGTAAGTGTCCTTGGGCAAGACACCTGATGGTACATACTCGCCACCCAGGACATACTTGAAAACAAGATAAATCTCAATGTATCCTTCCTGGTAGAACACTTTCTCAAAAAAGAAAAAAAATATTTTAGAAAGCATTTTACCAGGAAGGATACATTGAGATTTCTCTCATTTATAAGTATGTCCTGGGTGGCGAGTATGACCATTAGGTGTCTTGCCCAAGGACACTTACTGGAGAGGCGAGATTCAAACTTGTGTCTCCACAGTTATACATGTTACCTCTACTCCATCCAGCCAGATGGGATGGGGATGGGGATGGCTTGTTGGTTGGGGAAGGGTATATTGGTTATACAAGAACATGGCATGCATGGTAGTCATGAGGTATGCAGCTTGGGTAAGTAGTGGGTCACAGCCCTTATCTTAGGGTGCACATATGTTAAATTTATTGCTTACAAACAGTAATCACGGATTGATCTTTTTCATGTCTTTTTTTTTATCAAGAACCAAGTAAAAACCCAAGATGTGCTGCTGGGTACCTAAAATGTAGAAATCAAAAACAGAGCAGACACATCTTTCTGCGCACATCTATGGTCAGGGGTGTGTTATCGATTCAAACATTCACTAAGCAATAGATGTCTTTTATTCCTTGTACTTTTGTGAATATACATTACGGGCTCTATTAAATTCTTTGCGCAAAATGCTCGCGCAGCGCGTTAATTTGTGCGTGAAGCATTAAACGTTAACGTGTGTAAATTAACGCTGGCATTAAAAACCGAGCAAATTTTTCCATCCGTCAAAAAATAACGCACGTAAAAAAGACGCGCAGAAATCGGTGTGCGGACTGTTTTCACAAGATTCAGCCAATCAGAATTAAGAACCACAATTGTCTCCCTTTCAGGTTTTGTGCCTGTCAAAATCAATCTGAGAGTATTTATGCTGCAGTAATAATAAAAACACGTACAACTTCTCAATTTTATTGTTTGGGTATGCGGCAGAATGTGTAACTATACTTTGTGTATTTTTTTTTCGGGCTGGTGAATTTGGTTTCGGCCAGGACGTACAGATTTGCTATTAACACCAGCTTTTAAAAGACATTAAAATTATGCGCGCAAACGTTGTCCATTAAAATTTGCGCATAGATTGTAATACCATCCGCGTGGCAGCGCACAAACGCATTTGCGCTCACAATGTTAAGTATAGGACGCGCAACTTACATTACGCTCGCGCAGGGTTCGCACAGGTTCACCAGCGGTAGACGTTAACGTGCATTTTTTGTGCTTACATTGTAATACGACGTTCTGAGCACAGGGTTTTTCCCCTCGCGTTAATGCGTTTTTGCGTTAGCGTTTGCACGAAGAATTTAATAGAGCCCTACAGGTGTGAGGATATGTGTGTTTCAGGAACTGTGAGGCGCTCAGATATTGCCATTAGCAACAATATTTATGATACATAACATTGAAAACAAAACACCGCAAAATCGACACATAAATCACTCAACATGGAAAAATAATGCAGAATGAGGATAATGAATCTTTATACAAGAAAAATATTAATAATTACGTTTATTTGAACTATGTTGGCCCCTCTAACACCTGCACTGAATGGTTACTCCAACAAGATGATTTAAAGGAACACTATATATATCGTGACCACTTTCTGGTTAAAATGCTGGGTGAAGCGGAGGAGTTTGCTTCACCAACCCAGCTTCAATAGCAGCTGGGATTTAGAATTTCTTGGCTGTTGGTCATCAGATTAACCTGCGACAGCAAACGCCGGAGAGAAAAGGGACCAACGGATTAATTCTACACATGTATATGCAGCATCAATCCATTAGGTATGTGCAGGTGCGTTGGAACTTGCATACATAAAGTGCACATGTCAGTAGCGATGCAGAATTTGTGATACTTACACTTAGCAATAGGCAATGCAAATTGCATAAAACATCTTCAAGGACTTCTGGGTTCAGAAGCCCCTGAGCTGATGTTAACACACCAATGCCTAAACACTGCTCACTGTTTAAGACCTTGCAGTTAACTCAGTTAATCTCCTCCCCACTCGCATTAATATGAAGAGCCATAACCATACCCTGCTGGACTGGATTCTCTCTTCATGTCCTGATAGAATACAGGAGGCAGGCATTCTCCCTAATAGCTGCAGTGACCACTGTCTAGTGTACTGTGTGCGCAAAATAAAGGCCACAAAATCTCCCCCAAAGGTAATAATCACCAGGTCTCTCAAGAAATGTAATCTAGAATCCTTCCTAAATGATCTCAAACAGCTCCCATGGTACAGACTAAACCTAATCCCAGACCTGGACTGTGCAATTGAATACTTTCAATCTGAGTTCCTGCAAGTCTGGAATTTCCATGCCCCGCTGCATAAAGTGCGAGTAAAAGGGGCCCATCTCTCCTAGGTTACAGCTGATTTTACACAAATGTACCAGCTTAGGGATTCGCTGTGGTGAAATTTCCAGAGTATTGGTTACATGAACGATCAATGTGAATACCGACAATGCTGGAATGCATGCACAAAACAAACAAAAATAGCTAAAGCCCAATACTTCAATGAAAACTTGAACAATAACATATCAAATTTTTGGAAAATCATAAGTAACATACAAGCACCCCCCATCCACTCCCAACCTGCTGCTGTCAAAGTAAACAACCAAACCCTGCAACACCCCTAGATGTAGCAAATGCCTTTAATAATTATTTTGTTGGACGTGCCACCACCCTGATTGCTAAGCTAAAGAATGATACACATATAGAAAGGCCAAACGCAGGTCAGGCCCCTCCAACTGTGCAGAGACCCCATATTGCAGATAAATTCAACTTTAGACCAGTGCCTGTCAGTGTAGTTACTAAACTTCTCCGTAATCAAAAAATGAAATTCCAGTCTGGACCTGATCAAATCCCAGCAATGCTGCTGAAAAATTGCAAATCCTGTCGCAACCCTTATCAATGAATCACTGGCGACTAGATACATACCCAAACTCTGGAAGACTGCGAGAGTGGTACCTATCCATAAAAGTGGTGACAGTACTTTGGTATCCAACTACCGTCCGATATCATTGCTCCCTGTAATGTCAAAAAATTTGGAAAAATGTGTGTACACGCAATTACGTGATTATTATCAATCTTCAAACTATTTAACCACAGATCAATCCGGCTTTCATCCAAATCACTCAACTACAACCGCCCTTTTAAAAGTTTTCAATGATACCCAAGCTGGCATGGAACAAGGAGACCTAACTGGAGCCATCTTCCTTGATTTTGCCAAGGCCTTTGACACAGTAGACCATGGCATCCTATTACAAAAACTTAAAAACTCTGGTATTAGTGATCACACGCTAACCTGGTTTAAATCATATGTATCCTACCGATCGCAACATGTGTCCATTTGTGGCAGCTCCTCCCTCCCCCTCCCAGTCACGTGCGGAGTACCCCAAGGCTCGATACTCGGACCCCTGCTATTCACGATATTCATAAATGATCTGCCCAAGGTCTGCAAAGCCTCAACTGTGCACATGTACACAGATGACACCGTAATCTATACCAGCAAACCAAATCTCCTGCAGTTGGAGGCCGTGCTGCAAGAACAATTCACAGAGGTAGAAAAGTGGATTGCAGACAACAAACTTTTTTTAAATACTGACAAAACTGTAACGATGCTCTATGGAACAGAACCTAAACTACATAAATTGCAAAATCCTCATCTATGTGTCAGGACAAAATCAAATGGCACGCTGACCACAGTCACTTCTCTCAAATATCTAGATATGTGGTTAGACCCAAATCTATCCTTTGGCCCCCACATCGAAAAACTCTCATCTAAACTTTACCCTAAACTAGGTGCCTTGTACAGAAACAAATCCTGCCTGAGCCCTGCGGTAAGAAAGCAGATTGTACAACAAATGCTTATGCCAGCTATTGAATACGGAGATGTAGTGTATGAAGCCGCCCCGCAAACGCACCTTCATAAAACTTACTACATTGTATAACTCTTTCTGTCACTTTGCTACAATGTAACTACATGACCCACCACTGTGACATATTAAAAGAGCTAAACTGGCCGTTGCTGGAATCTAGACGCACTCTTCACCTTTCCAACCTGGGGTTTAAGAGATTTTCTGGGAAGCTACCACCCTACCGGAATAGGCTGCTTCCCCTAGCAGTTCCCTCATCCTATAACCTCCGATCCAGGACCAGCACCTTACTTGCAGTACCACAATACAAAAAGACAGTGGCTCAATCCTCATTTTCCTACAGACAGAGCACCGCAATTATGGAATAACCTCCCAGACGCCATCGAATCTTCCCCCAGTCCTAAGTCACTAAAGAGCTCCCTATTAACATACCTCAATATGGAATGCACCAGTAAACATGTAACATAGTGAAAATTTATACGCAGGGAAGGGAACCGGAAGCAGGATGCCACGATTGGCCGTTGGAGACTGCGGGAGGCCATCGAGGGAACGCAGGGACAAGTTATGTACCAGACCGAGTGTGGCTCGGAGTTACTGTTTTTGTTACTGAAAAATCAACCCTGAGCCACACTCAGGAATATTGCCGGGGGGGTTAAGGGCAAAAAAGGGGATGGGGTGGTTTTAGGTAGAGTATTTCTTTAAAAAGACAATTTCTTCTTTGTCACAAGCTTTTGGAGACTTCCCATGGAATGGTGCAGTAATGTATGGCACACTTACATTATAATAAAATATACACCCATTTCCCCCATGGGCGGTCAAGAGAAACTCCAAAGCATGACGAGGGATGGGGGCTCCATTTACTAAATATAAAATTTCCAAAAGCAGATCAGCAGACATGGAAAAATAAATAATCGCCTGGAGTTCCAGCAATTCAGCATATTTTTAACCCTCTTTTTCTACTCCGTACGACTCGGATGTTGCTGAAAAGCCTCCAAAAATACAGGCTTTAAGAGTAAATACTAGAGAATGTGCTATCTCTAACTAGTCAATAAGGCTGTGCTATTTAATTGATCCTACCTTTCAACTTGAAATACTAAAGTGCTATAGAATAACATAATTACTTTCCAGATCTCTCTAACCTGTATCGCTTCTCAGCAAATCTCTCCTTTATTCCTGTTACAATGGGCAAATTAGAACCTTTAAACCCAAACAGTGATAAACACGGTGTTTTAAAGCACTTTATGGACAAACAAGCCGTTTTACAGGTTAAAAATGCAGGAAATATTTATCAAGGGTTTCACTAGATATTTATCAAAACACAAAAAACCTTTGGGGGTTTTTATTAACCTGGAAAGTGTAAGGAATAGATTAGGATGTTAGTTGCAATTTTAGGCCGTAATAACTGACAAAAATATTAGATGAACTGGATGTTTTTTTTTCCAGTTTGATCATTTGGGATAAAACATTTAAAATATCCATTTCAAATTTCCGATAATTCCCAATTTATTATATAACTCGGTGGTGATAACATGAATAGACAGGTTGTGCCGACTCCTCAGAGAATTTCTTTCCTCTTGTTTTATGACGTATTTTGATAATTCTCAAACATCTAGCATGCTTCGTGGCTACATTCATTACATCCTCCCACCAGGGACTATTCACACGGGTGACTGAGTGGTCAGGGTCTGACTTCAGGAGGAATGTTAAGCATTTGTTATCATTGTTTTGGATGGGGCAGTTCACACGGATGTGAATGTAGTACATTTTGCAGCTGTCAGCGACAAAATATAGAGACAAAATTGTTGATGCCTTTCAGTAAGGTTTAGTATGAAGAAAGAAAGGCATAAATGAAACAACCCATGCACAAACCCATATATATATATATATATCACAAGTATAGCAGTACATAGTGATACCTTTTTAATTGGACTGTTACATTTAAAAGACAAGCTCTCTCTTCTTCAGGTCTGGATGCCATACTGATCAGTATCCTAGAAATGAACATTAAGACATTAAGGGTCACATGGGTGGGGGTTAGATGTCGTAAAAAGTGAGAGTCAAATGGTACTCAAGGCCATGAGCACTGGAAAAAAGTGCACAACGTGGCAGGATGCCCATGAAGGACATGCTGTGCAACATCAGCAAAGGTCACATAGCAAAGCAGCAATGAGGAACATGCTGGAGCTGTGTAGCATGTCCCTCAGTGGCACTGCGCAGTATGTCCCTTATTGATGCCATAAAGCGTGTCCCGCTAGGGACACACTGGTGCCAATGGGGCATGGCAGCAGCCCATAAAGAATGGGGAACAAATAGTCATGGACATGAAAGGAGGTGAGCGAGGTTGCTTTGCAGGACTTGGGCACTGAAAAACGGGCAGGTTGGCTTGCTAGCGGAGATGATCGCAGAAAGGCACTTAAAGTGAGAGTTTTTGGAGTCTTTCGCTCTTTGAAATCTTTGAGTGGAGCACTCAAGTTTGCCATTGCATGAGTAAAAAATAATTAAATCCTTGTCAGTTGGCAGTGGGTGAGTACATCGAGAGTTGACCTCTCCCAAAACCCATGACCAGCAAAGATACAACCTACCTGTGCCCAGTGATCAGGGTGGTTGGTTGACAGCCCGTGTGCTCCTGAAACACATCTCCTGATTTGAGGGATGGGGCAAAATCAATAAATTGGGGGAACTCTCCTCACCTCCAAATTCTCTGCTTCTGGCAGTTGGGTGAGGGGTTAATATTGAGGAGGTTAAGCAATCCACCTGCTCTCATTTCAGTCTACTTCAATGCACCCACAAAGTGTACTTGCAGTTGAAGCAAAAAGTAAACTTGTGTGATTTCTTTTTTGGTCCATTCATTGAGGCGTCCTTTTGTTGATTCATATTTTGGACAAATTGACGAATCACCCATAAAACATGCCATTTCCAATTTTTACGGAAAAAAAAACAAGTATACATTTTTGAAACTCATCACTCTCGTGATCATCATAATTATGGTCAGAGACCCTAAAAACATTCCACGGGTTGATGCTACATGTTCTTTTAGACACACAAAATTCTCTTCTGGTAATGAATTCCTACTTATATGCAAATCATGACCATGGGCGTGTATACAGGGCATTGTGGGAAACATTTAAAAACAGCAGCCCTAGGAAACATGGCACCACTGAATACTTGGAAGGGCAGTAAACAGAAGTTATGTTTCTACTTCCTACTGATGGCCGCCTCATTGAGCATGCACTTCATTCACATTTACTTGATCAAGGAAGGATGGAAGGACAGTGAGTGAACAGTCTGGTCCTTTTTTCTTGCAGATTTTCTACCATCAACATTATTTTAGCAGGTAAACCTAGATATTGTTAAAAAACCCAATCATGAAGACTAATAGCATCACGTGTGATAATCCATTTTATCAGACTATGAAAAAATAAATCTGGAACAACCAAATCTGAATATAAAAGTCCCATCCTCATTTCAGGCGCAAGAGGGTTTCTATAGTGGAGGAAACAGATGTTTGGTTTCCCTCTTCTTTTATATGTAGGATAGATACTAAAATATTAAAATATATCTATATATCTATATACAGTGGCAAGAAAAAGTATGTGAACCCTTTGGGATTACGTGGAGTTTTGCATGAATTGGTCATAAAATGTGCTCTGATCTTCATCTAAGTCACAACAATTTGAAAAACACAGTCTGCTTAAAATAATACAACACAAACATTATATGCAGGGTTATCCAAAGAGATCCGAATTGCTTGAGAAAGGTAACCGAACGCTGAAAATCAGCGTTCGGTTACCTTTCCTGGCCATTCGGCTATCCAGAGAGCAGGCAATTCGCCAAATCCTGGCGAATTGCCTGCACATACGGTGCCTGTTCGGTGCCTGTTCGAGGGCAGTGAAATCCCCATGAAAAGCACTGCTTCGTCTATTCAGAGAACAAAAACCAGTAGTGAAAGGTTCCCCTAATGCCCTGCCATTCGGTGGTTTAATTCGGCAAATTTATTCAGGAGAATCCCATAGACTTCAATGTTAAATATATTCCCGTTTTAATTCAATATCTAATAAACCATTCATTATAAAATTCTGCAGCAAAAAGTCTCTTTACTTATAGATGTTTTAGGATACTTTAAACATTTTTCAGAATTATAATTTTTTTTTTTAAAAGTCCGATTTTTTTTTTTGGATTTTTTTTCAGTTTACTTATTTTTTTTGTAACAGCCCTCTTTATTATCATTCCCTGGACCTCCTGTGAAAATTTCAGACATTTTCGCTCAGTAGTTTCTTTGCAAACAGCGTTTCATTTTCCCAGATTCATACAAATGGTTTTGCTAATTTATTCACTGCCTCCTCTACGTCACAGCTGCTTCGGCTCTGTGTGATTCGGCTCCTGTTCGGCTCCTGTTCGGCTTCTTCGAAGGTTAATCCAGATGTTTTTGCTTGTTTTCAGCGTGCATTCGGTTAGTTTTCGTCAGGTTTTCGGCAGCTTTTCCCTGCAATTCGGGGACCCTGTGGTGCTTGCTGAATACACCGCATGGTCACCGAAATGCAATCGGCAAAAGGAACCGAATTGAAGAGAAGAGAACGAAAAGTCACCGAACGTGCGGTGACTTTTCGAATCTCTTTGGATAACCCTGTATATGTTTTCATGTTTTTATTGAACAGAACATGTAAACATTCACAGTGCAGGGTGGAAAAAGTATGTGAACCTTTGGACTTAATAACTGGTTGACCCTCCTTTGGCAGCAATAACCTCAACCAAAGGTTTCCTGTAGTTGCAGATCAGACCTGCACAACGATCTGGAGTAATTTTGGACCAGTCCTCTTCACAAAACTGTTTCAGTGTAGCAAAATTCTTGGGATGTCTGGTGTGAATCGCTCTCTTAAGGTCATGCCACAGCATTTCAATCGGGTTGAGGTCAGGACTCTGACTGGGCCACTCCAGAAGGTGTATTTTGTTTTGTTGAAGCCATTCTTTTGTTGAATTACTTGTATGCTTTGGGTCATTGTCCTGTTGCATCACCCATCCTCTGCGGAGCTTCAGTTGGCGGACAGATGGTCTTACGTTTTTCAGCAAAATGTCTTGATAAACTCTGGAATTCATTTTTTCATCAATGACAACAATCCGTCCAGGCCCTGAGGCAGCAAAGCAGCCCCAAACCATGATGCTCCCTCCGCCATGTTTTACAGTGGGGATGAGGTTTTGATGTTGGTGTGCTGTGCATTTTTTTCTCCACACATAATGTGTGTTTTTTTCCAAACAACTCAATTTTGGTTTTATCTGTCCACAGAATATTTTGCCAGTAGTGCTGTGGAACATCCAGGTGCTCTTTTTCAAACTTCAAACGTGCTGCAGTATTCTTTTTGGACAGCAATGGCTTCCTCCGTGGTGTCCTCCCATGTACTCCATTCTTGTTCACTGTTTTCCTTATTGTAGAGGTGTCAACAAAAATGTTAGCATATGCCAGAGATTTCTGTAAGTTAGCTGACACTCTAGGATTCTTCTTTACCTCATTAAGCATTATGCGCTGTGCTCTTGCAGTCATCTTTACAGGAAGACAATGCCTAGGGAGAGTAGCAACAGTGCTGAACTTTCTCCATTTGTAGACAGTCTGTCTTACCGTGGACACATGAACATCAAGGCTTTTGGAGATACTTTTGTAACCCTTTCAAGCTTCATGCAAGTCAACAATTCTTGATCGTAGGTCTTCTGAGAGCTCTTTTCTGCGAGGCATGGTTCACATCAAGCCGTGCTTCTTGAAACCAGTAAACCCAAAACTGGTGTGTGTTTTTAAAGGGAAGGACAGCTTTCAGCAACACATCCAATAATATCACACTGATTGGACTCAAGGTTGGCTCACTCCTGGCTCCAATTAGCTCTTGGAGAAGTCATTAGGCTAGGGGTTCACATACTTTTTCCACCCTGCCCTGTGAATGTTTACATGTTATGTTCAATAAACACATGAAAACATATAATGTTTGTGTTGTATTATTATAAGCAGACTGTGTTTTTCAAATTGTTATGACTTAGATGAAGATCAGAGCACATTTTATGACCAATTCATGCAAAACTCCATGTAATCCCAAAGGGTTCACATACTTTTTCTTGCCACTGTATATCTATATATCTAAAATATTGGGTCTTTCTCATACATGCAGTACATATTCAGATGAGGTTAAAGGAAGATAGACATGTATGAGCATATGGTGTTTCACTGACCACCGGATTAAGGGCATAATGGACCTGGATTTTAGAATTTTGATGGAACTTCACCACATCTTTCTCATTCAACAGTGCTTTTGACCTTCCCTCCAACGTATATTGCAACACAGCTTCATCTGTCTAACTTTAATTGTGATTTTGGTTCCTCTTTAACCGCCCCATGGAGACTCATTTTACTAATTCATATTACTCTACAAATTGTAGCAATTTTGTACCAAAATACAGCTTGAGTAGCCTTATTTTGGTCAAAAGCCTAAAGCAGAGGTTCCAATACAATATTATGTTACTATGTTCATATTTAGGGGTTAAGTGATTTTGCAACAGCAAAATCACTTAACTCTACGGCTCTGAGAGATGGTATACTTTCAGGAATTTTGCTCGAGATGAAAACAGTGAACTGATCTGAAAAAGTTTGCCGATCTCCCTGTGAGGCATTAGTATTGGCTCATATACAAAGTATAGGAGCTATTGACGAACAGTAACCTGCTGCTAGTTCCAAGGTCAGAATATCGGCTCAAGCCATTATGCATAATGTCTTGAGCCTATAACTTACAGCAAAGGTCGGAATAGGGCCCCATGTCTATGCTGCAACACAGAGGGAAACACTTCAGCAAATTCTCCATCTTACTCCATATCCAATGTATGGAGATACCTCACATTTTGTAATGCAGGGTTTGAGTCCCCTGTGAAGTGTGAGTATGGAACCCAATGGCAAGCTGTGGGTAAGGAAATCAGGAGACGATTGAGTGTAAGCAATCTTTAGTGAATCATGAATAGAAACTGAAGTCCAGAAAATAATACGGTCAAAAGGTTGGAATGAAATTCGTAGGCAAGTCCCAGAAAGAACAACAGGAAATAACGAAGAAGGCGGGCGTAGTCGGTGGCACAATCTGGGTCGAAGGGTTGAAGAAGATGGCGTAATCGGTGGCACAATCCGGGTCGAAGGGTTTAAGAAGGCAGGCGTAGTCGGTGGCACAATCCGGGTCGAAGGGTTGAAGAAGATGGCGTAGTCGGTGGCACAATCCGGGTCGAAGGGTTTGGAGAAGGCAGGCGTAGTCGGTGGCACAATCCGGGTCGAAGGGTTTGGAGAAGGCAGGCGTAGTCGGTGGCACAATCCGGGTCGAAGGGTTTGGAGAAGGTGACGTAGTCGGTGGCACAATCCGGGTCGAAGGGTTGAAGAAGATGGCGTAGTCGGTGGCACAATCCGGGTCGAAGGATTTGAAGATAACGTGGTCACAGGATACGAGGAGCACTAGGAAACTGAGGCGGGAGGCACAGTAGAATCTGGTTAATGTGCTGGGAAGGAAGGCGGAATTAAATAGGGTTCATGGGATCACGGAAATACCTTTCACCTGGGTATTGTAGGTGGAGTTGAGGTACCTGGAGTTTTGGTAGGTCAATGGGAGGCATTCGAGGATCTCCAGAGCAGGTGCCATGCAGTACCCCTAATCGGCCAGCTGAGGGCGCCAGAGTACCTGGTTTTCTACTACTTAGGAGAGTTTGTTCGCGCGCGTGCGCACTTTCCTCTTCAGGACTCGGATTCAGCTTGCGGCGTGGGGCGTCTCCTGGCTCTCCCTCGCCATCCTGCGGACCAGGGACTTGGAGCGACGCGCCATGAGGGATCTCGGGTGAGTAGAGCACCTCTCCCAGCATGGCGGTCTGGACCGGGAGCGGGCCGCGGAGCGGGGCATGACACATTTTACAAATGGTATGTATTAAAAATATGCACCGCAGGAAACACAGATGGTTCTTTTATCCAGATATATTACAATCTGTCATTTCTAAGCAACAGAACTGAGCCAGTACTGCTACTAATGAGGTAAATATAGCCACATTTTACGTAAAAGGCATGAATTTAAAATCTGTCCTGCAAATGGCTGACAAGTGCTATTAACTCCATACAGAGCAGTATATAACATGTTGAGTGGCTGGACATGTTACTTGCTAGCTAAAATTAATGATAGCTTTGCCAGCAGAAGACATGTGTGGGACTTTAATATGTAAGAATGCTGAGAAGTCCAAAAAATTCAGGTAGCTCTCTCCACATGTTTGGAGGAGATGTAGCATTTTACAAACACACAGGAGAATGTCCTAAAGGTCACAATAAGTAGCACAACTTTATTTTCCTGTTTTTTTATGGATATAATTTCTGCATATACTCTGTTCATATGTGCCTGAGCAAATAATGTGTGGGCTATGGGTAGGATTCTGGGAAGGCCCCATGCATATGGCTCGTGTCAGACGAGCGCACCTAGTGAGGCCGTGCACCCGCACTTACCGGCGGCTGGCGGAGCCGCGTGATGAAGCGACGGGCGCCAGTCACACGCTTGTGTTGAGCTATGCAGCCGTGGCATGGTTTAACCAGTAGAGCTCAGTTCATGGGGAACAGTTCATCATCCTCCAGCATATATAGAGTTGGCTTTATGTAGGCTGACTGGGAGATTTAGTCTCCCAGTAGACTCATAGCCGTTACAGTCCACTGGGAACTTATCTGGTGTCCCCAATGGCCACCAAGCAAACCTCTGTTTGGGTCTGGCTCAGTTACTATGCCCTTCCAGACCTGTTGTCCATGTAATGCTCTGCCCTGTGTTTGTATTAAGGAATATACAGTGTTATTGTAATTTCTTCTTCACACTCCCATTACAGAAGAATGGAATATACTCGATGCCCAATTGACATTGCTTGGATCCCTGTCTACATCAGCAGGAGCAATGGTGAAGTATTTGTTTCATCCCAGCACATAACAGCAATAATGTCAGCTAGAAATTTCCTTCAGCTCTTCAGGAAACAAAATGATGTAATTAGAGGTCTGTTCTGATGGTGTTAATTGTGTATAATAGATGACAACAACTAAACACATCGGAAAATAAGATGGAAGTCCATTCATGACAGGATGTTTGCAGAATGAGTGCTACTGCAGTGAATATATGAGTAGCCAGTCATTTCTAACATTTAGCTCAGGAAATAGGGATACGGAGGAGGATGTAGAGTACAGAATTGTTATAAGGATGCTCAAAAATAATTTTAAGAGGAAACACTAATAATTTTACTTGCTGCTTGAAAGGAAAATTAAATGGCAAGTTCCATTAGGTTTCATATCAAAAATATAATGCTGATTGGAGAATTATTTAGTGTCTGTGAATGTAAATTTGCCATTATGGGACTAAAGGGATCATCCTAGACTAAATGGCTCCATGGGCAAGATACATAATCAGTTGGTCCTTTGTGGTTCACGGGACATCATGAAATCATGTGACAGACATTACAACCCATTGATAGAGCTTCATCCTGAACAGGCTACATTTATTAGTGAGGGATAGCTATGCATTAAGGTTAATAGACATGTAGCTCACTCCAACCTGTGACTGTGAGGGTCAAATGATACAGATGACTTTGAGGGACAATTCGCTAATGGAAACCTAAGTGACAGTGAGGAAATATTATTACCTTTTGCACTGAAACACTCATTTACCATTGCAAATTAGCACATGAAATGGTGTTTGTATTCTTAATGAAGAAGATGTAATTACAGTCTCTCCTGCTTTCTATACATAGCTGCATCCTCTTTGTGACCAAGTTATTGCAATGTGCACCATTAAGGATAATCTGAGATATGGCTTTAGATCATAAAAAGATTCTCAAATGTTTAAATGAATCACTATAATGTAATAGACACAGTTTTTGATGCTCATCACACTTGTAAAGGGAAAATGCTACCTGAATCTATTGGGATAATAAGATGCTAAGTAAGAAAATGTGTGTATAGCAGACACTGTTGGTGTCATCTGGATTAGAATGTGATATAGTTGAACATATTTTAATTGTTCTTTTACCCCAATCTTTCATTTCTTTCTTTATTTTCAGTAGTTGATTTTCAGGGTATGAGCTTGTGTGAAGCATGATAGACAGTCTTCCCTTGTTCGGTGGTTTCATTCGGCAGCTTTAATCAGACGAATCCCATAGGTTTCAATGTTAAAAATATTCCCTTTTTTATTAAATATCAATTAAACTGTTTATTATTTTAATTTGTAGCAAAAAGTCTCTTTATTTAATGATTTTTTTAGGATTTTTTACATATTTTTCAGGGGGTTTGACGAAAATTTTGTTTCCGTTTTTTTTAAATAGCATTTTTTTTTCTGTAACAGACCTTTTTTTTATTATTCATAGGACCTTATATATTATTCCAGGTATTTTCATGCAGTAGTTTTTTGCAAACAGCTTTTCAAAGTCACGATGTTTTTGTTTTTTTACCCCGTTCGTCGGCTTGTCAGCTTTTTATGGTGGATGGTCAGTGCTCTCTTCCACAGATCATTAGCTTTTTTCAGATGCATTCGGCGGTTTTATGGTGAATCGTTGGGTGTGTTCGGCAGGTTTTGGCGACTTGTCGGATTCGATCCGATGTTTTCTGTGCTTTTGTGGTGGCTTATCGGATCGGATCCGAAGTGTTTGACGGTTTTGCGGCGGTTGTAACTTTCGATTCTGCGGTTGTTCGGCAGCTTTTCCCTGCACTTCAGGACCCTGCTGAATTCACCGCAGGGTCAGGGAATTTTCTTTCCCAAAGTGCAGGGATCGAAAGAAAAAAAAATCTGGTTGAATTTCAGTGCTCTTTGAATAACCCCTTTTGAATCCTATTCCACTGTTGCGGTAAGAGGGAGTCACCAAGGAAAATTATATAGCATGATGATATCCCTTACCAGCTTCCTGTTAACAGGCCTATTGTGATCCAGACACTATATTAGTGGCTCAATTCTGAATAATTGGAAGCCACCACAAACAGATACCAACAGTACCGACTCTGGTTTCAGCTCCCGGAGCCAAGTGAGACCCTGATGCAAGCTTGAAAAAGTGGAGACATGCAAGAACGGCAGAAAAAAGATGGGAACAGTTTATTACCAGTCTTCTGCTGTGTACCTTCCAGCCACTTAATTTTGGGATTAGAGGTAAGGAAGGAATTTTTAGATGTCTGTTTTTTTCAGTGTCTCATGATGAAAAATCTAAATCACTTCCCACCAGGCTCCGAGCATCGGTATACTTTCCAGAATACTTGCTCATGCCAAGAAGTGAGCTACGTTGGAGTAGCTCACTGTTCACTTTGAGTTATTACTACTTGCCCCTTTACAAAGTATAGGAGCTGTTGAAGTAGAGTATGTAGCCTCTAATAAACTGTTTATTATTATATTCTGCAGTAAAAAGTCTCTTTATGTATAGATTTTTTAGGATCTTTTAGGCATTTTTCGGTATTTTTTTTTTGCATAATAAAACTTTTTTATTTAACAAATAAAAGACAGATATACATGTCAATGAAACCAGACAAAAGTAAATAGGACATATCCAATAGAAGCACATTCGTAAATAAGGAATAACAGGTTACAGGACAATACCGTAGTAGCAGCTGATAAAAATATGCATGTTGGCTCAGGTGTCCTAAGTACTCAGATTTGATCATAAGAAAAAAGTGGGGGGCAAGCTCCCTACTGTAACTGAAGCGTAATACACATTGCTCCCAGGTATTAGTGCCATCAGACATATACAAGACGGACAGCACAAAAGAAAACACAACATGTAAAGAGAATTATAGAAAATATAGATGGGAGGAAGTCAGAGTCAGATAAATCAAAGGTAGAGGGAAATAAGAGAAGAGGAAAGAGGAGGAGGAAGAGGGGGGGAAGAGGGGGGGAAGAGGGGGGGAAGAGGGTATTGAGGGAACCATAGCGTGACACAGCACCTCAGATCAGAGGTATGGAGCCCCTAATGCCAAGTCAAAAGTGAAGCTTGCCGCAAGGTCAGACTAGCAGTCCAACTGTTAAGATGGAACCGTTTTTCTCAGCGAGACCGGAACTGGGCAACTGGTGTGTGAGATTGAGTTGAACCATACGTTCCGTCCATCTGTGTATTTATCTGCGTATGTCTTTAGTATAAAGTGTCAGATATCCCAATATCGGGAAAATGGTGTCGCACCTGAGCCCTACCAGGGGGGCCGCAACAGCAAAACGTATCCAGCCCAGTAACATGTATAAAACATAAGAAAAAATATAT